>JAJHPC010000008.1:1102525-2420025 GCA_024447665.1 Juncus inflexus | reverse complement strand
TCCTATATCTACCTCAAAACACTACAAAAACCAGATCATAAGCTTAAAAATACTTCCGTTCGTACAAATCACAAGCAGTAGCGTACATAGCACGCACTTCAACTTCAGAAACTCTACACAAAATTCAACATACCAACCCAACAATCAACACTCAAAAGAGCGTTCACACGCAAAAAACTAACAATCAAAACCGAAATCAAAAGCAGAAACTCTCAAACCGTGTTCGAACTGAAGATTTAAGTGTTCATGAGTAGATTACCAGTTAGATCATGGCTTGCGAGAGAGCTGATGGTGTTCCGGTAAGGGGCAGTGGATTCCGAGTAGAGAGAAGTAGGAAAGCAAGAGGGATCGAAATATCTAGACTAGGTTTAATTTCTTTTATTTTATTTAAAGGGCCCAGACTATTATTCCCTTAATTTCCGTTTTTTTTTTTTTTTTTTGCAGATTTCTTCAGTTTCCCTTTTTTTCCATTCAATTCTCCCCTTATTTTAGCATCCAAAATAAATGCAAACGTGTCTGGTATAAATCAACTTTCCGATTTTGTTTTTTTACAGCTTGAGCCTGCGCAGCAACCATGCTGTCACGTGAAGCAGCAACCATACACACTATAAAAAAGTCCGCATGGCTTGGTTCATATTGTTGAATAAAACTGTTTAAATTAAAATCATTCTCTCCTCGTATGAAAGATATTTGTCCTTTTATCTCGCTAATTTATTTTGAATCGATTTTATCAATGGCCATAAAGCATATTTTAGTTGGCCTTCTAAAGGAATGAAGGAAGCCAATGAATATTGTAGGAAGTTGATGTTTTTTACAATTCAGTATGGGCTTGATCGCATTATGTAAACTATTGGAGAAGCTACTTTTGATTTTATTTATTTTTAGGCTTGAAATATTGCCATAGTAATTTAAGATTATTCTCATATGCTTCACAGAATATGAGGGTGACATCTGTGAATTATAGTGTGGTTGATATCAGTGTTGCCGCTGTCATCATAATTGGAGTTAAATTCTTAATATTTCATTGAAGTACATCCGTGACAAGTAGAAATAGAAGCGGATATAATGTGTCCCCTTGCCATAGACCCCTCTGATGGAAGAAAAAAGGACACATGTGTCCATTTACTTTTAGTGATGAGCTTAATTAAATCAACAAATTATGAATTCATGCGATTCAATTCTGAGAAAATCTCTTAGCTTTCATTAGATTCAGGATAAAATGCCATAAAATGTTATCAAATGCTTTTTTAAAATCAACTTTGAGCACTAGAGCCAGTATTTTCCTTTTGTGATAAAAATTTGGAGTTTTTCTAGCCGTCAAGAAAGTGTCCATTATTGATCTTTTTTATGAAGGTTGTTTGATTTTTATGGATTAGCTTATGAATTACCATTTATAATTTTTGTGACAGAACTTTTGTTATTATTTGTGCCAGAACTTTTTCTATTATTGGATTTGATTTTTAAAAGCAAATAATAAAGAGAAAGAAACTAATCAGTCTAATCGCGGTATCTGGCTAGTCTACCGTTTTTTATTATCTGCAATTTACTAACATGATGCTATTAGCAGAGTAACTAAAATAAACTATGTCCGTTCAATGTTGAAAATAGTGTTAGTTTAGTTCTCTCCTTCAAATTTAACAAATTATGAGTTTTTATAAGTAATGTATTTTGATTATCTTGAGACAATATGAACACCATACAAACTCATGCACAAGGACCTTCACAGATCGACAATTCATTACTCCAGCGATACTTGATTCAATTACAGCTGACCTTACTTTCTGGACGCGCCTGCTTTAAAAAACCTCCTGTCTTTCCGTCTTTCTGTTTTTCTTGGTTTCATTTATTTATAGCTTTATTTTAATTTATCCAACTCTCTTGGCAACAAGCTGTAAGGATATGTAATGAACTCTTGGACCATCTTTATTTATATTAACGGCAGGCTCTCAGTTACAACCTGGGGCCTATTTGATAAAAAAAATACAATTAATTTTGTTTCTTTATGTCATTGTATTATATTCAGCTGAATTTCTTGAATTTGTGAAGCTATAAGAGGATAAACTCACATCCACAATTTGCAAAGATGGTTAGACAATATGGAGATTTTTCTTAAATCAATCCTCAATTGTGAGATAGTAGTGTTACAGAATTTGTTGGCTTTCAAGATGTGGCAAATATTAAAATAAAGAAAATGTGATAAATATTTCAAGTTTCTGATTTTCTTACAATTGAATGCTATAAGATGTTTTGGTAATGTTATTTGATCATATACTTGCGAATATAATTTACCTTACAATGTATGTATATTAAAATTTAAGAAATATGCGTCGCATGTGAAAACAACGGTAATCATCTAAATGTAAAAAATATGATGTATATTTTTTAAAACTTGAGAAAAATTGATGACAAACTAATATAATTTTAAAAATCACAGCGAAACACGGGAAATTTTCTAGTTAAAAAAAAAGGATAATTTCATATATGCCACTATAAAAACTCGAAATATCATATTTGCCATTATAAAAACTTAAATATCATATTTGCCATGATAAAAACTTAAAGATATCATATATGCCATTACAAAATCTAAAATATCATATTTGCCATGACAAAAACTTGATATATCAAATTTGTCATTAAATTTACTCAAAACTTAACACCATCTATCTTTTCCGTTAAAATTAACGGTCCAATCTTTTAATTATCATTATATTCCTAAATTCATTTCATGAATTAGATTCATATTAAACATCACTCTCTCTTTCTCTCTCTTCATGATTTAGATTCATATATAAACAAAAAAAATCTTTCTTTTAATTTGAAGTAAAAAAATTTTGATATGAGAAAAATGAAGTGATTATTTTTTTGAATAATTTTTTCTCTCATGTCAAATTATTTTGACTAACAAATTGAAGTGAAAGTTATTTTTGTTTATACATGAATTTCAATCATGGAGAGAGAGAGAGAGAGATCATCAAATGAATTTTTAATATGAAATATAATTCATTAACTAAATTTAAGGGTATAATGATAATTATAAGATTGAACCGTTAATTTTAACGGAAAAAATGGATGATTTTAAGTTTAGAGCAAATTTGATGGTAAATATGATATATTAAGTTTTTGTAATGACAAATATGATAGTTAAGATTTTGTAATGGCATATATGATATTTGTAAGTTTTTACAATGGCAATTATGTTATTTAAGTTTTTATAATGACAAATATGATATTTTGAGTTTTTGTAATGGCATATATGAAATTATCCCAAAAATAAAAAAACCCAATTCTCAAAATGAAAAATAAACGTGTTTTGCACGTGACAATCCTTCAATTTGCAGTTGATTACATAAGAGCTATATGTGCACATCTTTATTTATCAATTCTTTTTTAAATAATAAATGAGTTTTCAATTTATTGATCTTGTTGATAAATTAATCGTTTTTTCTTTTAAAATGATAATGAATATCTCAAATAGTTGTTGAATGACATATATATTTTACATATATTGTGTGAACCGCTCTCGACAATTATTCAAATAAAAGTATTATGTTCTTTATTATGTAACTAAGTAGATGTTAATGTCTTTTTACATGCTATACATAGTATATATTGACAATATACTTTGTAGTGTATTGATACATCTTTTCATCTCTAATAAACTACTTTTTGGGATAGACTCTCGCATTGCGAATCAGTCTCCCTTGATTCTTTGGGATAGAGTGAAGTCATTGCAATCTTCAGAGACATGTGATGGAATATTTGGAAGCGGTGCAACCAAAGGATCTTCAACAACAAGAAAGTCATGCCACAAGCAACCAATCTTCTAGCCAATCAAGACGCTAGAATGTGGGAATAGATAACATAAAGGGGTGTAGAGGCTAGGGGTCAGAGGTTTAGGGCATTGGCCCAAAGCATAACTGAAATGTTAGGCTAGTTCTTAACTGTTGTGCTGTTTCATTCTTCTTTTTTCTTTTGATGTATCATATAAAACTTTCTTTTTTATTTTATTTCATGATACTAGTTGCCTACCGGGACTCAAAAAAATAAACTACTTTTTGATTATTAAATGACAGCTGTTAATATACATTTCTAGATTGTAAAGACGTCATTTGGAATGTTCACAGTATAATCAAATATTTCTTTTTTTTTAAATGCATAATCAAATATTTCTTAAATTTTTTTTGAGATCAGTCGACAAGAAGCCAACTGAATTTTCATTAAATATAGACAATAGAAGAGTTACAAAACACTAGAGAATTACAAGGGCAATTTCTAAAAGTTCGAAAAATGTATTTCTAAAAGTTCAAATACATAGTTTTATTTATCAGATATCTAATATGTTTGTAATGCCAAAAACATACATTTTATCACAATATATCTTCTTTATAATATAATATCCAAAATATATAATTGGAGACATTTACCATTGGCCTCGGAGAATTTTCTTTCAGAGATTATTCGGTAAGTCATTTGTTTGTATAAGTTGTAAGCAAGTGCCACTCACGCAATCCTGAAGAGTCATGTAATTCATCTATTACCACATTCTCAAATCCTAATTAATCATTATGCCAAACATATTTAGTCATAATTTTGTTAATAAAAATATATAAAATATACTCTTTTGATTTTTTTTCTTTCTCTTTTGTATGGTTGTGATGGCGGATTCATTGGTGGGTCGGTGTCAGGACGTGGTGCCAAACCGGCAGAAGAGCAGAATGAAGAAGAGAACGAAGAGGAGGAGAGTGATGACGACATGGGCTTCTCTCTAGATTATCTTGTGGGAGTAATGTTTTACCATTTTTGAATGTTGGGCAGGGTCATTTTTGTGTTTGAACTAAGAATTTTTTGAAGAGTTTTGATGTTCTTTGAGGTTGAATCATGGTCATTTTTCTCTAAATTGGTTCTCAAATTTGTTTCAGATTCAACCCATATTTAAAAGTATTGAGGGACATTTTATGCCAAACGTTTTTACTCCGAGATTATGATTCGCAATGAATTCAAATGAAAATCATAGAATATATATACTATGATAAATGTCCAAAGAAGAAATAAGATAGACAATGAAACAGACAATATTATGAATTGATATGGATGTCTGTTACTTAGCTCTTAAGCAACAATAAATTGGGAGATTCTTGTCAAGATTGAAGTAGTTTTTACAGGGTACTAATTAGTATATTTTCTATTAATTTCTTGGTCAATTTATTTTCTTTATTGTAATTCTGAATCAGACAAGAGATATTTTGGTCAGCACTTATCCTCTACTATATAAAGAGGGCAGTGAGAATTGTATTCCTTAATCCACAATTCAATACATAATTCTCTCCTTTCAATTTTCTATTTTATTATTCTTTATTCTTTTATTTTATAACACGTTATCAGCACGACTCTACAATAAGCATTTGAAGTTCTAAATAACATAACTGAAACTCTGCTTCAGAAGGTACAATTTTAAATTATTAATATTTCATTATATTATTTATTTTGGATTTCTTTTATTCGATTTTTTTTCTTTTTTTGAAATTCATTATTTTACGAGCTTCTTTTAAGTAACATATCTCTACATCAGAAGTTGCAGATTCTGTTTATAGATCAATGCACCAGAAATTGCTTGTTTAATTATTTTTATTTTGTAACTAGAAGTTGCGTATTTATTTTTATTCACGCACCAGAAGTTGCTCGTTTAAATTATTTTGTATCCAACAGAAGTTGCTTGTTTAATTTTATTTACGCAACCAAAAGTTGTATGTTTATTTTTACTTACGCATCAGAAGTTGCTTGTTTAATTTTATTTACGCAACCAGAAGTTGCATGTTTATTTTTATTTATGCACCAGAAGTTGCAAGTATATTTATCTTTATTTTTATATACATTTATTTTATGCACATTTACTTTTATGCACATTTAATTTTATGTATATTTATTTTCTACACATTTATTTTATGCAAATTTATTTTTATGCACCTGAAGTTGCAATAATTTTATTCTTTGCACATAAACTGCAAAATTTATTTTATGCACTAGAAGTTACAAAAATATAGCACTAGTAGTTGCAAGAATATAAATCAGAAATATTGTCTAAATCTCAAAGATCAACTCTCAAATAATAATTTGAGAAAAAATGAAGAATATATATCTTAAATAAAGATATTCCTTACCTTTTATTTTGCTCTTGAAGTAACAATAAGGGGAAAAGATTTGTAAGATATATTAAAAACCAATATCATATTAATTATGAATAAGCAAATTAATTATGTAAAATAAGAAAATTATGAAACTTGTCTGCCCTCAATTTCCAGAAGTGAATGTTGTAAAATAATGACATAAATGAGACCAATATCAGAAGTCATTACAAGAAAATTACATAAGAGACAATGAGAAGATACAACAAGATATCATTTGAACTGATTCCAAAATATGTATTTTTGATGTTGTATAAAGGAGCATTGATTAAGTACATGTCGTACACCAAAATAATTTGTCAAATTCTATAAAGTCTCTTTAAAAGAGAAAAAAAATATATGGTTAATTATGTTTGTAATTGAAAATCATTTTAGTAAGCTCTTTAATTTACGTAAGACTTTTATGCGGACTTCCTTGTGTAGGATTAGTGCCCTAGGCCAAATGTATTTGTACTAGAAAATTGATTATGTATTAAGACATTATTATTTATTCAATAAAGGTTGTTTCTTATATATGTGTTTGTATGGATTGTGAATGTAGATCTTATATCAACCAAGAATGACACTTCGGTTTCACGTCATCAAGAATACTGATTCTGATAGTAGAACTGTGAACCAACGAATGGCATTTTAAACTGTCCCTAGTGATATGTAGGATGTTTATAGAGATGGACATACTTCAAGTAAGAAGGTACATATCCACACTAGTATATTCGCGAGCTGGATGATCATGTTCTGCTGATCATGGACATTGAGATGTCAAGTTTGGAATATAGGTACGTGTTAGAGAACACGTACTGGACTGACCACACTATGAAAATATGATGTTAGGTTTCTACCGTTCATAACGCAGCGGAAAAACAAAAACGAAACAAAATCGAATTCGAAACCCAAAAAAAGGATCCGTGAATTACAATTAAATCAAAGAAAAGTTCATAACTTTGTACCTTCGGATTACGCTTAATCCGTGATGATCGAAAGCGAATTAGTTTGACACTTTTCTTTGCCCGATTCCAAACCGGTTTCCAAACCGATCCTTTGTATGTTTCGCCTAACCGGTCTCACAAACCGATCTCCAAACGAACCGATTCTCCAAGCAAACCACGGTTTCAACCCGAATCACAAAGACGCCGCACTTCGCTTCGTCCTCAATGGTATCCACATGAACAACCCCTTTGAACGGATAAAGAACGATATATGCTAGTATTCATTTTTCATTTTTTCTCACAGAAATAACAAGAGAATAATTTTCGGATTTTTCTCTCCTTTTGTCTCACAAAAGTTGGACTAAAAATATGTCTTTTTCTATATCATTTTGGGGTATCTCTTGTGCCTATATAGTCCATAAGTTTCATATCCTATGTGCATGGTAACTATGTAACCATATATGCAATACACCTTATCATATAAGATGCAGGATTGGATTGACTATGTAGCTCTTCATACAACTTATCACATAAGTTATGAGTTTTCTGTATACGTCTCAATAGTTATTCTTTGTGTGTGACCCTGTAGGTTTACTTAATGTTGGCAATAACCATAACAGATTATAAATCATGAGCGGCCTCTAGCAAGACATCATGATTACCCAAATTAAGCAAGTATGGATGATTCGATCAAACCTAATTTATGTTCATGCATTGTATCCCTTTGTTACACGATATCTATATCGTCCATAAGGTCTGATATGTGTCAACCTTACGTTGGTCGGTATATATTTCTTGACACCGAATTTGATTGAACATGAAATGACATTAATAACTCCTTTTTAATTCACTCGAGCAGGGCTGTGCGTTTCTTCAATCAAATCATCAAGAGGCCTAAAGATATCTCTCTCAATTTATGAGAGGAACAAATCATATCTTAATTAAACTCTTTCCTCCGCATAAATCATTATATACCTAATTATAATCTTTATGACCGCCCGGATAAAGATGATATTAGTTTATATTAAAGTATAAAATTTCTCATGTAGGAAACTGAGATAATCTCAAGTCTAAGGATTACAGATACATTCTTTACTGAGAATAACTAATGACACGAACCATGTAGTATTCTCACGGTGGGTCAATCCAGTATATGGTCTCTAACATATAATTAAGTTAATGATTTAATAACTCTTATTCATGATCAGTAAAACGTGACCATCAGTCAACTAACATACTGATGTCCATTTATAGCTTATCATAAAGTATGTTTGTCTCACAAACATCCTATGAATGATCAGGGACGGTTTAGAATATCATTCATAATACTTTATAGTTTTACTATCAAAGTCACATACTTTGATGATATAAAGCTGAATATCATATTCAAGGTTCATTTTAGTAATAAGAATAAAATAACCAATACGCATTTATTATATAAAATATCTCTAAATAAACACAATGTTTGTTTAACACAATCGATACATCTAGGTCTCAAATATATTGGCCTAGGGCATACTACTAACATATGCATGGTATATGTCATTAGTGATTCTCATATGAATAGTGTTCTTGTTCCTACGACCTGAGGTCACCATGGATTCCTGTATGTGGGACTGCATACTTTAATATGATCCTACGTCATCCGTAATGGAATGATCATTAGGAACATCATTAGGTATGCACTGAATCATGACGAGGAATGTGAGTGACCAAGATGGGATTTGTTCCTCTCGTCATGAGGAAGATATCTTTGGCTCCCCTGATGAACTAGGACTGAAAGAAATGCATGGTCATGCTCAAAATGGATTAACATGTATTGTTAATATCATTTTGTATTTATTCAGTCAAATTCTCAATCAGGAAAGAGACTTTGATTAAACTCAATGATGACATATTACCATGCCTTGTGATCAAGACATATATCGTAGAACAAATGAATAAACAAACGTCTATTCAGATAGGTTTATGATCAGTGATCATTTCATTTAACATGGGTAGTCATGACATCAGACTAGAGGTTACTCATGACTTACGATCTTTAGAAGATCGTTGCCAGCGTTAAATGAAACCTACACGGTCACACAATGGACTCTATTCGGACGGGAAGAAAATACCTTAGAAACTGTCATACATCTGATGTATAAATTGGTAAAAGAGTGAAGCATTAGATGCTGAAATTTTACATATGCTGGAATTGTTCCGGCCAACCGGAACACAAGTTCCGATCGACCGGAACTAAATTTTACATATGCTAAAATTATTCCGGCTGACCGGAACACAGGATCCGGCCGACCGAAACACTGGCGGCTGGAAAGGTTTACTTATCGAAACTTGTCATTCTTTCACCCCTCTCTCTAGTATAAATAAAGGGGCATGCCCCCTCTATTAGACACACAAGTAGAAGTCTTAGAGGGAGCCTTATACCAAGAGAGAGAGAGAGTCTTGTGAGGGTAATTTCGGAAAGTATTTTCAGACTCGTCTAGCCGAGTCCGATAATTCCGTCTGTCTGAAGTTCGCACGGATACGAGTAGAGGTTCTCTATCTTGAGAACTTGCGAGCGATCGATCTTCATCCCTAGGAGAAGTAAGGAAGTTCGCGAGTCGAGCTTCAGGAAGAAGGTTGCAAGTCAGAAAAGTTTAGACCTACATCCGTTCTTCGTCTCGCGGATCAGGAAAATCTGAGGTATAAATTTTAATAGCTAATCTCGTACTTTTATTCACTTAACGTAGATCCTAGGGTGGGTTGAACCCGTAGGTTCCGCTGCACATGTAACATACATGGCTACGGGTTCCCCAATAGTGGCATCAGAGCGTTCGTTAAGGAAATAATCGTCGATTACATTTTTAAAATTTAGTAAATTCTAGTCTAATAAATTTTAGGGTTTTGAAAAATATTATTTCAAAACATCACGGAAATATTTTCTGGGAATATAATATTGGATATTATTATTTCCTAGAGTTTCAAGAATTAGTTTTTTGAAACCCGTTTTGGAAACGGAACTAAAACAAAAGAAAATACGAATTTTCAGCACGTCTCCGTTGAGAACGGAGTACTTCCGTTGAGAACGGAATATTTCTGTTTAGAACGGAACAATTCCATTCCCAACGGAATAATGCTGATTTTGCGAGAAACCCTAATTTTTGTTATACATGGAATTTAAATATACAAATATGGTATGAGCTTTAGATTTGTGATTGTTCTGTGATGTAATCTTGTGTGTGAATGCTTGTAATTTTATTTAATATCTATGGCAACCAGTGAGTTGTCCAAAGTTGTAATTATGGCAACATGTGAATTGTCCAAATTTGGAAATTACCTTTTCTAGCAATAGGATAGTTGTTAGGATATATTCTTTCAAGACTTCAAGGCAAGATATCTTGGTGCAATCTTCGGAAGATGTCATTGGATTTTCGCACACACAACGAAGGGTTTGTTAAATATTACTCCTGCAATCTAGAGATAGATCTAGAATTAGGAGCCTCATGATCGCTCGTGAGGATTAGGCTCATACCATATTTAACTTAGTTTCTGTGATGTTTATATTTATAAATCTAAAACAAAATCCTTCAGAATGTTAAGTAAGGAAGTGCCCCCCATGTCAATGAAGCCCTCGGTACTTAGACAGTCTTCCATGTGGGTTATGCCAAAGCTGAGCATATGGAAGATTGTCTTTATAAAGGAGGGTACGCGGGAAATGGCGTCCAACATGGGTCATGCCAAAACTGTGTGATGGAATCTATTTCGCTGATAATCATACATGGTTAAACTTAACTGAGCAAGCAAGTCGGACTTGGGCTCACGGCATAAGATGGAATAATACACCAGGCATATGATGGTCATTCCATAAAAGAAAAGAGTTGTATGTGATACAATTGAAAGTGTTCCTACCTAAATAGTTGTGTATTGAGGGCTGCGCCAAAGCGCACTTAATACTCAATGAAATACAGATCTTGACTCACTATGAAACCTCATTCATTTGAAGTTTCTAAATCAATACTACTGAAGGTGGTTGATTTGAAGAAAAATAGTGGGAGTACAATATAAGAAACACCAAAATAAAATAACCCCAATGAATAAATAATAATGGCACTTTATATTTTAATTTGTAGAATAATGACAAATAATAATTCAACTGGGTTGAATTTGTGATCTATCCTTGAGAAGGATAAGCTCAATGGGTCTAACTTCCTTGACTGGTTTAGAAACCTGAGAATTGTTCTCAAGGCTGACAATAAACTGTATGTCATAGAAGAGGCTTACGCTAAATACGTTAAGGATGACACGGAGATAGCTTGTCTCATGCTAGCGACCATGACCTCCGAGCTTCAGAAGCAACTGGAGGACATGGGTGCTTACGATATGATCGTAACTCTCAAGAAAATATTCCAAGAGCAGGCTAGAGTTGAGCACTACAAAGCGACCGTCTCTCTGACTGACACAAAGATGGCTGAAGTTTCATCTGTGAGTGCTCATGTACTGAAGATGAAGAGCTATCTTGATCAATTGGAGAGGCTTGGTTCAGCTATGCCCAGAGAATTAGCTGTTGACATAATTCTCGGGTCGTTACCTCCTAGTTTTAAGCAATTCATCATGAACTATAATATGCATCAGATGGAGAAATCCATCACCGAGTTGCATGGGATGCGTAAGAACGCACAGGAGGACATGAAGACAAATGTTGTCAAAGATATCCTAATGGTTCACAAGTAGAAGGGTAAGAAGACCGGGAACAAGAGCAAGGTTAAAGGCAAGGTGTTGCCTAAACCTAAGATCAAGAAAGACAAGGAGGGAGTTTGCTTCCATTGCAACAAGGTGGGCCATTGGAAGAAAAACTACAAACTCTATCAGGACAAAATAGAGAAGGGTAGTGTGACTACCGCTTAAGGTATTTTTGTTATTGAAACTAATTCACTTACTCCTAAATCTTGGGTATTGGATACCAGAAGTGGTACTCACATTTGTAAGATCTGCATGGACTACAAAGGAGTAGAAGATTAGCTAAGGGCGAAGTCGTCATGCGTGTGGGAAATGGAGCAAGAGTTTCTGCATTAGCCGTAGGAACTTATTTATTGGCTTTACCTAGTGGACTTGTATTAGTACTTAATAATTGTTATTTTGTACCTGCTATGAGCAGAAATATTATTTCTATTTTTAATCTGACTTTGGATGGTTATAAATTTGTTATTGAGAATAATAATTGTTCTATCTTAAAGGATAATCTTTTCTATGGAAATGTTCTATTAGAAAGAGGTCTTTACGTGCTAGATCTTAAGAAAGAGAATTATAAGTCCATATATATTACATTAACACTAAACGATTTAAACCAAATGACTCAAATACAACATACCTCTGGCACTGTCGCTTAGACCATATAAATGAGAAACGCATTTCTAAACTCCACTCTCATGGACTTTTAGACTCAATTGATTTGGAATTATTTGAGACGTGCGAGTCTTGTTTACTTGGCAAGATAACTAAGAAACCCTTCACAAAAGTTGGTGAAAGGGTCAATGATTTATTAGAACTCATACATACTGATGTATGTGGACCAATGAGTACGCCCGCTAGAGGTGGGTATCGGTACTTCATAACTTTCATAGACGACTTCAATAGATATGGTTATGTCTACCTAATGAAGCACAAGGCTGAATCCTTTGAGGTGTTCAAAGAATTTAAGAATGAAGTACATAATCAACTTGGCAAGAAGATTAAAGCACTTCGATCTGATCGACGAATATCTGAGTAAGAAATTTGAGGAATATCTCAGAGAATGTGGAATAGTTTCACAACTGACTCCTCCAGGAACTCCTCAGTGGAATGGAGTGTCCGAAAGGAGGAATCGAACCTTATTGGATATGGTTCGATCGATGATGAGTCAAACGAGCCTTTCAATGTCTTTCTGAGGTTACGCTCTTTAGACTGCCGCATTCATACTGAACAGGATTCCATCTAAAGCGGTTCAAAAGATGCCATATGAGATGTGGATGGGGAAATGCCCCAAGTTATTTTTTCTTAAAATTTGGGGATGTGAGACTTATGTCAAACGTCAGTCTCCCGATAAACTCGGACACATATCTGACAAGTGCCTATTTGTGAGATATCCTAAGGAAACTAAAATATATTATTTTTACCACCCATCGGAGAATAAAGTGTTGCTTGCAATTGAGCCTTCTTGGAAAGAGAGTTTGTTCTATGAGAAGCAGTGGAGCAAAGTACTACTCTAAGAAATTTGAGACCCACATATAGTTGCAAAACCAATGTTGGAGGAACGAACAAGCTCTCAAGGATTTGGTGAGCTTGAAACACAACAGACTCAACGTAGATCAAGTAGGATTCGTCATGAGCCCGAGAGATACAGATTTCTCGTGTCTAATGATGATGATGTGACATTCATATATGATGAACCCACGTCCTACCAAGATGCTATGAAGAGTCCTGACTCTCAAAAATGGTTAGAGGCCATGAGAGCCGAGATGCAATCCATGCATGACAATTAAGTTTGGAATTTGATTGATCCATCCGAAGGCTTGAAGACCATCGGATGTAAGTGGGTCTTCAAGAAGAAGACTGACATGGATGGAAAGGTACAAACCTACAAAGCAAGGCTTATGGCGAAAGGTTTCAAACAAGTTCATGTTATTGACTATGATGAAACTTTCTCACATGTAGCTATGCTTAAATCTATCATAATTCTATTAGCCATAGCAGCATATTATGACTATGAAATATGAAAAATGGATGTCAAGAACAGCTTTCCTAAACGGAAATCTGACCGAGGATGTACATATGATGCAACCCGAGGGTTTTGTCGATCCTAAGAATTATGGTAAGGTTTGCAAGCTTCAGAAATCCATCTATGGATTGAAGCAAGCGTCTCGAAGTTGGAACCTTCGTTTTGATGAAGTCATCAAAAGTTTTGGTTTTACCAAAAGTAAAGGTGAGCCTTGTGTTTACATGAAGTTCAGTGGGAGCACGGTAGTATTCCTGGTGCTTTACGTAGATGACATACTACTCATGGGAAATGACGTCCCAACATTATTGAACGTCAAGAAATTATTGGGAGATAGTTTCTCGATGAAGGACCTAGGAGAAGCCTCCTACGTGCTAGGAATCAGGATCTATAGAGATAGATCTAGAAGGCTTATAGGTCTGAGTCAAAGTACATACATAGACAAGGTCATGAAACGGTTCAAAATGCAAGAATCCAAGAAAGGATTTTGCCCTTGTCACATGGCGTTTCTCTCAGTAAGACACGTGTCCTACAAGTGATCAGGAATGAAGACGCATGAATAAGATCCCATATGCTTCGGCTATAGGATCTATCATGTATGCCATGATATGTACTAGACCAGATGTGTCATACTCATTGAGCGCAACAAGCAGGTTTTAGTCTAATCCAGGTGAAAGTCACTGGATAGCTGTTAAAAGAATCCTTAATTACTTACGAAGAACTAAGGACATGTTCCTAGTCTATGGAGGTATAGAAGACGATCTTATTGTAAAGGGTTACACCGACGCAAGCTTTCAGACAGACTCAGATGACTTTAGATCGCAATCAGGTTATTTATTTTGCCTAAATGAAGGCGCAGTGACATGGAAGAGTTCCATGCAATGTACTGTAGAAGATTCTTCAACGGAAGCAGAGTACATAGCCACTGCAGAAGCGGCTAAAGAAGCTGTTTGGATAAAGAACTTTTTGGAGGAGCTAAGAGTAGTTCTGAGCATCTCGGAACCAGTGGATCTATATTGTGATAACAATGGAGCGATCGCACAAGCAAAGGAACCGAGATCTCACCAAAAGTCCAAGCACATACTGTGACGCTTCCATTTAATCAGAGAGATCATACAAAGGGGTGATGTTAAAACGTGTAGAGTGCAATCGGACGACAATGTCGCCGGTCCATTAACTAAACCACTCCCGCAAGCGAAGCATGAGGGTCATGTTAGGTCTATGGGCATAAGATACTTAGAGTTGGCCTAGTACAAGTGGGAGACTGTAGGATTAGTGCCCTAGGCCAAATATATTTGTACTAGGAAATGGATTATGTATTAAGACATTATTATTTATTCAATAAAGGTTGTTTCTTTTATATCTGTGTATGGGTTGTGAATGTAAATCTTATATCAACCAAGAATGACACTTCGGGTTCACGTCATCAGAATACGTGATTCTGATAGTAGAATTGTGAACCAACGAATGACATTCTAAACTGTCCCTAATGATATTCAGGATGTTTATAGAGATGGACATACTTCAGGTAAGAGGCTACATATACACACTAATATATTCGCAGGCTGGATGATCATGTTCTGCTGATCATGGACATAGAGATGTCGAGCCAGGAATATAGGTACATGTTAGAGAACACGTACTGGACTGACCACATTATGAGAATATGCATGGTATATGTCATTAGTGATTCTCATATGAATAGTGTGCTTGTTCCTACGACCTGAGGTCACCATGGATTCCTGTATGTGGAACTGCATACTTTAATATGTTCCTACGTCATCCGTAATGGGATGATTATTAAGGTCATCATTAGGTATGCACTGAATCATGACGAGGAATGTGAGTGACCAAGATGGGATTTGTTCCTCTCGTCATGAGGGAGATATCTCTGGGCCCCCTGATGAACTAGGACTGAAAAAATGCATGACCATACTCAAAATGGATTAATATGTATTGTTAATATCATTTTGTATTTAATCAGTCTAATTCTCGATCAGGAAAAAGACTTTGATCAAACTCGAGGATGACATATTATCGTGCCTTTTGATCAAGACGTATATCGTAGAACAAAAGGAATAAACAAATGTCTATTCAGATAGGTTTATGATCGCTGATCATTTCATTTAACATGGATAGTCATGACATCAATCTAGAGGTTACTCATGACTTACGATCTTTAGAAGATTGTTGCCAGTGTTAAATGGAACCTACACGGTCACACAATGAACTCCATCCGTACGGGGTGAATATGCCTCAAAACAGTTATACATATGATGTATAAATTGGTGAACGAAATAATCAATTATTGGATAATTGATTGAAGTCAACAGTGCCATTTCCGTTGGCAACGGAATAGTTCCGTTCCCAACGGAGTATATATGGAAACTGTAATAACCTTAGCTGCCAAGTATTTCGTTATGGAAACACCTATTTCGTTGGCAACGGAATAGGTCCGTTGGCAACGGAATAGGCACAGATTAGGATTTTAGTTATGGTAACTGAGCAATCGTTCGTCTCTCTCTCTAGTATAAATAGAAGGGCATAGTCTTTCTATTTTATACACAACTCAGAAGTCTTAGAGGTCGTCTATTACACAGAAAAGAGAGAGAAAGTTTTGAAAGATATTCGGAAAGTATTTCCGGACTTGTCTAGCCAAGTCGAGTTATTCCGTTCGTGTGAAGTTCACATGGATATGAGTAGGGGTTCTCTATCTTGAGAACTTGCGAGTGATCTATCTTCATCCCTACGAGAAGAAGGAGTCTCTCGAGCAGAGCTTTAAGAAAGAGGTTCACGAGCCGAGCTTCAAGAAGGAGTTCTTCGAGCCAAGCATCAGGAAGGAGTTTCACGAGCCGAGCTTCAGGAAGGAGACAGTTGCGAGTTAGAACAGTTCAGACCTACATCCGTTCTTCATCTCGCGGATCAGGAAGATCCGAGGTATAAATTTTAATGGTTAATCTCGTACTTTTATTCCCTTAAGGTAGATCCTAGGGCGGGTTAAATCCATAGGTTCCGTTGCGCATGTAACATACATGGCTATGGATTTCCCAACATAACGTACATGGCTACGAGTTCCCCAACACCTTTACCATATATTTATTCAATTTATTTCATGTATTTGTGGAATCCAAAATGGATGATAAAGACATATGTCCAGCAGACTTTGAACAACTAAAATAATAATTAGAAATTGAAAGATATGTATTAATATAATAATTTAAGACTCCATAAGAGTTACTATTTTGTTGCATGTATATAATAGATAATGCTTTAAAATTATAAATACCACATATTGATTCCGCATCATTCCCAGAAGTGAATACCACATATACAAGCCATGATTATGAATGTGGATGCTGATGTGAAAAAGAGGTCAAGATCGAAACTATACTTGTGACGGTGATGATTATATTCAGAAGAACACATAAGAAAGTGGAAAGAGCGCACAAAAGATAACTTTTAAATGGTCTAAAGTGTATGTAGTAGTATAGGACATTTGGTATATCAATGTATACGCCCTATAATATTGTGGAGCTTTATTTAGCCGCCTTGAAGACAAAGAAAAAATAATAATGTCGACATTGGTTATCACGATAAAGAAAATGTGGATAACCGATAATGATACCATCCGCTGGATCTAAAGTGCATTAGCAAGAACGAGTTAGAGAAAGAACCGATGGACAATATTTCTGCATTTTAAGAAGCATTTTGAGAAATGTTCAAGTAAGAAATCTATATTAGAACAACATTCGGCTTTTCTATTTATTTGTATTATGAAGGACTAATATAATTAAGTCATATTTATTAGTAAATCAGAAGTTTATTGACTTAAAACTTATTTATGCTTTTGCATAATAGATTTGGTCAAATTTGAAAAGTAATTTTATTTTGACATGAACTTGAAGTTCACTAATTAGAAAAGCAACTTTATCATTAAACATGAACCAGAAGTTCAATAATTTGAGAAGTAATTTTATGATTTGACATGAACCAAAAGTTCACTAATTCGAAGAGAAATTTCATGTTTGGTATGAACCAGAAGTCCACCAATCTCGGAGTAAATGATGATGAAAATAAGCATAGAAAATTCAAATATGCATCAAGTAAAGAACCAGAAGATAATTTTATCAAATGAATTTTTTTGTGATGCATGTTTTCAAGAAAAATTAATTGTTAGACATCACAAACCAGGGTTGGGAATGAATCACCCAATTTCCTTGAGCGTATCCATCGAAATATGTGTGGGTCTCTTTCATGTGGATTATCTAGATATTTTATGGTATTAATAGATACATCTACTAGATGGTCACATATATGTTTATTGTCATCTCGAAATTTTGTATTTGCGAGATTTGTTGCTCAAATATTCCAATTAAGATTATAATTTATGAATTGTATAATTGCGACAACTCATTTTGATGATGATCAGTGAGTCACATCCAAAGTACTTGACGAGTATTGTACGTTGATTGAGATTATAGTTGAGCATTGGCCCACGCACGCACTTAGAATGATCTAACATCATATCTTGTTAAGTGATTATAATAAATGAAAGCTTGTCTTTTGATTGAGTCCATGAGATGATATATGTTGCAGCACTAATTAGAGTAAAGCTAATATTTTATAATGAGTACTCCCCATTATAATTTGTGACCGACCTGCAGCCAAGTAAATACTATTTAAAATCTTTTGGATGTGTAATATTTATTCCGGTAGCTCCACCGCAATGCACAAAAATGGGTCACAAATAAAAGTCGGAAAAATATGTTAAGTTAAATTGCCCTGCATAATTTGTTATCTTGAACTTCATTACATGAATTTATTGACTACATCATTTATTGATTACAAATTTGATGTGACGAATTTTCGATCGTTATCTAATTTTGATACTTAATCCTATATATATGAACTATAAGTTAAAATGTAACTCATTTGTAAATATAGCAAATCTATTATCAGATATATTTGTTCTTTCATAAAAATAATATGACAATATTTTAATTCGGATGGATATCCCTGGAGGATCATCCAAAAATACACCTGAAGTGCGTTAGATGTTTATACACAAAATTCCAGAAGTAAGAGTTAAATGAATACCAAAGTGATTGTTGCGAAACAAATCAAATATTAATGAATATGTTCAAGATATAATAGACAATGAAAGTCCTGAAGAACTTGATTAATAATTAATGATAACATTAGGGGGAGAGAAATAAGAGCTGGAAAATATAAGTTATAACTTATATGGAATGCATCATTAATATCTTTCACTTAGATCCTCTAACAAGTTAATATGAACTAGAAGTTCATAAATTTATGTGAAACAACATGCAATTATATTATTTATATTGATGCAAAAATGATATTCCAGCATTTAGTGCTCATTGAGATACTCTTGGATAATTCTATGTTTGAGATATGCCAGGAGTATGGTCGACCAATTGGTTCAAATGATAAAAATCCAAGGAAGAAGAAAAGAGCATGATAAGAAAGTTAGCTTGAAGTTATCAATACTTCAAAAGAAATAAATTCTTCTGAAAAGAATATTGATTATAAAAGAGTAGAAGACAATGACGAGCAAATTACCCCAGAAGAGGTTTAGGTACCTAACAATATTGAAAATAATGAGATCTCAATAAATTATGTCTCTACTAGAATAAATATGGAACTATAATAAAATTAAGATTAATCAAAATTTATTTATGCAATTGCAATTTATATAATAAATAAAAATGAGGATCTAGAATTAAAATTATTTGTATAATGTCGACAGATAAAGTATTGGCCAAATCGAAAGATGTGATTAAATCATCATTATTTGCACTAGTGAAATATAAAATAGTGGACATGTTGTCCAAATACCTAGTGTTGTATAACAGTAACTTATAAGCAGTTATAACTTATAAGAAGGTATTTCAGGAATATGTAATGATGTCATCCCTGGAGGACTCATTAACGTAGTAGCAAATTATTCATATCTCATTTGATTGTAATATATTAATGAAAATCCCTGAAGGATTTAAAATGCCTGAAGCATTTCAAACTCTCGAGAGATTTAATCTATTAAATTACAAAGATCTTTGTACTGATTAATACAATATTGAGATATGTGATAACATTGCTATAACGAATGTTTGTTGAATGAATGTTATGTAATTGATCAAAATTACGTATAGGAAACTATATATTTATCTTTTGAGTGCCGATATATGTATTGATGATTTAAAATCTTATGGTACTCCCGAAGAGCTCCAAAAGCTACCTTATTATTCAAAAGAATATAAGATTAAATTCTTTAAGGCATAAAATATTGTCTTGAATCATAAATTGAATATTATTTCCTTGAAGGAGTTATTGTTTCACAATCCATCTATTACAATGATATAATGTGGAGAAATCGCATCCATTAAGATCATCAAGATAACTTATTTGATGTATTGACAATTGAAATAAAGGATGCTGAGTTATTTTCATGCATGAGCATGATGATTGTGAAATGAATATTTAACGAATCTCCTCAAATAATAATCCAACAGATCTCTTCTTAGGCATATATTACAGAGATTGAACTTTGTCATCTCACATATAGTTACATATATGAGAGGGAGAAATAATACACACTGCACTATTTTTTTCCTTGTCTATGATTTTTGTCCCAATGGGTTTTCCTAGAAAGGTTTTTAACGAGGCAACTTTTGTGCGTAATATATAGAATGATGATGCACTCATTTTCCTTCATTAGGATTTTTACCCATAGGGTTTTACCTAGTAAGGTTTTAACGAGACATATTTAATATATGAAATAATGATAATACGCGATGCACTCTTTTTTCCTTAACCAAGTTTTTGTCCTATTAGGTTTTTCTTGTAAAATTTTTAATGAGGCAGCTTCCAGAGGGAGTATTATGAATATAATTGATATCGATGTCCGTTACGTAGCCCTTAAGCAACAATAAATTGGGAGATTCTTGTAAAGATGGAAGGAGTTATTACATGATATTAATTAGTATATTTTATATTAATTTGTAAGTCAAATTATTTCCTTTATTGTAATCCTGAATCAGACAAGAGATTTCTTGGCCAACACTTATCCTCCACTATATAAAGGGGGCAATGATTATTTTATTCCTTAATCCACAATTCAATACATAATTCTCTCCTTCCAATTCTTTGTTTTATTGTTCTTTATTATTTTATTTTATAACATAGATAACTTTTAAATAATAATTTTGCAATTCCTTACATACTTCCCCCCATCCACAATTTTGGGCTACTTGCCATGAAACATAATAAACAACGCAAAAACAAAATTGAAGCAAAATCTTTTATCACTATCACAAGTATTCTCGATGAGCTTTTTTAGGATGGAAGGACAACTTTGAATGAGATGTTCAAATCCATTAGTTTTCGTGACGGCAGTGAGGACTTTTGGAGATCTAAAAAATTTGAAGGATGAAGCTTTAAGACGAGAGAAATTTTGTGGCTTAGCCAAAGTTAAAGTTGTAGCAAAAATCTCCTCATCAATATTTTGGGATAACTTACTTTCACATAGCAACTTCAACCTCGCCACAAGTAAATGTTGATACATAATCGTTGCCTCTTCCAATTCTTAGACTGAATCCGAATATATGAAAAGAAGGAAAACTCTAAAGACCACAGCTTCAATGTCATCGAGTTTTTATGCATTCTACCCCTTTATCACTCATCGGGTCAAAAACTTGATCATGAAAAACAGGAGACCTCGCTCCAAGTATGAGTTTGTGGGCTGTCAAGGTTTCTCCACTAACTTCAAATGGAACATCTGCTTCCTCAATCCTCACCACTCTCGATGAGTTTGGAAAGTTGTCGGTCTAAGTTTGAAGGTGCCACCATGACTGGTTCAACTTTCATGACTTATGTCGACTTTTTTTTAATGCAAGCTTGATCTTTTGTCGTATTTACTACAGTGACAGTGCACATTGTCTCAAAATTATCATCTTTAAGACAGTTCGATGTCTCAAATGCTTTTCTATTCACAAAATAATCCCACCGACTAACTCCTAAGTCGTGTACCTTATTTCCATGTAATGGTGGTGGGTTTGCGCTTGGGTCATGCATGATAAAGGTTACTCGAGCTTTCACCTCCTTTTTTCTGTTGATAATCCCAAGCCAAAAGAAATAATATTTGTATTTTTTCTATGTAAATTCATCTAGAGAATTGTAATACATGTATCCACCATCTAGAAATATGGATCATGTACTTGGATAATTGTGTGAGTATAATGTTAGGCTTTAATGTGATTCATGTATGCATGAACCATTTAGCCTATAAATAGAACTCATTTTCATTTTGTAAGAGACAAGAAGAAAGAAATATATTAAGAAATATTAAGAAAAAGAAAGTTGTTCTTCTTCCATTAAAATTGTGAGTTTGCGAGGGTAATCCACAAATTGGTATCAGAGCCGATGGCGAATCCCGGGAGAATGTCGTTTGGGGGTATGTCACTGCCACGATTGACGAGAGTTAACTACAACAACTGGAGCATCCAGATGCGAGCACTACTCGGGGCCCAAGATGCATGGGACGTAGTCGAGAACGGCTACACCGAACCAGAGAATACCGACGATATGACAGTAAGTGAAATCAAGGCGTTGAAACAAAAGCGAATGAATGACAAGACAGCGCTATACATGCTGTTCCAAGCAGTTGACGAGTCAGATTTTGAAAAGATAGCAAGCACGGTAACGGGCAAGGAAGCATGGGATACATTGCAAAAAGTTTTCAAGGGAACCGACCGAGTAAAGCAAGTAAGACTCCAAACTCTACGCGGCGAGTTGGAGTGTATGAAGATGAAGGAGTCAGAAGGTGTATCCGACTACATCACACGTGTGCAAACCGTGGTAAATCAGCTCAAGTGTAATGGTGAAACTCTAAAGGACTCGAGGGTCGTGGAAAAAAATTTACGGTCGCTAACCGACAATTTCGAGAATGTCATGTGCGCCATCGAAGAATCGAAGGACCTAGAGAAGCTAACTATTGACGATCTCACTGGGTCGTTAGAGGCACACGAGCAACGCAAGAAGAAGAAGAACGAGTCGCTTGACGAAGCGCTGCAAGCCAAGATGCCTATCAAAGATGAAAAGGCACTCTACACTCAAAACTTTCGTGGTAGAGGGCGTGGTCGTGGAGGTCGCAGCAATGATCGCGGTGGTGGAGACCGCGGTCGAGGTGGATACTATGAGGAGAAGGGGCAGTCAAGCCAACAAAATTGGCGAGGTAGAGGACCTGGTCGTGGGAGAGGCGGCCGGTCAAATCACTATAATGTCGAGTGTTATAAGTGTGGCAAATACGGTCACTATGCGAAGGACTGCAACTCCGACAAGTGTTACAATTGCGGCAAGGTCGGGCATTACGCAAAAGTTTGCTATGCCGAAAAGAAAGTGGAGGAGAACACCAACCTTGTCACGGAGGATGAGATGAAAGATGGGTTTCTCATGATGGCATACTACGATATCAACACCGATGGCGATACAGTCTGGTACCTCGACACCGGTGCAAGCAACCACATGTGCGGGCACAAGCACCTATTCAAGGAGATGCGAGAGGTTGAAAATGGACACGTGTCATTCGGAGACGCATCAAAGATCCATGTAAAAGGTCAAGGTACGGTTCACTATTTACAAAAAGGTGGTACGGAAGGGTCAATTGAGGATGTTTATTACGTACCTGATCTTAAAAGCAATATTTTGAGTATGGGACAACTCATGGAGAAGGGATACTTGGTATTCATGAAAAACCGGGTACTACAATTAAAAGACAATCAAGGACGCTTGGTAGCACAAGTTGAAATGGCCAAAAATCGCATGTACAAGCTCAACTTGTGAAATGTGCAGGAAAAATGTCTACAAGTCGATATGGAGGACAAATCGGCATTGTGGCATCTAAGATTTGGTCACCTTCATTATGGTGGCCTAAAGGAGTTGGCCAAGAAGAACATGGTCCATGGGCTACCAGACACGGACTACATCACCAAGTTTTGCGAAGGATGTTTATTCGGCAAGCAAGCAAGGACCTCATTTCCGAAAAATGCGAAATACCGAGCAGAAAGACATCTCGAGTTGGTGCATACCGACATATGTGGCCCAATTACACCCAAATCGTTCAGTGAGAAAAGATATTTCATCACATTTGTTGACGATAATACAAGGAGGACATGGGTTTATTTTTTGAAGGAAAAATCCGAGGCTCTCGAAGTGTTCAAAAGGTTCAAGGTTTTAGTCGAGAAGATGACCGGGACTTACATCAAGGCGTTACGGTCGGATAGAGGCGGGGAGTACATGTCAACCGCTTTCACGAGTTATTACGAGAAGTATGGGATTAAGCGATTCTTGACTGCACCATACTCTCCTCAGCAAAATGGTGTGGCCGAGAGGAAGAACCGGACCATCCTCGACATGGTTCGGTCGATGTTGAAAAGCAAGGGTATGCCAAAAGAATTTTGGACCGAGGCGGTACAATGTGCCGTGTATATACAAAACCGATGCCCACATGCGAAGTTAGGTGAGATAACACCCCAAGAGGCTTGGAGTGGTCAAAAGCCGACTGTATCACATTTCAAAGTATTCGGTAGTGTGGCCTATGCACACGTACCGGATCAAAGGAGGACTAAGCTTGACGATAAAAGCAAGAAGTTCGTGCTCATTGGATATGACGAGAAAACAAAGGCATACAAGCTCTTCGACCCAATTGGAAGGAAAGTTATGGTGAGCCGGGACGTACATGTGAATGAAGAGAGCGCGTGGGATTGGAATAACAAAGATGAGATGACACATGACGAGGCCAAGTTAGGTGAGGCTGAGAAAGGAGAATCACCGGTATCAACCTTTGTACCGACTAGCCCCGTACCATCTGATGTTGAAGATGAGCCAAGACAACCAAGGATGCGAAGCATGCAAGATTTATACGACTCGACAAGTGAGGTACATTTAATTTGTCTTTTGGCGGATGCCGAAACAATTATATTTGAGGAAGCGGTACGAAATGAGAAGTGGCAAGCAGCCATAAATGAAGAAATAAAAGCAATAGAGCGAAACCAAACTTGGGAGTTGGTTGAATTGCCAAAAGGAAGTCAGCCCATAGGAGTAAAATGGGTATACAAAAAGAAGATGAACGCTCAAGGTGAGATAGAGCGGTACAAGGCAAGTCTAGTTGCAAAGGGCTATCGACAAAAGGCGGGGATAGACTATGATGAAGTCTTTGCCCCAGTTGCAAGAATGGAGACTATTCGCCTTCTCATAGCTCAAGCAGCTCAATTCAAATGGCAAATTTTTCAAATGGACGTCAAGTCAGCATTTTTGAATGGCGTGCTAGAAGAAGAGGTGTACGTAGAGCAACCACCTGGGTACATGAAAATCGGGGAAGAGAAGAAGGTGCTGAAATTGAAGAAGGCACTTTACGGGTTGAAACATGCACCTCGAGCTTGGAATACTCGCATCGACACTTACTTCAAGGAGAACGGGTTTACTCAATGTCCATACGAGCATGCACTATACGTAAAAAAGAATGAAGGCAATTTGCTCCTTGTCGCTCTTTATGTTGATGACCTCATCTTTATGGGGAACAATGGTGAGATGATAGAGGAGTTCAAAAGCGTGATGACTCGGGAGTTCGAGATGGCGGATTTGGGTTTGATGAAGTATTTCCTTGGTCTGGAGGTTAGACAAAGAAAGACTGGGATTTTTGTGTCACAAGAAACATATGCAAAAGAAATTATGAAAAGGAACAAAATGGCGGATTGCAACCCGGTATTGACACCGATGGAATCCGGGGTGAAACTTTCTAAGTTTGACGGTGGCGAACGAGTAGATGCGACCAAATACCGAAGTCTAGTTGGGAGTCTCCGCTATCTCACATGCACAAGACCGGACATTTCTTATAGTGTTGGAGTTGTAAGTCGATTCATGGAGGAGCCGGTCTATACGCATTTAAAAGCGATAAAGAGAATTTTGCGGTATATTCGGGGAACTGAATCATTTGGGTTATTCTATTCCAAAGCCGAAGATTTCAAGCTAGTGGGATATTCCGATAGCGATTGGTGCGGAGATGTTGATGATCGTAAAAGCACATCGGGGTATGTGTTTTATATGGGAGATACGGCATTCACATGGTCCTCAAAGAAACAACCAATAGTGACATTATCGACGTGCGAGGCGGAATACGTAGCAGCATCTTGGTGTGTATGCCATGCAACTTGGTTAAGGAACTTGTTGCACGAGTTGAAACTGACGCAACACGAGGCGACTGTAATACGAGTCGATAATAAATCCGCAGTCGAGTTAGCAAAGAACCCAACACATCATGAGAGGAGTAAGCACATTGATGTGCGTTTTCATTTCATCCGAGATCAAGTGAAGAAAGGTGATGTGCGAGTGAGTCATGTGGCAAGTCATGACCAAGTGGCTGATATATTCACGAAACCACTTCCGACGGTATTGTTTGAAAACTGTAAGGCGATGATCGGGATGAAGAATAGGCTTGAGCTTAAGGGAGGAATTTGTTGATAATCCCAAACCAAAAGAAATAATATTTGTATTTTTTCTATGTAAATTCAGCTAGAGAATTGTAATACATGTATCCACCATCTAGAAATATGGATCATGTACTTGGATAATTGTGTGAGTATAATGTTAGGGTTTAATGTGATTCATGTATGCATGAACCATTTAGCCTATAAATAGAACTCATTTTCATTTTGTAAAAGACAAGAAGAAAGAAATATATTAAGAAATATTAAGAAAAAGAAAGTTGTTCTTCTTCCATTAAAATTGTGAGTTTGCGAGGGTAAATCCACATTTTCCACCACTTTCAAGACTCAAGTTCAAGGGTGAAAATCAAGTAATCATGGCTCCACATCGGATACTATTTGATAATGAATTTGTATCCTCCAACAGTGAAAATGTCTGATGTAACACACTCTCTAACGTTGCTCCACTTGTCGAAGGAATAGCCCACAACCTTGAACTTGAACCGGTGTGACCCGGACACATATTCATTTAGCCATGTTGATGCAGACGCAGATTTCTACAGTTCAAGCTCAGAAGAATTGGCAGTCATGCTTGACTCGATTGAAGGATAACAAAAAGAAGTTAGGGTTATTTTGCGTGTTGAGTTGGATTAATTTTTTTTTTTTTTTTTGTGTTGGACTTTCGAAAATTTCAGGCAATAAATATATTAATATTTCAGGTGTAATAACTATATGGGTCTTCCTAAATAAACAAATAAACACAATACAAGAAAGTAAAAACCAAATATAACCAAAAAGCCAAGAATACCACAAATCCATGTTTTATTTCTTTATGTTTTTAGCAGTGCAAGTCTTATTCTTAAATTAACATTAAAATATTTGATATTTATTTTTACAGCGCGTATAACACATATGGACAGAGAATAACTGCCGCTCTGACAAATACTCTCGAGTACCAATTGAGTCAAGTAGGAAGTTACAATTTTTGCTTTTTATTAAAGCCTTTTTTCTTAATTTAGAACACATTTCTATGTTTAGCTTTTCTAACATTATCTTATAACCTATATTTTGTATAGGCTCGTTTTCTTATACCCAGCCAGCCTCTCTTCTTTTTTCTTTTAGTAGGAATTAATTATTTTAAATCTTGCCTCAGTTCACACTACACAAACCATACTTTAGGTTTACATTAAATCTTGTCACAGTACGATATTGATTTATTACTATTTCCAAAGAAACAGCTTTGTTACTATTATTAGTGAATGTGATGCAATGCAAAATTTGGACATTCTGGCTGTGGCTATCAAATTATAAAATGATTAAGCTAATAAATTTCATACGCTGAATATATGTATTAAAATAGTTAATAATTAATATTCATGATTTCCCTCCAATGGTCTAAGATCATTCTTTCAAAATTAGATATATGTTGTGATTGGTTAAAGACACATAAAAAGGTGTCATACTGGCCGGAAGTAAAGTTGTATACATATATAGGAAAGAAATTTGTAAAAAAAAGGTCCCTATACTATTTGTAACTGAAACAGGTCAATGGTGTGAATTCTCAAGGACATGTTGGATTGATATAAAACTTAAAAAAAGTCAGTATATATTTCAATTTAGTTACTATTTAGGCTTCGTTTTTCACAAATACTCATGCAGAAAGATGGAGAGGAGACGAAAATAACATGAAGCACCTAACTTCAATAAATAAAGTATGAAGCACTTAACAAATTGCATGCAGCATGACTGTATGAGTGATTTGAATGTTGAAAATGACTAAATGAGTGACACGGCCAAATAAAAATACTTTCATTCTTTTTGTTAGTTCAAATCACCATGGTCTAAAATGATCATAGTAAAACTGCTGATTTGGTTTAGCCCATAGAATTTGTTTTTATTGCATGGTCTAAAATGATTCATCGTCCTTTAGAGTTTGATCACGCGACATTGATGAATAATGATTCGGCAGTTTTGGGCAAAGTTGGTTAATAGGCCTTTAAAAGACGGCCTTTGTTTTGATAATTGGGCCTTGTTAATGGGTAGTTTCAGAATGAATATAATGATTTTTTGGTGAAATAAATGAACTATTCTGGAAATATGATTTTCTGAGAACACTCTTAATGTAATTTTTGATTAATTTGACAACAATAAAATGGTTTTTTGTGAATGTAAAAAATGTATATATTGAGAATTGATTTAGAAATGTATTTTCTGAGACATCCTTAATGTATTTTTTATCTACTACGATTTAACAAAAAAATATGTATATCAAGAATTATTGATCGAATAATGTAGAGTTTGAAGAAAATTTATTGAGAAAAATTGCATTATACCGACCAGACATTGATTGAAGAGAAAAATTATTGGGGAAAATTGCTTACATTCTATATATTTGGATGACAAATTATATATGAGAGTAAAAAAGAGCGAACAAAAAGAATCATTTTATTTACTAAAAAAGAGAAGCCATTTATTTCATTCATTTTTGAGAGAAAAGAAAATAGAGGGAAAAAAGAAATGGATTAGATAGCCTACGTTACAGCTTACATCTCAATTTTCCGTGACAACGTCGAAACCCTAACAGTAAAGAGGCGGCACCACCTTGTAGGTTAGGGTTTCGACGTTATCATGGAAGAGGATAAGAGAAGGGACTACATGAGAGACATTTCACTAACTAGCAAGGGTGACGGCAACATCTCGAGATGAGAAAAAAAAAACAATATTTGGATTGGACACGTGTCAACAAATGGAGAAAATTTGAGTTTTGTATTAATCCCAAAACCTTACTTTTCACCTACTTTTGAGCTTTCTCAGAGTGCCACATCTCACTTTTATCTAAATCGTTTGATCAAATTTTTTTTTCGAATCTTAGCCATTCATTTTCTCAAATTTATTGATATTTTATGGCAGCACTTATGTGGTTATTAAAACATAAGCATATGATTGGGTGAATTGATATTTTCTGTTCCATACCTGATTTAGTTAGAATCGTTAAGAATTTATTTGTGACTATCAGATCTTAATCAGATGATTTCAATGAATCATGGTGCAAAGTTATGTTCAATTATTAATACCAATAGTTAATGAAGAGTTCACTCATTAAAATATGAATAATTTTTCTTTTCTTATTTAAAAGATTATAATTCTTAATGAAATATTTTATTTCTAATGTTAAAATCATCAAATATAAATTTGTTGGAATTTTCTCTGTATTTTGAGTTCCATATTGTTATGGTTCCAAATTTTTTTCTTGTGAAAATATGTGAATATATACACTACATAAAAGTAGATGCACAAAAATGATATGCTCATTAACTTATACCTTATATCTTATTTTTCATCTCTCTTTAACTATTCTCAAGAGACATATTGTCAATTTTATCTCGGTTGTTGGATCAATTTTTTTTTAAAATCTTAGTTTTTCATTTAAATTATTATCACAAGTATCACTTAAAGACATACTGTTATGACTCCAATATCATTATTTTCTTGATAAAATATATGAGTATAGACTATATAAAAGAACACGTAATGAAATGATAACCCCATTTACTCTTATCATATTTTTTTTACCCATCTTTAAAAATTATTAAGAGAACTATTATCAATTTTCTCTCCGCCATCGAATCAAAAAATTTATCAAATCTTAGCTTTTAATTTAAATTATTATCATAATATCATTTTATTAGTTAGGTTAATGTTCAGTGTTATAGCTCCGTTATGTGAGAACTATCATCTCAAACAAAATTTCAGAATATTGAAAACTATATTATATTACTTAATGTATTATTGATTTTATAATAACATATGTGTAATCCATACAACTTTAACATCTAAAAAAAATATATATATAGCGGTGAAATTTTTTTGAAGAAAATGAGTAATGTTACATTTTCCTATGTAGTATACATATTTTTCTCATATATATAATATTAAATATAATTATTATTTTTTATTTTTTTAATGTAATCATCTATAATTTAATCTTATGTAGTTTCAACTAAAATCTTCGAAATAAATTATCTTGCATTTTATTTTTTGTGATCTCATTCATCTAAGTATGATTAATACTTATTTTATTTTTCTAATATTATATTTCAAGACATAATGACATAAGAAAATTATTAATTTTGAATTCTCATATATTATTTATGTACTATGGATTTACAAATTTTAATTTTGAATTTTCATAATTACAAGCTATACATTATTAGATTAAAATAACTATTAAAATTGAAATATTCGCCGCGAAGCGTGAGCATTATCCTAGTCCATGTTTAATTTGCAACAAGATAAAAAAAAGACAATTTCAAAGTATTTTCTTCTGCATCTTTATAACAAATAAATTTGAATAATTCTTATTTTTCTTTCTATTTTCTATTTCTTTTAACTCATCATTCTTTTTGTCCTTTGAACGATATGAAATTTCTATTTTTTTTATTTATTTATTTATTTATTTTTATTTATTTTATAACTTGCTCATCAAATCTCTAATTTTTTATTTTATAACTTGCTCATCAAATTTCTATTTTTGACTTGACTAATAAGAATAGAACTTTACAGATAGGCACGAAGCCCTAAATAGAGGGAAAAATAAATCTTCTCCAATCCAATGTTCAAAATTCTATTTCCTTTAACCATTCTCTGATAAACCAACTTAACGCACAAATATGCCTCTTCAATGTTCAAAATTGGGCCGCAAAAAAGTCAACCATACCTTTTTTTTTAAATGATTTGAAGTTTACAAATATTTTGCATCTTGATTGTCCATATCATTTTGATAAAGTAAAATAATTAAAAAATATATATTAGTTCTTGAAATACTCCTTATTACTAAATGTAGTTTTGAAAATGATAAAATAATAATTAGTAACTCTATATTGAAATTAACTCCGTGAAAAAAATATTTGTATATTAACCAGTGTTGCAAATAGCACGCTATAGCGCCGATATAGCGTGATATAGTGTATCTGGGAGGCTCAATGACGCAACGCTGCGGTTTTAATACGCTATTGCATTTTTCGACTCTACAACGATATAACGGCACGATATATCATAAAGCGTGTGTTTGTAGCGCCTGAAACAATAATATTGCGCAATTTCATTTCTTTGAACTTTTTATTGATTCTTTGAACATTTTATTGATTTTTAGGGTTTAGGGTATTTTGGATTATGATATGTGTTGTTTTGGATAAATATGTTGTATGTTAATATTTTAATATTAATCTTATGATCTTTTGATATTTGATAATTATTGTAGGAATATTTTGTAGATGTTTGTTGTTTTAGAGATTGTATATACATAAATTACATTGTGATACATAAGAAAAAAAGTATTTATTACTATTATTCATTATGCAAGTGTAGCGCGTTATATCATCCGCTATTCGCTATAAAAAAAATCATGAACGCTGCAAACCGCTACACGCTATTCGCAATCTTGATATTAACCCCTAAAGGTTACAAACTAAAATTAACTCAAAATTTTATATATTTATTTCTTATAATATTTGTTTTGTAAATATACATTCAAAAAATAATTCAATACTCTAAATATATATATTACTATTTTATTTTAATACTATATTAAATTCTTACTCATTCCTGATAGGATTAATTTCTAATGTTTCTTATCTTTATAGCGTTCTTCATTATAGCTAATTATTTTTCTATTAGTGCTACAACAATAACAAAGAGGGTTAAGCGAAATGGTCAAGGTAAACGACTAGTTAACCGCATACACAAGTCTAAATGGTCCCTCTATTTTAAGAGACTAAAACCTTTAATTATATTAAAAGGGCCCACCAAATGCTAAGTTTTTATTGGTTGGTTTCATCCATTTATACCCTTAACTCCATCCCATGATTCCATGCCATCTTAAGAATCACAAAAAAATGGGAGTATTCACATTCGTGTGCAGGAACTCGGACGGACAATGGAATGCCAAGCAGATCGGTGCCGGCAATCTGGAGGGGTCGGCCGGTGATGCTTATTCTCTCCAGCGTAGCCTCATTCAGGCCGCTGTCGCCAAGGACTCCAGTGGAGGCGTCCAGTCGTCCTTCAGCATGGTCACCCCCACTTCTGCTGTTTTTCAGGTCCTATTCAGATCTTAATTCCGTCAGTAAATCATTTTTTACTTGTTGATCTGATTTTTTTACATAAAAGAAATGTAAAAAATTATTTTCTTATATTCAACCCATATTTGATGGGTTGAAAAAGATTACTAAATATGTGCTACATATGATTTACATATGATTATGTTTGCAGCGACTTGAAACTATGTGAAAAATCAAATTGAAATCTCTGATTCTCCAAATATCTTTGTTTTTGCAAGGATCAAGCCATTTGAGCTCTCTTTTATGTAGATTTTTTTTTCTTTTGAGACAAGCCTACAATGAGTGGGTTGAGAGACTAAATAAATACCAGTTGGTGCTAAACATCTTCGTTGTGACTCGCATTAGAAATCTCCCCAAAAGTTCAAGGGTTATTATCTACTGCTTTGGCTTTAGCAAGCTTTGGCATACAGTAGAATTTTTAATATAACTTAGCTTTGTGATGGTTTTCTATTAAATGGTTGAAATATTATTCAGGTGATAATTGGAGGAGGATTTGGTGGTGGATTCATCGGTGGGGCAGCATTAGGCGGAGCTCCGGCAGCATCAGGAGGAGCTCCGGCGGCATCAGGTGGTAGATCTACACCAGTAGAGGAGAAGAAAGAAGAAGAGAAGGAGGAGGAGAGTGATGATGACATGATCATCAGCGATCTCTTTGGTGAATAAGTGCTTCAAATTTGTTCTTGTGGTTAAAAATGTTAATGGTGTTGTCGGTTTGTTTTGTGTTACTTTTGGTTGCCGATTGATTGTAATTAATGTTAAGCTGGAGTTGCTGGAGAATTCTGGTAACTGGTATTTTTAATTGTTATATATGAAATATTCACTCAATACAACTTGGAAGTACACAAGGAATATAGGAGAGTTATCAAAAGATTTAATTTTAAGACCACGATGCTGCCGGGCAAATTATACATTTAAAATATATAAACATAATTAAAGATTAAGCAATATCAAATCACGCAACATTAAATAAATACTTATGATGGCAATGACTCAGGAATTAACACATTTAAAATATATTAATATAATTGAAAATCAAGTAATACAAATCACAGAAGATTAAAACAAATGCTTAAGCCGAAAAATTGAAACTAAGACACATTTAAAATATATAAAAACAATTAAAAAATAAGCATTACAAATTGAAGAAGATTAGAACAAATACTCAATCTAAGAATTAAAATTTCAGTTATTAACACATTCAAAATATATAAAAATAATTAAAAATTAAGCAATACAAATCACAGAAGTTTAAAACAAATTGCCGAGAAATTGAAAAAGTCTCAGGAATTAACATATTTAAAATATATAAAAATAATCAGAAGAAATCATAGAAGACCAAAACAAATGCTTAAGCCCAGAAATTGAAACTACGACCAAGAAATTAACACAGTTAAAATATATAAAAAGAATTAAAAATCAAGCAATACAAATTGTAGAAGATTACAACAAATACTTAATTTGCAGTGGATAGGATCTGCTTTGAAACGTTACACATCTCACCCTCCAGATTGAAAAAGTCACTGCTGTAAGCTTGACTCTTAGTGATTTTTTCGCCTGAATTGAATAGCCGGAGGGAAATTAAGGCCCAATTGTAACATTAATGTTGCATCCCCTTTTAATGAGCTGATCTAAGGTTGGCTAAATATTTTTAATCCCCCTCCACATGAATATCTTAATGTTAGATTAATGGATAGAATGTGGATCTAGAAAAAGAAAACTCATGAGAGAAATAACTAAAGAAGAAGAGAAAAATTGTTTATTCAATTGAGAGGTTACATTGTAAGAATTGTGATATTATTACAATAGCTAAAAGGTTCTTATATAGGAGAGAGGCATGACTAATTACCAAAATAAATTACTTAAATTAAAGATACAATTACCTAATATATAATGCAAGGATGGAAACAATCCACCTCCTTCCATTGCCTAAATATTCCCTAAATATTTATTTCTATAGCATAAATATTTCCTAAACAACAATACCAAAAAGGAAAGAGATTATTGAGAGATTTAGAGTCATATATAACAATCTCCATCTTGACTCAAAATCTCAGTTATGATACACAATTGCAATAACAATATATCCAAAATGAGCTCCACCTTAATGCAGCAATCCACTTTGCCGCTCCACATGAGGCCACCGCCTCCTTGCAAATCGAGAACTCGTCATACACGGATTCATTGATCATTGCCAAACAACACACAAAATCGAAGTATCCCTTACCAAAGCATAAGGTCGTTGCCCTTCTTGACTCTCCTTAATTGATACACCATCGCCAAAGTGAGAGTCAACACAATGCTCAAAGTTACGTTAAGTAACTTCACCTTATTGATCCGGAATAGCAAACTCCACCTTCTTCGTGATCGTCTCACCATCCTCAAAAGCCGAATCAGACAATCGCTCCCTTACCCGTAACATAACCGGATCAAAAATCACGTCTCTCAAAACAAGTAGTTCCGCAATCGGACACCACAAATAATATGCCTTCACATCTGAAGCATATCCCAAGAAGAATAGATTTATTCTCCTCATACTCGAGTATCCATTAAATGACTTGTGCATAAACGGGATATACAAATACCACTAAGTAGTATTAAAATGATTTCTGTCCAGAACTCCTTGCCCGAGTCCACCCCAAAAACACGCACCAAGCCTTCTCGAGTAGTTTCCGATCAACCACCCATTACGTTGTCGAGAGCGAACAATTATGCAATGCTAAACAATCCTTATAAAATGATTACAGATTTGTTCTCACAAATCCAAATAGACATCGTCCAAAATTTCCTTCGTGCGATGAACGGCTGTACTAAAGCTGAGTCTCCTCCGTTTGCCACAAACGGAATCTTCACAACTCATGTTTTCTAGTATTCTGGCCACACAGTAGATCCCTCGTGCTCAAAACTGTCACCCCGCATCCAATCGTAAATCCTCACCTTCTAACTGAGGCAGAGAAGGCGACGACACACGAGCCTAAAACTGCGCCAACTTCCCGAAATAGCTTTTCGGTACTCTGGACTTCCAGAATATATAACACACCAGTCATTCTAGTCTTCATCAATTAGGAGCCCATCTAGATACCTTGAGGACTCCACCTTCACATCGGAACTTGCAACTGATATCTCCGAGAACGCCTAATGAGATCAAATGGACAACCTCGTCCTGCATCTTGATCAAATGGAACCCCGTCTTGCATCTTGATCTCAAGTGTGCCAACACCGGCAACGCAACATAGATGATCGTCTCCCAAAAGAATATCTCCACTAGACGCCTCATATGTGGTGAACCACTCTCGATTCGGGATAATCTGATTTGAATTACCCGAACCCACCCAATTCTTCTCAAATCTCTCCTTCTCATTCGCCACTAGAAGTACCTCAACCTTACCGGATTTAGTCTCATAAACTTCTTCCGATAGAACACCGTTATCCGCCTCCTGCTTCTTTTTGAGATTGTAACAGTCGGCCTTAATATGTCCCGTCTTCTTGCAATAGTTGCTCATCAGGTTCTTGTACTTGAATTGCGAATGAATCTTCTCTAAACTTGAATTTCTCTTTTTACATCTTCTCCTCTACACAAACAATCTAATCTCTTAATGACTACTTGCAGCCAAGGACAAGTCATAGTCGATACATGACTTGACTAATAAGTTACTATCGACATCCTCAACGGTAAATAACTCCCTGAAATGAAGCGTGATCTCCTTAAACCCATTATATGACTTTGGCGGCGTGCACAGCAACATCACGGCTCTGTCCTCTTTGTCCATCTTAATACTGATTCTCTCCGCCATAGCATTAAAAAAACAGATATACACCAAAACATGGACCTTAACATACATACCGTCTGCCATATTCAAAGAGTCGAATCGCCGCTTCAAACATAACCGGTTTGTAACCGATTTCTGCATGTAGATTTCTTCTAACTTCTTCCATGTGACATCTGATGTAGTCCCCGTGAGAATTTCTTGAAGAGTCGAGTCGCCCAAATATAGCTGAATTGTCGAGAGGGCTCTATCATCCATCATCTCCCATACTTTGCCCTTCATCTCCTTCAGTCGTCCAAAAATGACGGCCTTCATACGTTGACTTGATAATATAGCTTTCATCTGCACTTGCCATAGTGCAAAATTCGTCTATCGGATTTCTCAGTATCAGATTTGGTCGACATAACCGTACTTGAATTCATGATAGAACAAGACGGTATACTTGACTTACGGAAGCACAAAGATTATCGTAACATAGCTCTGATACCAATTTGTTAGGGTAATGGAGAGAATGTGGATGTAGAAAAAGAAAACTCATGAGAAAAATAACTAAAGAAGAAGAGAGAAATCGTCTATTCAATTAAGAGACTACATTGTAAGAATTGTGATATTATTACAATAACTAAAACACTCTTTATATAGGAGAGAGTCATGAATAATTACCAAAATAAATTACCTAAATTAAAGATACAATTACCTAATATACAATGCAAGGATGGAAATAATCCACCTCCTTCCATTGCCTAAATACTCCCTAAACATTTATTTCTATAGCATAAATATTTCCTAAACAACAATACCAAAAAGAAAAAAGATTATTGAGAAATTTAGAATGTCATATATAACACTTTGGTGATACTTTCATCCGCGCTTATTATTAAAATAATTTGTTAATTACAACAAAGTTGAATTCAAACTTCAAATCTATGATATTTGAAACTATTGAAATGTTAAAGCATGGATGATCAAGCAATTTGATATCTTTTCTATACAGTAGAATTGGTATTATAACTTAATGATGCTTATTTTTATCAAATGGTTGGATAATAAATAATTCAGGTCAGAATTGGAGGTTGTGGTGGTGGATTCATCGGTGGGTTGGCGTCAGATGGTGGAGCCGAACCGGCAGAGGAGAAGAATGAAGAAGAGAAGGAAGAGGAGAAGAGTGATGCCGACATGGGCTTCACTCTCTTTGATTAGATTATCTTTTGGGAGTTACGTTTATCATTTTCGTATGTTGGGCTGCCCCATTTTGGTGTTTGAAGTTAGAATTTTCCGAAGAGTTTTGATGTTAAAGTTTGTTATGATGTTCTTTGAGGTTGAATCATGGTCATTTTTCTCTTAATGGTTCTCAATTTTTTTAGATTCAATCCATATTTAATGGATTGAGAGACAATTACGCCAAATGGTTTTACTCGGATATTTTGATTCGCAATGGGTTCGAATGAAAATCATAGAATATATATATATATACTATATACTATATACTATGATAAATAGACAAAGCAGAAATAAGATTAGATAATGAAACAGACAATTAATAGATAACTTTTAAATAATAGTTTTGCAATTCCTTACATATTTTCCCCACCCGCTTGCCAAGAAACATAAACAAAGCAAACACATAATTGAAATAAATATCTATTTATCACTCTCACCACTCGTATTCTCAATGAGCTCTTTTAGGATGGAAGGACAACTTTGAACCAGATGTTCAAATCCATCGGTTTTTGTGACGACAGTAAGAATTGTCGGAGATCTAACAAATTTGAAGCATGTAGATAATTCATCAGACCAAAAAATTGAGCACGAAAAATAGGAGACCTTGCTCTTAGTATGAGTTTGTGGCATCTAAATGTTTCTGCATGAACTTCAAAAATAACATCTGCTCCCAGACCACTCTCAATGAGGTGAGAAAGTTGTCGGTCTAAGTTTGAAGGTGGCACCATCACTAGTTCAACATTGGTCGACTACAGGCGAGACTGTTTTACTATAGCAACTGTACACATCATCTCAAAAATGTCATCTTTAATGCTTTCCTTTCTACATAATACACGCACCAACCGCTTCCAAAGTCGTGTACCACACTTTCACTCAACATTGACGAGCTTCTGCTCGGATCATGCATGTTGAAGGTTACTTGTGCATTCACGCCCCTTTTTCGACTTTTAAGTTCAAGGGTGAAAGCTAAGCAATCTTTGCTCCACAACGAATAGTATCTCATAACAAATCCGTATCCTCCAATAGCGAAACTAACAGATGTAACACACTCTCCCACTTCAACGCCGCTCCACGTGTCAAAGGAATAGCCCACAACCTTGAACCTATGGGATCCGGACACGGTTTCATTTAGCCATGTTGATGCAGACTAGGATTCATAAAGCTCAAGTAGCGAAGACTTGGTATCCATGCTAGACTAGATCCAAGGATGGCAAAAGAAAAGAGGGAATTTTTTTGTAATTTAAAAAATGAATGGCTAACTTTGTATGTTTTCCGATTGAGAACTTCATATTTATAAGCAAATAATAAACCGTATAGTTAGACGTAAATAGATGCAAAGGACCTTGGTTCATCCACGTTAACTTTAGTTTGGAACTTTTAAGGTCACTCCAACTCTTAGGTTGAAGAACAAAATTATGACAACCGACATTTTATATATTTTTTAAATATTTTTAGGGTATTATTTATAATGTATTTGCTACGGCCTAAATTGAATACTAAGCTAGATTTCTTGTCATTATTAAATCATGTAGCTTTTTTCCATATGGATAAAATGGGTGATAAGTGTTTTGAAAAAGAAAAAAAAATACCACCACTAGATTAGTCTAGTGGTCATAGTACCAACTGTATATATCCATAAGTAAGGAGTTCGAATCCCGCGTCTAGCAGGATTGATCTAAAAATTTAGGTGAATACATATGAGCATATCTAAAAGAGAACAAATATCAAGCGATCGCTTGTAGTTCTTCTCAAAAAAAAAAAGTGTTTTGAAAAAAAGACAAAAAATCTAAAGACCCAAAATTTGGGCCTTTTTATTTGAGCCCTATTAGAGCCAGGCTGACATGGTGTTAATGGAAACCCTTTTGTGGAGCTTGGTAAACACATTGTTGCTGATGGCCAACAATGGTCATAATGAAAAAACTATTAACTAAATATTCACACTTAAATTTGTAATATGTGTTAAAACTTAAGTATGAAAATACCGATTGTGATTACGAAATAATTAAAATATAATGATGTAAATAAAATATGATATTTATAAATTATACATTTCGATAGAAAATAATAAAACTTATAATTCAAAAGTTTTACCCGAGCGAGTAAACTTTGTCCTAAGATGTATTTCCCTCACGTGTTAGATCTGGAAAACATCCCAAGATATTACGGGTAGTGTTTCTTCTTAGGAGTATGTCCAAGGAAGAAACTGATATGAGCCTCCTTCAATATTATGAAAATATATATTAAGTTTACATATAGGGGATTATTAGATAAATATTAATGGATATATTGTGTATATTAATCTCTCATTCTCTCACTCATCTCATGTGTATAGCTCTCACTTTCTTTCTCTGTAGTCTGTACCAAAGGCATACAATGTTACCTATATTTATATGCTTGGTAAGTAACATCTGAATTTAGTGTAATTACTCACACGTTAGGTGGAGGTTAATTATTATTAATGACAGAATATTACAAGATTATATCAACTAGCAGGATGAAGCTTAATAGTGACTGAAGGAAGCCATGACTCTCCAAAGATTTTGACGGAGTAGTATATATCAGTAGTGCTTTAGTGAAAAAAAATTGAAATACATATATTTTTATGCATTTGCCTCCCCCCTCCCCCCAAAAAAAATTTATACGGTGTTAATCGGTAGAGAGAAATCTTTTTGCCCCCCCCCCAGTAAAGGGTAGTGAGATCGACAAGAAAAAATATTACTTGTTACAGGAAAAATCAACCTAAAATGACATTTTTATCCCTATCAAATATATGAACAAAATTATGGAAAGTAGAATTCAAATACCCCCAAATCCATCTGTATAATATTTTGTATTAAATTTTCATAAATAAACATTAATTGGCATTGAATTTTTTTTTTATCTTTATTAAATAATTCGATAAATCTTACTATTTTTTTTTAGAAAAGTCTGTAACTAAGTTTATATTCTAGTCAAATTTTTATAATAATAAAAATAAGATGAAAAATGTTAAGATTAATAATATTTCTTGATACAAAAAATTCAGAAAAATATTCTTGAAAACACAAATGACATAACCACACTAACTACATGACAAAATAACTTGACAAACTAGGAAAATATTATGATCGGACTCATACCGTTAACTTGTAAATTTACTTCAACAATTCTATTGTGAAGGATCCTTGCCTATGAAAACTCAAAGTTTTTCTTTCTTTTTAATCCTTTGACACGGTCATTCTGAGATTTCATGATAGACTCAAACAACATATCTGATTGATTAATGAACTGGATAATTCTTTTTTCAACCATATCATTTTATCAATAGACCACTCTTCAAGAATTATTTAAAAAGTTAAATGAACTAAATTGAAGACGAGGAGAGGACAAAGAAGAATTCAAGATGGTACAGTTTTCTATTTATTTCACATTAATATGATCTAGATTTCCCTCCCACAATTTAGACGATACAAATCTTTCTAATTTATTGCAAAAGATATTTTTTTAATTCTTTCCATAATACATATATTTATTTATTATGGGTAAAAGTGTCATTTTAGATTGGTTTTTCCTGTAGTAAGTAATTTTTTTTTTCTGTCGATATCACTATCCCCAGTAAATCTAGTCAAACACGCCGGTCAACGAGTGCAAAATGTGTAACCTATATGCAGCAGGTCTAACCTATAATTAATGGCTTATAAATGGTATAGTAACACAAGGTACAATGACAATTAGTTGGTTTGACCGTATAGATTACTCTTGACCATCAATTTAGTTATATTAATTTCGAGTTTTTTTTATAATATTTTCTCCAACAATATCTTAGTTTGTGTTAATTTTGCAATGAATCATAATCCATGAAATTTCCCTTCAGGTTAATTATGAATCGATCTTTGAAACTATCTTGATTTCTGTTTTGAGTCATAACAAGCATAGTAAGAAGGTCAAAGATTCTTGTTTTATTGTTATTTTACTTGATCCGTGTTAAAAATAATATTGTGGGGAATTTTATACTAACAAATGAAGCATAATTTATTTTGTTCCTTTTGATGCCAAATATATTTCAGTCCTTTAGATTATGATAATACATTGCCATATTGTAAGTTGTCATTGATGGTCGTATATTTTGGCCTCAAATATAAGAGGCATGTCTTGTACAAAAAGATCCTATTAATCTCAAGTTGATCTCAAAATTGAAGGTGGTGATGGTGGACTTTTTTTTATTGAAAACTTGGTGGTGGATTCATTGGTGGGGCGGTGTCAGGAGGAGCTCCAGCCGTCGTCAAGCGGTGGAGCCTCACGGGCAGAGGAAAAGAAGGGAAGTGATGAGGACATGGGTTTCTCTCTCTTTCATTAGATTATCTTTTGAGACTTCTGTTTTATCATTTTTGTATGTTGGGCTGGACATTTTGGTGTCTGAAGTTCATTAATTGACGACTCTCATTAATTGAACTATATATTCTCGTTATCTTAACAAATTCATAATGAAAATGAGCTTTAAAAAAAAATAATCATAATGGAAAAAAAAAAAAAACTTACACGAATTATAGGCTGGCCCTCGGAAAAGCCCTTAGTATGGAGAAGACAACAATGGGGAAAACTCTAGACGCCTCCACTCCCCTCCGCCTCTGATCCACCTTATCACAAGCCGCCTCATCCCCAAAACCCCCTGTTTTCCTCATCCGCAAGCTCAAATCAAAGTACTCTTGTGGTTTGCATCTCACCGGTGGTCTCAAGTTTCCGCTCTCTTTCTCTCTCTGGTGCTAAGGAGGATGACGTGCCTCAAAGCCGGTTTCGCTCCTCACTGGCTTGTGGTTTACCCCTCTTCCCCTTATCGAACGGATCCACCGTCCTTCTCATGGACCCGGCCATCCCCGAGTTCTCCTATAACCCTTGCCCTTTTCGTGAATCCTACCGTTGCCTCCATTCCCGCCCTCTTCCCCTGTCTCAAGTAGGTTGCCAGACAAAATCCTAGCACCTTCGTTTCTCAAGTTTCCGGCAACATCCACATCTTAGCAGATTGTATCTATGCTAGAGGCAATTCAGATTCACTCAGAAGCTTAGTGGGAATTCCAACAGCTCGCATTAAACATGATAGAATTCTGGCTAAACAAGCCTAGATAACGTCCATCCACAATGAAACATCGATGAGATGCAACTTGTTCCGCCTGGTGGTCAATCTGGCGTGAACGGTTCGCAAATTTTTCTCCATGAAATCAAGATCCCACAAAGTCATCATGAAGGGAGCCAACGAATTAGCTTCATTCTAGAGCGCGCATCTTCAACTACAGCCGACTACTTCGACTACTTTAGTTTTAGATTCCTAGCTATTGTATAGGATTAGGCGCCCCATCTTTCATATAATGTAAGTGTGATGATATTAGATGTAATCACGTAATGCTCATGTAATTCCGTAACTCTTTTATTTAGTTAATGAAAAAGAACAGGAATAGACTATTGCCTGATGTTCCCTCAAAAAAGAAAAAAAAACATTTGTCCACATTCCACAAACCTGTGAATTGTGATTATTTTGAAAACACCTCACATCCTACAAATCTATGAAATGTTACTTTGAAGAGCACTTAACATCCTATACGAATCTATTGAATGTGATCATTTTGTGTACTAGTTACTACAAATAAGTAACAATGTTTGATTTAGGTTATTTTCATTTTTCTATTTTTGACTATAATAGGCTGTGTCAACATGGAATATAGGCCACGCAAGTGTGACTTTTTTTTCTCTATTAAAGAGGGTTCACATATCTCTTATCTATATTAAAAAAAAACTTGATTTTGTAAGTATTAAACCCGCAACTCTTTAGTTAGTAGGATAGTGCATTACCACTCTACTAGAAATGATTTGACAATGCAAGTGTGACTTGTTCACATTAATTCCTAATGTGACTTGGCCACATTATTTTTTATTCAATGCATGATAATTTTATATTAATAAATGAAGCATAACTAATATTTCTGCGTTCCTTTTTATGCCAAATGTTTTTCCTCTGATATTATGATAATATATAACATGTCATTGATGGTCTATTTATGCAATGAGTTTACATGAATCAGAATGTAAATGTATGTGTGTGTGTGTAACATGATAAATATAAAGCACAAAAACAAAAAAACAGAACCGAATAGACAATTAAATACAATGTTATAATAGATAACTTTTCCCAATTAATTTTGCAATTCCTTCCATATTCCCCCGCCCTAATTTTGAGCTACTTGCCAAGAAACATAATTGAAGTAAATATCTATTTATCACTCTCACTACTTGTATTCTCAATGAGCTCTTTTAAGATGGAAGGACAACTTTGGAACAAATGTTCAAATCCATCAGTTTTGGTGACAGCAGCGAGAATTTTCGGAGATTTAGCAAATTTAAAGCATGAAGCTTTAAGATGAGAGCAGTTGTGTTGCTCAGCCAATGTGAAAGTTTCGAAGTTCTCCACTTCAATAGTTTTGGACAACTTGTTTTCACATAACAACTTCAGCCTCTCTACTTCATATCGATCAGCAACCGCAAGTAAATGTTGATACATAATCATTGCATCTTGTTTACTATCACCACTATCAACAATAGTCTCTTCAAATTCTGATACTGAATCTGAATATATGAAATGGAGAAAAACCCTAAAAACCTCTGTTTCAATGTCATCAAGTCTTACGCACTCTACCCCTTTATCATTCATAGGACCAAAAAAATGTGCCCGAAAAACAGGCGATCTTGCTCCAAGTATGAGTTTGTGCCCCCTGAAAGTTTCTCCACTAACTTCAAATGTAACATCTGCCCCTAGACCACTCTCCAAGAGGTGAGAAAGTTGTTCGTCCAAGTTTGAAGGTGGTACCATGACCGGTTCAACTTTCGTCGACTCAAAACGAGACTCTTTTACGACAGTGACAGAACATATTATCTCAAAAGTATCATTTTTAAGGCAATTCGATGCTTCAAATTGTGTCCTCTTTCTACATGATATGTGACACCACCTCCAAAGACGTGCAGGAAATCTTTGCTCAATGTCGATGGGCTTCCACTCTGATCATGCAGGGCAATTCTTACTCTAGCTTTCACATCTGTTTCCCCACTTTGAAGGTCAAGGGTGAAAGCCAAGTAATTAAAGTTCCAACATGGATTGTATCTCATAGCAAACTTGTATCCTCCAACAGTGAAACTGCCAAACAACACGGATTTTTTATCACCGATCTTGTCAAAGGAATAACCCACAACCTTGAACCGATGGGATGCAGACACGGTTTCGTTCAGCCATGTCGATGCAAACTCTGGTTCATAAATTTCACTTTGAGAATAGTTGGTATCCATGCTTGAGTAGATCGAAGGATTAAGTATGGTGATTTTACGGACTGAAGAGAGAGGAGGGAGTAAAAACAAGCAAGTGAGTCAGGCCTGTTCTTATTTGCCTCTTGGAGAGAAAGATGCAGGCGGCACTTTGAAGGTAAGGAGAAAAGCCTAGTGGAGATGATGGAGGAGGTGAGAGAGGAACTCAGCTTAATCAGAGAAGTTGAGTTCACAGATGTGTACTTCCATGGAGAAGAAGAAGAAGAGTTAGAAGAAGGGGGATAAGTAGGAGATAGTGAAGCACAGCTGTTGATAATCTGTAAAAGGGAGGCGGAAAAAGCAAAGAAACTGTATAAAAATCAAATGTAGTAGGGCTATTTAGAATTTTGTTTTTGCAAAATAGCACTTTTTTGAACAATAATTAATCAGATGATACTATTTTGTAAATAATTGGGTATCTAAAACTTCCGCCAGAGGGTCTGGCGGAACTAATAATTTTTTTATTTTTGTTGATCCTGACAATTTGAAACTCTTAAACATGCTTAATTAAGGAAAAAAGCCAGTTCCGCCAGAGAGTAAAATTTATTTTTTCAGGTAAAACTCGTAATTTAGAATGCCAATTAGTTCAAAAAATTACGAATTCAGAAGTTCCGCCAGAGGGTCTGGCGGAACATCTGAATTCGTAATTTTTTGAGCTAATTGGCCTTCTAAATTAAGAGTTTAACCTGAAAAAATAAATTTTACCTAGTTCCGTCAGACCCTATGGCGGAACTAACTTTTTTCTTAATTAAGTGTGTTTACAGATGCCAAATGACTGAGATCAACAAAAATAAAAAAATCACTAGTTCCATCAGACCCTCTGACGGAACTACTTCAGTTCCGCCAGAAGGTCTGGCGGAAGTTCTATCTGCTGAAATATTTCAAAAAAAATGTCATCTAATTAATTATTCTTCAAAAAAGTGCTATTTTGCAAAAAAAAACCGGCTTTTTAGCTGAATTAGGTTTAGTTCGCTTTTTGAGCTGAAATTTTTTTTTCGGTTGAGATTGTTTTTTCTTTCTTACATAGCTAGATGTAAATATAGATAGATCTGTAAGTATTTAGATAAGGAAACATAGCTATGGTAAAAAATGAAATATAATAGAAATTACGTTTGGATGAGGGGCAATTAGAACCCTCTCTGAATTTTCTCAAAAAAAAAAAAAATATGATGATTTTATGTTTTCACATATTTTAGTTTCCTTGGTACTTAAGCAAATGGTGCAATGTATTATTACAAGTAGATAGATGCAAGGAATCGAAGCTTGATTCATCCATTAATTAACTTTAATTTGGAAGTTTTACAGGCCACTCCACACCTCTTTGGTTAGAGAAATAAATTATGACAACCTACCAACCATGCATGCACTAATTCAATATATTAATTTTGCGTATATTATAAAATTTTAGTGAGTTATACTCTTTTTTTCTTTTCTTTTTTGAAAGGTTAGTGCGTTATACTTTTTTTTTTTGAAAGGTTAGTGCGTTATATTGTATACCGCCAACAGAATTACCAAGTTAAATTTCTTGTCATTTCAAAATCGTGTAGCTTTCTTGCAAATACGTAATCGTAATTGTTTTGAAAAATAAAATACAATCTTAAGCTTTCTTAATTTGGACCGATTTGAACCGGGTCAATTTTCTGAAGGTTGGTTAACACTAAAAACATTTTAACTTGTGTCAAACAAACAATGGTGTTAACTCAAACTTTTTGTACTGAAATGTTAACACATAGTTTTGTGATGGTTAGAGAAAATTGTGTCAGTTTCTGTTAAATAGGTGCAAAGAATGATAGAACCTTGATTCATCCATTAACTTACATTTGGAAGTTCAGAAGTCCTAAGGTCCCTCCACCGTTTAGGTTAGATAACAAATTAAAACCTCCCAAAGCGATGCATTTATTTATTGATTATATTAATTTTGTATACATTATTTTTTTAGCTTAAATGTATTATTTCATACCCCCAAAATAGAAAATTAAGTTAGATTTAACATTTTGCAAATACATATTTTTGCTTTGAACATTTTGCAAATACGGATAAAATGGGTGGTAATTGTTTTGTACAAGAAAAAAGGATTTTTGTAACAAGGGATTTTGGTAAACCCTTCTGTTTTTTTGTTGCTCTCTTTTACAATCTTGCTTTTTCTGGACAACAAATAAAAACAAATATTTGCTATGATGTAACTTATCCAATTTGTTTATAGTTCATAATATTTTATAAATTATAATATATGGTATGTCATGCTTGCAATATAAAGAAAGAACTTGCCACTCCCAATAACGATTCTCTATTCAGTCAAAACCATTAGATTTAGATATCACTTCTATAATGAGACTTTACCTTGAGAAATCATTAAACCCCACACAATTAATGAAATGAAAACCAAATCATTTGAAATATATTACAATATTCCCCACTTAAGGGGAGATGTAGGTCGATAGCATTTCAATCATTCTTTTCAAGTGAATACTTCTACAATACATAATCGTCAAAGAGAGATAGAAATAGAAATAGATACAATACACACAAGCAAGCACACCACTAATAACTAGCAACATGAAATAAAACCTAAGTAATTGATCATCCTACACTATATAAATATTCATCCCACCAAACTATCTGTACAGTTTTTCTAAAGTCACTTCATCACCCTTCTTTCCAAATATTCAAGGGTTTCTTCACTTTTCCTAAGCGCCATACACATTATTATTTCCTACAAACAACAAAAATAACAAACAATATCATACTTAAAATGCATGTATATATTTCACATTTGTATAAGAAAAAATGGGGGCAATTTCATCGTACCACTACAGAATCACAACATATCATATATATATATATATATATAGGAAAAAATTTCAAAAAAAATAACTTTTCTGAATATTTAAAAAAAAACTGAGTAAACTGATTTTCAGATAACCCTATGTGCCTTTTTTTTTTTTTTAAAAACTAACATCTACTTTTCTATCTAATGCTTGTTAAATTTTAAAAAATGATCATACTTTTTCATTTATTTTTCAAATAATCTGCTTTCAATAAAACTTACAATCAAATATAAATTCAATAATTTACATTTTGAAAAATTCAATATATATAATAATTACAACGAAAGTAAATCCTTTGAAAGTGATATTTTCAAAATAAAGATAATAATTTACATCCAATAAAATATTTCGAATACATTTTATTCCGTATAAATTATTATTAACATTACTGAAAGAGAAGAGTAATAACGATGGTACTCCACATTCTGGAGGACCAAATTCCTAATTTCACATTTTCACAAGGGCATATACGCAAAAATAGAGTTAAAAAGGGTATATATATATACCTTGAGAGAGGAGTTGGTCGACGCGGGCGACAATGTGTTTACCGTAAGTGTACTTACGAAGGGCCGGTAAGTGGGACTTCACGCGGTTCAGTAAAATGTCTCTCTGATTCGCGTCGCACGTGTCAAGCATTTTTTGGACCACATAATTCGCGTATTGATCCTTCATCATCACCTAAAATAACAATAATAATAAATAAATAATTTAATTAATTTAATAATAGAGGGCTTTAGTTAGTTTTCTTTTCTCTTTTTATTGGAATAGAGGATAGTTATTTGTAATATATTTAGGATTTGGGTTGTAAAAACTTTAGGAAAAAGAAATGAAAAATTGCTTTTGGAAGAGGGATTTTAAAGCCCTCTCCAAATTTTCTCAAAAAAAATAAATAAATAAATAATTTAATTAATTATATAATGCCAATAAATACCAATACAAACAAAAGAAATACTATATACCAATAATAGGAAATACCAAGAAATTTCTTGTAATTCTTTCCCAAAAAAAATTAGCTAGATAAATAAGAGTATTAAATTAACAAAGGGTATACACGACATTATAACACTTTTGAAGGACCAGTACGCGAATTACGCAGTCCAAGAGATCATGGACGCACGCTAGCCAATCAGAGACGGATTACTAAACCGAGCAACGGTAAGTGTGTTTGCTGTAAGTGTACTTACAGAGGGCCGGTAAGTGGCTTTTACCCGGTTTAGTAATACGTCTCTCTGAGTGGGTTTGCATGTGTTGAAGGATCTTTTGGACCACATAAATCATACATAATTCACGTACTGGTCCTTCATCATCACCTTTTTTATTGCAAAAAATCCATTAATTAATTAATAATAATAATAATAAATAGGTATTATTATTATTATTATTATTAATAATAATAATAATAATAATAATAATAATAATAATCAATAATAATAATAATCACCTTTTTTATTGAAAAAAATGAATAAATAATAATAATAATAACTATGATAACATGTACACATGTCCATGATTTTAATAACGATAAATAATAATTTTAACAATAACACGTAAAAAATATTAATAACTTTGAATATTTTAATGATATCATGTACACATGTTAACATTTCGAGGTAGATGCGGAGTTCCGCCTTCTCAGATGCATACACAATATTTTTCAATTTCCCAGGGGCCAAAACATAATTTCAAAATCTTTCAGGGTTACGTACGACAATTTACTCACCAGCAGATTATCATTTCCTTCCGTCTGTTCAATAATCCCACAAATCAACAAATCTCTCTCCTCATCGCTGCCATGCTGGAAGCATTTTTCAATAACATTCGAAGCGTATTTATTCTGACTCATAATTACGACTTGCCCCGCAAGTTTCTTAATAATTTCGCTTCGCTCCCCAGGCTTGCCCTTCTCCAACACGTGCTGTGTATTAAAAAATATAGGCGATAAATAATTAGTTTAATGAACTAATAAGGGGGATTTATATGGGAAATGTGTAATCACAACTGTTAAGTCACTCCTATATCACTCAAGACTAACGTATATTATTTTTGTGTTTGTTTTATATACTGTTTTTGTGTCATATATTATATTGTTTAGAGTGTATTTATGTAGCACTTTTTATTTATATATATTGATTGCTTACAAAATATATATTTTATATACTATTTTTTTGTTTTTATATACTATTTTCCTGTTCTTACATACTATTTTGTAGTTTTTTATATTTTTTTTCTACCATTCTATGTATTATTTTTAATTTTTTTAATCTAAAATAAGGTTAAATTTGGTATTTTGAGTTTTTCAAAGGGCATATATGAAATTTTACCAACAAATATAATATTAAAACATGATTTACCTGAGTGACGTAATTTCCATATTGGTCCTGCGCGAGTGTGCAAGCAGACTGTAATATTTCATCAACTATGCACTGACCCAACGGGTCATTTGTACAATGCTCCAAAACCCTCTGCTCAAATTCAACAAAACAAAAATTAAACACAAAAAAAAAAGAAAAAATACAAAACAACACAAAATTAGATACATAATAGAATTATGATAATGTAAAATTGCTAGTTTTTCTATTTACACTCTAAATAAACAGTTTAATTAAGTATGCAACTAATATTTATTGTTAATTCAAGATAAATTAGAGATTAAATGAACTGACTTCTAGTTCGAACAATAAATCACATCGAATATCTGAGGGTAAAATGGGAATTTCAAAAATTTAACTAACTATTAGACGAAAAAGTAGATCGAGTGCTTTTTTTGAAAATGAAATGACTATGATAGGGAATTATTTGAAAATTTGAAACTTAGGTTTTTTTAATATTCAAAAAGTTATAGGGGTTTCCAAAAATACCCCCAAAAAATAATAATTCTACTTTCATCAAAATCCCTAATATTTCCAATATTAGGGTACACCTGGCAGTGAAAGAGAAGAAAAGTCTTAAAGGTCCTTTGTGAGAATAATCTAAAACCCAGGATGTTTTTACAAACTAACCTTAATGCCCTGAAAAGCAAAAAATTAGACACAAAAAAAGACGAAAATTAAAAAAAATGACTATTTTTTCTTCTATTTTAATTTATATAAGATAAAATAGAAACAAAAAAGGGGAATATTTTAACAAAAAAGACTCCATTTTTTCTATTTTTCACAAAATTCCCCAACTTTTGATATATTTCAAACAAACCCCTATTTTCAAATTTATTTTCAAATTAGATACCAAAATAGAAGGTTAATAGTAACAAAAAAGACAACCTTTTTTCCTAGTTTTCACAAAACCCCTCAACTTTTGATATACTCAACAAAATTCCTCTTTCCAACTCTTTATACCAAACACCCCCCTAACTAAACTCTTAAACATAAAACACGCTAAAAAATTAAATAATAATAATAATAATATTAATATAAATATAAATATAAATAATAGTAATAATAATAATAATAATAATAATAAAGATAAAGATAAAAATAATAATAGTAAATAATAATAATAGTAAATACAAATAATAGTAATAAAATAATAGTAATAATAATAACAGTAATAACAATATAATAATAATAAATAACAATAACAATAACAATAACAACAACAATAATAATAATAACATGGGGGTCAAAACTACAAATACTCCAAAACACAGGGTCCATTTCACAAAAAATCAACTCAACCTGAATGACTGTACATCTCTTAAACCCACTAACCCCAAACCCTCTATGCTGACCTGTCCCTTACACTATTTCTACAAAACCCCCTATCATCTTTTCTACTATTCTTTTTTTTTTTTTTTTGAAAAAAAAATTATTCCCAAATAAGAAATACCCCCCAAAACTCTTAAACGTAAAACATATTACAAAATTAAATAATAATAGCACCAATAAAAATAATTATATAATTAATATAAATAATAATAATAACAATAACAATAATAATAATAATAAAAATAATAATAATAACAATAATAATAATAAATAAAAAAAAATTAATAATAATAATAATAACAATAATAACAATAACAATAATAATAATAATAAAAATAATAATAATAACAATAATAATAATAATAATAATAATAATAATAAAATTAATAATAATAATAATAATAATAACAACAACAATAATAATAACACGGGGGGTCAAAACTACAAATACTCCGAAACCCAGGGTCCATTTCACAAAAAACCAACTCACCTGAATGACCCTACATCCATCCATACGGATGCATGCTGAGCCGCGCCACCTGTCCTTTAAACGCATTCACAACAAACCCGATATGCTGAGCTGGCACGCACTATTTTTACAAGACCCCCATCTTTCTTTGTACATTTTTTTTTTTTTTTGAGAATTTTTTTTTTTTTTTTTTTGCTACTATTCTTAATATGGACCCTACCATTTCTAACACGGCACCTAATATTTCCAACAGACCACCTAAAATTTCCAAGAGCGGGTGTTTTTCATAAAAATATCCAACAGACCACCTAATATTTCCATTTGACTCTTTTTCATAAAACAACTGACTCTGTAAATATCCAAAACACCCAGGGTCCATTTCACAAAAAACCAACTGACCTGAATGACCCTACATCCATAGGGATGCATGCTGAGCCCCGCCACCTGTCGTTTAAACGCGTTCACAACGAATCCGATATGCTGAGCTGGCACGCACTCGATGCACTTCTGTATAACATGATTCCCGTTCTGATCTCTGACGCAGTCCATTTCGTGCCCTTCGAGCTCATGAACTAACAAGACCTTCTGCTCCAGTTCTATCACCTCCAACGCCTGTGTTTAAAAAAAGTCAAAGTCAAAGTCAAAGTCAACGGTCAAAGTCAAAGACAAAGGTTTTTAACTTATTCAGTACTTTTTGAAGTAGTTACTGTCCAAGAAAATTGACAAAAAAAGGTTATAAATAGAGTACAGGGGGTTGTTCAAGATATTCAGAAAGGTCAGGGAGGGTTATGAATTAGTCAAAGTTAGTTGGGTAGGTACGGTACGGTACGGTACCGTACCTTTTGAGTTGGTTATTAACTTATTCAGCACTTTTTGGAGTAGTTAAAGAGTCTGTTAGTAAAGTTAGATTGGTACGAATTGGTAAGGGGGAAAAAAAAACTGGATTTTTTGAATATAAAAAATGTACTTGTTTTTGGACAAAAATACCCCTCATAAACTTTCCTTCATAATTTTATTTCATTCTAGCCTAGAAAGAGGGAACCTAAAAACATAACAGGTCTTCAAAATATTGAGAAAAATCAGGGTGTTCTTTAGAAAATTCTCACAAGTGAAATAAATATTCCAAACTCCGAAAAAAAAAAGTCTACCTACAGCATTTCATCCGACAAATTTCGTTTCCGACAAAAATACCCCTCGTAAAATTTTGTTCCGCTCTGGCCTAAAGAGGGAGCCTAAAGCACAGGGGTGTTCTTCGGAATATTCAGAAAAGTCAAGGGGTTTTTTTGTAAATAAACAACTGGAGATGTCCAGTACCTTTTGGATGACGCGACATCCGTACATCTGTAGACTGAGAGGCAATATGTGGCCCACCAATTTATTTGCGAGCTCTCTCCTCTGCTCTTTACTGCCATACTCAAAGAACTGAGACAGAAAAAAAAAAGATAAACGAATCGGTTGATTAATTATTCATAGGAAATTCGCAGAGAAGTCCCTGTGTTATGGCTAAATTGCAAAAAAGGCCCTGCATTGTTGGAAATTGAACATCTAACAGTAGGGGCTTTTTGCGAATTGGGCAATAATGCAGGACCCTTTTTGCAATTTAGGCATAATGCAGGGGCGTTTTGCAAATTTCCCATTATTTAAATAATTTATTAAATATTTATTATTAATTGATGTACTTTTTGGATGACGTAGTTGCCGAAGACGTCGGTCATGAGGGAGGTGGCGTGGGGGAGGATTTCGTTAAAAACGGAGGCCTTCTCGGCCGCACCCGACACCTCCAGTTTCTGCTGGATGAACCGGCTCCCGTGCTGGTCCGCACTGTCATCAATAAATTATTATTATTATTATTATTATTATTATTATTATTATTATTATTATTAATAATATATTATTATTATTATTATTATTATTATTATTATTATTATTAAAATTAAAACTAAGATATTTTCTGAGTACTTTGACAAAAACCTGCCAGAAAAATAGATTTTTAACAGATAGAGGAAATACAAGGTCCGTATTACAAGATTTTGACAAATTCAGGAAATATAAGGTCCATTTTTACAAATTCTCCTGTTATTATTATTATTATTATTACTAATATTATTATTATTATTACAAATATATATATTCTCTGCACCTTACAGAAAACACATGTTATTATTGTTATTGTTATTATTATTATTATTATTATTATTATTATTATTATTATTATTATCATCCAAAAAGATTATTAATATTTTGACAAAAAAAAACTATATTCTAGGAAATTGTGTTTAATCCCTGAAATATAAGTTCCAAATATATCTAAAAAGAGACAGGGGTTTTATTATTGCCATTATTATAAATTATTATTATATTTAATAATATTATGATTTACCTAAACTCGACAATCCGTCCGGCAATATCCGCCAGCTCGAACCTCCTATTCCTATTACTCTTCAGCTCCTCCAGAAACGAAAAGGGCTTCACATTTACACCCAAGTCCTCAAACTTTCCCAAATTCCTAAACTCCCCCCTCAATCCAGCACTATTACTCTCACTCCTCCTCGGACTGCTCAAAACCACAGGGGCCTGTTGGTAATTTTGCATTCCAACCCCTCCTCCTCCTCCTCCTACTACTATCTTCCTAAACGGGTTCGGATTCAGACTAACGGGTCTCAAATTGGGGGAAAAGGGGTCCATTGTGGGCGATTTGATTGAATTGTACGGGTTTGCAATTTGGTAGGGGTGGTTTTGGAAGAATTGTACGAAATTGGGGTCGGGGACGGACGGCGAGATGGGGCCGTAGAATGAGGTGATCGGGCTTTGGGGAGGGAAATTGGGGGAGAGGATTTGGGGGTTTATGAAATTAGGGTTTAAGGGGTAGTTTGTCGGTAAATTGAACTGGGGGTTTATGAAATTAGGGTTTGGATTTGGAGGTATGAAATTGGGGTTTATGTTCTGAGGGTAGAATAAACCCGGCCCAAAATTGGGGAGATTGATATTATTATTATTTTGAGTGTAAAAAGGATTGGAAATTGGAATATTTGCGGTTTGGTGTATAATGGGCAGTTGACCAGAGTCAACTCTCGGTTGTTGGGGGAAAAGTTGAGGGGGGAGAGGAGCGGGCGGGTTTTGGAAATTTACGTTTAGGCCCTTGGGGAAATTTACGGATAAGCCCTTCATTTCTGCCTCGAGTTTCGCGAGATCCGTTACCACTAGCGGTTTTGTGTCTGGTGTTATTACTAGCGGTTTTGATTTACCGCTTGAATTGGAGCTTGAAGGGCTTGAAGAAGAAGAAGGATTAAGGTTAGGGTTAGGGTTAGGGTTAGGGTTAGTGTTTTGGGGAGGAGTGAATGAGCCAATGGGAGGCTGACATGTGTCAAGATCTCGTGCCATCTCAGCTGACTGGTCTTCAAACGGAGGCGATATAGATCCAGATAATTCATCCTTCAAAACAAAAACAAAAACTCAAATTAAATACCAAATATTCTATAAAAATAGCCCAATATTCTATTTTAATAAATACATAATCAATTAAATTAAAAATACCTTGTTTGTTGGCGACTTTTCGTCCTCTGTTTCTTCTTTATGTGTAGAGAGAACTGATCGCTTCACATCCAATCCATCATCATCATCATTATAATCACCATCATCATCATCATTATCATTACCATTTTCATTATTCATATCATTATTATTATCATGATTATTAAAAATACGGTGCAATAAATGCCGTCCTTCCCTCTTAATCAAAGGAGGCGGCAGTCTTGGGTTCAGATTGACCCTCGAGTTGTAATAATCCAAATAAGCAGGACTAGATCGCAATTGTTCCTCCTCGCTCTCGTTCAGATTGTTTAAGTTGTGCTCCCCTAACAAGTTAGTTAACGTGGTCCAGGATCCCTCGATGACAGGTGGCGCGCTGTCGCTGCGTTTGGGGACCGCCCAGCTGGCGGAGCTAAGGTGGACTGGAGACTCTGTTGCCATTAGGGTTTAGAGTCCATTAATGGGGGGAAATTGAGGAGAGGTTTGGTTTGAGGTTTGTTTGTTTGTTTGCTGTGGAATTGGAAGAAATGAATTAGGATAAAGAGAAATAAATTGCTCATATGAAGAAGAAGAAGAAGAAGAAGAAGAAGTATAAAATCTGTTGAAAGTTAACAGAAATAAAGATGATTGGAATGAAACGACCAATTTGGGTAGAAAATTAGTCAGAAATGTTAAGCTGATTGATAATACAAAGTGAGAAAACTAGAGAGAGAATTTTTTTTTTTTTTTTTTTTTTTGAGGAAATAAAACTAGAGAGAGAGAAATTGGACTGAATTTGTATGAAAAATGGTAGAAATTTGTAATTACTGTAGCTAATTGAAAAACCCTAAAGTCAGAAGGTATAAAGTAGGCTGATTCAATCTAAGAAATTCAACAAAAATAGAGAAAATTGAAATAAAACAACCAATTTACCTAAAAAATTCGCCAACAATAACAAACAGAGCAAAGAGCCCTAAGTTAATTGATAAAGGCTAATTGAAAAATACTAAAAAATGAAACTAGAAAGAAATATGCCCTGAATTTGTACGTAAAATGCTAAAAATTATGTATATACTGTAGCTATTTGCAAAACCCTAGAGTCAAAAGAAAAAAAGTAGGCAAAGAAATAACAAAAAATGGTAATATCCCCTTTGAAACACAGCAATAATCATCAAAATTGAAAAAAAAAAAAAACGACCAACTTACCCCAAAATTAGCAAAAAAAGGGAAAAAGTCGTAACCTAAAACCTCAAAACAGGGTAATTGAGCTCGAAAAGAGAAAAAATTAACAACCAAAAGTCTCACTTACAACAAAATTGTCAAACCATAATCCAAACCCTAGGCACCTCAACAAAAACAAAAGTCAATACCTCAAAACCTCACAAAACACACCCCCAAATCGAACTAAAACCACCACAATCACCTCAAAACAAAAACCCAACACCCAAAATCCCAAAAAATCAAAACTCCTCCACTCCCTATCATAAACCCTAAATTCACAAACCCAACCTCAAAAAAAAAACCCACAAAAAAAAACCAATTAACTAACTACCTGAATTCCCGACAGGAAACGAAACCCTAGGCCGCTTGCTTCAATCCCTCCTCTCGAAACCTCGCTGGGATTCTCGCAATTCGTCTCGAGCTGATTTGGGGCAAGCAGAGACCAAATTTAAACAAACACAAAAAATAGTATAGAAACGAAAGAAAGAGTAAGAAAGACGAAAGAGAAGGGTCTATTAAGTATTTAGTCTTCTCTTTATACCTCTAAAACCCTCTCTCTCCCTCCCTGCTCCCGTTCCACCCTTAAATCCACAAACCATTCACCCAATTCCCAAAGGGAAAGGAAAATGTGTAAACACGACGGCACCGTAGATATATTGTTTTGTTTCATTTTATATATTATTTTCTCATTGTATATTCTGTTTTAATATTTAATATATTGTTGTTTATTCTCTGTGTATTTCTTATTTTTTTACTTTTATATATTGTGTTTCCCATTTTATATATTATTTTCTTATTTTTATATAATATTTTTACTTTTTATGTATATGCTGTTATTAGAAAATAAATTATATATATTGTTATGTATATATTGTTATTAGAAAATAAATTATATATACTGTTATTGAATCCCGTCGTGAACAGTCATGCTACAGTGCGTCGTACTGTAGTAGGTATCATTCACAAATTATAAAGTTAGAAACTACCTATGTTGCACGGATACTTCAAAAATTCAGCCGTATCGTATCAGATACTTATACCCATATCGGATGCTCGGATACCGTATCGGACACGTCACGTGGCGTATCATAATATTTTATTTCAAAATAATACCGGATACTTCATAGATACTTGAAAGTATCTGTATCGGATACTTCCAACGTGAGAATATTTATTCTTCAAATATATGATTACGTATATAAAATCAATAAAATAAGATTAAGACATCCGATTATTTAATTAACTATAACAAACAAATATTCTGCATCAAGATATTTCTATAATAACAAATTTTTAGTATCTCCTACGCCAAAGTTTAATATCTAAATATATATAAATTAATTAAATATATAAAATATAATTAATAAATAATAAAATAATGTATAAATTGCCGTATATGTATCATAGATTTTTTTAACATTTGCCGTATCGCCGTATCCGTATCATATCGAATACGATACCCCTATCCGTATCCGTGCAACATAGGAAATATTTCTGTAATTTACTATTTTAATGTGAAACGGGTGTATGGAGAAAGGAAGGATAGAAATTTCCAGTGCAGGTGGGGTGTGGAATGACGGAAATGCCCTTACCAGGACACGGCTCTGTAGCAGACGGTTCGCTTTGAGATTCGGGTTTCTGAGGATCTAACGGTCCAGAAAGAGAGCGCGAAACTCATGCACGGGTAAAATTACTATTTTACCCCTCGCTCACTGCGGATTTATTTATGGAGTGATTTGGTTCGGGGATGCAGTAAGTTTGTACCCAAAAGGTAATTAATTAATTATGTGGCAGTGATAAATAATAAAAATAAATTATATTATTAATAATGTTGGATGTTTTTATTTAATGAGGTTTAGAAATTTTTATTTAAATATTTCAATGATAAAATAGTTAAGTATTATTAGTAAAAATAAATAATATATTTTATTTTTATTTATGTGTGTGATAATATTTATCCATAGTATTTAGTCAATTATTCTCTTTCTATAAAAATTAATTTATAATTTTACTAATTTCGGGAACTTTACAGCATAGTTTAACTAATTTAGGAAACTTTAGAGTAATTTAACTATAATTTACTAATTTTAACTAAAGTTGCTTTTTTAACTAAACTTGTTACCTTTCTAACGAAACTTAACTGTAATTTACTAGTTTCAACTTATACCTTATTCTCCTTCTAAAAAAAGAAAGTATATCTGTAATTTACAAATTTCAAAAAAATAATTTATAAACACAAAATACAAATTAATAACATATATTTTCCACATTATAATTTCCACTTACCACCTCACATGAAACGCATTATGTGTGTTCCCTTCATTGTACGGTCACCATGTACAATTTATTTAGTACTAAAATCCTCTGTACGGTCTAGATACACAAACTACTGTATTCGACAACGTGGCTCTTTCATAGCCGTCGGATTACTAAGGCGAGACCTTAATGGAGTCTTGCCACGTGGAAGTCCGCTGACGTCAAATTCCCGCACAGGGACGCAACATTAGATGGTGGAATTTTACGAATATACTCCTCATTCTTATAATTCCCAGAAAATTCAGTTTAGAATTTAATATTATATCGAAATTTCATGTGTATAATTCCCAGAAAATTCAGTTTTAAAATTTTAATATTATATCGAAATTTCATGCGTATTTCCACTGCAACCATAGAATATAACATAATATTTTTTTTGAATGTCTCTCGCGAATATAAAATACAATGAATATCCAATCAAAACATAAGAAACATCATCGAACTACTTTTTGTTTGGTCTTAATTGTTCAAAATAATACCTAAATTATCATTTTTTGTAACTAATCAATATATAGATGAAAAGCAATAAATCAAAAAATTCTGAAAATATAAATACGAAGATAAATTAGTAAATATGATACTTCTCATGCATTGAAAAACTATTTTCATATTTCGTAGACATGATATTTCACGACCAAAAAAAGAAGATTAATTCATAAAATGTTCAAGGTTTCAAATTATTTACGAAAATAATCATTTCGCTCTGTCACTAGCCGAAATAGCCAATTTTTAATTTTTCCTACTGAATTAAGCTAAAAAAAATTCTGTTTCGCACTGTTTCACCCCATGGTTGGGCGAAACATATATTTTTTCATTTTTTCCACTGAATTAGAGCAAAATATATATATTTATATTGCTAATTTCGCCCCACCATGGGGCGAAACAGTATTTTCAGCTTAATTCAGTGATAAAAAAAATTAAAAAAAATTTCTATTTCGCCCAGCCATAGGGCGAAAATGTGTTTTTTTGCTTAATTCAGTGGGAAAAATGAAAAAATAGATTTTTCACCCAGTGACCGAGAGAAATGTCCATTTTCGCAAATAATTTAAAATTTTGACCATTTTCTTAATTAATTTTTTTTTTTTTTTTTTTGCCAATTCAAAAAAAAAAAAAAAAAAAAAAATCATATTTCACCATTTCAGATTCTGGTAAGGTCTATACTATAATATCTATAAAAACCTCCTTCCAAGTTCGAACGCTGTATGCAAAATCATGCAAAACGACGAGGAAAAGCGAAGCGGGCTCCACAGCATACGAAACGCCCGAGCTGGTGGCGACACGTGGCGGGATCTGTCAGAACGTTTGTTACGCGCCGGGCCAGCGTGGCGGTGCGCACGTGACCCTCACGTGACCTCGGTGAGTCAGCAGGAGTGGGATCACGTGCACGTGCGTGTCACGTGACTGACAATGGATGATGGTTTTGGGAAATTAGGGTTTAGGGTTTAGATTTATTGTTATTGGGCCTTTGTAGAAGGCCTGTGTTTGATAATCAATTTGAGAATAATAAAATGATGGGAAGAATGAATATATTGGGAAGTGTTTTAAGGGAATTATGTAGAGAGTTTAGAGAAGAATTACTGGGAAAAATCGCATTGCTCTGATCAGATGTTAATTGAAAGTGTATTACACTGTGAGTTGCTAACAATAACATTCTGTATTTGGATTCACTCACTCACTGATGCAACGCCCCAACATTAGGATTATTAATAAAACTTTAAGAGGTTTAAAATAAAATTTTCTATCCGGCGATCGAATTTTGAAATAATGAAGATAAGAAATCTCGTATGCTCAAGATATCTATTAATATATTTAATAATTAACTCCAACCCCTTATTTTTTATCTATTTTTTAGTCTTCTCAAAAGATCACATCATCACTTTTATCTCGACCATTCGATCAATTTTTTTTGTCAAATCTCAACCTTTCATTTTCTCAAATTTATTGATATTTTATGGCAACATGTGTGTGGTTATTAAAACACAATCATATGATTTGTTAAATTGGTATTTTGTGTTTCATCCCCAATTTAATGAGAACCGTTGTAAATTTGTTTATGACCATCAGATCTTAATCATATGGTTTTGATGAATGATGATGCAAAATTATGTTCAATTATTAATATCAATAGTTAATAAAGTGTTCACTCATTAAAATATAAATAATTTTTTCTTTTCTTTTTAAAAAAATTATAATTCTTAATGAAAAAAATTATAACCATGAAATATTTTAAGGTGGGTAATACTGCTAGCGCAGCTGGTAAGATGCCAGGCTCGGATGAAGGACAAGATCACGTCCTGAGTTCGAGTCCCGGCTCTACCCTAAGACCACGGGGGATATCCGGGGTTTTTTGAAATGAAACTCGACGATGGATTTTGAGCCACCTCTTGTCTTCCTCAAAAAAAAAAAAAAAAAAAAAAAAAACATTTTAAGGTGTCACACCGGAAGTAATTAAGGTTGTATGCATATATAAAAAAAAGAAATTTGTACAAAAGCCCCTGTGTTATTTATAACTGTAAAATATTATCTTTATTTTTCATGAAACTTAAAAGAGGTCAAAGGTCTGAATTTTCCTAGGCCATGTTGGATTAGTGTAAAACTATTAGAAGTCCGTATATTTCCCCCCCTTTTATTTTACAAATTCCTCATGCAGAAAGACGGAGAGGAGCTGAGAATAATATGAATCACCTAACTTCAATAAATAAAGTATGAAGCACTCAGCAAATTGCATGCAGCATGACTGGATGAGTGATTTGAATGTTGAAAATGAATGACTATGACAGAATGAAAATACTTTGATTCTTATAACTTTGGTTTGATTTTAAAATCATCATTAACTACCAAAAATGATCATGCTAAAACCCCTGGTTTTGTTAACCCATACAATTTTGTACGGCATGACAGCTTTATTACAACTTAATTATAGTTCTCTTCATCGGAAATCCGTTCGTTTTACTGAATATTTCTTTCATTTCTCTTTCTACTCCTTTGAAATTTCTTTTTCATTATGTTATGTAAAATAAAATAATAAATAAAATATTGGAGAAAATCAAGTGGAGATGCAAAAGACCCTCACAAATCTTCTTTTGACTTCAGGCTCAAGTTCCGGTTGCTCCTCCTGATTGGGCTCTAGTTGTGAATCTGGCTCTTCCGATGGCTCGGTACCGACTCGGGCTTTGCTTCCTGTCAAGCTTCAATTGAAAGTTTAATTAACTCGGATTTCACCGTAACATGAAATAAATTAAAATGGAATAATTTCATATATATGTATAATATTACATATAAATTAAACTAAATATTATTTTTACCTCACCAGATTAATCGCTTCAATATAATATTTGAGGAAAAATAAACATTATCATGATTTATATCCAAAAGCTAATGGAAATTTTGGAATAAAAAGATTATGGATATGAACCTGTCAAGCATAATTTTGTTAATTGGATTGAACTCTTCCAATTTTTCAAAGTATAAGGATATATGGATGAAGATATCAAAATGGATTTCCAATTGTAATTAGATCTTCCTTTTTTTCTATTTGATTCAAAAAGAAAAAATTTATTGAAGCAAAATAGCTAAAAAACGAGAAGAGAAAAGCTCACTTTTGCCCCCTGAACTTTTCAAAATTGTTCAACTTGCCTCCTCAACTTTTTTTTGCACACTTTTGCCCCCTAAACTCTTCCAAATGTTCAACTTGCCCCCTCCATCCAGTTAAATGCCCAATCAGCAGTTAACTGGTTGCGTGGCATGCTGACGTGGCAAATATATTGATTTTTTATTCCACGTCAGCAGCAGGCTCTTCCCTTTCTTCTCTTCCCTTTCTTCTCTTCGCTCCTGACTCTTCTCCTTCGCTCTCTTCTCCTTCGCTCCTTCGCTCTCCTCTGTCTCTGTCTCTGTCTCTCCTTCGCTCTCTTCTCTGTCTCTTCGCGCCCCACTCGACGCCGCACGCCCACGCCCACGCCGCCGCCAGCCCTGACACTGGCAAATCTTGTTCGGAAAATTACCTTTCGTATCGGTTTTAAAAAATAACCGATATAAAACTCACATAATCAGCAACGGTTCCTTCAAACAACCGTTACAGAAGAACTTTTCGTATCGGTTTTCCAAAAATAACCGATACAAAATAGTAACGGTTCCTTCTAAAGAACCGTTACAGAATAAACACTTTTCGTATCGGTTTTCAAAAAATAACCGATACAAAATAGTAACGGTTCCTTCTAAAGAACCGTTACAGAATAAACACTTTTCGTATCGGTTTTCAAAAAATAACCGATACAAAATAGTAACGGTTCCTTCTAAAGAACCGTTACAGAATAAACACTTTTCGTATCGGTTTTCAAAAAATAACCGATACAAAATAGTAACGGTTCCTTCTAAAGAACCGTTACAGATTTACAATCGGTTCTTCCCAAATAGCTGCTTCATCGTCCCTTCACTTCGCGCGACCTCTCTGTCTCCCTGCTCTCTGTCTCGTCTCCTCTCTCCGCGCGACGCCAAACCCGCCGATGACGCCAGCCCACGCCCACGCCCACGCCCACGCCGCCACGCCGCCAGCCACCTCTTCTCCTCCTCTTCTCTCTCCACTCGAAACCCTAAATTTCCGAAAATTCAAAATCGGTCCGAATTTGCTCCATTAATTGGTACATTTTCCTCTCATGTCTATTTATTTTGTTTCTACAATTCTAATTTCAATAAATTAGTGCTATTTTTTTCCTAAATTGCTCATAGTAAATTGGCTAATTTGAGTAATTTATTTAATTAACGGGTAATTTTTTTTATTAATTAAGGAGCAACCTCTAATTATCTGCACCTTAAAGATGTACACGGATTGCTATTTTAGGATTTTTTATAATGGTTCATTTGTATTGACTGATTCCGTGTGGGAGTATGTCGATGATCAAGATAATGAATTGGGGGATTTTGAAGATGTTTTAACATACACCAATCTTAAATCCATGATAGAAGAGAAATTAGGTGTGTATAATATTTCGAAGTTGTATTATAAGAGGCCGGAAAATAATATACTACAAATTGTATATTCGGATGATTCGGTTCGGGAAATGTTAGCTAATTTTACCAAAACAAAGAGTATTAAGATGTATGTGGAACACTTGAGTGAAAACGAGAATACGGATTTTGTCGGGACAATTTGTAGTGATGAATCGAATACTTTGGCGATTGATGTGTATGGCGGAAGGGAAGGTTTTGAAGAGGATGTTGAACATGAGGATAGCGAATTTTCTTTTTCAAACGAAGATGACGATAATAGCGAAGAAGAACCCCTAAATTTTATGTATCCATTGGATATGGAGCAAAGTCATTGTACCGAATTTGATCTTGGACAAATATTTCCGGGAGCTTCGGAATTTAAGACCGCCGTTAAGAATTATGCGGTTAAAAATTTAAAAGATATTAAATTTGTGAAAAATGACCCAGATAGAGTGAGAGCGGTATGTAAAAATCCTGGTTGCTCATGGGTTGTATTTGCCTCGTTAAATAGCAGAAAACAATATTTTGTAGTAAAAACTTTTCATTCTCAGCACACGTGTGCTCCTACTTTTAAGTGTAGTCAGGTAACATCAACTCTTCTTGCTAATAGATATGAAGAAAGATTAGATCGCATCCGGGATGGAAATCGGTAGAAATGCAAAAAATACCGATTCTCTAACCTAAAAATTGTGTTTTAATTTGGGTTTTAATTTGTTGAATTTATTGACTCTTGAAGTGCTTGTTACTCTTTAGGATTTAGGTCTTGTTGCTGGTACGTCTGATTTTACTGGTACGGTACCTACATTCTGTCTAGAATGACCTAAAAATTACAGATGATCATAATAAATTACTAATATATTCTTATGAACTAAGAATTTACTGATAGATTATTGTGAAATTTGGCAATTTTATGCATTGAAATACCGATTCTCTGACCTAGAACCTGGAAGAAATTGCGCCAGGCAAAATAAAAAGGCCTTTTGCAATTTAGGCACAATACAAGTGCCTCTTGCAATTTAAACAATATATATCATTTCTGAACCCTTTTTTAAGTAAAACCAGACTATATTTCAGTATAAATCATACAGAAAGAAACCAAATCAATCGAGAACGAAAAAGAATAATAATTAGGGTGAATATGGGTGGAGTTATGGTAAAAAAAAAAAATTATGACACATATTATTTTGTAGATAACGGTGATCATGGTGAATATGGATGGAGTTATGAAGAGGGGAATGCATATTTGTGTCCTCATTGTGCTAGAAAATGCTTGCTGCTTCATGCAAAAACCCAAAAAAATAATGGTCGAGCATTTTACAAATGCCAACTTTGCGAGCACTTTGCTTGGTGTGACGATATTGCCTTCGCACCAATCCACCTCAAGTACTAAGTTCAACGCTTCGAGAAGAGATTTGAAGAATTTGAAAAGATGCAAAGACAGAGATTTGAAGAAGTTGAAAAGAATTTGAAAAGATTAATTATGTTGTTGTTTATGTTGTGTGTTATAATTAGTATTGTAATTATGCGATTATGAGAATAATTTATATTAGGGTTTAGGGTTTAGAGTTTAAAGTATTTGTGATGTTGTATGTTTAGGGTTTGCGGTTTGGAGTTTAGTGTCTATGTGATGTTTTATGTTTAGGGTTTAGGGTTTGGAGTTTGGAGTTTAGGGTTATATGCGATTATGGAATATGATGTTGTATAGGAGTAATTATGTCATTATGCGAACGTCACAAATGTTGTATATAAAACCAAAATAATGCATACAAATCTTGATAATAAAATAGACCAAATGTGACAAAATGCATATTTAAGTCCTTACAAAACATAAAAATATCCAAATGTCACAAAATACATAAGTAAGTCCTTACAAAACATAAAAATATTAAAATGTCACAAAATACATAATTAAGTCCTTACAAAACATAAAATAAAATTCAAGACTTAACATTCAACAAATCTAATTGTGTGGCGTCTGATTCGAAGATTCCCCAGTAGATGACGTCCTAAAATTATAAATACACATTAAAAAAATTGTATATAAAAATTAATTATACTAATTGAATGTAAATATTAATACCTGCTCTTTTTTATAGGACAAGTACTTTTATTATGACCCGTTTCGCGGCAAACACTACACTTTATTATTTGACCCGATTTCGATAGTTTTGAAGCTGATGGTTTAGGCACTACACCTTGTTCACGTCGAGCATGTTTTTTAGGCCTACCCGGCATCTTTCTTTTCGATGGAGGTAGCGGAGGATCAATTCCCGTTTTGGGCCAATCTTGCCTACCGATAACCGGTACCATAAAATGAGAATAAATTGCGCGGTGAGTTTCTTTTTTAAAACAATCCGACACATAATGAATCGGGTCCTCGCCCTTGTTAAATATAGCAGAAATGGCATGAGAACAAGGAATACCGGAAATATTCCAAACCCTACAAGAACACGTACGATTTCTAATATCAACCACATACGTGTATTCTTTGACTTCTCCTTTTTCATTTGTCAAATTTTGAGTTACCTCATAACCGTCTGACCCATTCCAAATTAAATGACAATTTCTATTCCAACTAATATGGTTTTTTAATTTCTCAAAAATATTAGGGCAAATCAAATGCTGGTACATCTCACTTTTATGTGCGAGTTTTGCTATTCTCGACATAACCATGCGTCTAATCTCTTCTAGCATGGTTATTATTGGCTTATGTCTCGAATCCTTTATCCAATTATTAAATATTTCCGACATATTATTATCAACTATGGCGTCCTTACAACAATCCTTAAAATATGCGAGACACCAATGCTTTGGATTTGTCTTTAAAAGATCATCTGCTGCCTCGACCGATACATCCCAAATGAACGCCATATTCTCTAAATATTGGGATTCGGTATATGACCAAGCACATAACCAAAATAATTTCTTCAAATTTCCAGTGACATATCGCTTGCTCCAATTGCTATATATGTGTCGGGCGCACATTCTATGCTCCGCGTGAGGTAAAAACTGCTCGATTGCTATACGTAATCCCCACAAAGAAATACAAACATAATTAAGAAATTATATTTAATAATAAATAATTTAATCACGAGAAATAAAATAACACATACCTTTTGTTGATCACTAAGTACAACACATTGATAACCTGATCTCATATCTAAATCGTTCGCCAACAAATTTAAAAACCAACTCCAATTATCCTTATTTTCTACATCCACAACAGCCCATGCAATGGGATACATTTGATCATTAGCATCTCTTCCAACTGCAGAAAGTATCTCAAATTTTATGGGTCCTTTCGAAAAACATCCGTCTAACCCAATCATTTTTCTACAACCACTTAAAAACCCTTTCTTACACGCACCAAAACAAATATAAATTCTATGAAAACGGGGTCGTTCATCCCCTTGATTTCGGTTTACATTTATCCGTACGGTGTTGTCTCCATCTGCTTCTAACAAAGCTTGTGCGTAATCCCAAATTTTTCCATATTCTTCGGAATAATTTCCTAAATATTTTCTCATTGCCTTCAATTTTGCTCTTCTACATTGACTTATCGTCACATTAACAGCCATCTTGTTTCTTATTATTTTTTGCATTTCTACCGATTTCCATCCCGGATGCGATCTAATTCTTTCTTCATATCTATTAGCAAGAAGAGTTGATGTTACCTGACTACACTTAAAAGTAGGAGCACAGGTGTGCTGAGAATGAAAAGTTTTTACTACAAAATATTGTTTTCTGCTATTTAACGAGGCAAATACAACCCATGAGCAACCAGGATTTTTACATACCGCTCTCACTCTATCTGGGTCATTTTTCACAAATTTAATATCTTTTAAATTTTTAACCGCATAATTCTTAACGACGGTCTTAAATTCCGAAGCTCCCGGAAATATTTGTCCAAGATCAAATTCGGTACAATGACTTTGCTCCATATCCAATGGATACATAAAATTTATGGGTTCTTCTTCGCTATTATCGTCATCTTCGTTTGAAAAAGAAAATTCGCTATCCTCATGTTCAACATCCTCTTCAAAACCTTCCCTTCCGCCATACACATCAATCGCCAAAGTATTCGATTCATCACTACAAATTGTCCCGACAAAATCCGTATTCTCGTTTTCACTCAAGTGTTCCACATACAGCTTAATACTCTTTGTTTTGGTAAAATTAGCGAACATTTCCCGAACCGAATCATCCGAATATACAATTTGTAGTATATTATTTTCCGGCCTCTTATAATACAACTTCGAAATATTACACACACCTAATTTCTCTTCTATCATGGATTTAAGATTGGTGTATGTTAAAACATCTTCAAAATCCCCCAATTCATTATCTTGACCATCGACATACTCCCACACGGAATCAGTCAATACAAATGAACCATTATAAAAAATCCTAAAATAGCAATCCGTGTACATCTTTAAGGTGCAGATAATTAGAGGTTGCTCCTTAATTAATAAAAAAAATTACCCGTTAATTAAATAAATTACTCAAATTAGCCAATTTACTATGAGCAATTTAGGAAAAAAATAGCACTAATTTATTGAAATTAGAATTGTAGAAACAAAATAAATAGACATGAGAGGAAAATGTACCAATTAATGGAGCAAATTCGGACCGATTTTGAATTTTCGGAAATTTAGGGTTTCGAGTGGAGAGAGAAGAGGAGGAGAAGAGGTGGCTGACGGCGTGGCGGCGTGGGCGTGGGCGTGGGCGGAGACGAGACAGAGAGCAGGGAGACAGAGAGGTCGCGCGAAGTGAAGGGACGATGAAGCAGCTATTTGGGAAGAACCGATTGTAAATCTGTAACGGTTCTTTAGAAGGAACCGTTACTATTTTGTATCGGTTATTTTTTGAAAACCGATACGAAAAGTGTTTATTCTGTAACGGTTCTTTAGAAGGAACCGTTAATATTTTGTATCGGTTATTTTTTGAAAACCGATACGAAAAGTGTTTATTCTGTAACGGTTCATTAGAAGGAGCCGTTACTATTTTGTATCGGTTATTTTTTGAAAACCGATACGAAAAGTGTTTATTCTGTAACGGTTCTTTAGAAGGAACCGTTACTATTTTGTATCGGTTATTTTTGGAAAACCGATACGAAAAATTCTTCTGTAACGGTTGTTTGAAGGAACCGTTGCTGATTATGTGAGTTTTATATCGGTTATTTTTTAAAACCGATATGAAAGGTAATTTTCCGAACAAGATTTGCCAGTGTCAGGGTTGGCGGTGGCGTGGGCGTGGGCGTGCGGCGTCGAGTGGGGCGCGAAGAGACAGAGAAGAGAGCGAAGGAGAGACAGAGACAGAGGAGAGCGAAGGAGCGAAGGAGAAGAAAGGGAAGAGCCTGCTGCTGACGTGGAATAAAAAATCAATATATTTGCCACGTCGGCATGCCACGCACCGCTTAACTGCTGACTGGGCATTTAACTGGATGGAGGGGGCAAGTTGAACATTTGGAAGAGTTTAGGGGGCAAAAGTGTGCAAAAAAAAGTTGAGGGGACAAGTTGAACAATTTTGAAAAGTTCAGGGGGCAAAAGTGAGCTTTTCTCAAACGAGAATTCTAGTTTGCTAGAACCATCAACATATTGTTTCAGCTCGGTGGAAATAAAACTCTTTTTCTTATAGGATCTAACAAGTCAAAATAGAGAACGAAGTAACTTGACTAAGGAGATTTTCTAGAATCTCCCTTCTCGAGAGGGATCATCTAAAAAGCAGATCATTTTAGATACATTCAGACAGAAAAGCTGACATAGATGTTATGGATCTAATGTATTTTGATGAAAATATGAAAATCTTCCATAAAGGAGCCGAATGAAACAAAAATTTCATGTTTGGTTTTGAATTAGAGACGTTTAAAATGATCAACCAACGTCCACTATAACCCTTAGCCTTCCAAGCTAACAATACGGGTTCGATTCCCGCTACTCGCTCTCTATCATGTACGCATCATAAATTTAAAAATGAAATATGCACTCTTTTTTTTCTTCCCTAAACCCCAAGTTATGGAATCATTTTTTCTTTTATATGAACAAGAAAAAATACAAAAAAAGAAAATAGGAATGAAAAATGTCCATTGTCTAATGGATAGGACAGAGGTCTTCGAAGCCTTTGGTATAGGTTCAAATCCTATTGGACGGAAAAAAAATTATCTATTTTTCTTAATATTATTTTAAGAATTTTTTTTCAACGAATTTAATCAAATAAAAAATATTTCTGAAATATTACTCTCATACTAAGAAGAAAGATGGTCCATTTATGTTTGCTCCTGAACTACAAAGAGTTTGATCTTTTCCTGAATAGCTTCTTTCAAAAGAGCTTCTACCTCCTCGGTGAATATCTTGGTAGAAGAAATAATTTCTTGGAATTGAGATACTTTATCTCTTAAGTGGCTACATAATTCTTCAAGAAAACCCCTTATTTGCCCAATTTCTAAGGCATCAAGATATCCATTCGCTCCCGCATAAATAATAGCTATCTGTTCTTCCACTCTTAGAGGCTTTGATTGAGATTATTTAAGCAACTCACGTAATCGTCGACCTCTTGCCAATTGATTTTGCGTGGTTTTCTCAAGAGAAGAGGCGAATTGTGAAAAATCTTCTAATTCTGTGAATTGGGCTAGTTCCAGTTTTAAATTTCCAGCTACTTGTTTCATAGCTCTAATTTGAGCTGCAGATTGTATTCTAGAAACATAAATACCCACATTAATAGCAGGTCGGATTCCAGCATTGAATAGATCAGCAGATAAGAATATTTGTCCATCTGTAATGGAAATTACATTAATAGAAATATAAGCAGAAACATCTCCATATTGAGTTTCAACTATTGGTAAAGCGGTCATACTTCCTTCACCTAAATAAGAACTTAATTTAGCAGCTCTTTCTAAAAGGCGTGAGTGCAAGTAAAAAATATCTTCTGCGTAAGCTTCACGACCAGGAGGTCTTCTTAATATAAGAGACATTTCACGATAAGCTTGTGCTTGTTTCGAAAGATCATCATAAATTATTAAAGTATGGCGTTCGCAGTACATGAAATATTCAGCCAAAGCCGCTCCTGTATAAGGAGCGAGATATTGTCATGCAGCAGGTGAATCCGCCATTTCAGCTACCACAATAGTATATTCCATAGATCTTTTCTCCTGAAAAGTACTCACTACCTGACATACAGAAGATGCTCTTTGAACGATAGCTACATAAACAGATATTACATTTTTCTCCTTTTTGATTAAGAATCGTATCTGTGGCTATTGTTATTTTGCCAGTCTGTCTGTCCCCAATAATTAATTCTAGCTGACCGCGTCCTATAGGAATCATTGCATCAATAGCAACAAACCCTGTTTGAAGTGTTAGTAGTATGCCCTAAGCCAATATATTTGAAACCTAGATGTATGGATTGTGTTAAACAAACATTGTGTTTATTTAGAATATTTTATATAATAAATGCGTATTGGTTATTTTATTCTTATTACTAAAATGAACATTAAATATGATATTCAGCTTTATATCATCAAAGTGTGTGAATTTGATAGTAAAACTATAAAGTATTATGAATGATATTCTAAACCGTCCATGATCATTCATAGGATGTTTGTGAGACAAACATACTTTATGATAAGCTATAAATGGACATCAGTATGTTAGTTGACTGATGGTCACGTTTTACTGATCATGAATAAGAGTTATTAAGTCATTAACGTAAGTATATGTTAGAGACCATATACTGGATTGACCCACCGTGAGAATACTACATGGTTCGTGTCATTAGTTATTCTCAGTAAATAATGTATCTGTAATCCTTGGACTTGAGATTATCTCAGGTTCCTACATGAGAAATTTTATACTTTAATATAATCTATCGTCTTTAACTGGGCGGTCATAAAGATTATAATTAGGTATATAATGAATTATGCGGAGGAAAGAGTTTAATTAAGATAGGATTTGTTCCTCTCATAAATTGAGAGAGATATCTTTAGGCCTCTTGATGATTTGATTGAAGAAACGCACGGCCGTGCTCAAATCAAATTCTGTGTCAAGAAATATTTATCGACCAACGTAAGGTTGACACATACCATGCCTTATGGACGATATAGATATCGTGTAACAAAGGGATACAATGCATGAACATAAATTAGGTTTGATCAAATCATCCATACTTGCTTAATTTGGGTAATCATGTTGTCTTGATAGAGGCCGCTCATGATTTATAATCTGTTGTGATTATTGTCAATATTAAGTAAACCTACATGGTCACACACAAAAAACAACTATTAAGACGTACATAGAAAAATCATAACTTATGTGATAAGTTGTATGAAGAGCTACATAGTTAAGTGACACATCAAATCCTACATCTTATATGATAATGTATGTTGCATATATGGTTACATAGTTACCATGCTGATAAGAGGTATTTTTACAGTCGTTTTACACTTACCAAAAGAAATTTACAACCCTAGACTTAACTACAATACAATAGACAGTCGAAATAGGGGTCGAACCGCAGAGAGCTATTTAGACTAAACTAGGTGAAAAGATCACTTCTCTAATGAAAATGGACTCAACAAAATTAGAAAACTAAAATAATGAGAAACCAAGACCGTAAATAAAACCTAAAACAAGACACACAATTGGGGGGGTTGTTGATTGGTTGATTGCAACAAAATGAGAGTAACAAGCAAAGAGGAAACTTTGAGTAAAAATCAAGAGATGTGGTGGTTTTGTGAATTGAGGCATAGTTTTGTGTAGTAAATTTGTGTGTAACTTTATCCTTGACTATAATAATGAATTTGGAATTAATCTCTTAAGTGCAGTAAGATGAGCTCTAACCGATAAATAACTCAAACAAAAAGATAGGGTTTTAGTTTAGATGAGTTCGTAAATAAAAACACTAACCTACTTGAATATCATAACCAATTCAATAGAAATCATTGGCTATTTAAACAAATCAAAACCTCCTAAACAATGAGCTTGTTCAGAACTGTTTAGATCGTTGTGAGTTATTTGCACTTGGCTATTATTCAAATTCTAATGGAGACTATTGAGCAAAGCAACCATAGGAATTTTGTAGCCCATGTTAATTACTATTAAACATAGAATAGACCGAAATAAACTTAAAATAATTCATTGAGCATGAAAGATAATAAGTAAGTGAAAACAAAATAATAACCGTTCAAATGAAACTCATTATTAATGGTCTCAAAAGTTACAACACAAAAACATAAACACTAACTATGCCTCAAATGGCTTACTCGAAATACATGGAAAAGAAAGAAAATAAAATAATGATAGAACCCATTAATGAAGCGCGAATGGAAGAATGAAGCTTGCTTGACTTGCCCAACTCCAAGAGAGAGAATGATGAAGTTCAAAAGTGATTAGAATAGATGCCTTGCACCTGATTATAACTCTCTCAAAAGGTGATCATGAGGGATGAATGAAGCCCCATGCAAAGAGTGTGAATGAGCATGGCAAAAACATGCAGAGTGAATGCAAAATGCATGATAGATCTGTCCAGAAGATGGTCAATTTGGGACACGTATATCTCTGAATTGGGCTCTGGTGATATGGAATGAATTGTGGGCCTTGTTCTCTTCTTTCCAACAGTATATAGTATGCATATAGAGAAGGCCCAGATTGTGAGTTATGGCCGAAATACTAAGCCTGTGTCGGCAGGTCCGAGTCTTGATTATTATCTCCATCTTGTGCTCCAATATATTTTCTCCAAGCTATGCTCCATCAAAATTGCACCTGAATTCACATAAATATGTCATTAGCAGTATTAACATTCAAGTTGTGATTATTATCCATATAAATAGAATATTAACACATATAATGGTGCAATATCATATATATAGGGTATAAAATGTGTATAATTAATGACTTATCAGACACGCCATGTGACAAAGACAAAAATCCTTTCTTGGATTCTTGCATTCTGAACTGTTTCATTACCTTGTCTATGTATGTACTTTGACTCAGACCTATAAGCCTTCGAGATCTATCTCTATAGATCCTAATTCCTAGCACGTAGGAGGCTTCTCCTAGGTCTTTCATCGAGAAACTACGTCCAAACAATTTCTTGACGTTCAATAATGTTGGGACGTCATTTTTCATGAGTAATATGTCATCTACGTAAAGCACCAGGAATACTACCGTGCTCCCACTGAACTTCATGTAAACACAAGGCTCACCTTCACTTTTGGTAAACCAAAACTTTTGATGACTTCATCAAAACGAAGATTCCAACTTCGAGATGCTTGCTTCAATCCATAGATGGATTTCTGAAGCTTCCAAACCTTACCAGAATTCTTAGGATCGACAAAACCCTCGGATTGCATCATATGCACGTCCTCGGTCAGATTTCCGTTTAGGAAAGCTGTTTTAACATCCATTTGCCATATTTCATAGTCATAATATGCTGCTATGGCTAACAGAATTCTAATGGATTTAAGCATAGCTACAGGTGAGAAAGTTTCGTCATAGTCAATACCATGAACTTGTTTGAAACCTTTCGCCACAAGCCTTGCTTTGTAGGTTTGTACCTTTCCATCCACGTCAGTCTTCTTCTTGAAGACCCACTTACATCCGATGGTCTTCAAGCGTTCGGATGGGTCAAGAGACACCCCAAAATGAAAGTAGAAGATATATTATTTTCGTCCAACTTTTGTGAGAAAAAAAATGAGAGAAAAATCTGAAAATTATTCTCTTGTTATTTCTGTGAGAAAAAAAAATGAATAACGAACACTAGCATATATCGTTCTTTATCCGTCCAAAATGATTGTTTATGTGGATACCGGTAGAGGACGAAGCGAAGTGCGGCGTCTTTGTGATTCGGGTTGAAACCGTGATTTGTTTGGAGAATCGGTTTGTTTGGAGAATCGGTTTGGTTGGAGAATCGGTTCGTTTGGAGATCGCTTGGAGATCGGTTTGTGGGACCGGTTAGGCGAAACATACAAAGGATTGGTTTGGAAATCGGTTTGGAATCAAGCAAAGAAAAACGTCAACCTAATTCACTTTCGATCATCACGGATTAAGCGTAATCCGAAGGTACAAAGTTATGAACTTTTCTTTGATTTAATTGTAATTCACGGATCTTTCTTTTGGGTTTCGAATTCGATTTTTGTTTCGTTTTTTATTTTTCCGCTGCGTTATGAACGGTAGAAACCCAACATGAAGAGGCTCATATACAGAACGTCTTGAAATAATACCAGTAGCAGGGGATTCAATTAACCGAGATTCAGAAGATGGAATTAGACCTCTACCATCAATAGGTTGAGCTAAAGCATTTATAACACGACCCAAATATCCCTCACTTACGGGTATTTGAGCAATTCTTCCTGTTGCTTTTATAGAACTTCTCTCTTTTATGCTCAAACCACTACCCATTAATACAACGCCAATATTCTTGAATTCTAAATTAAGAGCAATGTCTCTTGTGCCCTTTTCAAATTCTACTAATTCACCTGACATTACATTATTAAGACCATGGATACGAGCAATCCCATCACCTACTTGAGCTACTATACCTATATTAAAAATCTTGACCTCTCTATTATATTGCTCAATACGCTCACGGATAATATTGATAATTTCGTCAGCTCGAAGAGTTCCCATTAGTCTTTCTTAAATCTTTTTCGAAAGCAAAGAGAAAAAAAGAAATGCATGAATTAGAAACTAAAATATTCAATTGAATGAAGAGCTAATCGATTATGTTATTTCTTCCATTTCATTGCACGGAGAATGCCAATATTAACACGGATCGTACGAAAATATAAATCACTATTTAAACGATTGTTGAGAGTTCCAAGAGCTCTTTGTATGGCTTGTTGGAAAATTCGTTGTCGGGCCTAATTTATCACCCTTTCTTGTTCCAAATAAAATGTTTCATTTTTATTTTTTTTTAATTGTTCCAACTTCTCATAAGCCTTTTTAATAAAATTTTGTTTCGCTCGTTCTATATGAGTATCCATTCATTCGACACTCATTTGCTTCCAGTTCCACTTTCTGTAAGCAAACCCGAGCTTTTTCGAGTTGCTCGATGGCCCCTCTACGTAATTCTTCCGAATTTTGAAGAGTACCCAAGATCCTCTGTTTTTTATTATCTAATAAATCATTTAATGAAAGTAGATTATTTTACCATGAATTTCAAAACTTTCATGATCTCTTCCCAAACCAAACATGAATCTTTTAATGCATCACGCTCAATTATTGTATTTTTTAAGTATGGGTATTTCCATATTTGAATGTAATAAGCCTATCCTCTTTTTTTTAAAACGTAAAAATGACCCTAAAACTTAAAGGAATCCTAAAAGACCTTATAACCTAAATGATGAGTTAAAAACCTAATTGAATCTTAAAAGACACTAAAACCTAAATCTAAATAGATAGAGCTGCTTGAACAACACTCAAATCTTTGTCGAAAGCCTTCTTATTATTGCATCTTGCGGATCCACAATTTCCTACATGTCAGAATAAATAAAGTTTAATAATTGAAGCTAAATTCACTGGTCGCACAAATAGTAGTCTGCTTCCGCAAAAACTCCTCCACTTTACTACTCAACTTGACATAATAAATATCCAACAGGACATAGAGGGAAATTGTTCATTGCACCTACAAAATTCAACCAAATAAATAAAGTACCAAACCACCACTAAGATAGTTTAGTGGTAAGATATCAACTCTATTATTCCATAGGTGAGAGGTTCGAATCCCGCGTCTAGCAGGATTAATTAAAAAAGAGAATAAAAATCAAGCGATCGTTTGTAGTTCTTCCTCAAAAATAAAAATAAAGTACCAAAATTAAAAAATACATCTTCTGAAAATGGATTTATCCAAAAAATAAATAATTAATACTAATTATCAAAAAAAAAAGAGGAAAAATGTATTTATACCATATCAAAAAACTAAAAGAAGCCACAAAATTTCAATTACAAATAAGACCCTAATATCGTCATGTCATGCGCCAAACTAATTAAACCCTAATCAATAATCTAATTATATTCATTTATTTATTATTTACTTATTTGTTTACAAAGGAAACTTTAGAGAAAAAATATATATACTTGAATTTTACAAAAATAAAAGAGACCTGAGTTTCGATGTCTATCGCTCTTTCTTTTATAGTCTCAACTGAAAAAAATAATAATCAAAATCAGTTAAATAATATATTAATTGTTGTAATATTTATCATGATTATGGCTTCAAAAGGGAAATATTTCATGCTTATCAAAAGGGAAATATTTATCATGTATGAACTGATAAACGTTCAATTTTTCCACATTATAAGTTCATAAATCAGATAAAAAAAGAAAATAATACTGAAGGTTAGTTGGAAACTGAGGTTGGTCTGCATTTACTACATTGTAAAAAAAATATTCAGAGTGAAAAATATGAAAAAGAAAGAAAGAATAAGTCAAAAGTTATCCTAAACCTCAAGTGCTTAATTTCCTAGCTTATGGATTTAGACATAATGCATGGGCCTTTTTCCATATTTTCCTTTTATTTATCACAAATATTATTTTTTATTCAATAATACCTATTACAAAACCTTTTTGAATCAGAAAAATATTTTACAAAAATATCTAATTAATAAAATACAAGCCTGTCTGAACACAGAGCTTGTTTATTTGTATTAATAAATTTGAAGTAATAAGAAAAATATGAGGAAATTAAATGTTAAATGGAATATTAAGTAAAATACAAACCAAATGAGATGCAAGGACCCATGCAAAGCAAACCATCTTTTGCCGACTCTTGTAAAGCTCTTGTACAGCTCTTGAATTCCGCAAATTTTTTTGAAATTTTCAAAATCAAAACAATTGGAAGGAAACAGGTTCAGTTTTCATCTTATCTGAATGAAATCAAAATCACAAAAAGAAAAATAAGAACAGATAGGCAAAGATGTTTTCTGAGCTGAGCGATTCTTGCATACCCCTTCAGTTTTTGAAAAAAAAAAATGAATAAACAACTCTTTACATTTTGGAGAGCTCCGCCTTCAGATCTGGTAGAACAGATCCTGCTTCGTCGGATCAGGCTGGAGAGCTCCGCCTTCAGATCGGGATCCTGTGAGATCCGTCGGATATCGAGTGCGTCGGCGATTAGGAACTAGGTGTGATGATTCTTGACAGAGATGTAGAGATTGGTGCGGATTGGTATGGAGATGAGATGAATCTAAGCAAGCTCAGCTCAGATTAATGAGATTAATGGAGTGTGGATTGTTTTTGTATTTTTAAGAAATTGTAATGAAAGGAAAGAACAAAACGATAATAAATTGATGTCTGTTATGAATATAATTAGACTGGATATGCCCACCGAGAAAAAGATAAATTAGGAAATACTTATAAGAAGAAATGAATGAAATAAGGTATGACATGATATTTATTACTGTATATTCTATTGTATTGAGATTATATTATTTTCTTTATTGTAATTCTAAATCAGGCAAGAGATTTCTTGGCCAGTACTCACCCTCTACTATATAAAGAGAGCAGTGGCTATTGTATTCTTAATCCATAATTCAATACATAATTCTCTCCTTCCAATTCTCTCTTTTATTATTCTTTTGTTCTTTATTTTATAACACGTTATCAGCACGACTCTACAATAAGCATTTGAAGTTCTAAATAACATAATTGAAACTCTGCTTCAGAAGGTACAATTTCAAATTATTAATATTTCATTATATTATTTATTTTGGATTTCTTGTATTCAATTTTTTTTTCTTTTCTTGAAATTCGTTATTTTACGAGCTTCTTTTAAGAACATATCTCTGCACCAGAAGTTGTAGATTCTCTTTATAGATCAATGCACCAGAAGTTGCTTGTTTAATTATTTTTTATTTTGCAACCAGAAGTTGCGTGTTTATTTTTATTCACGCACCAGAAGTTGCTCGTTTAAATTATTTTGTATGCACCAAGAGTTTCTTGTTTAATTATTTTTGCAACCAGAAGTTACATGTTTATTTTTATTTACGCACCAGAAGTTGCTTGTTTAATTTTATTTACGCAACCAGAAGTTGCATGTTTATTTTTATTTATGCACCAGAAGTTGCATGTTTATTTTTATTTATGCACCAGAAGATGTAAGTATATTTATGCACCAGAAGTTGTAAGTATATTTATGCACCAGAAGTTGCAAGTATATTTATCTTTATTCTATGTACATTTATTTTATGCACATTTACTTTTATGTACATTTATTTTACGCACATTTATTTTTATGCAAATTTATTTTTATTTATGCACCTGTAGTTCCAATAATTTTTTTTCCTTTGCACACAAGCTGCAAAATTTATTTTATGCACCATAAGTTGCAAAATATAGCACCAGTAGTTGCGAGAATATAAATCAGAAATATTGTCTAAATCTCGAAGATCAACTCTCAAATAATAATTTGAAAAAAAAAATGAAGAATATATATTAAATAATGATACTCCTTACCTTTTATCTTGCTCTTGAAGCAGCAACAAGATGAAGAGAGTTGTAAGATATATTGGAAACCAATATCATATCTTATTGTGAATAAGCAAACTAATGAGTTGTAAAAGAAAAAATTATGAAACTTGTCTAAATAATTGCATTCAATTTCCAGAAGTGAATGTTGCAAAATAATGACATAAATGAGACCAATGCCATAAGTCATTACAAGAAAATCACATAAGACAATGAAAAGATACAACAAGATATTATTTATAACTGATTCCAAAATATGTATTTTTGATGTTGTATAAAAGAGCATTGGTTAAGTACCTATTGTACACCAAAATATTTTGTCGAATTCTATAAAGTCTCTTTAAAAGAAAACAAAATTATGGTTAATTATGTTTATAATTGAAAACCATTTCAGTAAGCTCTTAAATATTACATAAGACTTTTAGGCGGACTTCCTTGACCATATATTTATTCAATTTATTTTATTTATTTGTAGAATCCAAAATGTCTATCATATGTCCAGCAGACATTGAACAACTAAAATAATAATTAGAAATTGAAAGACATGTATTAATATAATACCATGTATTGTAAATGTAATTTAAGACTCCAAAAGAGTTACCATTTTGTTGCCTGTATATAATAGATAATGCTTTAAAATTGTAAAATACTGTTCTTGTATATAAGCAAAATAATGAATTTTCATTAAAATGAAAAATCACGAATTCCGTACAATTGGTTCCGCATCATTCCCAGAAGTGAATACCACATATACAAGTCGTGATTAATAATATGGATGCTGACATGTAAGAGGTCAATGTCGAAATTATACTTGTGACTGTGATGATTATATTAAGAAAAACACACAAGAAAGCGGAAAGAACGCACAAAATGGTCTACAAATTTATGTGGTAGTAAAGGACATTTGGTATGTCTCTATGTACGCCCTAGAATCTTGTGGAGGTTTATTAAGCCGTCTTAAAAGCAAAGAGAAAATAATATGTCGACTTATTTATCACCATAATGAAAAAGTTGATAACCGATAATGATATCATCCGCTGGATTTAAAGCACATTAACAAGAACGAGTTAGAGAAAGAACCGATGGACAATGTTTCTGTATTTTGAGAAATATTCATTAGAACAACATGCAGCTTTTCTATTGATTTGTATTATGAAGGACTAATACAATTAAGCCAGATTTATTAGTAACCAGAAGTTTATTGACTTAAAACTTATTTATGCTTCTACATATCATATTTCGTTCAGTCGAAAAGTAATCTTATAATTTGACAAGAACTTGAAGTTCACTAATTAGAAAAGTAATTTTATCATTAAACATGAACCAGAAGTTCAATAATTTGAAAAGTAATTTTATGATTTGAAATGAACCAGAAGTTACTAGTTCGAAGAGAAATTTCATGATTTGGCATGAAACAAAAGTTAACAAATCTCGGAGCAATGATGATGCAAATAATCACAGAGAATTCAAATATGCATCAATTAAAGAACCAAAAGATTCTTTTATTAAATGAATTTTCATGTGCTGCATGTTATCAAAGGAGAATTAATTGTTAGACATCACAAATCAGGGTTGGGAATAAATCACCCAATTTCCTTGAGCGTATTAATTGAAATATATGTGGCCCTATTACTCTTTTATGTGGACCATCTAGATATTTTATGGTATTAATAGATGCATCTATTAGATGGTCACATGTATATTTATTTAATCTCGAAATATTGTATTTGAGAGATTGCTTGCTCGAATATTCTAATTAAGATAATAATTTCTGGATCGTACAACTAAGAAAAATCGTCTTGATGATGATCAGTTGGCTACATCCCAAGTAATAATTGAGTATTGTACGTTGATTTAGATTATAGTAGAGCATTGGCCCACAAACGCACTTAGAACGATCTAACATCATATCTTGTTAAGCGATTATAATTAATCATTGGCCCCTAATAATGAAATGAAAGCTCATCTTTTGATTGAGGCCATGAAATGATATATGCTACAGCACTAATTAGAGTAAAGCCAATATTTTATAATAAGTACTCCCCATTATAATTTGTGACTGGCCTGCAGCCAAGTAAATACTATTTGAAATATTTTGGATGTGCAATATTTGTTCCTGTAGCTCCACCGCAACACACAAAAATGGGTCACAAATAAAAGTCGGGCATATATGTTAAGTAAAATCGCCCTGCATAATTTGATATCTTGAACTTCATTACTTGAATATATTCACTACATGATTTATTGATTATAAATTTGATGTGACAGATTTTCAATCATTATCTAATTTTAATACTTGATCTTATATATATGAACTATAAGTTAAAATGTAACTCATTTGTAAAATATAGCAAATCTATTATTAGATATTTTGTTCTTTCATAAAAGTAATCTGACAACATCTTAATTCGGATGGATATCCCTGGAGGATCATCCAAAAATACACCTGAAGTGTGTTAGATATTTATAGACAAAATTCCAGAAGAAAGAATTGAATGAATACCCAAGTGATTGTTGTGAGACAATTAAATATTAATGAATATGTTCAAGATATAATAGACAATGAAAGTCCTTAAGAACTTGATTAATAATTAATGATAACATTAGTGGGAGAGAAACAAGAGCTGGAAAATGTAAGTTATATCTTATATAGAATGCATCATTAATATATTTCACTTAGATCCTCGAACAAGTTAATATGAACTAGAAGTTCATAAATTTATTAATGTGAGACAACATGCAATTATATTATTTATATTGATGCAAAAATGATTATCATATCATACATTCCAGCATTATGTGCTCATAATTCTATTGAAGTACCCTTGGATAATTCTATGTTTGATATATGCCAGAAGCATGATCGACCAATCGGTTCCAATGATAAAGATCCAAGGAAGAAAAAGGAGCATAATAAAAAAGTTGGCATAATTGAAGTTAACGATACTTCTAAAGAAATAAATTCTTCTGAAAAGAATATTAACGATAAAAGAGTAGAAGACATAGACGAGCAAATAACCCCAGAAGAGGTTCAGGTACCTAATAATATTGAAAATATTGAAAATGATGAGATCTCAATAAATTATGTCTCTACTAGAATAAATATGGAACCGTAATAAAATTAAGATTAATCAAAATTTATTTATGCAATTGCAATTGATATAATAAATAAAAATGAGGATCTAGAATTAAAATTATTTGTATAATGTCGACAGATAAAGTATTGGCCAAATCGAAAGATGTGATTAAAGCATCATTATTTTCACTAGTGAAATATAAAATTGTGGACATGTAGTCCAAACACCTGGCGTTGTATAACGGTAACTTATAAGCGGGTATAACTTATAAGAGGGTGTTTTAAGAATATGTGATGAAAAATTAAATTGTGATATGCAATTATATTTCTAATTTTGTCGTCCCTGGAGGATTCGTTAACTTAGTAGCAAATTATTCATATCTTATTTGATTGCAATATATTAATGAAAATCCCTGAATGATTTAGAATGCCTGAAGCATTTCAAACTCTCGAGAGATTTAATCTATTAAATTACAAAGTTCTTTGTACTAATTAAAGCAATATTGAGATATGTGATAAAATTTCTATAACAAATGTTTGTTGAATGAATGTTATGTAATTTATCAAAATTACGTTTAGAAAACTATATGTTTACCTTTTGAATATTGATATATATATTGATGATTTAAAATCGTATGGTACTCTCGAAGAGCTCCAAAAGCTACCACATTATTCAAAAGAATATAAGATTAAATTCTTTAAAGCATAAAATATTATCTTGAATTATAAATTGAATATTTCCTTGAAGGAGTCATTATTTCATAATCCATATATTATAATGATATAATGTGGAGAAATCACATCCATTAAGATCATCAAGATAACTTGTTTGATGTATTAACAATTAAAATAAGTGATGGTGAGTTATTTTCATGCATGCATGAGCATGATGATTGTGAAATGAATATCTAACGAAGCTCCTCAAATAATGATCCAGCAGATCTCTTCTTAAGCATATATTACAGAGATTGAACTTTGTCATCTCACATATAATTGCATATATGAGGGGGAGAAATAATACGCACTGCACTCTTTTTCCCTTGTCTATGGTTTTTGTCCCAATGGGTTTTCCTAGCAAGGTTTTTAACGAGGCAGTTTTTGTGCGTAATATATAGAATGATGATGCACTCTTTTTCCTTCACTAGGATTTTTGCCCATAGGGTTTTACCTAGTAAGGTTTTAACGAGGCATGTTTAATATATGAAATAATGAGAAATAATGATAATACGCGATGCACTCTTTTTCCCTTAGCCAAGGTTTTGTCCTACTAGGTTTTCCTTATAAGGTTTTTAATGAGTCAACTTCTAATGCGTATGAAAGATAAAATATGGACATCCAAGGGGGAGTGTTATGAATATAATTAATGTGGATGTCCATTACTTGGCCCCTAAGAAAAGATAAATTAGGAAATACTTATAAGAATGGAAGGAGCCATGGCAGGATATTTATTACTGTATATTCTATTGTATTGAGATTAGATTATTTCCTTTATTGTAATTATAAATCAGGCAAGAGATTTCTTGGCCAGCACTCACCCTCTACTATATAAAGAGAGCAATGGCTATTGTGTTCTTAATCCATAATTCAATACATAATTCTCTCCTTCCAATTCTCTCTTTTATTATTCTTTTGTTCTTTATTTTATAACAATGTCCCTTTTTTATTACAAGGAGCTGTTGTTTATATCAAATCCTAACGCTAGGCCGGACTAGGCCCACTAGAATGAGCAAGTCTAACATTAAATTAAATAAACTGCTAAGGCCCAATATATTGCAATCCAGACCCACTTATTATGCCGACACACAAGACTCAACAAAACCAAATAATAACAAGACAAAACAGAACACATGTTTCCAACTCCTTGTCGAAACTTCTTCTTTCTTTCCCTTCTTCTTGTTCACGCTAACCCTAATTCTCTTCAAAACACCTACATGATAAATCGATGAAACAGATTAGCTAAAAATGAAAAATCATGACATTTCCTTCTTGTAAAATCTGTCTTGGTCCTCCAAGACGCTTAATTAAAAGGAAAATTAGGGAAACGAGCTCAGATTTCGTCATAATCCTTCCAAGTCACCTGATGCTCAGATAAGTTCTGCCACTTAATTTTCAGTTTAACTCCATACGCATTTCCTTTGTTGTACATTCTTCTCTTTACGATTGCTTTCGGTTCTGTTTTTAATACTCCATCAGGGCTTACTAGTGGCATTCCAGCTACTGGTACCACTCCTTCTCCCACCTTTTTCTTTAATTGAGACACATGGAATAAGGGGTGAATCGTGCTTCCTTCTGGTAGCCTCAATTTATAGGCCACTGCCCTAATTTTTTCAATTATTTCAAATGGTCCATAATATTTTGTACTTAATTTATGATTTTTCCTGACTGCTACAATTATATGTCGATAGGGTTGCAGTTTTAAGTATACCAAGTCTCCGACATTAAATTCTCTCTCACTTCTGTGCCTATCAGCCAGAGATTTCATTCTAGACTGAGCTTGTATCAATCTCTCACTCAACTCTTTAATGGCCTTCTCCCTTCCTCTAAGGTAGTTCTCCACTTCTTCTATGTTCGATTTGGGGCTGGACCCTAACCCTAATTGGTGTGGTTTATAACCATACAAGGTTTCAAAAGGAGTGATCTGTAAGGAATTGTGGTAATTAGTATTGTACCAATGCTCAGCTAGATATATCCATTGTACTCATTTCTTGGGATTAGTAGAGCACATACATCTGAGATAGTTTTCAACACACTGATTCACTTTTTCAGACTGTCCATCAGTCTGAGGGTGATAGATTGTTGAATACTGCAATATTGACCCTTGTAACTTAAACATTTATTTCCAAATTGACTTGTTAATATCTTATCCCGGTTTATGATGATACTTTGAGGCATACCATGTAATCTATACACCTCCTCCATAAATTTCTTTGCAATTTTTGCTGCATTAAAGGGGTGTGTTAGGGTATAAAATGTGAAACTTTGGTCAACCTGTCAACAATGACTAAAATTACGTCAAACCCCATTGATTTTGGTAAATCCTCTATAAAGTCCATGGTAATGTGGGCCCAAGGTGTAAATGGAATTGGTAAGGGTTGTAAAATCTCAGAGCTAGCCACATTTTCTCCTTTATTCATCTGACACAACTCACAACTCTTAACAATCACTTCAATTAATTTCTTCATCTTGGGCCAATACAAATATTTTTTTATTCTATGGTACGTAGCCGATATTCCTGAATGACCCCCAAGAGGTGTGTTATGCACCTCCAGTATTAGTTTCTTTCTAAGAGTATCATTCCGACCTACATAAATTCTACCTTTCTTCTTAAAAATTCCCTCTTCTTCTACCCAATTTCTTAATTCCATACCTTTTTTTTTCCTCTCTTGGATTTCCATTAAATAAGAATCATCCACATAACTCATCTTAATTTCTTCTAACCATTATGGGACCATTGGCTCATTATGGTTAACAACTGCTCCTGATTATGGACCACTCCTCTACTTAACGCATCCGCAACAGTGTTAAGCTTCCCCTTTTTGTATTCGATTTTGTAATCCAATCTTATAAATTTAATAAGTGACTTGTGTTGTAGAGGGTAATTAAGCTTCTTTTGTTCCAATAAATACTTCAAACTCTCGTGGTCAGTTTTTATGATATATGGTGCATTTTGGAGATAATGTCTTCATTTCTGTATGGCTAAAATCACAGCCATTAGTTCTTTTTCATATGTGGATTGTCCATGTCCCCTTACTCCTAGGGATTTGCTAAGGAGGCCAAGGATTTTCCTTCTTGCGATAGTACAACACCATAACCTATCTCAGAAGCATCGGATTCAACAGTAAAGGATTTTTCAAAATCTGGAAGCTGGAGAATCAGAGATGAAACCATGGCTTTTTTCAGTTTCTCAAAAGCTTCATGGGTCTTAGGGTTCCAACCAAAACTCCCCTTCTTCAACAACTTTGTTAACGGTTTGCTAATTAATCCGTAATTTTTAATAAACCTTCGATAGTAACATGTTAACCCTAAAAATCATCTAAGCTCTTTAATGATTTCTGACTTTGGCCAGTTAACCATTGCCTTGATTTTCTCCGGGTCAGTTGATACCCCAAATTCCGAAATCGCATGGCCTAAATACTCGATGCTTCCCAACCCAAAGGAACATATACCCTTATTAGCTTTCAAGTTATGCTTCTGAAGTATCTCAAAAACCTCCTTTAACAACCTGATATGACTATCCATAATATCACTATATACCAATATGTCGCCGAAGAATACAAGCACGCCTTTCCTTAACAGCTTCGCGAACACATCATTCATCACCGTTTGAAAAGTCCCTAGTGCATTAGTTAGCCCAAAGGGCATCACCTTGAACTCATAGTGTCCTCTATGGGTTCTAAATGTGGTCTTATATTCCTCCCCTTCTTTCATTCGAATTTGATGATAGCCCGATCTCAAATCGATTTTAGAAAAAATCTTGACCTCTTAAGCTCATCTAAAAGATCCTCATTTATTGGTGAAGGAATTATGCCCTAGGCCAAAGTGTTGGACTAGAGATTAGATTATGAGAAACATGTTTATTCAGTTCATATATAAATGAGTGTATGGGTGACTAATATATTTACGTATAATAGATCGACCATGAATGACACTTCGGGTTCACGTCATCAGAATACGTGATTCTGATAGTAGAACTGTGTACCAACGAATGACATTCTAAACCGTCCCTAGTGATATGTGGGATATTTATAGAGATAAACATACTTCAAGTAAGAAGCTACATATCCACACTAGTATATTCGCAGACTGGATGATCATGTTACTCGCGATCATGGACATAGGGATGTCAAGTCTGGAATATAGGCACATGTTAGAGAACACGTACTGGACTGACCACACTATGAGAATATGCATGGTATATGTCATTAGTGATTCTCATATGAATAGTGTGCTTGTTCCTACGACCAGAGGTCACCATGGATTCCTGTATGAGGACTGTATACTTTAATATGATTTTACGTCATCCATAACGGGATGATCATTAGGGTCATCATTAGGTATGCACTAAATCATGACGAGGAATGTGATTGACCAAGATGGGATTTGTTCCTCTCGTTAAGAGAGAGATATCTCTGGGCCCCCTGATGAACTAGGACTGAAGGAAATGCATGGCCATGCTCAAAATGGATTAACATGTGTTGTTAATATCATTTTGTATTTATTCAGTCTAATTCTCGATCAGGAAAGAAACTTTGATCAAACTCAAGGATGACATATTACCATGCCTTGTGATCAAGACATATATCGTAGAACAAAAGGAATAATCAAATGCCTATTCAGATAGTTTTATGATCATTGATCATTTCATTTAACATGGGTAGTCATGACACTAGTCTAGAGATTACTCATGACTTGCGATCTTTGGAAGATTATTGCCAGCGTTAAATGGAACCTACACGGTCACACATAGAACAACGTCTAGTCGGGAAGGAAATGCTCTTAAATAGTTATCCATATGATGTAAAAATAGGTGAAGGAAATAATCTATCATTGGATGATTGATATGATTGATTGTGCAAAAAAAAAACAGCATAGTTCCATTGGCAACAGAACAGTTCTGCTGCCAATGGAAGTTCCGTTGCCAATGGAACAGTTCCGTTGGCAACAGAACTCAGCCACTTTCTCGACAGCCAAGTTTTCCGATCAGGAAACCCTATTCCGTTTGCACCAGAATAGGTCCGTTGGGAACGGATAAGCGCTGTAATTAGGATTTTAGATATGGTAACTAAGCAATCCTTTCCCTCCCTCTCTAGTATAAATAGAGGGGCAGTCTCCCTCTATTAGATACACATTACAGAGCCTCCAGACTATTTTCGGACTCGTCTAGTCGAGTCCGGTTATTCCGACGATTCGAAGTTCAACGTGGATACGAGTAGAGGTCTTCTGCTTTGAAGACTGGCGAGCGATCAGTTTCTTTACCCTAGGAGAAGCAAGGAGTTCGTTCGAGTCGAGCTTTAAGAGCACGAAGGAGAAGGAAGCACGACGGAAGTTCGTTTAGACCTACATTCGCTTCTCTCTCCCGGATCAGGAAGATCCGAGGTATAAATTTTAATAGGATAATCTTGTACTTTTATTCTCTTAACGATGATTGTATCAGAGCATTCGTTAAGGAAATAATCGTCGATTATATTTAAAATTTAGTAAATTCTAGTATAATAAATACTAGGGTTTTGAAAATATTATTTCAAAACATCACGAAAATAGTTTCTAGGAATATAATATTGGATATTATGATTTCCTAGAGTTTCGAGAAATAGTTTTTCGAAATCTGTTTTGGAAACGGAACTAAAAACAATAGGAAAACGAATTTTCGAGCAGCATTCCGTTCCCAACGGAATAGTTCCGTTGAGAATGGAATAATGCAGGAAATTCTCAATTTTTCAGTGCAGGCTCCGTTGAGAATGGAATAGTTCCGTTCCCAACGAAACAATGCTGAATTTTGCGGAAACCCTAATTTTTGTTATACATGAAATTTTTATTTAAATATGGTATGAGCCTTAGATCTGTGATTGTTCTGTGATGTTATCTTGTGTGTGAATGCTTGTAATATTATTTAATATCTATGACAACATATGAGTTGTCCAAAGTTGTAATATATGGCAACCAGTGAGTTGTCCAAAATTGTACTTTACTTTTCTAGCAATAGGATAATTGTTAGGATATATATTATATGAAGACTACGAGACAAAGATCTTGGCACAATCTTCAAGAAGATGGCATTGGATCTTCGCACACACAGAACGAAGGGTTCGTTAAAGATTCACCTACAATCTGGAGATAGATCTAGGATTATGAACCTCATGATCGCTCGTGAGTAATAGGCTCATACCATATTTGACTTGTTTCTGTGATGTTTATATTTATAACTCTAAAAATAAAATCCTTCAGAATGTTAAGTAAGGAAGTGCCCTCCATGTCACTGAAGCCCTCGGTACTTAGACAGTCTTCCATGTGGGGTCATGCCAAAACTGAGCATACGGGGGATTGTCTTTGTAAAGGAAGGTACGCGGGAAATGGCGTCCAGCATGGGTCACGCCAAAGCTGAGTGTGTTAGATTCTATTTCGCCGATAATCATATATGGTTAAACTTAACTGAGCAAGCAAGTCGGACTTGGACTCAGGGCACAAGATGGGATAATACACCGGGCATATGATGCTCATTCCATAAAAGGCAAGAGTTGTATATGATACAATTGGAAATGTTCCTACCTAAATAGTTGAGCAATAAGGGTTGCACCAAAGCCACTTAGTGCTCAATGAAATACGGATCTTGACCCACTATGAAACCTCATTTAATTGAAGTTTCTGAATCAATACTACTGAAGGTGTTTGATTTGAAGAAAAATAGTGGGAGTATAATATATGAAACAAAATTAGAATAATTCTAATTTTAAACAATAAACTTTACATTGCATATTAAATTTGTAGAATGAGTTCGAAATTTACGAACTTGCGATCTATCCTTGAGAAGGATAAGCTCGATGGCACAAACTTCCCTGAATAGTTCAGGACTCTGAGAATTGTTCTCAAGAGTGAAGGAAAGTTGTATGTCCTTAAGATACCCATCCTAAATCCACCGCCTTCAACCGCTTCTAGATTCGTTCAATATACTTATCAGAAGTGTATTTATGATTCTTATGAAGTAGCCTGGATGATGTTAGCAGGAATGAAACCTAAGCTTCATAGGTTTTATGGATGCCTATGATATGATCAAAGCGCTTAAGGAAATGTTCTGAAAGCAGGCTAGTATTCAGCGCTACAAGGCCACCAAGTTATTGATCAAGAGCAAGATGGCTCAGGGCCCCTCTGCGGATACTCATATGTTCAAGATGAGAAGTCACATTGATTACTTAGAGAGACTTGGTTCGCCTATTCCAAGAGAATTCGCGGTTGACATGATTCTTGGATCGCTTTCTTCGAGCTTTGATTTGTTCATTACTGAATATCATAAGCGTCGGATGGAGACGTCGATCACGGAATTACATAAGGTGCTTAAACAGGCAGAGAAGGACATAGAGGCAAGAGTTGTCATTAATGCCCTCATGATTGAAAGGGAAAAGGAGTTGAATAGACAGGCTGCATGGGAGAGCTGAATCAAGACTGAAGGCAAAGAGTTGCCTAAACCTGATGAATCTGAAGAAGTGATTGGATGTTCTATGTGTGATCACTGGAGAGGAGGATGTAAGATATGTCAAGAAAAAGAATCAATGGCTGCCATATCAGGTATTCCTCTTTCTAAATCTCTACTTGGATATTGGATATCCACTGTAATTCTCACATTTTGAATGTGCATGATATTACTCAGAAGTAGAAGATTTTCTAGAGGAAAAGTCAACCTACAAGTGGGGAATGAAGCAAGAGTTGTTGGATTTCTACCATTCATAACGCAGCAGAAAAACAAAAACGAAACAAAATCGAATTCGAAACCCAAAAGAAAGATCCGTGAATTACAATTAAATCAAAGAAAAGTTCATAACTTTGTACCTTCGGATTACGCTTAATCCGTGATGATCAAAAATGAATTTGATTGACGGTTTACTTTGCCCGATCCAAACCGGTATCCAAACCGATCCTTTGAATGATTCGCCTAATCGGTCTCACAAACCGATCTCCAAGCAATCTCCAAACGAACCGATTCTCCAAGCAAACCGATTCTCCAAACAAAAATCACGGTTTCAACCCAAATCACAAAGACGCCGCACTTCGCTTCGTCCTCTACCGGTATCCACACGAACAACCCCTTTGAACGGATAAAGAACGATATATGCTAGTATTCATTCTTCATTTCTCTCACAGAAAATAACAAAAGAATAATTTTCGGATTTTTCTCTCCTCTTTTTCTCACAAAAAGATGGACGAAAATATTATACCCTTAATCTGATTTTGGGGTGTCTCTTGTTCCTATATAGTCCATAAGTTTCATATCCTATGTGCATGGTAACTATGTATCCATATATGCAACACATCTTATCATATAAGATGTAGGATTGGATGTGTCACTTGACTATGTAGCTCCCCATACAACTTATCACATAAGTTATGATTTTTCTGTGTACGTCTCATTAGTTGTTCTTTGTGTGTGACCATGTAGGTTTACTTAATGTTGGCAATAATCACAATGGATTATAAATCATGAGCGGCCTCTAGCAAGACATCATGATTACCCAAATTAAGCAAGTATAGATGATTCGATCAAACCTAATTTATGTCATGCATTGTATCATTTTGTTACACGATATCTATATCGTCCATAAGGCATGGTATGTGTTAACCTTATGTTGGTCGATAAATATTTCTTGACACCGAATTTGATTGAACATGAAATGACATTAATAACTCCTTATTAATTCACTTGAGCACGGCCGTGCATTTCTTCAATCAAATCATCAAGAGGCCTAAAGATATCTCTCTCAATTTATGAGAGGAACAAATCCTATCTTAATTAAACTCTTTCCTCCGCACAATTCATTATATACCTAATTATAATCTTTATGATCGCCCGGTTAAAGACGATGTTAGACTATATTAAAGTATAAAATTTATCATGTAGGAAACTGAGATAATCTCAAGTCTAAGGATTACAGATACATTCTTTACTGAGAATAACTAATGACACGAACCATGTAGTATTCTCAAGGTGGGTCAATCCAAAGATATATGGTCTCTAACATATACTTACGTTAATGACTTAATAACTCTTATTCATGATCGGTAAAACGTGACCATCACCAACTAACATACCGATGTTCATTTATAGCTTATCATAAAGTATGTTTGTCTCACAAACATCCTATGAATGATCAGGGACGGTTTAGAATATCATTCATAATACTTTATAGTTTTACTATCAAAGTCACATACTTTGATGATATAAAGCTGAATATCATATTCAAGGTTCATTTTAGTAATAAAAATAAAATAACCAATACGCATTATAAAATATCTCTAAATAAACACAATGTTTGTTTAATATAATTCATACATCTAGGTCTCAAATATATTGGCCTAGGGCATACTACTAACAATCTCCCACTTGCATTAGGCCGAATCTAACAAGTATCTAATACCCATCGACCTAGCATGACCCTCATGCTTTGCTTGAGAAAGTGGTTTAGTCAACGGATCGGCAACATTATCATCACCATCAACTCTGCATATTTTAATATCTCCTCTCGCAATGATCTCCCTGATCAAATGGAAACGTCGAAGTATGTGTTTGGTTCTCTGATGCGATCTTGGTTCCTCATTGTCCCATTGTTGTCACAATAAAGATCCACATGATTTGCTATACTAGGAACCACACCGAGTTCTTGAATGAACTTCTTCATCCAAACTGCTTCCTTAGCTGCTTCTGAAGCTGCTATGTACTCCGCTTCGTCGTAGAATCCGCTACAGGTGTCCTGTTTGGAACTTTTCCAACTTATTGCACCTCCATTCAAACAAAACACATAACCAGATTGCGATCTAAAATCATCATTATCGGTTTGAAAGCTTGAGTCCGTGTAACCTGTTACAACTAGCTCACTTTCAAATCCTCCATAAACCAAGAATGAATCCTTAGTTCTTCTCAAGTACTTCAGAATATTCTTGACTGCTGCCCAGTGACTTTCACCGGGATCAGATTGATATCTGCTAGTTGCACTTAATGCATATGATACATCTGGTATAGTACAAAGCATGTTATACATGATAGATCCAATAGCCGAAGCATACGAGATTTTATTCATGCGATTTCGTTATTCCTGATTAGCATGATGTTGAGTCTTACTCAATTTTATGTCATGTGACATTGGTACAAAACCTCTTTTCGAATCATCCATTCGAAATCGTGTCAACAGTTTGTCAATATAGGTACTTTGACTTAGACCTATGAGCCTTTTAGATCTATCTCTATAGATCTCAATGCCGAGTATATAAGCGGCATCTCCTAGGTCCTTCATTGCAAAAGACTTTCCTAAAAATGTCTTAACATTTGTTAAAGTCGGAATGTCATTTCCAATGAGTAATATATCATCTACATAAAGTACTAGAAAAACTATTGCGCTCCCACTAACCCTCTTGTAAACACAAGGTTCATCTTCATTTTTGATAAAACCAAAACCTTTGATTACTTCATCAAAACGAAGATTCCAACTCCGAGATGCTTGCTTTAATCCGTAAATGGATCGCTGGAATTTGCAGACCTTATCAGAATTCTTAGGATCAACAAAACCCTCGGGTTGTGTCATATACACATCCTTGAGTAAATTTCCATTAAGAAAAGCTGTTTTGACATCCATTTGCCATATCTCATAGTCATAATATGCGGCTATGGCAAGCAGAATTCTAATCGATTTAAGCATAACAACTGGTGAGAAAGTTTCGTCATAGTCTATACCATGAGTTTGTCGGAAAGCTTTCGCAACAAGTCTCGCTTTATAGGTATGCACATTTCCGTCCATGTCAGTTTTCTTTTTGAAAACCCATTTACACCCAATGGTCTTAGAACCTTCAGGTGAATCAATTAGGTTCCAAACTTGATTATCGTACATGGACTGCATCTCAGTTTTCATGGCTTCTAACCATTTATGAGAATCAGGATCCTTTATAGCTTCTTGGTAAGATGTGGGTTCATCATCTATGAGAGCCACATTTCTATCATCAGTCACGAGAAATCCATATCTCTCGGGCTCATGACGAACTCTACCAGATCTACGAAGAGTATCTTGTGTTTCAAGACCGGACTCGTCAACTCTTGAAGAGACTTGTGGATCTTCCAATGGCTGTTCATTGCTAATTAGTGGATCTTGAATTACTTCAAGATGTACTTTATTCCCACTAGTTCCTTTAGAAATAAATTCTCTTTCCAAAAAGATACCATTTCGAGCAACAAACACTTTGTTCTCGGATGGGTTATAAAAGTAATATCCTTTAGTTTCTTTAGGATATCCCACAAATAAGCATTTATCAAGATTTCGGTGTTAACTTGTCAGAAATTTGACGCTTCACATAAGCTTCACAACCCCAAATCTTTAGAAAAGACAATGTGGGACTCCTCCCAGTCCATATCTCATATGGAGTCTTTTGAACAGCTTTTGATGGAATTCTGTTTAGTATGAACGCGACAGTCTCAATGGCATAACCCCAAAAGGATATCGGAAGATCTGTTTGACTCATCATAGACCGAACTATATCTAGTAGAGTTCGGTTTCTCCTTTCCGAGACACCATTCCATTGAGGTGTTCCAGGAGGAGTAAGTTGTGAAACTATTCCACAATCTTTAATATGATTATCAAACTCTAGGAGGAGTTGGGAACCATCTTACAACTTGCTAATGCACAATGTGCATTATACCTCTCATTTCTAGCTTGCTCTTGGAACATTTCCTTGAGCTGTGCCAACATTGGAAATGCCTCTAAATTTTCAAACTGCTTTTGAAGATCGGCATCCATGGTGGCCAACATGAGACATGTCATATCATTAGAGTCGCTTGTATACTTGGCATAAGTGTTTATCACTTCTTGATCAGCATCATCAGCGGGCTGATTAGGAATGGGCCTTTCAAGGACATAATTCTTCCTTTCTTGTTTGAGAACAATTCTCAAATTCCGATGCCAGTCAAGGAAGTTTTTCCCATTGAGCTTGTCCTTCTCAAGGACGGATCGCAATGTTAAAGTTGATGTGTTGTTTGTTGCCATTTTCTACACAGAATTAAATGCAGGCTTATATTAATATGTAATTTGAGATATTTTAATATAATTTTAACTCCCACTATTTTATTCAAATCAATAACTTTAAATTTCATAGTGGGCCATGATCCATATTTCATCAAGTTCCAAGTGAGCTTTGGCTCATCGCCTAGAACCTAATTATTTAGGTAGGAACGTTTCCAATTGTATCTCATACAACTCTCGTTTAATCCATAGGATAAGCATCATATGCTCGGCGTATGCATCCTATCATATGCCCCGAACCCAAGTCTGACTTGATAGTTCAGTTAAATCTAACCATGTCTAAATATCGAGAATCACCATTTCTCGCTTCTTATCACCCTAAGATTATGCTAATTCACTATGCTTTGGCATACCCAAATTTTGCATGATCGAAGGGATAATAAGTATAGATACATGGGAGGCATTTCTATGATTCAATATTATATGAGGGATTGTTATGTTTAATCTTTTATTTTGTTGTTTTATTTTATCATGTATTTCATCACAGAACATCACATGCACAGATAAAATAAAATATGATATGATATAACATGGCCTTGATGATCTAAATGAGCCAATCATTAAGATCATTTCCTAAGATACATTCAACCACAAGGCATCGATGAACTCCTTCATCTCCATGATGTGTATGAGGTGGACGGTGAACTCCTTCATCTCCATGATGTGTATGACGTGGATGGTGAACTCTATCATCTCCATGATGCGTATGAAGTGGATGGTGAACTCCTTCATCACCATGATGTGTATGATCGTGGTAGTTATATTATATATAAAATGAACGGAACCATGCCCGTCACATTTAACCATCAAAATAAATTACATCCCATTAACCAAGAACGGAACCATGCCCGTTTTTACATACATACATATATTACACACATCACATTATCACACACAAATCACAATCATTCAACACATATCTAATAGGCCATGTTATATGCATTATGTTGTCCTTTAAACCATTTTACGAAATATGTATAAGGCGTTACGAATATGAAATTTGGGGTCTACGATTAATCTATGCGGGGGTGTGGGGTTCAGGGCGCGGCACCCATAAGAAATTTTATTTTATACAGTGTCGAAACTCAAAATTTCTTTAAAAAAAATTGATGTGTTAAATGCATCTTTTCGAAATTTATTTAGTGTATCATATACGTAGTTTCGCACATTTTCATAAAATTTAGACACCCATCCGAAGGTTATGATACATCACATGCATCCCTTCATGACATACCCAAGGCACCCTTTCAATCATGTCGTAACCTTTCATAATCAAGATACATCACATGCACCCTTTCATGAAGTCGCATCCTTTCATGAAATCGCAACCATTCATGATCAAGATACATCACATGCACCCTTTCATGAAGTCACATCCTTTCATGAATTCGCAACCTTTCATGATCAAGATACATCACATGCATCTTTTCATGAATTCGCATCCTTTCATGAAGTCGCATCCGTTCATGATCAAGATACATCACATGCACCCTTTCATGAAGTCGCATCCTTTCATGAAATCACAACCGTTCATGATCAAGATACATCACATGCACCCTTTCATGAAGTCGCACCCTTTCATGAAATTGCAACCGTTCAAGACCAAAATTCAAAGAATTAAAAAACAACGCCTCAATATCAAACGAAATATTTTGAAAATGGTTTATCCGTCTTAATTTAACTGGAATTCACTTGGCTCTGATACCACTGTTGGGTTTCTACCATTCATAACGCAGCGGAAAAACAAAAACGAAACAAAATCGAATTCGAAACCCAAAAGAAGGATCCGTGAATTACAATTAAATCAAAGAAAAGTTCATAACTTTGTACCTTCGGATTACGCTTAATCCGTGATGATCAAAAACGAATTTGGTTGACGGTTTACTTTGCCCGATCCAAACCGGTATCCAAACCGATCCTTTGAATGATTCGCCTAATCGGTCTCACAAACCGATCTCCAAGCAATCTCCAAACGAACCGATTCTCCAAGCAAACCGATTCTCCAAACAAAAATCACGGTTTCAACCCAAATCACAAAGACGCCGCACTTCGCTTCGTCCTCTACCGGTATCCACACGAACAACCCCTTTGAACGGATAAAGAACGATATATGCTAGTATTCGTTCTTCATTTCTCTCACAGAAAATAACAAAAGAATAATTTTCGGATTTTTCTCTCCTCTTTTTCTCACAAAAAGATGGACGAAAATATTATACCCTTAATCTGATTTTGGGGTGTCTCTTGTTCCTATATAGTCCATAAGTTTCATATCCTATGTGCATGGTAACTATGTACCCATATATGCAACACATCTTATCATATAAGATGTAGGATTGGATGTGTCACTTGACTATGTAGCTCCCCATACAACTTATCACATAAGTTATGATTTTTCTGTGTACGTCTCATTAGTTGTTCTTTGTGTGTGACCATGTAGGTTTACTTAATGTTGGCAATAATCACAATGGATTATAAATCATGAGCGGCCTCTAGTAAGACATCATGATTACCCAAATTAAGCAAGTATAGATGATTCGATCAAACCTAATTTATGTCATGCATTGTATCCTTTTGTTACACGATATCTATATCGTCCATAAGGCATGGTATGTGTCAACCTTATGTTGGTCGATAAATATTTCTTGACACCGAATTTGATTGAACATGAAATGACATTAATAACTCCTTATTAATTCACTTGAGCACGGCCGTGCGTTTCTTCAATCAAATCATCAAGAGGCCTAAAGATATCTCTCTCAATTTATGAGAGGAACAAATCTTATCTTAATTAAACTCTTTCCTCCGCACAATTCATTATATACCTAATTATAATCTTTATGATCGCCCGGTTAAAGACGATGTTAGACTATATTAAAGTATAAAATTTATCATGTAGGAAACTGAGATAATCTCAAGTCTAAGGATTACGAGATACATTCTTTACCGAGAATAACTAATGACACGAACCATGTAGTATTCTCAAGGTGGGTCAATCCAGTATATGGTCTCTAACATATACTTACGTTAATGACTTAATAACTCTTATTCATGATCGGTAAAAACGTGACCATCGGTCCAACTAACATACTGATGTCCATTTATAGCTTATCATAAAGTATGTTTGTCTCACAAACATCCTATGAATGATCAGGGACGGTTTAGAATATCATTCATAATACTTTATAGTTTTACTATCAAAGTCACATACTTTGATGATATAAAGCTGAATATCATATTCAAGATTCATTTTAGTAATAAAAATAAAATAACCAATACGCATTATAAAATATCTCTGAATAAACACAATATTTGTTTAATATAATTCATACATCTAGGTCTCAAATATATTGGCCTAGGGCATACTAATAACAAGAGTTGATATATTAGCTCTAGGATTTTATTGACTTAGCTATTGTAGACTTGTAATGAAATAAATGTTATTTCTAAATTAGCGTTAAAATGGTTGTAAAATTTATTATTTGGAATAATAAAATTTTCCTAGATTTGTCTATTTGAAATTTCAATTAGAAAATAACCTTTATATGCTAAATAATAAGCCCATTTATTTCATACTTCTAGCAATGTCATCTAAGTCACAAAATAAGAATCGCATTTCTAAAACTCCACCCTATGTGGAAAGTTTGACTCACTGGATCTAGGATCAATTGAGACATGCGAATTTTATTTATCAAAAAGGATGAAAAGAATGGGCAACCATCACGAAGTTGATGGGTTAGTTTTGTTGAGTCTCATGCCTTTAGATGCATGAGAGACAAAAGCAAGCCAGCTAGAAATAAGGAATATCAGAATTTCATATTAAAAGTGTTTTAAGTAAAATGTTACTTAATGAAACACAAAGTATTTGAAATGTTCAAAGCATTTAAGATTGAAATTCGATATTGCCTTGACAAAATAATAAGAGCACTTCGATCAAATCAAAGTGACAAGTATTTGAGTCAATAGTTCGACAATTATCTTAGAAATTGTGAAAAAAGTTTCACGATTAATTCTATATGCATCATCTCACGATGTGCAAATAAAGAAGAAGAAGAAACTTATTGGATAAGATTCAGTCTATGCCTCCGAGTTTCTTATAGATTTACACTCTTGAATATACTAAATACTGAATATCATAAGGTTCAAATGGACACCGTATATAATATGGGTTTGGGATAGTCCCAAATTGTCTTTAAAGATTGAAGTATGACTCGTGTCAAAAGATTTAACAGTGTCAACACAACAATCTTTCTGGAATATCAACTCGATATTGTTTTACATCCATTATGAGTTAAAATTATTTGCTACTCATAATTCAGACTTCTTTAAAAGAGATCTCATCTCCTAAAGAAGCATTGGAAGTGTAATACATCTCGAAAGGTTCGAGGTCCACATAATAGTGATGAACCATTAATGAGACTATCAAGTCATTGATAACGCTATACTTGAAACATAAGGTCCCCCTCACAGACCGGTAGACATTAGGCTGAGAGATATGATCTCTCATAAAAGATGCTCATAGAAGATGAGTCGACTTTCTACCGAGGAGACTGTGAAGAGACAAAGTTCTCAAAATGGTTGGACCATGAGAACTGAGATGCAACGCATGTACGAGCAATCATGTTTGAAACTTGATTGGAGTATCCAATGGCTTGATGGCCATTGCATACAATACATGGATAACCTACAAATAGCAAAGAAAGTAGCTATAGTATGGGCTATAGTAAAAGGACTTTCTCACTTGTTGCTATTACGAATTCTAACTTCCATAGCACAATGCGATTGTGAATGATGGAACACGGATATAAAACTCACATTCCTTTATAGGAACTTTACTGTGGATGTATCTTTGATACATGGCAAAGAGTTTTGTGATCGCAAGAATTCTGAAAGGTAAATTAATTCTTGAATGGATTAAGGTGAGCATCTCAGGATGAATCTATTTGATAAAGTAAATTGAAGAATTTGACTTAATCAAAATAGATACGACCACCTTGATTTCAAGAAATTCAGTGGGAGTATAGTAATCTACCTGCATTACAACAACTTGCACATCCTAATAGTTAGGAGTTGAAGTCTATACAGACTTCTGGTTACAAGATAAAGCACATTGGTAAAATATTGAAAGAATTCGATGTGCAAGAAATGTTCTTGCTCATGGTGTTCATATGAATGCTGAAAAGGTAAACGAATGAGATTCTATACTTTCAGCCATACGTTGAAATGTTCAACATGCAAGAAAGTGTTCTTGCTTATGACATTCACATGAACAATAAAAGAGTATAAGAATTAGATTTTATGCCTTCAACCATATATTGAATATTCAATATAGAAGAAAGAGTTCTTGTTTGTGACACTAATATGAACAATGAAAGGCACATGAATTGGATTCTATGCTTTCAACAATATATTGAAAGAGTTCAATATGAAAGAAAGAATTCTTGCCTACGACGTTCATATAATGAAGACATACGTTTATCATCCGTTTATTGAAAGGTTCAATATACAAGAAACAGTTCCTGATAACGGGATGAATAAGATTTTTCAAGCCATACAATGTACTGTGCAATATGCTTAGAGCATAAGAGAGCAAATGATAGTCATTTGATGACTATAATAAATATCTAAGTTCTTATGAAGAACTAAGATATCCAGAGGAACTAGGTAGTGGTAAGTTATTACACCTTCCTAACATGGATCATTATCGCAATTCGTTTATTTCGCATACAGTAATTTTGGAAAGAGTTCCAAATAAGGTACTATAACTGAAACAAGACCCCATATTGTTGCTTTAGAAGCAAACAATATGTATGCTTGGATCAAAACTTGATATTGGAACTAGGAGTAGTTCTGATTGCTCCTAAGGCCTGACGATCTATGTTATGAACAAAGAGTCGCTCAGAATAGAGCTACAAGGATACAAGTACCTGTTTCAGAAGTTCTCGACTAATGATAGAAATCAATAGTAGTTGTTACAAGTTTGTAATGTAAATTTCTATAATCTGATAGACATATATTTCCCGCTAGTACAACATGAAAGTCATGTTGCCTAATAAGCATTGGATGCTTAAGATTGGCCTAGTGCAAGTGGGAGACTGAAGGAATTATGCCCTAGGCCAAAGTGTTGGACTAGAGATTAGATTATGATAAATATGTTTATTCAGTTCATATATGAATGAGTGTATGGGTGACTAATATATTTACGTATATTAGATCGACCATGAATGACACTTCGGGTTCACGTCATCAGAATACATGATTCTAATAGTAGAACTGTGAACCAATGAATGACATTTTAAACCGTCCCTAGTGATATGTGGGATGTTTTAGAGATAAACATACTTCAAGTAAGAAGCTACATATCCACACTAGTATATTCGCAGACTGGATGATCATGTTCTGCTGATCATGGACATAGGGATGACAAGTCTGGAATATGGGCACGTGTTAGAGAACACGTACTGGACTGACCACACTATGAGAATATGCATTGTATATGTCATTAGTGATTCTCATATGAATAGTGTGCTTGTTCCTACGACCTGAGGTCACCATGGATTCCTGTATGAGGAATTGCATACTTTAATATGATCTTACGTCATCCATAACGGGATGATCATTAGGGTCATCATTAGTTATGTACTAAATCATGACGAGGAATGTGAGTGACCAAGATGGAATTTGTTCCTCTCGTTAAGAGAGAGATATCTCTGGGCCCCCTGACGAACTAGGACTGAAGGAAATGCATGGCCATGCTCAAAATGGATTAACATGTGTTGTTAATATCATTTTGTATTTATTCAGTCTAATTCTCGATCAGGAAAGAGACTTTGATCAAACTCAAGGATGACATATTACCGTGCCTTGTGATCAAGACGTATATCGTAGAACAAAAGGAATAATCAAATGCCTATTCAGATAGGTTTATGATCGCTGATCATTTCATTTAACATGGGTGGTCATGACACTAGTCTAAAGGTTACTCATGACTTACGATCTTTGGAAGATCATTACCAGCGTTAAATGGAACCTACACGGTCACACATAGAACAATGTCTAGTCAGGAAGGAAATGCTCTTAAATAGTTATACATATGATGTATAAATAGGTGAAGGAAATAATTGATCATTGGATGATTGATATGAGTGATTGTGCAAAAAAAAAAAACAGCATAGTTCCATTGGCAACATAATAGTTCCGTTGCCAATGGAACAGTTCCGTTGGCAACAAAACTCAGCCAATTTCTCGACAACCAAGTTTTCAGATTAGGAAACCCTATTCCGTTTGCACCGGAATAGGTCCGTTGGGAACGGATAAGCGCTGTAATTAGGATTTTAGTTATGGTAACTAAGCAATATTTTGCCTCCCTCTCTAGTATAAATAAAGAGACAGTCCCCCTCTTTTAGGTACACGTTACAGAGCCTCAAGGCTGCCGTAATACAGAGAGAAATAAAGAGAGCCTCCTGAAATTATTTCTGAACTCGTCTAGCCGAGTTCGGTTATTCCGACGATTCGAAGTTCGACGTGGATATGAGTAGAGGTCTTCTGCTTTGAAGACTAGCGAGCAATCAGTTTCTTTACCCTAGGAGAAGCAAGGAGTTCGTTCGAGTCGAGCTTTACGAGCACGAAGGAGAAGGAAGCAAAACGGATGTTCGTTCAGACCTACATCCGCTTCTCTCTCCCGGATCAGGAAGATCCGAGGTATAAATTTTAATAGCATAATCTTGTACTTTTATTCCCTTAACGATGATCCTAGGCGGGTTGAACCCGTAGATTTCGCTGCGCATGTAACGTACATGGCTACGGGTTTCTCAACAATTGGAATTGGATACTTATTTTTCACCATAATCGCATTTAATTTACGATAGTCGACGCACATGCGCCAACTACCGTCCTTCTTCTTGACCAATACGACCGGGACGGTGAAAGGGCTTTGGCGGTATAACTACCCCGCTGTCCAGTAACTCCTTCATTATCTTCTCAATAACTTCCTTTTGACCGTATGAGTAACGATAAGGGCGAAGGTTAACCGGTTCGGTGCCGGTTTTTAAGGGTATCGTATGGTTTTGAATTATTTTTGGGGGTAGTTGGTTAGGCTCCTGAAACAGATCATCAAACATTAGAATTAAAGATTTGAGAGATTCAGGGATTAATACCTCTTTCTGTTGTTCCCCCTCTTGATCTATTGTGGATTTTAGCATCAAATACAGCTCGACATTCCTCACTTCAGGTGAAAACACGTTGCTCTCATGCCCAGTCAACTTTACCTTTTCTCCCTCCTTGGTTAAGATTAGGGTTTTGGACTTCATGTTCATGTATAAAGGGCTTACATCTTCAATCCAATCCCTGCCCAAAATTAGGTCGAATGACCCAATTTTCATCAACCTTAAATCTGAACAGAAGGTCCTATCTTGGATCTCTCATTCCACTCCCAAACTTTTATGACCATAATTCACCTTTTCACCATTCACCATTGGCCAATACTACTGTTAAGGATACATCCTTCACAATAGGCAGATTCAGGCCACTAGCGATGTTTTCGTCAATAAAACTAATGGTACTACCCGTATCGATGAGGATTATCACATCTCTACCTTTGATCCTTCCCAACAAGGTGAATGGTTCACCTTTACTACCCTTTTTATTTCCCCCTTTTACAGCTGCAATTGATACACTAATATTTTGTACTTTAGTTTCTTGATCCATATTCTTCAACTCTTCCACCGCATTGATTAACTTAGCCTCTTCTTGGTCACTCTCATCCATTATTGCTCCTTCCGACTCCTCTTCAGTTCCTACAGCATGTAAGGTCACATTTTTGAATCTATGTCCCGGAAACCAAGGTTCTCGACACTTGTAACAGGGGTTTGAGCCTTTGGTTTTAGGGTTAAAATTGGTCTTAGATGAATAAGAATTGTTCCGAGAATTACCGGTAGTATTCTGATGCGGGTAGGGTTTTAAGTAGATTTTTGGTTTTTTATTAAGCATATCATGCACCTATTCTTGTTTTCTGGCAATTGTATAAGCATCTTGCAGAGTTTTTGGATTATGAACATCTACCAACATTCTTATTTCCTCTTTCAGACCCCCCCCCCAAGAAGTTATGCAGGAAGAAGTTTTCCTGAAATGAAGGCTCCTCTCTTAGAACTTGAGCCTTCATATCTTCAAACTGACTCCTATACTCCTCCACATTCCCGGTTTGCTTAAGATTTTTAAACTCATGTAAAATTGACGTTCCACCCCTCTTCTCAAACCTCTCTATCAGCTCTTGACTCATTGTAGACCAATCAATATGGGGTCTACTAATCAGAATTCCTTGCAACCAATTCTCTGGCTGGTCCCTCAAATGCATTGCAGCCATCCCTACCTTGAAAGATTCTGCAACTTGGTAAATCTGAAAGTAATATTCGCATTTTTGCACCTACACCCTAGGGTTTTCACCTTTGAATTCTGGAAACTCCACCTTGGCTAATGGCTGAGGTGGCATAGGTTGCATGGTGTATGGATTGGAAAGTGTATAAGGTGTGTTGAATGTGGGGTTGGTTGTAAATGGTAGGGTTGAAGCTACAATACTCGGGGTATAGGTGTATTGTGGCAATTGGGTGGAGAAGGGATGAACTTGGAAGTTGGGAATTTGGTTGAATTGAGTTGAGATAATTGTTGGTGTTTGAGGTTGAGGTGGCTTTTGAGATATTTGTGAGGGATTGTATGGTGAGGCATAAGGATTGGGAATGGCTATGGTAGAGTTTCTGACCCTAGTATTAGGGTTTGAAGAACCGGATCCTATCAAGTTACTAGGTAAGATGCTCCCCAGGATTGGCCCTCCTTGACTCTTATCGGGTAATGTTGGAACAGGGTTCTGTATAGGTGCACGAGATGAAGGAATTAGTTGGGTGCTCGATTTTGGGGTGGTATTCCCTTGGCTAGTAATGACCGGGATTCCTGCTGGCTGAGAAGGTGATTTAAGTGGAGGAGACGAAGGACTATAATTCCTCTTACCTTGAATTTGAGGATTGATAGAAGAGGATGCGTTGATTTGGTCGATTTGGCTCCCACCCCCAAATGTGAGACTAGACACAAATCTGAACAGTTGTTGGATTAATTCCATCTGCTTTTTAAATTTCTTCTCCATCTCACCATGAATCATATGGTGGTTAATCTCTTGGTCTGATCTGATATGAGCTAAGATCTCCTCTTGATCCTTCAGTTTATCCTTAACTTGATTTAACTCTTCTTCTGGGTTAATCTGTATTTTGTCTTTGTTGTTTAGGGTTTTGCTTCGAGTGATTGGTGGCTCTCCTATTGAATCTGATGAAAATACCTCACAGTAGCAGGATCGATGCTCTGATACCAAGTGTGATGATTCTTCACAGAGATGTAGAGATTGGTGCGGATTGCTGAGGAGATGAGATGAATCTAAGCAAGCTCAGATTAATGGAGTGTGGATTGTTTTTGTATTTTTAAGAAATTGTAATGAAAGAAAAGAAGAACAAAATGATAATAAATTGTTTGTATTCATTGATGTCCCTTTTTTATTACAAGGGGCTCATATTTATACCAAACCTTAACACTAGGCCGAACTAGACCCACTGGAATGAACAAGCCTAACATTAAATTAAATAAACTCCTAAGACCCAATATATTACAATTCAGGCCCACTTATTATGCCGACACACAAGACTCAACAAAAACAAACAATAACAAGACAAAACAGAACACATGTTTCCAGCTCCTTGTTGAGACTTCTTCTTTCTTTCCCTTCTTCTTCTTCACGCTAACCCTAATCCTCTCCCAAACACCTACATGATAAATCGATGAAACAGATTAGCTAAAAATGAAAAATCGTGACACTAGGAGAGTGTGTCGGCGACTGGTCGGAGGGAGGAGCTTCTAGCGACGAGATCTTTCCGATTTGGGCGAACTTACTGATTTAGGTTTTACGGCGGGGATTTTAGGGTTTAGTGCGGGAGAGGCGAGACCATGAGAGAGGCGAGAAGGGGAGGGGAGAGATGGACGGAGGGTGGCGCCAGGTCGAGGCGGTGGAAAGGAACGAGGAATGGCCGTCTCTTTTTTTTCCTTTTCTTTCTTCCATTCATTATTTTCCCCTTTTCTTTCTCTCTTTCGATTTTTGGACTAAGGCAGAAGTCAGGACTATTTTTTCTTCTGGATAGAGGGGGTGTGCTACACTGTCAGGCATGGGCCGTGCCAGAAGGGATTTTTTTTTTAATCATCAGGCACGGCCCGTGCCTGATGGTTCTGTTAGAGTTAATTTTAAAATTTCACTCAAATTTCATTTGGCGGTACAAATAATTACGTATCAGGCATGGTTTGTGTCTATAGTAATTAAACCATGCCTGATGCTCTAATATCAGGCACGGTGTGAAACTTATCAGTCATGGACCGTACCCGAAGGTCAATTATCTGCGAAGGTGTGAACTTTCTGGCACAACCTGTGCCTGATTGTCTCAGTATCAGGCACGGTCCCGTGCCTAAAAAAACACACTGTGTCAGATACCTGATTTTGTTGTGGTGATAAATGAAAAATGCAAATGGAGAATTCTATTTTTTTTTTCTTCAAATCCAAAAAATTATTTTTTATAGATAGTTCGCCAATTTGGCATTGATAAAAGGGTGGAGAGTACCCATTTTCTAGTAAATGATTTCAATCATTTTATCGATATGAGTGTTCTATATTAGAAAATTATCAACTATTCATTTTGAAACCATTTCTGTACGAATGTATATAGTAGAAAGAGTACCTTATTTGCCAGGACTTCAAGCAGTTTTGTTTTAACCATGTTAAAGATCTCAAATTCTTCTTAATTTATTCATTTTTATAGAGGATAAAAGTAAATTTACCAATGAGTCACAAAGTACTATAGTTCTTATATATGATTTCTGAATTTATTCAAAAGTAATTCATGGAGATCGTGCATCTACCTTTTTCTTCTTGAATACTAAATGAAGACTATGAAAGAAAAAAGAAAGTACAGTCAGATAGATCCAACTTTTTCTTGAAATACACAACTCGCACACACTCCCTTTCCAAAGAGAATCAATACACTAATCACTACAATTAGATTTAATAGATTTGTTGCTAAAATATCGATATTTAACCCGAAACTCCCGGCGAATGACCAGTGACCCAAGAAAACGAAAGAATCGGTTACATTTTTCATATGCTCTCCTTTTATAGATAGGACTAACAAAGAATCAAGTTTTTTTTCTATCACTTCATCGGCCCCTTTTTTGATCCATTTCTTTTTTTGAATGGATGGGATTTTTCTCCTTTTTGTATAGGAATAAAAACAATTTCTGAATTTTATTTGGATAGAATCTGTGAAATTACGAAGTATTTTCTTTTGTTGGAATCTTTCCTAAATCTGTAAAAAAAAGTTTCGATTACACTAATACACTAAGTTAAGGAAGGGCGATCTGATATGGGAATGTCTCATGCTCAAATCAATCCTTTCTGGGATAAAGTATTGATCGAATTCGAAGACGTAAAAGGCCATTTCCAATTCATAAAATAAGAAAAAATAGAAAATCTAATTGACCCTTTTTTATTGCTAAGATAGGATTAAACAAAAGGATTCGCAAATAAAAGCGCTAATGCCACAACCAATCCATAAATTGTTGAAGTTTCCATAAAAGCTAAACTAAGCAATAAAGTACCTCGTATTTTACCCTCTGCTTCTGGTTGTCTCGCAATACCTTCTACAGCTTGACCTGCAGGAGTACCTTGACCAATCTCAGGTCCGACAGAAGCAAGCCCCACAGCCAATCCAGCAGTAGTTCCCTCCATTTGAACCTTGAATTTCCACTCGAAATCAGCTTCTCCATGATGGTTCCCATTTTGCAGGAGTACATATGATATTCTGAGATTTCGAGTGGAAATTCAAGGTTAAAATGGAGGGAACTACAAACCCCCTACCTGAAGGCCTAATTTAGCTTTTATATGTAAAATAGTTAAAGTTATTTACCTTGGTTTTTTTTTTGTTTCTTTCATTTTTGGCCTTTATAATGATATAAATTTTATGCTAACTTTGCCTACGGGCTTTCGATCAAAAGAAGAAAAAAAAGATTCCGCAAGAGTATAAATTAAATTATGCCTATTCTTTTTTCTAAATTCAAGATTAAAAAAAAAAAAATTTGCATTTTGTTCCCTTGAATCAAGTCCATGAGTTGAGGGTACAACTCATCATCTTTCAACGCCTCAATTGGTTTTGAGATGGATTGGACATTTATTAAATTAATAATACTTGCATTTATTTACTATGATCAGATATTTATTCAACTAAAAATATTCTGCTTTGAAATTAAAACTAGAGTTACCATAATCTCGATAGTTAATTTATGCATTTGACCATAAAATTTAAAATTTGATATGGACAAAAACATCTCACCTAATGAAAGCACAACTAAAAGTATATTCATCACAATCTACCACTAATTAACTACTTGAAAAAATAAATCAATAACCCAACCAGAGAAAAAGTCAAAAACTACCCAAACAAAACAAAATTTACACTTTAACCCCTCCATCTTTCTCACATTCTTTACACCTCTTCACAACCCCTTCGTACTTTTCGGCCGAGTCAGCCGCAAAATCGGCCAAAGCACTTACAGCCACAGACAATCCAGCAAAAACAACTCGTACTGCCATTTCCGCCACCTCATCGTCTCCCATTTCAGCACCAATATTCGAACCGGTACCAGGTCTAGCACAGACTGACCCAACACCGGCCGAAAAGAAATCAAGGCCGTCCATCACCTGGGCCCCACTCACACTTTCCATGAGCCTAGCCCAGCGCGAACAAGTCGCGAAAACTCGACAAGTGTCACGTTTTAATTCGTCAGGCCCTTCAGTAACTTTGGCCCCACAACAGCGTTGGGCCCAGCCCGAAAGAGCCAATGCGTAGGCTTTCTGGGCAGAAATCCAGGCCCAGAAAGCCTGACGCCAGTTTTTCAGCTCGGATTCCAATGCGGGGCCCAGTACGGAATGTGGACCCCGCATGTATGATGTGGTGGGGTCCAGAGAGGACAAAATGGGGATTTTGGTAGAGAAAATTAATGGCTTTGCTTCATGGATCGCGCATTTCTGTACGTAGTGACAGTCCGACATGGCTTTCCACATCTTTTCTAACCTATGCATTACATTCATCAAAGACAAAAAATTATTATGAGCCAAAAGTGACTGCTAAACTTTCAACTTTCTTGTGGAATCTAAAATGTGAAAAATTCCATGGATACCCAACAAAATATTAAATAATATCATCAATATCCTTCCTTGTACATTTTTTCTCAAAAAATGCCTAAAATATACATAATATCTTTTTGTTTTGCAGGGGATTTTCTACATTTTACATGAGTATAGGATGCTATTTTTGTAAGGTTATATATATGATATTTTGATATTTTACAGCGGCAAATTATGCCTTTCCTTTTTTCAAAATTTAATATAAAAAAACGAATGAATCGACAATTTATACCCTTGAATTAAGTCCATCAGTTGAGGGTACAACTCATCGTCTCTCAATGCCTCGATCCGTTTCGAGATGGACTGGACCGAGTGAATCGACACTTTTAACCTTGTGCGAAGATTCATCAGCGCGTCTCTAGTTTTCTCCAATGAGCCTGGTTCGGCCCCGGTGTAGTCTTGGTTTTTCAATTGGTTCAGTTTCTTCTCGTATTCTATTCTTATTTTCTCCCCTGCCTAATCATGATACCCAAGTTAAGAAATAACAGTAAATAAATAACCAAGTTAATAAATAAATATAATAATAATAAATAAAATAACCAAGTTAAGAAATAAGTATAACATATATGATATTAGTAAACTAATAAAGCATAATGCTCAAGTTATCACAACATTACTTATATACTAAGTTAAACACAACTTAGGTATACTTACAATAATAAGTTCATAACTAAGTTAACAAATAAAATTTAAAAAAGAAATGTTACAAAAAAATTAATAAAGTCTAAATATTAATAAGGAACAAATAAAACTCAAAAGTATTATAAAAATATGCTTAAATAATTCCTCTTCTTAAACAATTACCTTAACTTCGCGATACAATTTCTTTTCCCACATGTACAACCGGTCTAAAGTGGAGTGATGACTATCCGATATCACGGACGAGTCGTCGGAGAAACAACTGCTCGCGTCGTCCCTAAAACTCGTCGAACCAAGGAAAAACCGAGATGAGCCCAACGAACGGGACGAACTGGTTCGGAATAACGCGGCCGGATTCAACATTCTTGCTAAAAAAAATAGATAAATAAATCAGATTATTATGGAAATGAGAAAGATTATATATTGAGAAATAATTGATGTGTTTAAAGATAAGGAGCGATTTCATGTACAAGTACCGGTAGTTATTCCATCAACTCGAAATACCAAACTCAATGTAAAATTTGTCATTCTTAAACTCGAAATATTGCGCAACATATATCAATAAAAGTACATATATTAAACACATTCAAACCTATTTTTGTTTGATAAAGATGAATTTAAAATTTAGATTTTCAACAAAAAATCAAACAAAAATAATCATGAAAGAAAACTCTAAACATATCAAACTTACCCTCCGAAAACTCAAACTTCACCACCCCCCCCCCAAAAAAAAAAAAACTCAATACATTGAAGAAACCTATTTTCATTCCCAAAATATAAATATAACATTTAAAATCCAACAAAAATCAAACAAAAATAGCGCACCTGCCAAATCACTCGGACTAGAACCCAACTGATTAAACTGAACCCGACCCGCTTCCAACAAACCCGAAACCTCGCTCGCCACATCAGCAATCCTCTCAAACTGAGCCTCAATCTCTCTCATCACCTCTCCTAAACTGACTGGCCTCCTATTCACATAAACCCTAAACTCAGGCTTTCTCTCTCCTCCATTTTCTCTCACCAACTCCTTCTTCTCTCTCTCAACTGTTTTCGCGTTTTCCGTTCCTCTGTTTTGCAACCCTTTAATCTCTTGCTTTGTTTCTCTCTCTTCTCTTCTGTTTTCTTGTTTTTGTTCTTCTTTTTCTACAATTATTTCCTCTACAATTATTTCTTCTTCTGTTTCTTCTTCTGAATCTGAATTATCATTTTCGGACTTTAATTCTAATTCTACGGAATTTATATCATCTTCTAAATCGGGTATTCCTTCTTGCTCTCTGACCCGTTTCAGACCCGCCACATCATCATCATCACTAATAATTACTCTATCATAATTATTATTACTATAATTATTATAACTACTAGGATTTGGATAAACGTGATTATTATTATCCAAAGAAGAAAACGGATTCCAAAACGAATCCCAATTTTGTGGCGAATTTGGGGGATAATTATTATTAGTATTATTTTGGGCATAATTATTATTATTATCATCATAATTATAAGATGAAGAAGGCATATTAGCATAACTTGATGAATCAAAATAATTATAACTATAATTACTTCTATCATTAGGATAATAAGATTCGATTCGTATCGACTCGGACGGCCTCTCTTGCACGGAAATCGATGCATCACTGCCAGACCTTAGATACCTTGAAACGTGAAATTCTCGTTTTGGAGGGTCTTTTGTGGAAATTTCCTCATTTAGTAATAATCCATTAGAATTAGAAGATTCTTCATTATTATTGTTATTCTTTTCCATTTGATAATGAGACTCGATTTGTACCGTTTCAGCTTGAGGCCGTTCTTGCACGGAAATCGATGCATTTTGACCGGACTTTAAATACCTCGCCACGTGAATAGTCCGTTTTTGAGGGTCAATTGTGAAAAAATCGTCGCTCTGTTTTATTTTCGGTGGAGTTATGCAAGGATCGAAAGGCAATAACAGATCTTGTTTGAAATCTCCGTTTATGAATCGATTTAGAGCCATGGAGACTCTTTTGAGGGACTGGATATATGCAAAATGGCCCGAGGAAAATTTCGATCTTTCTTCAAGGGCCTGTTTGATAAAATTTGTTCGGTCTTTGCAAAGCTGTACTGCCTCTTCATCTTCCAGCCTTGAAGCAGAGCATCCCATTTCTTCTTTTAAGAGAAATTTCAAGATTTCTTCATTTTTGGGGAGATTTAACTGTTGATTAAAGAAAACTTCAGAAAATTGTAAATAGTGGGGAATTAAATCAAGGAATTGAGTGAACCAATCAATTGAAGAGAAAAAGTAAATAGGGAAGGAATTAAAAGCCAGACAAACAAGCAAATTTCCTTCAATGGAGTTTTGACAAAAATCATTAAATTTCGGTACTAAAGAGAAGGTGTGTAAATGTGAGGGACTTAAATAAAATTATCTGAACTTAAAAGGGGGTCCCAACCACTGAATTGAAAAGGACAATTCACCAATCAAATGTTGGAATTCTAAACCGTACTGTTTATAGCAACAATTCAATTAATGACCGAAATTAACATGAAAAAACCAATCAGGAAAAGTATCAATAGGTTAAAGTAGGAAGTTTCAGAGAAAGTAACAAACAGACTGCAAAATTGTATAGTGGAATCAGAAAAAATAGATCAAAAAATAAGTTTGTCCTATACAGAAAGAACTTAAAAAAAATCAGATGAAAAAAATAACAAATCCTTCCCTTAGAAAAAACAACAAATCCTCTAAAAGAAAAGTAAGAAGCAGATGAAAACTTTAGTATAAAAAACCAGAAAAAGATTAATAATCTTTTGCTAAAATAAGTTCATCCAATACCCAAGAACTTAAAAATCATATGAACAAATAATAATAATCTTTTGCTAAAATAAGTTCATCCAATACCCAAGAACTTAAAAAATCAGATGAAAAAATAACAAATCCTCTGAAAGAAAAATAAGAAGCATATGAAAACCCATTTTGCATTGTTTGTTTAGTATTAATAAACTAGAAAAAGATTAATAATCTCTTTTGCTAAAACTGAAAGAAAAAAAAAAGAAGGATAATAAAGCTAAACCTGAATTTGTTCTTCTCAGCGGTGTGAATGGAGACTAGAACTTCCTACAGAGAGATAGAGATAACGGTCAAAAAGAGAAAAAGGTTTTGTAGAGAGAGAAAAGGCGAGGGAGAAGAAGAGAGAGGAAGAGAGGGAATATTTTTTTCACTTACAACAATGCCTCTGTTATGCAATATTATTACATGAAATACCAACGTTTCATGTGAGTAATAATTGCCACCTTTGGTCTCATATAGCCGTTGGTACACTTGTGTGAATGAAGTTTTTATTAGTACCCAAATAGCACCATTTGTCATGTCAACTTAATGATTAAATTATAGAACTTATGCACTTAGTTGGCAATATACTTTATATGATATGTTATTTTACATCAATATTCATATATCTTTTTTGTTTTAATATATTCTTTTAATGGGAGAGAGACCATGAATTTTCTATTTTATTGATTATAATATGTATGTTTGTTTCATATTGGCAATATTTTCCTTGCTTTCTAATTTGTGTTTCTTTTCTATGAACAAATATCGTATGATTAATAGCAACCAACAAATAATTTGGTATAGCTCCATATCTGTGTCATTGTTAGTTTTGTATAACTTTATTATATTAAAATTCTATACTTTTTCTTGAAAAGTTGATAAATATAAGAAAACAAGAGTTAATCCGAACGAATAAATAAAGTCACAAAAGGAAATAGAGCGCATATATTCTTTTCTTGGATATAAAATTAAGATATTTTTTAATGCTTGTAAATTGACTTAACAAAAGATTGAAATGCCAATATTTAAACGATATTATCTTAAACTATGAATCCTATTTAAATGACATATTTTGAAATTTGAAATTTAAAATTAGAGTTTTTTTTAAAAAAAAGATAAAATAATTTGTTAAAGGGGAGGGGCCAGCAAACATGGGAATTTTCCAAAAGACAAAAGTGAGTTTTAGGTTGGAGGAAAGAACAAAAGAAAAAAAAAGATTCTTCATGTAAAATCTCTTTAATTCCAAATTGAAAATGAACCCTACAAAAAAGTTATTTGTCAAAATTAATACTCTAAAATTATTCCTTTCATAATTTGTTAATAATATATTACTTGATTTTATATAATATTTTAATCATACTGCATTACAGCTTGCATATGACCAGACTAGATTAATACGTTAATGCATCTTTTGAATATCAACGATACGTTTCCACTGATTTTGCATTAAATTAAAAGAGAATGTTTGTGCAAATAAAATGCCCAAATATATCATATAATAGTATCATATCATTCTTAAACTAAGTTGCTAGCCTACAATATTCTCAAGTTTCAACAAAAAATCACCATTTTAATTGAGATGTTAAGGCAACTTTGGTAACTTACACATGTTTGCCTAAATCATTTCCATAATAAAATATCTTTTTGTTAAGACCATTTTATTATGGTGTATTGGTGTGCTAAAAACCACTTGCGAGATCTACAGTACAAGAGTAAACCTTAATCAAACCTTCTTAGAAAGCATGAAGAATCTTATCCTCTTTCTATAATGGGTTTGAACCAAGTCCTCTCCAATTCTTCAAATAAATGCATCTCCATTAATTCTTCATACTCTTATATTACCCAAAAATTTTAAAATAATGATTTTATTAGAGTTCAAATATGACGTAAATTATTAGGGGATTGGATATTTAGTAAGTGCATGATAATTTCTCAATATTATATTTTTATAATATGCCATGTTGGGTTGCATAATGGCAAGGCTGCTGAGGTCTGCAGTTAGAAAGAAATGGAGAGGAACATGATATCATAAATGATGTGTGTGCCAAAAAAATATGGAATTCCATAGCATCCAATAACAATATATATAATTTATTTTCTAATAAAAAAAATATATAATATTATATATAATTAATTTTTTAATAACATTATATACATATAAATATATATATATAATAATATACATAATTAATTTCCTAATAACAGTATATACATAAAAATTGTAAATTGTATATAAAAATGAAAAAATTGTATATAAAATGGAAAAACTATATATAAAAGTAAAAAAATAAAAAATACACAAAAAATAAACAACAATATATAAAATGACAAAATAATATATAAAATAAGAAAATAGTATATAAAATTGAAAAAATAGTATATTTACAGTATCGTCGTACTGCATTATGCTACAGTGCAGTCGTGTTTGCCCATTTCTCAAAAAATATTACGTGTTGATCTATATGTATGTGATTATGATATATATCTATATCTTGTGTACATATTTGGTACCCAAGAATTGCATACCTACATGTCATAAAATTTTCTACACACATCAAAATTAATTAGAAATAAATCATCATGTCAATATAATATAGTTTATTGGGAAAGGTGTTAACACGACAGAAAAATCATGCTTAAATCATGTTTTTTTTTTTTTTTTTTTTTATTTTTTTTTTTTTTTAATTTTTTTTTTTTTAAATAATAAAAAAAAACTATTAACATATATGTAGTACTTCTAATGGATATCATTTATCGTAATAATGTTGGAAACATTCATTAAATCTGAATAATCATACTTGTGCTAACACTTTACAAATAAAATATGTAATCATATAGATAAAATTTGTAATCATTAAGTTAAACAATAAGTACATCATAGGTCTTGAGTGGTACTCATATATGTACTTGTAACAAAGTCGATTTTATGACAAAAAAAATACTGCTAGCTATAGTATAGTTATATAATAAAAGGACATCATATGATAATTTATGAACTCAATGACAATATTGACAACTTTCGTACGGATTGTCAGGGTTTAATTAGATTAGATCTCTCCTCTTATTGTTCTTACAATAAACAAATAACCTTTGTCTTCTACTTTTTAACCCATTATAGTGAAGTCACCAATCTATCTACAATATTTGTCCTTGTCAATGTATACAAATAAATCTATAAAAACGGATTTTCAAGTAAAATATATAACTATTTTCACATTTTTTTTATTTTTTATTCCTGGAGCATGAAATAATGTTTATACTATGACGAGCATATAAAATTGGTGTGAATGCTAATTTTCTGCCTATAATATAGTTTTCTTTCATTATCATTTCCGATAGAAGAAAATACAATCTATTATTATTATTATTATTATTATTATTATTATTATTATTATCACATGGCATTCACATATAATTTATTAAAACATCATTTTATATAATTTCCTATTTTCCTATTAAATATAAATGGTCCCTAAGCAATAAAAGGGGAATAGAAAATGCAATAAATGCAACAGCAATAAATAGAAGCACGGGGACCTTCGTTTTGTTTCAGTTTGGACAATCACAGCCTGATCAATTAAATCATGTCAGATATGTGGGACTCATATTATTTCCTTCATTTCAACCAAGGTAAATAGTATAGTTTATCACTTTTGCAGTGCTTTCACGAAGTAATTTATTTATATAACAATAACAATATAGTGGGGATAAACACACTGTTAGTGCATGTGCTTTAATGGAAATGCAGCTATTCATTTGCATTTAAACCCATATATTCTATTAAATATATACTGGTACACTCTGTATTAACGGAATAAATTAATATCGTTATCTAAATTTTATAAATACTGATTTTGTCTCTAAGAAATATATATAGGGCATGTTTGAATTGAATTATTTTAAATTTGATGTATATCTCAAATACATCATCATGATTATATATGATTTTGAGAAAACATGTTAGTTGTTTGATTTGGTGTATTTTAAATAATGTAAAAAAAGAATTCATTATTTGATTTTTGATGTAAATCCGAGATTTTATTTTTTTATTCAAGTTAATTATTTGATAATTGTAGAGTATTTACATAAAATTGTGCTTAAAATTTTTTTTTTGCAATTTATAAATCTCACATATTAAACATACAATTATTAAGATAAAATAAATATGTATCATTAGTTGATATAAAGGATTAATTAAACAAAAAAAGAAAATTAAGTACAAGGAATTTAAATATAACAAGAAAATAAATAGTTTATTTTAATATTTTCTTTTATGTAATTTATTTAAACTAAATATTTTTTATTTTAATGCAATTTTTAATTTAATGTAATATTTTATTTATATAATTTATTTTATTGTAATTTAATGTTTTTTATGTTAAATTATTTAATATTTAATTTTATATAATTTATTTTATTTTATTTTATTTTAATATTTAATTTAATTAATAGTTAATATTTCATTTAATTTATTAATATTATAAAATTCATTTTAATTTGTATTATTATTTATTTATTTTAATTTAATATATTTTAATTTAATTTGTTTAATATTTATTTTAATTTAATTAATTTAATATATTTAATTAATTAATTTAATATATTTAATTTAATTTTTTTATTAATTTATTTAATAATTGATATTTTAAAAATAATTAAATTTGAACCCGGGAGATACTGCATTTTGACTTGAGCGTTATCCCACATTTTGAGAAGTATTACAGAATACTTCAAAACTATCCCAATATAGTATATTTGATACAAATCAAACAAATGATTTTATCCTAAATACTTCATTTCACTTTATAATCCCCTAAAATACACCAATTCAAACATGCCCATAATTGCTTTATAATCCCCTAAAATACACCAATTCAAACATGCCCATAATTGCTTGAACACTAGGCATGACCTGAGTTCATTTAAAAAAAATATATATATATATATATATATATATATATATATATATATATTTTAATATGAATGATGCTATATTGGTACATTCATATCAGAAAGATTCCCTGAAACAGATTATATGATTACTTAACTCTCAAGCTGGACATTTATTTATGTATTTGAGAGGGGTAAAAATCATTATTTATAAAATTCGAATAACAATATTTATTTGTTCTACTAGCACATGGAATAGTGCATAACATGTGGTAAATCAAACTCTTAATTTTTCATTCGGATATTTGTACTGCACTATTATATTAATTTCAATTAAATAGTAGATAACACTTGTTTTAAGTATTCAATCTACAGTTTACACAATTACTCAAAGTTTCTGAAGCAGTTCAATTTGTAAAATTTCCTAATATTTAGTTTATAATATTATCAATTCTAGATATATTAGATATTCGAATTAAGATGATTTCAAATTTTACTGCGATATACACAAATTTCAGGCAGGAAATACAAACTTCCATGAAACAAATACCATCAAAACTTGCACAATACGCCCAAAGCACAATATTAACTTGCAGAAATATAAAACTTTTTGAGCCTAAAAAAACGACAAAATATTTACATAATAACATAAAATCCTTGAAATTCATAACACTAATACTAGGAAATAAAACATACTCATAGTTCCCATTATATCAAAGGTGCCCTTTTACCAAAATACCCTCTAAACTTCAATAAACTACTAAATTAACCCTATAAATAAAAAGGTAGAAATCCCCTTTCTAATTTGGTAAATTTCAAGGGGTTCAAATGCAAATATTTCTTTCTTTCAACAGGGAAATAAAATAGGAGATCCATCTCTCCTAAACTTATTACTATTATTATCACATGATAAATCAATTTTGCTCATTTTTTCTTCGCACCACAAAAGTTGCTCTTTGCTTAATTTTTGCATGCGCAAAACCCTAGAAACGACTTTTATATCAATTAGGGCAAATAAAAGCTCGATTTCTTCTGAAGAATTAGGCCACATTTTGCATTTCCACCCCTTCTTTTTCTTTAACAGCTCTTTCACCCTGATTTCCTTCTACTCAAGTTTAGAAAAAGGGGAATAATTATTAATATGAAATGTTTACATGTATATACTTTCATACAATAAAAAAAAATATATCAAATTTACCCTTCGTAATTTTTTTTTGGAATGGTAGATTTAAGAGATAGGGTAAATTTTATATTTGCTAAATTTTGGGTTTTTGACATAATTGGTCTAATTTTGGCTTGCAAGCCAAATTAATACAGGAGAAATTTGCTAAAAAAATATGTTTTTTTTTGCAAATTTTTCAAGAGAACAATCATAAAAAATTAGGCCACATTTTGCATTTTACACCCCTTCTTTTTCTTTAATAGTTCCTTCACCTTCATTTCCTTCTACTCAAGTTAAGAATAGAGAAAATCAATATTAAGATGAAATTTTAACAATTAATAAAAAAAAATGCAAATTTTACATGCATATCATTCGCGAAATAACAGTACGAAATTTGCCGTTTTGAGAACACAAAAATATCGTATTTATAATTTTTAAAACAAACGGTTGGTATAAGTTTGATGTTTTTTATTTTAGATGATTAAATTTGATATATTTTGAGTTTTTGAATGGTAAAGTTGACACTTGAATGGTAAAAAAAATGAAATTTTTACATGCATATCATTTCACGAAATAAAGTATGAAATTTGCCCTTCTTAAAAGTTAAGAATAGAGAAAATCAATATTAAGATGAAATTTTAACAATTATCAAAAAGAAGACATTTTTACATGCATATCATTTCTTTAAATAAAAGTATGAAATTTTAACAATTATCCAAAAGAAGACATTTTTACATGCATATCATTTCGTTAAATAAAAGTATGAAATTTGCCCTTCTTCAAAGTTAAAGAGTAGAGAAATTAATATTAAGATGAAATTTCTACATTAATAAAAAAAACATTAATCTTTTTACTTGGATATCATTTCGGGAATAAAAAATATGAAATTTACCCTTCTTAAAGCTGAAAATAGAGAAATCAATACTAAGATGAAATTTTTACATGCATATCCTTTTGCAAAATCAAAATATCAAATTTACTCTTTTGAAAACTCAAAAATATCGAATTTACATTTTTTTTTAAATTTATATTTTTTTTATTCAGATGATTAAATAATTTAAATTTGAAATATTTTTAGCTCTGCAAGGGCAAATTTGTAAATTTGAATTTTTCAATGGTACATTTGACAGATTTTGAGTTTTGAAGGTTAAAGTTGATATTTTGAGTTTTTTGCATAATGGGTCTAATTTAGGCTTCTGCAAAAAAATTAGTACACTACTAGATAAGAGTCAACAAAAATTATGTTTTTAGCAATTTTTTCAAGAGAAAAAAATCATAAAAATTATAATTAAAAAGAGACGTGAACATGGTGAAAAAAAATGAAAACTCCCATTAAATTTGATATTTTGCGAGGGTGAAATTGATTTTTTTTTTTTTTGAAGTGTGTAAATAAGACAAATGAGATAATTAAAAAATAAAAAATACAACTAAAATGAGAATAGAATATACCTTTTCAAGAGAAACTTGAACTTGGTAAAGAACAGAAAACTCCCATTAAATTTGATATATTTTGAGTTTTAGAAGTATAAATTTGATAGTTGCGAATTTGCAAGGGTGAAATTGATACTTTTTAAGTTTTTGAGGTGTGAACATAAAAATGAGATAATTAAAAAAGAAAAACCATAAAAAATATAATTAAAAGGAGAATATAAAATACCTTTTCAAGAAAGCTTAGGTTTTAAGATTTAGGGTTTAACCTTTAGTTTCCTTAAAAATGATTTTTTTTTAATTGTTTTTTTTTTTGTAACTCGGTCAAAATTCATGGGTTTTTTGCAATTTCCCAAACCAAAAAAATCATAAAAAATACATTTACAATAATATTATAACATACCTTTTCAAGAGAGGATTGAACTTGTTGAAGCGAGCTTAGGGTTTAAGATTTACGGTTTAACTCAAATTTGATTTTTTTTTTTTTTTTTTTTTTTGCAAAATTCATGGTTTGGTTCCAAATTCCCCAAACCAAAAAAATCATATCATACAAAATACAATCAAAATAACATTATAATATACCTTTTCAAGAGAGGCTTGGACTTATTGAAGCAACCTTAGGGTTTAAGATTAACTCCTCAATTTGTTTTGCAATTTAGGCCAAATTCATGGGTTTTTTGCAAATTTCCCAAACCAAAAAACCCACAAAAAATTACAATCAAAATGAGAATATAATAATACAATATACCTTTTCAAGAGAGGCTTGGACTTGTTGAAGCAACCTTAGTGTTTAAGATTTAGGGTTTAACACCTCAAATTTGAGTTCTTTTTTTGCAATTTATGCAAAATTCACGGGCTTCTTCACAAATTTCCAAACCAAAAATCCCCCAAAAAATCACAATCAAAATGATAATATAATAATACAATATACCATTTGAAGAGAGGCTTGGACTTGCTGAATCAAGCTTAGTGTTTAAGATTTAGGGTTTAACACCTCAAATTTGAGTTCTTTTTTTTTTTGCAATTTAGGCCAAATTCATGGGCTTCTTCACAAATTTCCAAACCAAAAAACCCACAAAAAATTACAATCAAAATGAGAATATAATAATGCAATATACCTTTTCAAGAGAGGCTTGAACTTGTTGAAGCGAGCTTCCGTTAATGCTATTTACACCCAAAATCGCACCCGATTTTTTCTTGTCTTTTTTCAGAAAAAGACGAAAAGTTAAAATGGACTCCTCAAGTACTTTCATTAAATCTGACGCTGGAATTATCGTTTCAGTCTCGTTCTGAGTTTGACTTTGACTTTGACTTTGACCGGCTCGCTCTGAAAAATTAAAATTAAAATTTATTGAGTTATAACTTATAGATGATTGGATTAAATTAAATTAATCGAATAAACAGTAGACCCATTATGCCAGATGGCACATATTTTTTAGATCTTAGAACCTATTTTGAATATAATATTGTATATTCATAAGTTAGACTCATTATGATTAATGAATTGTATTCTTTTAAAACTGAAACTATGTTTTTTTTTTCAAATTATTGAATTATAAATGATTGGATTAAATGTAGTGTAATCAGGGGCCAAACGATCGAGTGTCCGAAATCCAAAATAAAATAAAAATAAATTAATCTTTAATTACAATGCTATTCAAATGCCTTATTTGCAGTTTATTATTTATGATTAGAAAATAATATAACAATTACATCTTAAATTGTAGCAACTATATGGACCATTACAATTGACTCTTAAGTTATGATTTTTTAATAACTAAAAGTGAGATTGTCTTGTATTATAAATTACAGAATATTTGGTTCATGGTTAATATTAAGCCATATAATTACTATATAATTTGTGTCCATAATTACTAATTTTTTATGCAACAAAGAATCCACAACTACATTTACTATTTGACAAACCACTTGTCACTTTTACATGTTACTTTTCTGATAAGTGTGAGCTTTTTCATTTTTGCTTATAAAACCCTCATTTTCTTTTATTCAAATTCCACCATTCCAAATGAAAGCTTAATAAGGGCCAAAATATAATTATCAAGGGTCAAAATTAATCTATTCAAGGACATTTTGTTTCATATTTTTTTATTAAATTATAAATCATTGAAATGAATCATATTTTTTAAAACTTAAAACCATATAATATTTTTTTTCAAATTACGTAGCTTAAATAAATTCATAAACCCTGTTTTTCATTATCAAATTATAAAAAATTTCAAATTAAAATTTCATCAAATCTGTTGCTGGAATTATTGGTTCATTCACGTTTTGACTTTGATTTGAGCAGCGCTCTCTGAAAAATTAAATTAAATTATTAAATTATAAATCAAAATGATATTTTTATTGTTAAATTATAACTGTCGGATAAAAGTTCCCTTGAAATGTTAGACCCAATATGCTAAATGACTCGTATTTTTTAAATCATAAACCATATATTTTCATCATAAAATTAGAAAATATCCAAATTTTGCTATATAAAGCTTTTTTTGTAACTTAAACCATAGATTTTTCAAATTATGAGCCTTGATTAAATTCATAAACCATATTCTTCATTGTTAAATCATAAAAAAAATCGGAAGTTAAAATTAGCTTTAGAAATATTTTTCATTCAGATTCTGATTTTGACTTTGACCAGCTTGCTCTAAATAACTCAATTTTTTTTATATCATAAACCATAATTTTTCAAATTGTAAACCTTGAATAAAATAATAAACCATCTTTTTCATTATTAAATTATAAACATCTCAATTTAGTACTTGCTTAAAAAGCTAGACCCATTATTCCAAATGAGCCCTAGACCTAAACCCTAAACCTTAAAAATCCACTTTATTTTAATTGAAATTTGCATAAAAGCCCCTACATTATGCCAAAATTTGCAAAAAAATCCCTATTGTCAGTTTAGCAAATGTTATTTTTAATAAAGAGAGTATAAAATTAACTACCAGTAAAAAAAAAGAGTATAAAATTAACAGTCAGTTTTAATACTCTATTTATTAAAAAAAAACATTTGCTAAACTAACTACCAGTAAGGAGTTTTCTGCAATTTTCAATTATGTAGTGTCTTTTTTACAATTTAGACATAATACAAGGACTTTTTTGCAAATTTCCCATTTTTTATTTTACCTTGAAAATTAAGAACTTGGGCTAGACTTAAAAACTAAACCCTAAAAAATCCCCTTAATTCCAATTTTACCTTGAAAATCACAACTTGAAGCAACTTAAGACAAATGAAACATAAGAACCCTAAACCCTAAAAATCCCCCTTCATTTTAATCTTACCTTGGAAACTAATAACAGCAATTTAGACATATGAAAACTAAACCCTAAACCCTAAAAAATCCCCTTTATTTAAAATTTAAATCATAACTTGAAGCAACTTAGACAAATGGGCACCAAACCTAAAAACCAAAATCCCTACAAAAACCCTAAACCCTAAAAAATCCACTTTATTTCAATTTCACCTCGAAAATTAGGAACTTGGAGGAACTTAGACAAAGGCTCCAGACCTAAAAACAAAAACCCTACAAAACCCCTAAAAAATCCACTTTATTTCAATTTCACCTTGAAAATTAGGAACTTGGAGCAACTTAGACAAATGGGCTCTCGACCGGGCGTAAATCTCGACCCGCGAACCCGTTTCGAACGGCTCAGTCTCAACAAATCTCACAAGCAAAACCATGAATTGTTGGAAAGATTGAGCCGCACGAATAAAATTCATGTTATTTTCGGTATTTGACGATATTTTTAGGGTCAGTTGCGTAAATTGGCAGTGCAAGGCTTCCCAGCTCAGAGCCAGCTGCGCCACGTAAGCGGTTTCTAGGGTTTCGAACGGGTCAAACGGGTCGGGCTGTGAGAGTTGTTGTGAATCGGATTCGGGTTGGTTTTGGTTGGAGGATTGAAGCTTGAATGAGAGGCTTTTGAGGGTTGAAAAGGCAAGTTTTTTTGAGGATTTTGGGGATTTTTGTGAGAAATCTAGCATTCCTGTGAGAAAAAAAAATCATTAATTGATTAATTAATCGAATCAAAATGAAATCGTTTTTGTAATGATTCTGATTTTGAGTAATTTCCACCTGGTTCTTTGAAGAGCTGGGCGATGATTTTATCGAAAAAGAGCATTCTTTCACAGTACTTTTCGTAGAACGAATCGAACCCACAAAGCCAATTGTTGTTGAATCCATCGATGCCCAAATCCGAATCGATCCATTCTCTCACAGTGCTCGAGCTGCTCTCTTCTTCCTCCTCCTCCTCTTCCTCTTCTTCTTGGTTTTCTTCTTCAGGTATCAACACCATGAAACTGTTCTTCCTCAGCTCTTTCAGCCTCCGTTTGACCTCGTTCGTGATGAAATCGTCCTCCTCTTCCTCCTCCTCTTCCTGCCCGTTTGTACCATTCGAGTTGTCAGAAATCGGATCAATACTGTTATTTTCCTCTGATCTGAGCATTTCTCTACCTGATTCCCCTTCGATTCCAGTCTCATCGCCGTTTAATTTCTCCTTCGACGGATTCCTCGCCCCTTTTCTGAACTTCATCTTGAAGAAATCCATTGCTAAAATCGCACAGATTCCACTTCGCTCAGGTCATAAACAGCACAAAAGCCGAGCTTCAAGGCACAATGTGGATCTTTTAGAGGTCGTAAACAGTAGAAAACGCAGAAATGGCGACTAGGGTTTCACGGGAGAGAGAGAGAGAGAGAGAGAGAGAGAGAGGAAAGACGTGAAAGTGTACGGAGGGAGAAGAAAGAGTTGATTTTGATTTTGAGTGATTTGTGTGTGTGATTTTGAGTGATTTGTTTGGGGCGGGAGAGGAAAAGGGTCGGATTTAATTTAATTTAAGGATTTGAGATTAATGGATGATTAGTGATTAGTTAGGAGGTTTTATTATTATTATTATTATTATTATGAGAAATTATTCCGAGTGCTTAACTTTTGGAGTGTCATGAAGTCGCTCATCGTACAAGTTTTAACTGTATCTTTTGGATATATCTTTTGTATTTACAAAGGTACCGTTTTGAAAATATATTATTTTGTGATTTCACTGCATCTTTTATGTTTACAAAAATACATTTTTGTAATTTTATCATATATTTTATAATCGGATGCTGCTGGACGCTCCAAATGCTGACACTCTGTATCTTGTATCTGAGCCTATAATTATAACATGGGGAATTTGCAAAGAGAACCTCTGAGTTAAAATAATTATTAAGATGGAATGATGGATTTAGTAAATACTAGACTTTTTTATTTTTTAAACAATAGAGTTTTATGTAATTTTTAATAGAAAAATTGGGAAACTTGGGGCCATGGGTATTGTTTTCTGTTATAAATATGGTTCTAAAATATGTTTGTACTATTTTTAGTCTATTATATGATATTTTATGTTTATATAATGCGCGCTCTCTCTCTATATATATATAGAGGATGACTAAATAATTTGTACAGGCAAAATCCGGATTTTACTTATGACCAAAATACTACGTATATCATAAAAAATTCAAATTTCAACTGTACGGATGAAATATATATGTTTTGAGTATGTTGTAGATTAATTTTCACAATAATCGGAATATTATATCATTACCATCATATATTATCAAAATTCATCAAAATATATATAATATATTATATATATTTTGATGAATTTTGATAATATATGATGGTAATGATATAATATTCCGATTATTGTGAAAATTAATCTACAACATACTCAAAACATATATATTCCATCCGTAAGGTTGAAATTTGATTTTTTGATGAATTTTGGTCACAAGCAAAATCACAAGCAAAATCCGGACTTTGCTTGTACAAGTTGTATAAATATATATATATATATATATATATATATATATATATATATATATATATATATATATATATATATATATATATATATATATATATATATATATATAACAACTTGTAGGGCCGGTTATATTGACCCACTTTATTTTACCCCACTTTTACCCCGATGAAAAAATTGGTTATAAAAGCGAAAATTCAAATTTCAACCGTACGGATGGAATATTTATATTTTGAACATGTTGTGGATCAATTTCCACAGGAATCGAAATATTATATCATTGCCATCATGTATTATCAAAATATGTATTTATATGTTTTGATGATACATGATGAATTTTGATGATACACGATGACAATGATATAATATTCCGATTCTTGTGAAAATTGATCCACAACATATTCAAAACATATATATTCCATCCGTACGGTTGAAATTTGAATTTTCGCTTTTTATAACCACGGGGTAAAAAGTGGGGTAAAATAAAGTGGGGTCAATATAACCGACCCTATATATATATATATATATAGAGAGAGAGAGAGAGAGAGAGAGAGAGAGAGAGAGAGAGAGAGAGAGAGAGAGAGAGAGATGCTAAAAAACATACGTATGTTTTTGGAGTGAAAAACATATGGTCCAAAATACGTATTAAATCATCAAAAATTCAAATTTCAACCGTACGGATGGAATATATACGTTTTGAATATGTTGTAGATTAATTTTCACAAGTATCGGATATATTACATCATTGCCATCATATATTATAAAAGTATGTATAATCTATATATGCGATTATGTGATTTTTGATGATATATGATGGCAATGATATAATATTCTGATTCTTGTGAAAATTAATCTACAACATATTCAAAATATATATATTCCATCCGTATGGTTGAAATTTTATTTTTTGATGATTTAATACGTATTTTGGACCGTATGTTTTTCACCCCAAAAACATACGTATATTTTTTAGCCACACCCATATATATATATATATATATATATATATATATATATATATATATATATATATGATTTTGATTTTGTACACTGTTTTTATATTTTATATGCTACTTTTGTAGGGTATGACTAAAAAACATACGTATGCACAACATATGTTTTTTTGTCACACCCAAAATACATATTAAAAAAATAAAAATTTCAACCGTACAGATGTAATATATATGTTATGAATATGTTGGAGATTAATTTTAACAAAAATCAGAATATTATATCATTGCCATCATATATCATCAAAAATATGCAGCACTATTCAAAACATATATCGGAATAATAGTTTGATGATACATGATAGCATTGATATATTATTCTGATTCCTGTGAAAATTAATCCACAACATATTCATAACATATATATTACATCCATACGGTTGAAATTTAAATTTTTATTTTTTATAACCACTTTACGGGTATTTTTAAAAAACATATGTTCGAACATACGTATGTTTTTTAGTATCTCCCACTTTTGTATGTATAAAACTTCCGGTTTATACGTTGTTTTTTATATATTGTTTTGAAAATTCTCTATTATATAATGTTTTTCTATTTAAAATAAAGAACTTTTTCTTTTCAATTTAACCATAACAATTATTTTCAAATTTGTCTTATATATTTATTAACGTAATATTTCAATATTTAAATTTTTTCAAATTTCTATTTAAATTTGTCTTATGTATTTATTAAGGTAATATTTCATATCTCCAGTTTTCCACTATCTGCCAGCTTAATTTGATATCTTATATCTAGTATTTAACTAGGTACAACAGTATAATTAAGATTTTGTATAATAGTAATTATATATTTTTTAGTTGTTTAAAATGGAGCAAGCAATGAACCAGCCAGCCACGTGTTCAAAGCAGAAATCAGTGGAAAATATGAATTGACCGGATCTACTATTTATATAACTCTATAACTACCTGTGTTCTTTTTTCTGCAAGGTCAGAAGTTCAAAATCCTTCTGCAGTGATTAGCAACATTAAAGACTAAGAACAGAGGATCTAAATAATGAGAAAATAGCCTCATGATTCAGGAGTAATGATTCCCAACCAAAAGAGTATTCTTCTATTATAATATATTCACTTAATAATGTATGGATTGAATAATTTCTTTTTCTATGTGAAGCCGTCGCATGAAAGAATTTTCACTTGACATTTTTCATTTCCATGATCTCCCAATTCTTACTTTGATAGTACATCTTAGTGATTTTTCATTTGTATTAAGGAATAAAAAACATGTAAACCTTAAAGAAATCCTTTATTTCAGTTGGGAAATAAAATCAGAGACAACTAAACTAAATGTAATGATTTATCAGTATGATCATAAATTACAAGGTAAAAAGTATATAATAGTTTCTCCATTATAATAGTAATGTAGATAAAGTTGGATGTTGCAAGTTGGTCGCATAAACTATATAATAATAGTTGAAAAGTAAATTATTATTAACACTGTTTAATTAGCTATCCATTTCAATATTATAGATCCTCTATTCGAATCTGTATGAGCCTGAAGACCAACTTCTGAGGAATTTATTTTGATATTTTTTGAAAGTTTTGTAAAAAATAATAATATTCTTCTATAGAAGCCCAATATCCCCACGGCCCAATCGATACAAATCGTGAATTTCAGTAATTAATTGAGCTCTTGCACATTTTCACAAGTGTCCTATTAAAAGCTCATTAAAACATATCAAGTATTTCACATAAAGCGTACCAAAAAAAGGTAGAATTCATTGTATATACAAGCCAAAAGAAAAATTTCCGGAAAAACACATATGGGGAAATAAATTCTACCGGGTACTTTGAAAATGTAGTTGAGGTGAAAACCGTACAGTGCGGTTGTAAAAAAAAAAAAAAATTGCCAAACCAATTTTTTTTTTTTTGCCAAACCGCACTTTCAAAGAGCGGTTACTGTAGCATATATAATTTTTTTTTTTTGGAATTCTTGTTTAAGCTAGAAGCGCCGTTAAATTAGTTTATATCCTGCCCCCACACTATACAATAAATATTCAAATATCGCACTCTATAATCAAAAAAATTTCAGTACTCATTTGAATTATAGTTATTTGAACCATCTTGAACATGTGGTTGAGCATAATTATAATATTTGTTAATATTAGACGGCATCTTAAAATCTAAAAAAAATGAATTATAATTATTTTCCGGCATATGAGAGGAACTATTTATTATATAATGTGGGGGCAGGATATAGACTGATTTAACGACACTTCTAGCTTAAACAAGAATTCCAAAAAACAATCGCACTCTGTAATCAAAAAAATTTCAACACTCATTTGAATTATAGTTATTTGAACCATCTTGAATATGTGGTTGCACATAATTATAATATTTGTTAGTATTTGACTGCATCTTAAAATCTAAAAAAATGAATTATAATTATTTTCCGGCACATGAGAAGAACTATTTATTATATAATGTGGGGGCAGGATATAGACTGATTTAATGGCGCTTCTGCCTTAAACAAAAATTCCAAAAAAAAAAAAAAAAAATTATATATGCTACAGTACCGCGCTTTTAAAGTGCGGTTTGGCAAATATATATTTTTTTTTTGACAAACCGCACTTGTGCCGTTTGGCAATATTTTTTTTTTTTTTTTTTGACAACCGCCGCGCCGCACTTTGAAAATGCGGTTTTCACCCCAACCGCACTTTCAAAGTGCGAACATGCTACCCGGTGGAATTTGTTTTCTCATATGAATTTTTCTGGAATTTTTTTTTGGCTTGTATACAGAGTGAATTCTACCTGCAAAAAATCTAAAAAATATCGCACACTTCAAATAAAAGCAGACAAGAAAAGTGGAAAAAAAAAAAAAAAAATGAGCCAGTTGAATATAGTTTTGGGGTGGGGTGGGTGTGGGGGGGGGGTGGGGGGGGTGGGGGGGGTGGGGGGCAAAAATGTACTTTTCTCCTCCCTTTTATTCGCCTCCATCTTTTCTTTTTTTTCTTTCTCATTCTGGAGAAGAACCAGAATCTAGGTTAGGGCTTCGCTCCGGCGATGGATAATCGCCGGCCGTCGAGGCAACTCGAAACCCTAGATCCCGGATCCTCTCTCTTCTCCCCGCTTTGCTCTCTATGGAATCCAGAATCTAGGGTTAGGGCTTCGCTCCGGCCATGAATGTTGTTGAGGCAACCCGAAACCCTAAATTCTGGATCTTCTCTCTTGTTGCCAGCCGTCATTTTCCCTATGTGGTGTCCGGGTCTGAGGATTGAGGGATTTGCTCCGGCGATGGATGATCGCCGTTGAGGTCACCCGAAACCCTAGATTTTGGAGGTCTGTAGATAAAGAGGACGGTCTTTCTCTCCCTGTAATTCCGTCTGCCTTGATGGAAAATCACTTTGATTTCTTATGTTTTTTTGGATTTTGAGATTATCGTGAGGCTTTGCTCCGGCGATGAATGCTGTTGAGGAAACCCGAACCCTAGATTCTGGTTGTTCTCTCTTTTTTCCGCTGAATCGGCGGTCTTTCTCTCCCTATGGTGTTCCGGATCTGAGGTTTTATGGTTTCGCTCCGGCGATGGAAGAACGCCGTTGAGGTTAATTAAGGCACAAATTACTTGAGACCAATTGAGGTATAAGTTAACGAGGTCTTTGAGGCACAACTTTTAAATACTTGAGAGCTTTGTGGCATAAATTACATTTACTTGATGGATTTGAGGCATGGATTTTAGTAAAATTTTAGGGCTTTGAGGCATAAATTTCATTTACTTGAAGGTTTTGAGGCATAAATTTTAATACTTTGAGGGCTTTTAAGGCATAAATTCCATTATTTAGATGTCTTTTGAGGCATGAATTTTATTTACCGAGGATTTCGAGGCATAAAATTTCATTTACTTAGAAGGTTTGAGACATAAATTTCATTTACCTGATGTCTTTGCGGCATGTATTTTATTTACCGAGAGTTTAATTGAGACATAAAATATTTATTGAGGCATAAATTACATAAGTGCATAATTGAGGCATAAATTATATTTGAGGGTTTAATAGAGGAATAAATTACTTTTGAGGGCTTAATTAATGTTTCATTTACTTGAGGGCATTTACGCATTAATTTCATTCACTTGATGGCTTTGAGGCTTAAATTTTAATAATTTGAGGGTTTTGAGGCTTAAATTTTTATTATTTGAGGGGGCTTTGAGGCATAATTTCTAAATACTTGAGGGCTTTTGAGGCATAAATCTCTCTTTTATTTGAGGGTTTTGTTTTGAGGCGTAAATTTCATTTACTTGATGATCTTGAGGCATAAATTTTAAATATTTGAGGGTTTTGAGGTATAAATTTTATTTACTTGAAGGTTTTGAGGCATAAATTTTAATATTTTGAGGACTTTTAAGGCGTAAATTTTAATTACTTGAGGGGATTTAAGGCATAATATTCATTTACTTGATGGCTTTGAGTCATCCATTTTAATTACTTGTGAGCTTTGACACAAATATTTTATACATAATGGTTTTAAGGCCTAATTTTCATTTACTTGATGCTTTTTAGGCATAAATTTTAATCTCGAGGGGCTTTGAGGAATAAACTTATACTTGAGGGGCTTCGAGGCATAAATATTAATTACTTTGGCATTGAGGTATTAATTTTATTTACTTGGGGTTTTGAGGCATCGAAATTTATTTACTTGAAGAGTTTTGAGGCATGAATTTTAAATATGAGTTTTGTACTTATCGTGACTGAATTTGTTGTGGTCTGCTTTTTTTGCTCACTCAATTGATTTATATTCTAGTGAAGGAATCTCTTTATTCATAATGTCTAAATTATAATGTCTAAATTACAAAAAGACCTCTGCATGAAGTAAGCTTAAAAGATGGCACGAGACAATATTGAGAAACTTGAGATAATTTTGGGTGGCAGCTCGTAAAATTTGCCTTGACCTCATTCCTTCATTTATCCTCTTTGCTTTCTTTCTCTAAATGATATTACATTGTGTTTATGAAACGGGCATTGATTAAAACAAAAAAAGAGGCATTGATTAAAACATAAAAAAAGATTCAGTGACTGGCTTGTGGAAATCAATCTTGTGTTTCTTTCCTCTTTTTCTTCTCAAAAAGAAAGCTACTATTTAAAAAAAAAAAAAAAAAAAATATGAAGTTGAAGGATGTATCATTCTTTCCATTGACAGCTCTTGCATGATATACAGCTCAATGATGTATTTGTTCTATATTTCTTGCTATGACAATAAAAAGGACTAAATTGCAATCCTGTTGAAATACTGGTGCATCTATGCAATGTATATATATGTACAAAATCACATGAAAAATTAATGCTTGCAGGAGAACTTTTGGCAGGAAAAATATTACTGTTATCTCTGCCCATTTTCGCTTGTTTTTCTCTGTCCTCTGCATCTTTGTGTTAATGAGAGATTAATTGAGACATAAATTAATGAGGGCTTTGAGGCATGAATTTAAATACTTAAGAGGGTTTTGAGGCATAAATTACATTTACTTGATGGCATACATTTTATTTACTAGATAGCTTATACATTTACTTGATGGATTTGAGGCATGAATTTTAGTAATTTGAGGGCTTTGAGGAATAAATTACATTTACTTGATGTCTTTGAGGAGCGAAATTTTAATAATTGGAGGGTTTTGTCGCATAAATTTCATTGACTTGAAAATTTTGAGACATGAATTTTAATTACTTGAGGGATTTTGAGGCATGAATTTTGTTTACTTAGAAGGTTCTGAGACATAAAATTTCATTTACTTGATGGTTTTGAGACATACATTTCATTTACTTGATGTTTTGAGGCATAAAATTCATATTGAATTGAGGCTTTTGGCGTGATATTTTTTTTAATCGATTGGTCTGAAAAGGTACCAATCTTGTAAAGAATGTTAAGCTTTTAATTGGAAGAATCGGAAAGAAAAAGGAAAGGAAATAAAGAAAGAAAGAAAGAAGAAATGAAATACATGTATAAATTCAGTGCCATCTGAAACTTTGGAATTTGAATGGGAAAAAAAAGGAAAAACTGCATAATGTATAAATTGCTTAAAGACCCATACATTGTCTGAAATTGGTAATGTTGTTTATTGTATGGGTTTAGGGTTTTTGCTTTATGTAAACACTTGTTGAATGAGAAGCTTATGTAAATTGGGATTGACCGCTTAGTTGAGACTTATCATTTCAGTCAACTCCTTTTTAACTTTTGCCAAAAGGATTGGTTCTTAGAAAGAAAATCAAAGCAAGGACGAAAAGTTAAAATGAATATACGCATATTCTAATATCTAGCTATTTGAGGGCTTTGTGGTATAAATTTCAGTTACATGATGGCTTTGAGGCATGAATTTTAAATACTTAAGGTTTATGAGGCATAAATTTCATTTACATGATGGGCTTTGAAGCATGAATTTTAATAATTTGAGAGCTTTGTTCATTTACTTGATGGCTTTGGCTGTGAGGCGTGAATTTTAATAATTTGTGGGCTTTGATGCATAAATTTCATTTACTTGTTGAGGCGGAAATTTTAATTACTGTGAATGTATAAATTGCATAAAAAAAGAATAAAAAAGGGTGAATGTATAAATTGTATAAATATAGTCTCACCTGATGCATGATTATAGCCTCACCTAACTTTTGAGGGTCTGGATTCTCTCTAATTATGTAGAAGAAAGGACCAGAAACTTAGAAATTTCCAAAAAGAAAAAGAAAAGTTGCATAATGTATAATTACATAAAGGCCCAGACATTTACTTGAGGGCTGTAATGCATAAATTTTAATTAGTTCAGGACTTTGAGGAATAATGATTTACTTGAAGGTTTTAATTACTTGAGGGCTTTGTCTTTGAGGCATACTTTTTAATTACTTGAGGGCTTTAAGGCATACATTTCATTGAGGCATAAATTTAATTACTTGAGAGTTTTGAGGCATAAATTTCTTTTAAAGATTATAAAGCTTTTAATTGGAAGAATCAGAAATATAAGGAAAGAAAGAAAGAACGAAAGAAAAAAATGAATACATGTATAAATTTAGTGCTTTCTGATACTTAGAAATTTGCAAAAAAAAAAAAAAAAAGGACTAGAAAAACTGCATAAACATATAAATTGCATGAAGGTGCACACATTATTTGAAATTGGTTCTGTTGTTTATTGTTGGAGTATTAAGACTCTTGAAATTTACCCTTTTTTTTTGTCTTAATTGGGATTTGAAATAATGCTTGCAGGAAAACTTTCCCCTTTAATCTCTGTCTTTGACTTAATTCTTTTTGAGCATGAACTTTAAATACTTTAGAGAGTTTTGAGGCATAAATTTTATTTAATTAAGAGGGGCTTTGAGGCATTAAATTTATATAGTTTCATTTACTTGATGGGTCTTATGCATAAATTTCATGTACTTGAGGCCTAAAAAATGTATTTACTTGACGGGCTTTAAGCATAATTTTCATTTACTTGAGGACTTTGAGGCATAAAAAAATTTAGTTTCTTTGAGGGCTTTAAGGCATAATTTTCGTTTACTTGATGGCTTTGAGGCAAAATAAATTTTAATTAGTTAGGGGGTTTTGAGGCATAATTTTCATTTACCTGATTGCTTTAGGCATAAATGTTAATAATTTGAGGGTTAACGAGGCATAAATTACGTTTACTTAATGGTTTTGAGTCATAAATTTTATTCACTTCAGAACTTTGAGGCTTAAATTTCATTTGATTGAGGTATTTGACTTTTGAGGCATAAACGTAAGAGCTTTGAGGCATAAATGTTATTATACTCGAGAGCTTTAAACCATAAATTTTAATTTCTTGAGGGTTTTGAGGCATAATTTTCATTTATTTGATGTTTTAAGGGTGAATTATAAATTGCATAAATATAATCTCGCTTAATGTATATATTGTAAGAATATAGTCTCACTGAAACATTGAGGGTCTGGTTTCTCTCCAATTATGTAAAGAAAGGCCAATCTGAAACTTAGAAATTTGCAAAAAGAAAAAGAGAAAAACTGCATGATGTGAAATTACATGAAGGCCCATACATTATCTGAAATTGGTTTTGTTATTTATTATTGGGGTTTTGACATTTACCTGATATTTGTTTCTAAAATGTATAAAATTGGAAATCGATTTTCTACATCTGATTTGTCAGTTTTCTAATGAATCAGCCAAGCTTTGGGATTCTAAAACCGCAGTTTGAGAATTTCGGATTTGACAGCAACTAGATGATGTTTTATTATGTTTGTGAAATGAGACAATAAATTATTGAGGGCCTAATTGTTGCGATATGATAGCGATCTAATAAGGGTTTTTTTCCGTCTACTCTCTGTCATGCTACTTCTTTGTTTCCCCTGAATTTAATTTGAACTTAGATCTTTTTGACCTTCGACAAAAGAATTAGTTGTGGTCTCACTCATATGCATGCTTTTTGCTCGAAAGTTAAAATTTCATTTACTTGATAGATTTGAGGCATAAATTTTGATAATTTGAGGGCTTTGAGGCATAAATTTTGATTATTTGAGGGCTTTGATGCATAAATTTTCATTAATTGAGTGTTTTGAGGCATAAATTCTATTTACTTGAGGTTTCTGAGGAATAAATTTTCTGAGGGGAGGACTTTAAGGCATAAATTTTATATACTTGGAAGGTTTTGAGGTATAAATTTCATTTACTTGATGGCTTTGAAGCATAAATTTTAATTATTTGAAGGCATTGAGGCATAAATTTTATTTATTTGAAGGTTTTGAGGCATGAATTTTAATTACTTGAGGGATTTTGAGGCATGAATCTCATTTTATTTTAGGGTTTTGAGACGTGAATTTTAATCACTCAAGAGCTCTGACGCATGATTTTCATACTTGAGAGCTTTTGAGGGTTTTGTTGCATAAATTTTAATTATTTGAGGGCTTTCACTCGTAAATATGGCTTTGAGATATTTTGAATGACTTTTAAAATAGATGAATGGATAGAAAATGATACTGAGTTGTTTTCCTTTTGATTAAATGATCAATCTCTCTCTCTCTCTCTCAAGAGGGGAAAATGTTAGCAAAAGCTCAAAATGGAGAATTGATATTATGGTTGTGAGACCAAATGTTACATGGCAAAAGAATATTGATTCTTTAAAGAATACAGTTTTTTTTGTACTCTCTCTCTCTCTCTCTCTCTCTCTCTCTTTATTGAAGGAGAGACTAATAATAATAGACAAGGGATAAATGCATTGTTTCACACTGTACTTTATTGCATTGCAATATGGCCCTTGTACCGCTATGTTGGATTGCAATTAACCCTGCTAAGTTATAATTTCTCCTATATGCCCTCATTAATAGCATGCCTTAAATGCACAATCTTTGTGGTATTCTGTTATATTTGAGGATTCTGAGATTATTTTGTTATATTTGACTGTTTTTCTCACTCGTAGATGTTGAAAGAGGAAAATGATTATTTGAGTGCATTCATACATTATATATGTACACATCAAAAGAGAAAGACCAATTTCCAAAATACCCTTTCAGAAAAACCATCTCCAATCATCTCTTCTGATATTCTTTTGTCATGTTTTTCTCCCCCTTTTCACTTGTTTTTCCTTTTATTTTTCACTTAATGCTCTCTTACTCTCTCTCTCTTGCTCTTTGAAAAGTAAAAGGATTAAATTGCAGTCCTACCTGAGTACATGGTGCATTAAAACCATATATATTTTACATCTCAATTTCCATTTTTATGTGAGAAAAAAGTAGTAGAAAACAGCATTCTCTCTTGTATACCCTTAAACTTTTGGTAAATGCATAAATGCCCTTTTTTTTTGTTTAGAACACCCGTAAATGTACTATGTTTTTACAAGTTACATATATCTGTATCTCCTGATATTATAGTTTCTTGAATTATTAATGTTCTTCTGATTGAAAACTTGGACTCATAAAGATGTGTACTGTGTTTTCAAGTTTTGTTTGAACTTATTTGTGGAACTAAGGACTAATTTGACTTCTGCAGTTTGTTTGACTTGATCCAACACAAAATCTAAAACTAGTTCAATGAATTGTTTATTCACTTAACAATTAATTTACATTCAAGTGAGCTTATGTCAAATGTATTGGTACAATAACAGTTCATGTTGCTCAGTGTGTCAACACTTGATTGTAGATATTGATTTATTCCAATTTGTAGGATAATCAAAATCATTTTTTTATTAAATTAATATAGCTTGTTAGTAAATTTCATTAAATATTTGTGGGTAGAATTCTTTTCATTGCGATTACATTTTGCAAATTCAAACAATTTTTTTCATTATTTTCCTTTTTGGGATACTAGACTGAGTCCATTTATTTTCCTTTTTGGGATACTAGACTGAGTCCATTTATTTTTCTTTTTAGGTAATTAAATTGAGCCAATTTTATTTTTTTCTTTTGTAATAATTAAACAAAGCCCATCCGTTTGTTTTTGGGATATTAAGCAACAAATACCATTCTGTTTTCTCTTTGGAAATTAATCCAGGCCCATTTTGTTCTTTTTTTATGTAATTAAATTAAGCCCATTTTGTTTTCCTTTTTACAAAATTAATCTCAGCCATTCATTTATGAAATTAAACAATGTTTTGTATTTCTTTACGAGGAAACTAAATTAAGCCCATATTGTTTTCATTTTAACGAAATTAAACCCAGGTCATTTAGTTTAGGTAATTACACATCCCATATTGTTTTGATTTGTATATATTGTTATAAAAATTCTCTATTGCATAATATTTTCTATTTTCAGTAAAGTTCTTTTTCAATTTAACCATAACAATGTTTTTGGCAAAGTTATCTTACTTATTTATATATTAAAGTAATGTTTCCTATCTCTAATTTTTTTTTTGTGATGAATATCTCCGATTTTCTTTTAACTAGTTACGAATTATGATAGTAGAATAATTAAGATTCTCTTGGAGATTCCTTTGGCGTGGGGATAAAAAATGTTTAGGTGGTCATTGTCTTGTGACTTGAGATAAACTTATCTTGCAAAAGGAGAAAGACGGTACGGGAATCATCAACATTAAAAATCAAAATATCTCCTTACTACTTAAGTGGCTATGGAAGTGGAAAAAACAACCAACATCTCAATGGGCCTTAATCCTTCAAACTCTTTACGGGATACAAGGTCCAGGTTCAGAAGAATTAAGAGTCAACCCCCATAATTACTCCTTCTTTCTACGCCAACTAAAGGCACTTCTGCCTATTTTTACTATCTCTCTATCTTATGAACTTGGCAATGGCTCTTGTATTAATTTTTAGAATGATAGATGGGCCATGGAGGGAGCGCTAAAAAAATCGTTCTCTCTCATTTATAGCATTGTCAGAAATGACGAGCTCTCCGTAGCTCAAGTGTTAGAAGGAGCGCTAGGTCTCGATATGCTAGTTCAATCACCGGTTGCTAGAATTAAGGCGGAGGCACAAGACCTCTTCGTGCTAATAACATTGATGAACCCTACCCAACAGAGGGATGTGCCTAAATGGCGGTGGGATGTCTCCGGAAAATTCTCAACGAAATCCGCCTACAAATTCTTTCATCTCACTAATATATCCTCTAAAGAAAACGTCCGTCTATGGAAAATTAAATGCCCCGAATAAGTGAGATTTTTTGGGTGGTTAATGATACTTCAAAGATTACTCACTCAGGATAATCTAGAAAAACGAGGTCGGTCCAATCAAGAAAGGTGTGTATTGTGCTCACAACAAAGCAATGAAACTGCCACTCACTTATTCCTCACGTGCCCTTATTCAGCACAAATATGGCAACGCAAGGGCATAAACATGACTACATTCTGGCTGAATTGATGGAATCTAGGGTTAGGGCTTCGCTCCGGCAATGAATGCTGTTGAGGCAACCCGAAACCCTAAATTCTGGATCTTCTCTCTTGTTGCGAGCCGTCATTCTGTCTCTCTGTGGTGTCCAGGTCTGAGGTTTGAGGCTTTGTTCCAGCGATGGATAGATGATCGCCGTTGAGGTAACCCAAATCATAGATTTTGGGGATCTGTAGATAAAGAGGACGGTACCTCTCTCTGTAATTCTGTCCGTCTTGATGGAAAATCACTTTGATTTCTCATGTTTTCTTTTTTTTTTTTTTTTTTTTTTTTTGGATTTTGAGATTATCGCTAGGTTTCGCTCCGGCTGAATTGTTGTAGAAGCAACTCTGATATTCATTGATGCGGATTTGAATCAAGTTATCTGATTATGAGTTTTTTCTATGTCGAAGGTTTAAATTGTTGTTCCTCTCTCCTCCCTGTTTAACCAATTGACCAAAGTGGCGCTCTCTTGACTAAACTTGTATATTTCTTGCTATGACAATTGAAGGCATAAAATTGCAATGCTGTTCCATTACTGATGCATCTAATACTGGATAAATTTCATTTACTTGATGGATTTGAGGCATGAAATCTTAATTATTCACGGACTGATTTGGTTACATACATCAATCAGGCTTTGAGATATTTTGAATGGCTTCTAGTATAGATGGATGGATAGAAATATTACGAAATGGTTTCCTTATTGATTATGATTGATCTCAATATTACAGAAGCAACCCTAATCTCTCTCTCTCTCTCTCTCTCTCTCTCTCTCTGCGTGTGAATCTCGAAAGAGGGGATATTTTATTTTATGGTTGTGAGACTAAATTGTACATGGCAAAAGAATATTGATTCTTTAAAAAGTACCTTTTGGTCCTTGTACATTTTGGATTGCAATTTGACCCTGCTATCTTAAATGCACAATTGTTGTGGTGTTTTGTATATTTGAGGGTTATGAGATTATTTGAGTGATTTTCTCACTTGTTGCGGATGTTGAAAGAGGAAAATGATTTAATTTGCCTCTAGTGGTGCATTTATACATTATATTAGTACATATCAAAATAAAGAGATTGATTTCCAAAATATCCTTTGCTAATAGAAAGAAATTACTAGTTACTAGATCTGATGTTTGAGTGGTTTTTGCACTTTTATTTTTCTGTGTTTAATGCCTTCTTTACTTAGCCTTAATCACTCATCTCTCTGATAATTTTATCTGTTTTTCTCCCTCTTCTCACTTGTTTTTCCTTTTATTTTTTCACTTAATACTCTCCCTTAATCTCTCTCTTGCTCTCTGAGAAGTAAAAGGATTAAATTGCAGTCCTATTTAAGTACATGCTGTATTAATATCATATATATTGTACACATCAATTTCCATTTTTATGCGAGGAAAAGTTGTAGAAAAAATCATTTTCTCTTATAGACCCTTAAACTTTTGGTAAAAAATGCCCTTGATTTTGTTTAAAATGCTGATTATCAGTTGGTATGGACTGAAATTTGCAATTTTGAACAATAGAGGGTTCTTTTTGCAAATTTATCAAATGAAATATTATGGTAAAGAATGATGCTTCTATTTTTTAGCTGTGCATGAAGGTTTTTTCTCTGATTCATGTGATCGTGAATTGTGATGAAAATCTCTCTGTTTAAATTAGGATTTAAGTATATTGACTATTGGTGCATTTCTCCGAATATTTCTCTCTTTATTCCACATGAGTACAAAATCCTCTCTGTCTCTCTCTCACTCTCTATAAAGATGTTATGGTTTTGAGAACACAAATATGGTGTGATGATTTGAATCAAAACCAAGACTCGGATTTAAATTTTTGAACATGGAATGTTTTTATTCAAATCTTTTGAGTTCCCCCCTTTATGTATTTCTATTCTCTTTTTGTGTATTTTTTCCTTTCTATTATTGTTTTTTACATAATGGTTTTCCCTTTGAGAGGCATATGTGAAATTCCACCTAAATTTTATACAATGACTAATGATGTGGTTTTATCAGAGTATTAATCTCTTTTTATTTCTCTTTAAAGAGAGTGGTGAATTAATGAATAGAAATTTAGCAAATTTCACCACAGCTCTTAAATTGTTCAGATTCATACTCCCAAAAACTTTCTATACCATGATTTGCAATTTCTTGAAATGAGCAACATGTTTTTCTGTAAATCACCGAAACTCTTTTCATATTTGGCCATGATGAGTTCTCATCTCTTATTACTACATTTTTTTTTTACAAGTTATATCTGTTTCTCCTGATTATGTTCTTCTGATAGAAACTTGGTGAGACAAAGATATGTACTATGCTTTCAAGTTTTTGAACTTATTTGTGGAACGATGGACTAATTTGACTTTTGCATTGCTTCATTTGGTCCAGCACAAAATCTTAAAGTAGTTCAATGAATTTGGTTGTCCACTTAACCGTTTAATGAATTGTTTGCCCACTTCAGTTCATTGAGAATTGTTTTAGTTGTAATTACATTTTGCAAATTCCAACAAAATTTTTCATTATTTTCCTTTTTGGGCTACTAGACTGAGTCCATTTGTTTTTCTTTTTAGGTAATTAAATCTGCCCATTTTATTATTTTCTTTTGTAAGTAATTAAACAAAGCCCATTCGTTTGCTTTTAGGATATTAAGCAACGAGTACCATTCTGGTTTTTCTTAGGAAATTAATCCAGGCCCATTTTATTTTCTTTTTTATGTAATTAAATTAAGCCCATTTTGTTTTTTTTCATTCATTTATGAAATTAAACAATGCATTTTAGTTCTTTAGTAGGAAACTAAATTAAGCCCATATTGTTATCATTTTAACGAAATTAAACCCAGGTCATTTCGTTTAGGTAATTACATAGCCCATTTTAATTTCTTTAGGAGTAAATTTAAATTAAGCCCATTTAGTTTCCCTCATTTTCGTTCTTCCAAAATTAAACCCAGCCCATTTTCTTGAGGTAACTAAACAACCCATTTTATTTTCATTAGAAGGAAATTAAATTAAGCCCATTTACTTTTCTTAATTATAAACTAAAAGCTCATTTCGCTTCTTTCTTTTTCGAATGTTTGCTTAGGATTTCTCTATGGGAAAAAAAATATGTTTTTTCTCAAAATCCATCATATGTAAAATATGTAATTGTTTTGTTTTTGAAGATTACTAGGTTACCCACGCTCCGCTACGGGTCTTTTTCTGTTTCTAACAGAATAACATAATATTTGTAGATCTTGTGTAGTCACACGAAAAAAATCATGTAAGTAATATAATTATTCTACAACATAAACATAATATAAAACATGTTTTCTAATTGCTTAGTAGCCAAAACTCCATATCCCATATTTACTGTATCATCCTTTTAAAAAAATAAAAATAAAAATAGAAATTACTCCAGAATTTTTGCTGGACAATTTCAAAACAGCAAACCCACTATTTTGAAGTGTCATTGAACTTATTGAGGCATAAAACTGGCTTGGATGACAATGCAATTCGCGCTCTCCGATGCCAGATTGTGGGATGATCATGGCTAATCATATGTAAAATGCATCTTTGAAGCTATGATGTATGTAAAAACCTTTTTTATTTAAACGAAAAGTAGGCTCTACGCCTACCCTATCAAATAAAAAGTGAAAATCACCTAAAAACGTAAGATGTCATTAATAAAGGAACAATCCATTATGGAACAATCCATTATGTTACATGACCGTGAAAAATTAATTCAAAACATTATTGCAAAAGAATATTTGTGACATAAAATTGAGTGAGATTCCCATATTGACCCAAAAATAAATCCAAATGTTAACATAACTATAATTATTGATACTTTTTGAGGCCATTTTTGAGGACTTTATTCTTACTATTAAAGATAAAAAATGTTAAGACATAATTATTCTAAATAAGAGAATTCTTACTATTAAAGATAGAAAATGTTAAGACATAATTATTCAAAATAAGAGAATTAAGAGATAATTAGAGAAAAGAGGTAACAGAGCAAATCTTGTCTTGAAATCAATACGACAAACTCAAGGATAGTCGGGGTGAAGAAATGTGGTCATGTCAATTATAATCAGGTGTTTTTTTTACTCTTGATTTACTTTTCTAATATGGCAATTAATAAATAAATAAGTTTTGTGTTGTTTTGAATTAGGCAGGAAATCCTGATATTTGTAAGAGCGAAACAAAAGATGTTTCAAGCATTGAACAGAAGAATCTAAAAAAAGCATTGGACAAACAAAAAGGTCACCAATGTAAATTTTCCAACATGAAATAGTGAAACAGACAAAAACATGGCATGATTGGAAAACGTCATTAATGCAATATTAATGAAAATCTTGATTTTTACTTATCTATATTATATATTACATTAAAAATATATAAATGATATAAGTATTGTTGGATTTGGTGGATTATTATATTGTACTCATACATTGGCTTTGATGGGTTTTGAGCTAACTTTCATCAGTTTAGATTTGGTGGGTTTCGAAATATCAGGGGTTGGAAAACGCAAACCAAGTATAATTGAGTTCAATTCATATTTTAATCTTAATTTATCCACTCAACATAACCCATGAACCTCTCTTTACCAATAACTTTCTAAAGAATGTTATTCCTTTGGTCTATATTATCGCAATCCAAACTCTTGACAGAATCAGGGACAGAATTAGGGGTGGCCTATAGGGGGCCATCCCCCACCCTATAAATATGAAACAAGTATATAGTCCTTAGGGATTTTAATTTTGGTCTTTCATTAATAACATTTGGGTCATTTTATGTATGAAAGATTTGAGGCATTTTATACATTAAGTAAAAAGTAAGAAAGCTACAAAGTTGCTTGGCAATTATCATAATATTCACTGTCAAAAAAAAAAAGTTTATCACAACATCTCTAAGATTTTATTTCTTATGAAGCATAATAATTAAAAATATATATTATATTAGTGTGATTTTTTGGTTTCAATGATCTATACAAAATTTATTTTCTTCAAAATAAAATTATTTTCATCTTGGGTATTCAACTTTTATTGTTAATTGTGATGCATATTTCTTCAAAAAAACGATGATGTGGTACAATAATTGGTCATTTATTTATTGTTGATCCAATTCTTATTTCTTAAAAAAAATTAATAAGTGTTAATTGAAAAAATGGTATTTCATTTCATTAAGTGGAATGGGCGCCGCCTGCCCCCCCTAAGATGACGTCATGACTCTGCCCATGGGTAGAATTATTTTTTGTAAAGATCATGGATACCATCATAGGTCATTCAACTTCAGAAATGACCAAATAATTCATTCAGAACTTTCAATTGTCCCATATAGGTCATTCAACTTTCAAAAAATATCAAATATGTCACCCAACTTTCAATTGTTCCCAATAGGTTACTCAACTTTTGAAAAAAAATGATAAAATAGGTTATCCAGTTAATTGAAATTTGATTGACTTATTTGATTATTTTTGAAAGTTGAGTGATTTATAGGTGACAATTGAATGTTGGATGACCTATTTGATATTTTTTGAAAGTTGAGTAAACTATACGGAATAATTGGAAGTTGGATGACTTATTTGGTTATTTTTGAAAGTTGAGGAACTTGTGGTGAATTTACCCTAATTATTCGGATGTAGGATTCATAGCCTCATAGCCTACTTCGGTGAAAAAAATATAGATCTAACAACCATATTCTAGAACTTCCATGTAAAAAATATGAACATATGGTCAGCTAATGAATTTTTCAAAATATATTGAAAAGTAAGGAACACTTCATTTTTCAACAACTCAGGGACTTCTCTCAGTTTAGACACAAAGAAGGGTTCTTTTGCACATTTTCTCAATTTTTTTCTTGGGCCTCAATTACTTCTCAAATTTTTCCTAGTTTAACACTAGTCAACACTAGTCAAGCTTTTTTCTTCTTGTTCTCCACCAGTCGTAAACACGTGAAACACGTGGGCTATTTTTTTGATCAAACTAGTTTAATACCTTCTCGTTTAACACGTATCATAGATAATGGAAGATATGTGGGGGACAGAAAATATGGTACAATCAACTTTTTCCTTTTATTTTCATTTTGCCGGTATGTAGGACAACCAATAATTTTAGACATTTTATCATTTTAAAATAAATATGATTTAATTTATAAATCATAATAAAATACGAAAAATTATTTATCATTTAAAAAGTATAAAATAGAAATAAATTGAAATAAAACTAGCTCAATATTAATAAATTAACAGTTAACACATACATGGATGCCTAAGACTAGTAACATTACAGTAACGCATCAGTCTACAAACGCTAATAATACAAATTAGTTTAAAAAATTACTCTCTAAATTAATAAGCTACAAATCAACCCCAAAAAATGCCAAAAAAATAAATTAGTCCATCAAAATAATCAAAAGAGTGGAATAGTCCAAACAAACCACTTCAATTGACTTCAAACCATTGTTGGTGTCAAAACATAATTAACGCATCGGTCTCTTCTCTTCTTGCACTATTTTCTCACAACCCTAGTGAAAAGTGATGAAAATAATTAGCTCTAAAGTGCTGAAATTCATCTGAAAATAGACCAAGAAGCCTGAAATTCAACTGAAAATTAGATGAGCAATTGACCTAAAAATGCTGAAATTGACCTGAATTTGTTTTAAAAATTCTGAAATTCAATCAAATCCACAAGCTGTTAAAATTTTGAGATAGTAAATGATCAACGAAAAGTTGAAACAAATAATAGTAATTAGTCATTTCTTTTCAAATATTATGCAGGCCTACAAATCAGGCCATATTCAAATAATGAATTGTAGATACTATTTAAGATTCTACAAGATGCTTAATTTTATCATGATTGAGAGAGAGAGAGAGAGAGAGAGAGAGAGAGAGAGAGAGAGAGAATGACCTTAGACATCCTCATAAACATTACTAGTTAGCATATTATTGTTGACTCATCTTCATAAATAGTTTTATAGACGGGGTGGTCATAAAATGCATCATTCCATTCCTACACAATAAGAAAATTATTTCATTAAAAGCAAGTTCATAATTAAAAATAATTAAATATGCAAGAAACAAGAAAATCTCGACAACCGTTCTTCTGCACGAGGCGAGAGTAGAAGTGCAATCTATAGAAAATTTATCCTTTTCATTCTACAATCAAGAGAAAGACATGAATTATCATAAATGACCATCAACAATTAAATTCATTAAATAAAATAGCAATATTTTTTGAAATTTGATCAATTACCTCGAACTCTTCAGGGCACCTTTCAATCCATGAACGAAAAAACGAGTAATCCTACGAAAATTGTGATTAATTAAGTACGGTTAGTTTATTTACTATTCCATATTGTGAAAAACAAAGTAGAGTTTGTAAAATGTAATCATACAAAAATCCCCTCGATCAAATAAGCATCTGAAACATGGCAGTTGGTGCATTTTCTAACTTCACGCATCAATTCATGGAACAAGGACAATTCCTCCTGCACCAAAGAAAAACAAGATAATTTTTGTAAGAGAAATTTACATAAAGGCCCCTACGTAATGCCCAAATTGCAAAAAAAACTCATCCTTTATTGGAAATTGCAAAAAAAAAAAAACAATGTTCTTTAGAAAATTGAAAAAAAAATCCACTTATATTGAAAGTTGCAATAGTAGGCCTTTGTTGCAATTTCCTAAAGAATAGAGGCTTTTTTTGCAAATCAAGTATAATCCAAGTGATTTTTTTGTTGCAAATTTCTCATTATTTTAACAAAACTAAAAGATAGGATGAAAAAAGAAAACTACCTCCTTTTGATCATCGGTCCAATCAACAGGAAGATCTTGCACATTCGTGTAAATCCATTTATCGGAGAGTTGTGGAAAATTTGGATGCTCGGATCGGATTTCATCAAGTACTTCATCCATGCTTGAACAACCCTACACACACAAAAGCAACATTTTATATGTATATTTTGAGAAAGAAATAACGAGAAAACAACATAAAGAGAGAAAGAAAAAGTGTTTATAACCTCCTCAACTCTTTCACGTGCAAGGCCTTTTAGCCAAGACTTGAATGTTGTATATTCGTGTTCAACTTGCAACAAACTCAGCCATTCCTTCAATCAATATCAAGACGACATGTTATAACCAAGTTAAGTCCAAAGAGAATTTAAGATTTAAGATAGATTAAACATAAAAATGCTACTTAGTATGTACCTTCAAGGTTGATTCGAGAAGTGACTTGTCTAATCCGTTGAATCGAGTCTTCACCACCCTCTCGTCTTCTAGAAGCTCTTCAACCGTCATGTTGTGCTACCATGTAAATAGCAAGTTTGAAATTTTTGGAGTTAGAAATAGAATAACTCAATTGACGTTGAATCTGATTAAATGTGAGATGCATTCATTACCAGTTTACCACGATAAAGTTACAAGACCCCACATGCTTGTGAAACTCCTGATGTAGCCCCACATCTCTCAGAGCATCTTGATACTCCTAAAGCAACAATGAAATGCGTTAACAAAAATGATTCTAGTCCTCAAAGTAAAAAAATAACATAAAAAAGTAAGTAAATTAGATACCTTGGAAGATATAATCTGCTCTTCTTTTTGCTTGATGTACTCAGCATACGCCAATGGAGTCTCACGTTTCCACCTCTATAAATCACAAAGGTATTGTTGGAATTGGATAAAGAATTTCATATGTTTATTACCAAAGGTATTGGAATTGGTGTGATTTGATAAGGAATTTGAGACGCGATCGAAGAGTAGAGTAAGTAATATTTCATTTGGGTAAGTAAAACTATAAACCTTGGTCATCTTACAACGTTCCATCTTGCATCTTCTATCTAATCTCGTGAAATACTCCTCGATACGATCCTGCAACAACCACTTTTGTAAGTAATTTGATTCTTTTTCTATAGTAAAAAAACACAAAAATAAGTTCAATAATATATATATATCGTAACTCTTATAATACCTTACGTATTACGGGATGGAACCACCCTGACACCTCTAAGTTGTGTATTGTGTATCTGAATTGCTGAAATTAGTAAGAGTTGAGCGAACAAGTTAACACAAATCACATTCTTGATAAGTTGATTAGAAAATAATAGAGTGAGTTTCTTTTAATTTATTTAACATACAACAATTACACGATCAATAATTATTTCGGGTAGGTCGCCTGCTAGGCCAGCTTTATGAAGGTACTCTGCCACTTCTGTCATAGAATTTTCTACTTGCGAGAGTTTAATGTGGTCAAATATTAAGCTTTGATTTTAAGAGATTGAAAAAACAAGAAAAGAAAGTAGAGAAGATTTACTACCTGGACACAAGGCACGAGATAAAGTAGTTGTTTGATAAGATCAAAACAAAGCTCTAGTTCATGGAAATCGACCTTTCTCTCGATGACATCCTACATGAAGGAAACAAATAAACAAAAAACATAAAATTCAATTGATTAGATGTACTCAAAATAATATATATTTATCATATATGGATTAAAAAATTGAACCTGAATCAATGGTAGCGCATATTTCTTAGGCATCATAACAGGACCTTCTCTCTTCAATTTCTCAAATACCTCATCTGAACAACTGTCTTTCTGCTTGTGATTTTTTTTTTATTTAAAGAAAGAGAGAGAGAGAGAGAGAGAGAGAGAGAGAGAGAAGTATAGTTGCCACAAAAGCAATACAACACAAAAAAACTAAAAAGAGTGATTAGATTACCGTTATATCTCGCCTTGAATTAAGTTCTAGAGTGAAGTCGACCCTTCTCTTGTTCTGTTGTTTGAGCTTGTTGCGTTTCTGAGTAAGGAGAAACGAAAACAGACAAACAAATCAGCAAGAGAACAATAGAAATAGGAAATGAATAACAGTAAAGACGGCGACCTCATCAGAGATGACGAAATTCTGGTGGAAGCGGTAGTGAAACCATAAATCCTGGATCTGCTCCTCATCACAATATTCAACGTTGCGGCCCCCCGCTCTTACGAATTCTTCGAACTTTTCTCGCTCATCTTCACCCTCCTCGTTTTCCTCCTCCTCCTCCTCCGCTTCCTCCTCTTCCTCCTCTTCCTTCTCCTCATCGTCCTCATCCTCATCCTCCTCATCAGATGATGACTCGGACCAGAAGGTGTGCTCCCATTCTTCGTCTTCAATCTCATCCACGTCCATGGGAACGGACTCTCCTTGCACACTGGCCGTGCAAGCTACAAGACTCAGACTCGGGTGTTTTGCGTCAGGCAGCTCTTCAGCGGGCTTTGCTTTTCTTTTCCCGCTGCCGCTGCTGTTGCATGCGCCAAGAGACATGTCGCCGGACTTCTTCATCTCCTGTAAAGCAACAACAACAAGTGTCAGCATCATAAAGTAATAAGGAAGAAGGTTTTCTTTTTTTTTTTTTTTAATAAACACAAGCAGTTTGGGATCATAGACTGGGTGTGAATTGACCAAATGATTTAATGATAGGTGGTTCAGGTTTCAATTGGACCTAGGAACAAAACAAACTGACAAGACACGGAAGAAGATTTAGCTCCTCAAGAAAAACAAGACACAACTAAAGAAAAATATATTAATAGAAATCAGACGAGGACAAAGGAAGGGAGCACACAATCAACAGCTGAACAAGAAAATAAAATTAGAAGCAGGGACTTACTTGACTGATTCAATCGCAGATTGAGATTTAGGAACAATTGTGTGGTAGATAAATTAAAGGCTGGAAGCGCCTTTCCCCATTTAAAGAGGCAAAGCGCAGAATAAAAGGAAAGAGGAGCTGGAACCGCCCTCCTCCTCTGTCAAATTAGGCAACACAGCAGTAGCAATAAAAGGAAAGAGGAGCTTTTCTTCTCCCTCTCTCTAGCTGGAACCGCCTTCTGTTAAATTAGGCAACACAGCAGTGGCGATAGAAGGAAAGACGGCCATAGAACTCTCTCTCTCTCCTCTCTTCGGGAATCACGGTTGGGACTGATGACTGCCTGATCTATCTGATGAGACTCAGACGAGAAGACATCATGCACTGTTTTCTGGACCGGGCCAACCAAAGCTCATAGCACTACGAAATTCTTCTTTTATGAACCAGGCCTACTTAATTTCAAAGAATAAAAGTTGTCAAAAGCCCACTGTGGAATTTGCATGCGAACTTGTATTTGGACCAGGCCCTAGAAATATTCTAGTACGATACTATAAAATGCCAATTTTATTCCAGTGTATCTACGTGTTTATTACGTATGGTTTGCATGTGACAAAAAAAAAAAAATGGTTGAAACTCTATTTTTATTCTACTTGTGTAGACGTTGATTTGTTAGGTTATGTATATGACTGTTGAGATGTTGACTTGTTAGAACAAATATTGTAGAAATCGCTAATCGAGATTAATTGGACAGACCGAAAATTTTCGAATAGTGGAATAATCGAGATTAATCAGAATTAATTGAAATTAATCGATTTAACCTAATCGGACTTAATTTTTATATATATTTCAAATAACATTGACGTTTATAACAAAAATATTTAATATCCTAAACTCATAATCTAACAAAACATATAATTTAAAGTTCCAATACATAATTCCAATTAAAACATAAACGATATTCAATACATAATTCAAATTAAAACATAATCCAAACAAACAATACACATCAAAGTTCAAACAAAAAACACACATCAAAGTCCAAAATAAAACATAAACAAACATAAGACATAATTTAACAAAATAACTAAATCTCGAAATCATGCACGTTAACATCACTAGAAGAAGAACCCAATGTAGCCGACACCCCTATTTCTTCCCCATAAGAACCGCTTGATTCAATATCATCATCATCATCAACATCCATAATATTTATATCCTCATAATCACTATCGTAGTCACCACGGCAATCGAGATTTTTTCAATGACGAGCAGTACGAGATCCAGGAGAAGAAATTGCATCTTCAATCGTGGCACAATCTCTTTTCTTCTTTCGTGTATCCATCAATCTCGCATTGAATTGTACATACACTAATTGATTTAATTTTGATGATGTTAACTTATTTCTCTTTTTTGTATGAATCTATAGAAAAGAAAAGAAAATATATGTTAGTTTAGGTAAAATTTTCAATTAAATAAAAAAAAATTGATAAATCATACCCCTTCAAAAGTACTCCAATTTCGCTCACATCTGGATGAACTAGTTTTAAATGAAAGAATTTTTATCGTCATTTCTCTCAAATTCGATGCATCAACACCATAAGTTATTCACCATTCAGCTAGAATAAAAAACAAAAAATGAAGTTAATTAATATATTAATTAAAATATTAAGATAAATGTGTATTTTTTTGCTTATCGGGATTGAACGTATCAATAGTAGATTTTATCACAGCATTTGTCACCCTGGGTCTTCCAAACAAGTCTTTCTTTCCTCTATACTTGGGAAGCTTATCATCATGCACCGAGTTATTCAAATCCATATTAACATCGGGAGGAAAAAAATTGTCCGTACATTTCATTAATGCTCTCACAAATATTGTTTTTGATGCGAAAATGGAATAATGATCTTGTTTGTAAATATAAAATGGATTTCAGAGGTAAGCCGCTAAATGCAAATCTCCATCCAATCTACCATTAGATATACCTCCATCTCTATTTGTGCATTTCTCTTCAATAACATCCATGAGGGTTTGTAAAGACTATCGATACCTCTAAACACTACTTCTTCATGTGGCTTTTCACCTTTTCAAATTCTCCATACAACTAAGGCATCGATATCGCCATCAGCGATTCGAAGAAACTTAACGAAAGGTTCCAAAACACCAAAAAGTGACGACATTCCGTCCCAAAAATTCCTATTCATCAATATCTCTTTTATCTCTTGCCCTTTAGCACTCTTAATCGCTTTACTATTTAGCCATTCGTCCGAAAGATACACCATCTGTAATTCCATTTTCTTGTTCGTCAAACTTTTTATGGTAAGGTACGTTACTCACGAAACGAGTTATCCCGGGACAGACTATTTCACCATTTGTGTAACTCCTCGTTACACTTAAAATTTTGTGGTGTGAATAAATAAAAGCAGTTACATTTCTTGCCTTATCAATTAAACTCTTATATTTCGGTAGTTTATCAATCCCTTCAAGAATCAAGTTAATGCTATGAGTGGCGCACCCGGTCCAAAAGATTGTGGGCCCCTTTTGTAGCAACAAACTGGCTGCCGCCATATTATTTGATGCATTATCCGTTACGACTTGAACAGTCTTATTTGCCAAATTTTTTCAATGCATTGATCCACAAATTCGAAAATGTATTGACCCGTATGCGCATCACTCGAAGCCTCTCTCGAATCAAAGAAGGATACCCCCTCCCTAAAATGCACAAGCATATACATTACCCTACGCCTATTCCGATCACTCCAAGCGTCAGTCATAATAGAGCAACCGTTATGATTCCACTCCTCTTAATGCCTTTGAAGCATTCACTTCACTGGTATCAACTTCTCATCCAAAAGAGAATTACTCAATTCGTATCGGGTAGGTGGCATACCACCTGGACCAAACCACCCCGCAACCTCTGACAATTGAACGAAAGCATCATTTTGAATTGAATTAAAAGAAACACCCGACACATACACCCAACGTCTATATACCGTTTCAAGGCATGCACTTTTTCCTTGTTCATTATATTCCCTAATTTCTGTTGGCGTGTCACTTTCGTATAATCCACCGGGTTAATCTCGACAAATCTGTCCAAATCACGATGATTAATCGATGCTGGTGCATGCATAATAGTTTCTTGACTTTGTTCATTCCCCCCCACTACTACCACTAATATCCCTCAAGAAAACTTCTTTTCTCAGATTCGCATTTTGTATAGTTTTCTACCGCTTCCCCTCTTCTACAGCTTTTAGTGCTTCACTATAATTTTTTCTAGTATTTTTGAATTGTATAAATTGTATAAATCCCGGTAAAACAGAATATTTCGTAAATTTAGAAGCATCAAGATAAATTTGTTAATTGATAGTATTTTTGAAATTATATATAATAATATATTAATTTTAACAGGACTTCATTCACCAGAATAATCCAAGTAGCCATTCAATACAGTTGGTAGGATAAAAAATTGGACGCTGTTTTTTAGCTTTATCATAAATTGTAAATAAGGTTCTGATGTTAAATGGTAAAAAAATGAAATTCTATATTTTTTTTGGAAGTAGGTTATTTAACACTTTTATTAAAAGACTGCTAAAATTAGACATCCATTTCTATAATTAAAAGTTTGTTAAATATCCCATATAGCACGAATATTTATCTGTTAGTTGATGGTCTTTTTTGCATGACCAACCTAACAGAGGCTTATAATATAATGAAATAATGATGATTGGTCATGATATTTGTGTTTCATGCATGTATGTTCAATATAAATAAATCAACAATCTCAATCATGATAGAAAAGAAAATGCTGGTTTTGTTACACAAAGTAAAAGAAACAAAATGACAAGTTTATACATATTTTCAAATATTGGAGGAACCACATTTTGATCTTATGTGTTCATTTTTATGTATCAACATATATGTGAATTTTGATAAAGATATTGTTTAATACGGGACAAGTCTATGTCGACCTTACATTCAGTTCTCGGATGAGATCTGTCTTGCAGCGGGGCGCAACACTCCGTGCTTGGGACTACAAATTGGGACTACAAATTAAATTGCTGATAAAAAAAATCCAAAGTAGAACATAAAGTAAAATTTAATTAGTTTAAATTTTAATGTTGTGCCAATTTGACAAGAAATGTTACACGCCGGTTTCATTTTTGGCCTGAAGTGTAACGGTCGTATATCCTCAACTTATAACAAGGATATATGATGCTAAAATCATATTAAAATAGCAGAAAATAAAAAAATTAATTATCTACATATTAAAAAAAAAAATCAAGCATCAACATTTATTTTTACATTTATTCTTTTATTTATTTTTCTCGATATTTGACGTCGCTCAACGCGATGTCCCGCTTAATAACTGAACCTGAATTCTGAGGAAAAGGAAAATGGGGTGAGTATGAAACTCCGTAAGGATATGTTTCACATACATTAAAAATAATATTAATTTTAGTAAACAAATATTTGAATAAATCATAATAAATATAAATATACTTAAAATCATTTTATATTAGAATATTGTTTCTCATTTCACTTTCACACATACACATTAGATCTTGCTCTATAACATCGAGTACGCGCACATATATAAGTCTTTCCGAACTCGTTATTGTGTGATCGGCGGCCCAAAATTTCACTATTAATTACGCCTTTCACCTTTCACAAATCAACGCCCTCGACTTCCACTTATCAAGTACGGTTGTAGTGACTTCAACTATTTTCACTTTTTCACATCTCAATACATCACATCCGATAAAATCATTCATAAAATATTTTATATTTTCTCAAAAGTATTATATATATCTTCTAATTACATCTCTTTATTCTATATTCTTATCTTATTTCTTACTTGCACATCTTCATTTCATACTCTTTTTATTTTATTTATTTATTTATTTTATTATACACACTCTTTGAAAACTACATAACTTTTTACATAACTACACATATCTTTTTACATATACATACAACTGATTAATTAAATATTAAGTTTATTATTTTAATAAAAACTAATTTTTAAAATTTGCAATTTAGCCCCTAATTTCTAAAATAATAAAAATTTACATATATTTACTATGAAATTTTGATTTTATGAATATACTCTTAATAAAAATTCGGGGTATAATAGGAAAACATAAATGATATGCTGTAAAAAAAAAAAAAAGAAAAAGAGACATAACTGTGTATTTTAAATTAGAGTATTTGTTTTATTTAATAGATTGTTGTTTGCCTTGGGTAGAAAATCATGTCATTTAGATATAAGGGAGAATTTCATATTTACCCCTCCAAAAGCTCAAAATATCATATTTACCCTTTCAAAATTAGAAATATCATATTACCCTCCTAAAAATTGAAAATATCAAATTCATCCATTCAAAATATGAAAAATATCATAATTGCCCAAGTCACTAATTTCTGTTAGATTTTAACATTAATTTTATGGAAACAATGGTTAAATATTATTTTTTTAGACCAAAATATCCTTTCTTTTGTTCCTCCTCCACCAAGATGAGCAATGTCTAATATGTTTCCGTTCTTCTCACCATGGCTGGACATCTCTCTCTCTCTCTCTCTCTCTCTCTCTCTCCAATCTAGAACTAGCTCTACCCTCTAGTTGTACAATCCCCTATGGTATTGAGCTCGTGTCTTTTCTCATATGATCATATATTACAAAGATAAAGGATTTGTTGAACCAAAAAATTACTAAAGAAAAGTCATGCAAAAACTAAAGCTACTTTCTATTTGTATTTGATTTATGGTTTGAGGAAACCATCTCTTTCATTAATTTATCAAAATCTGACTTTGATTAAAACTCTCCAAGTTGGGGCATTTTTTCACACTCATGTTTTTCTTTCCAAAAAATTATTCTCTATTCTTCTCATTTTTGTTCTTTCAAGAAATCTCTAAAGAGAGTGCAAGTGAAATCCTTTAAGCAGACTGACAAATCAAAAGAGATTTGTTTTATTCTATGAACTATGAAGTATAATGGAATAGAAATTAAGATCAAAGAGAACCAAATAAGAATTGAATTACTTTACTCAAGGGTAAAATAGTAATTTTGATATGTTGGTGTTAGATTTAACTGGCTTCACGGATGAATTGAAGCTCGTGGGTAAATATGATATTTTCTAAGTTTTGGAAGGGTAAATATGATATTTCTAATTTTAGAGAGATAAATATGATATTTCGGGTATTTAGAAGGGTAAATATGAAATTCCCCCTAGATATAATAATTGTTTCACTTTCCAGACCTTGTTACATTAATTTTTCTCAAAACTTAAGATTTAAAAAAAATGTAAAAGAAAAAGAAATAAAAACTCTTCATTTGCTATCCTTTTTAACTTTCATCATTAGCTGGGCCAAGTCCAATCCATTTAAATTTAAACTTTATTTTTACTTTTTTTTTGTTTTTTGAGAAAATTTGGAGAGAGCTCAATTTGTCCCTCTTCCAAACATATTGCCTATTCCATTAATTTTTAAAATTGATGTACAAACCTAATATTTACAATCTACAATTAGCCCCTAAATCTAAGAAAAGGAAAAAATTACACGGATATTGGGCCAATTCTACATATGTCTAATAAAAACTCGGCCCAGCTCCATTAAACCCAAAGAAAAACTTTAAAAAGCCCTATTAGAAAATTCAAAAGCCCAAAAAAGCTATTCACCCTTTGGAATGCAGCTGTTAGGTCTTCCACCTATCTCATATCTAGGGCTGTAAATGGTGCGGGTCAAGTATGGATATAGTATTTTCATATCCATCCCATTTATAAATGAATATATCCATATCCATATTCAAAATTTGCTTCGGATATTATTTCATCCCCATCTCCGTACCCATGGATATAACCATGAATATGGAAAAAATCGTACCCGTAATATTTTCACAAATAATCAAATTAATAAACATGCAATGTAACAAAATCCATAAAACAACAAAATCCATTAAACAACCAAACTCAACTTACCAAATTATTCAACTAACATAAATAATTCATAAAATAAAATTATTTAACAAAATTTATAAACATCTAATTTAAAAGTCTCTCGTACAAAAAAATTAGATTTGTTTGTCTGACCTAAATATAATTATATATAGATTATTCATTAAAAGGTAATAAATAATATGATATGAACTAAATTGTAAGTGAATAAAGAATTCCTTATAAAAGATAATAAAATAATAAAAATATCATTAAAAGATAAGAAAGAATAGTTAAGATTATATGATACATACTTATGGATATTCATTGGATACGATTATGGATATACTCATGAGCTGGATATAGTAATATCATATCCACACCATATCCGACTCTGGATTTTTCTGTTTACCCATATCCATACCATGCGTATAGAAATCGAGCATCACCCGTCCTATTCGGATTGGGTATCTACTGAATATCGATATTGTTCGCATCATTTACAGCCCTAACCTATCACAAATAACGCCGATCAATTCTCCTCCTCTCTTGAATAGTCCGCCTTCTCTCTTCTCCATTGCAGATCTACTCCAAAGCTCGTTACCATTCTTCTCCAGCTGAAATCTCCTACACCAATCTCGACCTTACTTCACTCTCTATGTCTCCATCGAAGAACTACTAGCTCCTCGTTGCTCTACATCTTATCTTCCTTGGAACCCACAATTTCATAACCATTTTTTTACAAGCTCTAGTTCTTCTTTCATTTCCTCGATTAGAGCCGATCGGGCTAGTATTTTCTCAGAAAAAGCTCACTGATAGTGCTTCTCCACATTACAAATAGGAAAATAGAGGATTCCTGTTTTGCCTCTGCCCTCCCTCAGTCTTGAAAGATCCCATCAAACGCTTCAGCTACGGTTGAAGGGAGAAGCCTCTCTCTGTTTCTAACTCTCCTCCATAGCTCCCAGTGAAGATTGACGAAGTTACAAATACTCGACAAATGCACTATGGATTCCAAGCTCTATTTACAGAGATGGCATCTGTTGACTATTACCACGTCTTTTCTCTGCAAATAATTTTGTGTAAGTATTCCTCCACATCTCCTTACCCATAAATGTATTTGAATTCTAAGTGGCAATTTAAATTTCCATAGATTCACCAATTCTGTGTTTGTGTATGCACTCAGCATCATTTTCCTATGCACATTTTTTTGTTGTAAATTGTTGTGTATTACTCCACCTCCAATGCACTTTGTGTTCTCTTTGATTTAACTCTTTTTCCTCTATTTTTTCACAAGGTACTGAAACTCTTGAGCTGGTTTATCTGTTGTAATGAGATAAAACCAGTGAAGTTTATCTTCAACCCTTTTAAATTGGGCCAAGGTACAACAGCAAGTTCGAGCATGCGAGTACAAAGATGGAAGAAGTTGGTGATAAATCCATTTCTCCGAATTATTATTCCACATATTAACTCTATCTCCTTTCCCCACTTCAAAGGTGACAGAAGATAGAAAAGAAGGTAAAACAGTTTTTTTTGTTAGTCCAAAAGTAGGAATCGCCTCTTAGTTTCTTTTTATTATCGAATTCCACTTCACCTAAGTTACTTACTGATGATTGCCATGGCAAACCAGTAGTGTTGTTGTAATATTTTCAAATCCACTTGAATAATAGGGCTATGTTAAATGTTTTAATATCAAGTACACCCAAACCCCCTCCATCCTTTGGCCTACGAATTCTCTCCCATTTAACTAATTTATACCCAGTATGTCTAGTCGCTTTCCAAAGGAAGTCTCTCCTTATCTTATCCATTTCGTTAATAATTCCTTGTGGAAACTTAAAGGCTTGCAAGTGATAAATGGGTAGAGAGGATAAAATTTAATCTTTCAAATATCGTAACAAATTCTTACTTTTACTTAAAATTATTTAAACATATCACATGAATAGTCTTTCCCTACTAAAAATTTACTCACTCATATCCACAAACATCAGATTCACAAGTCCTTGAGTCATAAAATTCATCAAGAAAAGAAAGAAAATAAAGAAAATAAGAAGAAAATTAATCGAACCCTAAATATGACAATCATTCTCAAAATTTCTCTTCTTTATGGTTGATTTGCGTACTTGCTCCTTCTAGATTGATGCTCTCTCCTTAATATTCTTGTTCCTCTTTTTACTCTCAAGAACGTGATTCTTAAAGCTTGGTGGATATTAATGGTGGAAATGAAAAGAAAAATGTTGAAAATGGTAGAAGAAAAATGAAGAAATGGTTGTGAAAAATGGAATTGAGAGTGGTTGTGTGAATTTGTTTTACTTAAGGCCAGTCTCCTTATGTTCGACACCCTAAACTTAAATCCATATATACACTTGTGAAACATTTTAGGGGATTATAAATATTTTTGCTAAGATTGGGAATTGAATAACGACACAAATCCTTAATCTTACAAAATGGCGCCGTTGCCGGAGAGACGGTTTTAATTAAGTTGAAACTAACCAACTAATCTTTTCTGTAGTGTTGTGTCTTTCTTATTTTGAAGGTTTTTAGGTCACAAGATGAATCGGAAAGGCAAGACGTGAAATGATGGGAAGGCAAATGTGGAGTGGATGGCCCAACGAGGGCTATTCATTGCAAAGCAACGAAGGCTACATCCAGCAACCACAACCTTCCTATGGGCACTCTTACGAGCAAGGAGTTTCCTTCAATCACTTCTCCATCCTGGAGCCGACGGATGAAATGTTGAACCAATCTTGGGGTTTTGAACCTCAGGCGAACTTCCAAAATCCGTACACACCCGCCACACCAACCCATTCGTCTCAACCTTACCTCTACCAAGACGAGTATTATCCTCCAAACCAGGAGTATCAACAACCTCAAACTTCTTTTGAAGAAAAATGGCTTGATAAGCTAGACCTCTTAGAGAAATGCTTTTTAGAGATGTCGAATTCACTCATTAAAAACATGGACAAAGTTCATACCATTATTTGAGAATCCACTATCCAAACTTGTCATGATGAAGCTAGCCATTGTGATGAGGATCTTAGGGTCTTTGAAGAAGTAGAAATGGGAGAATCTCTTTGTGATGAGGGTTCTAGGGTTTTTGAAAAATTAGGGGTTGATGGTTCCCGAGGTGATGAGGAGGAGGAAATATTCAAACGGGAGGAACTTGAGGAAAAAAAGGACGCCAACTTTGAGTTGGATGAACATTTGTTTGATGGGGAATGTGGGTAAAATGGGGATTTAGGGATTGTGTTTTGTGAAAACTCGAGTGATGTGGAATGTGAACCAAAAGGGGACTCAAAGGTTGAATTTTATAAGGTCTCGAGCGATGTGGAATGCGAGTCATGTGATGACTCACTGGTTGAACCTTTCGACGAGTCGAGTGCCACCAAAATTAAAGATTTGGTTAAAGAAATTATAAATATTTTTGAGAAACTAGGGGTCGAGGATGAGGATGAGTCAATCCATGACTCAAAGTTTGGAAATTTAGACGAACCGACCATCCCAAAACTTGAGAAAATTCCACAAACTTTCCCAAAACACATGTCTTGTCAAACCATACATTACACCAAGCTTAAGATATAAGCGGTGTGATGTACATTGACCTGCCAATCAATCAAGAAGGAGTAAACTTGGGTATTGAATTGCCCCTCTCAACGAAAACCGACCTCAAACTCCTTCCAAAACCAGTAAGACCGCTCATTTCTCACCGCAAAACCAAGGGCAGGCAATGCAGGCTAACTCTCTTACCACCATGTGAGATCCTTCAAGGATTTGCGCACATATACGATTCACTCGAGCGAGGCTGACTTGAAGGCATCGGGATCGAGACGTTAAACGGGAGCGCTTGGCGAGAGGCAACTCGTCTTATCAGGTCGTATTTTTCTTTTATTATTTTTAATTTTTCTTTTCACAAAACTTCTTCATTTACGCTTAAATTTGCAAAAGTTTAAGTGTGGTGAGGGTGATTTTGCACAAAATCCTTTAATACTTCCAATTTACTGGAGATATTGATTTTGTGCAAAACCAAGTTTTGTAACTTTTTTGTGTCAAAAATTAAAGATAAATAAAAAAAATTTCGGAAAATTGAAAAATATAAAACAATATAAAATTCATAAAAGCCCATAAAAATTTTAAAGTTTCTCTTTTATTTCAAACTTCTTGTTTTGTAAATAAATTCTATTATCTTGCTTGGATTTGTAAATATCTCAAGGATTTTATAAGAAAAGTGAAAAAGGGTTTTTGAAAAGAAATTTTTTTGAAACCAAGTCCTTGAAGCAACAAGTTTTTGAAAAGTATAGGGTTTTGGAAAATGATAAATTTTAAAAACTTTTGAAGAATATTAAATTATTTGCCATAATATTTTCTATTCCACCTCATGTCATTTATACTATCCATGTAAAGTCCATTAATGGTTTAAAATTCTCATATCTTGTTCATCTCAATATTTTACGACAAAATATAATGTTTCCATTATTTAGTGCCGTATTAACATTTTTCAAAATTATCCTTAATTTTCAAACCATGGCTTCGTGAAATGTCTAATTTTTATCAGCCCTTTGAAACTTGTTGAAAACCTACCACACATTTTCTAGTACAAAGATGTATTTTCTTTATATGATTTAAAAAAATAAAAAATAAAAAATAAATCTGCTACACCTAGTCTTATGGTGTACCAAGTAGCTGGGTATAAGTGGTAATGAATCATTGGTATTCACGCAAAAGGGCCCGCTGCATGGCCTCGAATCCCAGTATGTTAGAAGTGACCAGAGGGAAATGATCCGCCACGGAGAGGCAAAGACCGAGGTAGCACGTTATTAAAGTAAAAAAATAATAAAAAAATAATAAAAAATAATAATAAAAAGAGATAAAATAAAACAAAATAAAAATAAGAAATATAAAATATATATAAATAAAAATAGCTATGTATGTACTTTTTAATAAAGAAATAAATAACTTTTAGTGTCATTAGACACAATTTTGTACTTGGAATTGGGAGTGTGAACTTTCAATTTGCTTCAAAGGGTGAAGTGAAATTTAACTGAAAATTTTGTGCGAAATTTAGGGGGCTAAAGTAGAAATATTTTATGAGAATACTATTTTGTGGAAAATGGATAATTGGGATCAATTATATCTACAACAAGATAAACAGAGGGCCAAGGATAACGAATGTGATCAACTTCTTACAAAGATTCAATTTGCGATTCATGGATCGAGAATGACACACACATAGAGCCTTGTGGGGGGAGTGATACAACATACAGAAGAAGATCCCGTACCCGACAAGTCAAATCTTGTGACATGATACTTGAGAACATAGTGAGTAATTATGACCAAACAACTGGAGCTGTTAGTTCCCTAAAAACATGTGATCAGGCCCGTGACCTATAATAAGTAATACCTCTCTATGGGATAAAGCCCTGAAGGAGGAGAAGAAATGCTACATGAAGGCTGAGAAAGAGATCTTCGCGCTCGGTCATGCCTTAGAGAGATTCGAACCCTACCTACTCAGATCGAACATCGCCGCTTACACTGATTACTCGGTGATCAAATACATCTATAATAAGATAAACAGAGGGACGAGGATGACGAATTACATTAACTTCCTGCAAAGATTCAACTTGAGATTCATGGATGGAGAAGGACACACACTGGAGAGCCTTGTGAGGAGAGTAATTTACCATGCAGAAAAAGATCCCGTACCCGACAAGTACAAAACTTGCAATGTGATACCTGAGAGCGATTATGACGGACGTCGTGGACTGAACAACCACAGTCGTTAGTTCCCTAAAATTAGATGGTTAGGCTCGTGACCTAAAATAATCACTATTTGGGGGGGCAGCCCATTATTTTATTAATTTTTAGTTTAAAATTTTAAATTTTAAATTGCAAATGCGAGCCGAGTAAAGAAAGGTTGGGAAGGCGAAAAGACATTTTCCTGGGAATGTACAAGTGGAGAAACTGACCCCCTCACCCAATAGCTTCCATTTATGGCAGTCCTATAGCACCTGACCACAGTGGTTTTGTCTCCCCATCACTACTATATAAATAAGACTTCCCTCTCTACTTGACCATATACCCGAACACTCACTTATCCTTCCTTACATCGTAAAATCCCTTCACTAATGCAAACACTAGAGGAAGGAAAAATGACAGGTAAAAGAAATGCGGCAACTGTAGCCGAAAGAGAGAGAAGGAACTAAATCTTGGGAACTCCAGCACGGCTACGGCAAGGGTACTAAAGACAGAGTCCATCACCGCCGAGCATGATGAAGGGCCAACCAGATAAGATTCCCACATTCTCCATTGTATAGAAGGCTGAGGCTTAATGAGGATCATGCAGTACCGGTAGAAGTTGTCACTTTGCCACTTTAGAGATGCATTATCGATAACAGATCAAGGTAGGGGAATAGAGAGTATCCCCACTTACGAGAGGTGTTGGGAAATTCACAGCCATGTACGTTACATGCGCAGCGGAACCTATGGATTTAACCTGTCCTAGGATCTACGTTAAGGGAATAAAAGTACGAGATTAACTATTAAAATTTATACCTCGGATCTTCCCGATCCGCGAGACGAAGAACGGATGTAAGTTTGAACTTTTCTGACTTGCAACCTTCTCCTTCCTGAAGCTCGACTCGCGACCTCCTTGCTTCTCCTAGGGATGAAGATCTATCGCTCCCAAGTTCTCAAGATAGAGAATCTCTACTCGTATCCACACAAACTTCAGATGTACGGAATAACCGGACATGGCTAGACAAGTCCGGAAATACTTTCCGAAAATCTCTCAAAACTTGCTCTCTTTTTCTATGTAATAGACGACCTCTAAGGCTTCTGAATTGTGTGTCGAATAGAAGGGGGCTACCCCTTTCTTTATACTAGAGAGAGGGCTGAAAGAATGACAACTTTTGTTAAGGAAACAAATCCTGCTTGCCGCGTGAACAGTAATTTCTGTTTCGAACGGACCATCGTTTCTAAATAAATGATGCTTTTCCGCCAAGCAAATCAACACATACCATATGCGTTCCATTTGAACGCGTGAACAATAATTCCTACTTCAAACGAACCATCATTTCCAAATAAACGATGCTTGTCCGCCAAGCAAATCAGCACATATCATATGTGTTCCGTTCGAACGCGTGAACAGTAATTCCTGTGCGTGAACAGTAATTTCAACACAATAAAATATCCAATTTTTGATTTATACTTTTGCCCATTTATGCATCACATGTATAACGGTTATTGAGGTATTTTCATCCTGTACGAATGGAGTTTACTGTGTGACCGTGTAGGTTCCATTTAACGCTGTCAACGATCTTCTAAAGATCGTAAGTCATGAGTAATCTCTAGACAGATGTCATGACTAGCCATGTTAAATGAAATGATCAGTGATCATAAACCTATCTGAATAGATATTTGATTGTTCCTTTTGTTCTATGATATATGTCTTGATTATAAGACATGGAAGTATGACATCCTTGAGTTTGATCAAAGTCTCTTTCCTGATCGAGAATTAGACTGAGTAAATACAAAATGATATTAACAATACATGTTAATCCATTTTGAGCAAGGCCATGCATTTCCTTCAGTCCTAGTTCATCAGGGGCCCAGTGATATCTCCCTCTTAACGAGAGGAACAAATCCCATCTTGATCACTCACATTCCTCGTCATGATTCAGTGCATACCTAATGATGACCCTAATGATCATCCCGTTACGGATGAAGTATGATCATATTAAAGTATGCAGGTCCTCATACAGAAATTCATGGTGACCTCAGGTCGTAGGAACAAGCACACTATTCATATGAGAATCACTAATAACATATACCGTGTATATTCTCATAGTGTGGTCAGTCCAGCACGTTTTCTCTAACATGAATCTATATTCCAGACTTGACATCCCTATGTCCATGATCAGCAGAACATGATCATCCGGTCTGCGAATATACTAGTGTAGATATGTAGCTTCTTACTTGAAGTATGTTTATCTCTATAAACATCCTACATATCACTAGGGACAATTTAGAATGTCATTCGTTTGTTCACAGTTCTACTATCAGAATCACGTATTCTGGTGACATGAACCCGAAATGTCATTCATGGTCGATCGAATATATGTAAATATATTAGTGAACAAGCACACTATTCATATGAGAATCACTAATAACATATACCGTGTATATTCTCATAGTGTGGTCAGTCCAGGACGTGTTCTCTAACACGAATCTATATTCCAGACTTGACATCCCTATGTCCATGATCAGCAGAACATGATCATCCGATCTGCGAATATACTAGTGTAGATATGTAGCTTCTTAGTTGAAGTATGTTTATCTCTATAAACATCCTATATATCACCAGGGACAGTTTAGAATGTCATTCGTTTGTTCACAGTTCTACTATCAGAATCACGTATTTTGGTGACATGAACCCGAAGTGTCATTCATGGTCGATCGAATATATGTAAATATATTAGTGAACCATACATACATTCATATATGAACTGATAAACGTGTTTCTCATAATCTAATTTCTAGTCCAACACTTTGGCCTAGGGCATAATTCCTTCAGTCTCCCACTTGCACTAGGCCAATTTTAAGCATCCAATGCTCATTAGGCAACATGACCTTCATGTTCTACTAGCGGGAAATATATGTCTATCAGATTATAGAAATTTACATTGCAAACTTATAACGTCTATTATTGATCTCTATCTTTAGTCGAGAACTTCTGAAACAGGTACTTCTATCCTTGTAGCTTTAGTCTTAGCAATTTTTTGTTCGCAACACAGATCGTCAGGCTTTAAGAGCACTCGGGACTACTTTTAGTTCCAATTTCAAGTTTTGATCCAAGCATACCTATTTTTTGCTTCTAAAGCATCAATATGGGGTCTTGTTTCAGTTACAGTACCTTATTTGGAACTCTTTCCAAATTACTGTATTCGAAATAAATGAATTGCGATAACGATCCATGTTAGGAATGTGTAATATCTTACCATTACCTAGCTCCTCATAGATCTAGATATCTTAGTTCTTCATAAGAACTTAGATATTTATTATAGTCATCAAATAACTATAATTTGCTCTCTTATGCTATAAGTATATTGCACAGTACATTGTATGGCTTGAAAAATTTTATTCATCCCGTTATCAAGAACCGTTTCTTGTATATTGAACCTTTCAATAAATGGATGATAAACGTATGTCTTCATTATATGAATGTCGTAGGCAAAAATTCTTTATTTCATATTGAACTTTTTCAATATATATTGTTGAAAGCATAGAATCCAATTCATGTGCCTTTCATTGTTCATATTAGTGCCACAAACAAGAACTCTTTCTTGTATATTGAATATTCAATATATGGTTGAAGGAATAAAATCTAATTCTTATACCCTTTTTTTGTTCATGTGAATGACATAAGCAAGAATTATTTCTTGTATATTGAACACTTCAATATATGGCTGAAGGCATAGAATCTCATTCATATATCTTTCATCATTCATATGACCACCGTAAGCAAGAACATTTCTGGCTTATTGAATTCTTTCAATATCTTACTAATGTACTTTATCTTACAACCATAAGTCTGCATAGACTACAACTCCCAATTCTTAGGATGGTGAAGGTTCTTTGTTGTAACACTAGAACACTATCATACTCCCACTGAATTTCTTGAAGCCGATGTTGTCTTATCTGTTTCGATTAAGTAAAATTCTTCAATTTACTTTGTCAAATAGATTCATCCTAAGATGCTTGCATTAATCCATTCACGAATAAATTTACCTTTCAGAATTCTTGCGATCACAAAATTATTGCCATGTATCTAAGATACATCCACAATAAAGTTCCTATAAAGGAATATGAGTTTTATATCCTTGTTCCATCATTCACAATCTCATTGTGCTATCGAAGTTACAATTCGTAATAACAACAAGTGAGAAAGTCCTTTTACTATAGCCCATACTATAGCTACTTTCTTTGCTATTTTTAGGTAGGGAGAACAATTGGATCGAAGAATTGACTCAAAAAGTGGTTAGTCTTCTTTCAAAATGTACTGAATGCAATGGTCATCAAACCATTGGATACTCCAATCAAGTTCCAAACATGATTGCTTGTATATGCGTTGCATCTCAATTCTCGTGGTCCAACCATTTTGAGAACATTGTCTCTTCACAGTCTCCTCGGTAGAAAGTTGACTCATCCTCAATGAGCACCTTTTATTGGATATGAGAAATCATATCTCTCAGCTAATGTCTACCTGGTCTGTGAGGAGCACCTTATGTTTCAAGTATTGCCTTATTAACTACTTGATAGCATCAATAAAGGTTCATCGCTAGTATGTGGATCTCGAACCTTTCGAGATGTATTACACTCCCACTGCTTCTTTAGGAGATGAGATCTCTTTTAAAGAAGTCTGAATTATTAGTAGCAAAAAATTTGAACTCGTAATGGATCAAATTCCACAAATATTTATAAGATTGTTATGTTGACACCGTCAAACCTTTTGACACGAGTCGTACTTCAACCTTTAAAGACAACTCGGGACTATCCCAACCCATATCAGATATGGTGTCTTTTGAACCTTATGATATTCAGTGTTTAGTATGTTTAAGAGTATAAACCTTGAAGAACCTCGGAGGATCTGCTTGACTTATCATAGATTGAATCTTTTCCAATAAGTTTTATCATCTTCTTTATGTACACATTGTGAGATGTTGCATATAAAACTTATTTTGAAACCCTTTTCATAATTTCTAAGATAATTATCAAACTATTGACTAAAATACTTGCCACCTCGATATGATCGAAGTGCTCTTATTATCTTGTCAAGGCGATATCGAATTTTATTCTTAAATGCTTTGAACACTTCAAAGATTTTTTGTTTCATTAAATAAACCTTTTACTTAAAACATGTTAAGACGAAATATTGAAATCCCTATTTCTAGCTGGCTTACTTGTTGTCTCTTGTGCATCTATATGCATGAGTCTCAACAAACTAATCCATCAACTTTGTAATGGTTGCCCATTCTTATTATCTTGATCGACAAATAAGATTCACATATCTCAATTGATCCTAGATCCAATGAGTCTACCATTCCACATATGGTGGAGTTTAGAAATGCAATTCTCATTTTGTAACTAAGATGACATTGCTAGAAGTATATGCCATGGAATCAGTGGACTTATTCATTAGCGTAAAATGGTTATTTTTCTATGTGAACATTTCAAATAAAATTTTATTATTCCAAATAATAAATTTTACAACTATTTTAATGCTAATATGAAAATAACTTTTATTTCATTATAAGTCTACGATGGCTAAGTCAATAAAATCCTAGACCTAATATAGCAACTCTTGCTTCATTCCCTACCCGTAGATCGACTTCTCCTCTAGCTAATCTTCTTCTTCTGAGTAATATCCTGCACATTCAAAATGTGAGAATTACAGTGGATATCCAATATCCAAGTAAAGAATTAGGAAGAGGAGTACCTGAAATGGCAGCCATTAATTCTTCTTCCTGACATGTCTTACATTCTCATCTCCAGTGATCACGCATAGAGTATGCTATCCCTTCCCCGGATGCCTCAGGCTTAGGCAACACTTTGCCTTCACTTTTGATCCAGCTCTCCCATGCGGCTTGTCTACTCAACTCCCTTTCCCTTTCAATGATGAGGGCATCAATGACAACTTTTGCCTCTATGTCCTTCTCCACCTGTTTCAGCATCTTATGCAATTCGCTGATCATCGTCTCCATCCGACGCTTATGATATTCAGTGGTGAATAAAAAAAAGCTCTGAGGAAGCGATCCAAGAATCATGTCAATCATGAATTCCCTTGGAATAGGCGCACCAAGTCTCTCTAAGTAATCAATGTGGCTTCTCATCTTGAACACATGAGTATCCATAGAGGAGCCATGACCCATCTTGCTCTCAATTAGTAGCTTGGTGAGCTTGTAGCGCTGAATACTAGCCTGCTTTCGGAATATTTCCTTAAGCGCCTTGATCATATCATAGACATCCATAACCTATTTCCTTAACCTATTTGCTTCCGAAGCTTAGGTTTCATTCCTGCTAACATCATCCAGGCTACTTCATCAGAATCATCAATAAACTTCTGATAAGTGTCTCGATCGACTCTAGAGGCGATCGAAGGCGGTGGATTTAGGATGGGTGTCTCAAAGACGTACAACTTTCCTTCACTCTTGAGAACAATTCACAGAGTCCTGAACCATTTAGGGAAGTTTATGCCATCGAGCTTATCCTTCTCAAGGATAGATCGCAAGTCCGTAAATTTTGAACTCATTCTACAAGTTTAATATGCAATGTAAAGTTTATTATTTAAAATTAGATTTATCCTAATTTTGGTTCATATATTATACTCCCACTATTTTCTTCAAATCAATCACCTTCAGTAGTATTGATTCAGAAACATTAGTTAAATGATGTTTCATAGTGAGTCAAGATCCGTATTTCATTGAGTATTAAGTGCGGTTTGACGCAACCCTCAATACACAACTATTTAGGTAGGAACACTTCCAATTGTATCATATACAACTCTTTTCTTTTATGGAATGGGCATCATATGCCCGGTGTATTATCCCATCTTGTGCCCTGAGCCCAAGTCTGACTTGCTTGCTCAGTTAAGTTTAACCATGTATAATTATCGGTGAAATATTGTCTAGCACACTCAGCTTTGGTATGACCCATGCTGGATGCCATTTCCCACATACCCTCATTTATAAAGACAACCCCCCAGATGCTCAGCTTTGGCATGTCCCACATGGAAGAATGTCTAAGTACCGAGTGCTTCAGTGACATGGGCGGCACTTCCGTATTTAACATTCTGAAGGATTTTGTTTTAGATTTATAAATATAAACATCACAGAAACAAGATAAATATAGTATGAGCATAATCCTCACGAGCGATCATGAGGTTCCTAATCCTAGATCTATCTCTAGATTGCAGGTGAATCTTCAACGAAACCTTCGTTGTATGCGTGCGAAGATCCAATGCCATCTTCCGAAGATTGCGCCAACATCCTCTTCCTGTCTTGATATAATATCTTTCCTAACTATCCTATTGCTAGAAAAGTAGTTTACAATTTTGGACAACTCACTGGTTGCCATAATTACAACTTTGGACAACTCACAGGTTGCCATAGATATTAAATAAAATACAAGCATTCACACACAAGATTACATCATAGAACAATCACAGATCTAACGCTCATACCATATTTATATAAATTAAATTCCTTGTATAACAAAAATTAGGGTTTCTCGCAAAATCAGCCTTGTTCCGTTGGGAACAGAACTATTCCGTTCTCAACGGAATAATGCTGAATAATTCTGGCGAAATTTCAGCACACTCCGTTCTGAACGGAACTATTCAGTTCGAAACGGAATAACGTTGCGTTTTCAATTTCCTTTAATTTTAGTTCTGTTTCCAAAACAGATTCCGAAAAACTATTTTTCGAAACTCTATAAAATCATAATATCCAATATTATATTCCTATAAACTATTTCCGTGATGTTTTGAAAAAAATATTTTCAAAACCCTAAAATTTATTATACTAGACTTTAGTAAATTTTAATATGTAATCGACGATTATTTCCTTAACGAATGCTCTTGATGCCACTGTTGGGAAATCCACAACCATGTACGTTACATGCGCAGCGGAACCTGTGGATTTAACCCGCCCTAGGATCTACGATAAGGGAATAAAAGTACGAGATTAACTATTAAAATTTATACCTCGGATCTTCCTGATCCGCGAGACGAAGAACAGATGTAGGTCTGAACTTTTCTGACTTGCAACCTTCTTCTTCCTGAAGCTTGACTCGCAACCTCCTTGCGTCTCCTAGGGATGAAGATCAATCGCTCGCAAGTTCTCAAGATTGAGAACCTCTACTTGTATCCACGCGAACTTCAGACGTTCAAGAATAACCAGACTAGGCTAGACAAGTCCGGAAATACTTTCCGAAAATCTCTCAAAACATTTTCTCTTTTTCTATGTAATAGACGGCCTCTAAGTCTTCTGAATTGTATGTCGAATAGAAGGGGGCTACCCCTTTATTTATACTAGAGAGAGGGGTGAAAGAATGACAACTTTTGTTAAGGAAACAAATCTTGCCTGCCGTGAAAACAGTAATTCCTGCTACGAACAGACCATCATTTCCAAATAAATGATGCTTGTCCACCATGCAAATCAGCACATACCATATGTGTTCCGTTCGAATGCGTGAACAATAATTCTAGTGTGTGAACAGTAATTCCTGCTCCGAACGGACCATCATTTCCAATTAAACGATGCTTGAAAATCAGCACATACCATATGTGTTCCGTTCGAACGCATGAACGTAATTCCTATGCGTGAACAGTAATTCCAGAACAATCAAATATCCAATATTTGATTTATTCTTTCGCCCATTTATACATCACATGTATAACTGTTATTGAGGTATTTTAATCCTGTATGAATGGAGTTCACTGTGTGGCCGTGTAGGTTCCATTTAACGCTAGCAACGATCTTCTAAAATCGTAAGTCATGAGTAATCTCTAGACTGATGTCATGACTACCCACGTTAAATGAAATGATCAACGATATCATAAACCTATCTGAATAGACATTTGCTTATACCTTTTCTTCTACGATATTCGTCTTGATCACAAGGCACAGTAATATGTCATCCTTGAGTTTCATCAAAGTCTCTTTCCTGATCGAAAATTAGACTGAGTAAATACAAAATGATATTAACAACACATGATAATCCTTTGAGCATGGCCATGCATTTCCTTCGGTCCTAGTTCATCAGGGGCCCAGAGATATCTCCCTCTTAACGAGAGGAACAAATCCCATCCTGGTCACTCACATTCCTCGTCATGATTCAGTGCATACCTAATGATGACCCTAATGATCATCCTGTTGGGAAATCCATAGCCATGTACGTTACATGCGCAGCGGAACCTATGGATTTAACCCGCCCTAGAATCTATGTTAAGGGAATAAAAGTATGAGATTAACTATTAAAATTTATACCTCGGATCTTCCTGATCCACGAGATGAAGAAACGGATGTAGGTCTGAACTTTTCTGATGTGCAACCTTCTCCTTCATGAAGCTCGACTTCGCGAACCTCTTTGCTTCTCCTAGGGATGAAGAACTGATCGCTTGCTTATCTCCAAAGTAGGAGATCTCTACTCATATCCACGCGAACTTCAAACAGACGGAATTACCGGAATCGGCTAGACGAGTCCGGAAATACTTTCCGAAATAACCCTCACAAGACTCTCTCTCTCTCTTAGTATTACGGCTGCCTCTAGAGCTACTAATTGTGTGTCTAATAGAGGGGTTATGCCCCTCTATTTATACTAGAGAGAGAGGGTGAAAGAATGACAAGTTTCGATAAGGAAACTCTTCCAGCCGCCCGAGTTCCAGTCAACCGGAACCTGTGTTCCAGTTGGACGGAACAATTCCAGCATTAGTGCCAGCCGACCGGAACTTGTGTTCCGGTTGGCCGGAACAATTCCAGTATATGCAAAATTTTAGTTCCGGTCAACCGCAACCGGTTTGCCGGAACAATTCCAGCATATGTAAAATTTCAGCATCTAATGCTTTATTCTTTCACCAATTTATACATCACATGTATAACTGTTTCTAAGATATTTTTCTTCCCATCCGAATGGAGTTCATTGTGTGACCGTGTAGGTTTCATTTAACGCTGGCAATGATCTTCTAAATATCTTAAGTCATGAGTAACCTCTAGTCTGATGTCATGACTACCCATGTTAAATGAAATGATCAGCGATCATAAACCTATCTGAATAGACGTTTGTTTATTCCTTTTGTTCTACGATATATGTTTTGATCACAAGGCACGGTAATATGTCATCCTTGAGTTTGATCAAAGTCTCTTTCCTGATCGAGAATTAGACTGAGTAAATACAAAATGATATTAACAACACATGTTAATCCATTTTGAGCATGGCCATGCATTTCCTTCAGTCCTAGTTCATCAGGGGGCCCAGAGATATCTCCCTCATGACGAGAGGAACAAATCCCACCTTGGTGACTCACATTCCTCGTCATGATTCAGTGCATACCTAATAATGACCCTAATGATCATCCCATTACGGATGACGTAAGATCATATTAAAGTATGCAGTTCCTCATACAGGAATTCATGGTGACCTCAGGTCGTAGGAACAAGAACACTATTCATATGAGAATCACTAATGACATATACCATATATATTCTCATAGTGTGGTCAGTCCAGGACTTGTTCTCTAACACGTACCTATTTTCCAGACTTGGCATCTCTATGTCCATGATCAGCAAAATATGATCATCCAGCTATAAGAAATTTACATTCACAACCCATACACATAGATATATAAAAAACAATATTTATTGAATAAATATTAATGTCTTAATACATTATCAATTTCCTAGCACAAATATATTTGGCCTAGGGCACTAATCCTACAGTCTCCCACTTGCACTAGCCTAATTCTAAGTATCTTATGCCCATATACCTAACATGACCCTCATGCTTGAGTGGTTTAGTTAATGGATCGGCGGCATTGTCGTCCGATGGCACTCTACACATTTTAACATCACCCCTTTGTATGATCTCTCTGATTAGATGGAAGCGCCGCAGTATGTGCTTGGGCTTTTGGTGAGATCTCGGTTCCTTTGCTTGTGTGATCACTCCATTGTTGTCACAATATAGATCCACTGGTTCCGAGATACTCGGAACTACTCTTAGCTCATCCAATAAATTCTTTATCCAAACAGCTTCTTTAGCCGCTTCTGCAGCGGCTATATACTCTGCTTCCATTGAAGAATCTACTACAGTCCATTGCTTGGAACTCTTCCATGTCACTACGCCTCCATTTAGGCAAAATAAATAACCTGATTGCGATCTAAAGTCATCTGAGTCTGTCTGGAAGCCTGCGTCGGTGTAACCCTTTACATCGAGCTCGTCTTCCATACCTCCATAGACTAGGAACAGGTCCTTAGTTCTTCGTAAGTACTTAAAGATTCTTTTAACAGCTATCCATTGACTTTCACCTTGATTAGACTGAAACTTGCTTGTTGCGCTCAATGAGTATGACACATCTGGTCTAGTACATATCATGGTATACATGATAGATCCTATAGCTGAAGCATATGGGATCTTATTCATGCGTCTTCGTTCCTACTCACTTGTAGGACACTGTGTCTTACTAAGAGAAACGCCATGTGACAATGGCAAAAATTCTTTCTTGGATTCTTTCATTATGAACCGTTTCATGGCCTTGTCTATGTATGTACTTTATCTCAGACCTATAGGCCTTCTAGATCTATCTCTATAGATCCTGATTCCTAGCACGTAGGAGGCTTCTCCTAGGTCCTTCATCGAGAAATTATCTCCCAACCATTTCTTGATGTTCAATAATGTTGGGACGTCATTTCCCATGAGTAATATGTCATCTACGTAAAACACCAGGAATACTACCGTGCTCCCACTGAACTTCATCTAAACATAAGGCTCACCTTCACTTTTGGTAAAATCAAAACTTTTGATGACTTCATCAAAACGAAGGTTCCAATTTCGAGATGCTTGCTTCAATCCATAGATGGATTTCAGAAGCTTGCAAACCTTACTAGAATTCTTAGGATCGACAAAACCCTCGGGTTGCATCATATGCAAGCCCTCGGTCAGATTTCTGTTTAGGAAAGCTGTTTTGACACCCATTTGCCATATTTCATAGTCATAATATGTTGCTATGGCTAATAGAATTCTGATAGATTTAAGCATAGCTACAGGTGAGAAAGTTTCGTCATAGTCAACACCATGAACTTGTTTGAAACCTTTTGCCACAAGCCTTGCTTTGTAGGTTTGTACCTTTCCATCAACGTCAGTCTTCTTCTTGAAGACCCACTTACATTTGATGGTCTTCAAGCTTTCGGATGGATCAATCAAATTCCAAACTTGATTGTCATGCATGGATTGCATCTCGGCTCTCATGGCCTTTAACCATTTCTGAGAGTCAAGACTCTTTATAGTATCTTGGTAGGACGTGGGTTCATCATCTATGAATGTCACATCATCATCATTAGACACGAGAAATCCGTATCTCTCAGGCTCATGACGAATCCTACTAGATCTACATTGAGTATGTTGTGTTTCAAGCTCACCAACTCCTTGAGAGCTTGTTTGTTCCTCCATCATAGGTTCTACAACTATAGGTGGGTTTCGAATTTCTTCGAGTTATACTTTGCTCCCACTGCTTCTCATAGAGACAAACTCTCTTTCCAAGAAAGCTTCATTGCAAGCAACAAACACTTTGTTCAACGATTGGTGGTAAAAGTAATATCCTTTACTTTCCTTAGGATATCCCACAAATAGGCATTTGTCAGATTTGGGTCCGAGTTTATCGGGAGACTGACGTTTGACATAAGTCTCACATCCCCAAATTTTAAGAAAAGACAACTTGGGGCCTTTCCCCGTCCACATCTCATATGGAGTCTTTTGAACCGCTTTGGATGGAATCCTGTTCAGTATGAATGCGGCAGTCTCAAGAGCGTAACCCCAGAAAGACATTGAAAGGCTCATTTGACTCATCATCGATTGAACCATATCCAATAAGGTTTGATTCCTCCTTTCGGACACTCCATTCCACTGAGGAGTTCCTTGAGGAGTCAGTTGTGAAACTATTCCACATTCTCTAAGATGATCCTCAAATTCCTGACTCAGATATTCGCCTCCTCGATCAGATCGAAGTGCTTTAATCTTCTTGCCAAGTTGATTCTGTACTTCATTCTTAAATTCTTTGAACACTTCAAAGGATTCAGACTTGTGCTTCATTAGGTAGACATAACCATATCTACTGAAGTCATCCGTGAAAGTTATGAAGTACCGATACCCACCTCTAGCGGGCATGCTCATTGGTCCACATACATTAGTATGTATGAGTTCTAATAAGTCATTGACCCTTTCAGCAACTTTTGTGAAGGGTTTCTTAGTCATCTTGCCAAGTAAACAAGACTCGCACGTCTCAAATGATTCCAAATCAAATGAGTCTAAAAGTCCATGAGAGTGGAGTTTAGAAATGTATTTCTCATTTATATGGCCTAAGTGACAGTGCCAGAGGTATGTTGCATTTGAGTCATTTGGTTTAAATCGTTTAGTGTTAATGTTATATATGGACTTATAATTCTCTTTCTTAAGATCTAGCACGTAAAGACCTCTTTCTAATAGAACATTTCCATAGAAAAGATTATCCTTTAAGATAGAACAACTATTATTCTTAATAACAAATTTATAACCATCCAAAGCTAGACTAGAAATAGAAATAATATTTCTGCTCATAGCAGGTAGAAAATAACAATTATTAAGTACTAATACAAGTCCACTAGGTAAAGTCCATAAATAAGTTCCTATGGCTAATGCAGCAACTCTTGCTCCATTTCCCACACGCCTGTCGACTTCGCCCTTAGCTAATCTTCTACTCCTTTGTAGTCCCTGCACATCATTACAAATCTGAGTACCACATCCGGTATCCAATACCCAAGATTTAGGAGTAAGTGAATTAGTTTCAATAATAAAAATACCTGAAGCGGTAGTCATACTACCCTTCTTGATTTCGTCCTGATAGAGTTTGCAGTTTCTCTTCCAATGGCCAACCTTGTTGCAATGGAAGCAAACTCCCTCCTTGTCTTTCTTGATCTTAGGTTTAGGCAACACCTTGCCTTTAACCTTGTTTTTGTTTCCGATCTTCTTACTCTTCTTCTTGTGAACCATTAGGACATCTTTGACAACACTTGTCTTCATGTCCTCTTGTACATTCTTAAGCATCCCATGCAACTCGGTGATGGATTTCTCCATCTGATGAATTGCTTAAAACTAGGAGGTAACGACCCGAGAATTATGTCAACAACCAATTCTCTGGGCATAGCTGAACCAAGCCTCTCCAATTGATCAAGATAGCTCTTCATCTTGAGTACATGGGCACTCACAGATGAACCTTCAACCATCTTTGTGTTAGTCAGAGAGACGGACTCTTTAAAGCGCTCAACTCTAGCGTGCTCTTGGAACATTTCCTTGAGAGTTACGATCATATTGTAAGCACCCATGTCCTCCAGTTGCTTGTGAAGCTCGGAGGTCATGGTCGCTAGCATGAAACAAGCTATCTCCATGTCATCCTTAACGTATTTAGCATACGCATCTCGGGCAGCCCTTGTGGCTCCCTGTTCTGGTTCCTCTGGGTAAGCCTCTTCTATGACATACAGTTTATTGTCAGCCATGAGAACAATTCTCTGGTTTCTAAACCAGTCAAGGAAGTTAGATCCATTGAGCTTATCCTTCTCAAGGATAGATCGCAAATTCAATCCAGTTGAATTATTATTTGCCATTATTCTACAAGTTAAAATGTAAAGTGCCATTATTATTTATTCATTGGGGTTGTTTTGTTTTGGTGTTTCTTCAAATCAACCACCTTCAGTAGTATTGATTCGGAATCTTCAAATGAATGAGGTTTCATAGTGAGTCAAGATCCGTATTTCATTAAGTATTAAGTGCGCTTTGGCGCAACCCTCAATACACAACTATTTAGGTAGGAACACTTCCAATTGTATCATATACAACTCTTTCCTTTTATGGAATGAGCATCATATGCCTTGTATATTATTCCATCTTGTGCCCTAAGCCCAAGTCCGACTTGCTTGCTCAGTTAAGTTTAACCATGTATGATTATCAGCGAAATAGAGTCCATCACACTCAGCTTTGGCATGACCCATGCTGGACGCCATTTTCCACGTACCCTCCTCTACAAAGACAATCCTGTTGGTGAACCCGTAGCCATGTACGTTACATGCGCAGCGGAACCTACGGGTTCAAACCCACCCTAGGATCATCGTTAAGGAAATAAAAGTACGAGGATCTTCCTGATCCGCGAGAAGAAGAACAGATGTAGGTCTATACTTTTCTAACGTGCAACCTTCTCCTTCCTGACGCTCGACTTCGTGAACCTCCTTGCTTCTCCTAGGGATGAAGACCTGATCGCTTGCTTATCTTCAAAGTATGAGATCTCTACTCGTATCCACGCGAACGTCAGACAGACGGAATTACCGAACTCGGCTAGACGAATCCGGAAATACTTTCCGAAATTACCCTCAAAAAACTCACTCTCTCTTGGTATTACGGCTGCCTCTAAGGCTTCTAATTGTGTGTCTAATAGAGGGGGCATTCCCCTCTATTTATACTAGAGAGAGGAGTGAAAGAATGGCAAGTTTCGATAAGGAAACCCTTCCAGCCGCTAGAGTTCCGGTCGGCCGGATCCTGTGTTCTGGTTGGCCGGAAGAATTTCAGCATATGTAAAATTTAGTTCCGGTCGACCGGAACTTGTGTTTCGGTTGGCGGAAATGTAAAATTTCAGCATCCAATGCTTTATTCTTTCAATAATTTATACATCATATGTATAACTATTTCTAAGTTATTTTCTTCCCGTATGAATGGAGTTCGTTGTGTGACCATGTGTTGGGTTTCTACCGTTCATAACGGAGCGAAAAATAGAAAACGAAACAAAATCGAATTCGAAACCCAAAAGAATGATCCGTGAATTACAATTAAATCAAAGAAAAGTTCATAACTTTGTACCTTCGGATTACGCTTAATCCGTGATGATCAAAAGCGAATTTGGTTGACGCTTTTCTTTGGTCGATTCCAAACATGTTTCCAAACCGATCCTTTGTATGTTTCGCCTAACTGGTATAACAAACCGATCTCCAAACGAACGGATTCCCCAAGCAAACCGATTCTCCAAGCAAAACTACGATTTCAACTCGAATCACAAAGACGCCGCACTTCGCTTCGTCCTCTACCGGTATCCACACGAACAACCCCTTTGAACGGATAAAGAACGATATATGCTAGTATCCGTTCTTCATTTCTCTCACAGAAATAACAAGAGAATAATTTTCGGGTTTTTCTCTCCTCTTTGTCTCACAAAATTTGGACGAAAATATAATGATCCTTAATCTGATTTTTGGGGTGTCTCTTGTGCCTACATAGTCCATAAGTTTCATATCCTATGTGCATGGTAACTATGTAACCATATATGCAACACACCTTATCATATAAGATGTAGGATTGGATGTGTCACTTGACTATGTAGCTCTCCATACAACTTATCACATAAGTTATGATTTTTCTGTGTACGTCTCAATAGTTGTTCTTTGTGTGTGACCCTGTAGGTTTACTTAATGTTGGCAATAATCACAACGGATTATAAATCATGAGCAGCCTCTAGCAAGACATCATGATTACCCAAATTAAGCAAATATAGATGATTCGATCAAACCTAATTTATGTCATGCATTGTATCCCTTTGGTACACGATATCTATATCGTCCATAAGGCATGGTATGTGTCAACCTTATGTTGGTCGATATATATTTCTTGACACCGAATTTGATTGAACATGAAATGACATTAATAACTCTTTATTAATTCACTTGAGCACGGCCGTGCGTTTCTTCAATCAAATCATCAAGAGGCCTAAAGATATCTCTCTCAATTTATGAGAGCAACAAATCCTATCTTAATTAAACTCTTTCCTCCGCATAATTCATTATATACCTAATTATAATCTTTATGACCGCCCGGTTAAAGACGATGTTAGATTATATTAAAGTATAAAATTTCTCATGTAGGAAACTGAGATAATCTCAAGTCTAAGGATTACAGATACATTCTTTACTGAGAATAACTAATGACACGAACCATGTAGTATTCTCATGGTGGGTCAATCCAGTATATGGTCTCTAACATATACTTATGTTAATGACTTAATAACTCTTATTCATGATAGGTAAAACGTGACCATCAGTCAACTAACATACTGATGTACATTTATAGCTTATCATAAAGTATGTTTGTCTCACAAACATCCTATGAATGATCAGGGACAGTTTAGAATATCATTCATAATATTTTATAGTTTTACTATCAAAGTCACATACTTTGATGATATAAAACTGAATATCATATTCAAGGTTCATTTTAGTAATAAGAATAAAATAACCAATACGCATTTATTATATAAAATATCTCTAAATAAAAACAATATTTGTTTAACACAATCCATACATCTAGGTCTCAAATACATTGGCCTAGGGCATACTACTAACACCATGTAGGTTCCATTTAACGCTGGCAACGATCTTCTAAAGATCGTAAGTCGTGAGTAACCTCTAGACTCATGTCATGACTACCCATGTTAAATGAAATGATCAGCGATCATAAACCTATATGAATAGACATTTGTTTATTCCTTTTGTTCTACGATATATATCTTGATAACAAGGCACGGTAATATGTCATCCTTGAGTTTCATCAAAGTCTCTTTCCTGATCGAGAATTAGACTGAGTAAATACAAAATGATATTAACAACACATGTTAATCCATTTTGAGCATGTCCATGCATTTTCTTCAGTCCTAGTTCATCGGGGGGCCCAGAGATATCTCCCTCTTAACAGAGGAACAAATCCCATCTTGGTCACTCACATTCCTCGTCATGATTCAGTGCATACCTAATGATGACCCTAATGATCATCCCATTACGGATGACGTAAGATCATATTAAAGTATGCAGTTCCACATACAGGAATCCATGGTGACCTTAGGACATAGGAACAAGCACACTATTCATATAAGAATCACTAATGACATATACCATGCATATTCTCATAGTGTGGTCAGTCTAGTACGTGTTCTCTAACATGCACCTATATTCCAGACTTGACATCTCTATATTCATGATCAGCAAAACATGATCATCCAGTCTGCGAATATATTAGTGTGGATAGGTAGCTTCTTACTTGAAGTATGTTTATCTCTATAAACATCCTACATATCACTAGGGACGGTTTCGAATATCATTCGTTGGTTCACAGTTCTACTATCAGAATCACATATTGTGATGACGTGAACCCGAAGTGTCATTCATGGTCGATCTAATATATGTAAACATATTAGTCACCCATACACTCATTCATATATGAACTGAATAAACGTGTTTCTCATAATCTAATCTCTAGTCCAACACTTTGGCCTAGGGCATAATTCCTTCAAATCTTCCATATGCTTAGCTTTGGCATAACCCACATGGAAGACTATTTAAGTACCGAGGGCTTCAGTGACATGGGGGGCACTTCCTTACTTAACATTCTGAAGGATTTTGTTTTAAATTTATAAATATAAACATCACAGAAACTAAGTTAAATATGGTATGAGCTTAATCCTCACGTGCAATCATGAGTAGGTTCCTAATTCTAGATCTATATCTAGATTGCAGGAGTAATCTTCAACGAACCCTTCGTTGTGTGTGTGAAGATCCAATGCCATCTTCCGAAGATTGCGCCAAGATCTCTTGCCTTGAAGTCTTGAAATAATATCTATTCTAACAACTATCCTATTGCTAGAAAATGTAATTTACAAATCTGGACAACTCACAGGTTGCCATAATTACAACTTTGGACAATTCACTGATTGCCATAGATATTAAATAAATTACAAGCATTCACACACAAGATTACATTACAGAATAATCACAGATCTAAAGCTCATACCATATTTGTATATTTAAATTCCGTGTATAACAAAATTAGGGTTTCTCGCAAAATCAGCATTATTCCGTTGGGAACGGAACTGTTCCGTTCTAAATGGAACTATTCCGTTCTCAACGGAAGTACTCCGTTCTCAACGGAGACATGCTGGAAATTCGTATTTTCTTTTGTTTTAGTTCCGTTTCCAAAACGGATTTCAAAAAACTAATTCTTGAAACTCTAGGAAATCATAATATCCAATATTATATTCCCAGAAACTATTTCGGTGATGTTTTGAAATAATATTTTTCAAAATCCTAAAATTTATTATACTAGAATAGATCAATTTGATTATGTACGAATGTGGTCCAAACATATTATTAATGGGGTGGATGAATTAAGAATCATTTCTTATAATCTTCTGTAAAAACAATGCGTCCGGGTGTCGACCGACTCCGATCCCACTTGAACTCTGTCTATCCCATTCGGATTCGTTTTTATGTCAGTCTTACCGAATCTGACTCTTGCCCAAGTACATCGGCCGCTCAGAAAAGTGCAAAAAATAAATTAAAAAAAATGTACAATTTTTATTTCAAAAATTTGATTTCGTGTATTGAAAATTAATAAAAAAAAGCTCTCTTTTATAAACTTCTTTTTAGCCATAAGGTCGGGGCAGGTATGACGATCGCTATCCCCGCCCAAGCGAATCAATCCCACTGTGGATGCTAATTAGTATCATAATATATTTTACTAGTCGACCCTCTTATATTTTGCTTGAGATTTTTGATGGTTTTGGGTTGTAATTTGAGAAGTACTTCTAGTTCGATTTTGTTTATGTAGTAACTTAATGTGAAATTTATGAAAAATCCCTAACTTTTCTGAATATTATCAAAAATCTCCTCACTTTTTAGATTCCTTCAAAAACCCCATATAAAGTTAATTGAATTTTTTTACCCCCTATGCTCACTTTTTCATCCTATGTAATGAATGTTAGTGTTAAAAAATTTATAATAACCAATTTACCCTTCATTTTAACATAACAATCAAATTATGATATTTTTTTATTATCATATCTGAATATACAAAATATTTTTTGATAACTTTTAATAATTTTTATTTATCAAGAAAAATTACAATGAAAAATTAAAAAAATTACCCAAAATAAAAAATTGTAAAAGATATTTGAATTAATTTTAGAAAAACTCTAACTTGACATATATTTACCCCCACTTACTATGATGCAGTCAGTAATTTTGGACTGTAGTGATAAGTGAGGCCCACAACAGAAAAAAAAATTGATTTTAGTGGTAAGTGAGACCCACGTACAGTGAATAAAAGAGATAAGTGAGCTTCACATAGAGATAAGTGGGTGGCAAATCTGTGTCACTATAACAAGCCCGTTAATTTTACGGTAAAAGATTTATTTTTGGTTATTTATTTATTTAATTTCTAGTGAAAATTATTTGAAAAATAAATTGCTAAAATATTTTTATATAGTAAAATATTTCGTACATTTAAAATAAATTTCGCTTCATTAATAAAATTATGTTCAAATTTATCAAAGATATACATTATTTTTCATTTCATCGTAGGCTTAAAATTTATTAACTTATTTTTTTCGTTTTTTCAAATTAAAATTTACTCAGAGGGAGAACGACGTCTCCCGGTGGGACAGATAAATATTCTCGGGATGAATTTGGCGTTCGGATCAGGATTCACAAAGGAAGTGTGAGTCATGTATGAGATGTAATAGATCTACACTTGCCCCGCTCCATAGTAACCCAATTGGCACAAACATTTCAAACAAAAAATATGGCATAAAAGAATTGTTACAATTGTATCACTTTAATTTATGACCTAAATATTAATTGCATGATCACGTGGGTGAATTGGCATGAAGTCCCAACAACACAAGCATGAGAAATTTATAAAGTTTATCTGCTTATATATACGAAAGAGGACTTATTTTTTTGTATGTTCACAGGTCTATATTTATGCCATTAATTTTATTAAAAGAAGAATCTATTAAAATCATGAGATATTGGTGGGAACTAACAAAACTATATTAGATATGTATTTCTAATCTCAGAGATTATATTTAAATGGTACATTACCAAGTCAAGAATGGTGAAGATGAGTAAAGAAGAAGATTGTAGTGAAAGGAGTAAAGAGTGTCCCAAGGGGGAATTGATATTGCCAGTCGCGAGGTCTTGTCGAGGGTCCAGTGGTTCGGTGTGTCGTTGGGGAATGGGGTTTGTGGACGATGGGCCCCGCTCGTCTATTAGTGCGCGGTATATGTGCACCCATTTGTCCTGTTTGATTTAAGAAGTGGTTTCTTTAGCGTGAAATGTAGATGATATAGGAAGGGTAATGTAAATATATGACAATGTTAATTTACGATTAAATGCGTGAAGTAATATTTTATCTGAGATATGTATTCACGACGGGGGAATCAAGACGACGCGAGAAAATTATTTGTATGTACTGTTTTTAAAAAAACATTATGTAAACAAAAAAACAATTTTTGTAATGTTTTATTTGTTTTATATATTGTTCTTTGTTTTCTGTGTTTTATATAGTCCTTTTTATATACTGATTTGTGTTTTTTTATATATTGTTTTTAACTTTTTATTTATATACATTGTTGGACTTATGTACTGTTTTTTGTTTTCATATACTATTTTCCTATTCTATATATTGTTTTTCTACATTCTATATTTTTTATATATTGGTCTTAAATATTACCTTGACGATTTGTTTATCTTCCTCAAAGGACAGTTGGAAGGCGGCCCTTCTCGCCTCATCTGCGGTGAGAATCGTGGTCTTGTTCAACCGAATCTCCTCTTCAAATCCGTTAAGTTGGTTCTGAACTTCTAGAAGGTTTAAATTTTAAATATGTAATCGACGATTATTTTCTTAACGAGTGCTCTGATGCCACTGTTGGAAAATCTATAGCCATGTACGTTACAAGCGCAGCGGAACCTATGGATATAACCCGCCCTACAATCTACGTTAAGGGAATAAAAGTATGAGATTAATTATTAAAATTTATACCTCGGATCTTCCTGATCCGCGAGACGAAGAAACGAATGTAGGTCTGAACTTTTCTTGACGTGCAACCTTCTCCTTCCTGAAACTCGACTTCGCGAACCTCTTTGCTTCTCCTAGGGATGAAGAACTGATTGCTTGCTTATCTCCAAAGTAGGAGATCTCTACTCGTATCCACGCGAACTTCAGACAGACGGAATTACCGGACTCGGCTAGACGAGTCCAAAAATACTTTCCGAAATAACCCTCACAAGACTCTCTCTCTCTCTCTCTCTCTCTCTCTCTCTCTCTCTTAGTATTACGGCTGCCTTTAGGGCTACTAATTGTGTGTCTAATAGAGGGGGCATGCCCCTCTATTTATACTAGAGAGAGAGGGTGAAAGAATGGCAAGCTTCGATAAGGAAATTCTTCCAGCCGCCAAAGTTCCGGCCGACCGGAACCTGTGTTCCGGTTGGCCGGAACAATTTCAACATATGCAAAATTTAGTTCCGGCCAACCGCAACTTATGTTCCGGTTGGCCGGAACAATTCCAGCACATGTAAAATTTCAGCACATAATGCTTTATTCTTTCACCAATTTATACATCACATGTATAACTGTTTCTAAGGTATTTTTCTTCCTGTCCGAATATAGTCTATTGTGTGACCGTGTAGGTTTCATTTAACGCTGGCAACGATCTTCTAAAGATCGTAAGTCATGAGTAACCTCTAGTCTGATGTCATGACTACCCATGTTAAATAAAATAATCAGCGATCATAAACCTATCTGAATTGACGTTTGTTTATTCCTTTTATTCTACGATATATGTGTTGATCACAAGGCACGGTAATATGTCATCCTTGAGGTTGATCAAAGTCTCTTTCCTGATCGAGAATTAGACTGAGTAAATACAAAATGATATTAACAACACATGTTAATCCATTTTGAGCATGACCATGCATTTCCTTCAGTCCTAGTTCATCAGGGGGCCCAGAGATATCTCCCTCATGACGAGAGGAGCAAATCCCATCTTGGTCACTCACATTCCTCATCATGATTCAGTGCATACCTAATGATGACCCTAATGATAATCCCATTACGGATGACGTAAGATCATATTAAAGTATGCAGTTCCTCATATAGGAATCCATGGTGACCTCAGGTCATAGGAACAAGCACACTATTCATATGAGAATCACTAATGACATATACCATGCATATTCTCATAGTGTGGTCAGTCCAGTACGTTTTTTCTAACACGTACCTATATTCCAGACTTGACATCTCTATGTCCATGATCAACAGAACATGATTATCCAGCCTGCAAATATACTAGTGTGCATATGTAGCTTCTTACCTGAAGTATGTTTATCTCTATAAACATACTACATATCACTAGGGATAGTTTAGAATGTCATTTGTTGGCTCACAGTTCTACTATAAGAATCACATATTCTGATGACGTTTATCCGAAGTGTCATTCATAGTTGATATAAGATATTGAATAATAATGTCTTAATACATAATTCATTTCCTAGCACAAATATATTTGGCATAGGGCACTAATCCTACAGAACTATCTCCCGCGCCGTACAGCCCGAGGGTCACCATAAGACTAGGTGTAGTAGATTATTTAAAAATCAAATAAAATTAATATGTTTTTGTACTAGAAATTGGTGGTAGGTCTTCAATAAGTTTCAAAGGGCTAATAAAAATTAGACATTTCATGAAGCCATAGTTTGAAAATTAAGAATAATTTCGAAAAATGGTAATATGGCACTAAAGGATGGAAATATTATATTTTATCGTAAAATACTGAGGAGATGAACACGTAATGAAATTTTCAAATCATTAATAGACTTTACATGGATAGTATAGATAAAATAAGGTGGAATAGGGAATATTATGGCAAATAATTTAATATCCTTTAAAAAATTTCAAAATTTTATCATCATTTTCCAAAACCCTATACTTTTCAAAAACTCTTTGCTTGAAGGACTTGGTTTCAAAACTTTTCCTTTTCAAAACCCTTTTTTCACTTTTCTTTATCTATAAATCCAAGCAAGATAAGTTTATTTACAAAAGTAAGAAATATGCAATCAAGACAAAATTTTAATTTTTGTGGATTTTAAGAGTTTTTCAAGTTTTTGTGTTTTTAAAATTTTCATTTTTTTATGTATATTTTCAATTTTTGGCACAAAAAGTTACAAAACCTCATCTCACTACACTTAAACTTTTGCAAATCTAAGTGAAATAAAGTAAGTTTTGTGAAAAAAAAATTAAAAATAATAAAAGAAAAATACGACCTGACATGACGAGTTGGTTCTCGCCAACACTCCCATTTAAAGTCTCGAGCATGATGTATTTTCGCTCATTATTCCATTTCTTTGATGCCATTTGGCGCTCCCTCAAAGTCTTGCTCATCAAACCACCGTGCGTCAGGGTTCTTGTAAAATGCCTTCAAACGGTGCCCATTAACCTTGAACGCAATCCTATTTTTCCTAGAAATCTCAAAAACTCCAAAAGACAAGGCATTGGTTATTATAAAAGGGCCTGTCCACCTGCTCTTCAATTTTCCAAGATGCAACCTCAACCGGGAGTTGAATAACAAGACCTTATCACCCACTTCGAAAGATTTTTTGGTGACACCTACACCAACCAACCTCTAAATAACTCTCCTAATCTCACACAAGATTTAGAGTAATTTTGTTGAACACTACATTTTGAATATTGAAAAAGTGATATAAAAATCAGATTGGGGCTGACTCTTTTAAAGGGGGAAGGAGCAGCCCCACAAAAAAGGAAACACAAGCAGCTCCAATCGACAAGAGGTCAAGAGAGGAAAGCATTGATGAGAGAATCAATGCACAACGGCTAAAAATATGTGCCTCCGATCCACCTGAGGAAATCCTTGACAGTAGATAGTTTTCAACCCAAAACAAACAGTCAGAAAACTGCTCTATCAGAGGGTTCCCGACCGGAGCCTGTCTCCGGTCAACCTAACAGTATAAAAATTAACAAATTCTCTTTTTAAGCGTAAAAACTTAACAATTCAAACTCAACTAGAAAACCACAAGAAGAGCTTCTGAACTTGAAAGCCAAGAACGTGAAACTTGAGAGCTTGAAACGCAATGCAACTCTTCAACAACTTCAAGTCCGATTGAGATAAAACTTTGTACGTCGACTCAAACGTGATAAAACTCCTAATCTTAAACATACAACTCAAACAAGATTAGTAATTACGGAATAGTTGTAAACATCATCAAACCGAGAACAACTAGCACCAAACAAGCTTAAGCCTTTTGAGGACAATATGGTGTGGGCCTGAAGGTTAGGCCGAGCTAGTTATATATTAGGTTCTTACATTTGGTTTTTGGATCAAAACATAAAAATGGAGCAAAGAGACAAAGATGAGCCAAAATAGAACTGAATTTCCTGACATGTCTTCAGTATTTGGTCTCACACTGTATATCGTATGAAGACATGTGATACGACATTGGAAATATGACAAAGAGGGATACAACTTTCATTCCTTACAAAATTTCAAAGTCAGCATCTAAGTCAGTTAGAAATTGAGATCTTTACAGCAGACAAATCTGGGCAGATTTGGCAGCTTAATATTTGGCAACTATCATGAAATTTGGAAAATGAAAATTCAAGGCAAAATTCAGAAAACCTCTCTCTAGTGTTCGAATAAATTTATCAATAATCCTTAGTAAGATTAGGAGAAATCAGTGAGCATTTGTTGGATATTGATTGAAAGAAATCATTATTTGTTTTTGTCAACAAATCGATAAGAGTTTGTAAAGTCATCGTTAATTCGAGGCTTGTAAACCGCTATTTGGATTAGTGGATCAAGGAGCAGAAAAGGCAATTAAATAACAATAACTGCTATCCAAGTTTGCAATGATAGTTCGTGGGCCATGCCTCTTGATCGTCCACACACTATAAATTGATCTATAAAAATAAAACAAATAAAAATAAATATATTTGATGCATTTTCCTTTGATTTGACTTAATTTATTTCTCATAATTTGCAATAAATATATTAGAAGGAATAAAATAACTACCAAAATAATTTTGCATAATAAAATTGAAAAAGAATGTAAAATTAAAAGTCAATTAAGAAATAAATTGCATTTGGGAAGACGGTCATTCATAATCTTTGAATTGATTTTTCTCGGGCCCCAAAATTAGTAATTCTCTAGCTCCAAATCGTGTTATGTTTTAAGTGTAAAAAATATGCTTTCTAAATTCGCAATACTTTCCTGCTACGAAAATTCGTAACTTGAAGAATTGCGGAGTAATCCTCCTAATATAGTTCTACTTGTATGATTTCGAGTACGTAGAAAATGTTAATGGTAGTTCGCTTATGGCTTACCTATTTGTCGGTTTCCAGGGCAATAATTTGAAATCTTATGACTTTTATAGACAAAAATATCCCGTTTCGGACATTCTATGATTCTATCTTGATTCAATCTTATACTAAATCATGCCCAATTTTATTTGCCGCAGAAGAAGACAACAATACTAAGGGTGTGCTCCAGATAGGTATAATATGAATATTTTGGATACTATTTATTTCAATATTTTGTCCCCTCCATTATTCCCAATTTAGAGGGGGATAAAATTTAGAAAAATTCTTTCTTGAAGAGAAGATTTGTCCCCTCCCATCTATTTATCTCCTTCAAAATTAGACATCGGAGCAAAGTAAAAATTTACCTTCACCTCTCTTCTCTTCCTCTCCCCTTTTTTACCCCCAATAGGAGCATAGCTTAAAAGAATAGCTTCATGCATACGGGTGGCAGAAGATACATGCATGTATCCAGGGAAAGAAGGGAGTCCAGGCATCCCCTACGTAGTTTATAATTACAATATAGTGCTTAGAAAGTTTCAATTTTGGTCCCCCTTTAACCTATTTTTCAATAATAAGATGTAATTTTCATAAAACAACTTCTGGCTTGGTGGTTTGCAATTTGTGTTGCACTGAATACCAGTTCGAACCCAGCTGGAGACATTTTATGTTTTTTTTTTTTTTTTTTGCGATTTTTGCTATCTTTCTTCATTTATGTATTGATTTTGAACCTTAAATGCTTATGATGTACTATAATTTCTTTAGTGGTCGTAGAAAATGAGTTCAAGCCTCCCTTTAGTGGTCGTAAAAAATTTAGTATCAAATTTGTTGCATCGGCCAGACTCACCTATAATAATATTCTGGTATCGTCGGCTGCATGTATCAAACACTGACATGCATTGCTCACGTTTTTTATGGCATTCTAATAATCATATCACTACATACAAATAAATGAGCGCACCTATCAAATACTGAACGGGCGCTAATTCCTAATCCCTATAATCACAATTACAAGTCTAGTTCCCAACGTTATTGCATCATGATCTCGTTGTATTGAATCATGAAATTTCTCAAGTTGAACATAACCTTCCCAAATTTTAAATGAGTACAATAAAAAAACTCACATTGTGTATAATAATTTAAGCCTTTCAAGCATTTCACGGATCTTGAGCTCCTTTTATAGTTTGATTATAATTTATTTGCAGTATAGTATATGTTAGATAACATAAACTTGATCTTAAATTTACTTTATATGGATTAAAGGAGTTAAAAGAATACGAGTTTTTAATGTGAAAAAAATTTAGGGGGCACTTTATAAGAAGTTATATGCAAACTATGTTACTTATTATTATTAACACTTCAAAAGATGGATTGAGAGAGGGAGAGGGTGTCACAAACAATAGAACATTAAACAAAATATTACACGTATTAATTAATTACCAATTAAGATTGTGCAAATAATCAGTATCTTTTTTTTCACTGTCTTTACATAACTTTACATATTTTTATAAATACATACATCTATAATAATACACTACCCATATACAACATTTATTACCATATAAATAATAACTAACTAATAACCCAACCAAGTAGAAGGCAAAGGCAGAAACCTTGATTTAGCAAAACCCAAAACATCATAATAATCGCTGCAATTATTAAAACAATCTCTAAAATCTGTAAATAATTTATCAAATACCAGCCACAAAACCTCATAAGATCTTGAATAAGGATAAGGAAGAAATATCTACAAAAATTACCAAAAAAAAAAAAGTTAAATTTGTTTTAACATAATGTAAGGGCTTTTTTGTAATTTTTGAAAAACTTACATCCCCTTCTTGTGCGAGGCGTTTTAAGAGGAAAAAAGTGTGACTATTTTCTTCTAAATTATTAATTACTGCTATCCAAATTTGTGATGCCAGTTCATGGGCCCTATCTCTTGACCTTCCACATGCTATAAATTGATCTTTACAAATAAAAAAATAAATATTATGATACATTTTCTGATGATTTGTCTTAATTAAATAATAATTTTGCATAATTTAATTAGAAGGAATAAAATAACTACCAATAATATTTCATAGTAAAATTACTGAAATTGTAAAAGATTGTAACATTAGAAATCAGTTAAGAAATAAATCACATTTTGGAAGAAATATATCATAAATTTTGAGTAATATTGCCCAATAGTTTTATAGTCTGTAGCATACTGACCCATTAAAGAATAAAATCATAAAATTCAAAATAAAGAGATCAAAAAATAAATAATCAAAAAGATTCGAAAAAATACCCGCAAACTTATTAATTTGAATAATAAACTAGTTTAAAACAGCCTCATTTTAATCAAATTTCGCATAATTTTCCCTCAAAAAGAATGAAAAACAAACATATTTCACACAATTAATACAATTTTGCATAAATTAATTACAAGGAATAAACTACCCCAACTAAAAAATGATGGTGCCTTTATAATTTGATCAAATTAGCGCAAAATAAAATAGTCTCAACTCTCAATTAATCAAACTTCACTTAATTTTTCCTCAAATTTACATTTTTTTACTGGAGGCTGAACTTAACAAATAAACACATTCAATACAATTTTGGACGATTAATCTTAATTTAATATAATTTTGCATAATTTAATAAAATAACTGACCAATGATGGTTCCATGAAGAATGCTTGAAGGAGGAGGTGAAATGGAGATCTCCAGTTGGTCTTTTAAATACAAATAAATATGCCCCACAATTTCATCTATTTCATTTTCAATTCCTATTATCTTTTCACTTATAAATAAAGCTATATATCTCCTGTAATTCACACAAAATCAAGGGCTTAATTGTAAGAAATAAAATATTATGAAATTATTTAAAAGGGGATAGCATTTTTACCCTTCTAAAATGAAAATATGGAAGGATAAATTTATTATTTGCATTTTTAAAAGGGTAATATATATATATATATATATATATATATATATATATATATATATACATTTTCAATTCCTATTATCTTTTCGCTTATATATAAAGATATATATCTCCTGTAATTAACACAAAATCAAGGGCTTAAATGTAAGAAATAAAAGATTATGAAATATTTAAAGGGGGATAGCATTTTTACGCTTCTAAACATCAAAATATCATTTAGTTATTTACCCTTCTAAAAATGAAAATATGGAATATTTTTGTACATGAAAGATTATGGAAGGGTAAATATGATATAGTTTGAATGAATTTTGGAAGGGTAAATTTATTATTTGCATTTTTAAAGGGGTAAAATATGATATATGTTAGATATTACAAGATAAAATTGATAAACTTCCTATGACTTAAGCTACATATCTCCTGTAATTCATACAAACCCAAGGGCTTAATCGTAAATACACATATTCCTTCTAGTTAGTTCTATCTTTTGTATTTGCCTTTTCAACTTTGAATTAATGGTTAGTCAATTTTCTTTTTTTTTTCCTTTTTGAAAAATAGATCAATATATAGTTTGTCATTAAAAAGCTGGAAAAAATAATCGTATTTTATTTTCTTGCTTCTATAAAGGGTATAATAAGACGAAAAATAGGTGAATAAATATATAATTCAACTAAAAACGAATGAATATCCCTACAAAACCTCATAATATCATGCATACCCACCAAAACTTGAAATATCCAAAATACTCTTTCTCTCTTCTTATGCCAAAAAAAACATTTTTTTTTCTTTTTTAATTAAGAAAGTGTGAAATTACGAAACTAACCTTCGGCCAGAGCATCTGGGTATAGGCCCAGGCCACTTCTTCATATGCACAGAGCGAGGCCAAGTATGAACTATTGCACTGTCCCACAGAAAATCCGATCTGAAAATAGTCGCAAATCTTTTGCTCACACTGGCGATTGGGGCCCACTGACAGGCTGGCAGTTTTATGAATATTTCTACTAATATATGGTCTGGCAAATTTTCAATTGATCCTTCTTCGATTTGTTCTCTCATATTATTGCTGAAAGTTGAGAAGAATTTGAGTGAAAAGAATCAATTAATTGTGAAAATTGGGTGTATTATTGATCAATTGAAGAAAAGATGAGTCAAAAGTTATGGAGTTATGCTGTAAAGAGTGAGAATTGAATGCAATTTTCAGTCTATTAATGAATGACCAATTAATTAGAGATAAAAACTAACAAATCGAATGCAAATTTAGCTCAATTAATAACCAATTTAATTGGGTGTATTGTATTTTTTTTTTTTTGAATAATTAGACCTCAGGTTGAACCTGAGAGTCTGCAATTTATATAAAATAGAGATAAAGCGCTTCATTACAAGAGAATTGCCAAAATTGGGTGTATTGTATTATCTGTCAATTGAAATTTGAGGATGATTCAAAAGTGTTTTTTCTCCTTAGAACAATTGAGTTATACATTAAAGATTAACAAATTAGATTAAAATTTAACTTCATTAATAAGTTTAATCAATTAACTAAAGATTTACCTTGTAGCAGTGTATGAAGCTGAGAGAGAGAGAGAGAGAGAGAGATTGAAGCTTTTATTTTAGTGGAGAGAATTGTGTGTTGTGAGTGAGGAAAGGCTATAAGCAGTTCAGCCGTCTAATTCACTTGTTTATCTGTCTTTTCATCTATATTTTCCTAGATTCCAACTCCATATATTGAGAAATTAGTTTTATAAATAAACGTTTAAATGTTAGTTCATTCTGTGCCAATAGCATATATTACTTTTAAGAAAAGTTCAATTTTATCTTCTTAATTATTGAATTAGTTTATTTTTTATTTCTCAACTTTTTTATGATGCAATTTTAATCCCTCAACTATTTAATAAGTAAGTTTTTGGTCATTCTATACGTTAAGTACGTAAGTGTCTGTTAAATATGATACTTAAGCAATGACGTGGCATATATTTTTTATATAATAACGTGTTAACTTTAATTTAATAAATAAACATGCATACAAATATATATTTTTTAATAAAAATAATATTTTAAGTAAAGAAGGGAATTAATGAATTTTTTATTTTTTTCAAATATTTATCACGTTACTAATGCCACGTCATTGCTTACGTGTCAAAATTAACGGACACATAAGCACTTAATTAATGGAAGGACCAGAAATTTACTTATTAAATAATTGGGGACTAAAATCAGACTAATAGAAAGTTGAGGGACAAAAAATAAGTTAGTTCAATAGTTGAGCGGACAAAAATGGATTTTTCTCATTACTTTTTCGTATTCACTTTTTTGGTAATTTTTCTCTATGAGAGCTAATTACCCTAAATTAGAATGAGTTGATTTTAAAATAATATTATAAAAAATATATATAAAAGGATATTCTTATGTTTTATTGTAAAAATAAATTTTACCTCTGTTTTGGTATGAATAACTTATTTCAAAAGCTTAATGTTTAGATAAAATTCTTACAGATAAAAATAGAAAAAGATGTTTTTGCAAATCCTCTTAGTATAAGATTATTTCTAAAAAAGCAACCAAGTTTTTTATTTGAAAACTCAAATCAAGACTGCAGGTTGACATTAAAATATTACTAAAAAACTATTTCAATATATAGAGTTAGAGAGAACTGTGGGAATCTCACTTTTTAAGTTCAATTATAGATTCTACAAGTCACTACAAGATCCTATTTCATTTTTCAAAGATAAAATAAAAGACAAAGATATCACTTTCAAATTCTTCAATCAATAAAATGGTTGGTTAGAAATAAAAGAATTTAACTATAATTGATATTAAAAAAATATATTATTTGACCTAATAAAATTGAAATATCCTATATGGGCCAAATTAAGATGATCATGCATCTCAAATAAGAGGGTCAATCTAGCCCAATTTTATTTTCGGCCTTAATAGTAGGCCATTAGATCATCCTTATGCATCCTTCATTAATATTTTAATTTTTAGTGCATAATTGATAATCTAATGATCTTTTTACAAATTTAGTCCACATATTGTAATTGGATTACAATTTAATTTCAATTGATTCAATGAAAAAAAAGAGGAAATACAACAAGAAGAAAATACATTTTTGTTAGAAAAAATTGAAGGGTAAAGTAGTCACTTCAAAGTTTATTAACTAATTAAGTTAGGGCTGTATATATTATTTCATAAAGTACAAAGACTACATTGTTTTAAAGCATTTATATATATGGATTAAATTGCAATCTAATATAGGTACAGAGATTAATGGTACATTTATCCCAATTCTTTTTTATTTCACTGATTTCAATGCTATATTTTTTATTTTATTGTTGTCAATACCAATATTATCAAATCAAACTTCCAAAATTGGCCATACCATGAAAGAACATAGAAATAAACTTTCAATTTGTAGAAGTCAAATGAATTTGATTGAATATTCTTACTTCTCCAAATTGAAAGGCCTTTTGTTATTTTGATTTGATGCTGATCACTCTTTTCGAAACTTTTGAATATATATTACCGTCACGTCAATTTTGATAAATATATTACCGTCACTTCAATATACACTATCACTTTATAACCGGTGATACTTGCCCTTTGAAGGAACAAAAATCATTTTGGGTTATTTGGTCAATGGTAAATAGGGTAGTTGAAAAGTGCAATATTGTAATTAAATTTTTTTGAGTATTTCCATTGTGATATTTACTTCAGGCACGAAAGTTTTCGTTTTCACACATATTCATGTGCGGTAACTCAATTTTCTCTCAAAATTACGAGCTTCCGGCTTATAGAAGAAAAGCTTCTTTGGCGAGAGAAAAGAGAGACTGAAATGATAATTTGTTAAGTTAATAATTAAATTGATATGATATTTTAGACTTAATTTATTTTTAAGATATATAATTTGTGTTGCTTGAAATATGATTTTTTAAGATTTTAGTAGAAAGAACAATAACAATAAATTAATATTGTTAGGCAAAAAGAATAACAAGGTTTATAAAGTTCAGCTTATTTGATATGACAATTATATAACTTTAGGCAAAAAAAAAATACATAAGTTTTGTATGGTATTTGAATTGATAACTAAATAATGAAGTTGAAAATAGCGTTAGCGGTTTATAATGTTCACGTTATTTTTATAGCAGATAGTGATAAGCGAACGCTATAGCAGATGATGTAGCGGATGTTATATTTTGTAGCGGATGATATTATTAAGTATCATTAAGATAAAGTATATTATTTTGTAAAAAGATAGTTATTGTTTGGCCTTTTTTTAAACAAAAAAAATCAAAGAAATTAGATATCTTAATTATGTCAAACATGGAAATTGTACAACAATAGTTACATCTTCTTCCATTTAAATATTAAAATTGTAGATGTAACTCTAAAAAATTGAGTTAAAGAAAGTCCAATTTTTCTAATACAACCATCCAAACGTCCCTTGATATTTGTCCATTTCTTCTCCATTTCCACAAAATACTACACACATCAATAAGCCCAAAAACATTTTCTTTACAGAAGTGAAATGAAGGATTTTTGATACTAGCAGAATTTAACATATTGTTAAATATTCAATCAAATAAAGATATGCTCACCGAGTTTGATATGCAGCCCGTGCTCATCGAGTTTGATATGCAAATTTGTCCTAATTGGATGGCTTGTCACCTATCTCCGCGTGAAGGGCTGCTAAGCCTTCGAAGTAAGAAGCTGGTCGATCTCGGAAGTCCCTTGCAATCCCCGAGACATCCAAGCTAACTCCCATCTTTGCGAATGAAAAGAAACGCGTATTCTTAGATGCATAGCGGAATTAAAATTTTATCCATTTCCTAACTGAAGATCAAATAAATCTTATTTGTATCTCGCATTCGGCTAATCCGATTTGTAAAGCTTCGCGATTCATCTCTAAACGATCTTCCTGTGTCTCTTCCTGATCTGATCACGAAAGGCGCTACGACTCTGGCACCGTCCTCTACATGTATTCACACGCGAATTGCTCTTGTTGGTAGAAAAACCGAGATTACTATATCCGATTTTTCTTTCTCTCTCTCTCAATAGGCGGCTAAGGTGTGGTCTGAATCTTCTGACCTAATCAGACGAACCCTTCATATATTTATAGTATCTAATGATCACACATCTTCACTTTCCTTTTGATTTTCTGTGTCCAACCGAGTTAATTCTGTTTGTGTGCGACCTGGTATGTTCATTTAATATTAGCAATAAACTTCAAGTTTATAAATCGTAAGTGGTCTCTAGTATGGCGTTATGATTTCCCAAATTAAATGAATGATACGTAATCATAACTTATACATCAATTATGTATTTAGTCCCTTTATTAAACGATATTTATATTGATCACAAGGCATGATTTTATGTCATCCTTATTTTGATAAATTCTTTTTCCTGAATTATAATTAGACTGAATAAATTAAAAGTTTATGAGATAAAAGATCTAATACAAAAATATAATGTCTGATACATAATCCGTTTCTCACACGGCAAAACAGTTTGGCCTAGGACATTATTACTTTCAGCGAATCCTCAAGTCCTATTTATGTTGATCGAGTTGTCGGTTTCACCTCTCGGTCCTCCACCTAACGACCCGGATACTCAAGTTTTATGTCGTTTAATATGCACAAATAAAATACTAAAATGTAGAATTAATCAATGACACATACAAGACAGAATTGAAAAGACTTCAAACTAGTATTGATACTCTACCCTAGAATAGAGTTTCGAACACACCATTATGTTTTCTCATAATCACCTTCAATATCTCGTGTCTTCAAGCAAGATGAAATATTTTATACGGACAATTGAATTGAGGTAAGGGCGACTGCACTTAATATCACCATGTTAAATGACATTATGTCTTAAAACGAGTCTGTAATAAAAATATAATTTATCTGTTTTTCATCTTATAGGTGCTTACAAAAACTTCATCTTGAAAGTGTGAAATATCAAATCAAATATAATTATTTTGAAAACTAAACCGTATAACTTATGTATTGTGAGTTATAATATCAATAATCACTGAATATTCCTTATAAATAATTCATTCCTAAATAAAAATTATAAAATAAAATATGATTTATCAAAAAAATAAAATAAATAAATGTGGGTCTCATGTGTCACTCTTTCTTTCTCTCTCCCTCAAGTAAAAAGAAAAAAGAAAATTAATTAATAATTAAAAAAATAGAATGTGGGCCCTCTCTTTCTCTCTCTCTGTCAAATAATTCAAAAAAAATGAATTAACCATTTACCCAAAAAAATAAAAAATAGAATGTGGGTCTCATGTCTCTCTCTCTCTCTCAGGTAATTTTTTTCCCGATGTTTTCTTTCAAAATATGGTTTTTCAATAGCTCATTTTTTTGTGAAAAAAATGAAAAGTAAAACAAAAATGATGAGATCTTTCATTCAAGATCTCAATTGTTATGCTTTCGAACACACCATTATGTCTTCTCATAATAACTTTTGATATCTCGTGTCTCAAGCAAGATGAAGTTTTTTTATACGGACAATTGAATTGAGGTAAGGGGGACTTGATTGAATATCTCCATGTTAAATGGCAGTATGGCTTAAGTCGAGTCTGTAATAAAAACATAATTTATCTGTTTTTCATCTTATAGGTACTTACAAAAACTTCATCTTAAAAGTGTGAAATATCAAATCAAATATAATTATCTTTAAAACTAAACCATATAATTTATGTATTGTCAGTCATAATATCAATAATCAGTGAATACTTGATGCATGTAATTCATTCCTAAATAAAAATAATAAAATAAAATATGAGTTAACAAAAAAAATGTGGGTCCCATGTGTCACTCTCTCTTTCTCTCTCCCTCAAATAAAAGAAAAAATGAAAATAAATTAATAATTTTCAAAAAAAGAAAGAAAGAATGTGGGCCCTTTTTTCTCTCTCCCTCAAATAACTAAAAAAATATATAACAATTTTCCAAAAAACAAAAAAAAAAAAAACCATGCGTCTCTCTCTCTCTCTCTCAGGTAATTTTTTTCCGACGTTTTCTTTCAAAATATAATTTTTTAATAGCCCATTTTTGGGTTAAAAAAATGAAAAATAGAATAAGGATGACGAGATCTGTCATTCAAGATCTCAATTATTATACTTTCGAATGCACAATTATATTTTCTCGTAATGACTTTCAATATCTCGTGTCTTCAAGCAAGATGAAGTTTTTTATACGGACTGTTGAATTGAGGTAGGGGCAATTGGATTGAATATCACCATGTCAGATGACATTATGACTCAAGATTAGTATGTAATAAAATATGATTTATCTATTTTTCATCTTATAGGTGCTTACAGCTATGATACACTAAGTTTTGTGAGCAAATAATGTTGTATAAGAAGTAAATGATTGAATTTCTAGTTGAGAAATTCACATGTAAGTGTGAGATTTGCATTTAAAAAAATAATTTTTGTCCAAATTATGAATCAGATGTAATTGGTAAGCTAATTGAAAAAAATAATTTTTTTTTTTGATTAAAGGAATAAATTATATTTATTGTAGGAAACATAACTAAAACTCAAAAAAAAAGGTACATAGATAAATAAATTATACAAGCCCTGTTTGCTCCCCCCCCTCTCTCTCTCCTCTCTCTCTCTCAATTTGGTTAAATCTCTCAATAAAGCGATATTGAGGGATCGTTGGCTGGTCTAGAATAGGCAACAAAGATAAGCAATACCGTGTTTTCTAATAATAATAATAATAATAATAATAATAATAATAATAATAATAATAATAATAATAATAATAATAATAATAATATTATTATTATTATTATTATTATTATTATTATTATTATTATTATTATTATTATTATTATTATTATTATTATTATTATTATTATTATTATTATTATTATTATTATTATTATTATTGTTGACCGATCAAGATTCCTCTGTCTGTATCTTAACCTGCACCACTTCGAATTTATCCACCAAAAAGGTGCATGGCATTAGGACATGTCTAGTATGAACCGTCATGTTGATGGGACATCAAGCCAGACACCAAGATATGATGCATGGCACGAGGCCTGTATGTTATCCAGTTTATGAATGAAGATGATCGGGAGAAGATATGTATGAAGGGACCGTGGAGTTATAGAACGGATCTAATGGTTGTAAAAGCGATAACTACAAAGTAAAAAATTAAACTGGAAACGATCTTTCATGTTGGCGCTTGGGTTCAATAATATAAATTACCGTTGAAAATGTTGAATAAGGAAGGAGTCATGCAAGTGGCGAAAAAGATTGCATAGCCAAGATTACTTCCTTCTTCTAGCTTTCTCCATAGATAGAAGTTTCTGAAATTACGGATCTATGTTCCACTGGATAGGCCATTATGGGACAAGTGTAGTTTACATCACCTGATGAAGGGATGTTTTAGGCAATGATAGTCTTTGAGAAAATCAATCGAGTATGCCTCTTTTGCGGCATGCTTGGGAATGAAGTGTCAACTTGTATGGATCACCGCTTGCTTGAGATTGTGAACAATTCACCAACTTACAAAAAGGAGGAATTAGCTCATTTGCTTACAAGTAGATTGGGGAAATGGATCATGGATCGGGCGTTTCTTCCAAAGAAGTTGAGAAAAAGGGTGCAGCAGATGGGGTCGGAAAACCACTCAAGAGAAAAAAAAAACCATGGAGTTTTCTTCAAGGTAAACCCTCTGCCACTATTACAACCGCCTCAAGTCACCGGTCCACACCAGTCACAAAAAGGGCCAAAGACTAACAAATTTGGCAGTGAAAGGGGCTTTAAGAATGAGCAAGTGCGACTGATCCTTACTCTCGATGGTGAAGATGTAATTGATTGTGAACCCATATTGGGCTATTTACACAGAGGAATGGAAAAAATAGCAGAAAACCAAACAATTATACAATATCTACCTTATGTAACACGGTGGAATTATTTAGCTATCATGTTCACAGAGGCAATAACCGTAAATGGACCAGAAATATTGAAAAATATGCTAGCTATATCAGAGTCATTATGCTGGAATTGAGCCGTATAGCTTCTCATTTATTATGGCTTGGGCCTTTTATGGCAGATATCGGTGCACAAACTCCTTTTTTTTCCATATTTTCAGAGAAAGAGAATTGATATACAATCTATTCGAAGCCGCCACAAGTATGCGAATGATGCATAATTATTTCCGCATCGGAGGAGGAGCTTCTGATCTACCTTATGGATGGATAAAGAAATGTTTCGATTTCTATGATTTTTTTTAACAGGAGTTCTTGAATATCAAAAACTTATTACGGAATCCCATTTCTTTGGAACGAGTTGAAGGAGTGGGACCAACTGCCCATCCTACCTCCTCTACGTTCTTGACAACCTAGCTTTTTATCTTTTGTCTCAATAGAGTCTTTCAGTGGCATGTTTTGGTCTTTTTTCCCATTACTTACAAAAAAGTTAGCCACCGCTTCAGGTACAAGATACTATCATTACCGCCTGGACAATTAGACATCCAACCCGTAATCGCAACGACCCAATTGGAAGAGCGGAGCTCTACCAACTGAGCTATACCCCCCTCCCCCCGAATGGAGTATGCATAAAAGAGTCAGATGTTTCTTTTATTCTTTTCCCTGGCGCAGCTGGGCTATCCTGGATTTGAACCACAGACCTCGCCCGTGAAGTAAATCATCGTTCCTAAGATCCAATCAATTGGAGAGGAATCCATAGATCTAAAAAATTCAAAGCGAAAGAACCACGAGCCCGTCGCTAGAATAATGAATCTATTATCGTGGAACATGCAGGGGTGTCGACTATACTTTCCCTTAATGGCTACTTCCATCGCACCCGTATACAAATCGCCTTCATTTCTGACACGAGATGTACCACCGCCAATTCACTCCATCACATTTCTCCTCTCCCTCTAATCGTTCTAGTAAATGAACAATATCGTGGCTTATGATTTTACCATGGTCAAACAATGCACAAGTTGATATTATGGAATCAAACAAGTACTTTATAATGACAGAAATTGTTCAATGTCCACCCTTGAAGAATTGGACTCCTTTCGCGGTTTATGCGGACCCTCACCACACAATGGACCCGACTATTTGGGAAAGAATCATTAGCTACTCAACTTGACAAAACTCCTATTTTTATACTTTTGGTGATTTTCATGAAAATAGGAATGTGGGGAAAAATGGGGTAGTAATACTACATATCTTAATCCGAATTCTATTCTCGGTTTAGTGTTATGATAAACGACGCCAGGCTAATCGACCTAAGATATAAAGGCCCGACTTATACAAGGGCAAATTATCAGTATAATGGTAATTTTATTCTTCAAAGACTTGACTGGGTCATGGTGAATCATAAGTGGACACAATTCATCCCAAATTCCGTCGTATTTCACCTCCCACGATTCAATAGTGACCACAAACCAATCATCATTTACACAAATATCAATCACCAAAAAATGACAAAGAAATTTAGAGTAGAAAAGTGGTGTTTTTTTACAAAAGTGATTCACTAATTTATGTACACATCAATGGAATAAGGATATAAACTCAAGCTGAGAAGATAAGATAAATAATATGAAAAAAGCATAGGCAATCAAGCCAAATCCAACAATTTTAGCCTAGAAAAAAAACTTCAAACCGTAGAAGTAGAAATCTTACAAACCCAACAATGAATTACAACCAACACACTTATAGCACATCACAAAATGATTGATATCCAAAATCAATATAATGACTATTTATTTTATAACACATTTATTGGGCATGAGGACAGGAACTAATTGGGCTGAATTGGGAGAATGTAACACCACTTTTTTCCACGCCTGTGTAAGAAATAAAAGGAAACAAAATCAAATAATAACCCTAGATCCTGAACGGGGTTTGTGGGTCACAATAGAAAAAGAGGTGTGAAACATGATTGTCACGAATTTAAGAAATCTTTATACCTTAGGCAGTCCATAATAGCGTAATACTAGGCAACTTTGGCAGCTTATCCCTTCAATAATACATGATGAAGCTGACAATTTAATATAGATCTCGACCAATGAAGAAAATAAACAAGCAGTGTGGGTTATTGGTCCACACGAAATTCCTAGACCAGATACTTTATCAGCGAGATTCTTCCTACAAAATTGGAACATAATTGCGCCAGACATCACTGCCACAATAAAAGGTATATTTCAAAACCATACCATTCCTAAAAATTTCGGTTATATGAATATTTATCTAATTTCTAAAAATAATAACCCGTCAAAAGTCTCCTACTAATGACCAATTAGCATTTTCAATTATAAAAAGTGGTTGCTAAGATTCTAGTACAAAAAATTTCCTTAATAGACACTTCAATAAATCAATCCGCTTTTCTTCGGGACGAAACATCCATGATAACGTGATCTTACAATCGAAATCAAATCAAGAGACTATAAGGATCATTTCTTTGCCATAAAACTGGATCTTTTAAAAGCTTACGATCGGATGGAATGAAATTTCCTCTCCGATATGTTAAAAAAATTTCATTTCCGAAATGCTTTTATTTCATGGATAATATTGTGTGTAAAATCGACAAAATTTACAATATTAATTAATGGTGAAGGCTCGGGCTTTTTCAATCCTACTAGAGGTTTAAGACAAGGTTGCTCTATTTCCTCATATTTATTTATTTTGGGAACCGAATTATTCTCAATAATTTTTCATTACTATCAAAATCATTCTTGAATCAAAGGTAACAATCCTTAGCAGGGCAAGCCTCTCATTCCACACGTTCCTTATATGAGGAAGACCTTGTGGTGTACAACCAAGCAACTATGCTCGAAAGTCATTACATTAAATAAAATTTAGCACTATATGAATCAGTTTTGGGTCAAAAGGTCAACCCAATAAAGACAAAAATATGATTCGTCGTATATAAATCCGTGCTAAGCCAGAATACGTTGGACGCATGAGTGCATATATTTTTCAAGCAGGTTATCCTCAAAGGAAAAAGAGGTACTTGGGGCACATTTGATAATGGGTAGAAAAGTATTAGGGGATTACAACTATTTAATTGAATCTTTCTATAAAAACTAGATGATTTGAAAGAAAAGTTATTATCTCAAGCCAGGAAGATTGTTTTGATAAAATCCGTGCTAGAATCCATGCCAATTTATCAAATGTCCATGGAACCTATACCCAAAATAGTTAGCAATAAATTCACATCAATTATGAAAAAAAATTGGGGAAAGGGGAGGAGCAAAAATAATAGATATTTGGCTTGGACTAAATGGGAATATTATTCAACCTATGAAAGAAAGGGGATTGGGAATTTTTTAAATAAAATATTGCTAGCAAAACAATTTAAAAAAGTTCTAAGGTAAAAGAAATTTATGGATTACACAACTTAAAGTAAAATACATGCTAAGAAGCAAGATCTGACATTCAAGGAGAAATGCATTCATCTCCACATTATGGAGAGCTATGCTTGAGCTAAGACTATTATTTATTCATTCCTCTCAATGATTGATTGGAAATGGAGAGTCAATAGGCATATATGGAGATCCATAATTTCCAAATTGGCTAAGCTATAAACCAGGTATAAATTTTTAAACAAATAGCTAATTAAACCATTGTTTGACTATGAAATCGAAACCAGGAACCATCGGATGCTCTCTGAATTATACTCTAAACTAGATGCAAACTATATCGCAATTACCTTTCAACCCTAGTATAAATAGTGAAATAGAACATCGTTAATTTGGAATGAAACAAAGAATGGGGAATTTATGATTAAAGATGCTTACAAGGTTCTTTTAAGAAGAGGGAGAATCAATCAAACTTGGCAGCCACAAACCGGGACGAAATTATTCCCCGAGAGCTTGTGATATGATCTGGAGGACAAAAAAATATAATGCCAAAAAATAGATTATCTATTGTTGTGTTAAATTGACTATTAAAAATTTGTAGTTTATAATTTTCAAAATTTTTTGTTTGATATTTGTTCTATCGCGACTAATTGAGTATTGTGGAAGCGCTTAATATATTTGATTCTGGATTGGAGACCAAATGTTAGTCCCTAGAGGTTGTGGTGATGAATGATTAGTAGTATATAATGATATTTGGGTACAAAGAAAGAAGTATTTTGCGACCAAAATATTGTTGCAATAAAACACCAACTAGCGACAAGAAGTAGATGAGAACTACCGCTACTTCGGTCACCAACGACAAATTTTTCATAGCAAGAAGTCACCATTTTACGACAAGTCATTATTTTGGTAGCAAAAGAGATAGTGCAAAATTTCAAAAATCCGAACGAAGTTCATCCATATGTCCATATGGCAGTTTCGTGGGTAATGGAGTGTGTATTGTACAAACGAAGAATAAAGGGCCCGACGGTCAGATACACGCCACAAGACTTTAATGTTGAGCCAGATTCAATAGTGAATTGGGCAAGAATTCTCCATATCGATTATTCCCACACTCGGCCTCCAAACCAAGCTAGGTTTCTAAGAGTCAATAGAAGGAGTACAGTCATATAATCGATTGTAATTGAGAAGAGGAAGGTTGGATGAGCAATTATTTTAGGTAAAGTTCTGATATGAATAGGGTTGAAAAAAGAGGAGAAATGGTTGAAGGTTTGTTGTTAATAAAGCATTATTGGCTGGAAAAGAAGAAGCTCGATTTTGTGGAAGCTGGAAGAAACTATGATTTGAGTGGTTTTTCTTAGTTGTTTTTCTTTTATTTTCTGAGCTAGGGATCTTTTGTTTAGTCTAAGTGCTTGCTCGGTTTGAGGAGAACTTAGGGGAAAAAAAGTTAAGGGAATAGAGGAGGGGAAAGAAAGATAAAAGAGTTTTCTTCTCCTTGTTTAGTTTAGATGAAGGGAAAGTGATGCTAAATGGAAAAAAAAAATTAATTAAAATAAAAATAGTTTAAAATAAATATATTCTTAACTAAATTTTCTATATATAAATATTCACAAGTTTTAATATAACAAATATATCAAAGTATTCCATATTTTTTTTAATATGATACTAGTATCATCACACATATATATTGTAAAATTATTATTTTTCAATAAATTTTATGAAATATACCAATTTCTTATTTTGCAAAAAACTTTTATTTAAACATGATAATTTTAATAATACATTTGAAACATTATCATTTTAGAATATAAATAATTGAAAAATGTAAGTGTTATATTCAAATTTAAAAGATAAAATATACCAAGTTAAGATGAATAATTGAAGTAAAATAATTTCATAATATTACCTCCATTTCATACCACACTTGGCATATTCATTTCTCTTAATTCCCCTTGATTCTTTTTCTGTCCCCCAATTTACTCTCAAATCAAGCACGATTAGTCTTTCCCTTATCTTCCCGCACTTAATCCCAAATCAAGCAAAGTCTATAAGTATAATGAGAAATTGATTATGGGATTATTATTATTACTATTATTTTTTGGATGCCTACGTCCCAACAATTGAAGTTGGCAATTTGTTAATCCAACTCAAAGCGACAGCGAATACGAATCTAATGGACCAAACAATACCAAGTTTTAACTAAAAACCGAACTACAGTTGTTCTTGTTCATTTTCTTCCAAACATAGGTGTCTCAACTTCCTTCAAAGATTTTTTCTATTGCCACCCAAATTTTAAGGAAAATATAAACAAGATACATTTTTTATGAAATCTAGCAAACACATTCAATATCTCAAATGCCACACGCTTAATCCACAGAGATTCCCAAATTTAAGTGTTGGACTTTGTCGCTTCAAACCGCATTTAAGTGCCAAACTACAATAAATCATGTAGTGAATTAAAAGTTACACAAAAATTTGATTATATTTACATGTAATAAGATGGTAAGTCTGTAGAAAAGAAGAACACAATGTTCTTTGGAAAAGTTATTTTGATGAGTCTTATGTATATGCAAATAGTACTTGAAAAAAAATTATTTTCAATTTCAATAAATCCTATTGTCCTTACCATCATGGTACTGAAATGCTGAGCGGTATCGAGAGTGAGAAATTCAAGTGTCTTGAGTCGATCTTGGACTTGAGTGGAGAGATAAATATGGATAAACTCTTCTGTACTTTAGAGAAAGAAGAGAAAATGGCACGTAATGTTTACTCTGAGAGGATTACCATGGATGGAAACACATTTTTGAAAATGATGGCTTTAGATTCTTGCTATATATTAGGGCAAGTCTTAGCTTCCGACAGTGCACTGTTGGATCACGCCATGTCGGATGCAGAACCAGGTATAAAAAAATCTTGTGAGAAAAATGGTTATGACGAAACAGATCTTTTCATACCATTACTTGGGAAAGAAAGAAAAGGTGACATGGCTGGCGGTGGTAAAAAAAATGCGGATTCAGCACTATTTTACAGGCCTTGGTGCTCCCCTTATCGGGACCTACTGTTGCTGGAAAACCAGATCCCATTTTTCATCATAGAAAAGATCTATGAGAATATTTACGGTGAATTTACCGCAAGTGCCCTTCGCGAGAAAACAACATTGTTTGTGAGGAAAGTGATACAACCCTACTTGAAGATATTCTTTTATTCCTACCATGTATTTATTTATTTATTCATGATATTTATGACAGAATATAGTCAGACATGTCATGGCTTTTCTAGTATTTTTTTTGGCTAATTATATTCATTCATCAGAACTTCAATTTATATATCCTTGGATTTTTCTGTCACAAAAATCTAGTCAACAACTGTATTGAAAAATTGTTGGCTTAAGAAATAAATGCCACGCATATATAGTTTTCATACAAAGGAAAAAATAAATGCCATCGGATCTCAAGGAAAATCTCCAAAAGTCAAATATATTTTTAATTGCAACATAAAAAGATACATTTACGTCATTTGTGTCATATGCACTTTAAACCAGTACAGAATCACAAAGAATTTGACTATGAAAAATTCAAAAGATCGCAAGAATTTGTACGGCACATGAAGCATGAGCATGGGGCAACACAATATGAGGAAGTAGGAATAAGTCTCAAGACCAAGAAATATGACGAAAATGTCCCACATTCCCTTCTGGACATAACTTTTGAAAATTACGTGATTGAGATTCCATTTTTGCCCATAGACAAAAATACACTGTCGCTCTTCAGAAACTTGGTTGCCCTAGAGCAAATGTGCCCCAAGTATGGAAACAATTTTAAAACTTATGTCATTTTCTTGTCAGAAATTATGGGCATGCCTTAGTGATGTGAAACTTTTGGTCCGGAAGGGCATAATTGCGCATAACCTAAGTGATGAAAATGTATCAAATCAATTTGCTTCTCTTACGGAAAGTGTGGTATTGATTTTAGAGGCAAGTATTATTTGAAGAGTATGAGTTGGGAGGTGGAGGAGCGGTTATGTGTTGGCAACTGGTTTACTAACTCATGGTGGACATACTAATACATATCATTGATATGTTTTCTGGCCAGGGCTAATCACCGTCATTTGAGACTACGCGCTAGAAAAGTCATAGCCACCGATGTTTAGACCTAGAAGCTTGTGTTAAGTGGTTTCCGCCAAAAGTCTTCCTAGGGGCTGTGTATGCTTGTTTAATTCCCTTGTGGACCCATTATATTTGAATTATGAGTATATGTTTGTTATGTTGTTTGAATGTTATTTGGTTTTTGTATATATATTTGGTCGTGTTGATTCTGTTTTAAACTAGCTGCTGCCCATTTTACTGCAAGAATGAAGCTATATACTGGAAAAAGCCAAATAAAAAGAAAAGGATGACCCAAAGAAATAGATTCATGGACAAACTTATTTGGATTTGATGGTAGCAGCTGCCAGTTATAGTGAAGTAATAAATAATAAAATGTAATAAATTATTACAGGTTTAATTCAACAATGAAGTAATAAATGAACATAAAGTGAATTCATTAGGCAAAAGGATTACGATTTTTTTTTTTTTTTGAGGAAAGCAAAAGCATTATCATGCTATGAAAATTTGTTGCCAAATCTCACTTGATGGTAGTAGCATGCATTGCTTATGTAATATGAAGAGTGAGTTGCTGGTTCATAACCAATCCATGACACCTGTGACCGTCTACCTTATAAGAAAAAGATTTTAAAAAAAAGTTGAATTAATAGACAAATTAGGCTCAGAGAAAACAAAAAATGGTATAACATCAATAGTGATACAAATAAAGAACCTAAGTTTTAATGAAAAAAAAATAGACTTTTAGTTTCAACAATGTGATAGTTTACGAATGAATTCGGTTCTGATTATAGCACCAAAGAGGCAGGGTTAAGATCATCATATATGAAAACAAAGGGTGGAACTACCTGATTAGTGCTCAGATGTTCATCTAAGATTCCTTTATTTCTTGTCAAATAAGTGGGTGTATAGCTTCTTGTAATGAGGCATGCAATGCTCTAAACATTAACTCAAAATGATACCAATTAGTCTTCATCCTGATATCTTCTCATCTAACAAAAAAACCTAACTTTTAATATTCAAAATTAACACAAAAGTAGGTTTGTTGTTAATATTCCAAAATGTAAGGACTTCCCAAAAAAGACTCCAAAAGTTCTGGACTTTTTCTACAAATCTGACCTAAACTTGTTTGGCTCATAGTTAGTCATTTGTGATACGCGAATAATATTGTTCGCGATACGTTCGTGTATAATTCGTATTGAACGTTTTTTAAGTCGGTCAAATATTTGGTCAAATTAAATGGAGACGGTAATAATTCGTCAATTCGGCTCACTGTTCGGAAAAATTCGGTATATAAAATTATTTAAATATATATTTTTTATTTAAAAATATTTGAGAAAAATATTATATGTGGTGAAAATTTGGAAAATACGGGATGAATTTTTCTCATGTCAAAAATTCGTGAATTAATGCGAATTATTGAAATGGAAACGCTAACTTCGCGAATTTTAATACGTGAATTATTCGCGAATTGAACAACTATGGTTTGGCTATGTTTGGATGCACATGGATTTTATAGGGTAGGAAAGGATTTTTTTTAGGGATTAGAATTGTGAAATGGGGAATCCGAAAGGATAAGTAATATGAGTAATTTTTAAAAATGTTGTTTGGATGTTGTTTTAAAAAACTACAAAAACTAGTTTTACATTATAGTTATATTTATGCATGTATTTAATTTATTTATGAATTGTATATTCAATTGTAAGAAATAAATATAAAAAAAATAACATAATATAAAATAATTTAACATAATATATAATAATATAAAATAAAATAATATAGAATAATATAATATAAAATAAAATAATATAAAATAATATAAAACAATATATAATAAATTAATATAATATAAAATAATATAATGTAAAATAAATTTATATAATATAATATAATATAATATAATATAATATAATATAATATAACACTAAAAATTTAATACAAATGTCAAGTTTAATATTCCAACAATATTTGTTATTATTTTAATAAGATCCTAAGAATTTCTATAAAAAAAATTTCAAAAAGTCAAGTTTTCAATCCTTCCAACTTTATATACAAAATTCCCTAAAAATTCCTAAACAAAAATCTCCCCATAAATTCCTAAATTGCATCCAAACAAACATTCCTAAAAATTCCAAAAAAGTTTCCTAACCAACTTTTTTCCTTGAAATTCCTTGTACATCCAAACATAGCCTAAAAATTTTTAGTATAGGATAGTGAATTTATAGGGATTAGGATCAGTTTTCTAAAATACGGTACAGGTGGCCGCCTAGGCGCTAGGTAGGAGAAAAATGCCTAGAAATTGTGCAAGTCAGCAGTCTGTGCGTTTTGTCCGTCCAGAAACCGCCCAGCGACCGCCTAGACCCGCCCAGCGCCACCCAAACCGCCTAGAGCGGCCCATTTTATTTTATTTCTTTCTCGGCCTGGCCCGGCTCACCTTTCTTTTCCTTTTTATTCTTTTTCTTTTCCTTTTTGGTCTGGCCCAATTTTTCCTTTCTTATTTTTTCCCCCTTTTCCTTCTTTCTTCTTTCTTCCGCCAGAGACCATTCTCTTTCTGTTCTTCCTTCCTCTCTCTATCAAGAAAAACACCGGCCGCCACCGCCGGTCACCTCCAGCGCCGCCGCCGTCAGTCGCCTCCAGCCCCTCCGCCAGTCACCTCCAGTCGCCGGCCCTCATCTCCACTCCATCCGCCACCTTCAAAAGGTAAGTCAGCTCCATTTTTTTTTTTTTTTTTTTTTCGTATAAAATTTTTTGAATTTAGATTTTACTTTTTCTTAACTGAAATGAGTGATATTCTTTTTACAATTTGTTATGTAATTTGTGATATTCTTTCCAATTGGTCTAATTACGGTCTCTATTCTTGTTGTTTTATAATTAGGGTTTTCATATGGTTTCTAGTTGAACTTCATCTATAGCTAGTACCGGTGCAACTCCAGTAACTACGGCCAATTGTCCGCCCCCCACATCCGCTCCTACGGCTGCATCGCGTCCAAACCGGTATCAGACGCCAATTTGAAAAGAGGTTCAGGAGATGTTGGGTGGAATTATGGTTTTCTCAGGGATTCACCCAATGTAGATAGGGTCCAATGCAAGCTTTGCCACCATAAATTTACCGGTGGTGTCAACCGTATTAAGCAACACATTGCTCAAGTAAATATATTTTGTTTGAATGATCGAATATTTTTTAATTATTTTTAATTCTCAAGTAATTGAAGATGTTTTGTTTGAATTTGTTATAGGAACCGGGAAATGTAAAAGCTTGCCCAAAGGCCTCACGAGAAGATCAAAGAATTTGTAAAGAGGCGTTGGTTGAAGCAAGAGTAAAGAAGCAAAAGAAAAATGTGGAATTAACCAATTTGAGGGATAATGTTGCTATTAACAACACGGGATCGGGATCAGGATCGGAGAGCGAACAAATTAAACAAATACCTCTCGATTATGGTGCTTTTGGAAGATATGTTGAGATTAATCCGATCGATCCAACAAAATTTACACGTCAACAAAATGTTGCAAATTTGCTTGATAAGAAAAGAATGCACGACATGCAAATGTATATAACACGTTGGGTATATAAATCGGGCATCCCTTTTAATACAATTAATAGGGGTAGCTTTATTCAAATGTTGGAAGCCATTGGACAATACGGCCCTGGAGCTCCACCACCCACCCAATACCAGCTGAGAGAGCCGTATTTGATTGAGGCGGTCAAAGATATTAAAATGAAACTTAAGAAGTTTGAAGAAGAGTAGGCTTATTCCGGATGCTCCATCATGACCGATGATTGGAGTGATCGGAGGAGGCGAAGTGTAATGAACATATGCGTTCATTGCAAGGAAGGAGTGTCTTTTTTTGGTTCAAAAGAGGTTTCTGAGTATTCTCATACCGACACATTTATTGAAGAATATGTGGATCAAGCAATTGAGAGTATTGGGGTGAATAATGTTGTGCAGGTTGTGACGGATAATGCGTCCAATAACATGACGGTGGCCGGTTTGTTACGCACGAAAAGACCCTCAATTTTTTGGACTTGTTGTGCCACGCATACAATTGATTTGATGCTTGAAGGTATATGCAAGATACTCAAGTATAAGACCATAATTGATATGGCAAGAAGAATTACGGTTTTTATTTATTCTCATTACAAACTCTAAGTTTGATGAGAAAGTTCACCCAAAAGAAAGATTTAGTATGACCGGGAATAACACGTTTCGCGAGCTCATTTCTTTCTTTTCAAAGCTTGTAAGATAAACAATCGGAATTAATGTTGATGGTTCTTTCACTGGAATGCAAGAGTTGCAAAGCTAGCAAGAGTAGCAAGGGTCAAGCAACCGAAAAAACAATATTAGATCGTGTTTTTTGGAAACGTGTTAAAGTAATTCTAAATTTTCTTACTCCATTGGTTGAGCTTCTTAGAATCGGTGATTCGGATAGGCCATCAATGCCTTGGTTGTACGGGAAATTTTTAGAAGTGAAAACAAAACTCATAGAAAAAGTATTTATAGGAATAGAGAAAAACTACAAACCGGTAATGAAAATAATTGATGATAAATCCAAATCCCGTATTGATGGAGATTTGCATTTGATGGGTTACATTTTAAATCTGTTTTATTTTTACAAGTATCCCAATCCGCAAGATCTTTGCGTGGATATTCGTTACGTGGAAGCAAGGTTAAATTGTTGGGAGAAGTTTTTTCCGAGTAATTTTTATGTTCTGGATGCTAATGAGTTTACAATGTACAAACAAAAAGAAGGTTTATTTGGAAGAAGAGGGGTGCACACCATGGTTTTTGCGACTTTCGAAACATTTGATCCCGGTAAGAAAATTATTAATTTATATATAATTAAATTTTCATGTAGTTTATGTTTACGTATTTGATATTATTAATTTATATAGCTGGATGGTGGAGCACTTATGGAGCTGAGACGCCCAATTTGCGGTTTATGGCGGTACAGATTCTTTTCTTGACGACTAGTTCACCTGGTTGTGAAAGGAATTGGAGTACTTTTGAAGGAGTATGAATTTATCTATTTCCAAGGAGATTCTTTTCTTGACGACTAGTTCACCTGCCCAATTTTATTTTTTATGTTGATTAGATTCACACAAAGAAGAGAAATATGTTAGAGTCGGAAAGGTTGAGCAATTTGGTGTATTATGTTCAATTTAATTCATTATTATTAAACAAGCCAAAGAGAAAAAATGATATAATGGAAGATGTGCTTATAGCCGAAGGTGGTGGCACTGCTCAACATTGGAAGGTTAATGATGAAGAATTTGATTCGAATGATTCTGAAGTAGAGATGTACGGAGATGAGTTTGATTTTGACGCAGATGAAGTTAGGGCATCAAATGCATCCACATCAGCAACTATTGAGGATGAGCATGATTTTTATGTTACGTTTCTTACTTTCTATGTGTTTGTTTTATTATTTGGATTATGTAGGACATTTTAGTATATTTCATTATTCAGACTATATTTTGTAGTTTGTTTGGATGTTGTGTTAATGTTATGTTGTGTCGAGTACTATGGTTTGGATTTTATTTGAATGTTATATTAATATTATGTCATGTCAAGAACTTCATTTTGGATTTTATTTGGATGTTGTGTTAATGTTAAGTCGTGAATTTTATTTTATATTTTATTTGTATATTTTGTATGTTGTGTTAATGTTATTAAATATAGTATAAATAATACAATGTAAAAATTGTATATAATATATAAAAATACTAAAAATATAAATCCGCCTAGTTTCGATTAATCCCCGATTAATTCTCGATGGTCCCGACCTCCCGACTAGCGCCTAGCGCATTCTATAACATTGATTAGGATTGACAAATTACTATTCCTAAAGATAAGAAAAATGGAAGATGGTATAATTAATATATGTTTGGATGCATTTTAGGATATTTCTAGGATCTAGAACAAATAATTAAATAATGTATTTATATGTAATGAATTTCCAATATGTTATTTCTTTATTATATCACTATTTTCTTGGTGACATTATTTATCTTCTGAAATTTAAATATTATTAAATACTCGTCTTATTATCTCATCAATTAAGTTAGCCACTGAATGCAAAGAAAGATTTTATCCTTAGAAAGAATTTATCGTTGATTTGCTTTTTCATTTCGCATGAACAAATCTCATGTCTTCACTGGTTTCCAAATTTATAGAAGTGAAAAGAAGCATGGGTACAAAATATCCATTGAGGTAAGTTCGTAATATTGTACATCAAATGAGCTAGCTCTCAATTGTGTTTAGTTAATTAATTGACACAAATTTACACTTTAATTAACAATTAAAACTGGAAAATAAATCACAGAAAAAATACATAGAGGAAATCTGAAAAATAAAATTCCATGTGTCAATTTTTGAAACCAACAATAAACATACGAAAATGTCAAAACGGTAGTTTAATGGCACAACAGTGAAGATACCAAGCGTAATCCTTAATAAAAAAAATCATTAAAGAGAAATCTCCCACAAATCAAAGTTTAACTCAAGAGAAATCTCCCACAAATCAAAATTAAACTCTAGATGGTAAATTAAGTTGCTAACATTAAAAAGAAAGTGGGAGAAAATGCCTTCAATGAAAGAACTTATCAAAGCTGAAGTAATGGCAAGGACCGAGAAGAGAGAGGAAGTCATCAAGACCAAGATGAGAAAAAACATTAAAAAATAAAAAGTGGGTGATTGAATTCCTATCTTAAGAAAAACCGATCAAAAAGATCAGTTTCATTTTTTTGCCAAAGATATGTACAAATTTTCCGAAAAAATCTCCCGAACATTTCCTAGCACCATCCAAACATGTATTTTTTCTAATATATAAAGTTCGTGAATTGGGACATTTTTTGCCACGTGTCTATTTATGTGATTTTCTGCTACAATGACTTAACAATTGATTATATAGTGAGTCGGATTTTAATCGGTCATCAAATTACACGTGTATTTTTTTGGGTACCATGTCAATCATTCAGGAATAAATGTAGCGCAGGGCTCCTAAGTAAAATTAATTGAGAATTTAATTAAAAAAATTATCACTAAAAATGTAACACGTGATTTTGTCTGGTTGGAGGCATGTGACACTTTATAACGTGTTTTGACAGAAAAAATATATTTTGACCGAAAAAATGTGTGTTTGAACCGTCTCACGTGCACGAAAAGCTTACAAAATTCCAGACATGCTTGCAAAATTTTAAAAGAGTGAATTATGTATATTAAAAGAATAAATTATGGTAATACAAAAGGATGAATTTATATTGATTTTGAAGCTATTTTTATTAAAATAAACAAAAAAAATTATATTTATGAAGAATGTAACATAATACATAAAGACAACAAAAAATCGTATTTTTCAGAAAATAAACCATCCAACGTATCTAATAAATATCACCACAAAAATTTTAGAAAAGAACATACAAAGACAACAAAAATATATTTCAAACAAATATTCAAAAAACAAAACAAAACATAACTTACATTCAGTTTGCTTTTTAATTTATTTGATCATGCAGTTTCTTCACATTGTCATAGTCATGAATCACTTTATAACATGTTTCATTTGATTTACATGCGAAAGGGTCAACTTATTGATAATTGTATTTTTGAAGTAAAAAATCAGGTTATACATCTAAATTCTTCTATAATTTTTTACTTTGTCCTGCAAAAATTAAAAGATAGAAATGATTTAAATAACAAAGTAGAAAAGAGTTATAAGAAAAACCATGAGAAATAATTTCCTTACATATTTTGAAAGTTGTTGCCTTGCCGTTTAAAATCGCCAAAATTAACCTTAATACCAAAATTCCTAAATCTTCAATCATTTTTTCTAATTTCATTGATAATCTCAAGACGAACATTTTTCCATTCTTCTCTCAACTTAAAAATTAAATAAAAACTGAGAAAAGATATAAAGAAATGCATATTCACAAACTCAGAAGGGTAAATTCTTCTAGTCATTGGATACATTAAATATTGAAATTAAAAGAAAAGTAATCATAATCATTGCAAGAATTTGTTAGCATATTCGAAAATGGTAAATGTTAGTGTATATACACGAACCTCGACCGGAGGAAATTGTGATACTTCATGGTTTCAGCGCGGCACAAATCATAACCACATAAAATTGGCCAAAACAAATATATTAATAACAATGGTATATCATGTTAATAAAAACGGGGTAAATTATATACTTATAGTTGTATATTCATACCAAATAATTATCATTACCACATAAGATTGGTCAAAACAAGTATATTAATAATAAAAAGTATATCTTGTTAGTAAAATAGGGTAAATTTATGTACTCGTAGACGTATATTTATACCAATATAATTATTATTACCACATAAGATTGGTCAAAACAAGTATATTAATAGAAAATGATATATCTTGTTAATAAAAAAATGGAAAATTTATATACTTGTAGCTCTATATTCATACCAAAATAATTATCATTACCATATAAGATTAGTCAAAACAAATATATTAATAGCAAAGAGTATATCGTGTTAATAAAAAAGATAATTTTAGGTACTTATAGATATACATTGATACCAAAATAATTATCAGTACTATATAAGATTGGTCAAAACAAATACATTAATGGCAAAAGGTATATCTTGTTGATAAAAAAGATAAATTAGATACTTATAGATGTATATTCATACTAAAATAATTATTTCTATCACATAAGAGTGATCAAAATAAGTATATTAATAGAAAAGGTCTAGCCTGTTGGTAAAAATGGTAAATTGAGTTACACATAACTGAATAGATTGTCCTTAAGCAATTTTTTATCATTAATCTTTTACTCCATAATTGATAATCCTAATGTTCTTTTTACCAATTTAGTCCAATTTTTTTTTTAATTATATTACAATTTAAACCTTAAACCCTAACGGTTCGACCATCGCAAACCAAAAAAAAATAGCTGATACCTTCAATGCATTCTTTAAAGAAACACAGGGAGCTGCTAATACTTGGACATGCCCCAACTCAAACTTCTTCGTAAGTTTAACTCCACAAGATGATCTGGAGAAATCAGTGTATCAAGATGTCAATCTGCGATCTTATTTTGGTTCGATACGCCCACCTACGAAGCCAAAGACTTATGGAACCTAATTGGTATACCCGTAACTTTCAAACCCACCTTGCAAATGCCTCTTGTGGAATGGCTTCGATCAAACTGTCTTGCAAATTTCCTTGCCAACCAACCAGGCCTGAACTGGAAGATCCTTTTTCCGATGATGTGTAATAAAACTTGGTTTGAACCTAACCATAAAGATCTTTCTTTGCATTTTTTTGAATCATTATATGTATTAATGGAATAAGTGATGGCTTTTCCACGCTGCAAAGACAGAAGTTTCCGGACTATTTAGACAGCCAGGACCGGGGTTTGCCGGTAGACCTCGCGTCAAAGTCATTTTCATGATCGGTATCCTATTCTCCAGATACTAGGTACAGAGATGTTAATCGCCTGAAATGGAGATGATCAAGTGTCTGTTGAATTGCAAGGCCCAACATCCTTCTTTATTGCATCGTAATCTAATCACCAAATCATCTGTCTTAATGAGAGTTGAAAGGAAAATACTCAATATCTTAACTTGCTCAAATCAATATATTGGTTTGTCTTGCTTTGTCATCTACTTGTCTTGAGTTCGCTTGGCCTTCTTCAACCAAGGATCTTGATGATTTGACGTATGTTCGGACGTCCGGTTGATCTAACCTAACCTAAATAAGTGGATCAATCCTGACGCCTGGCACACGATTCCCCCTTCCTTCCATTTGCAGATATAGATGGTGGGTAGATTCCATTAAGACAGTATGATTCTCTTCCCGAACGACCTTTGTTTCAGCTTTCCCGACCAACCGAGTTCCATTGCTTCATCGAAGAACCTGACGAGCCGAACTAAAGCTCCACAACCCGGTTTTCCCGTTCAACCCTTCTCACCTGGCTACAGAAATGAACGAAGATGAAATAAAACAATCAGCCTTTGAGATGGCAAAAGGTATAGCATCAGGGCCGGACAAATTTTCATCGGAGTTCTATCAAGAACACTGGGACACGATAAAAAAAAGACCTGATCTCACTTTGTAATGAATTCAAGCAAAACAGCCATGACCTATGGAGGATTAATAAAGCGCAAATTTCGCTATTTTCAAAACTAAAAGAGCCAAAAAAAAAAAATAATATTCACAGACTACATGATCAATGTTATAGATGGAATGATGAGAATCGTCTCCAAAATTCTAGCCAAAAGATTGCAAGCAAAAATACCACACCTTATCTCCGAGGAGCAAACAACTTTCAGAAATAACGAGGCAAATTATTGAATCATTCCTACCAACCATGGAGTACATCAATTTTCTGCACAAAATCAAAATACCAGCAATCATGAACAAAAATAGACTTTGTTAAAACCATGGACATGGTAAATTGGAACTTCTTAAAGGAAATTATGAAAGAAGGGGCTTTCTTACAAAATGGATTGCTTCGATTCAGCTTATGCAAACCTCATCCAACTCAGCTCTTGAAAAAAAAATGGTTAAATGTAACCTTTCTTTGAACACAAGAGATGACTGTGACAGGGAGTTCCCCTCTCACTGCTGCTCTTCAACCTAGCGGCAAAAACACTTCAGAATCTAATAAAGTACACAAACAATCTAGCACCTCAACCCTACAAGATGAAAACAAAAGCAATTCGTATGCTGATGATACTATTATCATAAGTCAGGCCAATAGAACAAATCTACAACTTATCAAGAAGGCTTACACTCATTGATTGTAATGTGTATTTTTATACACATTTTTAGGGTTTTTATCATAACAAATTTAATCATAATTCACATAAAATGTGTCAAAAATGATCATAATTCATAAAACATAATTTCTTCCTAATATTCAATTCATTCCCTCATCCTGATCAGATCTAGCTAATAAAATTACCAAAATGCCCCAAAGAACCCTTGCTCTCATTCTCTATATAAATAATCCATTCTCTCATTGATCACTCATTCCCACACTCTCCTTAACTTATACACCACTCTCCATTATTCTTCTTCTATCTCTAGAATTACCATTAATGAGTCTCAAAGCTTTTTGAGCTCTAATTTTCATTTTTGAGTGAAATCGCGCAATTTGGGTCTGATTTGGAGAAAATTCGAATTGGTCGATTCTAGCTTGAATCAAGGGGCAATTGGAGCTTCAAATCAACTCAAGGGAGCTACCGGCTGGTCCTCCAACTCTCGGTTTAGTCCAATTCTCTTTTAATATCTTGATTTAAATTTTAGATCACAAGCACTCAATTTTGTAATAATCATGATGAAATCTTGTCATATTTTTGCTCTTGTAAATATGTGTGAGTAGATCTAGATAGGTAAGGGAATTTGTGATGTGTATATGTGAAATCTTTCTTAATAATCTTATAATTTTGCTGAATTTTGATGAATAGTCATGAGCACACAAATTTTTGAATAAATTGGGGAAAAATTACTTAGCTTTGTATTTTTTTATCAATTGATCTATTAAATCCAGAGTTCATTGACTTGTTAATCATTTAGAATATTTAGCTTAGTATTTTGTATGATTAATTTGGAGTTATGATTGATTTAATACAAATTTTATTTTGAAATGACTGTTTTGGAATGAACTGATGGTGTTATGCTCTAGGCCAAAGTGTTTGTGACCTAGATGATGGATTGTAATAACAAACATAATATTTATTCTAAGATATTTCATATAATATGTGAGTATAGGTTATTTTAATATAATTAAAATAGACCATGAATATGCAATTCAGCTTTATGTCATCAAAGTGCGTGACTTTGATAGTAAGACTATAAAGTGTTATGAATGCTATTCTAAATCGTCCCTGATCATTTATAGGATATTTGTGGAGACAAATATACTTGCAGATACATATAAATATATATTTATATACAAGCTATAAATGTACACCAGTATGTTAGTTGACTGATGATTATGTTTTACTGATCATGGATAAATAGTTATCAAGTCATTAACATAGGTATATGTTAGAGACCACATACTGGACTGACCCGCCATAAGAATGCTACATGTTTTACGTCATTAGCGATTCTTGTAACATAAAGTATTTATAGTCCTTTGACCTTAGATTGTCTCGGTTCCCAACATGAGTAATTTTATACTTTAATATAATCTATCACTGCCTTTAACCGGGTGGTCATAACGGTTATGATTAGGTATACAATGAATCATGTAGAGGGATGAGTGCAATCAAGACGGGATTTGTTCCTCTCATAAATGAGAGAGATATCTTTAGGCCTCTTAATGAATTGAACTGAAGAAATGTAGGGCCATACTCAAATGAAAAGATGCGATTAATGGATATGATCCAAGAGTTGCATCCAAAGAATGCGACCAATGGATATGACCAAAAAATGTGATCCAAAAGTTATGTTCAAGAGATGCGATCAAAAGATGCGATGAATAGATGTGATCCAGAAGTTGTGTCCAAAAGTTGCCGCCAAGGGATACGATACAAATGTGGCGTCCAAGTGTTGCATCCAATAGTTGCGACCAAGAAATATGATCCAAAGGTCACGACCAAGAATTGCGTCTAAAAGGTGCGACCAAGGAATGCGATCCAAAAGTTGAGTCCAAGAGTTGCGACCAAAGGGTGTGACTAAAGGGTGTGACCAACGGATACGATCCAAATGTCACATCCATAAGGTTGCGACGAATGGGTGCGACCAAAAGATGCGATTAACGGGTGTGACCAAGAGATGTGATTCAAATGTCACCTCCAAAAGACGTGACGAAAGGTTGTGACCAATGGATGCGACCAAAGGTTGCGACCAAAGGATGCGACCAAAGGGTGCGAACAAAAGGTGCGACTAATGGGTATGACCAAGGGATGCGATTCAAATGTCGCATCCAAAAGACACGACTAAAGGTTCGACGAAAGGGTGCGACTAAAGGGTGTGACCAACGGATGCGATCCAAATGTCACGTACATAAGGTTGCGACGAATGGGTGCGACTGTTGGGTTTCTACTGTTCATAACGCAGCGGAAAATACAAAACGAAACAAAATCAAATTCGAAACCCAAAAGAAGGATCCGTGAATTACAATTAAATCAAAGAAAAGTTCATAACTTTGTACCTTCGGATTATGCTTAATCCGTGATGATCAAAAGCGAATTTGGTTAACTCTTTTCTTTGGTCGATTCCAAACCGGTTTCCAAATCGATCCTTTGTATGTTTCGCCTAACCGGTCTAACAAACCGATCTCCAAACGAACGGATTCCCCAAGCAAACCGATTCTCCAAGCAAAACTACGGTTTCAACCCGAATCACAAAGACGCCGCACTTCGCTTCGTCCTCTACCGGTATCCACACGAACAACCCCTTTGAACGGCTAAAGAACGATATATGCTAGTATCCGTTCTTCATTTCTCTCACAGAAATAACAAGAGAATAATTTTCGGATTTTTCTCTCCTTTTTTGTCTAACAAAATTTGGACGAAAATATTATTTTCTTTAATCTGATTTTGGGGTGTCTCTTGTGCCTACATAGTCCATAAGTTTCATATCCTATGTGCATGGTAACTATGTAACCATATATGCAACACACCTTATCATATAAGATGTAGGATTGGATGTGTCACTTGACTATGTAGCTCTCCATACAACTTATCACATAAGTTATGATTTTTCTGTGTACGTCTCAATAGTTTTTCTTTGTGTGTGACCCTGTAGGTTTACTTAATGTTGGCAATAATCACAACGGATTATAAATCATGAGCGGCCTCTAGAAAGACATCATGATTACCCAAATTAAGCAAATATAGATGATTCGATCAAACCTAATTTATGTCATGCATTGTATCCCTTTGTTACACGATATCTATATCGTCCATAAGGCATGGTATGTGTCAACCTTATGTTGGTCGATAAATATTTCTTGACACTGAATTTGATTGAACATGAAATGACATTAATAACTCTTTATTAATTCACTTGAGTACGGCCGTGCGTTTCTTCAATCAAATCATCAAGAGGCCTAAAGATATCTCTCTCAATTTATGAGAGGAACAAATCATATCTTAATTAAACTCTTTCCTCCGCATAATTCATTATATACCTAATTATAATCTTTATGACCGCCCGGTTAAAGACGATGTTAGATTATATTAAAGTATAAAATTTCTCATGTAGGAAACTGAGATAATCTCAAGTCTAAGGATTACAGATACATTCTTTACTGAGAATAACTAATGACACGAACCATGTAGTATTCTCACAGTGGTTCAATCCAGTATATGGTCTCTAACATATACTTATGTTAATGACTTAATAACACTTATTCATGATCAGTAAAACGTGACCATCAGTCAACTTACATACTAATGTACATTTATAGCTTATCATAAAGTATGTTTGTCTCACAAACATCCTATGAATGATCAGGGACGGTTTAGAATATCATTCATAATACTTTAAAGTTTTACTATCAAAGTCACATACTTTGATGATATAAAGCTGCATATCATATTCAAGGTTCATTTTAGTAATAAGAATAAAATAACCAATAGGCATTTATTATATAAAATATCTCTAAATAAAAAACAATGTTTGTTTAACACAATCCATATATCTAGGTCTCAAATACATTGTCCTAGGGCATACTACTAACAGCGACCAAAAGGTGCGACTAAAGGGTGTGACCAACGGATGCGATCCAAATGTCACGTCCATAAGGTTGCGACGAATGGGTGCGACCAAAGGGTGCGACTAAAGGGTGTGACCAATGGATATGATCCAAATATCACGTCCAATAGGTTGTGACTAACGGTTGCGACCAAGAGGTGCGACCAACGGGTATATTTGACATGTGCAACTAAGAGGTACGACCGAAAAGGTGCAATCGCAAGAGTTGCGACCTCTTGAATAGTTGTGACTTCATGAAAGGGTACATACCATGAATTGCCTTTTTGAAATGGTTCATGTGATGTATTATTTCATGAAAAGTTGCATGTGATGTATTGAATTCATGAAAAGATGCCTATGATGTATTAATGTGTAGAAAAATGTGTGTTGACAAAGTTGACCAGGTGTTGACCATGTTGATCATGTTGACAATTGACTGTTGACCCACCGTGTTGACTGTGGACTATGTTGACTGTTGACTGTATTGACTGTTAATTGTTGACAATTGACTACACTAATTTACCCCTTGATTGTTGACCATTAAATTGGTCAAAAGTTGATCATGACCTGGTCAAAATATTGACCATTGACTGTTGACCTTGTCAAATGTTGATCGTTGACCGAGTCAAATGTTGACCAAATCAAATATTGGTTTTTGACTTGTCAAATGTTGACAATGACGACCGTGCCCCAAATTCACATTCATAAGCCTTATATATATATATATATATATATATATATATATATATATATATATATATATATATATATATATATTTTTATAAATGATTAAATAATCGAAACATAATATGATTATGTTTATATTTGATATATTTGTTGATACGTGTTGATATAATGAAAGAGTTCATTAGGCATAACACATCCATCATGGAGACGAATGAGTTCATCATCTATCATGAATATATCATTAAGATGACAAGTTCATTTTTAACCACACATCATGACGATGAAAGAGTTCATCGATTTCTATACATGGAGATAAGATTTTCATATACAATCTAAGAAAAATTTCATGGAGATGAAATATATATTAGGAAATCTTTATGTTAGTTCATAAAGATCAAGGCTATGATATATCATCGTTATTATTTTTATTCTATTGGTACATGTGATGTTCTTTGAATATTGCATAATAACATATAATATTAAATAAAATCCCTCAAAACAATGTTAAGTCATGAAGTGTCTTCCATAAGTCTAAATCTCTCGATACTCTGATCGGCCCTGCATAGGTCATGCCAAAGCTGGGTATATAGGGACAATCGTAGGAGGAGAGAATGCGGGAAATGCGAGCCAACATAGGTCATGCCAAAGCTGAATGTGTTGGGTACTATTTTACCAATGATTAGACATGGTTTGATTTAACTGGACTATCAAGTCGGACTTGGGCTCGAGGCATACGATAGGATATATACGTCGGGCATGTGATGCTTATCCTATGTTGTTCAAGAGTTGTATGAGATACAATTGGAATTATTTCTACCTAAATAAGTTAAGTTCTGGGCGATGAGCCAAAGCTCACTTAGGACTTAATTGAAATATGGATCTTGTCTCACTATGAAACTTCATGGATTGAAAGTTTCCGAATCAATGCGATTGAGGGTTATTGATTTGATTAAAAAATAGTGGGAGCCATTATATGAAATATTTAAAGAATAATAGTCTTTATATATTATCTAATTCGAATAATATATCTATTTATGTCTCACAATAGGTCCTTGAGAAGGACATATAGCATAAGATGCTTATAATCGTTAAAATGAACATGGACAAGTGTTGTCAATAATGTTCTCGTTCTTAAAAAAAATCGTAAAGAGTAATCCCAAAGATAAGGGTAAGGTGTTGTCCGGGCTTCGGCCTTAAGTAAGAAGTTGGTATCTTTTGTAATGAATTGGTTCATTGAAAGAAACCATAATTTCTCAAGAAGATATGAAAAAGGGAATGAAATGATAGTGTGACTATCACTTCAGGTATTTTTGTTATAGAAATTAACTTGTCTATTTCACATCATGTGTATTAGATACACGATGTGAATCACACATTTATGAAAAAATCTGCTGACAAAGTTGTAGACTATTGAGTAAATATGATGTTAACATATGAGTGACAAATGTAGCAAAAGTTGTTGCATTTTCTCAAGTAACTCATTTATTTACATTGTCTTTTTGGACTTATCGCCGACATAAATTATTGTTATTTAATGTCGACAATAAATTTTGTGCTATCTATAGTTCGAGTTTATCTATGAATGATTATTAATTTATTATTGAGAATAATAATTTCACCATACACAAATGTCAATTTTCTTTGGAAATGTTCCAATTGAAAAATTAACTTATATGTTATATCGAACAAGATAATTATAAGTCTATCTATAACATTAATATTAAGAATTTAAATATAGTATTGTCGCTTGGTCTACTTAAATAAGATGAATATTTATTAAATCCATTAAGATGGATTTTCAATTTCATTTGATTTTGAATCATTTGAAATATGTGTAACTTATTTATTAGACAAGATGACATATATGTCTTTCACAAAGTAAGGTGAAAGCAAGTTACTTATTGGCTCTCATACATAGTGATGTATGTTCATCAATGAGTGAAGGTGCTAGAGAAAACTACTTCATCGCTTTATTGAAATAATAAATTTGAATATTTTGAAAAGTTTAAAAGTTACAAATAATGAAGTAGAGAATAAAACTTGGCTTCGAAAAATCAAATTTCTTTGATGAGATCAAGGAGTCGAGAACCAAGTGTTTGATCATCATAATAACTATATCGAACTTTATTAGATATAGTTCGATTATGATGAGTCAAATATATCTTCTATTTCTTTCGGGGTTACGCTCTTATTGCGCTCATACTGAATATAATTCCATCTAAATCAGTTGTAAAAGACTCCATATGCGATATGGACTGGTAGGTGTATCAGATTATCTTTTATCAAGATTTGAGGATATGATACTTAATTGAAGCATCATGCATCTAATCGGATTAGTGCTTATTGTGGAATATCCTAAGAAAAGTAAAGGATATTACTTCTATAATTAATAAGAGAACAAAGTGTTTGTTACTCAAAAATTATATCTCTTTGGAAGAAGTGTTTCCAAAAGAATTAGCGGGAGTAAATTTGAAAAGTTCAAATTCCACATACTGACAGTAATGCTCAGATGGAAATTAATTCAGATTTCAACTAGTGATTGAGTCTGCAATTAATCAACTAGACTCTCAAGATATTGAAGAGTTTGAGTATATAAAATAAGTGCATTCATGTAGATCTATTAGAATTTATCGCAGGCCCGAAAAATATAGATTTTTCGTGTCCAATGATAAAAATTTTGTACTCATAGATGATGAGTCCACATTCTACTAATAGACTATGATGAGTCAAGGCTCTAATGGTTAGAGACTTTGAAAGTTGAGATGTAATCCATGTCAGACAATCAAGTTTTGAATTTGATTGATCAATTAGATGGAAATACAGTTTTAAAAGAAAGAACGACATGGATAATGTGCAAACATATAATGCATGATTTGTGGTTAAGTTAAGCTCATAGTATAGACTATGATAATATTTTTCCAAGTCATCATGCTTATGTATTTCAGAATTTTCTTGGGCATATGTTCATAGTATGACTATAATATATGCCAAGTGGATGTCAAGACATTGTTTCTTAATAGAAACATATGAAAGATATGATACAACTTGAGAGTTTTGTCTATCCTAAAATTTTTGAAAAGAGTTTGCAAGTTGCATAAATTCATTTATGAATTAAAGCAAACATCTCTAGGTGAATATTTATTATTTGATGAAATAATCAAACACTTTGGTTTTATCAAAAATTAAAGATAAATCTTATGTTGACAAGAAATTCAGTGGGAGCATAATTACATATGATGTGAATTAAGTGTAACAAGCACACATAAGTTTAATCTAAGTGAAAGTCACTAAATAATAATCAAGAGTATGATTATATACTTGAGAAGGATAAAGTATTCTTCTTAGATTATGGTGGACATAAAAATATGCAAAGTATTTGCATATGACAATGTTTGATAATCCATTTAAGAACCCAATCCCTTAAATGATGGTTATCATGTTAGGTCAACTGGTATGCGATACCACATAGATCAATGAGTATGAGATACTTGGTTGATTTGGCCTAGTGCAAGTGGGAGATTGATGGTGTTATGCTCTAGGCCAAAGTATTTGTGACCTAGATGATGGATTGTAATAACAAACATAATATTTATTCTAAGATATTTCATATAATATGTGCGTATAGGTTATTTTAATATAATTAAAATAGACCATGAATATGCAATTCAGCTTTATGTCATCAAAGTGCGTGACTTTGATAGTAAAACTATAAAGTGTTATGAATGCTATTCTAAATCGTCCCTGATCATTTATAGGATATTTGTGGAGACAAATATACTTGCAGATACATATAAATATATATTTATATACAAGCTATAAATGTACACCAGTATGTTAGTTGACTGATGATTATGTTTTACTGATCATGGATAAATAGTTATCAAGTCATTAACTTAGGTATATGTTAGAGACCATATACTGGATTGACCCGCCATAAGAATGCTACATGTTTTACGTCATTAGCGATTCTTGTAACATAGAGTATTTATAGTCCTTTGACCTGAGATTGTCTCGGTTCCCAACATGAGTAATTTTATACTTTAATATAATCTAACACTGCCTTTAACCGGGTGGTCATAACGGTTATGATTAGGTATACAATGAATCATGTAGAAGGACGAGTGCAATCAAGACGGGATTTGTTCCTCTCATAAATGAGAGAGATATCTTTAGGCCTCTTGATGAATTGAACTTAAAAAATGTATGGCCATACTCAAATGAATTAATAAGAGTTATTAATGTCATTTGTTCTTGTTCAGTTTAATTTGGGATCAAGAAATATTAATCGATTAATATAAGGATGACGTATTACATGCCTTATGATCGATATAGATATCGCACGACAAAGGGACTAAATACGTGATTGTTGATTAGGTAAATCGGATCACCGATATTCACTTAAATTGGGTAGTCATGATGACTTGCTAGAGTCCGCTCATGATTTATAGACTGTCAAGTCTATTGCCAACATTAAGTGAACCTACAGGGTCACACACAAATAACAAACTGAAACGGGCGCAGAAAATCCTAGCTACTTATATGATGAGTTGCATAAGAATGTCACAAAATATATTGTCATATTATGTGATAAGATGTGATATATATGTATATAAAGACTATGAGCACAAAAGATCATGTAATCTAGAAGAGTCTAGATGATGGCATATGGATAATGATGAGTGATGTCATACACATCTTTTAGTGTGAGGAGACATGACTCTTCACCTCTATATAAGGATATAGAGGGCTCCAAATTCCATAGACCACATCATTCTTTCTCTCATTATTTCTCATTCTCTTTTGTGAGACAAAAGAGAGAAAAATATCCTTTCTCATTTGTGTGACAAAATTACGAAAGGGTGCATTCTTTTGTATGACAAAATGAAAGGGTGCGATTATATGAGAGGAATTATATACATCTTTTGTGAGATAAAATAAGAAGAAGAAAAATAGTTTTCTTATGCAAGAGGCTACTAGGATATATATTGTTCTTCTTCCCGTTTTAAGAAGTTTGTTTGTGTGGACATCGGTAGAGGCGTTCGTACTTTCGACGCTTGTGATCTATTCGGCCTAAGAAGATGAGAACGGTTTGTTGAGAGTTTTGGTGGAGACCGATTGTGTGTTCAGTAGATGACTTCCGCACGATCCGACCTAGACGCCCTAGACGGACGTAAAATCGGTTAGGACGGTAACCGGTTTAGAGGCGCATGGATAACACGCATGGTTTGAGCGTCACGGATTAAGCGTAATCCGAAAGGTATCTTTAAGATTTATTTCTTTGATTTAACCGATACGCACGGATCCTCGGATTGGTTTTGGACGATATTTTTATTTTCCGCTGCGTTATGCACGTCTGAAACCCAACAGTGGTATCAGAGCGACGTGCGTGTTTCGGTTAAATTGAGTCGGTATATATGTGATAAATACTATTTAGATACTATTTACAATTATAAGGCTTGCATATAGAGTATTCAAGTGTTGAATATTCTTAATAGAAAAGATGCGATTAATGGATATGATCCAAGAGTTGCATCCAAAGAATGCGACCAATGGATATGACCAAAGGATGTGATCCAAAAGTTATGTTCAAGAGATGCTATCAAAAGATGCGATGAATAGATGTGATCCAGAAATTGTGTCCAAAAGTTGCCGCCAAGGGATACGATACAAAGGTTGCGTCCAAGTGTAGCATCCAATAGTTGCGACCAAGAAATATGATCCAAAGGTCACGACCAAGGATTGCGTCTAAAAGGTGCGACCAAGGAATGCGATCCAAAAGTTGAGTCCAAGAGTTGCGACCAAAGGGTGTGACTAAAGGGTGTGATGAACGGATACGATCCAAATGTCACATCCATAAGGTTGCGACGAATGGGTGCGACCAAAAGATGCGACTAACGGGTGTGACCAAGGGATGTGATTCAAATGTCACATCCAAAAGACGTGACGAAAGGTTGTGACCAATGGATGCGACCAAAGGTTGCGACCAACGGATGCGACCAAAGGGTGCGATCAAAAGGTACGACTAATGGGTATGACCAAGGGATGCGATTCAAATGTCGCATCCAAAAGACGCGATGAAAGGTTGCGACCAACGGATGCAACCAAAAGGTACGACCAAAAGATGCGACTAACGGGTGTGACCAAGGGATGCGATTCAAATGTCGCATCCAAAAGACACGACTAAAGGTTGCAACGAAAGGGTGCGACTAAAGGGTGTGACCAACGGATGCGATCCAAATGACACGTACATAAGGTTGCGACGAATGGGTGCGACCAAAAGGTGCGACCAAAAGGTGCGACTAAAGGGTGTGACCAACGGATGCGATCCAAATGTCACGTCCATAAGGTTGCGACGAATGGGTGCGACCAAAGGGTGCGACTAAAGGGTGTGACCAATGGATATGATCCAAATATCACGTCCAATAGGTTGTAACTAACGGTTGCGACCAAGAGGTGCGACCAACGGGTATAATTGACATGCGCAACTAAGAGGTACGACCGAAAAGGTGCAATCGCAAGAGTTGCGACCTCTTGAATAGTTGTGTCTTCATGAAAGGGTACATACCATGAATTGCCTTTTTGAAATGGTGCATGTGATGCATTATTTCATGAAAAGTTGCATGTGATGTATTGAATTCATGAAAAGATGCCTATGATGTATTAATTTGTAGAAAAATGTGTGTTGACAAAGTTGACCAGGTGTTGACCATGTTGATCATGTTGACAATTGACTGTTGACCCACTATGTTGAATCAGATATGAGTTTCCCTTATAAATCTTAAATCGCAAATCAAAACTATACCAAATTTTGACAGATGATCCATAACCTGATAATTGAATTTCTGTAACAATTTTGGGATTTTTTGAGCTTTCGTGATTTTTTCTATAATTTTCTGAAGTTGTTGTTGAACCGATTTTAAATCTGAAATAAGTTCTGGACTGAATTACAAATATCTCGAAATTCTTGAATAAAATAATAATAACAGTAATAAACTATTTCTTAGATCTCTTTTTCTAGTTTCTAACGGTATCTCGTGTGTTAGATTCGGAGTTTATTTGGTCCAGTTACGATTTAAAACACTGAAGTGTAACATGCTGAATTCTTGAAACAAAACTGAAAATTGAATTTAAACTTGGAAATTTACCTAATAAACCTTGAACTAAAAGACTTTACACTAGAGATAAATTATTGAGATTAGTTAATTCTTGAGGCCACAACACCTTGTGTTCGACCCCTAAACTCATTTACCGCTCATACTCGTAAATTAAACAATAGGAAAAGATAAATTATTTTATTAAATTGAGTGAAATATAAACGACGGTTTTACCTGATTTATAAATGGCGCCGTTCCCGGGGAGGCGGCTTGAATCAAGTTGTTAACTAACCAATCACATATTTTCTCTAGTATTTTTGTCTCTCTTATCTTTGAAGGTTTTAGGTCAGAAGATATTTTGATGGATTGGCAAACCGAGGAATAAGTGTACAATTTAATGACGGAAAGCCAAACATGGAGCGGATGGCCCAACGGGGGCTATCCATGCCAAAATGACGACGACTATTTCGAGCAAACACAATATCTTTACGGGCAAGAGCGTCCTTCAACCACTCCTCCGTCCAGGAGCTGAGGGATGAAACGTTGAATACCTGAGATTTTGAACCTGAGGTGAACCTCCAAAACCCGCACACGCCCGTCATGCCAACCCAATTCTCCCAACCTTACTTTTATCCAAACGACCACGACTCTCAAAATCATGGATATCAACAAACACAAACCTCTTCATATGATCAATTGTTCCACATGACGAACACCATGCAAGAAGACCTTAAAACAATGTCCAACACGCTCAGCGAATTTGTCGACGATATCAGACAAGCCTGCACCACTTCCCAAGTGCAAACTAAGGATCCCATGATAGAAGAACCATCTCTTCAATCTTGTTACATTGAAGCTAGCTATTGTGACGAGTGCTCTTGAGTTCAACACGAGAATCAAGAATTGGGGATGGAAGAATGTTCAAATGTTGTGGAAATGTTCGAAGGGGAAGAAGTTTTGGAAGTAAAGAACCCTAGTTTTAAATTTGAAGAGTATGGGTATAACGGGGAAAGTGAGTTAGACCAAGAAGAGGGGATTGAATCTTGTGATGAGTCAAGCACTACAAAAGCGATTTTCAAATTTGAGAAATCGAGAATTGAGGAATCTAAAAGTGATGAGGAGGAGGACGAGGAAATATTCGAAGAAGTTATGGAAGTAGAGAACCCTAGTTTTGAATTTGAAGAGTATGTGTGCGACGGGAAAAGTGAGTTAGACAAAGAAGAGGGGATTGAATCTAGTGACGAGTCAAGCACTACAAAAGCGATTTTCAAATTTGAAGAGTCAAGATTTGAGAAATCTTAAAGAAATGAGGAAATTGATGAGGAAATATTCATAGAAGGTGTGGAAGAAGAAAACTCTAATTTTGAGTTTGAAGAGATGTTGTTTGATAGGGAATGTGGGTCAAACGGGGAATCCAGGAGTGACTGTTGTGAAGGCTTGAGTGATGGGGAATGCGTGCTAAGCGATGACTCAAAGATTGAATCGGCCGAAATTCCGAGTGCGACAAACCCTAGTTTCGACTTTGAGGACTTTTGGAATAATGTGGAATGCGAGTCAAATCATGACTCCAAGAGTGAATCTTGCGACGAGTCGAGCGATACTAACCTGAGTTTCGAATTCATGGAGTCGTGTGTTAAAGATGAGAAGGAGTCAAACCATGACTCAATGGTTGAAACATACGACGAGTCGAGCACCCTAAATCACGAGCCAAATTCACCAAATTCCCGACATCCTATCTCTTGCCAAACCATACACTACACCCAACTCAATACAAGCGGTATAATTCTCATTGACCTTCCACCTCAACAAGGGTTAAATTTGAGCATTGAATTGTCCCTCTCAACCGAATTTGAAACCAAACCCCGTCCAAAAGCAACAAAATCACACTTCTTCCTTCTTTGCGAAACCAAGAAAGAGCAAACAAAAGATCAAAAAATCCTCTTACCACGATGTGAGCTCTTACAAGGATTTGCTCACATGTACGATCCTTTCGAGAGAGGCCAACACAATGGCGTCGGGCTCGAGACGTAAAACGGGAGTGCTTGCAAGAGGCAACTCACCACGTCAGGTCGTATTTTTCCTTTCTTTCTTTATTTTATTTTTCTTCTTTTTACAAAACTCACTTTCACACTTAAACATTTGTTACACAAAAGTTTAAGTGTGGTGGGGGAGGTTTTGCACAAGACCCCATTAATTTTTTTCAATTTCCACAATTTTCTCATTTTTGAACTTTTTGTTTGAGGACAAACAAATGTTTAAGTGTTGTGGGGTAGTTTTGTATTCTTGTAAAAATGTGAAAATTCATAAAAATTGAAATTAATTTTTTTTGTAAAAACTCATAAATACCATAAAAATATACTTTTTACTTGATTTTCTTATATTTTTATTTGTTTTTATAAATAAAATTTTATGTATTTTAAAGAAAAGCAAGAGTTTTTGAAAAGAAGTAAAAGTTTTGAAAAAAAAAATGGAAAAGATTTTAAAACTAAGCACTTTCAAGCAAAATTTTGAAAAAATACATAGGGTTTTGGAAAATGATGAAAAAATTTGAAAATTCAAAAAAAAGATTAATTATCGTCATTAATGCCACATTCCAACCCAATTCCATCTATAATACCCATTTAAAATCCATTAAGTATTTCAAAAATTTATAAATATTTCACTTGCCCCTTTAATGAAATTATAAATCATTTTCTTTAAAGTAATGCGGTGATTAAAACTTTTGAGAAATCAAACCTTACTTTTAATACCACTAGTTTTGCAAAAAATTTCTAACTCAACCTATTTTTCATGGCATAGCTAATGACTCGTATGTCCATCTCTAATTTTCGCACTAGAAGCAAGTGACCGAAATCATAAACTGTTATCCCTTCACAAAAAAAATTAAAAATGTGAAAAATTATTTTTAAACCCTTGAAAAAGAAAATTTTTACATATCCTCAATAGAAAATGAAGGATTTTTTGTACGTGCAAAGCACAACTTATTTTTTGATAACTTGAGTGGATACCATACCAACTTTTACTTATTGATAAAAGAGAAAGTTGATTAGTTGGAACTTTTGGGGTAATTTGTATAAATTCACCATTTTAAATTTAGGGGAGAAAGTATCAAAAACAAAATTAGGGCATTGCTTTTTGGAAAAAGAGTTCGTATTTGAAGGATTGGGGAATTTTAAATAAATTTGAATTTAAAATTATTAACGGATATTTATCGACCCTCGTGTACTATCATAATAATCAAATATTTGTATATAACATTCATGGAAATAACTAAATCTCTTTTCAAAATAATTTTAATTGATTCTAAAAATCCTAAAACTTGATTTTATTTACGCTTGAGGGCAAACTTAGTATAAGTGTGGTGGGATTTGTAATGTGTATTTTTATACACATTTTTAGGGTTTTTATCATAATAAATTTAATCATGATTCACATAAAATGTGTCAAAAATGCTCATAATTCATAAAACATAATTTGAAGCACTTAATATGTTTTTGTGTAATTTTACAGGTAAAAAGTCCATAAAATGAAGAATTGAACCAAAACTCAAATGATAGGCCAATGATGACCAAATAAAACCCTCAAATCTCAACAAAAATTCCCCCAAATCTTTACGACAATTCGACAAACTTTTACAACTAAGTCAACCCAAGTCAAATGTCCAAAATCGCTGAGTTAATCAAAAGTCAACCTTTATGAGATGGGTCAAACGGGATACCAAAACGAAGAGCTCGATGAGATGAATTCAAAGTTATAAGTCTCGTGATCAGAAACCTCCTAGAAAGCTCAAAAATGATCAGTCAAAACTGGTCAAAGTCAACACCTAGTCAAACTCCGCTCGAAAAATCATGAAAATTTCGAAGTTACCAGAATTGGACGTGCTTAATGTCAAACGACTAGTCTCGATGAGCCTAATCTGCCTGTAAGCTTCACTGGAGCCAGAAACACCGGCGATAGCCGGGAATCGTGAAAAATTACTGTTCAGCCCAAAAATAATCAATTTCGAGTTGCAGTTTTCGAGCTCACCATTTCCTGCGCAGAACTCGGTTTGTCGTAATTCTAAATCCATTCTCTTATCCTTGTTCCTCTCTTTCCAACCATATAAAGAAATCAAAAAGTGATGAAGAATTGAGTGAGATAATCGAGTTTGAAGTAAGTGTTCAAGGAAATTGAATTATGTTTTTGCTGAAATAACTCAATTCGAGCTGAAACTTCTCAAGTCCATAACTCACTCCGCAGACCTCCTTTTCACGCAAAACCAATCACATTCTCTTCTTCTATCATTTCTCTTTCCATGAATACTAAGAACACCGAACATGATGAAGAAATAAGAGGCATATTTGCGCCAGTAATTGTTCAAGAAATTCCAGCTTTAACGGTCAAATTTTGTTCAAATCGAATTGGTTTAAATTTCTCAAACAAGGTGATGTTTTCTTGATTCAGTTAGTTATTATGAGGTAGTTGAAGGATGTTTGTAGTCTTAATTTGATTCAAAAGCGACTCGAGATTTGAGTTTGGCTAATGAGTTATCGGTTTTAACCGAGTGAAAAGCTAAATGAGTGACCAAGTGAAATCGATGAGTTAGGGGTGGAATTGGACATTAAAACACAACATGAACAATCTCATGGAAGTGTAGAAGGATGCCTGAGTGCTTGTCTGAGATATTGTTGAAAGAAACTGGATTTTGAGCTAACAAAAAGAGTAATTTTGAAGCTGGACAGAACCGAAACCTAAGGCTCTTCAAAGTGAAATATCTCGAGGTTTACTCAACGAAATCATACCGTTCAAGTTTCTGTGGATTCATAAAAGCGAGGTGAAGATTTCTGGATTGTTAGATTGAGTTGAGGTGCAAAGGAGATGATGAATAGTGGTTGAGTTCGGACAGAAATGAGGTTAATGTTTAAAAATGGAAAACGGCGGGTTGAAAACTCGTTCAAATACAAAGCTTGATCGTTTCAAAGGGTGACACAGAATTAACACCACACCATATCCTCCAGATCCTAATCCACAAGCAGCTTCAACCATCTCAACAACACCCGCTCAACAAACTCTCAACAGAACAAAACAAAAAAAAATTCTCCATTTCTTTTGCACCGGTATTGTCCAATGGGTAAAGCCAGGCCACAACCACCCAATTCCGTTCACAAATTCACCTACTGGAGCCTCAAATAATATTCCAAAATACATGAAAGTTTCAAAATTTTCAATTTCAGATCTAATCTCAAATAAATTCCGCCAAAACAGAGGAAATAAATTCTGCCAGGCAAATGGATAAAATGTGAACAAAACTCAACAAAATTTCTTCCTAATATTCAGTTCATTCCCTCATCCTGTTCAGATCTAGCTAATAAAATTACCAAAATACCCCAAAGAACCCTTGCTCTCATTCTCTATAAAAACAATCCATTCTCTCATTGATCACTCATTCCCACACTCTCCTTAACTTATACACCACTCTCCATTCTTCTTCTTTTATCTCTAGAATTACCATTAATGAGTCTCAAAGGTTTTTGAGCTATAATTTTTATTTTTGAGTGAAATCGCGCAATTTAAGGCTGCTTTGAGGAAAATTCGAATCGGTCGATTCTAGCCTGGATTAAGGGGCAACTGGAGCTTCAAATCGACTCAAGGGAGCTCGGTTTAGTCCAATTCTCTTTTAATATCTTGATTTGAATTTTAGATCACAAGAACTCAATTTTATAATAATCATGATGAAATTTTATCATATTCTTATTCTTGTGAATATGTGTAAGTAGATCTAGATAGGTAAGGGAATTTGTTATGTGTATATGTGAAATCTTTCTTAATAATCTTGTAATTTTGCTGAATTTTAATGAATAGTCATGAACACACAAATTTTTGAATAAATTGGGGGAAAATTACTAAGCTTAGTATTTTTCATCAATTGTTCTATTAAATCCAGAGTTTATTGACTTGTTAATCATTTAGAATGCTTAGCTTAGTATTTTGTGTGATTAATTTGGAGTTGTGATTAATTTAATTCAAGTTTTATTTTGAAATGGCTATTTGGAATGAACTAGTTCTTGAGTCAATTTCTTGAGTAAATCTTAACTGATTGCTCAAATCCATCTTCTAAATCTGAGAAATTATACCCTAAGTGATTAATGATTGTTACGCATCATAAATTTCCTATAAATTCCTATTTTTAAGCCGCAAATCAAACTCTAATCCAATTTCTGTTTTGTTGTTGTTTCTTCTCTATTTTCAACATTTTCACACTAATTTCGTGTCTAATTCAGATCTGAAAAATTAAATAAATATGTTTACAATTTAGTTCTCATTTAGTAGATAGTTTCAAATTAAATTTTGCCCAATTCGGATTTATTATCTATGAGATATTAATTTTCTAAATTTGTAATTTTTCTGCTTTTGATTTTTCTGTCCAGATTTACTATTTCTTTTCTTCTGAATTTTTAAAAATATAAAAACAAATAATAAGAATACAAAAAAAGTCCTACTTGAAGTATTTAGAAGTGTAAAATCTAAATATAAATTTTAGACTAGTAGTTGTTAAGACAGATCAAGAAATATTTACCACTTTTGTAAGTATTGGTTTGTCAGTTCCAGTTTCTGAATCATATATGAGTTTGCCTTATAAATCTTAAATCGCAAATCAGAACTATACCAAATTTTACACATGATCCATAACCTGATAACTGAATTTCTGTAACAATTTTGGGATTTTTCGAGCTTTGGTGATTTTTTCTATAATTTTCTGAAGTTGCTGCTGAATCGATTTTAAATCTGAAATAACTTTTGGACTGAATTACAAATATCTCGAAATTCTTGAATAAAATAATAATAACAGTAAAGAACCATATCTTAGATCTCTTTTTTTAGTTTCTAACGGTATCTTGTGTGTTAGATTCGGAGTTTATTTGGTCTAGTTACGATTTAAAATACTAAAGTGCAACATGCTGAATTCTTGAAACAAAACTGAAAATTGAATTTAAACTTGGAAATTTACCTAATAAACCTTGAACTAAAAGACTTTATACTAGAGATAAATCGTTGAGATTAGTCAATTCTTGAGGCTACACCTTCTTTTGTTCGACTCCTAAACTCATTTACCGCTCATACTCGTAAATTGAATAATAGGAAAATATAAATTATTTTGTTAAATTGAGTAAAATATAAACGACGATTTTACCCAATTTACATTGATGCAATGCTATCAGCGCAGCCTCTTTACTATATGTAAGCGTTCCTTCTCCCGACAAGAATAATAGAGGAAATAGACAAATTAAGGAGAAACTTTCTCTGGGGAGGAACAAAGGAATATAAAAAGGGAAAACATCTAGCAAATCGGGACCTTCTACGTACAAACAAAGAAAATCGGGGGCTCGGAATAAAAGACTTAAAACTTCATAATGAAGTGTTGCTCATGAAATGAATGTGGATAATAAGGGCAAAAGAGACGGGGATATCACTATCCACAATCAAAGAATATTATGCCAATGAGGTAAGTCCATGGGCATGTACGAACAAAAGCTTCTTCATAAATGATCTAGTATCGTTGCAGAAATTTCAAAATAGAGCAAGAACAAATCTAGGAAACGTTAAAAACACTCGCTTTTGGCTAGACAAATGGCACGCCGGCACAATCTTTGCACTACAGTTCCCAGGACTATACAAAAGAGCTAGAAATAAAAATATTTCAGTTTACCAAGCACTTTCTGATAGAGAAGGGCTCCAATGGGACCGGGCCTTAAGCACCTTTCAACAACAACAATCTAGAGAATTAAGCCAACAACTAAGCGCAACGATATTGTCGGAGGAATCTGATAAGCTAATCTGGAACACCAATAAAGAAGGCAAATTCACAGTGCATCGTACATACAAGTTCTTCTCCAATACATGAGTTAGACAACAAACGCGTAAAAATATCTAGAAGCTCAAAGTCCCACCTAGAGTTAAATTCTTCCTCTGACAAATGCATCAAAATAAGCTCGCATCAAAAGATAGATAAAAAAAAAAAAGAGGACAGCTGCAATCGGACATATGTGAAACTTGTAGCGCAAATGCCCGAGAAACAAAAAAATCACATATTCTTAAAATGTCCGATAGCAAAAATGACCTGGACGAATACCTGTGACATGCTCGGCCAAATATCCCAACAAGATTGGGAATCTCCGACGGACATCCTTTCATGGATAGATCGGAAGCTCGACAAATCCAAAAAATTGGAATGACGAGCGGTTTGGACGACAACTTGCTGAGAATTCTAGAAGACAAGAAACAACAAGATCTTCCAAAGACTCATTCCGAACCACAACAAAGTTCTTCAATCGGCAAAGGAGACGGCCGGTCAATGGATTTCGGCTTTCAAAAAGAGAAAATATAGGATCTTAGTCTAGTTTAAGATGAATGATAAAACAGACTTCTCCCTTCAATTTGTAAAAATAAAATGTAGTTATCTCTTTTCTTAAATGAAAGTTCTTGTAGTCGTTTTGGCCATGTCTTTAAAAAAATAAATAAATAAATAAAAATTAACAGAAAGGCAAAATAGCCATTTAGAAATTTTATTAACTAACTTAACCTATTTTGTTAAGTCGGGGACTGTAGTATTATTCATAAAGTATAAAGATTAAAGACTAAAATGTTTTAATGCATTTTTTTTAAATAGTCGGCGGTGTAAAAGAAGGCTATAAAAGTTCGTTACAACAACTCGACCCCCGTCTCTTCTTTAATGCATTTACGTATGGATTAAATTCCAATCTAATTTAAGTACATAGATTAAAGGGTACATTTACTACCAATTCTTTTTTATTTAATGACTTCAATGCTATATTTTCTATTTTAGTTTTGTCAATACAAATATCATCAGTACAAACATCCAAAAATTGGCCATGCCATGAAAAGAATTAACATATAAAAAACATTCAATTTGAAGAAACCATATGAATTTTATTGGATATTTTTGCTTTACAAAATTGAAAGGCCTATTGCGAGTTTGATTCTGGTGCTGATCACTCTTTTTGAACTTTTGAAAATATATATTGCCGTCAATTTACGCTATTACTTTACGACCAGTGTGAGTCAGTGTGACACTTGTCCTTTTGAAGTAATGAAAATCTACATTTTTTTTATTTCACCATTTCCTCTCCATTTATAGAAAAAGTACACACATCAATAAGCCCCCCCCCCCCCAAAAAAAATAATAATCTTTACAAGAATTGAAGTGATATGATCTGTGATATATTTTTACATTATTGTAGCAGAAGGTTTAACAATTTGCTAAATATTCAATCTAATATAGATAATAATAATTCGAATATTATAATTAAATTTACTTTATGTAATATTCAATATATTATTTGATATATATAAATATACTAAATCAAGTAATACTAAATTTCCAACCGCAATAAGATGTAAAATATAATTAGCTAACAAAAAAGATTTTCATCTATCTTTGTTAACTTGCATATGAATCTTTAATATATAGTTTTTTATAGGATGAGCTCATAAGTTTCTTAGCTATTTTTGAAAAATCAACTTTGACAAGTTTCAAATCACAATCTTTAAGTCGGTAGGACATACTTTTGCATGAACTTAGATTTTTAGTTCTTTATTTTTAATTATGGCTATCTCCAACATTTTGAAAAGAATTTTTTGGGGGCAGCATTTTGAAAGAATTGTAGAAGCTAAAAAATGAGTATTTGAAATGTTGACCTAACAATATATGTCATGTAAAAAGATAAAATAAAATAAAGCATGATGGAATTGCATTATCGTGTTAAAAATATTTATATTATATTCTATTTGATCAATGATCAATAACTTAAGAATTGACTATTTCATTTGAGATAACTTGGATTAGGAGTTGGTTGGAGCAAATATTACTGAACATCATGGAGTTTTTTGCCTAAACTTTTGAATAAGAGCTGCATATTTGGCTCATTTCTTCTTCTTCTTCTTATTTATTTATTTATTTTTTTTTTTTTGCTTTTCTAGGTATTTATTTTTTCTTGCTTTCCCTTTTTTTTAATGTAATTTCTTTTCTTTAACTTTGCATATTTGGCTCATTGCTTGTTGAGGAACAAAAACTTTTATTAATATATTAACAGGAATTTCCAGGCTAGACTTGGATCCTGATTTTAAAAAAAAAATTGGATTAGGAGTTCAGCGACACTAATTAAAGACTTAAGTGAATGAAATATTTTTACTTTTTTATAAATTTTCTCACATAAAGAAACTTCAAAAAAGATGAGAATTTTTTTAATAATGTGATAATTATGTGTAATTTTCCAAAATTTATAAAAGTATGTACAAAATTAAGTATATATATTATACAAATAAGTACGGAGAAAGTTTAAAGAAAAAATATATATTTATGAAATGATTATACAAGTGATAGTCCCATGAGTAATGGAGTTCTGCAGTATCATAAATGGAGAGGAAATACAATACCTAGTAGTTGTCACCTTCCCATCTGTCCTCAACTATTTGAGATTATGTCTTAATAAAAACTTTGTACATTTATAACCTTGAAAAATCACATTTTGCACTATATATGCCCTTAGGTTCAATATGAATATAAGATGGAATCAAGCTCTCTTAATCAGGATATATAACAATGAGTTCTCAACATGTGATGCCAATCGCTATCAGCACGCGTCGGCAAGCTGCTAGTAACCAGAGCAAGATCGGCTTTTGATTTTGATATATTTTTTTAATTCTTCTAGGTTTAGTAAACGTAATTACACTTCACATACTTAAAATTATAATTTTAATGGTTATAATTGATGTAAATAAAAAAACATCAATTGATGACATTTTATATGGTAATTTTTTGGTTTATTAAAATGCAAATTATTTTTATAATTACTATCCATTTTGTATGATTATATATTGATTTATTGCTTATATTTGTTTAAAAAATATGTACAGAATTATAGCATGTGATTAAAAAAATTGAGGTTTCATCATTTTTCATAATATGAAAGATAAAAATATTTTATTTTTGCTACTAAAGAAGCAATTATCATCGATAACCAAAATTGCTGTAAAAAAATAATTTAATGTAAAATGGATCTATCTAAAAATAATTATCACTCTACATTAATGATGACATGACATTTGATGGAACAAATGTCAAGTAATTATAATATTTTTTTATCAATGAAAAAATTTAAGAAAAACTCAAAAGTCATCGTTTAAAAATTAGCAATACCACTTATCTTTTCGATTACCACTAGTAGCTGATATCAGTTGATAACATCTCAGGAGCACGAAGGAATTTTTCTATAATAATTAAGACATTATAATTTCTACTATCTTTTAGACTTTTACATTACAAGATTTATATTCTGCTTGGCTAGATCTATTTTTTCTACTACTCATGTTCTGTTTTAAATATAAATTCTTCATATCTATCTATTTTTTCTTATTCCAAATCTGCATATTATTAAATATAAAAAATACATCTCTTCATAGAAAAATAATGATAAAACAATAAATAAACCGATTCAACCCTTGAAAGGTGCATGGGATGTTAATAGATTCATTTTATATCGATACTCATCCTCTCATTCACTACTATCTAATTTTAATAATCTTCAATAAACAGATTCTAAAGTGTGCATCTGCTTAATCACCCCAACCAACTACTTACATGAAATTCATCATTATATGATTCTGCAGGGTCATATCCGCAAAACTCACCCTAATAAATAAAAATCTAACAGACATTAATCCATCTTTTATACTAACAAAAAAAAAGAAGGAAAAAAATCAAAACAAAATCACACAAAAACAGAACAAAAAAAAAAGAGAGAAGAAGAAAATCTCAAGAGAGATTTCATCATTTCACTTCTCGATGGAATTCTCCAAGAATTTGTTGGTTTTGTTCCTGATCTGGATCGTGGCTTGCTCCTCCGGTGCGTGGGCGGAGGGAGGAGGAGAGGCGCATGTTGAAGAATCGGGATCGGATTCGGGGTTTAAGGTCGAGCTGGAGCAGCTCCGATCTAAGATCTCTTCCTTAGGTTCGTTTTTGATGGTTTTTGATGTTTTGATGTTTTTGTGTAGGTTTTGTTTTGGGGAGTAGAATTGATTTTTTTTATAAGAGCTAGGGTTTCTTACTGTTTTTACAAAAGTTCAAAACAGTATTGGAAAAAGTTTATTTTTAATTTCTGTTTTTAGAAGAGTTGGCTTTTGGCTTAACTGTAAAAAGGTTAATTACTTTTTGGTCAATTTATGAAAATTCAGTTTTGATCCTTGTAAAATTAGGGATTGCAAATTATCTGTTTGAATTATGCGTTTTTGGATATGAATTTCGTATCTATATATTTGATAGCAATTTACTCCCTGTTTAAGTTGTAGATTTGTGTTTAACCCTTCAAACATCACAATTTCAAATCAAGATCTTTTCTAGTTTTACAAAACCATTAGTATTAGTCAGTAAGAATATAGCATTTTTTATGAATTCAACTGATTTATTTTCTCTTTTTTATGAATTTATTTCTAAATAAGCTACTTTTTTCTTTTTACAGAGTCAAGTATAGAATTGAGGAATAAAGAATCAAAGGCCAAAGATGAAGGAATTTCTAAATTGGAGAAAATTATTCAGGAAAAATCAGGACAAATCGCCTCTTTGCAGAGTGAAATTGCTTCGCTTCAGGTTTTGACTTTGACAGATAATATAAATATATTATTTTTAGAGAAATTATACAAAAAAACCCTTATTTTTTCTCATATTTGTAGAAAATTTCCCATAACTTTTGAAATGTTACAAAAAAAAACCTCTATAAAAAAAACCTTATTTTAATATGTATAGAAAAACCCCTTTTTGAATTCTCCTATTATTTTTTGATTATTCAAAGTCAGAGGTTTTTCTATAAATTGAAAAAAATATAGGTTATTTTAAAATTTATGCAATTAATGCCAATTAAGATGTTGGATTCAATTTTTATATTTACAGAAAAAGAGCATAGAGGAAAAGTCTGGGAAGATTAATGCTAAAACCATTGAATTGGAAAAACAGGTTCTTTAATAAAAAAAATTACTCATTAAATTATTATTTTATTATCATTATATTTAATTTTGTAATTTCTTTTTAATCAGATTGAGGGTTTAAGAAAGGAAATAGAATCACAAAATAAGAAGAAAAATGAATTGGAAACTAAGGCCTTTGAAGCTGAGACTAAGGCTCAAGAACTCTCTATTAAATTAGAATCTGTAAGTAAAATATTAAAAAAAAAAAACCTTTCTTTTAATTATTGCTAATTATTATATTAATTATTTTGATTGTTTTTTATTTTTTTGTGATTTTTGTAGCTGCAAAAAACAAGTGAAGATCAGAGAAAAAGAATTCAGAAAACTGAACGTGCACTTAAAGTAGCTGAGGTATTATTATTATAATTTATTTATACAAAGTTTGCAAAAAAGCCCCTGCATTATTAAAAATGACAAACTAGCCTCCTCTATTCTTAAAAATTCAAAATTTTGTCCCAGTTATTTACAAACTAATAACTTTTGAATATAAAACATTGTTTTTTTTTTTTTTGCAACTTCCTCTCTCTAGAGTTCATTCATTTTTCTCTCTCTAAAATTTGTAAAACAGGAAGAATGAATGAGTCCCTGTTTTTGTTTTGCAATTAGAAGCCTAAAATTTTCTCTCTCTAAAATTCATTCATTTTTTTGGGCATTTCGCGTTATTTATTTACATTTTAAGGTACTAATAACTCTTTCTGTCTCTAAAATTTATTCATTCACTCTCTCTCTCTAAAATTTGAAACAGGAGGAATTAATGAGGCTACAATTGGAAGCATCTGTTAAATCCAAACAGTTATACGAGGTCCATTTATTTATTTATTTTTCCATTTTTTTAATATTTATTTCGTCTTCTAAGTACATATATATAATTTAATCTTTTATTACTTTTGACCTCTAAAATATTTATTTTTTGGCTTTTATAGGTTCATGGTGCATGGTTGCCACCTTGGCTTGTGACCCAATGGACCCGTTTTATGGTAATTTTATTTATTTATTTATTTCTATAATTAATTAACTACTTATTTATTATGGAAAATTTGCAAAAAGCCCCTGCATTATGCTTAAATTACAAAAATTCCCCTCTATTATTGGAAATTGCAAAAAATAAAACTTTATTGTTCAAAACTTGAAAAGTATAGAGTCAGTAGTTAGGTGTGTCTATATTTATTTATTAATTTTTTACTCGGAATTTATGATTATCATCTAATTTCATTCATTTATTTATTTAATAATTATTATTTTTAATTATTTTGAAGGTTGTGATGTCAACTGAATGGGGCGAGCATGGAAAACCTGCAATGGATAGCTTCACAATTCTGGTATTTTTTTTTCTTTTGATTTAAAATAAAATTACATTTTACTCTCAAAAATCCCAAAATATCAAATGCTTTACTATTTATTTATTCATTAATTAATTTTTTTTAAATATGTAGGCAAAAGAGAAGTCAAAGCAAGCACAGAAATGGGCCGAGCCCCACTTTGAGACCGCCAAAACTGTAAAAATAAATATTTAATTAATCTTTTATTCATTTGTTATTAATATTTTATATAATAATGATAACGGATTATTATTTTATTTTATTTTTTTAAGAAATTGGTGCCAATAATGAAGGAAAAATACGTGCTTATAAAGACAAACATAGAGCCGTATGTTGAGCTTTTATTGAATAAATTAATCGAGTTTTATGAGGCATCAAAAACCGCAATTAAACCTCACTTAGCCAAAATTCAAGAAATCTCTCATCCTTACGTCCAGGTAATTTAATAATAAAACGGTATATTGGGACTTAAAACTATACAAGGGCAAATTTAAAAAAAAAAGCTTGTCTTTTCTTAAATTTATAAAAAAATCCGTTAACTTTAACTTTTATTTTCAACCCTAAATGATATCATATCATATGTAAATAAATAATGATGAATAGTGTGCAAACACATGATGCAAATTATTTATCTATTATTTCGAAAAAATTGAAGGTGCTTACTTAATATTTCTCTATTATTCCAAAGTGACTTATTTTTTTAACAAACCATTATAATTGTTTTTTTCTTAAATAAAAATTAGTTGTATGCTCTTTCTTTTTTGAGTATTTTGATAGTCAGGGGAATTTTGAAAAATGAAAAGTTTTGAATACTCCATAAAACCCTAAATTTTTTGATTCCCCATTAAATAATGGCAAGTTGAAACTCAAAATATGATCCGTACTTATTATTTTATATAATTTATTGATTAATTTTTACAGGAGGCGAAAAGAGTCTCAAAACCATATATTGACAATTTAGCTGATGTCAGCAGGCCCCACGTTGAGAAAATTAGGGTTTTGTCAGAACCCTACACCAAAAAGGCAGTTGGTTATTATGCACATTTTCTCAAGTCTGCTTCAACTTACCACAGCCAGGTTATTATATATAATATTAATTTTGTTTTTTAGGGACTGGATCGTAAAGAATAATGATTTGAACATAAAATATCATCTCATAAAAACTATGCAACCGAGATATATATATAATTGTCCAAGTTTAGAATTCTGTTATAATAATAATAATAATAATAATAATTATTATTATTATTATTATTATTATTATTATTATTATTATTATTATTATTATTATTATTATTATTATTATTATTATATATATATATATATATATATATATATATATATATATAGTGACAAATTGGAAAAAGATAATCTCATATTTACCGCTAAGAAAACATACGTCGTGAATCAGGAAATTGTCATTAAAACCTTCTATTAGTTGAAAGTTATATATATTTCTTGAATCTTAATTAATTAAGCTTATTTTGTGCTTTTCAATTTGGAGACTATATAAAACATTTCTTAATTTTGGTTTTCTGTATAGATCTTTAATTCCTATTTATATATTGCAACCTCAACCATTCAAAGCAATTTCTATTTACATTCAAATTGTCTTTTTTATAATACAAATTTTCACTTCTTTTAATTTTTCAAAATAAGAAACATGTGTTTCTTAAATTTAATTAACTATAAAACCATACTAATAATGATAACAGTAATAATAATAATAATAGTTTAATTAATTATTATTTTTTTTTATTTTTTGGAAATTTGGTACAGGCTCAAGCGGGTATAGAGGAGTATTTACACAGGCACGAAGTAACAAAATCTCTCGCAACAAAAGAGCTCGTGTGGTTCTTGGTATATATTTATTTACTCTTCTCGATCTTTCATAATTACGTTTTAGTCCTTTTTATTTTTCTTACGATTTGGTCCCTGTTTAATTTATTACTTGCAGGCTTCTGCGTTGCTGGCTCTACCTGTGTTCTTCTTGCTCCGTCTCTTCTCTGAGCTTTTCTTGTTTGTTTTTCTTATTTATTTTATTATTATTATTATTATTATTACTATTATTATTATTATTATTATTATTATTATTATTCAAAACTTCATCATATTTTCTCACTATTATTAGTATTAGTATTGTTATTATTTTCGTGTTTATTTATTATTTATTATTAGGAGGAATATTTTCAAAACCCCGTATATTTTCATAAATTTATAAAAGGATCTTTAACATTTTCACAAATTAGGATTTAATTTGAATATTTTAAAAGCCAGAGATTTGTTTTTTAAAATGAAAAGTTTAAAGTAGGAAATTTTCTTTATTTATTCCAAATAATAGTTTTTCTTTTCATAAATACCAAACATACAGTATAGGTGTTTTTTAAATTTCCCTTGTTATCATAATATTTATTTATTTGTGTTTTTTTTGTTGAAAAATGGAAATTTTATTTTATAACTATGGTTTTTTTAAATATTCCAAAAGGTGTCGTTTTTCGCAAATAATGGAAAATATTAGGGGGTTCATAAAAAATTCTTCTTAGTATTTTTATTTATTTATCTATCTATCTATTTATTTATTTATTATTATTGTTATTAAATGTAGTGTGAAAAAGGGGAAAAAGAAGACGAATACTTCACATGCTCACCACCATGGAGGCCGTAAGCACAAACGCAGACACGCTGATAAATAAACAAATAATAATGATAATATATTGTTAGTTTATGAGAAATATTTCTTGTAAAGTTTGATCTGGCCTGCATCCATATTATAAGGTAATTATTACTCATTCATTTAATTACTCGTCATTTTTTTTTATATAGAGAAATATAGAAAATGTTTTTGGTCTTAATATCCAATTTAAAATTATTTTTCTTTTTAATTATTTTTGTGCAGATGTTTGTGCTTTTCACATGGGCTTTAACGGATTGTATTCTCAAATAGGCCTTTTTGTCATTTTCAAAACTTTTTTGGACCTAAAAGCACAAAGTGTACTTTATTTTTTATTATGTTTTTGTTATGGATTTTTGCTGCAGCTTATGTTTTGTTTCTTTTGGGCTGTTTCATTGGATTAGTTCTTATTTTCGGCTTTTGAGTTTTATTTGTTATGATGGGTATGTACTTGTATAATTCATATTTTGTTGTAGTTTAGTGTGGTTTTTAGTAACTAGTTTGGTAAAAAAAATTGAATGCTTCTAATTTATTTTTATAGAAAATGAATTCCAAAAAAAAAAAAAAAATTTAACGCCTCTTTAGCTAAAAAAATAATCATTTCATGATTTATACAGTTATACTCTTAAGCTATTAGTAGCATACCTATATCTACTTTCACAGGAACTCAAGACTAAGACACCTTTCAATTGGTTCTACACATTACTCCATATTATGTTGATAATCAAAAACTTTATTTTACCTTTTAAGGACTAAAAAAAAAGGAATCTATTGGCCATTATTTTTATATGTTTATATATCATATATCCCATGATAAAGATATTATGAAGTTGTTATTAAAGAAAAATATTGCGCTACAAACTAAATATTTGCTATCGTCAATTGTACACTAGAACTGATTGTATCGATCGGGTATACTTAAAAGTTGTATTTACATTGAATATGTATGATCGGGTATACTAAAAGTTGTATTTATATTGAATATGTATAGCACACCGATACTCATATTTTATTTCAAAATAATAAATAATTAATATTTCACAAATACTTTTTAGATACACGTCAGATACGTACATATTTGATGTGTGAAAATATATCTGAAACATAAAATATCAAATATGAAATCAACCAGTTTAAGTGGATCGATGATATCTAACTAAGACATCATTATATACATTTGGGCTAAAATTATTATTCAATACTATTTTGTTGTATCTGAACCTACAAAATAGCCAATCAATGAGCTCTTAGCGATGAGATATAAAAGGTTCAAGGGTCAAATCACATAAGCCCCATAAAAAACTATTTTGTTGTGTCTGAACCTTCACTATTTCGTTTCTTTCTTTCAAAATAGCCCTCATAACGTCAACAACAAAAAAAAAACCGGTAAAATGAAATAGATACCACAAATAGGTTGTGGTTCTGTCAAATAGAGCTGCTTGGTTTGAAATTTGAATATATTCTTATTCTTATTGCTTCTAATTTGCGTTTACTAATACAAACACGATTTCCAAATGAAAAACTAATGCCATTTAGCTAAAACGAGTAGCCACTTTATGATTTCTACACAAACTATTCCAACAAGAGAGAAAATTAGAAGGAAAAAAAAAATTAAACTCAAGCTCTAAGTAGCACAACTATATAATCTACTCTCACAATAACTTCTCAATCTAAAATCATATACCTATCAATTATAAGAAGGCCAATATCCCTCAATTGGTTCAACACATTGCCCCATATTATGTTGATACGTAATTCCGTTGCCAGAATCTCCACTGAATACTCCATCTTGAGCCGCCATGACAGAGCCAGGTAAATTCATCTGTCCATTCTGCTCAGTCACTGCCTGTCCATTCATCACTTGCATCGAACGAAAAACTTGAGAAGGCGGTTGAGATGCACCTAAGTTCAAATTGAGGTTTGACAATGAAAAAGGACCCAAATGGGCCCCAAAGCCAGGATGCGGCTGAATATGCGGGTTTAAACCCGGTGTGCCTCTCGCGAAACGAGATAGCTCAGCCAGATCAGCAGTTGTTAAATAAGGGGACCCACGTGTAAACATGTCGGTTTGGAGGAGAGATGGAGGCAACATGGGTTGGTGGCCCATATCGAGTGTGTAAAGGTGGGCGCGAGAGTGTGTGTTGGATGGATACTTCTTTCCGGTGCCGGAGCTCTTCATGAATATGCGACAGACAACCCATTCATCCTGAGTAACTTTATTTAGTCAGTATGATGAAATTTGAATTTCTTATAATTTTCGACCCACCAATTAATACGTATTCATAATTTGAATGGTTTGTATAGAGAGAGATTAACTTGTAATTACATTCCGGAGTGAAGGGATTTAGATAACTTTTGTTACAAATAAAAGCAACATAACTTGACTTAATTATTTGAGCTGGTTGTTGGCCTCATTGTAAGGATCAGTAGATGACTTGGCGTAACATATACATTTTTAAGCACTTTAGGCTATTGGTTTGATCAGCATAGTTGTATTTGATCAGTACAGCTAACACTTATGCTTCTCCCATATTATTTGTACAATATATTTTTTATGTCTCTCTATGTATAATTATAGATTATTTGACACACACACACACACAAAATATATATATATATATATATATATATATATATATATATATATATATATATATATATATATATATATAATTACACACCTTGTTGGATTTGGACGAAGCTTTTGCATGCAACCTATACTCATGCATGACCCAATTCGTTTTCTCTCCTCTTGGAGCCCTTCCCTTGTAGAAAACTAGGGTTTTCTTCATGCCTACAAGATCTGAATTTTGCCCGCTATATATTTCCTTGTCCTTTCCTGTTGTTTTCCAGTATCCAGCATTTGTCGCTCGGTTCGTACGGACTCCAGTAGGATACTTCCGGTCACGTAAACTAAAGAAATACCATTCTTTTTCTCCCATTTTTGCTTTCTCTGAAAAAAATAATTATTATTTAATTAGGGTTTATGATTATCTTCAAGAGCATGAGATCAATAAGTGCAAATTATAGTTTTCCATAATGTTTTAGTAATGCTCACTTTGTTGCTAAAAAGGAGAGGATATTTTATTTGCTCTCATTGATGTCTTCTTGTCTAGCAAGTATGTGAATTAAATTTCTAGGGTTTGGACTTGATTGAAATAATTAGTCAAGGGGGAGACTTGGTGTATAGGATTTAAATTTGGTGGGAAAAGAGAAATTTGAAGAAGTTTTCTTTTGTCTAAACGAAGATAGAAAATATATGCCAAATATTTGGAGGAAGAGTGCAAGTTTAGTTCTTTGAAAACAGTAGCTACTAGCTTGTATTTATGAATAATGGAACATAAGTTGGTAGGAAAAATAAGTACAAGGAAATTTCTTTGTATATCTACTTAATTATTGATATACTGAACTGAAGGCACGTAGATTATTGTAGAGTATAGAGTAAAAATACTTGACATTGATATTTCTCTTTCATACTATTGATGTGCCATTAACTCGTTATCAAAACTTCACAAAAGAGAGAATAAAATTCGCGTAATAACATGTCATGGAATCCTATGCATAGATATAACAAAACTCGTTTTCTATAGCACAAAACCAAGTCCCATGTCTATAACAACAAGACAAGAAACCAATCACCAATTATACGTGTGTACACGTTTGCATGGACGCATTTAGAAAATTTGAAAATGTTGAGTTATTTTTTAAAATAACCTTAAAATAAAAATAAAAAGAATTTGCAAAACGATGATTTTATATTTGAGATTGAGTTCGGATAATAACATATTCGAACTCTAATAATTGAAATTTGCGTTTCTGTTTTCTTGTTTCGAACTTTGAAAGTTCGAAATTTTCTTGTGTTTTCTCCATCATTTTACATGAAAAAGGTTATTTCAAACTTCCAAATTGAAATGGAAAAAAGAAAGAACTTTTGAACTTCTAGAGCTCAAAAGCGTTTATTTATACGAACTCAATGATAGAGAATTATTTTTGGAAATAAATTTTTATTATAAGGTTATTTCAGAAAATAACTCAGCAATATTTTATTGAAAAAAATGAAAATGATCCAGGGATTTATTGATAAAATAATTATACATAGGTTGGACGAGTTAATTCAACGACTTTCTAGTCACAGAAAAAAGTCGCATAATTACTTTCTATTGGACGAGTTAACTAAGTTGAAGTTAATACCAAATTAACCACAAAGCATATAAAATTTCATAAAGAAGACTTTTTCAAGAAATTAGTCTCTACAAAGAATCTAAATAGAACCCGTGTAGAGGAAGATAATAATGAACCAAAACTCTCTTGATATGTAATTGTTCATAAGAAAATCTATTTATTAATTAACTCTTTCTTAATTAATTATTACCTGGTAAATCCCACGGCTCGCACTTGTTAAGATCAACATCAGCAATTGCTCTTGCATTGAAATCCGTTTCTGTAATTTTGTGTTGCAAATAGTAAGTTATGAGTTCTTCATCAGTCGGATGAAACCGAAACCCTGGCGGCAAACTCTCTTGCTCTTTATTTGATCCTCCTTCCATTAATTACTCTCTTGAATACTACCTCCTCTTTATCTTTACTAAATACTTACAATCTTATATAGGTTTGAGTATATTATAGAAGAATATAGAAGTATTTGTGAGACAAATAGGAAACCCTAAAAATGCTTTTCTAAACAATTAAGAAAATGGTGAACAAAGGAGGAACGAAAGAGAAGAAAAGAGAGAGAGAGGGCTTCACAAATTTGATCAAAATAATATCAATAAATAGGTATTATTCCGAATTAAAAAAGTGAGTTGTGTGGTCGGTAAACGGATGAACACGATGAGATATCTAGGGTTTGGTGTCTAGTTAAAGGCACCTAAAGAAAATGGTGGAGAAAGAGAGGGATGGATATATGTATAGATCTTTTTGAGTCTTTCCTGTGAGTTTGAAGCTTCTACCAACTAAGGGGCTTAACTCATAAGATTTCTTAATTTGTGCAATATGAGGTAATCAATTTGAAAAAATTGTGGTGACAGTTGTTTTGTAGTTTAGCCATCTTAACTTTATGTAATGTTGATCCATTTATATATGTGATATGAGGGCAGAATTTGAAGAAAATAATTGAAGTGATACTACAATATTATAATACAGATCAGTATTATAAAATAATTGAAGTGATATTATAAGTGCAATAATGAATGGTACAAAAATATTACAGAAAAATATTCTTAAAAAAAATGTATATTATCTAAATTAGAGAATGCATATCTTCTAAAATCTAAATGTTAATGCAGTATACCTTTTTTATTTTTGAGAGATAAACTATGTTGAACATGTTAATTATAAAACACTTTGATCATTGATCTATTTTCATATTATACACACAAAGGTCAACATTGTAATTTCCTGCCCTTCATCTTCATGTCATAAAAGACAACTGCAATACACCCACCTCCCGTACATTCTGACTAAATCAATTCCTTCTCTAACTTAAAATTAAAACAAAAAAATGGAAAAAAGAAAAATAAAAATTATAAAGAAAAGAATATAAATGCAAGCATCTATACTACATCATGCAAAGATTGTAAACACTATTTTGTGAGGGCCTTCAAATTTCTCAACAGTGTCAAAATAAACAATCCACGTGTGGTGTTGACCCCACAATTCCCCTAGAATTCCAGCCATTGGTATTACGCCATGTCAGCAGGGACCCACAATTCCCTTTGACCCGGAATTAGCAATCGGCCAGGCGAGCCGGTTCAGGGTCCCCTCTACACCGAACCGGTTTAAATAAAATAAACCAACAGTTTTATATTTTTGAATTCTTTCTGGATCTTATGTGTGCAGATACTGTATTTGAATTTGTATTTTAGTGTTTGCAATGTGAAATGTATTTTGTGTAATAGTTAGTTTTTTCTAGTTTAACTTGTTGATATAATATTGCATGAAATAGTATATGAAATGTGACCATATAAGACTTCTTATATGCTATTAATTATGCACACGCATGGCCTTGAAAGATAGATTTTTTTTTATTGTTCTCCAATTCTTCGGATCTTATGTATGCACAAAAAGAGGGGCTTGTTGTAAATATAAATTAATATTTATTATTTTTAATTTTGGTATTTTTATTTTTAAATGTACTTTATCATCTATTCTTGACCATTACTATTTGTAAATATAATTACTGATCCAAATGTTGCATAAAATAATAAATAATATATAACCATATAAGACTTTATATATGCAGTTAATAATGTGCATGGATGGCTCAGAGATAGATGGTTTATTCTTTTTTCATGTATGAACGAGGTTTTGTCTAGTTATAAATTCATTTTGTAGTCTTGCTAGCTATTTTATGAGTTAAAAGACAAGAATAGTTGAATGCTAGTTTGAATAACAAAATGATTTCAAATTTATTATGAACCTTTTGAATTTATACTCTCCGTTTTTACTTCAATTAAACAGAAATGTATTGACTATTGACTGCATTATGATATCATTCATATGTTAATATATTTCAAAACATAGTTAAAGCGTACAATGTAGTGCATCAATGATCAAATATATAATCGAAAAATGATTATTATTTCGAAAATGAAGAGTACGATCTTGTTCAGCTAATTTCTTAAGGATGAACTGGAGGCTCCATTTCCTATTAGGATTGGAGAGTGTCAATATATCATTTGTGCATCAGCCAACAATACATATTCTTCTGGTCCCTTACAAATAGTATATTAGCTTAAATCTAGGGTTCTTGCAGGGAATAGTGAGTTCATTTGACTGTATTTTTTATTTTTAGTTTTTGAAATGAAAGATATTGGCTGTTATCTCTTACTAGATTTTTGCCACATTATCATGATTTATTTAGAGACATTGATAGTTGGATTATACTCATTCTTTGACCAAATATTTTTATTTACAACTTGACAATAAGAGAGAATTATTTGGACAAATATACTTCATAAAAACGAAAGAGATTAGACTGAAAAATGTTCCTTAAAAAATAACTACATGTAATACACCAACTCTATATGTTCTAGAAAATCTAATATAGAATATATCATTCACAAATTTGTTAATATATATATCGATGAATCATCAAAAATTGCTACAATAAACTTTCTAACTTCTTGGTTCAAAGAAGTATTTTCTCATACGTAAATTAGGTTTCGGCATGAATGAGTAACATAAATTTTCAAGTAAATATTTTCAAACATTATAAAATAATTTTCAATATGAATTAAAGAGGCATCATGCGTAAATTTGGCCGCCTCTCTTGATTCGGTCTCAAATGTCGCAGGCAAATATATATAGTATTAATAAAGCATTTTTCATTCTAACTAAGGGGATTTAAACCAAATATTTTAGTTTGACTAGTGATGTATATATCTTAGTTGTTATGCCTGACTAGAAAGTTTATTCAAAATGTTATAACAGTACTACTATATTTAGTATGTTTGGTAGATTCATTCTTTATATACCTCTGTGCAACTGAATAGTAGTAGTACAATATATAACATTCTGTGGTACAAGATTCTGGTATTTCGGTACCGGATTTTGAAATATAGGTTTCGGTACCAGATTTAAAATTATTTTGAAATATTCTTTATTAATAGTCAATAAAGAAGTATAAAATATTATTACATAATTTTGAGAGATGCTTTTGGACTACATATGCGAAAAATTCAAGAAGCTTAATTCAAACTCTCTCAAAACTCCTCTAGTAGGAGTTATTACTTGGTTAGGCAACACCCACCCTTTCAAGAGATTCTGGGTTTAAAACTCCGCAAATCCGATTTTTTTTAAAAATAAGTAGGAACATATAAGCCCACCCTATAAAAATAAAAATAAAAAACTTAATTCAAACTCTTTTCATAGTGTCTATCATTTCTTTCTTCATTTTTGTGAAATACATATTGATTGTACCTTTTTTGAATATATACATATATATATCTATTGTTCGAAAAAAAATTCTATATGTAGAACTAGAAAAGCCACTTGATTCCATTTTTTTTTAGATTTCTTGTAAATAAGTTCAAATTATGAGAGCGAATTGATACATCAACCAGTCAATCTCATGATTATTGCCTTATTGAATCAATTTTTTTCGCTCCGTTAAATTTTTGTTTTGTTTTCCGAAACATAATTAATTGAATGTTACACCTTTCCTTTCTTACCCTAATTGTTTGGAGTTTGTTATTGGTACTCCAATGCAAGAAACAAATAATAACTAATTACACATCTAACACTTATCTTTTTTATGACAGCAATATATATATAATCACTAAACAAATAAGAGGAGTTATGATAGAAATGTACCCACTAACCATTGCTTATATTTTATAATTTATGAATAATTATTAAACATTATGATTATGTTAATGTCGCAGTCTTAAGCGACTCTTACCGATTCAAAAAGAGGTTTCGTTCCAAACACGCAAAACTCGTCACACTTTTTCATGGAAGTTTCATGGATACATTTCTATACTAATCCACATTTTGACACAAGTAGGAGAGAAAAAAAAATGCAAATTTTGAAAGCACACCTATTTTTGTAATTGGAAGTTTCAATCTTTAGACTAAGTGGAAAGATAATATTCATATAAATTATAAATATATATATTTTTTATTATTAGTTGAATTTACTTTTCCCAAATGTTATAAATGAAATGCAAAATTACCTTCAAAATCATAACCCTACTCTTAATTGTGTATATTTTGCATTATATATGATCATTAACTATAGTGTTTATATTATGATTGACTATATAAATATAGTTGACTATTATATATGATCAATTTGCTAACTTGAGAAAATATAAAGCACCAAATTATATCATTGTATTTATCCTACTAGAATGTATAAATATTGAGTCTTGTAGCTCAAGAATGATCATCAAAAATTATAATTTTAGTAGATATGAGGAGATCGGAGTGGTGTGATCAAAATCAAAATCTTATTAAATTTGACCCGTAACTAATTCTGATGATTTGTTGATCAAATAACTCAAAAGAAAAGATGATTTGTTCATCAATTCATATCATGTTTCCAAATCTACAACCATATTATAATTAAAATTGATCATGCACATCGTACAAACTTTTCTTGTAGAAGCGTAGTGTTCATAGTCGATTTCCTTACGTGTCATTGCTGAAAATTTTCTTGCCAAATCTTTGTATAGTGATTGAATAAATAATCTTTGTATACAGATTAAATAAATTTTGAGCCTCCCTCTATCGCGTGTGTATAGGCGCGTGTTAATGCGTGCACATACAACCAATCATGCGTGAATATAACATACAAAATTATTTACTTTGGTATCTTGTCAAGCACTTCAAACTTAAACAAATTATTAGCATTCTACATAAATTTATATTTGCCATCATATCTTGAAACATCTCTTTAAAACTCCCTTTAGTTGATTCATCACCACCAAGCAATAGTTCAATCATCTGTTATCACTGAGTTGATAACCTGATATAAGAGTTTATTATTAAAAAAAAAAGATGGGTTGATATAACAGATTTATTGACTTGTCACTTCTTTGATCATGGTATATACTTCATTAGCCGAATATATCGTTTTCAATTTGCAATATATCATTTTCAATTTACAATTTGGGTGCAAAAAGCCGAAGACTTTCCTTTAATTTATTCAACATTGGTATACAAACAATGGCCAAATTCTAAACTTTATTCATCGACATCAAAGTTGTTGAATTTGTAGGAAACATCGGCACGACATCTCTTATCCTTGGCGACTATTTGGTTGTTGCGCATCAAATATATTGAGACCTAAAGTTACTTTTTTCAAAGTAGATTATACATTGTTTGTGTTCTTAAATCCAAAATGAATTTTAAATTTTGAAAAAAAGATGAAAAAGAAAAAGGAAAGGTTGAACTTGACAAACGATATGTATGATTTACATACTTGTATGTAGGTATTGCAAGTAAGCATACTTCTCAACTTAAAAGCCTGGGTTTAACTATATTTGCCCATCATAACAGCTCTCTCTAGATTTGGGCAGATTTTCCAAACCATTTCTATCTACTTCCTATCTTGTAGAAAGCAATATTTCATTTCTGACTAGAGTTTAATTGTTATACATTATATTCCTCTATTTGTTTTTTTTTTACTTATAGCCAGTTTGGTATATATATATATATATATATATATATATATATATATATATATATTTTTGATGTTGCCAGTTTGGTATATTAAAAATTTGTTTAAGGTATAGCCTCCTTATCTACAGACAGATTAGCTAAAATGCATAACTTATGGTACAAGCATGCATTCCAAACTTGTATATCAAGTTAACTAGTATATATTTTGGTACCGTTAGTAGATAGAAATCTATTGCATGCGTATTCTTTCTTTTGTTTAATTAGCGAAAGGCAGGAAATAAGTTCCTTGATTTCACGCTGCTGTGTGTTAATTAGAAGATAAATTAAATAAATAGATAAATGGAAATAAATAATAAAAACACAAATACATAAATAATATTTTTTTAGGGTATAGAGGGGAGAAAAGGGGTAGGTGAAAGTTTATTTTTCTTATTGTAAATGAATTTTTATATAATTAGTGACCACGTGTCAAATTGTATATTAATAATATATCAATTATGAAAAATGATCTATATTATAGAAACTATATGTCATGGAGTTCAATAAACGAAACATTTGATCATCTCTTGTCTCAATTGTCATCTATATTACTACTTTTTATATAATAATATAATGTTTCTTAATATATTCTGTGTGTTACCTAAACGCTAACATAAAATGTGACGATTTGAAAAAGCAAAAAAAAGAATTAAACAAACGAACTGAGTAGCTCGAAATAAAAGTACAGAGAGATATTAATGTTATTTATGTATTTATTTACTTTTTTGAGAAAATTTACAGAGCTCGAATTGTCCCCCTTCGCAATGTATTTAGTACATATATATTTTAAAACAATATTATCATCAAAGGAAAATACACTAGAAAGATCATGACATTTATTCATGTGAATCACATATTTTGCTCAGAATTTTGTGTATGGAAATTTAAATGGGCTTTTGTTATTTAGTCGAGCGCCCACGGCAGGAACTTCTTCCATAAACCTAATTCACAGATGTGAACATAGCTACAGACTTTTTAAATGAGACCATATCAACTACAGGCATAACATACTCTATCACAAAATAGTACTATCATTACATAGCAAGCAACATACTACAACATAAAAAGTGCAATTAGTTATAAACTCCACAAAAGAAACTAAACCATAATTAACAAAGAAAAAAATAAGACACAAATGTGAGTCATCAGCGCTCTCTTGTTAGTCCTCTTGAGAACAAAACTGATCACCTCTTTAAGGCTGGCCTTGCGGCCCTCCTTGAAGTTCCACAGCTCAGGAACAATATATCGCCCGCTCGGATAATACTCGTCAATCTCTCGAGCAAAGTCGTGTTAACCGCATTATACGCATCCTCCCCCAATTCAGCCTTCAACAATATCAACTTCTCATCGTCTTCGCTTATGATCACCTACAATAGAGAATAAATTGAATATGACTTTACTTCACTAATACAGAATGAATGAATATATGAAGACTTGATATCTTTGGTTTGCCATCAACATAGATGACTACAAAAGGTTGCCATTGTGAATCTTTGACCTCCTCTTGCCATTTGGAGCAGAGTTCCATGGCTCTCGCATGGCCCGCTTTTTGGCAAGTTAAGAACTCTGTATGCTCTCTGGAACGCTTTCTCATCAATCTCGCCCATCCTCTTTATGCTGAACGAAGTACGCGGCCCATTCAGCATCTTAGTCAACCCCTATATCCCCAATCAAAATATCGATTCATTAAAATAACAACTATAAAAGTGTATACTAAAATAAATTAAATGAAATCAGCTTCATTACGCTGATAATTCCTTGCGAGCTTCTTGTAACTCGTCGGTACTCTTGCGCTGCGTGACAATTAAAATATTATTTAGAGCCTCCATGTCTTCAATTTTTTTCGCCTTTTTCAGTTAATTCTTCATTTATATCGTCGATTTCCCCCCTTAATTGCTGGATTTCTAATTCCAGCTTCTGTTTCATCTCGAGCTGTTTTTCTAGATGGAGCATCTTGTTCAATGCATACTCCGTTTGTAGTTTAAACAAATACATAATTAAAGACAAGAAATTAGGAGCAAGAGGACAACGCTGGGAGCAATTTTAATGGAGGCCAAACAACAAGCAGAAGACTGGTGGGAGCATGTCTAATTTCGCTTCACGCCATATCGACATTTATATTTTCTAGGCATCCTTTGTAATTCGATAAGAGACCTCTTATAATTTCTTATAATTGGGTCTATTGTAATAGGAATGTACCTCTCATATGTAAGGTCTATTACGACAAAAACATTTTTATTTTATTTTATATATAAAAGAATCTCAGTGAGACAATCGCCTCCTGACGCTTCAAAAAAAAAAGACAAGAAATTGGGTCGCAAGATTATATGATTCTAATTGATCTAGAAACTAATTGCAATAAATTAAATACTTAATTTATTTTATATAATCATTCTGAACCAGTTGTCCAACGCTTAGAAAATTCTGCTGCAAATCCGGAACTAGCAACACGTCGACCCGAATAAACTTTGGCTCCTTCTCTGTCTGGACGGTGGTGCTACCCTTGCCTTTTGTTTGGACTAAAGATCTGTTTCCCAAACGAACGTTAGTCTTTTGTGAAGTATCAATATCTCAAAAATTCGTCTCGTCGCTTGTCATGTGGTTCGTACACCCGCTATCTAAATACCATATATCCTCATTCTCTTATTTTGCGGTATGACAGGTATAAAATATATTTTCCGATTTCTCTTCTTCAGTAAAATTCGCCTGATTACATGTCTGAGTCCGGCAATCTTTCGCATAATGCCCCCTCTGACACTTATAACACTTTGATTTTCACTTCCAATAGTTCTCCGTCGTATGATTATCTTTCTTGCAATTATTGCACCATCGTTTTCCGGTATTTTGCCTCCTTTCTATATTTTCATCTGGCAGATTTTCTGCATTTCGCCTAGGGCCATCCTTCTTTCTTGCATCTTGATTTTTCGGGAACCTGAAACTTAGCTTCGACTGGAACACATTTTCGATTGAACCACTGCCACACTGCAACTTCCGCTCCTCATGCGACTCCAGTGAACTCATTTGATGTTGTACCGTCAGAGTGGAGAGATCATTCGAATCCTCGATCGCCGTAACGATATACCCATATTTTTCCGGCAAACTGATCAAGATCTTCTCAACAATGTTCTGATCAGTCACATCTTCATCGCGGAAACAGGCTTTCGCCCTTGTCGCGTCCATTATTGGCGGAAACAGGCTTTCCGCAACTCCTTGTTGGATCAGAAGTAGTGCTTGTGCGTCTTTCATCTTGTTTTCCTCCAACTTCGACTTTTCAGCATCCGGTAATTGCTGCCATACCGGGGGCTTCTCATAACCTCTATCTACTATCTCCCACTATTCTTGTGAAAGTAGAAGTGTTCTCATCTTTATTCTCCACGTATCATAATGCTCATCCATAAATACGGGTATCATCGACTGCACCACACTCGGTCCGACACTCGAAGCCATCAACTACGATGTTTCTCAGACTCCACGAATGATATTCATTATGTCGCTAATGCCCGTACTCGAACCTGGTTATCACTTGTTGGATCATTCGATATGAAACAATATTCCCAAAATATTTTTATTACGTAAAACTTTGTTACAACACAATCTCTTTAACTCTCTCTCTCTCTTATCTCACGTTCTCTCTCTTTTTCTCTCTTTTATTTTACATTACTCTCTTTCTATATTTCAGTACAATTAGTCTAACTTCCTATTTATAAGCTAACAAGGTCGGTTATGGGGACTAATCTAGATACATCACACAACTCAAATCACATGGACCAACCGACTAAAAAACTTGGCACATCATTATCTTTACATAACCGACTTAGCACTCTTTAACTATCTAATGACACATCATTATCTTTACATAACCGACATAGCATTCTTTAACTATCTAATGGCACATCATAATCTCATGCATGGATAATGTTTCTCTTTTGTTTTGGCCGAATTAAAAAAACTCCTTCATTCTTCTGACTTCTTAAATTTTCTCGTGTTCATCTCCATTGGTCTTGGCTATATATACTAGAATCCTCTCCATGTTTCTTTATTTTATATTTATTATTATATATATTATTATATTAAGGAAAATGAATTAGAAATATTCAACAGACTGAAGATCTTTAAACCAAAATGCATCTCAGAAAATCAAATCATAAATTGCACAAGCCCCAGATGCAATAAATCAAACCCTAGATGCAACAAATCGCAGTTTATAGCAAAAGCAAATCACAAAATTCATAACATAATCTATACACGACATGCTTTCTAGTGGAGATTTGAAACCCTAGATCAGGAAATACAATGATCAGGAAAAAAGCTTTTGTAGATATCAAACCAGGAAAAAGATTTAGTGCTATTATATCTATCTCTCATTGTCTCCCACACTATGTGAGTCCAATTTAGAGAGCATGATCATATTTGAAACTATTTTTTAAGTACTTACTAATGACTCTAATTCAAATCAGCTCAAATATTCAACAAATCCAAATTATTAACTCTCACCCGGCTCCCATCCATATTATCTCACAATATTTTGATTTCGTACGATATGTTCAGATCAGTATATGTTTTGTTTAAACATGTATGGATTTATACCATACTGGTATGTGTTTTATTAAGACTGGTATGAGTTTGTCAACATTAAATATATAATGACTAATATGTGTTTGTTCAAATCTGGTATGAACTTCTATTCATCTTATATGTGTTTTGTTTAGAGTTGTATGAGTTTATAGTTTATACTTTACTGGTATGTTTTTTGCTTTAACTGGTATGTGTTTGTCAAAATTTGATATATAATGATTAGTATGTATTTATTGAAATCCGGTATGGACTTATATTCATTTGATATGTGTTTTACTTAGACTTTGTATATGTGTAATAACTTACTTGTATGTATTTTATTTTCACTAGTATTGACATCTGTTTATCTGTTTGTATGTGTTTGTTTAGACTTTGTATGTATTTTGCTTACACTGGTATAGACATATATTCATCTGAAATGTGTTTATTAAGATTTTTTATGTATTTATACCTTATTGGTATATCTTTTTCTTCAACTGGTATGTGTTTGTCACATATTTTGAAATATAAAGACTAGTATGTGGTTGTTGAAATCTGGTATGAATTTCTATTCATCTGATATGTTTTTGTTTAGGTAAAAATCCAGAAAAAAAATACTGAAAAAATCAGAAAAATTATACTAAAAATATTTTTAAATAGTCAAAAAAATATACTAAAAACGAGCAGAAAAATAAAAAAATACTAAAAACACGCCAAAAAAATGTGGGCGACCCTTAACGAAGGATATCTATCTAGCTAAGAGTATGCAACGTTGAAAAATTGCGAGAATTTGAAATCTTGAGAAATTGAATGGGAGCTATTGGGAGGTAGGAGAAAAAAATGTATGCTTAATTTTTATAGGAGTTAATTTGAGAGTTTCTAATAATTTCATAAATATGGGAGTTGATAGGAGGTAGTAAAATAAAAGTCCAAAATTATTTTCTAAATACCTTCCATTTAATTGTCACATGACACGCTATAATTGATCAGAAGAAAAGGAGCCACTAATTATGGGAGGTCAGTAAGAATCTAAATGATTATCTATTATTATTTTACATTTTGTGTTACTATATATTTAATTTGTTATATTTTTATTATAAAGTAATATCATTTTACTTATGAAATAATCTAATTATAATATGTATTTAAATATTAAATTACATAGTAATATATATTTTTTGTTATTTGAAAATAGACAAAAGAAATAAAAGTATTATTTGTACATAACTTGCTTCATTATAACATACATGAAACATGCCACAACAAATCATATGATACACCACCTCTTCCCTAGAGGTGGCAAAATCTGACCCAACCCAAAAATCCGACCCGACCCGACCCACCTGAACCCAAACCCTGTGGTGTTATGCCCTAGGCCAAAGTGTTTGTGACCTATATGATGGATTGTAATAACAAACGTAATATTTATTCTAAGATATTTCAAAAAATATGTGCGTATAGGTTATTTTAATATAATTAAAATATACCATGAATATGCAAATTCAGCTTTATGTCATCAAAATGCGTGACTTTGATAGTAAAACTATAAAGTATTATGAATGCTATTCTAAATCGTTCCTGGTCATTTATAGGATATTTGTGGAGACAAATATACCTACGAATACATATAAATATATATTTATATACAAGCTATAAATGTATTAGATACACGATGTGAATCACACATTTCTGAAAATGTGCTGACCAAATTGTAGACTATTGAGTAAATATGATGTTAACATATGAGTGACAAATGTAGCAAAAGTCGTTGCATTTTCTCAAGTAACTCATTTATTTACATTATCTTTTTGGACTTATCACCGACATAAATAATTGTTATTTAATGTCGACAATAAATTTTGTATTATCTTTAGTTCGAGTTTATCTATGAATGGTCATTAATTTATTATTGAGAATAATAATTTCACCATTCACAAAGGCCATTTTTTTTGGAAATGTTTGAATAGAAAATTACCTTATGTGTTATATCGAACAAGAAAATTATAAGTTCATCTATAACATTAATATTAAGAATTTAAATCTAGCATTGTCGCTTGGTCTACTTAAACAAGATGAACATTTATTTAAATCCATTAAGATGGATTTTCAAATTCATTTGATTTTAATTCATTTGAAACATGTGTAACTTATTTATTAGACAAGATGACATATACGTCTTTCACAAAGTAAGGTGAAAGCAAGTTAATTATTGGCTCTCATACATAGTGATGTATGTTTATCAATGAGTGAAGGTGCTAGAGAAAACTACTTTATCACTTTATTGAAACAATAAATTTGAATATTTTGAAAAGTTCAAAACTTACAAATAATGAAGTAGAGAATAAACTTGGCTTTGAAAAATCAAATTTCATTGATGAGATCGAGGAGTCGAGAACCAAGTGTTTGATCATTATGATAGCGATATCGAACTTTATTAGATATAGTTCGATCATGATGAGTCAAATATATTTTTTATTTCTTTCGGGGTTACGCTCTTATTACGTTCATACTGAAAATAATTTCATCTACAGCGGTTATGAAAGATTCCGTATGAGATATGGACTGGTAGATGTATCAGATTATCTTTTATCAAGATTTGTGGATATGATACTTAATTGAAGCATCATGCATCTAATCGGATTAATGTTTGTTTGTGTATATCCTAAGAAATGTAAAGGATATTACTTCCATAACTAATATGAGAACAAAGTGTTTGTTACTTGAAAATTATATCTCTTTGGAAGAAGTGTTTCCAAAAGAATTATGAGAGTAAATTTGAAAAATTCAAATTCCACATACTGACCATAATGCTCGGATGGAAATTAATTCAGATTTCAACTAGTGGTTGAGTCTGTAATTAATAAACTAAACTATCAAGATGTTGAAGAGTCTGAGTATATAACATAAGTGTATTCATATAGATCTATTAGAATTTAACGCAGGCCCAAAAATATATAGACTTTTCGTGTTTAATGATAAAAAATTCGTACTCATAGATGATGAGTTCACATTCTACAAATAAAATATGATGAATCAAGGCTCTAATGGTTAGAGACTTTGAAAGTTGAGACGTAATCCATGTCAGACAATCAAGTTTGGAATTTGATTGATCCATCAGATGAAAATACGGTTTTAAAAGGAAGACCGACGTGGATAATGTGCAAACATATAAATGCATGATTTGTGATTAAGAAAAACTCATAGTATAGAGTATGATAATGTTTTTTCAAGTCATCATGCTAATGTATTTCAAAATTTTCTTGGGCATATATATTCATAGTATGAAAGATGCAAAGTGGATGTCAAGATATTATTTCTTAATAGAAACATATGAAAGTATTTATAGTTCTTTGACCTGAGATTGTCTCGGTTCCCAACATGAGTAATTTTATACTTTAACATAATCTAACACTGCCTTTAACCGGATAGTCATAACGGTTATGATTATGTATATAATGAATCATGTAGACGGATGAGTGCAATCAAGACGGGATTTGTTCCTCTCATGAATGAAAGAGATATCTTTAGGCTTCTTGATGAATTGAACTGAAAAAATGTATGGTCATACTCAAATGAATTAATAAGAGTTATTAATGTCATTTGTTCTTGTTCAGTTTAATTCAGGATCAAGAAATATTAATTCGATTAATATAAGGATGACGTATTACATGCCTTATGATCGATATAAATATCGTGTGACAAAGGGACTAAATACGTGATTGTTGATTAGGTACATCGGATCACCAATATTCAATTAAATTGGGTAGTCATGATGGCTTGCTAGAGTCCGCTCATGATTTATAGATTGTTAAGTCTATTGCCAACATTAAGTGAACCTACAGGGTCACACACAAAGAACAAACTGAAACGGGCGCAGAAAATCGTAGCGACTTATATGATGAGTTGCATAAGAATGTCACAAAAGATATTATCATCTTATGTGATAAGATGTGATATATATGTATATAAAGACTATGAGTACAAAAGATCATGTAATCTAGAAGAGTCTAGATGATGGCATATGGATAATAATGAGTGATGTCATACATATCTTTTAGTGTGAAGAGACATAACTCTTCACATCTATATAAGGATATGGAGGACTTCAAAATTCAATATAACACATCATTCTTTCTCTCATTATTTCACATTCTCTTTTATGAGACAAAAGAGAGAAAATATATTTTCTAATTTGTATGATAAAATTATGAAAGGGTGCTTTCTTTTTGTATGACAAAAATGAAAGAGTGTGATTATATGAGAGGAATTATATACATCTTTTGTGAGATAAAATAAGAAGAGTTTTCTTATACAAGAGGAGAACAAGCTACTAGCATATATATTGTTCTTCTTCCCGTTTTAAGAAGTTTGTTCGTGTGGACACCGGTAGAGGCGTTCGTACTTTCGGTGCTTGTGATCTATTCGGCCTAAGAAGATGAGAACGGTTTGTTGAGAGTTTTGGTGGAGACCGATTGTGTGTGCGGTAGATAACTTCCGCACGTTCCGACCTAGACGGCCTAGACGGATGGAAAATCGGTTAGGACGGTAACCGGTTTAGAGGCGCATGGACAACACGCATGGTTTGAGCGTCACGGATTAAGCGTAATCCGAAAGGTATCTTTAAGATTTATTTCTTTGATTTAACCGATACGCACGGATCCTTGGAATGGGTTTTGGACGAATATTTTTTGTTTTCCACTGCGTCATGCACGTCCAAAACCCAACAAACCCGACCCGACCCGAAAATGTTGACAAGTAAACGACCCGAAACCAAACCCAATCTAAACCCAAACGACCCGAGACCCAAAATACCCGGAACCCGCACGACCCAAAACCTGAATGACCAGAAACCCGAATGACCAGAGACCCGAACGACTCGAAACCCGAATGACCCGAGACTCGAATGACTCGAGACCCGAACGACTCGAAACCTGAATAACCCGAGACCAAATGATCCGAATCTAAATGGCCTGAACTTGCATATTATGAATGAATGGTCATACACATGTTGACTTCATTGTTATACTGTTATACTAGTATTATATATTATTTTATAATATCTTATTTTGTTTCTTATAATGTCAACATATTATTTTAAAAAATAATATATTAATTTTATTGGTTTCTAAGACATAAAATTTTATTTGAGACTTTTGAACTCATCGGCCTCCTTTTACAGCTTGCGCAAAATTGAAAATAGATAGATATTTATTTAATCAAAGATTTTTCATTACAAGTTAAACACGGTGCTTAATTAGAGTTGGCAACATCTAACCTGACCTGGAAACCGGACCCGACCTGAAAATGTTGACAAGTCAACGACCCAACCCGAACCCGAAAGACCCGAGACCCGAATGACTCGAAATCCGAATAACCTGAGATCCGAACGACCTGAGACCCAAATGACCTGAAACCCGAATGACCCGACCCGAACCGAACCTAACTCGACCCACCCATTTGCCACCTCTACTCTTCCCTCACCCTCTTTTTATCCCGTTTTCAACAATCTTTATTTAATGGTCCGTGTGGGCCCCCATGTTAACACGTGGCAGCTTTGGTGAGAGCTAAAATTATTTTAGAAAATAAAAAGAAAAAACAAACACTCACCGTCTGCCTATTTTATTGGAATATTCAATTGTTGCGCTCCTTGCATATCTCCCAACAACAAGCCGCTTATGTTATCCCCCATTTTTTATGAAGAGATCAGGCTATTTGCCTTTTAACCCAATTATGAAGTCCAATAAATGAGTTAATAATTGGTGGTGGCTGAATATGTAAGCGATTGCATACTTTCTCTCACATCACATAGGTATATATGTAGTTTGCAAAAAAAAAAATTCTGCGATTCAGCGATCCTCGCATTACAGAGGATGCATTTATCATCTTAGATCGTTGGTTGCCGTTTAAGTTTTTCTCTCATAGTTGTAGTCCCACATCGGGCCACATGTAACATGATAAGTTGAGATTTATTCTTTATAACTTCATTTCTCAATTGATGTGTAATAACTTCGTGAAGTGGGCCTTGTATTGTTATGGGCCGTGTGTGATTTTGGTTTGAAATAAAATTGAGTTTTTTTTTATGGATGGAGCTTATTAAATTAATACTTTATTACTTTCATAATTTGTAGTTTCTTACCGGGGGCGTATCATATCAATTCATCTCTATATAGTGATTTGTTTTATATATGTATCAAGGGCTGTTTTTTTTTTTTTTTTTTGGACATCAAATGGATGTGAGGTTGTTTTATGTATGTGTGTTAGGTTTGTGGTGCCACTTCAAATAGTGGAATAGTGGTTCACTGGTGCGGTTTGTTCATGGTATGGTTAGTGTTTCTTATGTTTTTAGGTGTGTAGTGAAACTTAATTTATGCACACTTGTATTTAAATCTGGTCAAAATGGAAGTAATATGGGCTAGTTGCCGTCGAAAAAAGTGTGCTTGTTTTTAGCTGGAAGATGAAAAAGTGGCTTGTTTTTTCTTGGTACTGAGGACCATACAACTTTTGACAGGTTCATTTAATTTAATGTTGCCTGTCAATTAAATGGCGCCCCTCAATTAAGAGTATAATTTTCCTGTAGGAAAAGTTTGAGGAGAGGACCAAAAGAATATTATGCGTGGTTTGGGTGATTTTTGTCAACCGCAGGATCTGGGAATATCTGAGGAAAAGAGCCCATATCTTTTTTGAAGGAAAGAAAAGAGCTCATATCAATACCTTCTTCTATTGGGACTTCCTCGTTTGTCTATTTGCTTAAAAATATTTATTATTTATCGTATACTGAGAAGATGTGTTATACTTATTTATTTGTGTCAGTTTGTGAAGAGAACTGGGAAGCATGAAATCTCGCCACCTTTTCCACGCTTGACCAACGTTCTCCAATTCTAACAATGCTGGAGATGTTAGGTTGTGAATTAGGGTTTGTTTGTTTTGAAGACTAGGTTTTTCTTGGAGGAGACTTTGCCGTCCCTGCATCATCCGATGCTACGCGGGTTTCTCAAATTTTGGACCTATAATAATGAGATATTGGAGAATATCAAAATCTACTTGTGAGATTATCAGATGAGAACATTCTCAACAATTCACAATTAAAATCTAATTGATGTGTCTTATAAAGGATGCATCAATAACAATTCACAATAATTTGCTAAAAACATAATATGGAAGCCATAAAGTCATGCAAAATTTGATGTCTGGCTGGACCAAATTTCTGAGATTAGAGTTCCAATTGTGCTTATGAAAAAGGGTAACATTTTTTGAGAATTGTTAATTCATATTATATCGTTACTTAATTAGAATGGTGAAAATGGTAATAATTAATAAACATTTAATGAAGAAGAAGAAGAAAAAATTAAAGACTCGTCCATAACCTAATGAAACTAGAACCAACTGTAATATGACATTTAAGGCCTGTTCTCTAGCGCAGTTTTGAGTCCAGGTTCTGATCCGAAGGCCAGGATTCCACGGAATCAAATTTGGGGTGTTCTATCCCCATTTTCAAACCCAACCAAAACTGGAGTTCCGAGCAAAACTAAGCAAAAAGGGGTCATTTTCTTTGGATTTGAAAACTCCACTCTGAGTCAATTTTTGCATAGGTTTGGAGAGAGAAAAAGTTAAATTAATATTTAGATGGGCCCCACTTTGGTTTTTCCAACAGTAAATGAAAATTTTCCAATAGCTAAACTAAGAAAAAAAAAGAAGGAAAAAATGCACTCCTTTGAGCCCGTTGCTCTCTCACTCTCTCTTTCTTTTATAGGTTTTTATAACGAGCCACAAAATCTCCACAAAAAATTATTGTAGTTCTTAAAATTCAAAATATGGTCATTTAAATTATTTTTTAAATTTATATTGATTTTCACTAACGTATAATATTTTAAAATAACTACATATAATTAAAAAATTAATTAGAATTAAATTTTTCATCATTAGTTGTAATGGTCATTTCAGGGACGAAACCAGAAATTTTTATTCCGGTTCTGTCCCTGAAATGACCATTACAATTAATGATGAAAAATTTAATTCTAATTAATTTTGTAATTATATGTAGTTATTTTAAAATATTATGCATTAGTGAAAATGAATATAAATTTAAAAAATAATTTAAATGACCATCTTTTGAATTTTAAGAATTACAATAATCTTTTTTAACATTATTGTAATTCTTAAAATATTACAAAATATTACAAAAATATTACAATAATCTTTTTTTTATAACATTATTGTATTTCTTAAAATATTACAAAAAGATTTTGAGGGTATTGTAACATTATTGTAATTCTTCAAATTCAATTTTACCCTTAAAATATTTTTTTATAACATTATTGTAATTCTTAAAATAATTCTTAAAATGTTATAAAAAAAAATGTATATATGTGAGGGTAATATTGTCATTTTTAAAATCATAACCATTAAATGGATGAAAAATTGAATAGAGGGGGTATTTCAAAAGAAAAAAACTCATGATAGAGTTTTTTTGTAAATTCTGAAAATATAGGATTTTTTGATAATATTGAGAAAGGTTAAGGGGTTATTTGTAAATTTCCCTATCATATAACTTTTTAAAAAATAATAAATTAACTAATTTTGTTATAATCACGTTTGAAATAATCTAATTACATCGACTAATTTTCTAAAATATCAATATTATATTCATAGCTTCCTATGTTTTTGTAGAACACCTTTTTTTCCAATTTTATAGAGTTTCTTGTCCCTTCCTGCGCCCATAGCTTGTTGCCAATCATTTCTCACCTTCCGCACCCTTTACAAAAACTGCGCTAGTTAGGGCCTGTTCTCTTGCACAGGTTTGAGCACGGGTTTGACTAGGAAGCAAAGGTTTGACCGGTTTTGAAAATATGGTGTTATGTGGTCTTATAGGAAGGTCAGTTTTGGAGTATCAAACCTGACGAAACTGCACAAAGCAGCTCAATTTGGTGGGTTTAGAAAAATTCACTCAAAGTGGATTTTTAGATAGAATAGGAGAGAGAAACTATTAAATTATTTCATACATACTTTAATTAACCACATAAGTTGCTATCTTATCTCTTTTTTCCATTATTTTTTCCCTTCATGTTTAAAACTATATATAATATAATGCTGTATAATATAATTGATATATTGTCTTTTTCAGACTGTAAAAAACTCCTCGAGGAATCCAAGGATGACATGAAGGGTCTGACATCGCTTATCGGAAATGACATGAAAAGTTTTGCTGCTGATTCCTATAATATTAAACAGTCTCTTACTGCTGCCATGACGTTCATGGACAACTGCATTATATAATCTTGATGGTTGCTAAATTTTTATAGTACTTTTGTTATAACCCATATTATTTTTAAATGTTAATTAAAAATATTATGATTAATTTACTATATTTTTCTTGAATTTAGTAAATCTCGTACACTTACTATTATGATTCAAATTATTTAATATATCTTGTATTTTTTTATTTAATTTTTACCACCAGCATAATACATGGAATAGAGTTACATCCTTTTATATGTATAAATAGTCCCTTTTTATTAAAAAATATTATGGTTCTCATAAGAAGTATATAATTTATTTTTATATTATTTTATAACTTTTTAAAAAACTATAAATTAACTTAATCTTTATTATACCATGGACCCGCCCATATTCTTATATGATAAAAAAACAAGTTAACTATTTTTCTTTCTATATAGGTAATATCTTTATCCACATTTTCAATATAAATAATATAAATGGCAAGAAAATTTTCATGGCAAGAAATTTTCTCGAATAAATGACAATTTTTTTTTAAAATATAAATTAATACTACGAACAAATAACAACAAATTTTTAGAAATAAAAATTAATACTACAAATAAATGACAAGAAATTAATACATTCTTTTTTGTATTTTGGACAGTAGTAATTAATTTCACATGATTTGGTTTCTTTTCTTCTATTTTGTGCAATAGATTAAATCAAAGATTAATAAGTGACAGAATGTGCTTATTATAATAATTTGTGTTGTATAGTATGTGTTGTTTTATCAAGTAATGTTATTGTGGCAAGATAATGTTAGTGTACATATTTATTATTAATAAGTAATATTAGATATCTTATTATATAATGTTTACAATTATTAGATATCCAATAGGATACTGTTGTTATGCAATAGTTACAGTGATTTAGTTCAAGTTTTTGCATTATTGGATGACAGTTAAAAATTATGAGGATTTTAGTGTTCTTGTATTTTGTTAAAATGAAAAAAGCTTATATTATTATTATTATTATTATTAATAATGAGTAATTTGGTTAAATTAGTATTAACTATGATTTGAAGCTTATATTATCGATATTATATTCATAGCTTCTTATGTTTTGAGAGAACCTTTTTTTTTTCACAATTTAATATAATTTCTTGTGCTTCTTGCACCCATAACTTCTTGACATTCATTTCTCAGCTGCAGTGGCTTCCTCCCCCTTTGACCTTTACAAAACTGCGCTAGAGAGCAGGCCTTACACCTCTTCTTTTTGAATTTTTTTTTTTGACATTTATACCTCTTATTATCACCTGATATTCTTACGTATATTTACCAACTTGCTGACTTGGTTCAAATAATGAATATTTGATAGATATTTAACGAAATAATGTTTTGTACAAGTGAGTATGTTATTACTTATTAGAAACTACATTTTTCGGGGAGGTCAAATCAAATGTACAATAAATACAAGTTAGTTGTTTCAATAAATGAAATGGAGATGGAAATGATGAGAAGAGGTACAAAAGTGTAAAGAAACCAGACAGTCACACGAGAACTGAACCAGATAACCGCGTCGCTAACAGAGAAACAGAATAATAGTGACTGCACAGTAACACGGCAGCACTAAACCGCAGCGACCTTGTGATTATCAGCAGCGGAAATAATAGTGCAACAATACGCTTACACTAGCCCAAGAAGGAACAATAAAAGAAGAAGAAAGGATTGAACAATGGAACTTGAAAAATAAGACAAATTTCTTATTACGAGAGAAAAAAGAGATACAAAATATTGTTGTTGTTGGAATGAATAAAACTCTACCCCTACCCCTTTATTTATAGTATAGTCATATCTAATATAAGGAAATAACTCAAAGAATTACTGCCCCATTTAACACCTAAACATGGAAATACGAAACCTCCTTGTCAAGAAATCTAATATATGGTAATACCAAAATTCCTTGTCAAGAAATTTTATTTCCAAGAAATATCTTTCCTAATTTGTTAAATGTTTTCATAATATACAAATGCATCTTTATAATTTAACACTCCCCCTTAAAGTGCATTTGGCCATGAGTCCCAACTTGGCTCGCAATAACTCGAATGATCCCTTGGAGAGAGACTTGGTGAAGATATCAGCCACGTTGTCAACGCTTCTCACCTCCTCAACTCCAATAATTCCATCAAGCACCTTTTCACGAATGAAGTGATGCTCGATCTCGATGTGCTTGGTTCTCGCGTGACAAACAGGATTGGTCGCCAACTTCAACGCACTCGATTGTCGCCTCGAATAACCGTAGGACCAAGTAACCGCATTGTAAACATCCTCGACCAACCTCCGCAACCAAACACACTCTTGTGCTGCAAGTGATGACGCCTTGTACTCCGCCTCGGTACTAGAAAGAGAGATCGAATCTTGCTTCTTACTGCACCAAGAAACACTTGCAGAACCACAAGAGAAGACATAACCGGATGTCGATCTCCGATCATCCAAATCACCGCCCATGTCAGCATCGGTATATCCATTCAAAACGAACTCGGAATCCTTCTTATAAAATAACCCGAGATCAAGAGTCGAACTCACATACTTGAGAATTCTCTTTGCTGCATCCAGATGCGACTTTGTCGGAGCTTGCATAAACCGACTCACCAGACCGACCGCGAAGGCAATATCCGGTCTAGTAATCGTGAGATAAATCAGGCTTCCAACAAGAGCACGAAACTTCCAAGGATCCGGAAGTATCTTTCCATCATCACGTCTCAATTTGAAATTTGCATCCAGCGGTGTCGAACAATGCTTACCTTCTTTTACGCCAAATTTCTCAATGAGCTTCCCAGCATAACCCGTTTGAGAGACAAAATACCCGTCTTTCAAACCTTCCACTTCCAATCCCAGGAAGTGACTAAGCTCTCCAAGATCCTTCATCTCGAATCGAATCGAGAGCTCGCCCCGAAGTCTTGCAACTTCGCCTTCATCATTGCCGGTGATGATCATGTCGTCCACGTATAAAAGGACGACCACGTGTAGACCCGCCTTCCTTTTCACAAATAAACTGTGATCCGAACTCGAAGAAGAATAACCACAAAATTGCAAATATTCCGCAATCTTGGCATACCAAGCTCGAGGTGCTTGCTTCAAACCATACAACGCTTTCTTCAGCTTGCACACATAGTCAAGACGCACCTTGGAAATATATCCAACCGGTTGCTCCATATAAATCTCCTTGTCGAGTTCACCATAAAGGAAAGCATTCTTCACATCCAGCTGCCACAGCTTCCAACCTAGCGAAGCAGCCAATGAAATCACAATTCGCACGGATGTCATCTTGGTGACAGGACTAAAAGTCTCTTCATAATCCTCGCCATACCGTTGAGAAAATCCTCTCGCTACAAGCCTCGCTTTATAGCGCTCAACACTCCCATCCGCCTTGCGTTTCAACTTGTATACCCATTTGCAAGTAATCGGGTCCACTTCCTTGGGCTTCGGAACAAGATCCCAAGTTTCATTTTTCCGAAGAGCTTGCATCTCCTCGTCCATAGCATTTTCCCACGACTTATTACCTTTCGCCTCCTCAAAGCATGAAGGTTCACCATCCGACGATCCTGAAAAGAAACACGAATACGTCGACACGAAGTTTTCATCTCTATATCTAGCCGACCGAGTTACCATCCTTGTCGACCTCCTTAGAGCTTGTGCATTTCCCTCTTCTTGCGATTGCACTTCGTTGCTCCCCCTGTCACTTTGATCCATCTTACTTGAACTCGTGACAGTCGACGTAGGCGACGAAAACCTCGGATCTTCACTCGGGTTACCCATGTCATTAGCATCCGGGTTTCTCACGTGACCAACAGGCGGCGTCGGCAGATTCGAAACTACCGCTTGGGAACCACCATCACCATATAGAGAAGACGCTTCATCAAACACCACGTCTCGAGAGACAATGAATTTATGAGTTGTCGGATCCATGCATTTCCATCCCTTCTTTCTTTGATCATAACCAATAAAAACACACTTCCGAGCCTTAGCGTCTAACTTCGTCCTCTTCTCATCCGGTACGTGAACAAAGCATGTACAACCGAACACTTTCAAATGTTTCACACTTGGCTTCTCATCGAACATCAACTCGTGAGGTGACTTCATGTTAATCGGACTACATGGAAGCCGATTAACCATGTAGGTAGCACATGCCATACCTTCCGCCCATAAGGCCTTCGGTAAATTTTTCGCGTACACCCAACTCCTACATACCTCCACCAGATGTCGAATTTTCCTTTCCGCCACACCATTTTGTTGCGGTGTATAAGCACAAGTCAACTCCTTCTTGATGCCATGACTCTCGCAAAATGAGAGAAAATCCTTGGATGTAAACTCGCCTCCATTGTCGGTTCGAAACTTCTTAATTCTTTTACCAAGCCTTCCCTCAACCATTATTCTAAATTCTCGAAATTTAGAAAATGCCTCCCGTTTCTCCTTCAGAAAATAAACCCAAGTGTACCGTGTAAAATCGTCGACGAGTACCAACATATAACGAGCACCCCCGTACGACGCGTTCTGCGTAGGACCCATCAAATCACCATGAATAAGTTCTAACGCACCTTTACACCTTGACTAAGACTTCTCGAAAGGCAGTCGATGAGATTTACCATATTGGCAGCCCTCACACACCTCAACACCACTTGCAAAGGAAAGAGACGGAAGCCCGTTAACAAGATTCCTCGAAACCATCGCCTTCAACTTGTCAATACCCACATGGCCGAGTCTAGCATGCCAAACCGACACGCCATCATTGTTGCTCATCTTGTCAACATACGAGGAAGAAGCCGAGAGAACATACAAGTCTTTTACCCTCTTACCGACGTGAGTAACATCACCCTTCACCTCCTCCACATTCCGGAGGAACTTCACATCCTTCGGGCTAAACAACACATAGTGACCCGCATCAACCGCATTCGCCACCGACAGAAGATTCTTCTTCATACCAGGCACGTGGTAAACACTGTCTAGAGTTATCGACCTGTTGTCTTTATCAGAAACAACAACCGCGCCCTCATTCACCACATGGTGAACACTGTTGTCGGCGGTAACAAAGGCGATGTGCCTTTATACCCCGAAGTGAAGAAAACTTGGAATCGTCACCGGTCGGATGATGACCACAACCGGAATCAATGATCCAATTATCCTCATAGTTAACAGAAGCACACACGTCTAATGAAACTCCTTCTGCTACGAAACCCGTATCCCAAACTTCACACTTCACAATATCCTCCTTACCTGCGGCATTTCCTTCCCTCAACTTAACACGACAATTCTTCCTTATGTGACCGAGTTTTCCACATCGGTAACACTTGATAGCCGACCGAGAACCACTATTAGATGAAGACTCCCCCTTCTTCGTAACCTCCTTCTTCCGTTCCTCTTGGTCATACCGAGTTTTTACTTTGTTAGACACAAGAGCGTGACCTTCGCCTTCAGAGACCAAAACACCCGCCATTTGTCGAGCCAATGATTCTTGAGAAGCGAGCAAATTTTCAAACTCCGTCAAGGATGGTTGTTGCGCCCACCCTTGTATTGAGGTAACGAACGGGACATACTCTCTTCGAAAACCGCGAATAATATACCGCTTCAACTTTGCCTCCGAAATAGCCTCCTCCAGTTCCAAGATAGAAATTTCAGAACATAAACCCTTTACTCTCAAGAAATATTGAGAGATAGAAGATTCACCTTGTGTGCAACTCGCCAACTCATTCTCCAGAAATTGCAATCGTGCCGTGTTCTTTTTGTTGAGCAACTCATCAAAAGTTCTCCAAATCTCAGCCGCTGATTTGCACCCCTTAATATGCTCGAATAGATCGCGTGATATCGACCTCTTCAACAAGAACTCCGCCTTAGCATTCGTTTTTGACCACTCCTTTACTGCGTCTGCATTCGTCACCGTACCATTCGTACTAGTGAGGCGTCGGTGCAACCTCCATACCAACAAGGATCTCCCATAACCCCTCACTCCTAATACAAGACTCCATACAACTCTTCCACATTGAATAATTCGAAAGATTTAGAGCCTCAATACCAAGTCCACTAACCCGACCTCCAAACTCCATGGATGCCGTAATAAACAATCATCTTCTTCACCAAGGGACGAGAACAACACCGTCTATCGCCAACGTCGTCGTCTATCACCCCTTGAAGCTCGATACCATGTAAAGAAACCAGATAGGTCACACAAGGACTGAACCGGATAACCGCGTCGCTAACGAGAGAAACAGAACAACAACGGTGATCGCACGGTAACACGGCAGCACTAAACCAAGCGAGCGACCTTGTGATTATCGGCGGCGGAAATAATAGTGCGAAGCAATACGCTTACACTAGCCCAAGAAGGAACAATAAAAGAAGAAGAAAGGATTGAACAATGGAACTTGAAAAATAAGACAAATTTCTTATTACGAGAGAAAAAAGAGATACAAAATATTGTTGTTGTTGGAATGAATAAAACTCTACCCCTACCCCTTTATTTATAGGATAGTCATATCTAATATAAGGAAATAACTCAAAGAATTACTGCCCCATTTAACACCTAAACATGGAAATACGAAACCTCCTTATCAAGAAATCTAATATATGGTAATACCAAAATTCCTTGTCAAGAAATTTTATTTCCAAGAAATATCTTTCCTAATTTGTTAAATGACTTCATAATATACAAATGCATCTTTATAATTTAACAATAAGTTGGATAGAGATCACATGAACCCTACCAACCCAGCAATGAAGACTTCACTGCCTTCAAAATATACACATGACCTCAAATTATGAGCCAGCTAATCCCAAGGGACCCTTTGCAAAAAACCTCTTATCCATTTTGATCTTGAAATACAAATCGTAAGAATTATGTTAAAGTAAGTAATTAGGCTTTCTAAAAGTAGTTAATAATTGTGGAAATTTCAATTGGTATGTCTTGCATTAAGTTATTTCCTTGTACTATTTGTTAAGTTTTATGTTTATAACACCTTGATCCTTTTGGAAATGTGTGTGAGATCATTATCATATTAATTACATTGTAATATAGAAAATGTAATTAGTAAATAGATTTGATGTCTATCTTATTTGATTGAAAATCATAATAGCGTTACTAGGGTGATTAATTTCTTTTTGTTTTTGAGGAAACTAGGGTGATTAATTTCAAAAAATGAATATCTGAAAGATTAAATGAAACAATCGGATCATGTGCAATGTTATAATTTTTTTTTTAATGCGATGTGCAATGATATAATTACCCATATTAATGTTGCAATATTAATTGGTTACAACTGTATTCCACATTTTCATGTTAAATTTTGGGCAATGACGGTGACTCTAATTGGTAAAATTTAATTCACCTAATTGGAGAAAGGAAATTCTTCTAAAAACTCCTAACTTTTCTGCTATTTATCAAAAACCCCCTAACTTTTTAATATTCTTCAAAAATTTCTTATAAAGTGAATTCAATTTTTTTTTATCCCTATAGTGTTAACCTCAACTTTTCCATCCAATTTTGATTTGTAAAAGACTAAAATACCCCTCATATATTTATTTTCATATTTTATTATATTCAATAAAATAATAAATAAATATATTATTTTTTAATATAATATTTTATGATGTTAATTTTACGATATTTTATGATATTATTTTATGATATGTTAGTTTTTATTTTATGGTGTTATATGATAATTTTTTTATTATTCTATATTTAAATTATAATTTTATATTTCGTAAAATATTATTTTCGTCACTACTATTTATTGTGATTTTGTCTATATTGTAGTTATTAATTCAAAATTTAGTGTAAAATATAAATTTATTTTTTATTTATTTAATGCAATAAAATATGACATGAAAATAAATATATGAGGGATATTTTAGTTTTTTACAAATCAAAATTGGATGGAAAAGTTGAATTTAACACCATAGGGGGCTAAAAAAAAATTGAATTCACTTTATAGGGAATTTTTAAAGAACATTAAAAAGTTAGAAGGTTTTTTATAAATAGCAGAAAAATTAGGGGGTTTTTGAAGAATTTCCCTCGGACAAATAGAAACTTCCCTTATATTTGAAATTTAAAAGCACAAAATGCCAGCCTTGGAAATTTAATTTCTTTTTAAGTTATAAAGGCAAATAATACATTCATAGTTTGATAGACGTCACAGTACTTTCGCCTTTTGACATCATTTCATTTCAATTTTCATTATTACTCTTAACTTTCAAATTTCAATTTTCAAACAGTACACCATAATTTGAATTATTTCTTTTCTATTCCTGAAATATTTCTTCACCTCACAAAATTTGAATTAAGAAAACGTTTGACTATAAACAGGAAAAAAGTAGTTTTTCTCAAATGTAATGTCGAGCTTTTAGGTTAGATTCTTAAGTATGACGAATAAACAGATTTTATCAATTAAGGAAAATATTAGTGCAAAATTAATGAAAATATAACTTCTAACATTAGAAAATAGTTATGTAGTAGCCCTTACTGATTTCTAATCTTAACTATTACTAATCCGCCACATCATAATAAATCATCAAATATACAATTATAAACCCCAATTTTATCTCCACATGAAATCAAAAGAAAAAAATTATAGACAATAGCCAGAAGAAAAATTAATTTGATTTGCTGGATCACTTATTAGTTGGCATCATTTAACTTTTTTCCCCTTCTGATTTTGTCTTGTGATATTCCAAACTAAGTAGAAGTATTTTTTCCATAATAACAAACCGAAAGGCTTTATTGACAAATCATCAAAATCCACTGAGAACTTTAAAATCAAATATTTCACTACAAATAACAAGAGCTTGTGATGAGAATTCTTCATTCTTTCAGATTTTACTTTTACACTGTCAAAAACTAGGCAAGTAGTAAATTAAAAAACCAAAATAAAAAGCAAGAGCAACAGACAATGTAACAAACCAAAAAAGACGCATTGCATTTAACTTAACTACATGTTTGACAACATTTAAACCAAACTAGGCAGGTAGTAAACCAAACGACTAAAAAAAAGCAAGAGCAAACTACACAACAAACCACCGACAAAACATGCATTGCGTTCAACACCATGTTGGACAACCTGAATTCAATATTTCACTCAACAAGATCCAACTGATCAAACCACAAATATCTACCCCAATCAAGAAACAAAAAAGGAAAAAAGAAGAAACCGATGCTTGAGTCATCATTATCAACGCTTCCTCTTGTTGTTCCTCCACTGCTTGATAACGTAATCAACCACCTCTTTAAGGCTGGCCTTGCAGCCCTCCTTGAAATTCCACAGTTCCTTAACGGTATATCGCCCGCTCGGATTGTACTCGTTCATCTCGAGTAGCGCGGTGGCGACTGCATTATAAGCATCCTCACCAAGTTCAGCCCTCAACTAGGTCAACCTCTCATCATCTTTATCTATTTCCTCCTACAATTAGTCATTTATTTTAGTTTCCAACAAATGAACTTGACCTGACTTCCAAAATGAATGAATATATGAAAACTTGACTTGAGAATTTTAACCTTTGATTTGTCATCGACAGTGACTCTGATGAAAGGCTGCCACTCCTGCTTCTTCATTTCGTCCTGCCATTTGGAGCAGAGCTCCATGGCTCTCATGTCGATTTCGCTCTTTGGCAAGTTCATAAGTCCGCATGCTCTCTGAAATGCTTTCTCGTCGATCTCGCCCATCCGTTTTATGCCGATCAAACTACGCTGCCCAGTTTGCATATCACTCAACCCCTAAAATAAAAACATCAATTCATTAAAAGAATAACTATAGAAGATATACCAAAATAAATGAAATGAAATGAGCTAGATTACGTTGATGAGTTCCTTGCGAGCTTCCTGTAGCTCATCGTTGCTCTTGCGCTCCTTGACAATTAATGTCTGATTCAGAGCCTCAATGTCTTCTAAATCTTCGACTTTCTCCTTCAGTTCTTCTTCTAAACCGTCGATTTTATTCTCCACCTCTGAATCGTCATCCATGTGCTTCATGACTTCCAGCTGACCCCTCAATTGCTGGATTTCTAACTCGAGCTTCTGCTTCGAGTCGAGCTGTTTTTCTAGGTGAAGTATCTTATTAAGAGCATTCTCTTTCTCCCTCTGTAGTTTAAGCAAATAAATGAATATATAGAGAGAAGAAAGTGAGAGGCGAGATTATATGATTCTACTTTCAATCTAGAAATTAATTTCAATTACTAAAATATTTAAATTTATTGTGCATAGGAAAGAGGCTTGTGAGATTGGAGTCAGTCTTATAACAGCCCAAAGTATTAAAAAAATTACTGGGCATTATATTAAGAGATAAATGCACTATTAGTCCATTGGATTGCAATTTAGTCTAAACTTACGATCAAATTAATACTATAGGGACTAGATTGCAATCCAATTAAAGTACAGAGGACTAATTGTGCATTTATACCTTACATTAAAAATCCGATCAGTTTTGACAACAATATCTCTAACTTGTAGTTTAAATTTAATATTGAATATCATTTACAAAAATTAGAATATAACTTTGCATCATAACTTAAATCCCAAAAGTTATTAAAAAAACCTCTGTTTACGATACATGTTTCATATGGCAACAAAACAAATAATAAATATACCTTGTGCTCTTCGACGAGACGAAGGACGTTCGCATCGGCTTTCTTCTGCTCTATCTCCGCCAAGTCGAGCGAGTCGTTCTTCAAAACGTTCCTCTGCCTCTCTTGCTCTAGCTCTCTCTTATCCATATCGTTTCGAACTGCCATCTTGTTCAGGCGATGAGAGCTCTCTTCCAGCTCCTTTCTTTTTTGCTCTAACTCGTTCCGAAGAGTCATGTTCTCCTCGATGACTCTTCTGGAGTGATCCTGCACGATCTTCTGCATTTTCTTAATCTCTACACACACATGCACACAACAATCAAATAATGAGCAAATATAAAACAAAAAAAAAAAAAAAATACATTTAAATTGCAGAGATAAAAGAAAGAGAGGACCAACCTGTATTATAATTAGCGAAGAGCTCGTCCCTCTGTTGCATCATTTTACTAAGAGATAAGGTGGTTTGATTATACATTGTCTCCAATTCCATCAAATGCTTGCTCTTCACCTCGACCTGGCTCTCTAGGTTGGCCAGCAACTTATCGGTCTTGCTCGAACCCTCATTGCTCAGCTCATTAATGGTCTTCAGATCCCCGATCTTCCTCAAATGATCCCCAACCAGACCCGACCCTTTATAATCATCTTCTCTCGCGACCCATCCAAACATACCGCTCGACTTAAGATTATGATTCCACCTCCTTTCACTCCATTCCTTCTTCCCTTGCCGCAAAAAACATTCCAGTCCTTTGCGAACATTGCGTTTCTAAACCCATTCCAGTCCTTTGCGAACTCCACTATACAGCTACCCGTGTGACCCTTGTGGTTCCACATAGGAATTACTCTCGAGGGACTGAACCTGGCCAGCTGTTCTTTGAGTCTGTTGCCGCTCTCTCCAACGTACCGGCCTCCTTGGAATTCTGTCGGTACGTTGACCACCACCCCTTTCCATGGCCAGATGAACTTCTCAACTTTGTCTCCGCCTGCCGGCGGCTGCTGAGTTTCTGCTGCAACGGCATTGTTGAGGTCGCCTTGCTCTGTTTCCATGTTCTGGGCAGAGAAAAAGAACACCATTAAGCCAAATCAGAAAGAAAAAGAACTGACAAAACACCATTAAGTCAAATCAGCAATAAAAAGAACAAAAAAACACCATTAAGCCAAATCAGAAAGAAAAAGAACAAAAAAACACCATTAAGCCAAATCAGAAAGAAAAAGAACAAAAAAAACACCATTAAGCCAAATCAGAAAGAAAAATGGAAAAGAAAAGATCAATGTGCTTACCATCTCTTTCTCCTTCGTGAAGCTTAACCCTAACCCTAGACTTGAGTTTTGAGAGAAGAGAAATGCACCTTATTTTTGTGAAAGCTTTTAGCTATAGAATTCTCGAATGGGGGTTAAAATTTTAATGAGCTCAGTTCAGTGTTCTAAAAGGAGGAGGATTTGAATTGATGAAGGGAGAGTGAGAAAAGGTGCTGTACAGCTCCAAACGATTGAGTTCTGTGGATTCATGTTGTGGTGTTTATGTTCCTTTTCAGGGTTTTGTTTCCCATGAAAAAAATTTAATACATTCGTTTGAAATACAGAAAATCCAATCTGAAACATAAGTTATAAGTTGTACTTTCCTTGTTGTAAAAGGACCATCAAATTTTTACAAACTTGCACAATATGCCTATGTAGCGTTTTGGAATTGGTTGTATACACAAATAAATGATCATGTCATGTAATTGTATAATCTATGTAAAACACTTCATATATTACAATTTAGTATATGATGCATTTTAATAACAACTCAAAATCGTTTTTCCGCATATCATGAGTTATGTGTAAAACTTTGTTGTTTATGAATATCTACTTTGCTAATTTTGTTACAATGATATGATACTGGTGTTACTTTGTATTATTTAATTAATACAAGATATCTTTGTTTTTTTTTTTTTTTTTTTGCCGAATTCATTGTATAATGTATAATGTATAATGTAAAAATAACAACAGAAAGTAACATCGCAATCCCAAAAAAGTTAAATCCTTGATCTCCATATCAATAATAATTTAAACAGAATTCTAAACATTCAATTTTTTATATGGAATTAGGCCCACAGAAAAATTAGACCATTTTTAAATTTGAAAGCCCAATGCCAATTTCATGGCCTGTTATTAGAGGTGGCAAATGGGCTGGTTGGGCCGGGTTCGGGTCAGGTCATTTCGGGTTCCGGGTCGTTCGGGTCACGGGTCGTTCGGGTCACGGGTCATTCGGGTCACGGGTCGTTCGGGTCTCGGGTCGCTCGGGTCTCGGGTCTCGGGTCGCTCGGGTACCGGGTTGTTCGGGTCTCGGGTCGATCGGGTCTCGGGTCGTTCGGGTTATGGGTCAGGGGGGTTCGGGTTACAGGTCAATCGGGTTATGGGTCATTCGGGTTTGTATTTCGGGTTTGTGTTTCGAAAAAGTTTGATCTGTGTTTTGAGCAATTCAAGTTTTTATATAGATAGACGAAATATCGAAAATTCGACTTAATTTTCATAGTTCCTAAAATTGGAATCAGGATCTAACTCGTTCACTGTCTGTGTAGTGAGAATCATTCGACTCTGATTGGAATCGGCCGAGTCGAATCGGAGAATCTGATTTTTTTTAAAGTATTATTTTTAAATTAAAAAAATGGAATAAAATGAAAAAAAAAATTTTAAGTTATAAAAATATGGAAAGATTCAAATAAAATATAATCTTATACATTTAGATATATCTATTATATATGATATTTTTGACTATATTTTTTATTTAAGAGGGGCAATGAAAAAAATCGAAAAAAATAAAAAATCGAAAAAAATAAAAAAAATGGAACTTGGTTTAATTTTGTTGTTGACCTTTTTTATTGCACGATATTATATAATATTAATTTTGTATGTTGTTATTAGTTATGTGTTATTTATACAAAATGAGTTCACTATAACAAACCAAGTTTTCTATTAAAAAATATTAATTCATTAATGTATTAATAATTTAATATCATAAGATATGAGAATTAAAAAATCATCATTATACACATAACACATGTAGATATACAATTTTTTCAATGTAAAATTACAGAAAGTCCAATAATTATGGCAAAATCAGCACACAAATATTCAGCTTCATGTTATTCATCTTGCATTACATGTTATTTAGGTTTCGAAAATTGGGCGGGTCATTCGGGTTCGGGTTCGGGTAATTCGGGTTACGGGTCGTTCGGGTTTCGGGCCGCTCGGGTTTCGGGCCATTCGGGTTTCGGGTTCTTCGGGTTTCGGGTCAGGTCGGGTTTCGGGCCGTTGACTTGTCAATATTTTCGGATCGGGTCAGGTTCGGGTTCGGGTCGGTCGGGCGGGTTTTTCGGGTCGGGTCAGATTTTGCGACCTCTACCTGTTATGCATCCTTTTTATTGCACTGTACTATTTCACATCAATATTACCTTGAGTCCTTGTCAGGATCAAAACCAGAGAGAGAGAGAGAGAGAGTAAAGCACATCATATCATTTTGGAATCTGATATGTGCAGTTCTCTCTATAGACAGAACTTGGTGCAATATCAAAATCTGTCACGTCATACAACATCTGCTACCAATAAAAAGAGGCAATACAATCTGTAACACCTATTAGAATTCATTTCCTGAGAGAGAGGGTGAGAGTGTAAAAAATGGTTGAGCATCTTATCAGGCTGAATCAAGATGTACTTCTTTCGAAAGCTGAGGAATAAAACAAATATATTTAAGAAAGAGAGATGCAAAGGAAGCTAGGAAGCTGTACATATATCGTACCAGTCCATCCGTACAAGAATTTTTTTCAAAGCGAAATATGTCGAACTCAAATCCAAGGCATGTCGTGCAATTTCATATTTTCATCCCTTCATTCATTCATTCATTTCAAGCAGAATGTGGAGTGGAGCAAGAGAGCGTAAAAAGTCAAATCAATAGTACCTGAAGGGCAATATTTTCAATATTTGTTATTATACATCCTCTCAAAACCGCAAATGAACAGAAAACAATATCTTCAAAAATTGCAACAAATTTATAAGGGGAGTTGCACTGTTTTGCCCCTTATGTCTTGCTCTCTGTCTCTCTTGCTCCAATATTATTCATTCTTATAGTAGAGTGAGCTGAAATGAAATGAAAATTTGTAAATTGCTTATTACATGCATCAACTTTGAGAACAAATGATTTCACTTGACCTTGTATCACGGGTTTCACATGACCTGAAAATTTAAGCTAATACATAATGGAACAGTTTTGGTACTAGTGTCATATGATCAATATTTATAACTAGATCGGTGGTGGTCAAGTTTTTCTCTCTCTGAAATTTGGACTTTAATATGAATGAGCCATGTGTTCGTGCCGTGTTTGGCCATGCTATGATCCAATTAATTTGCGAAATTAATTTGAGGAGGTCAACTAATTTGCAGCACAATATTGTGAACTCAAGAGGCCATCTTTTATCCATTTGATTTGTCAAACATGCAAAAATATGGAATTGGTCAAAATAAGCTTGTGACAAAATGGCATTTTCTGAGTATGTGCTTCCTATTTTTTTTCCTTCTTTTTTTTTCAAAAGTTTTTTATTTTGATCCTTACTGCTCAAAATATGCTTATGTTTTTTTTTTTCGAAAGATTATGGCCAAGATGAGAAAATATGCTTATGTTTTAATCTCTCTTTACCCACCTCTCCGATTTAGGGACATTATGAAATGTGATAGAATATCGATGCATAACTTGTAAGGCTATTGACAGTCAAACAGTCACTCTGTTTATCCCAAATGTGATAGAAAATGGATGCATAACATGGAAATGCCAATATTCTCTCTTTCGGCCAATTACATGATGTGGCATCTTCTCAATTGGCTGGATCAATTTGAAAGGCCACATTTATTGATTTGAGTTTTCTTCTACCCCTCCTTCCAAATTGATTTGTTTTATATTTTCTCTCTTTCTTCCTCTCTTCAGAAAATTTTATCTCACTAAAGAGGATTCATTGTGGGCTATTATGATACTTTTGCGTATTACTCTCTCTCTCATACACGTGTGTTGGTGCATAGTTATTAAGTTCGTGAATTATTAAAAGAAAAAAGCTCACTTTAGCACCCTTAACTCTTGAGTTTGCTCACTTTTGCACCCCCAACTATTTTTTGCTCACTTTTGCACCCTAAACTTTTTAAATTGAGCAATTTTGCACCCTCCATCTGTTAAATGTCTAGTCAGCAGTTAGATGATGACATGACACTATGATGTGGCAAAAAATATTATTTATTTATGCTGACTGGATATTTATTTAAAAAAAATAAAAAAAATATACCTTCTCTTCCCCTTCCCTCCCCCCTCTCTCTCCCCTCTCTGCCTCACGAAAGAAAAAAACAAAGAAAAAAACACAAACACACCCGTCCCACCCTCCCATCTCTGTCCGTCCGCCGGTCAGTTCACCGGCCACCGTCACCGCCGCCGGCCTCTCTCTCGCCGGCCGTCATCTCTGGCGGTAGATTATTTTTTTTTTTCAAATTAGTAACGGTTCTTTCATAAAAACCGTTACTAAGTGTTATAATTAGTAACGGGTTTTGTGAAAGAACCGTTACAAATTTAATTTAGTAACGGTTTTCTTTAGTAAAAACCGTTACTAAATTGGAAAAAAAAAAAAAACTACCAGGCCAGGAAAAAAAAAGTAGTCTTTAAGAACACATAAAATGTCTAAGAATCCTTAAAAAAACATAAAACATAAAAATTTAATTTGTTAGTTTAATGAAGGAAAAAAACAATAAAATTTTATGTTTTTTTAAGGATTCGTAGACATTTTATGTGTTCTTAAAGACTACTTTTTTTTTTCCAATTTAGTAACGGTTTTTACTAAAGAACCGTTACAGAATTAAATTTGTAACGGTTCTTTTGAAAAACCGTTACTAAATATAACAATTAGTAACGGTTCTTTCACAAAACCCGTTACTAATTATAACACTTAGTAACGGTTTTTATGAAAGAACCGTTACTAATTTGAAAAAAAAAAATAATCTACCGCCAGAGGTGGCGGCCGGCAAGAGAGAGGCCGGCGGCGGTGACGGCGGCCGGCGAGAGGGGAGAGAGAGGGGGGAGGGAAGGGGAAGGGAAGGTATATTTTTTTTATTTTTTTTAAATAAATATCCAGTCAGCATAAATAAATAATATTTTTTGCCACATCATAGTGCCATGTCATCATCTAACTGCTGACTAGACATTTAACGGATGGAGGGTGCAAAATTGCTCAATTTAAAAAGTTTAGGGTGCAAAAGTAAGCAAAAAATAGTTGGGGGTGCAAAAGTGAGCAAACTCAAGAGTTAAGGGTGTTAAAGTGAGTTTTTTTCTTATTAAAAATACATGGACGGCGAATCTTGAATGAGGCTATCCGTCGGTGTGCTAAAAGAGGAATGATTAATTATATCCTAGAGTGCTGAGGGGCAATGTTTTCAATATCACTGCACATTCTCTCAAAAACTCAAAAGATAAGGGGATTAAAATCCCAAATAAAAGAAGAAACAGAAAATAAAGACAAAAATAATTAAAAGTCTAAAGAGCACCACTCTTAGAATTTTAGAGCCAACCCCCTAGATGTTGTCTAACCAGAGTTTTGCATCATCTTTTTGCAGTTTTGAGTACTAGGCTCTTGAATCTTGATATGAGATTCTCCACAAGTTGAAATAGAAGACTGTAATTCAATCAAGACAAAGGTAGAGAGAAGAATAAAAATCGGTGGTTCGTCCGTTGGGGGAAGAAGGGCGAATCGAAGTCGGAGAAGGGAGGCGGATGGAGGTGTGATTCGCTTATAAGAAGAAAAAGAGAAAAAAGAAGTGGTGTTAAGCCATTCTTTCTACATAGGCCTAAGTCGATCATATGGTGTACCAAGTTTAGTTATCTGTTTACTTGATATATCTATGTGTACATATTTTTTTTTTATTTTTTATGTTTGACCCATTTGAATTGAAAAACTTTGCTAAATATGTGATCTATTCTATTTGTCGAAAATTGAACTATGATCTCTTATTATATATGTAAATATTTTAACCAACTAAGATACAAATTATTTGCCTACGTGTACATAGTTGAGTGGTTATGGACAGAAAACTCAAAACTCAATGTTTTATATGGCATAAAAGATAAAGATATTTCTCAATTTTTCAGAATGAAAAGTTCATATTTACATGATCATGTATACCTAATTACTGCATATGCATTATGAAAGATAAACTATATGCGAATTGACAAATTTTTACCGATTTGGTTTTATTTGATTCAATATTTGACCGACTTAATAAAGATTTAATCCAAATAATACATGTATGAGCATATCAAACTGTTATTTGCTCTTTTTGGCCCATTACAAATAATCAATCAAAATTTTCTAATCAAATTTATTATCATTGCCGAAGGAAAATACAAGCAAAATCCAAAATAAAACAAGCAAACAAGCAAGCCAACACAACACAACAAACACAATAAAAATCCAATATATGCGTAAACTCCATATATTTCTTACTCTATCTCAAATCTCTTCTTCATCTTGCAAACAAACTCGTAAACCATGCTAGGTTCAGGGAGTGACTTGGCAACGCTTTCACGAGTCTTGCACTCTTTGGTCCAAACGATAAGTTTCGGGCACTCATTTTCAACACTTAGTCCAGGGCAACATGCCTCATATGTATAGAACCAAGAACTAAATGGAATTAGAACCAAATCGACCAGACCAAAGGACTCCCCTCCGAAATATTTCTTATCACCAAGTTCGGTTTCCAAGACTTTAAGAATCTCGAGCATCTCTTTTTTTGCTTGCTCTTGAGCCTCCCCCTTGCACTTCCACAAGCGAGTCCCACATTCAAACACCTAAATTTAGGTAAATAAAGATGAAAACAAATAAATAAATGTAATTCAAAAAAAATCTAGCAAATTAAAATTATCTATCTTATAACAAAACTTATGAGAAAAGAGGCATAATCGTTATGTACCTTCTTGTCAATGAAGTCTGCCCAAAATCGAACTTGAGCTCGTGCATAAGGATCGGATGGTAGCAATTGAGTCTTACCATGCCATATTTCATCAATATACTCAACAATAACGAGAGACTCACATATCGGCTTTCCATCATGAATAAGCACTGGTATCTTTTTGTGAATCGGGTTCGACTTGAGCAGAAACGGACTTTTCTCCATCAAATTCTCCTCTTTGTACACATAGTCAACTCCTTTTTCTGCCAATGCGATTTTGACACGTTGCCCGAACGGGCTAACCCAGAAGTTTAGTAGCACGACCCCGTTTTCTTCTGCCATTTTATGCGAAAGTTATTTTGGCTTTCTTTTCTTTTAGTTGTAAATAAAGATGTTGTTATGTTTTGATTTGGATGGAGATGACAAAAGATGATGAGCTTTTATATAGAGGTACCAACAAGGAGCTTATTGTGCTATTTTTTCCTTTTAAAATTTCCATATTATTATTTATTTCACCTAATTGCTGATCTTGTTTTGACAGTTCAATTTGTGATTTATCTGTAGCCTTTCCCTTGCAACTAATCATAATGCAATCAATTTTGTGTTAAGATTGTAATGAGCAACAGGCCCTCTACATGAAATGTTGCATGTAATTACACAGAAGATCCGATTCAGTGTCCTAGTTTGAGAATTCAACAGGAGAGGCGAGTCACGGCTTGCGTCATGGACTCAATAGGGATCCACAATGGGCTTTTAGTAGCCGTGTGCTTAAAGATGAACGGTCCAGATGATCTTGTTAATTTCGCAAGGTCTTCTATCAATCTGTTGATATTCGTGTGGCAGTTGACTTACGAAGAAGAGCAAGTGATTACATCCGTCATGTCTTGCGAAGCAAAGAGTTGGTTGGATCTTTTGTGGATTATAAGTCCAGAGTTTAATATGTTCGAATATCAGTGGATATCTCAAAAATCTAGTCGTATCGTATCGGATACCGTATCGCAGTAGTAGAGTTTTACTGAGTATGTTGAGACTAGAAAAATTTTTATGCTACTGATTACACTTCTATAAAATTTTGAGAGGATAATACATATAAAAATATATATCTTTCAAAATTATATTCATTAAATTCTTATAACACATACTACCGATCGAAAATCTTAGAAGGGGGAGGCATGATCTATTTCAGTCCCTATAAATATTTGCCACTGTCTTATCGGATATTGATACTCGTATCTGATACTCAAATACCATATCAGATGTGATACGTGGCGTATTCTAATATTTTATTTCAAAACTGACAAAACTTGTTATCTCAAGTGAACTTTGAGAGATATCTTAAGTTAGAATCTCGACAAACTTAATTTTGTATAGCACATATTTAGTAAATTTATCAATACAAAAATTATGGGTTCTATCTAAAAAAACAAATAACATAACTTTTATTTCAACCCATACTAAATCATGGGCTGAAGTCAATTTATTTTCAAAATATTTGGGCCACAATTTTCTACTGTCCGGCTCATTTTTCTTCTAGAAATTCGAACATAATAGGTTTATAGTGAACATGACATTAATATCTATATATATATATATATATAAAAACAGAGAGTTCACCTCTCTGGTTGCTTGCTTTTCTTGTCCAGAACAAATCAGCTAATTACACGTAGCATCTTGGATAAATTTTTGCATAAACCTCGTTCACATGAACCGTGCATGAGAGATAGCAGTAGAGTATATGGTCCAGTCAAATTAATCCAAACAATAAGTAGTATACATGTCTTCATTTTTGTTTCTTTGTCCATCTTCATCCTTCAATTAAAGCACAGTTATGGGCCCCCCTGTCAGCTATTTTGCAGGAACTTCCAATCTGCCCATATAGTAAATAGTTTAGCTTTAAGATTATATGGAAATCTATGAAATATATTTCTCTAGCATAAATTTGTTTTATAACAAAAAAAAAGTTGTACTATTTAATAGTTACCAATTTATTTTTTACGTACATGTTAAGTTACTTTAAAATGAGATGTTTGTCAATAGCAAATGAGATATTGACACTTACACTTTAGTATGTTTTCTCTTTACATTTAGTTCTTATGAGCCACATATTCATTAGGTTTGCTTCATGTGCTTATATTTTATGAAACGGTTTTAACTATTGTTTAAACTAAAAGTATTGTTTATTAGAGATGTCAGAAGCTAATATTTCAATGTTCATGTATCTTGGACTAGTATTTTTTTTAACCATATCTTTATTGAGTTGGTTTACTCATTTTTATATATGGAACATTTTTATTTATTTTGTAGATAACTTCGTAAACCGTAATAGTTTATTTTTAAATATCAGTCATCCTTACCTTTTCAATCTATGCTATATTTAGACTAAGTTTTTGTGAACCATATGTCTATTTAATTGATTTATGGAAAAGTAAAAATCACGACGGGATACTGTAGCGACCCTGTAGGCTGTAGCAACCGTTTCATTTATATACTGTTTATTCCACATTTCTATATGTTTTTTTTTGTTTTCTATATACAATTTTTATTTTTCACGTATATATTATTTTACGGCCTCTAAAAAAATGAATTTTTATACACCGTTTGTGTTTTCTATATACTGTTTTCGTTTTTTCATGTATATACTATTTTAAAAAAAATGTATTTTTAAATACTGTTTGTTTTCAGTTTATATAGTTTTTATCAATTTTATATACCGTCGCTACAGGATCGCTACAGTACCTGTTGCGCAGTATCAACTCCCTTGATTTATTCTTGCTTAGCCTGCGAAACACTTCTATTTAATTTGTAAACTAGAACTTTGCTGAAAAGATAGTATATAACCCGGTTGACATACACCATATTTTCTACAAAGCATGGTGTGTATACACCCAACCTATTTCTAACTGCAAATTATACAAAAGAGCATGATAACGTGATCATAATTTTACAATATCTTTGTACATATAAAATCGGTGTACATACACCATAACTGTACTAAATTAATGTTTCATGCGAATTTAGTCTATACAAATGGGCAGGTCGGGTCGGGTTCAGGTTGGGTCAATTCAACTTCGGGTCAATTCGGGTTTGGGGTTGTTTGGGTCGTGCGTTGTTGGGGGTTCGGGCCGTTCGAGTTGCGGTTTATTCGAGTTGCCGATCCTTCTAATTTCTGGTCATCCGGGTTCAGATAGTTTCAAGTTTTGGTCATTCAGGTTCGGGGGCATGTCAATTGAGTTCAAGGTCAACACTAGGTTCTGAATAATTTTCACTTAGATTACGTGTTGTGTGTCACCTAAATTGACATTTCGGGTCATTTAAGTCATTTTGTTAGTATATTTAGTGTTAGAAAAAAAACATAAATTTCTCAATTTTGAGATATTTTAGATATTAAGATAAACAAATTTGGTTATTTTTCAGGTCAGATAGGGCGGACCATTCGGATTCAGGTCATTTCGAGATTCGGGTGATTCAGGATTCGGGTCATTCGGAATTTGGATCATTCGGGTTACTGGTCATTCGGGATTCGGGTTAGCTTGGATTCAGGTCATTTCAGATTACGTATTACTCGGGTTCAGGTACTATCGAGCTGGTTTTCGCGACAGATTTTACTAGCTCTAGCTAATAATATATTGTGATATTTATGATCTTAGTAATTATCTTCTTTATGTAGCAAGTCAATATATATATATATATATATATATATATATATATATATATATATATATATATATATATATATATATATATATATATATATATATATATATATAAACCCGTTTACATCAGTTTTGTTATACTTTGATATTTTTTAGAAAATAAGAAGAATATTATTTCATAATAAAATAATTTCAAACATTTCCTTCTTTCTTAATTATGCAATTTATACATAAAATACAAGAACTTTAGTTAGTATAAACTAAACTATATGACTAAATCTCAAATGAGTTAAAGTTATAGTTCGAACTGAAAGATTCATTACTTGGGTGAAGTTACAGTTTTGCCCTTTGAGTTTTTTTTATCAAATTAGTATTACTCCAACAGTTTTTGTTGCAAAAGGAGTTTGAGTTCTGAGTTTAAAATGGCAAAATGTATTTAGAACGTGGGAAATGTGGTAACTTCCTCAAAGTGGGAAGCATATGAATAGGTCTGGTCCACGCTGGACTAATGCCACGTCTGTGAGTTAAATGACGTGGCATTATCTAGTTGGATTGGTCCATGATGGACCCATGTTATCGTGTAATAAACGGTGAAGCTAATTTTTGTTATCTAAATAAATAACGGGAGATAAAAATGGCTATAGAATCTATGATTAGGCTAATTCGAGAATGATAAAGCGATAGTAGGCAGAAAGAGCAGTTAAGAGGTTTTAGAGAGACAGTTACAAATCCTAATTAGTGTAAGTTAGGCTCATTTAACCACATTTTACCCAAATTAACATTGATAATGAACAAATTTAATGAAATCATATCTTCTTTTTCATAAGTACAAATTAAATTAATATATCATATGGATCTCAATAATGGAAAAACTGGTGAAATTAAAGAAGTTATTTTTCAGGTAGCCTTGGTTGGTAATTCACTCCCTTTACTTTCATCTATTTTTGGACAAATTGATCAGGTTTAATTTTCTCTTAATTGGGTATGCAAAGATGTATTATGCAAAGAGTATCTAAAAATCATTCAAAAAAAAGAGAGTATCTAAAAAATATAATAAAATAAATGCCTATGTAAGAGAATATATATTTATATAATTAGAGTCATATAGCTAAATTCTTAAATCAATGATTAGATCATTGATCAATTATCAATTTTTTTTAATAAAGTTTAATTATTATTATTAAATTTTAAAAACAGATGCATAAGGTGAGACTTCTCCAGTTGATTATTATGTCTTTATATTGTTATTTATATAATTTTTTTTTTTAATTATGTTTCAGTTTGTATAAGTTATCTTTTGTAATTAATAAATAACATCATAAATTATGATTTATCAGTTTATTTTGAAATAATATTTTATAAAAATTAAGTCATATATAGTCGGAAGGGGAGCGAGAGTCACCACTAGTTGAAGAATAATAATCATTCAATATGCTGATAAATTATAAAAGAAAACATGCAAGTATGTGAATAAGATTAAAAAGATTGCACGACTATTCTGAGAGAAGCTCTTCTTAAATTGAGTGGAGAGAAAAACATTTTTCAAGTTATACCCATTTTGACATTATGAATGTTATTAAATATCTTAGTTTGAAAATACACATGGATGTGTAAATGCCAAATAAAAAATAAACGAACCGAACCAAATTGAACGAACAAATGAACTGGATTAACCGATATCGAGCGGTTCGATTCAACAACTGAATAAAACGAACCGAATGAACGCGGCCCCTAAAAATGAATATAATTTTAAAAAGGTTTCCCTCTCCGCTTAATCTAAGAAAAATGTCTCAGATAATAGCTGTGCCCTTAAAAAATTTGGTATCTGAAAATCAATAAATGAAACTGGTATATCTAAAAAGAAAGTGTGTAACATAATAATTAAATGCAAAGAAACCATAATTGAAGTCTTGGTTCTTAACCCCCCAAACCTAGCGTAACTCTTCTTCTATACATACACAAAAGCATTCATCCAATGAAAATAAAAGAAAAGCGTGAGGAAACATAGAAAAGAAAGTCACAAATGACACCAGTGATCCGAAAATTTAATGCGGTGATTATGCTGATGGTGGTGGTGCATTCCGTTCATGTATATTGTTCTGTATATGATCATGGATTCCAACTACGAGAAAATGGTGTTCCCGGGCCAAACGATTATCACTTGAGTTTTTACAACAAATGGTCCTCTGAGAACCTCGATTACGATGGTAGACCATTACAACTGAGATGTTATGCCATCCTCTATTTAAATAAAAATCCTACGACAGTTTGGCTAAATACCTTCAGCTTGATGCTTTATGAAAAATATTCCATGGCTTTTCGCGTTATACCTCATTTCTTCCGATATGGCTGGCGCATTCAGTGCGACTATAGGTATGTAGGGTATCTTAAACATTGTCTTTAGCGGTAAAAATAAACTGATACATAAATTAATGCCATATGTAAATGTGGACATTTTTTTATATAATATCTTTCATTACAGGTACACAGCAGCCTCTAATAAAGCAATGAAGCAAGGGATTGTGTTAGATGGAGGGTCTGCGTCTCGGAAGTGTCTTAAGCGTAATGGGGGTTGCATGATTGTGTTCACAGAGGGCGAGGTGAGACGTCACAGCCGGTTAGGAGGTTGGGAGTTTCTGGGAGAATTGTACGAATCTATATGCTTTCTGACTATTGCACCTTGCCACGAGAGAGATCACCCCAGGCATTTGTTCGGTACTCGTTGCCCGATTTTTTTTAATAAATTTTGGTTTTAATATTTTTACTTGACGGGGACGGGGATCTCCATGGAAATTTTAATATTTTTACTTCACCCTCTTCCAAATTAATTTGTTTTATTCTTGCTCGTTCTCCCCGCATTGCGGAAATTTGAAATGTGATTATTTTCACAGGCAGGCAGAATCAATACTTCATGTTGGCTTGCTCGGCTCGAAGAACTCCTTCTTGAAGCTCGGCTCGAGAGATAGCTTCTTCTCCTAGGGATGAAGATAGATCGCTCGTAAGTTCTCAAGGTAGAGAACCTCTACTCATATCCACGCGAACTTCACTCGAACGAAACAACCGGACTTGGCTAGACAAGTCCGGAAATACTTTCCGAATATCTCTCAAAACTCTCTCTCTCTTTTCTGTGTAAAGACCGCCGCTTAGGCTTCTGAATCGTCTATCAAATAGAGAGACAATTCCCTTCTATTTATACTAGAGAGGAAGGCGAACGATTGCTCAGTTACCATAACTAAAATCCTAATCTGCGCCTATTCTGTTGCCAACGGAACTATTCCGTTGCCAACGGAATAGGTATTTCCATAACAAAATACTTGGCAGCTAAGGTTATTACAGTTTTCATATATATTCCGTTGGGAACGGAACTATTCCGTTGCCAACGGAATGGAACTATTTTGTTCAATCAATTATCCAATAATTGATTATTTCGTTCACCAATTTATACATCATATGTATAACTGTTTTGAGGCATATTCATCCCATACGAATGGAGTTCATTGTGTGACCGTGTAGGTTTCATTTAACGCTGGCAACGATCTTCTATAGATCTTAAGTCATGAGTAACCTCTAGACTGATGTCATGACTACACATGTTAAATGAAATGATCAGCGATCATAAACCTATCTGAATAGACATTTGCTTATTCCTTTTGTTCTACGATATACGTCTTGATCACAAGGTACGGTAATATGTCATCCTTGAGTTTGATCAAAGTTTCTTTCCTGATCAAGAATTAGACTGAGTAAATACAAAATTATATTAACAACACATGTTAATCTATTTTGAGCATGGCCATGCATTTCCTTCAGTCCTAGTTCATCAGGGGGCCCAGAGATATCTCCCTCATGACGAGAGGAACAAATCCCATCTTGGTCACTCACATTCCTCGTTATGATTCAGTGCATAGCTAACGATGACCCTAATGATCATCCCGTTACGGATGACGAAAGATCATATTAAAGTATGCAGTTCCTCATACAAGAATCTATGGTGACCTCAGGTCGTAGGAACAAGCACACTATTCATATGAGAATCACTAATGACATATACCATGCATATTCTCATAGTGTGGCCAGTCCAGTACGTGTTGTCTAACACGTACCTATATTCCCGAATCTCTATGTCCATGATCAGCAGAACATGATCATCCAGCATGCGAATATACTAGTGTGGATATGTAGCTTCTTACCTGAAGTATGTCTATCTCTATAAATATCCTACATATCACTAGGGACAGTTTAGAATGTCATTCGTTGGTTCACAGTTCTACTATCAGAATCACGTATTATGATGACGTGAACCCGAAGTGACATTTTTGGTTGATATAAACAACCCATACACACATATATATAAGAGAGAACCTTTATTGAATAAATAATAATGTCTTAATACATAATCTATTTCCTAGCACAAATACATTTGGCCTAGGGCACTAATCCTACAACGTGGATCTCTTCTAAAATTCCTTAACTGATGTGAAATAAATATCTTCTTTTCTCCACTCAAACACTGCCACATGGCGTAGGATGTTAGAGTTTGGATGAGAATAAGGGGAAGTGATAACTATCCCAAGAAAGTATACCAAGACAGATTTTGAATAAGAGAATGAAAGGATGTTACACATCTCCCAACTTACTACACCAAGCCAAAACCGGATTTAGATGAATATTTTTTTAGTCCCACAACCCTTATTTCCAATTTTTGCAACGCAAACTCCTCTATAAATAAACTCTTCATCTTCCTTCAAACAGACAACATTCTCTCTTCCTAAAAACCATTGTAAATACCACTCTTCTTCTTCATTTTTCTCTTTCTCCATGGATGACCTTATTTAGGGTTGTCCAAAACTTAATTTTCTTTTTTGTGGTGTTGACATGAAAGAGAGATAATCTTCTTCAAGAGGGAAATCTCATTCTAGAAGGAGCGAGATTTGAAGGGAGATTCAAATCGACCAAGGAGGCTCTAGCTTGGATCTCCATTATTTGGTTTGATTAATTTTCTCTTCTTCCTTCATTTTTTTTTCTCTCTTTTGTTGAATTAATAATTTGTCAAACATGTGTGTAAATTTTGTTTTTGTATGCATGCTTGAGTAGTTTTGTATAGGGAAAGACTTTTTTGTATAATTTGTCATGAAATCTTATGTTTGTTTTATGCAATTTTGTGTTGTTTTAGAAGATAAATTCTTGAACAATTTATAATGCTTGAGTTGAATTATTTGGAAAAATATGTTTGAATCAAAATTTAAATACTAAATTGATTCTAATTGAAAAATTAGTCTAAATTTAAATTCGGATGTGTTAAGAATTATTTGATCATTTGAATACTTGGAAGAGGTTTTTGTGATTAAATTAGGTTTTAAATTGAGTTTATGTAAAAACTTGAAAATGGAAGTTTTTAAGTTCAACCTAATCTTGATTTATTAATTGATTAATTTTTGGAAGGAAATTAGTTAAGCCTTGCTTCTAGAAATATTAAAATTGTTATCTTGTGTGATTAATGATTTACAAGTTATACAAATTGTTATAATTTCCCTATCTTTTGTTAACTCTTAGAATAAAACAAAAAAATATATATTATTCCTTCTTTTATTATTTTATCGTACATGTTCATCTCTTAAACAACTCACTTTTCGTTCTTAAATCATAACACTTGGAATTTGCATAAACACTTAGCATTTGAGAATTGATTTGTGAACCTGTTTTACTTAAGGCCAGTCTCCTTGTGTTCGACACCCTAAACTCAATTTCCACATATACATTTTGTGAACGCTTTAGGAACTACAAATATCTTTGTTAACACGTGATTACTCAAACGACAAGTTTTCGCGTAGTTACAATGTCATATGGAAAAAGAAGAGAAGCAGGATATATGATATTTGGATAGCGGGTGTACGAACCACATGACTGGCAACGAGATGATTTTCCGAGATATTGATACTTCATACGAGACTAAAGTTCATTTGGGAAACGGATCTTTAGTCCAAGCGAAAGGCAAGGGTAGCATCACCATCCAAACGGAAAAGGGGCCAAAGTTTATTCGGGACGTGCTGCTAGTTCCAGATTTACAACAAAATCTTCTGAGCATCGGACAACCGGTTCAGAATGGTTACATCGTTCACTTTGAGAATAACTGTTGCAAGATTTACTATCGGAGAAACAAGAATCAGGTGTTAGCGAAGGTGGATATGGAGAGGTCGAGAAATATTCCACTGCAAATTTGCTATGCTTTGCAACTGGCATGGAGAAGTGAAGTGACGAGTAACTCCGGGTTATGGCTGGAATAAGGGATTCGGGAATCCAAATTACATGGCATTGAAGTTGTTGTGTGGACTGTCGTTTATCGAGATAAAGATGGATACGTGCGAAGGATGTGCTTTGAGAAAGCAATATCGAGAATCACTTTCGACGAGAGGAGCTTGGAGAGCAAAAGTACCGTTAGAGTTAGTACACACGGATATATGAGGGAAGATGCAAATACCGTAAGAAGGAAATAATTAGTATTTTCTTATTTTCGTGGATGATTATTCGAGAATGATATGGGTTTATTTCTTGAAGGAGAAGTCTGAGGTGTTTGGCGTCTTTAAGAGGTATAAAGCTCTTGTTGAAAATGAAAGCAGTCAGAAAATTAAGGTGTGGAGAAGTGGTCGAGGTGGCGAGTTTACCTCAAAAGATTTCGACCAGTTTTGTGATGTGGCTCCTTTTTTTCTTACTGTACTGCCCTCTTGTGGTGTCGGGGCTGATACCATGATGCCGGCCCCATGTGCCGGTTCCTTCTATTCTTGTATCAGTAACTTCTTACGGTCTTTTCCGAGCTCGTACCGGCCCCCTTGGCATTGATCTCTTGTTAGGTACCAACCATTTCTAACTTCCACCAAGCTTCCCCTCTCATGGTGATGCATCTCTCTCGACTTTCTTCTCAACAAGTCGACATTACCTAGGGGGATACTGCAGTCAGGCAACTCTGAAGCACAACGATGGCTCGAGGCGCTATCACTTTCAAGGCCTCTACAAGCTTGGATTGATTGGATCTACCATTTGTGTTCTTTCTTTCAAATTGGTTAGATTCAATATAGTAGGTCGTAATTTTATGTATCTTTATTTCTCTCTTGTTTTGTTGGATCCCCTTTGAAAAATTTGTAAATATTTTGTACTTTGAATTTTCACTTATTTAATGATATCTCAGCCGGCAATCAACGGCTAAAGCTTCAAAAAAAATGCAGAAAAATAACCAGAAAAGATCAATATGTCAAAAAATTAAAAAATATATATGCAAAAGCAGATTTACCCTATTTTCCCATGAGAGATGTGCGTCTTTAAGGGTATATGGGATATTTGTCATTCTTTAGGGGTATATATGAACATTGAGCATATTTATTAAAAAAGAAAATTCAAACCATAGTGGCAAATGTAATTGAATTGAAAACAAGAGATGCATCTACTTATAATTATGCCCATTTTAAAAAGGAAAAAGAAAACATCTTATTTTTTAATTCAATACATCAAAAGAAAATGCAAATATATTCTAGAGAAATAATTGCAGAATATGTGAACCTCAGAGAAAATAATCTTCCTAGGACATGATTAAATTAAAATTAGGATAAAATATTTGAAAACCTGAATAAAACATTAATGCTTGATTAAAAAAGAGAAGTAAACAATGACTGTAATTTGCTCATCCAATCAAAAAAGAAAAAAATGAAATGCATCTGTCTTCTCTAAAAATCAAGACATTAAACAGAAAGCTGCCAAAGGAAAGATGAATTATAGATAGCCTATTACCATACTTATCAATCAACATTGTGCGGTTTTTAAAGCATCAGTAAGTCTATGGACGGCACATGGTTGCTGACCTGGAAATATAATAATAAAATAATTAATACTATTTTTATTGTAGAAAAATTAATTGCAATTGTAACAATGCATTAGAAATAGTTCACTTATTTTTGTGACTTCCTGTGATGAGTGGTTTGATTTCATGCCTTTTCAGCACCATAAACCAGAAATACTTGAAGCGCAAAATACTAGTTAGAGAAAATAGAGAGAAAATAACCCTCAATTGTAAAATTAACCCTCATTTACATACACACAAACACCCAAAAAACAAAAAATGGAAAGAAAGATTATATGCTTGCAGTATCAAAAAACAATGTGTTCCAAAAGAAAATTTTAAAAATTCAAAATCAAAATCCATTAGATATTAGGAAATATAAACAAACACTTAAGAGTGTCAAGCAAAAGTACAAACTCCATTAAGAGTGTCAAATCCAAAACTGAAATTATGAAAACAGACCTTCGATAAACAAATCAAATCACAGTCAGAACCAAAAGAAAATAATCTATCACACGACCAGAAATTCCAACGAAGATTGGAAACCCTAAGATGACATAAACAAAATCAACAAGCAAATAAAATAATAAATTACAAGAGAATCAAATAAACGAGATTAGCGACAACTAGGAAAGCAGAAATCAAAATGGCAGAAATGAAATCCTTCCTAAACCGAGAAAGAACTCTCTTCGGCTTTTCTAGCCATTTGAACTTCTGGACCGAATCGAAAGAAATAGACGATACAAATGGTGGTGGTCTGGATTTTGATAAGTGGAGTCACTCTTGGAGTTGATCGAATCTAAGAAATGAGAAATAACTAGAGAGTACCCTCGCTCCGCTCCACTTCGGATATATATATATATATATATATATATATATATATATATATATATATATATATATATATATATATATATATATATTGTAAAATACATAATATTTAATAGTCAAACAAAATAACATAATAATAATTTTGTAAGAAAGAATTAATAATTTGATATTATATGCTATTTGAGAGACATTAAAAAATAATGTTTCTATAATTTTATGTAAACAATGTTTCTATAATGTAATTATATTTTTTCTATAAGAATGTTTCTCAAAAAAAATTATGTAAAGATAGAAAAAATGGATGATAATAACTATTGATTACATAATCAAATATGACTGTTAGATGGATATCCATTATTTGTATCTTCATGTAAAAGTTCACTGTTTTTAATTACACTAATTATATATATTTTAAGTTTGTATAAATATTTAAATGTAATCTACTTATTATATATATATATATATATATATATATATATATATATATATATATATATATATATATATATATATATATATATATATATATAGTATAAGCTATGCTTATAATCATCTATGAAATCTTATTTGACTTTTATTATCTTCAACAAAGTGAATGAATGTGAAAATGATTTTTTTTAAAAGAGAAAATTTTCAATAGTAAAGAAAAAAATAATATGCATAAAATAATACCATAAAATACTCTTAAAGCGCTCATACAATATTTATCGTAAATTATTTATTTATTTAATTAATTATCTATTTATTAATTATTTTCACTCCAAAAAAATAGAATATTGAAAAAATATATTTAATAAGAGGTATTTTTATTAAAACAATTGTTGCATGGAATGATAAGCATAACTCCAGTAGAGTACACAATAATATTATCTCACTTAATACTATTTGGATTTTGGATTGTTCTAAAAATATCAAGGAAAGTTAAGGGCCTTTGGAATTATTTTTATATATTTATAAATTGTATGTATTTATAAATATTAAAATACATAAAAAAATTATTTATAAATATAAATAAATAATAAACATATTTATATGTATCTAAATATATAATTAGTTTTAGTAAATTTTTAGGGATTAGGAGATCCAAATCCTAGAGTATTACAAACTTTTAGGATGTATGTATAATGATGTGTTTGGATGAAAATTAGTAAATTTGTAGGATTTGTTTATATGAGTTTTTTTTATAATATAATTAAAAAATATTTTTTTATAAAAAAATAGAAATAAAATTTGAAAACTAGCCGTTAAAATCTTTTTTTTTAAACTAGCCGTTATAAACTACTTTTTTAATCTTCTTTTTGAAAAATAACTATTATAGAATTTACTTTTTGAAAACTAATCTCTTACATGAGCTTCCATAAAATCACCATCATTCTTCAAGTTTTCTCATATTTATCTCTTCATTTTTGAATAACCCCCCAACATTTTTTCCATTCCATGCATCCAATTTTCAATAATGGAGACTAGAAAATGAGGAGTTTGACATGAATAATATATTATTTCATTTTATGAGAAATGATCCCGAAACATCAATATTACCAGGGGGTGAGTATGTGAAAGAGGTTCTTGAAGGTCATGAGATGCGTTGCAAATGAGCGTTTCACATTGAGACTTTCATTTTTCATGAATTAGTTGAAATCTTACGAAATCGGGGAGTTCGAGATACGCAAAAGAACATAACAGTAGAAGTACAACTTGCAATGTTCTTGTACACAATTTCTAAAACGGCAAGCACTCAGATTATAATGGATCGATTCATGCATAGTAGTGAAATAGTTAGCCGCCATTTTGATGAGATTCTTGGTGTTATTTTTGATTATTCATCCGAGGTGATACTGCCACCTTCTCTAATTACCCAAAGATTACATGTGATCCAAAATATAAATCATATTTTAAGGTTTGTGGATTTTTTTAGGTTTTCATATATACTTCTATTTTTTCTTTGTTGCATATAATAAAAAAAAAATTTAATATAGGATTGCATTGGAGCAATTGACGGCACTCATGTACCAATTACAGTTAGTTCCGATAAGCAAGATCCATATCGCAACCTAAAACAAACACTTTCACAAAATGTTATGCTTGCATGTGATTTTGATTTGCGGTTCACCTATGTGATGGCGGGTTGGGAAGGATCCGCTTCCGATGCGAAAGTATTACAAAGTGCAATAGATGATGGATTTACCGTGCCTCAAGGTAAATTTTATTTGGTTGATGGAGGTTATGTAAATACACCAGAATTTATTGCCCCTTATCGTAGTGTACGATACCACTTGAAAGAGCATGTCCGAGGCCAGCAAACACCACGAAATGCAAAAGAATTATTTAATCTACGTCATTCTCTAGTTAGAAATCATATAGAACGTGCAATTGGAGTACTAAAGATGCGGTTCCCCATTTTAAAAACATGATCACATCATCCTCTTGAGAAACAAATAGATATTGTACATGCAGCATGTACCATTCATAACTTTATTTCTTATCATCAAGGAGATATGTTGCGTAACCAAAAAGCAAATGAGATTGATCCCAATTTAATTATAATTTATGTACCCGAAGGAGATGATATTTACGAGAATGATGTCAATCAGCATAATGTTGGAAATAAAAAATGAGATGAAATTGCTATGATTATGTAGAATGACTATGTCGCATACCAAAATAGAAGAGGATGATGTATCATTATTTTCATGAAATTCTTTGTATTTTTAATTTTTCTATTTTTATGTTGCATACGAAAATTGAAGAGAATGATGTATCATTATTTTCATAAAATTTCTTGTATTTTTTAATTTTTCTATTTTTAATCAAGTACTATTGTCATCAGTTTATTGAGACTTTTATTTTTATTTTGTTAATATATTATCATGCAATTTCAATTATTACAAGTTAAATTTACAAAAATATAACAATATAATGTTAAAAAAATAACATTGTAAGAATTGCTTCTCTTATAGCATCTGAGTTCTTCTTGTTTAATAGATTTCCACCATTCTTTGTAGAGTTCATCTCTGAATCATCAACAAATATTATTCAATTAGCTTGTAACTTTCTAATTGACTTTCTTATTTACTGCAATTTGGAGGGACTGAAAGAGAAGATGAACCTGAGGAACTGGACGGCGGAGAAGCCAGCATGGCCGTCAAACACGGCAGCGAAAGAGAATCCATCCAGGCCGTCAGATCTGATGATGACATCATCCTCCATCTCGGAGCGGAGGCCCTACAGCTTGCTGGATCCCCATCGTATACCTGCTACTTTTGAAGGCGTTCAACATTCCATAATTACAAATTAGGAAGGAGATTTCTTAGACATTAGGTTTCTTAGCAAGAAGATTTCATTATTACCATGTATTTTGTATTTCCTATTTTATCTTTTATATTATATAGTATTGTATGGCAAATTTAGTAACAAGGTAATGGTTTTTTTGACAACCCCTCAGGCCTTACTTATATAAAATGTCTATTAGCTATTGTAAGAGACAACAAATCAATTATTAATAAAACTATTTTTTTGAGTTGAGTAATACTCCTCTTGTATCGTATCTTAGTCTTTTATTACTCTTTCAATTATTCGCTTCCTTACGCCACCAGTTGGTACCAGAGCAGGTTCAATGGCCGCCTATCGTCAACGAAAAGGACGTAACGCCGCCGCCACCGCCACCGGCCATCAGGTTCCAGAAGCTGATGCGAAGGATCGCATGGTCGAAGAGATGAAAAGTTAGATACAACAACTCCAAGAGCGCCTTGCGTCAATGGAGATCGCTGATTGTCACCGCGAACGCCGATCGAGGCACGGTAAGGTATCCCGAGCAGCAACTCTGACCGAAGCCGCGACCGCCGATCGAGGCACGGATCTTCGAGCAGTTCTGACGACAACATCAACCCCTTCCACAACAATCGATCCGCTAATTCCAGCGACAAGTTCTCTCCTTCACCCCGCCGCCATCGGAGAGAGCACCACCGTAAGTCTATTGATGTGAAAACAGACATCCCTGTTTTTGAAGGACGCATGTGTTGGGAAATCCATAGCCATGTACGTTACATGCGCAGCGGAACCTATGGATTTAACCCGCCCTAGGATCTACGTTAAGGGAATAAAAGTAAGAGATTAGCCATTAAAATTTATACCTCGGATCTTCCTGATCCGCGAGACAAGGAACGGATGTAGGTCTGAACTTTTCCGACTCGCAACCGTCTCCTTCCCGAAGCTCGGTTCGCCAAGCTCCTTCCTATTGCTCGGCTCGAAGAACTCCTTCTTGAAGCTGGGCTCGCGAAACTCTTTTTGAAGCTCGGCTCGAGAGATAGCTTCTTCTCCTAGGGATGAAGATAGATCGCTTGTAAGTTCTCAAGGTAGAGAACCTCTACTCGTATCCATGTGAACTTCACTCGAACGGAATAACCGGACTTGGCTAGACAAGTCCAGAAATACTTTCCGAATATCTCTCAAAACTCTCTCTCTCTTTTCTGTGTAAAGACGGTCTCTCAGGCTACAAAGTTGTGTGTTAAATAGAGAGACTTTGCCCTTCTATTTATACTAGAGAGAGAGACGAACGATTGCTCAGTTACCATAACTAAAACCATAATTTGTGCCTATTTCGTTGCCAACGGAATAGGTATTTCTATAACGGAATACTTGGTAGCTAAGGTTATCATAGTTTCCATATATACTCTAACGGAACTGTTCCGTTGGGAACGGAACTGTTCCGTTGCCAACGGAATGACACTATTTTGTTCAATCAATTATCCAATAATTGATTATTTCGTTCACCAATTTATACATCATATATATTAACTGTTTTGAGGCATACTCATCCCGTACGAATGGAGTTCATTGTGTGACCGAGTATGTTCCATTTAATGCTGGCAACGATCTTCTAAAGATCATAAGTCATGAGTAACCTCTAGACTGATGTCATGACTACCCATGTTAAATGAAATGATCAGCGATCGTAAACCTAACTGAATAGATATTTGCTTATTCCTTTTGTTCTACGATATAGGTCTTGATCACAAGGCACGGTAATATGTCATCCTTGAGTTTGATCAAAGTCTCTTTCCCGATCGAGAATTAGACTGAGTAAATACAAAATGATATTAACAACACATGTTCCATTTTGAGCATGGCCATGCATTTCCTTCAGTCCTAGTTCATCAGGGGGCCCAGAGATATCTCCCTCATGACGAGAGGAACAAATCCCATCTTTGTCACTCACGTTCCTCGTCATGATTCAGTGCATACCTAAGCATGACCCTAATGATTATCCCGTTACGGATGACGTAAGGTCATATTAAAGTATGCAGTCCCTCATACAGGAATCCATGGTGACCTCAGGTCGTAGGAACAAGCACACTATTCATATGAGAATCACTAATGACATATACCATACATATTCTCATAGTGTGGTCAGTCCAGTACGTGTTCTCTAACACGTACCTATATTCCAGACTTGACATCTCTATGTCCATGATCAGCAGAACATGATCATCCAGCCTGCGAATATACTAGTATGGATATGTAGCTTCTTACCTGAAGTATGTCTATCTCTATAAACATCCTACATATCACTAGGGGCAGTTTAGAATGTCATTCGTTGGTTCACAGTTCTACTATCAGAATCACGTATTATGATGACGTGAACCCGAAGTGTCATTCTTGGTTGATATAAGAAATATACATTCACAACCCATACACACATATATATAAGAAAGAACATTTATTGAATAAATAATAATGTCTTAATATATAATCCATTTTCTAGCACAAATATATTTGGCTTAGGACACTAATCTTACAGTCTCCCACTTGCACTAGGCCAATTCTAAGCATCTTATGCCCATAGACCTAACATGACCCTCATGCTTTGCTTGCGGAAATGGTTTAGTTAATAGAACGGCGACATTGTCGTCCGATGGCACTCTACACATTTTAACATCACCCCTTTGTATGATCTCCCTGATTAGATGGAAGCGTCGCAGTATGTGCTTGGACTTTTGGTGAGATCTCGGTTCCTTTGCTTGTGCGATCGCTCCATTGTTGTCACAATATAGATCCACTGGTTCCGAGATACTCGGAACTACTCTTAGCTCCTCCAAAAAGTTCTTTATCCAAACAGCTTCTTTAGCCGCTTCTGCAGCGGCTATATACTCTGCTTCCGTTGAAGAATCTGCCACAGTACATTGCTTGGAACTCTTCCATGTTACTGCGCCTCCATCTGAAGTCATCTGAGTCTGTCTAGAAGCTTGCGTCAGTGTAACCTTTTACAACGAGCTTGTCTTCCTGACCTCCATAGACTAGGAACAATTCCTTAGTTCTTCGTAAGTACTTAAGGATTCTTTTAACAGCTATCCAGTGACTTTCACCTGGATTAGACTGGAACCTGCTTGTTACGCTCAATGAGTATGACACATCCGGTCTAGTACATATCATGGCATACATGATAGATCCTATAGCCGAAGCATATGGGATCTTAGTCATGCGTCTTCGTTCCTGCTCACTTGTAGGACACTGTGTCTTACTGAGAGACACGCCATGTGACAAGGGCAAAAATTCTTTCTTGGATTCTTGCATTCTGAACCGTTTCATTACCTTGTCTATGTATGTACTTTGACTCGGACCTATAAGCCTTCTAGATCTATCTCCATAGATCCTGATTCCTAGCACGTAGGAGGCTTCTCCTTGGTCTTTCATCGAGAAACTATCTCCCAACAATTTCTTGATGTTCCATAATGTTGGGACGTCATTTCCCATGAGTATTATGACATCTACGTAAAGCACCAGGAATACTACCGTGCTCCCACTGAACTTCATGTAAACACAAGGCTCACCTTCACTTTTAGTAAAATCAAAACTTTTGATGACTTCATCAAAACGAAGGTTCCAACTTCGAGATGCTTGCTTCAATCCATAGATGAATTTTTGAAACTTGAAAACCTTACCAGAATTTTTAGGATCGACAAAACCCTCGGGTTGCATCATATGCACGTCCTCGGTCAGATTTCCATTTAGGAAAGCTGTTTTGACATCCATTTGCCATATTTCATAGTCATAATATGCTGCTATGGCTAACATAATTCTGATGGATTTAAGCATGGCTACAGGTGAGAAAGTTTCGTCATAGTCAATACCAAGAACTTGTTTGAAATCTTTCGCCACAAGCCTTGCTTTGTAGGATTGTACCTTTCCATCCACGTCAGTCTTCTTCTTGAAGACCCACTTATATCCGACGGTCTTCAAGCCTTCGGACGGGTCAATTAAATTCCACACTTGATTGTCTTGCATGGATTGCATCTCGGCTCTCATGGCCTCTAACCATTTATGAGAGTCAGGACTCTTCATAATATCTTGGTAGGACGTTGGTTCATCATCTATGAATGTCACATCATCATCATTAGACACGAGAAATCCGTATCTCTCGGGCTCATGACGAATCCTACTAGATCTACGTTGAGTCTGTTGTGTTTCAAGCTCGCCAACTCCTTGAGAGCTTGTTTGTTCCTCCATCATAGGTTCTTCAACTTTAGGTGGGTCTCGAATTTCTTCGAGTTGCACTTTACTCCCACTGCTTCTCATAGAGACAAACTCTCTTTCCAAGAAGGCTCCATTGCGAGCAACAAACACTTTGTTCTCTGATGGGTGGTAAAAGTAATATCCTTTGGTTTCCTTAGGATATCCCACAAACATGCACTTATCAGATTTGGGTCCGAGTTTATCGGGAAACTGACGTTTGACATAAGTCTCACATCCCCAAATTTTAAGAAAAGACAACTTGGGGCTTTTCCCGGTCCATATCTCATGTGGCGTCTTTTGAACTGCTTTGGATGGAATCATGTTCAGTATGAATGCCACAGTCTCAAGAGCGTAACCCCAGAAAGACATTGAAAGACTCGTTTGACTTATCATCGTTCGAACCATATCCAATAAGGTTCGATTCCTCCTTTCGGACACTCCATTCCACTGAGGAGTTCCTGGAGGAGTCAGTTGTGAAACTATTCCACATTCTCTGAGATGATCCTCAAATTCCTGACTCAGATATTCGCCTCCTCGATCAGATCAAAGTGCTTTAATCTTCTTGCCAAGTTGATTATGTACTTCATTCTTAAATTCTTTGAACACTTCAAAGGATTCAGACTTGTGCTTCATTAGGTAGACATATCCATATCTACTGAAGTCGTCCGTGAAAGTTATGAAGTACCGATACCTACCTCTAGCGGCCGTACTCATTGGTCCACATACATCAATATGTATGAGTTCTAATAAGACTTTGACCCTTTCTCCAACTTTTGTGAAGGTTTCTTAGTCATCTTGCCAAGTAAACAAGACTCGCACGTCTCAAATGATTCCAAATCAAATGAGTCTAAAAGTCCATGAGAGTGGAGTTTAGAAATGCGTTTCTCATTTATATGGCCTAAGCGACAGTGCCAGAGGTATGTTGTATTTGAGTCATTCGGTTTAAATCGTCTAGTGTTAATGTTATATATGGACTTATAACTCTCTTTCTTAAGATCTAGCACGTAAATACCTCTTTCTAATAGAACATTTCCATAGAAGAGATTATCCTTTAAGATAGAACAATTATTATTCTCAATAACAAATTTATAACCATCCAAAGCTAGACTAGAAATAGAAATAATACTTTTGCTCATAGCAGGTACAAAATAACAATTATTAAGTACTAATACAAGTCCACTAGGCAAAGTCAGTAAATAAGTTCCTACGGCTAATGTAGCAACTCTTGCTCCATTTCCCACAAGCAGGTCGACTTCGCCCTTAGCTAATCTTCTACTCCTTTGTAGTCCCTGCACATCATTACAAATGTGAGTACCACATCCGGTATCCAATACCCAAGATTATCCGAATCAAGAAATATTCACTATTAGAGAAAACCCCATAAAAGAGATGATGAATTTTGACGCCCTAGCGATTTACGATGATTATCCAGAAGATACTGATGAACTGACGTGTGCAGATTCTGGAGAGATACTAGTGGCACAATGAGTTTTGACTTCTAATCCAGCCTCTAACGAGAGTTCGCTCTGTCAAGGTATCTTTCACTCAAAGTGTGCTTCTCATGGTAAGATATACCAAGTTATTATAGATAATAGTTATGAGAATGTTATTTCAACTATTAGGGTTGATAAATTACTTTTACAAATCGAGAAACACCCTGGACCTTGTAAATTATCATGGATTCAAAATGTAAACTCTCTTAAAATAGAAACAGACTATTTAGTGAGTGTTTCTGTTGGGTTTGAATACCGAGATGAAGTTTAGTGTGACGTGTTACCTATGGATGCATGTCACTTATTCTTTAGAAGACCATGGCAGTACGACAGTAAAGTAAATTATGATGATTTTACGAATCCTTATTCTTTTGAGAATGAAGAAAAAAAGATGATACTCGAACCGTTAAAATTTGAAGATCTACCCAATCAAGTTATTGCAGAGAATAATATATTTCTCACCAAAATCCCATTTCATGAAAAATTTGAGGAATTTGAGATAGTAAAATAGATTGTTTCTCAAAAAGAAAAGTTAGAAGTTCCAACAGAACCGAAATATTTATTTGAAGAATTCTAAGGCATCATCTTATATAAATTACCTACCGGACTTCCGTTTGTAAAAGATGCGAAATGGTATGCCTCAAGATATCGAATTTTGCGACATCATACGAATCACGGAAGGAGCAATAGGAGGTAGCGTAAGTGTGGTAGGTTCAAAGAAGTAAATTTAGCAGGGATACATGCCAGTAAGGACTACTTCACATCGAACCAACTTGGAAAGGTCAAAACTCGTGCTGATGGCTCTGTCAAGGTTCTTGAATGCATAAATGACAACTCTTACAAGATTAAGCTTCCAGAAAATTATGGAGTCTTAACAATTTTTAATTTTAAAGATCTCACTCTAAATAATGAAGATGAAGAAATAAACTCGGGACGAGTTTACGCGCAACTGAAGCGAATGAAGACGTTCAACCTTCCATAATTATAAATTAGGAAGGAGATTTATTAGACATTAGGTTTCTTGGCAAGAGGATTTCGTTATTACCATGTATTTTTTATTTCCTATTTTATATTTTATATTAGGTAGTATTGTATGGCAAATTTAGTAACAAGGTAATGGTTTCCTTTGGCAACCCCTCAGACCTTACCTATATAAAGAGTCTATTAGCTATTGTAAGAGACAACCAATCAATTATTAATAAACTTATTTTCTTAAGTTGAGTAATAATCCTCTTGTATCGTATCTTAGTCTTTTATTTCTCTTTCAATTATTCGCTTCCATACGCCATTAACTTTAGTCACCGCCGCATCAGTCGCCGCTATGCTGGCTGCGCACCGAACTCCGACGGCGGAAGAACGGATGGTGCCGGAGCCGAGAGGGAGAACTGGCAACGCTCTTATTGAGTTTTTGGGCAATTTTAGAGTTTGGGAGGAGGTACGAATGAAGAAGAAGGAGATGAGAGGAGTTTGGTCAGAATAGAAATAAAAAAGGGAATTTAATGAGCAGAGAAAGAGAGAGAAAGGTGAGAGAGAGACTTTACTACAAAAAAACTAAGTCGGTCAGTTTTTTTTTCCCCAAAAATTGTATACAAATTTGCTAAATTTTCCTAAACTAAAATTTCCTAATATATTCCTAACTACTCATCCAAACATGCACTTTAAGAAAATTAGTATTTTTTTGCTAAACTGGAGAAAACTGAAGTTTTTCTAGGAATCCAAACAAGCCCTCGGAGAGAAAAGAAGCTTCTGCGTTTTTCTGAGGTGGAAGAATGAATGAATTATGGTCTGGAATCAGCTTACCTTAATAATATGATATCTAGGCCTAGTTAAATACAAATTAGTAGTGGCCCAGTTTTAAATTAAATTTATTTCGGCCTAGTTTTAAATTGAATTTATTTTAGGTCCAGTTTCAAATAAATCTATTTTATTTGTAGCCCAGTTTAACAAAAACTATTATATTTGTGGCCCAGTTTAACACAAAACTATTATATTTGTGGCCCTGTTTAACATAAATCGATTAAAAAAATTAAATAATTCGTGGTTCAGTTTAATATAAACTGTGATATTTGTGGATCATGTATATATTTGTCGGCCTAGTTTAAAATAAATTATTTTAAGGCCCAATTTAATATGTTAATATACATTTTGACATGTGATCTGAAAAATTTGACACATGATGAAAAATTACATCAAAAAATATAATAACAAAGCAAAGCAATATATATATTACGTATAAAGTATACTATACAATGCAGGAAAGATAATTATGATTATTTCTAAAAAATATATTATATAGGAGAGACGATGATGATGATTGTTTATGCAGTCAAATATTTTTTCTTGTTCAGATTTCAATAAATAAAGTTATAAACGGGCTGTTGTTAATTTGTTGAGGCCACGGCCCAAAGTTCATCATCAAAAACGGAAAATAAATCATTGCTTTCATTTTGATATTTTCTTTCACTGAAGCAACAATATCATTCCATTTTCATTCACTGAAGAAACAATAGCATTTTATTTTCATTCACTGAAGAAATAAATCATTTCATTTTCATTCAGTCACTTCAATTTCACCCTACAGCCCTCTATTTGAGTGGAACATGACAACCCTGATTTATAGCGCATCAAAGCATTTCACAATAGCATTGCTGCATTGTGCTTCATACACACACAACTCAGGATTAGCCAAGTGAGTACTTTTAGTAAATTATACAAGTATTATTCATGAATTGAACAAATATGCACCAACATACCCATATGAGAAATATATATATATATATATATATAGAGAGAGAGAGAGAGAGAGTATAATAGCCACAATAAAACCTCTTTAATGAGAAACTTTCTCTTTAGTGAGGGTTTGGGGCTAAGAGAGGAAGAGGAAAAATAAAACAAATCATTTTGGAAACAGGAGGAGAAGAAACACATAAAAAAAATCAAATCGTCAGAAAGAAGAGTAAATTTCTGGCCTTTCCAAACTGGTCCAACCAATGAGAACATGCCATGTCATAATTGAATCAAATGGAGAATATATGTGCATTTCCATGAGATACACAGCAAGCACTCTACAAATTACCGAGATAGACATACAATGTACAGACTACAGAGTCTCTAATTGTAGAAGAGAGAGTAGAAAAATAAACATGAGAATAATAAGTAGATCATGATTCCTCTTTAACGATTGTATCATTGTGAAGAGCTTCCAGATCCAACTTCTAATTGAAACACATTTTCCAAAACAAAATACAGGGGCCATTTTGTGATTTCCAATACTGTAGGAGCTTTTTGCAATCTCAGCACAAAGTAAGTTTTTTTTTGGCAAATTTCCCAGGAAAATTATTACATACAACTTGAGAGAATAGATAGATTAGCTTTCATTTTTCGAGCATATGACCAGAGAGAGAGAGAGAAAGAGAGAGAGAGAGTATGCTTAATTTTGCGGCATCATAACTTTAAACGTCCAAATAAACTACAGAAATAGTTTCTTCATTCTTATAATCCAGCACCATTCAACAAGTTCAACTTGGCCAAACAGCTCACTAATATTATTTTTTTGAGAGAGCCGCAATATTAATTATATTCTGCAAACATTCCACAATTACTCTTTGCAGCCCTCTGTTGGAAGGGAAAATAATTAGTATGGTGGAAGGCCAATTCTCTTTTGTACATCAAAACATTCACAATAAGATTGTCTTCCATACATTTCATTTTCAGTCAGTCTTTACTTCATACATTCATTCTTTCATTCATTTTCATTAATCAAACCTCAGACTTTGGCTTTTTCCATTAAACTTTCCCCTATTTTTGTTTTTTTGTTTTAGTTTTTTTTTCAAATAAAACAGAAACATTGTACCTCTCATTTATTTAATGGAATTTACTGGTAAGCAACTTGCATGCCACACCTTCAAAAAAAAAAAATAATTTGATTCATTTCATTTTTAGGTAATAAATAGGAGTGGCATTTTGATACATAGAGCCAATTTTCAACATCGAATTTTCATTTCATTCATTCAATCAAGAACAGTCTTGATCCATTTTAATTCATTTCCACTAAAGAACAATTTGACTTCATTTTCCTTCATTCATTTCATTTTTGCCTCTCTGCCCTCAATTTGACGTGAACAAAAGACATTTTCTTCAAAAATTTGACGTGAAAATAAAACAATTCACCATATGAGTATTGAATTGCACCATTATGCACCAACACACACAAAAGACAGAGAGTAAAACTTCTTAAATGAGATAACTCTCATATTTCATTTTCTTCAAAAATCTTTCTCTCATATTTCATTTCAATATAATTCATTTTCTTTTAAACACAAGGTATCATTTTCAGACAACCACACATTTGACATTCATTATCCCAATGCAATTATAAAACAAATGATGGAAAGCAAAAACATCACCACTTTCTATCTCATAGCCCACAATGAATCCTCCCTTTTAGAGAGAAATAATCTCATTTTAGCCCACAATTCATGTAACATATTTTTTTAAAGAGAGAAATACTCTCAATTTGACTCAAAATTCATGTAATGCCTTTTTAAGAGAAAGAAATCATCTCATTTTGCCCACAGTTCATGCGATGCATTTTTTTAAAGAGAAAAGTAATATCATTTTAGACCTACAATTCAAGCAATGTCTTTTTTAGAGAGAGAAATAATCTCATTTTAGCCCATAATTCATGCAACGTCTTTTTTAGAGAGAAATAATCTCATTTTAGCCCAAATTCGTGCAACGACTTTTTCAGAAGAGAGAAATAATCTTATTTTAGCCCACAATTCATGCAACGCCTTTTTTTTAGAGAGAAATTATCTTATTTTAGCCCATAATTCATGCAACATATCTTATTTGAGAGAAATAATCTCAAATAAGACGGGACCACATTTTTTTAGACGGGAAAATAATCTCATTTTAGCCCACAATTTCAAGCAACGCCTTTTTTAGCGAGAGAAATAATCTCATTTTAGCCCACAATTTCAAGCAACGCCTTTTTTAGCGAGAGAAATAATCTCATTTTAGCCCACAATTCATGCAACGCCTTTGTTTAGAGGGAAAAAATCTCATTTTAGCCCATAATTCATGCAACGTCTTTTTTAGAGAAAAGTAGTCTTATTTTAGCCAACAATTCATGCAACACCTTTTTTAGAAAGAAGTAATCTCATTTTAGCCCATAATTGATGCAATGCCTTTTTTTAGAGAGAGAACGCTCTTTTTTTAGAGAGAGAAATCATCTTATTTCATCCCACAATTCTTGCAAGGCCTTTTTAAAGAAAATTTTATTTTAGCCCACATTTCATAGTCTCTTTTTTGGGAAAGAGAAATTATCTCATTTTACCCCCACAAATCATAAAGCCTCTTTTGATTATTGAGATGAAAATTTTTCTCTTTTTAGCTGACAAGTATTCATGAGCACTTTTGTTAAGTGAGATGAAAAATCATCTCATTTTAGCCCATAATTTATAAGACCTCTTTTGTTTAGTGAGATGATAAATCATCTCATTTTAGCCTACAATATTAAAACCTCTTTTTCTAAAGAGATGATGAGTCTCACTTTAGCCCAAAATAATGAAACTTCTTTATTTAGTGAGATGATGATAAATCATTTCGTTTTAGCCTACAATAATGAAACTTCTTTTTCAAAAGAGATGATAAATCATCTTATTTTAGCCCAAATAATGAAACCTCTTTCTTTAAAAAGATGATAAATCATCTCATTTTATCCCACAATAATGAAATTGCTCTACATAGTTAGAGAGAATCTCCAACTCCTCAAAAGACATATATTAAATGTAATTTATGCCTCAAACCCTCAATTATTTTTAAGAATTTAAAATTTATGTCTCAAAGCTATCAAGTAATTAAAATTTATGCCTCAAATCCATCAAGTAAATGTAATGTATGCCTCCAAATTATCAAGTAAATGAAATTTATGCCTCAATGCCAATGTAATCAAAATGAAAGAGATTTTTCATGAGATTTTGTACATAGGTATACATGGTATAATGAAACCTCTTCTTTGAAGCAACTTGGGCAATAAACTTCGCACCATTCCAAAGTAAGTCTCATGAGTTTATAGGGCGTCAATTCCTATATACTCAACAATGAGAGAGAGAGAGAGAGAGAGAGAGGGGGGGAGAATAAAGTAAATCAATTTAGAAAAAGAGAGAGAGAAAAACAATTTGGAAAAAGAGGAGAAGAAACACAACAAAATTAAAAAATAAGTTTGTTTTAAGAAACTTAACATAGCCTGGACAAGTATATACATGAGAGGGGATAATGCCATATGAGAAGAGGAAAGAAATAAACCATGAAACAGTAATACATCCTTTTTATCAGGTATCTCGCTCCCTCTTTACAAAAAATCAATTTATCATGATCATGTTTACTCATTTATTCATTGAAGAACGTTATTTCATTTTCATTATGTAACTACGGAAAAACGTGTCGTGGTGTAATCACGTGTTAACAAAATAATTTATATTTTACCCTAATTCAATTCAAATAAATATATATGTGATATTGAGTTTCGGGGTCGAACACAAGGAAACTGGACTTAAGTAAAACAAGTTCACAAATCAATTTTCAAAGTGTTAAAGATGTTTGCAATTCCAAGGTTTTAACAATTAAGAGTAAGAGAAGTGTGTGATGATGAAGTTGTTTTAGATGATAGAACAAGTGCAAGAAGAAAATAATAAAAGAAAGTAAATATTTTTTATGTTTTTTTTTATTTTAAAAGTTAATAAAGTTGTAGGGAAATTATGACGATTTATATAACATGTAAATCATAAATCACAAAAGTAGCAATTTATTTAAATTGTTCAAAAAGCAAGATTTGATAAATTTTCTTCCAAAAATTGATCAATTAATAAATCAAAGATTAAGTTCAACTCAAAAACTTGCACTTTCAGGTTTCACAAAAACTCGATTTAAAACCTAACTCAATCACAAAAACCTCTTCCAAGCATTCAAAAGATTAAATAGCTCCTAAACACGTCACAATTTAAATCAAAACTAATCTTCTAATTAGAATTAATTTAATATTCAAGTTTTTGAATCAAATATATTTTTCCAAATAATTCAACTCAAACAATTTAAGTGTTCTTAAGCTAATCTTCTTAAACCTCAAAAATGCCCAAATTAAACAAAAGATTTCATCACAAATTATACAAAAAAGTATCTCCCTACACAAAATTACTCAAGCATGCACAAACAACAATAGTCACAAGCATACTTGAAAAATTATTCATTCAACAAAAAGAGAGAAAAATTAAGGAAAAAGAAGAAAAATAAATCAAACCACAAATGGAGATTCAAGCTAGAGCCTCCTTGGTCGATTTGAATCTTCCTTCAATTCTCACTCCTTCTAGAACAAGAATTTCCTCTTGAAACTTGGCTCTCTTTTGTCTCAAGGTAAAACAAAAAGAAAATTAAGTTTTGGACAACCCTAAATAAGGTCATCCATGGAGAAAGATAAAGATGAAGAAGAAGAGTGGTATTTACAATGGTTTAGAGAAGAGAGAATGTTGTGTGTTGATCGATATGAGAATGGTTGTATGAATGGGTAGATGGTGTCCTAGAGAGAGAAAGAGGGTGTATTTTTATAGAGAAATTTGACCTAGAAAATATTTGAAAATAAGCTGTGGGACTAAAAGTTGAGCTTGATCCGGATTCTAGTCTGGGTAGCAATTTGGGGGATGTTTAGCACTCATTTCTTTCTTTTCTATTCAAATTCTGCTTGGGTGCAATTTTCTGGGTATTTTTATCAATTTTTCTCAATTCTATCCAAATTCAACAGACTGTACACGTGGCTTCCCCTTGATTGGCTTTACTAAATTCTTGAATCTAATCCAACAAATCAGAGCTTGCCACTTGTCCTGGTCAAAGGATTTCGTGACAACTCATTGCCATGTGTCGCGTCATGATTGGGCAGTTTACGAACTCGTACTGCCGACTTTCAGTACTGCAGAAAACGCGTGAACACCTGTCACCATTTTCATGAACCGGACGGTCCATTACCTTCTCTTTAGCACGTTAAAACATAAACGGAGGCGTCCAGTCTCAAAAGAACCGAAGAGAACTGAAAACGCGTTTCAGCTGACGCGTTTTGGGGTGATGAAATGCACCACGTGTCGCGCATCGATTCGCTATTCCGTTCATCGTACTGACGCTTGTACGGAGGTTTGTTAGAGGATCATTGGTGCTCCCCAATCAACATCTGCCACGTGTCTTCACTTATCCGATTTTTAACTGCTTGAGCCACGTGTTGATTTTTGATTGGCTGAAATTAAACTTCTAGATTCTGTTGATTTTGTTTTTGCGCGGATTGGCTCTGAGTTGAATAATGGGGTACGAGTCTCGATTTTATTGGTCCAAAGATGGGTTGACCGGGTCAAAAGTTGACTCTAACTAGGTTTGACCAGATCTTTAATCGTGATTTCTGAGAGTTCTAGAAGGCCTTTTTTTTCGCGAATTTTGTACCGTTGGATTCGTATCATCGTGCCCTTCGATTTGATACCCAGTTTGACCTCTTTTGGGAGAGTTGACTTTTGGTCAACTCGGCGATTTTCCGGGTTTGACTTTTCGTCTTTTTGTGGATTTTGTAGATTTTGGCTTGGATGGTTTGCGGATAAGGGTTATAAGATTTTTGGAGAAACGTGTGTAGGATTTTCGCAGAGATTTGTCGAGAATTTCGGCCGTGTTTGGCCCATGATTTTCGAATTGGTCATTCATTTGGAGTTGACTTTTTTTGTCAAGTCCTCCAAATATACTTTTCTTAGCCTTTTTACCTGAAAAATCGCACAAAAGTGTATTAAGAGTTTTAAAAGTAGTTTTTATTAATTTTAAACATTTTTCATATTTTGTATGTGATTTAATGGTGAATTTTATATGATAAAAAACCCTAAAAAATGTGTATAAAAATACACATTACACATTCATTCTATCGCATTTTTGCCCCTGAACCCTCTATATGAGAGCAACATGACAATCCCTATTCATAATACTAGTATTTTTTTATAAATTCAAATCATAAGAAAAAGAATAAATCTGAAATGAAAGACGGAACAGTCAGTGACTTTCTTTCATAAAGCAACTAATTTTGGCCAACATCACTTTCTGAAATGAGAGACGGTACGGTAAGTGAGAGAGTCAATTGGTGCATGCAATGAGCAATTTACAAATTTGCATTCATTTCATTCAATCCTTCACCCACAATGAGCAAGCGAATACATTATTTAGCACCTCAATGTCCATTTCCTTAGAGAAAGAAACATATTCATTTTGGGACTATTTCAAAGTCAGGTTCATGAGTATATAGGGAATCAATTCCTATATACTCAACATGGTTCATGAGAGAGAGTATATATGCATTTCCAATGAGAACACGCCACGTCATGTTAATTGGTCGAAACAGAGAATATATAACGCATTTCCAAACTGCTCTTTGTTACGATCAATTTATAGCACCTCTCATACTGCTCTGTCACAATACAATAATTTCCCATCTTTCATAATCATTTCTTTTAGAGAGAGAGATGTAGCCTTTTCAAATTGCTCTTTGCAAAGAAGAGAGAATAATCTCTTTAGCATCTTTCATAATTCACTTCTTTATGATTTCATTATTCTGGGACAAAATATTGGCTTTCATTGCCAATCAAAGTCGGTCTCATGAGTATATAGGGAGTCAATTCCTATATACTCAACAAGAGAGAGAGAGAGAGAGAGAGAGAGAGAGAGAGAGCATCTTTACTGAATCAGTCAATGAGAATAATTTCCCATAAGGCAACACATTACGACCGAAAACACCTTTCTGCAATAATAAAGATAGCATGGCCATTTGAAACAGGGATACCACCAAATTCAATTTCTATTTCAATGTGTCTCATGATTCTAAAGAAACAATTTGATACATGCATATCAGAATGTCAATTCTCATTATTAAATTGACTACTTTTGATATAGTCTCATAGTCATATCGCACTTTGAATTTTTTTGAATAGTAGCACTATTTTGAAGAATAATTAATCAAATAGCATGATTTTCAAAATATTTGGGTAGGTAGCACTTCCGCCAGACCTTCTGGCGGAATTGAAGTAGTTCCGCCAGAGAGTCTGGCGGAACTAGGGATTTTTTTTTTTTTGCTAATCTCGGCCATTTGGCATCCTTAAACAGCCTTAATTAATGAAAAAGGCCAGTGGCGGGTCTGGCGGAACTAGGTAAAATTTATTTTTGGCCCAAAATGACGAAAATATAGGTTCCGCCAGACCCTCTGGTGGAACTAGCTAGTTCCGCCAGTGGGTCTGGCGGAACTACACATTTTCCCAACTTACAATCAAAAAGTCCAAAAAAATGGTCTAGTTCCGCCAGTGGGTCTGGCGGAACTAGACCATTTTCCCAACTTACAATCTGACCCAAAAAAATTTTAAAATTTAGGGTTTAGTAACGGTTTTTAATAAAAAACCGATACTAAATATTAGTATTGTATCGATTTTTTGGGAATTTTTTTTTCTCCTTTAGTAACGGTTGTTATAAAATAACGGTTTTTTTTTCCACTTAGTAACGGTTTTTCTGGAAGAACCGTTACTAACGGCTTATTTAGTAACGGTTTTTAGGGAAGAACCGTTACTAAGTTTCAGATTTAGTAACGGTTATTTTATAAAAACCGTTACTAAAGGAAAAAAAAAATTTCCCAAAAAACCGATACAGTACTAATATTTAGTATCGGTTTTTTATTAAAAACCATTACTATACCCTAAATTTTGAAATTTTTTTGGGTCAGATTGTAAGTTGGGAAAATGGTATAGTTCCGCCAGACCCACTGGCGGAACTAGACCATTTTTTTGGACTTTTTGATTGTAAGTTGGGAAAATGTGTAGTTCCGCCGGACCCACTGGCGGAACTAGCTAGTTCCGCCAAAGGGTCTGGCGGAAGCTATATTTTCGTCATTTTTGGGCCAATTTCACCGTCTAGGCTGTTTAAGGGTGCCAAATGGCCGAGATTAGCAAAAAAAAAAATCCCTAGTTCCGCCAGACCCTCTGGCGGAACTACTTTTAGTTCCGCCAGAAGGTCTGGCGGAAGTGCTACCTACCCAAATATTTTGAAAATCATGCTATCTGATTAATTATTCTTCAAAATAGTGCTACTATTCAAAAAAATTCTCGCACTTTTCATATCCAACACTTAATAATTTCATTTTATCAGAGAGATAGAAAATAAAAGAGGAGAAAAACAATGAAAACTCATCCATAACGAATCCAGCCAATGATATATATATATATATAAAGCACAGACTCATAAGTCAACTCATTGACTCATGAGAACATATCAGTTCATGTAAACATGGGAAAAAACTGCTCTTTCCTTTTACTAAAAAGAGGTTCTACAATCTTTAGCACCTCACAAATTTCTCTTTAAAAAGACAAATTCACTTGCACGTCAAACTCGATCTCATGATTGATCTTTAGCAAGTCTTGCAAATCATTTCATTAGAAAGAGTAAAAGAGAGAGAGAGAGCGGGTATAAAATAAGAGGAACATTATATGGTAAGCCAATCATCTTTTAGCGCACAAAAGACCCTGCAATTCTTGATTTATTTAGAAAAAGAAAATCTTGTCATTTTGCCAACAAAATCTCTTTTTAGAGAGAGAAAATTATCTCAATTTAGCGCACAATTCATATATTTTAGAGAAAGAAAAACATCTCATTTTTGCCAACAAACTCCTCTTTTTAGAGAGATAAAATTATTTCATTTAGCCCACAATTCATATATTTTAGAGAAAGAAAATCATATCATTTTTGCCAACAAACCCACATTTTAGAGATAAAATTGTCCCATTTTAGTCCACAATTCATGATTTATTTAGAGAAAGAAAATCATGTCATTTTTGTCAACAAACCCTCTTTTTAAAGAGATAAAAATATCTCATTTTAGCACATTTGTTTATTTAGTAAAAAAAAAATCATCTCATTTTTGCCAACAAGCATCTCTATTTAGAGAGATCAAATTATTTCTTTTTAGCCCACAATTCATGTTTTTTAGAGGAAAAATATTTCTCATTTTTCCCAACAAACCCTTTTTTCTAGAGATAAAATTAACTTATTTTAGCCCATAATTATTGATTTATTTAGAGAAAGAAAATCATGTCATTTTTGCCAACAAGCCCACTTTTTAAAATAAAATTATCTTATTTTTTGCACATTTTAGCCCAAAATTCATGATTCATTTAGAGTAAGAAAATCATCTTATTTTTGCCGACAAACCTCTTTTTTTAGAGAGATAAAATTATCTCTCATTTTCGCCCACAATTCATGATTTATTTAGAGAAAGAAAATCATCTCATTTTTGCCAATAAACCCTCTATTTAGAGAGATAAAATTATCTAATTTTAGCCCATAATTCATGTTTTTTAGAGAAAGAAAATCATCTCATTTTCGCTAACAAGTACCTCCTTTTAGAGAGATAAAATTATCTCATTTTAGCACACAATTCTTGTTTTTTCGAGAAAAAAATCATCTCATTTTTAGCCAACAAACCCATCTTTTTAGAGAGATAAAATTATCTCATTTTAGCCTACAATTCATGATTTATTTAGATAAAGAAAATCATGTAATTTTTGCCAACAAACCTTCTTTTTAGAGAAATAAAAATATCTCATTTTAGCACATTTGAGCCCACAATTCATATTTATGTAGTAAAAGAAAATCATCTCATTTTTGCCAATAAGCATCTCTATTTAGAGAGATCAAATTATTTCTTTTTAGCCCACAATTCATATTTTTTAGAGAAATAAAAATCATTTCATTTTTGCCAACAAACCCTCTTTTTTTGAGAGATAAAATTATCTTATTTTAACTCCCAATTCATGATTTATTTAGAGAAAGAAAATCATGTCGTTTTTCCCAACAAGACCACTTTTTAGAGATAAAATTATCTTATTTTTAGCACATTTTTGCCCAAAATTCATGACTCATTTAGATAAAGAAAATCATCTTATTTTTGCCAACAAACCTCTTTTTTTAGAGGGAAAAATTATCTCTCATTTTAACCAACAATTCATGATTTAGTTAGAGAAAGAAAAATCATCTCATTTTTGCCAACAATCCCTCTATTTACAGAGATAAAACTATCTCATTTTAGCTCATAATTCATGTTTTTTAGATAATGAAAATCATCTAATTTTGCTAACAAGTCTCTCCTTTTAGAGAGATAAAATTATTTCATTTTAGCAAACAATTCTTGTTTTTTCAAGAAAAAAAATCGTCTCATTTTTTGCTAACAAACCCATCTTTTTATAGTGGTAAAATTATCTTGTTTTAGCCCACAATTCATGATTTATTTAGAGAAAGAAAATCATGTCATTTTTGCCAACAAACCATTTTTTAGAGAGATAAAAATATCTCATTTCAACACATTTGAGCCCACAATTCATGATTTATTTAGTAAAAGAAAATCATCTCATTGTTGCCAATAAGCATGTCTATTTAGAGAGATCAAATTATTCCTTTTTAGCCCACAATTCATGTTTTTTAGAGGAAAAAAATCATCTCATTTTTGCCAACAAACCTCTTTTTTGAGAGATAAAATTATCTTATTTTAGCCCACAATTCATGTTTTTGAGAGATAAATTTGCCCAAAATTCATGATTCATTTAGAGAATGAAAATCATCTCATTTTTGCCAACAAACCCCTTTTTTTAGAGAGATAAAATTATCTCTCATTTTAGCCAACAATTCATGATTTATTTAAAAAAAGAAAATCATCTCATTTTTGCCAACAAGTCTCTCCTTTTAAAGAGATAAAATTATCTCATTTTAGCACACAGTTCATGTTTTTTCAAGAAAAAAATCATCTCATTTTTTGCTAACAAACCCATCTTTTTAGAGAGATAAATTTATCTCATTTTAGCCCACAATTCATGATTTATTTAGAGAAAGAAAATCTTATAATTTTTGCCAACAAGCCCTCTTTTTAGAGAGATAAAATTATCTCATTTTAGCCCATAATTCATAATTTATTTAGAGAAAGAAAACCATCCTTATTTCTTTCTCTACATACTCAACGAGGGGGGGGCGGGGAGAGAGAGAGAGAGAGAGAGAGATTTAAAGTCCGTCTCATGAGCTTATAAGGAGTCAATTTCTATATACTCAACGAGGGGAGAGAGAGAGAGAGAGAGAGATTTAAAGTCCGTCTCATGAGCTTATAGGGAGTCAATTCCTATATACTCAACGAGGGGGGAGAGAGAGAGAGAGTAAAACAAATCAATTTAGGGAAAGGGGGAGAAAAACTCAATTAAAATAAATCAATTTGTAAAAAAGGGAGAAGAAACACAATAAAATTGAAAAAATATAATTGTTTTAAGAAACCTTCCTCCTTTACCCGGGCTTGGGATCGGCAATGTTAATTAATTAATTAATTAATCAATTAACAAAGGCAGAGTTAAACAAACTGATTCGATGCAACATTAGCCAAAATTACTAAACTGCCCCTAAGATTCTTTTTATAATTATTCAGTAATTATATACTAAGAAGTTGTTCCAATTAATAAGACTTAGTACAGGGAATACTTGGGCATGGTTTCGTCAACAAATACTCAAAAAATATTGAAATAGACAAGTACAATTAGTTACAAAGATATACAAACTATACATTTGAAATGATTTGAATTAACTAATATACTTTCGAGTCAGATTCAATGATAAGCTAAAATGGGAATGCATCTCAAAAAATCAAAACCTAATACGAACACAAAACAAGAAATCAAACCCTAATAAATCACACTTTGTAAGAAAGAAAATCAAAACAAAACTTTTTAAAATAAAAATAAAAACAACTAAAATTTGTAGAAACAGATTAAATTGCAAGAGAAAATCAAACAAATCCTATAAAAAAAGGTGACTAGCATCTACGAGTTAAAGGTACCAATTTAAACCAGAAAAATCAAATCCATGATTAATTAAATAACAGTACCGAATCAAAAACTAGATACGAAATAAATAGAAAAATCTAAATCGGAAAAAAAAAATCGAAAAGAAAAAGAACAAACAAAACCTCTAGTACAGAACAAATGCATGAATTATCTTTAAGGAATTAAACTAAAAGCAAAAGATATTTTATTCTTATGTACAGCAAGGTCAAATTCACCCTCACAAAAAAAGAAATAGCAAAAAAATTTCAAATCAAATAATCATGCACTGAACCAGATGGGTGTAAATCGGTTAAAAAGCACGAATAATGAATCTGAAAAACGCAGTAAAATCCAACCCTATTTACAAACCCTAGAATCAAGAAACAAATCAAAACAAACACTGTATTCAAGAAATGAAGATTTGAAACCCTAGATGATACAAACACAATCATTAGAACAAATAAACCGTCAAATCTAGGGCAAATGTTACCAATTATACAAATGCTAGAAAAATAAGAGATTAACAAATACCAATTAAAAATAAATAAAGATCTAAATCAGATCCGATCACAACAAACAAAAATCTCGACCAGAAAAGTTTTGTATCTTAAAACGAGAATCAAAATCCTAAACCAAACCCAGCATTACATTCAAGAACTCAAATCCTAGATGCAATAAATCACGATTTATACCAAAACAAGCACAATCTGTAAATCGAAAAGAAAAGAAAAGACAAACAACTACCTATTCCGTCATTCTTGGTGATTAAACAAACCCTAACAGAAGATTGGACTCTCCTTCTCCATCGCTCCGCCACGCATCCTTCCTTCTCCAGATCGATCAGAGGAAAGAGGGAAAAGAATCAAAATCGGAAAGTAGAAAGGGGTAAAAGAGACGAGAACACTATTTCATCCTTGCATTTCCAGTAACCATGGGCATTTTGATTATTTACTGGCAAATTTTCTAATATGTATAATACTTTAAAATAAAATAAAATTGACATAAATAATATATACAATAATTAAATTATATATCTTATTCATAAAAATAATATAATATATATATATATAATGTGTCGTATATATAACGTGTCGTGTCCTGATGAATTTTGAGATTTACCGTGTCATTGTGTTCGTATCCATACAAAATAAGATAAAAGAGATGAGAACTCATCATCCATATTGGTTTCGACCTAATAACCAGCCCTATATTGGTTTCGACGCCTCTTCCGAATTTGGGGCTGAATTGGTAATGACTAATGTATTCGCTGCTCAATCGTGGCCGTTCATGGATTGAGTCGGTCAGCTCATTTTTGCTCTGTACTATAAGCTATGCGCAATTCATATTATAAACTTGTGGGCCTTGTGGCCCAATTTATATACCAAAATATAATAGAAAAGAGAAATGTGCAAGCACGTCGGCACTGACGCACTGTCGATATACTATTTTTTCATTTTATATATTATTTTTTTATTTTATATATTGTTTTGCCATTTAATATACTGTTATTTATTCTTTGTATATTTCTTATTTTTTTTACTTTTATATACTTGTTTTCCCATTTTATATACTTGTTTTTACTTTTTATGTATATATTGTTATTAGAAAATAAATTATATATACTGTTATGTATATACTGTTATTAGAAAATAAATTATATATACTATTATGTATATATTGTTATTAGAAAATAAAAATTATATATTGTTATTAGATCCCGTTGTGAATAATCGTGCTACAGTGCGTCGTGTTGTCCCATAATAAAATCTAAGCCTTTATCCTAAATTTTAATCTTAGGTCGTTTCTTTCAGTAATCTGCAGGTCATAAATCATGAATCTACATTAATAAAACACAATTTAATAAATTAATTTAATAAAGTGACCTCCACAAAATAAAATTTGATTAGCTACAAGCATAACTGCTTTGTTGTCATTGACTTTTTTTTCTTATGATATTGTCTATGTAGCTTCAATTTAGTCCCTTAACTTGCTAAATATTTCATAATAATCTCACAACACTTGCACTTTTACAAAGTATTTATGAATAATATTTTTTTAATTCAACCCCTTAGACAATTCAGTACTTATGCATAAAGTTAGCATTAGTAATAATTCACGATTTATTTTGTTCTAAAAAAATATTTACTAAAAGTATAAGAAACTAGTTAAGTGTTCTTTGGGAATTGATTTTTTCATGTACATATTATTAACATAAAAAAACGACTTTAATATATAAAATTGTTATAACCTACCCTAACAATTATTTCCCTATTTATTAATTCTATAAAGTATCATTTTCTAAAATTATAAATGACTAGATAAGTACATAATCTCTTCGGAGTCGAATTTTTTTATATACATACTATTACATAATAAATAAAAAGTTGGCCATGACTTCCTTCCCTTCACTATTAGGCCAATCTAATTAATAAATGGTACTCCAAAAATGATAATTTATTTTTTTTCCTCTTTTTTTAATTATTTTACATTTCTTTCAATAGATTGCTGATCTTTCGTAACTCGGTCAGTGCAGCCATTGCTGTGGCTTGTCCTTTTCCTCTATCTTGTTGAAATACCGATTCTATTACCTACTCACCAAAATAAATAAATTAATATAAAATAGAATAAAAAACATATAGATAAATGGAATATTAGCGAATAAAATGGTATATTAGTACCTGAATATTGTCAAGCATGGATTGGCCGAGGTTTTTGAAAGTACCAATAACCTTTTTATCGCCACTATTCTCTGGTTTTCCACTAGCTCCGCCGAAATAAGAATTAGACTTGGAATTAGAATTGGAATTGGCATTGGAATCAGAATTAGAATTGGAATTGGTGGAATTGGCATTGGAATTTGAATTGGCATTAGAATTGGAATTGGGATTACGCTCGGAATTAGAATTGAAATTGGAGTTGGAATTAGAATCAGGATTGGACTGGGAACTAGAACTAAAATTGGAATTGGAGCTCTCTTTTTCTATTTTTGTCTCTCCACCTTCATTTTTCTCCAAATTATTATTATTATTATTATTATTATTATTATTATTATTATTATTATTATTATTATTATTATTATTATTATTATTATTATTATTATTATTATCTCCTTTTCCAAATTTCCAAAACCATCCAAATTTACCCGATCTACTTTCCTTCAAAACCGCTTTTCCTTTTCCTTTTTCTTTTTCTTTCTCATTTTCTTTTTCTTTTTCTTTTCCCTTTTCATATTTCTCATTTTCTTGTTCTTTTTCTTTTTCATCTTCCATTTTTCCCTCTTCTTTTTCAACTTCAACTATTTCTTCTTGTTCTTCTTCTCTTTCTGCGCTTTTACTCAAAACCCCCTCAATTTCCCCACTTTCGCACAAAAACGAATTAGAAGTCACGCTACTCTTATCCGTATCATTCTCAAAATTCTCTCTCTCACTACTTTCTCTCTCATTACTCACCGAACAAGAACTCGAACTCGAACTACTCTCCTCGCCCCGCACGGTTTCCGATGCAACAATCCCATTCATACTACTCACCACATAATTCGGCACGGAATTCGATGCACGCCCATTCATCACAGCGATACCATCATCATTATTATTATTCTCCAAACTCCTCGAATTATTAATAGTCACATTTTCTCTTTTGGACGGCGAATTTGCATTTAACCCCTCGGTTTTTTCAACTTCATCAAAAAGTCGTCTCCTAATAGAATTTCCGTCCGATTCGGTCCGCGATAGACCGAACCTCTCTCTCAAAGACTTTTTCTTTGTTGGTCCACCATGGACCGAGTCCATATTACTTTTATTATTAATTTTATTATCGATCGGTAAAGACTCGGTTTTATGCAAAACTCTCCATTTCTCTTCCCAATAGCTATTGGGCACTTGGTGATGAGGTGGCGTTTTGTTATTGGAGTTATGATAAAGAACTTTTTCGTTCGCTTTTAACGCGATTTGAAACAAATCCCTTGATTTTTTAATCAAGTTATTGATCTCAACATTTTGGGGGAAATTTAGTAATTTTTGGAGGCACACCGTTACATTTTCGGTCGCTAGTAAAGCGGGTCTCAATTGAAGAATCATAGAAACGGCAAATGAAGCGATAAACGCGCCTCGATCCGAGCTCAAAACCCTAAACGTATCGATTTCCGTGCAATTACTCTCATTTTTACCTCCGTTATTATCGTACGAAAAAATCTCGTCCCAAATTAATAATAAATTCTCAAGCTCAAATTCTCGACCGAATAAAACTCGTAACCATCTCAAAGCGAAATATTGCGGCTCGACTCCTAATTCGATCAAATGACTATGCAAAGAATGATCTACCAAGCTCAACAAATGGTATAACGCTGACGAGGCGTCAATAACCGGGGGCAAAACCGGAATTTTGACGCTCGACTTCCAAAAAAACTCGGCGATCGAGACGGAATAGTTATTCTCGCCGTCCATTAACCCTCCAAACATGGAATAAGCGTCGTGTTCCATGAACTTTTCGGACAAAACTACCCCTAGTTCGCCTTCAGCCCCGTACGGATCGGTTAGGAGGATAATTTGCTTTTTTTGAGGGTCTAAATCGTCAAAAGTGGTGGGTTTTGAATTTGAGGGGTTTTTGGGGTTTTTTAGGGTTTGGGGAGAAAAGTCGAAATTTTCGGAGAAATAATTGGAGTGGAGTTTTTGGATGGATTTTAGGTGGACTTGGTCCGTGTGGAGCACGTAGACTAATGGGGCCAATAATTCGTGCATTCCTATAAGAAAATAATAAAAGGAATTATTTATGGTTTTATATTGTGGATGTAAGAAATGGAGAATATTTATTTATAATTCTATGATGAAAATATAATTTTTTAAATCATAAACACTTCATCACTCTTTTTTCCTTTTTTTTCTTAAATTATAGCAATTATACGCACGTAAGATCCAAAATCATAAAATGACCATTTTGCCCCTGAACAAAAAAAAACAATTTATAACCAAAACAAATTCATTTTTCTCAAGAAAAAAAACTAAAACAAGAATATCACTCTTTGTTTTCTTTTTAAATTAGAGCAATTGTAAGCACAACAGTACAGTAGAGCTAATTACGATCATAAAATGATAATTTTACCCCTAAATCATAAACAATTAAAAAATTAAAAGCAAAAGGCTCCCCTTTGCCATAGCCGGACCACAGTGAGGGTGTTGCAAGCAAAATGACCATTTTGATCACGAATAAAATAAATCATAATTAAGAAAATAAAATTAAGAAAATTGCTTGCCTTGGCGATATCCGTAATGAGGATGTTGGAGGCCCCACAGCAACAGAATCCTTCTCAAAATTAACTGACAGCTGGCGGTCTGGAAATAACTATTACCGTACAGCCTGGTCAGGTCCTGGTCGATTGTGTTTTCAAGCTCTGCATTCCTAAAGTACTGTCCCCACGTGCTCTCTGTTTATAAAAGAAAATAAATAAATATTAATAATAGTAACTGTAACAGTAATGATGATGATGTTGATGAGATCTTTTAAAAGAAAAGGAATAAATTTAAATATTTTTTAGCCTTTTTAACAAATTAATAATAAGAATAGTGATGTGATATGTTTTGAGTTGTATAACTTGATGAAATTTGGGCTTTCTATATAGAAGAAAATTATAAAAAATAATAATATCTAGTTTTAAAAAAAAAGTAATAATAAGAAATTTAAATACTTTTTTTAAGTAATAATAATAATAATAATATATTTTTCACCATAGAACTTCATGACAATTTTGTGACTACAATCATTCCATTATTGACTCTCTGAATAGAAGAAATATACTCAATTTTTTAGCTTTGTTAAAAATAATAATAGTAAATGTGATGATAATATAATATATTTTAAATCCTAGAACCTCATGACAATTTTGTGACTATCATAATTCCGATTGACCTTTGAATATCTTATTAATTACAAGATTACATATTATTCCTCTAACTAATTGTGTATTAAGAAACAAGGAGCTACTATTAGCTAATTAAACAATAAGTATCTCATTGTGAAGTCAAATGAAAGACAAATTTCGTATTAATAAACAAAATAACATTTTTCCCCTGACTAATTTTGTATTAAATAAAAAGGAGAGAAATTTAACAAGTTTGTTAAATAATATTGATTTAGTAAACTAAACATGAAACAAGCGTACCATGAAAAGGTCTATGTTCCTAATAATACACGTGAACTAATACCAAACCAAATTACCAAATTACAAAAATAACCTCCAATTCTTAGTTAATTAAATAATTAAAACCTGGATTTTGAGAGAAAAAGGTCTACACTCCTAATGAAACACGCGAACTAATTCTATACCAAATTACCAAAATACCCTCTTATTTTTCTTGAACCCGAACGAAACATAATTTAATTTCTTCTTATCAATGAAACTAAAATTTGATTTTCAATTAATTAATTAATTAATTACCTGGATTTTGAGAGAGAGGATTGTCGATTGAAGGATCCGACCGTGAATCTTCATCTTTTGTGAGTTGAGGATTTATCAAAAGCGTTCTTCTCAAACTCACATATCTATCAAGGGCAAATCCGTAATTTCATATTAAAAAAATAATATAGTTTAAAAAGAAAAATTGTTGTTTCATTTTGGCTTTCCTTGTGCAAATGATTGAGTTTGATCTTTTAATATTTCAAATTTTTTGTAGAATAGCCACATGTGCTGAATGAAATCGACAAAGTAGTACAATTATATCAAAATGATGATAATTATCATAAGATTTATCAAAACGAAATAGTTGTTGTGAAATCAAGCCAAAACCAGATAAAAGCATGAATGAAATTAAAATATCAGAAATTGAGAACGAAAGCGCAAACCTTCTTCTGGAATCAGCTGAAGCTCGTCTGAGATCATCAATGGAAGCTAACGGATTCGAAGGCAAGATCCCAAGATCGATTCTCCACCTGACGCTTCTAAGGTTCGAGAAACTTCTACCAGATTCCTCAATTTGAGCCTCAATTGGAGCCAAAGACATGTCCTTTCCACCCAAAAGAACACAAAATTCGGATTTCGACAAAGACCCAGATGATAAAATTCGATTAGGAATTTCAAAATCGGCGGCTCAATCGGCAATTCAGCCGGAAACAATTCGAAATATGGTCGGTTTAGAACGGAGAATTAGTCTCAAATAGGTAGTTTTGAAGGAATAAAATGGGTCAATTATTGAGAACAATAGAAGGATTAGGTGGTTCTAATTTGTTTGTTGGAATTTCAGGCAGAGGTGGAAGAAGAAGAAATGGATTTTTTTGGCTTTGCTTTGATTTTGTTTTGTTTTTCTTGCAAGAATATTTTACTCGTTTTGTTTTTGAGAAGAGAAGAAAAGAAGAGGGACAAAGTTGTTGGATTCTTTTATGTAGGCCTCTGAAATTATGAATATTTATTAGAATGAATTGACTGGCTATTTATTAGGTTGTTTAGATTATGATTGTCTTGATAATGATATTTGAGATCTCAGCATGTTTAATGTTTTATGACAATTTGATAATTATTAACTACATGTAAAATATGATATAAAAATACAAAATTATTGTATTAGCTGTATTAGGTAGTAACATATAATAGATAAAAGAAAGTATATCACATAGGCATGTATCTTTCAAAAAAATAAAAAATATGTGAGCTAAACTAGTTTATATATAAGAGAGGTATAATATAAATCCATAATTATAATTTATGAGCATCATGTATAAAAAATAAATGAAATGTTTTAGAGTTTTTTTGTTTGTGGCACTATTAATAAGATTAATATATATATATATATATATATATATATATATATATATATATATATATATATATATATGATAAAAAAAATCATAATTTTAATAGCTCATATTTAGAAGAAAATATATTAAATATGAGAGAGTTTGAGGGCCTACCTGTAAATATGAAAAACTAAATTATAGGATGTTAAAAAAAAAAATATTTTATGGACATAAGAGTAAGGTGAGCTGTCATTCAAGCTTCATCTTCACACACTCACACACTAATGTATGTCAAAAAGAAAATGGGAATATTTTGTTTTAAAAAAGAGAAAATTGTGGCGTACTTTTACTGCATTAATTATGATGAATATTCCTTCTTATTAATTCCCAACGCTTTCTTATCCTGAAAATTCAAACAATTAAAGAAATGTAATATCTTTGGTTTAATTACCAATAATTGGATTTGACCTAAAGATCATAGAACCATTGCATAGTAGAGAATTAATGCAATGGAGCAATTTTCTAATTACTTGAAGAATGCATGTCATGCAAATTATATATAATTTAGGGGCTTGTTTGGAATTTTGTTTATATTAAATTCATCGGGAAGAGTAATTGCATGCTAACCAATATTTGGAGGCTCGATTTAATTAATAAATTCAAACCAACAAGTAACTTGATGAGTGCAAGTATAGAAAAAAAAGATATCATTAAAAATTTCATAAAATATAAAGTGAATATAATAACAATTATCAATTACAACTAGTTTATTGTACTTAACTTAATAATATGTTAAGTGTGTTTTTGTTGAGTAAAGAAAATTTTCAAAAAAATAAAAATATTAGGTATGCATCAGTCATGTTATGATATATTAGTATGACAAAATTAGATGCCATCCCAATTATTTATTCAGTTGTCTTTACTTAACAAACAACTCGTTTCCACATCTTGTTCATTTTGTTCCTTTATTTTTGTGATTTGAAAAGGACAATCATGTTAAATGGATGCAATCTTCAGAGATTTAATATATGTGAATATATTATATATTGTTTTATTATTAATTGTGTATATTTATATATATTATGGACTAGATTAAATGGTCAATATATGTATTATGTATTGTATTATTAATAATTTGTTAAATAAAAACATATGTTAAATGAAAATTTCTTGAATAAGAAAAAAAAATGGGTTCTCACTACAAGAATATAATATAATAAGAAATATATTACATATTTCAGTGATAGCTATGTGATTCATTTAATTATAAAATTTATAACTATCATACATCATTTTGGTAGTTGAATATGTTGGGTTTCAGACGTGCATAACGCAGCGGAAAATAAAAAATTTCGTCCAAAACCAATCCGAGGATCCATGCGTATCGGTTAAATCAAAGAAATAAATCTTAAAGATACCTTTCGGATTACGCTTAATCCGTGACGCTCAAACCATGCGTGTTGTCCATGCGCCTCTAAACCGGTTACCGTCCTAACCGATTTTACGTCCGTCTAGGTCATCTAGGTCGGATCGTGCGGAAGTCATCTACCGCACACACAATCGGTCTCCACCAAAACTCTCAACAAATCGTTCTCATCTTTTTAGGCCAAATAGATCACAAGCGCCGAAAGTACGTATCAACAAATATATCAAATATAAACATAATCATATTATGTTTCGATTATTTAGCCATTTATAAAATATATATATATAAGGCTTATGAATGCGAATTTGGGGCACGGTCGTCATTGTCAACATTTGACAAGTCAAAAACCAATATTTGATTTGGTCAACATTTGACTCGGTCAACGATCAACATTTGACAAGGTCAACAGTCAATTGTCAATATTTTGACCAGGTCATGATCAACTTTTGACCAATTTAATGGTCAACAATCAAGGGGTAAATTAGTGTAGTCAACTCGTCAACATTAACAATCAATACAATCAACATAGTCCACAATCGACACAAGGGGTTAACAAATCGATTGTCAACATGATCAACATGGTCAATACCCGGTCAACACACATTTTTCTACACATTAATACATCATAGGCATCTTTTCATGAATTCAATACATCACATGCAACTTTTCATGAAATAATACATCACATGCACCATTTCAAAAAGGTAATTCATGGTATGCACCCTTTCATGAAGACACAACTATTCAAGACGTCGCAACTCTTGCGATTGCACCTTTTCGGTCATACCTCTTAGTTGCGCATGTCGATTACACCCGTTGGTCGAACCTCTTGGTCGCAGCAGTTAGTCACAACCTATTGGACGTGATATTTGGATCATATCCATTGGTCGCACCCTTTGGTCGCACCCATTCGTCGCAACCTTATGGACGTGACATTTGGATCGCATCCGTTGGTCACACCCTTTAGTCGCACCTTTTGGTCGCACCCATTCGTCGCAACCTTATGGACGTGACATTTGAATCGCATCTGTTGGTCACACCCTTTAGTCGCACCTTTTGGTCGCAACCTTTAGTCGTGTCTTTTGGATGTGACATTTGAATCGCATCCCTTGGTCACACCCGTTAGTCGCACCTTTTGGTCGTACTCTTTGGTCGCATCCGTTGGTCGCAACCTTTCATCGCGTCTTTTGGATGTGACATTTGAATCGCATTCCTTGGTCACACCCGTTAGTCGCACATTTTGATCGCACCCTTTGGTCGCATCCGTTGGTCGCAAACTTTCGTCGCGTCTTTTGGATGTGACATTTGAATCGCATCCCTTGGTCACACATTTTAGACGCAATCCTTGGTCGTGCCCTTTGGATCATATTTCTTGGTCACAACTATTGGATGCAACACTTGGACGCAACCTTTGGATCGTATTCCTTGGCGGCAACTTTTGGACACAACTTCTGGATCACATCTATTCATCGCATATTTTGATCGCATCTCTTGAACATAACTTTTGGATCACATCCTTTGGTCATATCCATTGGTCGCATTCTTTGGATGCAACTCTTGGATCATATCTATTAATCGCATCTTTTCTATTAAGAATATTCAATACTTGAATACTCTATATGCAAGCCCTATAATTATAAATAGTATCTAAATAGTATATATCACATATATACCGACTCAATTTAACCGAAACACGCACGTCGCTCTGATACCACTGTTGGATTTCAGACGTGCATAACGCAGCGGAAAACAAAAAATTTTGTCCAAAACCAATCCGAGGATCCGTGCGTATCGGTTAAATCAAAGAAATAAATTTTAAAGATACCTTTCGGATTACGCTTAATCCGTGACGCTCAAACCATGCGTGTTGTCCATGCGCCTCTAAACCGGTTACCGTCCTAACCGATTTTACGTCCGTCTAGGCCGTCTAGGTCGGATCGTGCGGAAGTCATCTACCGCACACACAATCGGTCTCCACCAAAACTCTCAACAAATCGTTCTCATCTTTTTAGGCCAAATAGATCACAAGCGCCGAAAGTACGAACGCCTCTACCGGTGTCCACACGAACAAACTTCTTAAAACGGGAAGAAGAACAATATATATATGCTAGTAACTTGTTCTCCTCTTGCATAAGAAAACTCTTCTTATTTTATCTCACAAAAGATGTATATAATTCCTCTCACATAATCGCACCCTTTCATTTTGTCATACAAAAGATGGCACCCTTTCGTGGTTATACAAAAAGGAAAGCACCATTTCGTAATTTTGTCACACAAATGAGAAATGATATTTTTCTCTCTTTTGTCTCACAAAAGAGAATGAGAAATAATGAGAGAAAGAATGATTTGGTCTATTGAATTTGAAGCCCTCTATATCCTTATATAGAGATAAAGAGTCATGTCTCCTCACGCTAAAAGATGTGTATGACATCACTCATCATTATCCATATGCCATCATCTAGACTCTTCTAGATTACATGATTTTTTGTGCTCATAGTCTTTATATACATATATATCACATCTTATCACATAATATGACAATATATTTTGTGACATTCTTATGCAACTCATCATATAAGTCGCTAGGATTTTCTGCGCCCGTTTCAGTTTGTTATTTGTGTGTGACCCTGTAGGTTCACTTAATGTTAGCAATAGACTTGACAGTCTATAAATCATGAGCGGACTCTAGCAAGACATCATGACTATCCAATTTAAGTGAATATCAGTGATCCAATTTACCTAATCAACAATCACGTATTTAGTCCCTTTGTCACGCGATATCTATATCGATCATAAGGCATGTAATACGCCATCCTTATATTAATCGAATAATATTTCTTGATCCCAAATTAAACTGAACAAGAACAAATGACATTAATAACTCTTATTAATTCATTTGAGTATGGCCATACATTTCTTCAGTTCAATTCATCAAGAGGCCTAAATATATCTACATGATTCATTGTATACCTAATCATAACCGTTATGACCACCCGGTTAAAGGCAGTGTTAGATTATATTAAAGTATAAAATTACTCATGTTGGGAACCGAGACAATCTCAGGTCAAAGAACTATAAATACTTTACGTTACAAGAATCGCTAATGACGTAAAACATGTAGCATTCTTATGGCGGGTCAGTCCAATATATGGTCTCTAACATATACCTATGTTAATGACTTGATAACTATTTATCCATGATCGGTAAAACATAATCATCGGTCAACTAATATACTGGTGTACATTTATAGCTTGTATATAAATATATATTTATATGTATCCGCAAGTATATTTGTCTCCACAAATATCCTATAAATGACCAGGGACGATTTAGAATAGCATTAATAACACTTTATAGTTTTACTACCAAAGTCACGCACTTTGATGACATATAGTTGAATTGCATATTCATTGTCTATTTTAATTATATTAAAATAACCTATACGTACATATTATATGAAATATATTAGAATAAATATTATGTTTGTTATTACATTCCATCATCTATGTCACAAACACTTTGACCTAGGGCATAACACCATCAGCATAAGATCAACAATGACAAAATTAATGGTAATATCATTTTAAGAAAATGATTCATATTATATTTTTTTTATATTAGAATACAACATTTTTTTCTCTATGTATAATATTATATTTTTTCTTCAAACATAATGTTAAATATAAATATTATTGTTTCTCTATTTATCAAAAAAAAAAAAAAAAAAAGACGTCTTTGACTAAATCTTTTGGTGCTTCTACTAAAATCTTCGAAATTAATTGTCTTATTTTTTTTTTTTTTTTCGAGCTCCATCTAAACATGATTATAACTTATATATTTTCAAAATTTAATATATCAAAAGACAACAACGTAACTTCGAGAGAACAACTGAAAATAACTTAAATTGAGATTATAAATATTAATTCATAGTGTCTTATTAAAAAATTAATTTATTATTTACAGTAAGTTGTTATTTATATAATTAATTTATAATAAGATAATTTATTATATAAAGTTATCCGTCATTACAAAATTAGATGTGACAAAACATCTTATAATGCAATACAAAATTATAACCACAAAAATTACTAAATTTACTCTACATAAAGTTTCTATATTTTTTTCATGTGTTATGAATTAGTTAAATTTTGTTTTAATTTTTATAATTTTTTTTGAAAAGTTACGGAGAGCTAGATTATATAATTTTTAGGGGTAATATCGGATATACCCTTCCAAAAACTCAAAATATCAAATTTACCCTCTAAAGTTCATAATATCAAATTTGTCTTTCTAATGTTTAACTATTATCAAATTTACCCATATCAAACTTCTAAAATATCAAATTTACACACTTCAAATTTCTAAAATATCAAACTTACCCAAATTACCAAATTAACTATGTTTTAATCTTCTAAAACCTAATTACTTTAATAAATAATATATTTAGTTGACTAATATGTCCCTCAACTCTTATTTTAGTGTAAATATACATTAGGAACCTGATATAGCACAACGTCTTGTAGTACGATTATTCACGACGGATCCAATAACAAAATATATAATTTATTTTCTAATAACAATATGTACATAACAGTATATATTATTAATTTTCTAATAACAGTATATACATAAAAGTGAAAACAGTATATAAAATTGGAAAAATTGTATCTAAAATGGGAAAATAGTATATAAAAGTAAAAAACATAAAAAATACACAAAAAATAAATAACAGTATATAAATGACAAAACAGTATATAAAATGAGAAAACAAGTATATAAAATGGAAAAAAACGAGTATATCTACAGTGCCGTCGTGCTATAGTCGTGCTACAGTGTTTTTTTTTATTAATTTGCATGGTAAAATAGAATTTTGGGTAAATTTGATATAAAATAAAGTTTAAGAGGGTAAATTTGATATTTTCAGTTTTTGAGGGCTAAATTTGATATTTTGAGTTTATGGAAGGGTATACGTGATATTACCCCTAATTTTTATAATTGTAAGATTATCTATTATATATCGAAATAAATAAAAAATAAAAATATTTGCAGTGTAACGTTAGTATACATTTACTTATTCTCTTAAATTTTCTTATATTATCATCACTTTACAATATAATAAGAGAAAAACAAAAAAAATAGGAGACATAAATTAATGATAGTAACATTACATTTGTAGAAGAGAATAAACTATATAAGAAAAATAAATATGGTGATATATAAGAAAAATTATGGCGAATTTTCTTAAAATATTAATTTATATTCTCATTTTTTATTTTTTTAATTGTCAAAATTATGTACTATATATATACACCACGTGAATAGAAACGTCAGATATTATTGATAAAACTCAATACATAAATTAATATAATATGGTTCTCAATAATATAAAAATATTTTGATGTAATTGTTTCACGAAATCGAAAATATAACACGAAAAGACAAATCTAATTGTATACTAAAATAAAAATATTCCCAGCGTAGGGCGAACATTATCCTAGTTATTTATTCAGTTGTCTTTACTTAACAAACGACTCGTTTCCACATCTTATTCATTTTGTTCCTTTATTTTTGTGGTTTGAAAAGGACAAACATGTTAAATGGATGCAATCTTCTGAGATTTATTATATGTGAATATATTATATATTGTTTTATTATTAATTGTGTATATTTATATATATTATGGACTAGATTAAATGGTCAAGATATTTATCTTGCCAATATATGTATTATATATTGTATTATTAATAATTTGTTAAATAAAGCATATGTTAAATGAAAAATTCTTGAATAAGAAAAAAAATAAAGAATTAGGTATGACAAAAATGTCACCCCAATTATTTATTCAGTTGTCTTTACAAATGAGATGCTTCCATTTCTGATTCATTTTGCTTCATCTTTTTTTTTTTTTTTTTTTTGTGATTTGAAAAGTACAATCATTGACGATATACTTCTGAGTTTGGATTTTCTTCCCAAACCCCTCTAAATTTTATGAATATTAAAAAAAAAACAGCTTCTTAGATTTTTCTACTTTATTTCCTATAAAGTACATTGATAGTTTATCACCCTCATCAAAAGAATTCAATTTACTTTTTTTTAGATTCGAACCCAACTCAATTTACCTTACAGGACAGATTATGCGTAATAATCAAAATCATTAGCTGCTTGATGTAAATAATTCTTAATAGTAGAATTGATATATACAATTGTATATATAATATATTATTTATCATTTGTGTATAAGTGTTATCTATACATGTCTAATGTCTACATATATATTATATTATAAAAGTAATATATATATATATATATATATATATATATATATATATATATATATATATATATATATTCCTGTTAATACTTCATATGATTTTGCAATATCTACCAACTATTTATGATCCACAATGCAACTACATCATATAAATTTAATAATAATAGTATATATAATACATGTATGATAATTGATAAATCACAAATACTATATATAAACAAATAACAAATGAAAACATACATTTAAACAGTATTTTTCATACAAAATAAAAATTCTAAAAAGTGTTATATCATACATTCTAAGGTCCTTTTTGTCATATAAAATAACGTGTTTATTCTACACGCAGAAACTCTGGATTTTTTTACCTTGACCCAGTCAGTCAATGTCCGTACTCAAACAGTAAACATGTGGGTGGTGTTCTATTCCATCTAGAGATGATGCAAAGAAGTGATAAGGGTGCTGACCGTGCTACGCCTTGCCGAAACCACCTTGATTGGTTTTTTTTTTTTTTTTTTTTTTTTGAAAATAGGGGTACAATGTTGTATGTACAGTACAAGTTACCTTGCCTATCAACCCGTGACATGTGCCACTAAGATGGCAAAATCCAACCCTATCCAACCAGATAAATCCGTCCGATCCGACCCGATAAACCCGTCTAAACTGAGTGTCCCATCTAAAACATAACATGATCCGAATGACCAATAATCTAAACGACCCGAAACCTAAATTAACCGTAACCCAAATAACTCATGACCCAAATGGCTTGTGATCTGAAATGACCCAAACTCGAATATCTGTCCGATTTGACACGCAAACAACCTACTTTTGGTCTCTTAATATATGAAATATGGCAAAAGAGCGATTTTATGCCTTTTTCTAATCTAATTGACCGAAAACACTGACTTATCGAAATGATATGAATGTTAATCCGTATGACTCTCGGTTCCTGATTTGAGTGAATTATGACAAGACTTCTACTTAATATTTGAATTCAACTGACCAGTAACCTAATTCAGAATGACCTAAAATTTGAAATGACTCGTACCCGAATGTCATGCAAGCTGAATAAGACACAATCCAAATGACCCAAAATTCAAATGACTCGATCAGATCCACACGTTTACCACCTCTTCGCGCCACTCTTTTTTGCTGACATCCACTTTAGTTAGTCTAATGAAATAGTAATAACTATAAACATTTATGTTATTTACATAATTAAGTGAGATTTTATGGATTATGATATTCTTAGTGCATTATGCAATGTGTATCTGAACCCTTAAACTTTTGTATAAAAGTATACCGTATTGAAAAGGAACTTTGGGCTCTCCAATATATACTGTGAAGATATGTTAATTTATTACAAAATACAAATTATAAATTTCAGTATTTTGGTTGTGATGTGACCATTTTGCAAATAGAAAGAACAAATTGGGTGTTTTGTGCAAATAAAGTTTTAAACACAATTTAATTAGTCCCGTCGGTGGGTGATGGTAATTTGGTCGGTAGCTCTCATAATGCTTCATTATTTTTTTCAATTTTTCTTTTTTTTTTGAGAAAATGTTTTTCCCATTTTTCTCTTGCAAATTAAAATCCTTCACTCCTTTTCCTATAGTATTTTTGAAAGGAAAAACTGAAAAAGAAGTAAAAGATTTTATACAATGGAAACTTTATTTGAACGCACTTTGAATTAGTTTGAAGACAGGGTTTCTTTTGAAATTTAGGCAAGATATACGGGCTTTTTTGCAAATTCTTAAACTCATAATGCTGTTTACGTATATTGTGTAACTTGAGTCTTACAAATACCAAATATATATCTAAGAAAATCTCTTTGATTGATATTAAAGATCGGTAATGTTTGATGAGTGCAAGCATAGCAAAGAAATAAAACTCAAACTCTTTTTTTATTAGATTATATATTTTTTATTATTAAACTGTGTTTTGTTAGTATTGGCTTGTTTGCAATTGGTATCCAAAGGATTTTAGCCTAAATACAGTTCGAAATTTGTTCATAAATTAAAACTATAGTCGGTGAATAAAATATAAGTAGCATGAACTTTGTTAACTGGAAATTATAAAAAAAGAAATGAATTGAAATCTTGAGAAATGAAGAAGTCTGCATCACCTATCACTGACAAAATTAGAGGCAAGAAAAGATAAGGAAATTATTTATTCAATTATCACTACTATACCAATAGCTAACTTCCACTTTTTGTTCATTGTATTCCAATTTTATTTTCTTGATTTGAAAAGGACATCTCCTCGAATTGATGCCATATAAAAAGATACTCGTACAGTATACAAATTTCAAAATAGTTATTGTTAAGATGTCCTTAAACAATATAAAATTCAGCAAAAAAAAAATACTTGAAAATATTAATTAAGGACATCCTAATAACAAATACTCAGGGAAAAAATAGCAAAATATTTATCGTTAGGATGTAAATATTAGACAATATAAAAATTTACAAGAAAATAATACTTGAAATATAAAATATATTACTCTTCTTTAATATGCCAATAGTAAATATGTTGAACATAAGTTGACTCAGCAATATGTTTTGTTTTATCATACGGCCTGACATATAACACGTAGCGGGACCTAATGGGATGTGTGGTCATGCCAAATGGATAAGAGTGATGATGAAGCTTGAAGCCTTCATCAGATACAAGAAACAATACATTGTTTAATGTTACATGCACATTACAAGATTCATAACCTACCATTGTGAGACAAGTGTCAATCGTTTCATGTGAGGCATCATTTTTTGGCGGGGATGGTGATGCATGGTTGGCATTTGTTTGTGCTGATTATTTCACCTTTAATAAAGCAGAGAACTGGTATAGCACGACTGTTCATAACGGTACACAGTAATATAACTAACTTATTTTTTAATAATAATATATACATAACAATATATAATTTATTTTCTAATAACAATATATACATAAAAATTGAAAACAGTATATAAAATGGGGAAATTGTATATCAAATGGGTACAACAGTATATAAAAGTAAAAAAATAAAAAATACACAAAAAATAAATAACAGTATATTAAGTGGCAAAACAATATATAAAATGAGAAAAATAATATATAAAGTAAAAAAACAGCATATCTACAGTACCAACGTGTTTGTACGTTTCACAAGAAAATACCTTCTCTCCGTGTGTATATATAATGTGGTTAAAGTACGTACTTACTCAATTCTTTGATTTATGATATTTACGTGATTTTGAAATTCAGTCTATTTAGTTTTCTTCTTGATTAACAATTGTAATGCGCTAACTCAAAAAAAAAAAAAAAAAAAATAAAAAAAAATAATCGTGCTCATCGTATATAGCATAACTTTCGAAAGTAATCAGAAATTTCTGGAGCCTAATATTTAAACAAATATTTTAATCTCATTCGTATCTTTCCTAAAATACATACTTCATTGAAATAGAATTACTTGTAAATCTCATTCATATTTTCAGATCATTTCTTTTTCTTTTTATTTTTTTGTAAAGTTTATAGAATTACTTGTAAAACTCTAAAAAAAAATTACTTTGCAAGGGGAATAATTCAAGCCCTCTACAAAATTCCTCAAACCCATGTATGATTTTGGCGGTGTGCACAACAGTAGATTCATAAACATAATCTTCACAAAACTCATGCTTTTCGGTATTTTAGCCACACAGTAAATCTCTCGTGCTGAAAACTGTCACTCCGCATCCAATCGTAAACCCTGACCTTCTAACTGTGGCAGAGAAGACGACGACGAACGAGACTAAAACTGCGTCAACTTTCCGAAATAACTTTTCGGTACTATGGACTTCCAGAATATAACACACATGTATTCTGGCCACACAGTACATCCCTCGTGCTCAAAATTGTCACCCCGCATCCAATCATAAACTCTGACCTTCTAACTAAGACGGAGAAGACGACGACGAACGAGCCTAAAATTGTGCCAATTTCCCGAAATAACTTTCCGGTACTATGGACTTCCAGAATATATAACACACCGATCATTCTAGCCTTCATCAATGTAAGAGTCCATCTAGATACCTTGAGGACTCCACCTTCATATCGGAACTTGTAACCGATATCTCCGAGAACGCCTAATGAGATCAAATGGACAACCCAGCCCTGCATCTTGATCAAATGGACAATCTCATCCTGCATCTTGATCAAATATACAATCCCGTCATACATTTTGATCTCAAACGTGCCAACACCGGCAACACAATGTAGATGATCGTCTCTCAAAAGAACATCTCCAACCACTCTCGATTCGGGATCATCTGATTTGAATTACCCGAACCCACCCAATTCTTCTCAAATCTCTCATTCTCATTCGCCACAAAAAGTACCTAAATCTTACCGGATTTAGCTTCGTAAGCTTCTTTCGATAGAATACCGTTATCCACCTCCTGATTCTCTTTGAACTTGTAACAGTCGGCCTTAATGTGTCACGTCTTCTTGCAATAGTTGCTCATCAGGTTCTTGTACTTGAATTGCGAATGAGTCTTCTCTAATATTGCATCTCTCTCCTTACGTCTTCCCCTCTCCACAAACAACCCAATCTCTTGACGACTACTTTCAGGCAAGGACAAGTCATAGTCGATACCTGACTTGACTAATAAGTTACTATCGACATCCTCAACGGTAAATAACTCCATGGAATGAAGCATGGTCTCCTTCAACCCATTATATGACTTTGGCGGTGTGCACAACAACATCACGACTCTGTCCTCTTTGTCCATCTTAATACCGATTCTCTCCATACCATTAAAGTGTTGGGTTTCATACGTGCATAACACAGCGGAAAATAAAAATTTCGTCCGAAATCAATCCGAGGATTCGTGCGTATCGGTTAAATCAAAGAAATAAATCTTAAAGGTACCTTTCGGATTACGCTTAATCCGTGACGCTCAAACCATGCGTGTTGTCCATGCATCTCTAAACCGGTTATCGTCCTAACCGATTTTTCGTCCGTCTAGGCCGTCTAGGTCGGATCGTGCGGAAGACATCTACCGCATATACAATCGGTCTCCACCGAAACTCTCAACAACCCGTTCTCATCTTCTTAGGCCGAATAGATCACAAGCGCCGAAAGTACGAATGCCTCTACCGGTGTCCACACGAACAAACTTCTTAAAACGGGAAGAAGAACAATATATATGCTAGTAGCTTGTTCTCCTCTTGCATAAGAAAACTCTTCTTATTTTATCTCACAAAAGATGTATATAATTCCTCTCATATAATCGCACTCTTTCGTTTTTGTCATACAAAAAAAAAGCACCCTTTCATAATTTTGTCATACAAATTAGAAAATATATTTTCTCTCTTTTGTCTCACAAAAGAGAATGTGAAATAATGAGAGAGAGAATGATGTGTTGTCTTATGAATTTGGAGCCCTCTATGTCCTTATATAGAGGTGAAGAGTCATGTCTCTTCACACTAAAAGATGTGTATGACATAACTCATAATTATCCATATGTCATCATCTAGACTCTTCTAAATTACATGATCTTTTGTGCTCATAGTATTTATATACATATATATCACATCTTATCACATAAGATGATAATATATTTTGTGACATTCTTATGCAACTCATCATATAAGTTGCTGGGATTTTCTGCGCCCATTTCAGTTTGTTCTCTGTGTGTGACCCTGTAGGTTCACTTAATGTTGGCAATAGACTTGACAGTCTATAAATCATGAGCGGACTCTAGCAAGCCATCATGACTACCCAATTTAAGTGAATATCGGTGATCTGATCTACCTAATCAACAATCACTATTTAATCCCTTTGTCATGCGATATCTATATTGATCATAAGGCATGTAATATGCCATCCTTATATAAATCGATTTATATTTCTTGATCCCAAATTAAACTGAATAAGAACAAATAACATTAATAACTCTTATTAATTCATTTGAGTATGACCATACATTTCTTTAGTTCAATTCATCAAGAGGCCTAAAGATATCTCTCTCATTTATGAGAGGAACAAATCCCGTCTTGATTGCACTCATCCCTCTACATGATTCATTGTATACTTAATCATAACCGTTATGACCACCCGGTTAAAGGCAGTGTTAGATTATATTAAAGTATTAAATTACTCATGTTGGGAACCGAGACAATCTCAGGTCAAAGGACTATAAATACTTTATGTTACAAGAATCGCTAATGACGTAAAATATGTAGCATTCTTATGGAGGGTCACTCCAGTATATGGTATCTAACATATACCTATGTTAATGACTTGATAACTATTTATCCATGATCAGTAAAACATAATCATCAGTCAACTAATATACTGATGTACATTTATAGCTTGTATATAAATATATATTTATAGGCATCTGCAAGTATATTTGTCTCCACAAATATCCTATAAATGACCAGGGACGATTTAAAATAGCATTCATGACACTTTATAGTTTTACGATCAAAGTCACGCACTTTGATGTCATAAAGCTGAATTGCATATTCATGGCCTATTTTAATTATATTAAAATAACCTATACGCACATATTATATGAAATATCTTAGAATAAATATTATGTTTGTTATTACAATCCATTATCTAGGTCACAAACACTTTGGTCTAGGGCATAACACCATCATAAAGAAACATATATACACCAAAACATGGACCTTAACATACATACCGTCCGGCATATTCAAAGAGTCGAATCGCCGCTTCAAACATAACTGGTTTGTAACCGATTTCTGCATTTAGATTTCTTCTAACTTCTTCCATGTGATATCTGATATAGTTCCCGTGAGAATTCTTAAAGAGTCGAGTTGCCCAAATATAGCTGAATTATCGAGAGGGCTCTATCATCCATCAACTCCCATACTTTGCCCATCATCTCCTTCGGTCGTCCGGAGATGGCGACCTTCATACCTAGATTGGACAAGATAGTGTTCATATGCACTTGGCAAAGTGCGAAACTCGCCGTGCCATCATACTTCTCACTATCAAATTTTGTCGACATAACCGCATTTACAATCATGATGATACAAAGTGGTATACTTGACTTGCGGAAGCACAAAGATTGTCGTAACATAGCTCTGGTACCACAATTTGTTAGGGTAATGGGGAGAATATTGATGTAGCAAAAAAGAACTCATGAAAGAAATAACTAGAGAAGAAGAGAGAAATCATTTATTCAACTGAGAGACTACATTGTAAGAATTGGGATACCATTACAATAACTATAGATCTCTTTATATAGTAGAGAGCTATACTAATTACCAAAATACATTCCTTAAATTAAAGATACAATTACCTAAAATATAATGCAAGGATAGAAACAATCCACCTCCTTTCATTGTCTAAATATTCCCTAAATATTTATTTCCATAGCCTACTCCTTCCCTAAATAATACTACCAAATAGGAAATCAATTATTGAGAGATTTAGAGTCATACTTAACAGAAATATTATTTTTTTATTATATACAAACCTATAGACAATTCAAATTTGTTTATACAAGTTGCAAAATTAAAAGTACATATGTTTAATTTCAACTTGCACTAAGCTCCAATCATGAATATCCTTAAACAATGTAAACATATATAACATAATACTATAATTATGATTAGAAGTTCATAAACCCCATTTAATAACATAAAGTATTAGTTGTATGCTTTTTCATGTTACATTATTTTATTTGTCTGATTACATCATGCACAATGGTGTGTACATAATTATTATATAATGTTATTATGTAAACTCAAAAATGAATTGGGAAGTGGAAATGATTAAATCGAGCATAGTATAATAATACTAACTAAATATTTATTTAAAAAATATTCTTAATTTAAAAAATTAATAATTCTACAACAATCTATGCCTCATACTTTTTTAATCTAGACTAAACTTAATAAATCCTTGAACATTCAAAAAGCCCTTGTCACATCATAAGTGTAAAATGACATTAATTTTATTAGATAAGAAGATTTGAGTATGCATGTAGTCACGATGGAATTTAATAGGAACTACAGAGAGTCATGATCCTTCTAAAATTTTGATGAAGTAATATATATCAACAGTGCTTTAGCAATTTTTTTCTTCTTATGAAATGCATATATTTATATGCATTTGGTCCTCTTAAAATTTTTGTACCGTGTTAATTAGTAAGGAGACTTTTTTTTTTACTCCCCGGTATATTCAGTCAAACTTGTCCCTGCATGTAGCCACATATTAAAATGAAGTTGATGTATTATCTGCCACATCTTTGATATGGTCTAGTAAATTCTTCTGTCACTGCAAGTTTTTCTGGCTTTTTTGCTATTAAACCAAGTCGAACTAATGAAATATATAAAAAATAGTGTCAACTTGGGAGTATCTTAATTAACGAAACGGAATAATGAAACATATAAAAAGTGTCAATTAGGAGTAGAATTTAGTCTACATTTTACAAAGCCACACAATATTATGCTCTTTTTATTCATGAAAACTAAAATTTGTTACTAAAATAACTTGCCATAAAACAATATTTCGTTGGGCCTTGATGTGAAAATAAAAATTCAGCCCATACGTTTCTACAATTCTACCATGTGAAGCGGCATTCGTTGCCCATCATTCTTATAACTAGTCTCAAGTTAAATTATTATTATTTATTTGGCTACGTTTTTAAAATATAATTTTAGAAAGTCTATTTGCATTATTATTATACCCTATTAAAGTTTCATCTTCAGTAAGTTTGTTAAATTAGTATGTTTTTTTTGTAACAATTAGACCTCGGGTTGTACCTGAGAGTCTTCAATTTATATTTATAAATGCAAACAAAGTTCATTATAATGAAATTGCCAAGAGAGTTGGCAAAATAAATGAAATGATGAAACAAAAAAGTAACTAAAAACCTAAAAGCCTGATGATCTAAAGTAGATTTTCTCAAAGAATAAGATCAACACAAATAACATCTTTAATAATTTGATTAGTTGACATTTTATCACTGAAAGTTCTTGTGCATCGCTCTTTCCACACCCAGAAAATTGCAGCAGTCATTTTAACTTGCAAGTCAAGATCCCTTTTACACTTCAAAGCATGTATGGTTTGAGTATTATGCAGTTGCATTCGGGAGAAAATATGGTTAGTAAAGGCACCCACTTCAAATAAATGGTGTGGCATTCTTTGCCTCCGCCAAATATAGGATACACACATTTGATGGTATATATTCTTGTTTACAGAGTTGATCGATAGTTGGCAGAATGTCTCTCACCAATCTCTAAATGAAAATCTTAATTTTAGACGGTACCTTAAGCAATTTTAGGATACTACTTTCATCATATAATGCTGGGTATTATGTTAATGAAAAATTCCGTCCCCTGCAACAGAAAAATTCTTTGCTATTAGTTTATACTCTATTTTCAGCCCTATTGTGATCACGGGATCGTAATACAAATTTAATTTGAGACCGTAATTTGTATTACGTTTGTTTTAAAGATATGACTTTATTTGCATCATAGCTCCTGAATACTTGATCGTGTCGAGACTTTCAAATTCCCCACAATCAAGGAAAAAAATAAATGGAAGAATGTAAATGCCAGAATTAATAATACATGGATTAAATTACAACTTTATTTAAATATAGAAACTAATGTTGCTTTAGCCTAGGTCTACCGGTGGGTCGTCTGATGCATGGAAGGTTTTGATTATGGCACATAATTTCTCCTAGGTTTTCCTTATTTTTTTATAAGGAGAGTCATCCGTCTCACACTTATTTTCAAAAAAATTGATTTTTAGAAAGTTTCGAACCCAAAACATCTGGTTTGGTAGCTCACCGCTCCTACTAGAGAGAAGCTTTGGCTCCTAGGTTTACCTATTGAAAATAACAATATATTCAATTCAAACACATTAATGCAAAACAGAACTGAAATATTTCTTGACATTAAGTGAGCATACACGTACAGTATAATTGTTCATACCATGCAACTATAATTTTTCATTTTTTGTCAATAATAGCCATGTCCATAAAAAAAGTAAACGCAATAGGAAAACGGCTTAGATTGAAAAAAGTTGAAAGAAAAGCGTCAAAAATAAACAACACTGATAATTGCACCTACAAATAACAAAATAATATTGTTGTGCTACATTTGGTTTTTAACATTCTACAACAGTACTCAACATAATGGATTCGGAGTCAACCATATTACTGCTGCTTCAGGAGGACTAAAAACACTCTCACGGGGACAATATTACTGCTGCTTCAGGAGGACTAAAAACACTCTCACGGGGACAATACCGATCTCTCATAGAATTACGAACTATGTCATACAAACCACAATCATGTCCCACTTTTTGCCAATAATGACTCGCGCATCACAGTAGTGAGGCGATTCAAGGAAGTATTAACATGGAAGAGAGATCTAGGGTGGCTTATGGCTTCCTCTAGTCGGAACAGTCAACCTTCATCAGAGAAAAAAATCACGACTAGAAAGATCACACCAAGTGCTCTGACTTTCCCGAAATACTTCTTTCCGATGAACTCATCAAATCCTTTTTGGTTTGAAAAATGCTTCAATTGTTTGGAGCGTGGTCACTACGCTGTTTCGTGTACTAAACAGCGACGTTGTGCGGCTTGCAAAAAGACAGGACACTTTGAGAGAATGTTGTAAAGTGGCTGACTACAAGCAGAACCGTCGAGACTCACTCACCATGCGTGGCACTTGAGGTGAGGACGGGTTGCCTACTGACCGGCCTGAAGAGGTAACAGTAGTTATCAAATCCACTCAGAAAGTCAAAGAGGAAACGAAAAAGCTTTCACAAGCATGCATCATTGATGGATCTCAAGCTACTGAACGAGAAAGGAACAGACTGTGTGGTACAATCCTTGATTCTTCACTTGGCCAGCTTTCTTTCAACTTGCTCATCTCTCCAAAAATCTTTTCATTCTTCTCCTTCCACGAGAAGTGGACAGGAAGATATTCCTTAACTCCCCTCTATCTCCTTTAAAAAAAAAGCAGGTTTTAGAATATTTGCATGGTCTCCTTCTTGTAGAGCTGAACAAACCAACTTTGTCTTTAAAGTATGGCTACACCTTCAAGACTTGCCTGAATTGTTTTGGAATCCTGAGACTCTAGCCACCATTGTATCTCCTTTTGGTTACTTAGTTGATCATGGGCCACTTAGAGACATCCCTTCCCTTGCCTCGTTTTCCATTCTAGTGGCCACTTTTACCAAAGCCTCTAAAACTTATTTGTGATGGTGTAACTACACAAAAACGTGTCATGGTGTAATCACGTGTTAACAAAAATATTTATAAGTCCCCTAATTTATTCACAAAGTGTATATGTGGAAATTGAGTTTAGGGTGTCGAACACAAGGAGACTGTCCTTAAGCAAAATAAATTCACAAATCAATTCTCAAGTGTTAGTTGTTTAATGCAATTATTACAAGGTTTAACCATTTAAAGCAAAAGAGTGTGTATGATGAGGTTGTTTAAGAAGATAGAAACTTGTGCAAGAAAATAACAAAAGAAAGAAAAATATTTTTATTATTTTATTTTAAGAGTTAATAAAAAAGTAGGGAAATTATGACAAATTGTATAACACGTAAATTCTTAATCACAGCAAGTAGCAATTTTTCTAATAGTTCAAAAAGTAAGGTTTGACCAATTTATTTTCCACAAATTAATCAACAAATAAAACAAATATTAGATCTACTCAAAAACTTCCACTTCCAAGTTTTTCTTATACTTGATTTAAAACATTACTTGAATATAACAAAAACTCTTCCAAGTTCTTAATACTCAAATAGTCCCTGAACACATCCAATTTAAATCAAAACTAATCTTCTAATTAGAATCAACTTAATATTTATATTTTTTTGAATCAAAAATATTCTTCCAAATAATTTAATTCAACAAGTTAAAGTGTTCTTGAACTAAACTTTTTAAACCACAAAATTGCTCAAATAAACTCAAGATTTCATCACAAATGTCACACAAAAAATCTTTCCCTGCACAAAATTACTCAAGCATGCACACACAAACAATATTCACACACATGCTTGACAATTTATTTATTCGACAAAAGAGAGAAATAAAGTAAGGAAAAGAAAAGAAAATTAATCAAACCAAATGATGGAGATTCAAACTAGAGTCTCCTTGATCGATTTGAATCTTCCTTCCAATTTCGCTCCTTCTAGAACGAAACTTCCTTCTTGTAACTTGGCTCCTCTTTGTCTCAACTCACCAAAAAGAAAATTAAGTTTTGGGACAACTTTAAAGAAGGTCATTCATGGAGAAAGAAAAGGAAAAAGTGATATTTACAATGAAGTAAAGAAGAGAGAGGTGGTGTGTGTATGGTGTATGAAGAGAAGGGTTTTATTTATAGGAGAATTTTTCTTGCAAAAATTGGAACAAAGATTGTGGGACTAAAGAATGGGGTTGATCTGGTTTTATTTTAGGTAGCATTTTGGGAGATGTTTAGCAATTTCTCATTTATTTTCTTTGAATTAAATCAGCTCAGCCAGCTTGGGTAAACATTTTGGGAAATCTCCATCATTTCCCCTTAATTCCTTTAATTATTTCCAAACATGCCAAGTGGCGGAATCTGAGTGGCTGAGATGGGATCTAGCCAGTAGGGAACTGCCATGTGGCAGAGTTTGATTGGCGAGGTTGAATTTCAGATGTAAGAGAAGAAATAACCTGGACACGTGGCGGCTTTTGTTTGGCAGAAAATAAAGAACATTCTGATTTGATACCTTGAATAAAACGAAAATGCGTTTTGGGTTTGGGTTAAATTTATACTGTCTTGCGACGTGACATGTCAGGGCCGGTGGAAAATAACATTTTTACGCATTCCTTATGCAGAGAAAATAAGGAAAAGTTTGTGCTCCTCAGTTTCGGACACAATGGAGAGGTCCATCATGTATATTCTTTGCATACTTTCTAGGGGAAATGGAGGGTCCTTTTTAAATTAAATGGAGAAATAAGTGTTGGTTTGATTCTTAGAATTGGATGAAAATGCGTTTCAATTGGAAACGTGCATGTACTCAGCAATGCAAGAGAGCCTTGCCACGTGTTAGCATTTGATTGACTGACTTTTTCTGAATTTAATCCATTTTGACCAAATTTTCTTTTGCGCTTTCTGAGAGTTCTAGAAGTTCTTTTTTCGCGAGGTTGGTACCGTTGGATTCGTATCATTGAGACCTTCGTGTTGACACCCCATGTGGCAGAAGACAGAGGGACTCTTCGATTAGAGAGACACAGACCTACCATTTTTCAGGTCATCTCTCTGCAGGAAAAAATAGAGTTTCTGGAAACCCTAAAAGGAAGCTGGAGATGTCCGATATTTCGGGCACTGGAGTATGTTGTGAAGTGATGTTGGGAAGTGTGGCCTCCATGAGGGAAGGTCCAATTAGGAGGAGTTCAACTCTCAAGATGCAAGTCTCATGATCACGTTGCCATCATCAAACCCGGATGATGTGACACAAAAGGATTACGCTTAATCCGTGATGATCAAAAATGAATTTGGTTGACGGTTTTCTTTGCCCGATCCAAACCAGTTTCCAAACCGATACTTTGAATGTTTCGCCTAATTGATCTCACAAACCGATCTCCAAGCAATCTCCAAACAAACCGATTCTCCAAGCAAACCGATTCTCCTAACAAACCGAGTCTCCAAATAAACCGATTCTCCAAACAAAAATCACGGTTTCAACCCAAATCACAAAGACGCCGCACTTCGCTTTGTCCTCTACCGGTATCGACATGAACAACCCCTTTGAACGGATAAAGAACGATATATGCTAGTATTCGTTCTTCATTTCTCTCACAGAAATAACAAGATAACAATTTTCAGATTTTTCTCTCCTCCTTGTCTCACAAAAATGAACGAAAAATATTATGCCCTTGATCTAATGTTGGAGTGTCTCTTGTGCCTATATAGTCCATAAGTTTCATATCCTATGTGCATGGTAACTATGTAACCATATATGCAACACACCTTATCATATAAGATGTAGGATTGGATGTGTCACTTGACTATGTAGCTCTCCATACAACTTATCACATAAGTTATGATTTTTCTGTGTACGTCTCATTAGTTGTTCTTTGTGTGTGACCCTGTAAGTTTACTTAATGTTGGCAATAATCACAATGGATTATAAATCATGAGCGGCCTCTAGCAAGACATCATGATTACCCAAATTAAGCAAGTATAGATGATTCGATCAAATCTAATTTATGTCATGCATTGTATCCTTTTGTTACACGATATCTATATCGTCCATAAGGCATGGTATGTGTCAACCTTATGTTGGTCGATAAATATTTCTTGACACCGAATTTGATTGAACATGAAATGACATTAATAACTCCTTATTAATTCACTTGAGCACGGCCGTGCGTTTCTTCAATCAAATCATCAAGAGGCCTAAAGATATCACTCTCAATGTATGAGAGGAACAAATCCTATCTTAATTAAACTCTTTCCTCCGCACAATTCATTATATACCTAATTATAATCTTTATGATCGCCCGGTTAAAGACGATGTTAGACTATATTAAAGTATAAAATTTATCATGTAGGAAACTGAGATAATCTCAAGTCTAAGGATTACAGATACATTCTTTACTGAGAATAACTAATGACACGAACCATGTAGTATTCTCAAGGTGGGTCAATCCAGTATATGGTCTCTAACATATACTTACGTTAATGACTTAATAACTCTTATTCATGATCAGTAAAACGTGACCATCAGTCAACTAACATACTGATGTCCATTTATAGCTTATCATAAAGTATGTTTATCTCACAAACTATCTCACAAACATCCTATGAATGATCAGGGACGGTTTAGAATATCATTCATAATGCTTTATAATTTTACTATCAAAGTCACATACTTTGATGATATAAAGCTGAATATCATATTCAAGGTTCATTTTAGTAATAAAAATAAAATAACCAATACGCATTTATTATATAAAATATCTCTAAATAAACACAATGTTTGTTTTACATAATGCATACATCTAGGTCTCAAATATATTGGCCTAGGGCATACTACTAACAATCTCCCACTTGCACTAGGCCGAATCTAACAAGTATCTAATACTCATCGACCTAGCATGACCCTCATGCTTTGCTTGAGAAAGTGGTTTAGTCAACGGATCGGCAACATTATCATCACCATCAACTCTTCATATTTTAATATCTCCTCTCGCAATGATCTCCCTGATCAAATGGAAACGTCGAAGTATGTGTTTGGTTCTCTGATGCGATCTTGGTTCCTTTGCCTGCGCGATTGCCCCGTTGTTATCACAATAAAGATCCACAGGATTTCCGATACTAGGAACCACACCGATTTCTTCAATGAACTTCTTCATCCAAACTGCTTCCTTAGCTGCTTCTTGAAGCTGCTATGTACTCCGCTTCTGTCGTAGAATCCGCTACAGTGTCCTGTTTGGAACTTTTCCAACTTATTGCACCTCCATTCAAACAAAACACATAACCAGATTACGATCTAAAATCATCATTGTCGGTTTGAAAGCTTGAGTCCGTGTAACCTGTTACAACTAGCTCACTTTCAAATCCTCCGTAAACCAAGAATGAATCCTTAGTTCTTCTCAAGTACTTCAGAATATTCTTGACTGTTGTCCAGTGACTTTCACCGGGATCAGATTGATATCTGCTAGTTGCACTTAATGCATATGATACATCTGGTCTAGTACAAAGCATGGCATACATGATAGATCCAATAGCCGAAGCATACGGGATTTTATTCATGCGATTTCGTTCTTCCTGATTAGCAGGACGTTGAGTCTTACTCAATTTTATGCCATGTGACATTGGTATGAAACCTCTTTTCGAATCATCCATTCGAAATCGTGTCAACACTTTGTCAATATAGGTACTTTGACTTAGACCTATGAGCCTTTTAGATCTATCTCTACAGATCTTAATGCCGAGTTTATAAGCGGCATCTCCTAGGTCCTTCATTGCAAAAGACTTTCCTAAAAATGTCTTAACATTTGTTAAAGTCGGAATGTCATTTCCAATGAGTAATATATCATCTACATAAAGTACTAGAAAAACTATTGCGCTCCCACTAACCCTCTTGTAAACACAAGGTTCATCTTCATTTTTGATAAAACCAAAAACTTTGATTACTTCATCAAAACAAAGATTCCAACTCCGAGATGCTTGCTTTAATCCGTAAATGGATCGCTGCAATTTGCAGACCTTATCAGAATTCTTAGGATCAACAAAACCCTCGGGGTGTGTCATATACACATCCTTGAGTAAATTTTCATTAAGAAAAGCTGTTTTGACATCCATTTGCCATATCTCATAGTCATAATATGCAGCTATGGCAAGCAGAATTCTAATCGATTTAAGCATGACAACTGGTGAGAAAGTTTTGTCATAGTCTATACCATGAGTTTGTCGGAAACCTTTCGCAACAAGTCTCGCTTTATAGGTATGCACATTTCCGTCCATGTCAGTTTTCCTTTTGAAAACCCATTTACACCCAATGGTCTTTGAACCTTCAGTTGAATCAATTAAGTTCCAAACTTGATTATCGTACATGGACTGCATCTCAGTTTTCATGGCTTCTAACCATTTATGAGAATCAGGATCCTTCATAGCTTCTTGGTAAGATGTGGGTTCATCATCTATGAGCGCCACATTTTTATCATCAGTCACGAGAAATTCATATCTCTCGGTCTCTTGACGAACTCAACCAGATCTACAAGGAGCATCTTGTGTTTCAAGACCGGACTCGTCAACTCTTGAAGAGACTAGTGGATCTTCCAATGGCTGTTCATTGCTAATTAGTGGATCTTGAATTTCTTCAAGCGGTACTTTATTCCCACTAGTTCCTTTAGAAATAAATTCTCTTTCCAAAAAGAAACCATTTCGAGCAACAAACACTTTGTTCTCTGATGGGTTGTAAAAGTAATATCCTTTAGTTTCTTTAGGATATCCCACAAATAAGCATTTATCAAGATTTCGGTGTTAACTTGTCAGAAATTTGACGCTTGACATAAGCTTCACAACCCCAAATCTTTAGAAAAGACAATGTGGGACTCCTCCCAGTCCATATCTCATATGGAGTCTTTTGAACAGCTTTTGATGGAATTCTGTTTAGTATGAACGCGGTAGTCTCAATGGCATAACCCCAAAAGGATATCGGAAGATCTGTTTGACTCATCATAGACCGAACCATATCTAGTAAAGTTCGGTTTCTCCTTTCCGAGACACCATTCCATTGAGGTGTTCCAGAGGAGTAAGTTGTGAAACTATTCCACAATCTTTAAGATGATTGTCAAACTCTAGGCTTAAATATTCGCCACCTCGATCTGATCGAAGTGGTTTTATTTTCTTACCTAGCTGGTTTTCTACTTCACTCTTGAAAATTTTGAACAATTCAAAAGATTCGAATTTTTATTTCATCAAGTAAACATATCCATATCTACTTAAGTCATTAGTAAAATTAATGAAGTAGCCAAAACCACCTCTAGCTGGTGTGCTCATTGGTCCGCATACATCTGTATGTATTGTTGGGTTTCAGACGTGCATAACGCAGCGGAAAACAAAAATTTCGTCCAAAACCAATCCGAGGATCCGTGCGTATCGGTTAAATCAAAGAAATAAATCTTAAAGATACCTTTCGGATTACGCTTAATCCGTGACGCTCAAACCATGTGTGTTATCCATACGCCTCTAAACCGGTTACCGTCCTAACCGATTTTCCGTCCGTTTAGGCCGTCTAGGTCAGATTGTGCGGAATCATCTACCGCACATACAATTGGCCTCCACCGAAATTCTCAACAACCCGTTATCATCTTCTTAGGCCGAATAAATCACAAGCGCCGAAAGTACGAATGCCTCTACCGGTATCCACACAAACAAACTTCTTAAAACGGGAAGAAGAACAATATATATGCTAGTAGCTTGTTCTCCTCTTGTATAAGAAAACTCTTCTTATTTTATCTCACAAAAGATGTATATAATTTCTCTCATATAATCACACTCTTTCATTTTTGTCATACAAAAAGAAAGCACCCTTTCATAATTTTGTCATACAAATTAGAAAGTATATTTTCTCTCTTTTGTCTCACAAAAGAGAATGAGAAATAATGAGAGAGAGAATGATGTGTTGTATATTGTGAATTTGGAGCCCTCTATGTCCTTATATAGATGTGAAGAGTCATGTCTCTTCACACTAAAAGATGTGTATGACATCACTCATCATTATCCATATGCCATCATCTAGACTCTTCTAGATTACATGATCTTTTGTACTCATAGTCTTTATATACATATATATCACATCTTATCACATAAGATGATAATATATTTTGTGACATTCTTATGCAACTCATCGTATAAGTCGCTAGGATTTTCTGCGCCCGTTTCAGTTTGTTCATTGTGTGTGACCCTATAGGTTCACTTAATGTTGGCAATAGACTTAACAGTCTATAAAACATGAGCGGACTCTAGCAAGCCATCATGACTACCCAATTTAAGTGAATATCGGTGATCCGATTTACCTAATCAACAATCACGTATTTAGTCCCTTTGTCACACGATATCTATATCGACCATAAGGCATGTAATACACCATCCTTATATTAATCGAATAATATTTCTTGATCCCAAATTAAACTGAACAAGAACAAATGACATTAATAACTCTTATTAATTCATTTTAGTATGGCCATACATTTCTTCAGTTCAATTCATCAAGAGGCCTAAAGATATCTCTCTCATTTATGAGAGGAACAAATCCCGTCTTGATTGCACTCATCCCTCTATATGATTCATTGTATACCTAATCATAACCGTTATGACCACCCGGTTAAAGGCAGTGTTAGATTATATTAAAGTATAAAATTACTCATGTTGGGAACCGAGACAATCTCAGGTCAAAGGACTATAAATACTTTCTGTTACAAGAATCGCTGATGACGTAAAACATGTAGCATTCTTATGGCGGGTCAGCCCAGTATATGGTCTCTAACATATAGCTATGCTAATGACTTGATAACTATTTATCCATGATCAGTAAAACATAATCATCAGTCAACTAATATACTGGTGTACATTTATATCTTGTATATAAATATATATTTCTATGTATCTGCAAGTATATTTGTCTCCACAAATATCCTATAAATGACCAGGGACGATTTAGAATAACATTCATAACACTTTATAGTTTTACTATCAAAGTCACGCACTTTGATGACATAAAGCTGAATTGCATATTCATGGTCTATTTTAATTATATTAAAATAAACTATACGCACATATTATATGAAATATCTTAGAATAAATATTATGTTTATTATTATAATCCATCATCTAGGTGACAAACACTTTGGCCTAGAGCATAACACCATCATGTATGAGATTCAATAACTCACTTGCCCTCTCACCTCTCTTTGTGAAAGGAGTCTTTGTCATCTTACCTAATAAACAAGATTCGCACGTCTCAAATGATTCTAAATCAAATGAGTCTAAAAGTCCATATTGGTGGAGTTTAGAAATGCGTTTCTCATTTATGTGTCCTAAACGACAATGCCAGAAATATGTCGGATTCAAATCGTTAGATTTAAATCTCTTTGTATTAATGTTATAGATAATCTTGTAATGTTCATGATCAAGATTTAAAACATAATGACCATTTTCTAATTGACCATTCGAATAGAAAATATTTTCTTTACTTATGGTAAAGTTATTATTCTCAATAACAAACTTAAAACCATCCATAACCAATCTCGACACAGATACAATATTCCTGTTCACAGCAGGTACATAGTAGCAATTTTTTAAATTTATCACAAGTCCAGAAGGTAAAGATAATAAATAAATGCCCACAGCAAATGCCGCAACTCTAGCTCCATTTCCCACTCGCAGGTCCACTTCACCTTTCGCTAATCTTCTACTCCTTTGCAGCCCCTGCACATTATTACAATTGTGAGTACCGCATCCGGTATCTAATACCCAAGATGAAGAAGTAGATAAATTAATTTCAATAACATTAATACCTGAAGTAGTAGTCTCACTACTCTTCTTCTTCTCCTTTAGATCCTCCAAGTATGCCTGGCAATTTCTTTCCAATGGCATGCTTTGTTGTAGAAGAAATAAACACCCTCCGTGGGTTTCTTGTTCTTAGTTTCGGACAACACCTTGCCCTTACCTTTTCCTTTGACTTTGCCCTTGAATTTTCTCTTTTGACCCTTGCCTTTCTGAATCAAGATAACATCATTGACAACATTTGTCTTCATAGTCCCCTCGAAGTTCTTCAGCATGCCGTGCAACTCCGTGAGACTCTTGTTCATGTTATGCATATTATAGTTCATTATAAATGGCTTGAAATTCGGACGAAGGGACCTAAGGATCAAATCGGTAGCCATCTCATTGCCAACCTTTGCCCTTAGTTTCTCAAGTTGATCAAGGTACCCTTTCATTTTCAGAATATGAGCACTCACCGAGGAGTTGGGAACCATCTTACAACTTGCTAATGCACAATGTGCATTATACATTCTCATTTCTAGCTTGCTCTTGGAACATTTCCTTGAGCTGTGCCAACATTGGAAATGCCTCTAAATTTTCAAACTGCTTTTGAAGATCGGCATCCATGGTGGCCAACATGAGACATGTCACATCATTAGAGTCGCTTGTATGCTTGGCATAAGTGTTTATCACTTCTTGATCAGCATCATCAGCGGGCTGATTAGGAATGGGCCTTTCAAGGACATAGTTCTTCCTTTCTTGTTTGAGAACAATTCTCAAATTCCAATGCCAGTCAAGGAAGTTTTTCCCATTGAGCTTGTCCTTCTCAAGGACGGATCGCAATGTTAAAGTTGATGTGTTGTTTGTTGCCATTTTCTACACAGAATTAAATGCAGGTTTATATTAATATGTGATTTGAGATATTTTAATATAATTTTAGCTCCCACTATTTCATTCAAATCAATAACCCTCAAATGTATTGATTCGGAAATTTTAACTTTAAATTTCATAGTGGGCCAAGATCCATATTTCATCAAGTTCCAAGTGAGCTTTGGCTCATCGCCTAGAACCTAATTATTTAGGTAGGAACGTTTCCAATTGTATCTCATACAACTCTCGTTTAATCCATAGGATGAGCATCATATGCTCGGCGTATGCATCCTATCATATGCCCCGAACCCAAGTCTGACTTGATAGTTCAGTTGAATCTAACCATGTCTAAATATCGAGAATCACCATTTCTCGCTTCTTATCACCCTAACATTATGCTAATTCACTATGCTTTGGCATACCCAAATTTTGCATGATCGAAGGGATAATAAATATAGATACATGGGAGGCATTTCTATGATTCAATATTATATGAGGGATTGTTATGTTTAATCTTTTGTTTTGTTGTTTTATTTTATCATGTATTTCATCACAGAACATCACATGCACAGATAAAATAAATATGATATGATATAACATGGCCTTGATGATCTAAATGAGCCAATCATTAAGATCATTTCCTAAGATACATTCAACCACAAGGCATCGATGAACTCCTTCATCTCCATGATGTGTATGAGGTGGACGGTGAACTCCTTCATCTCCATGATGTGTATGAGGTGGATGGTGAACTCTATCATCTCCATGATGCATATGAAGTGGATGGTGAACTCCTTCATCTCCATGATGTGTATGATCGTGGTAGTTATATTATATATAAAATGAACGGAACCATGCCCGTCACAATTAATCATCAAAATATTACATATATTACACACATCACATCATCACACACAAATCACAATCATTCATCACATATCTAATAGGCCATGTTATATGCATTATGTTGTACTTTAAACCATTTTACGAAATATGTATAAGGCGTTACGAATATGAAATTCGGGATCTACGATTAATCTATGTGTGAGTGCGGGGTTCGGGGCGCGGCCCCGAAAAACGGGGATCCCCATCCGAAGGTTATGATACATCACATGCATCCCTTCATGACATACCCAAGGCACCATTTCAATCATGTCGCAACCTTTCATAATCAAGATACAACACATGCACCCTTTCATGAAGTCACATCCTTTCATGAAATCGCAACCTTTCATGATCAAGATACATCACATGCACCTTTTTATGAAGTCGCATTCTTTCATGAAATCGCAACCGTTCATGATCAAGATACATCACATGCACCATTTCATGAAGTCGCATCCTTTCATGAAGTCGCATCCGTTCATGATCAAGATACATCACATGCACCCTTTCATGAAGTCGCATCCTTTCATGAAAACGCAACCGTTCATGACCAAGATACATCATATGCACCCTTTCATGAAGTTGCACCCTTTAATGAAATTGCAACCGTTCATGACCAAAATTCAACAAATTGAAAAACAACGCCTCAAAATCAAAAGAAATATTTCGAAATGGTTTATCCGTCTTAATTTAATTGGAATTCACTTGGTTCTGATACCACTGTTGGGTTTCTACCATTCATAACGTAGCGGAAAAACAAAAACGAAACAAAATCGAATTCGAAATCCAAAAGAAGGATCCGTGAATTACAATTAAATCAAAGAAAATTTCATAACTTTGTACCTTCGGATTACGCTTAATCCGTGATGATCAAAAATGAATTTGTTTGACGGTTTTCTTTGTCCGATCCAAACCGGTTTCCAAACCGATCCTTTGAATGTTTCGCCTAATCGGTCTCACAAACCGATCTCCAAACAAATCGATTCTCCAAGCAAACCGATTCTCCAAACAAACCGAGTCTCCAAATAAACCGATTCTCCAAACAAAAATCACGGTTTCAACCCAAATCACAAAGACGCCGCACTTCGCTTTGTCCTCTACCGGTATCCACATGAACAACCCCTTTGAACGGATAAAGAACGATATATGCTAGTATTCGTTCTTCATTTCTCTCACAGAAATAACAAGAGAATAATTTTCGGCTTTTTCTCTCCTCTTTGTCTCACAAAAATGGACAAACAATATTATGCCCTTGATCTAATGTTGGGGTGTCTCTTGTGCCTATATAGTCCATAAGTTTCATATCCTATGTGCATGGTAACTATGCAACCATATATGCAATACACCTTATCATATAAGATGTAGGATTGGATGTGTCACTTGACTATGTAACTCTCCATACAACTTATCACATAAGTTATGATTTTTCTGTGTACGTCTCATTAGTTATTTTTTGTGTGTGACCCTGTAGGTTTACTTAATGTTGGCAATAATCACAATGGATTATAAATCATGAGTGGCCTCTAGCAAAACATCATGATTACCCAAATTAAGCAAGTATAGATGATTCGATCAAACCTAATTTATGTCATGCATTGTATCCTTTTGTTACACGATATCTATATCGTCCATACGGCATGGTATGTGTCAACCTTATGTTGGTCGATAAATATTTCTTGACACCGAATTTGATTGAACATGAAATGACATTAATAACTCCTTATTAATTCACTTGAGCACGGCCGTGCGTTTCTTCAATCAAATCATCAAGAGGCCTAAAGATATCACTCTCAATTTATGAGAGGAACAAATCCTATCTTAATTAAACTCTTTCCTCCGCACAATTCATTATATACCTAATTATAATCTTTATGATCGCCCGGTTAAAGACGATGTTAGACTATATTAAAGTATAAAATTTATCATGTAGGAAACTAAGATAATCTCAAGTCTAAGGATTACAAATACATTCTTTATTGCGAATAACTAATGACACGAACCATGTAGTATCCTCAAGGTGGGTCAATCCAGTATATGGTCTCTAACATATACTTACGTTAATGACTTAATAACTCTTATTCATGATCAGTAAAACGTGACCATCAGTCAACTAACATACTGATGTCCATTTATAGCTTATCATAAAGTATGTTTATCTCACAAACATCCTATGAATGATCAGGGACAGTTTATAATATCATTCATAATACTTTATAGTTTTACTATCAAAGTCACATACTTTGATGATATAAAGCTGAATATCATATTCAAGGTTCATTTTAGTAATAAGTATAAAATAACCAATACGCATTTATTATATAAAATATCTCTAAATAAACACAATGTTTGTTTAACATAATCTATACATCTAGGTCTCAAATATATTGGCCTAGGGCATACTACTAACAGTTCTATCTTTAAAAGCAAGAAGAAGATAGATAATAACATTAAGGCCCTTAAAAATGAAGCCCTTATTCCTACTCCACTAGAATCAGTCATGCAAACTAATGTCCATCTAGCTTGTGGGTCGGTTAAAATTATCAGACCAAATGAACAAGACACTATTTCTAGTTGTGACCAATTCTCTAAGTCCAGTACTCCTACAGTAGGGACCCTTCATAAATCTATTTTAAAGTCTTCTCTCAAACCATCCAACTTAAATATTAATCTCCTACATAATAATCCTACTGATGAAAATTGTTTAAATCATGCTTTACTAGGAGGTAATAATGATAATATGGATGATGAACGTGAGCCTAGCCTCGATAAGGTGGACTATGGTGAGGATAACATGGAAAGCTTCCATGCTTTCCGAGAAGATGTCCCCCCTTCCCCCCTCTTTTGAAGATCTTTATTGATCTTATTTCTTTTGTATTGTTGTAATTTAATCAATGGTTGTACTCTTTAATTCTATTTCTATTTTATGTTGGAACGTTCGAGGTTTAAACAACCTCGAAAAATGTAAGACAATTAAAGACTCGGTCCGTGATGCTAGTTGTAGCATTTTATGTATGCAAGAAACCAAATGGGAGAATCCTAGTTTCTTTCATATGCGACATGCCGGCACGTCAAAATTTAAAAACTTTGTATCGAAAAGTGCAAATGGCACTAAAGGCGGATTACTCACGTCTTGGAGTAACACCTTCTCTCTTCTCTCCTCCTCTCAAAATGACTTTTTTATTACCGTCCTTCTCTCATCAAAACAAGGTTTCCAATTTCTCCTATCCAACATCTATGGTCCGACGGATGACGAGTTAAAAGATCAATTCTTTCTAAGCCTTCAACAAATAGCCGAGCAACTAGCCATTCCTTGGATTTTGGTTGGTGACTTTAACATTATTCGATCAATCGAGGAGTCCACGAGAGACGGACACCGTGTTGATCACATCAATGAATTCAATCACATTATCAATGAATTAGAGTTGGTAGAGGTACCTCTCTTTGGTAGAAATTTTACTTGGTCGAGTAAGCGACCGCCCCCCACTTTCTCTTGGCTAGACCGATGTTTTCTTTCTCAATACTTCCTCAATCTCAACATTGTTTCTTCTCTTATAGACCTTACCTACTACTACCTCTGACCACGCTCCTCTTAAATTCTCTCTTTCAAAGATTGGTCACCAACCACCTAAACCACTCAAGCTTGAGAGATACTGGTTGCGCTACCAAGAAGCAACAATAATAGCTCAAAATACTTGGCTCTCTCTCCCCTCCTCCTCTAATTCCGCCCTCTCTTTCATTCAAAAATCCCGTCAAACCCTCCAAACTCTCAAGAGGTAGGCAAAGACGAAATTCTTCAACATCATTAACGAACTAACCGATGCTAAGGAGGTTACCCAATATCTAGATCGAGAGGAGGAGGTTAGACCTTTATCTTCTCAAGAATTTTCTCTAAGGATTTCTCTTCGAGAGAACATTCATGAAATTGCGAACAATCAAGAAGATAGTTGGCAACAAAGATCGTCTTGTATATGGCTACAATTACGTGACAAAAATACTCGTTACTTTCACGCAATTGCTTCTTCCAAAAGGCAAGAAAATTTTGTGCCTCGCATCCTTGTCAACGGAAACTCGATAAGTGACTCGACTACCATTTGCCTCGCCTTCACCTCTTACTACAAATCTTTTTTAGGAGCGGTACAAGGTCCTCCTCTCTCCTACCCAACTCCTCTATTCCCCCCTTATTTAGACATATCTATCTTACAAGTGCTAATCCTACCTTTTTCCGAAGAGGAGTTAAGACACAATATCTCCGAGCTACAACGGGGAAAGTCATCCTGCCCAGATGGTCTCCCATCTAAGTTCTTCTAACGTAATTGAGATATATTGAAGAATGACCTACTCAAAATCCTTGCCGGCTTCTATCAAAATCGGCTTGATCTTTGGCGCCTTAATAAAGCCACTATTACCCTCATCCCTAAAAAAGAAGAAGCGAACCTACTTGAGGATTTTCGACCAATAAGCGTCATCAATGCGCCTATCAAAATCATAACAAAAATTCTTGCAAACCAGTTACAAACATTAATGCCGATCCTAGTGCACAAAAATCAAACGGCTTTTATTAAGCAAAGATCAATCATGGAAACCTTTCTAGCAACGAGGGAAATCGTGAATTTCTACCATAAGCGAATAATTTCGTCTATTATGCTAAAGGTAGATTTCAAAAAAGCGTTTGACAGTGTATCTTAGCCCTTCCTTCTCCATCTCTTTCAGTCCCGAGGTTTCCCAAACCGATAGATCACTTGGATCCATAGTCTACTCATTACCTCTTCCTCCTCCATAAATGTTAATGGCACTCAAGGTCCCTACTTCTCCCACCAACAAGGGCTTCGCCAAGGCGACCTCCTCTCCCACCTTCTCTTCAACCTCGTCTCTGATTCGCTACAACAAATTTTACACAATCTACAATCTTTCCTTACAAGCGCGGCGGTCCTGGTACCACAAGCATTCCAATATGCGGATGATACTATCATCTTCATTGAAGCACACCCGCAAAATTTGAAAATAGTAACATTGGCCCTTGATCTTTTCATGAAAATGTCCATTTTGAAATTAAATTAGACAAAAAGTGGTTTCATGTCTATTGCAATATCCAACGATTGCATCCAGTTGGTGGAATCTCTACTTCGTTGCTCTCGACAATATTTTCCGATTAAGTGTTTGGGTCTCCCTCTTACCATTAAAAAGCCATTGAAGGTAACTTTTCTCCCTCTCATCCAAAAACTTCAAACCCGAATTGAATCTTGGAAAAGTAAACTTTTATCGTATGGGGGAAGGAATACCCTAATCAAGTCTAACTTGGGGGCACTTCCGATATATTATATGCAAGCTTTTAAGTTAACAGTTTGGGTAGTCAATCAAATTATGAGAGTAACAAGATACTTCTTTTGGAAAGGAGAATCAACGTATTCGGGCGGCTATTGCCTAGTCAATTGGAGGAAGGTATGTCTCCCAAAAAATACGGTGGATTAGGTTTGGCGAACCTTAAAACCCAAAATAATGCACTCCTCCTTAAATGGGTTTTGAAAATTGATGTAGATAAGGACGGATTTTGGGCACAAACCGTCGCACCCACACAACGTATAACCGAATCGGCTAACCTAGTGACTACACCTACCACTACTTCCTCCTCCTTCATCAAGAACCTTGCTTCCCTCTTACCAATCTATAACACCTCAACTGAACTCGAAACAACCACATGCCGCCTCTTGTGGAGATGGAGAGCCAATGGAGTGTACTCCTCCAAATCGGCTTATGACTTTCTACAAAACCCCGGTGTCGTATGTCCTCAGTATAAAAGGCTTTGAAAAATAAAGTGTTCGCCTAGAGTGAAATTATTTGCATGGATTCTAATGCAAAATAGAGTTCTCACGGCAGATAACTTGGCAAAGAGAAATTGGCCACACAACCCTATTTGTGCGATGTGTAACCAAGTCAATGAAGATAGAGAACACCTATTCCGAGAATGCCCCTACACCAGGTGGTATTAGATGGCGGTACTCTCCACTATGGGTATCACAATCGATCACGATATTCCATTTATAGATCTTTGGATTCATTATAGAGGTATGCTCGCCAAGGAACAAGCGCAAAAATGGGATATATTTTTGATAGCCGGAATATGGAGCGTTTGGTTAGACAGAAACCGACGGATATTCGCCAACTTCCAAAGGACGAGAAGCATTCTTTTAAGATGGTCGGCAATGGAGGTGGTTAAGTGGATGCAAAACTACTAAAGACAGTCGAGCCCAAGGAACTCTCTGGAGTCCCTTCTTTTATTTTTTTCTCTTGTATCTTTTCTTTTTTTTCTTTTTTCTTTTTTCTTTTCTTGTTTTTTATTTTTAGTTATGTAAAACATTAATGTAATGAGCATGCGATCGCATGTGTTTTACGCATAAAAAAAAAGACTCTCGTATCTGTCCGCAAAGTAAATACCGTTTCCAATGCACTCAGAAAAGTTGTCCGAATCAACAACTACAGTTGAGTTCTTACCCCGAAATAAGGAGTAGTTAAATATATGACTTATTTTATGGAAAGTTTGTTTCTCTTCATTAACTAAGAAGACCATAAAGTTTTTTGTCTGTTCGTAAGCATAATCTTTATGGAACCTCAAAACGAGCAATAATACTACTAATTTAAGGTCCACAATGTAACTATGATGTGATCGCCTGTAGTATTCCAACTCTAGAGAAATTCTTGTTACCTTAGAATCGGGACACACATCAACAGCATAAATTTCATTGAAAGATGAAAGAGCATAAAGCTTTCCTTTAAAACAAATGACATCTGACATTGTAGGAAAATCTCTACTAGAAGTTGGTTTTATATGTGTAAAGAGCCCGCCGAATGAGGAACCACAGATATAGTGACCGTACAATTCATGAATGTCGATCGAGTAGAGCCTTTGCTCCGACATGTTAAAGAAATTATGTTTCTTGGATTTCTCATCCTCTCCGAGCACCAACCATGGGAGCTCTTGTACGGGAGGATGACGTTTTTGTTTTGCAATTAACCGCCAATTGTGACAGATTGCACTAAATTGGTGCAGATCAGCCAAAGAAAAAAAGCTGGTCAGATGCTCAAGCACGTCATTCATTAGGTCCGACCAACTAACCATGATGGTCTGCACGATTCCACAGAACAAACTCTGTTATTTTTTTTTTTTTAGATCAATTACGTTTGTTGAGATTCGAATTTGGAATTTTTCCAAAGTTCTAAGATGTTTTATCACTTGAGTTAACAAGTTTTGGCAACTATGTTAAACTTGAATTTGTGTTAATAATTTTCAAATTATTCTGCAACCTACCATTGTTAATTATTGGACAACAAATTCCCCCCCAAAAAAAATGCTACAGCTCTAAAAAAAATTCTCAACCAACAATTTCTACTATTTCTTGTTCTAGTTCACAACTGGGAAATTATAAGTTCTGTTCTGAAATAAAAAATAATACAATTGGAATAGATCAACCAACAAATTTTGTTCTAGCTTTTTCTTGAAGAGGAGAGGGAGAAGGAGCGAGACCTGGTAAAAGGAGAGGCACGAAAGATTAGAAGGGCTCGTTTTCTCAAGAAGCACACATTTTTTCATGGTTTATGATTTATTTTCTCTTTTTCTAGGAAAAAAATTGCACAATCTGCTCAAAACCCTAAAATCTAGACGTTGGTAGATATTTTTCCTTTTCTTTTGTATTCTCCCAATTTATGTGCTGCTTCCTTATATATTTTACCTTTCTTTCCTTTGCTTCTTGCAAGGAAAAAAAATACAACTTCCAAATAATTTTATGCTTTATGTTTTGTTCATTTCATATAGTTTTATTTTATGTTCTCTTCATTTGAGGCACATAAATTAGCCCCTGCTATGTTGCATTCATACCATTATATGCAAAAATAGGGGTGTTAGTTCGGTTTATTCGGTGACCGAACCGAACCAGTCTATTTCGGTTAAATCGGTCTGGTTCGGTTGGAAATTTTGAGTTATTTGGTTTATTCGGTTCGGTTCGTTTTGATTTTGGTTTAAAAAACCGAATAAACCGAATCGACCGAACTATATATCAACTTTAATTTACAATGATATAATCTTAAATTTTAGATTACATATATTAATATTAATAAATATATTTATTATCTAGGCTAAGAAAATATTAATTTTGACTTAATATTGTATAGATTTCTTTCTATTTCGATTCAACTGAATAAACCGAAATAAAATTCGATTTATTCGGTTCGGTTCAAATTTCGGTTCCATTTTTATTCGGTTCGGTTTGGACCGAACCGACTGAATGAACATCCCTATGCAAAAAGTATATATTAGCATATTTCATATAATATATTTTGAGTAGGCATGTGTGCTTCATATTGCGCATCTTATATATTTTCTTCTTATTCGACCCTTTCATAACAACAAACTCCATCACCAAGATTCACCGATGCATTTCCTCGGCCAAATTTACAATCAAAATCAATGGCCAAGGTGACGATTTCTTCGTACCTACGAGAAGGCTACGTCAAGGTTGCCCCCTTTCACCGTCCTTATTTATAATAGCCACCGAACCACTATCTGAAATATTAAATCATTTCCTATCTAGCGGTCTACTTCAAGGGATTAAATTAGCTAGCACATGTCCACCACTAACTCATTCATTATATGACGAAACACTCCCACTGAATTGCGCACTCAGATCAAACATATTCTTCAGGTTGAAGATGCTGGCCAATCTAAAAAATACCTAGGCTCTTATCTACATGGAGGGATCCGTGTAACCATCAATCATGACCACCTAATCAGAAACTTTCAACTTTTTTATGCTATTTAGTCTTTTTCTTAACTGCATAATACCCGCAAGAGAGGCTGAAGAGTAGGTTTTCTGCAGTAGACGCCAAACATCAGTGGTTGATTCGCATTGCGTCACTTGAGCAATTATTTCGGGGGAGAGAGAAGAAAGTAACCAAGCGAGGATTAGGGAATCTTGCGCCTTCCAGTCGGACTCGGAAATCGTATTATCATTGGGCTTATAAGGATCGAGATACTGAAGGAGATTGTGGCCTCTGAGTGTGGGAATGATTTGAGATCTCCAAATTAAATAATTTGTTTGATCCAATTTAATTGGTATGGGATGAGAGAATGTGACTAATTTGAATAGTTGGCTGGATAGAAGAATAGGGGGGTCATTTGTTTGGGAATTTGAAGAAGGCATATTTGTATTCTCAAGGTATACAGTTGAGTTGGTGAATATTGGTCAGAGACCTGATTGTTGTTGGTAAATTTGAGAGAGAAAAAGAAAATAAGAAGAAATGAAGGAAACTTTTAATTGGACGAAAATATTTTTCTTGAAATGGTTTCAGCGGAAGAGAAAGAAGTCAATGAGATAGAGAGATTTGGCAGAATTTGTTGTAGAGAAAAAAAAAGATACGAGCTTTGGCTCTTTCATGCTCATGATACCATGATAAACAATTAAAGAGAGAGGAAATTTGTTTATTGTATTTTATTTTTGGATGATTGATACATGAGAGTTTCAGACTTCTTTTATAGGAGACTTTCAAATACAAACGCCTAGAATTAAGTACCTAATTGATAGCTAATAGATCCCTAATTATACTCCTAACCAAATATAAAGAATACAGAAAATCAAGAGATAAATACATGCTATTTTTGCTCCATTGATTTTGAATTGAAAAAGAGGCAATCCTCTCCAGTAGCTTGTATAATGGATGTAACTGTCATTAAGCTTATCCAGATGGAAATCCAAAATACTCTCTCAGGCCCGCAAACTCATTTTGATACGATCGGTACTGGAATCTCTACCGATCTATCACATGTCCACAGAATTAATCCCAGATAAGGTAATACTAAAACTAAATACTATAATCAAAAAAAAATTTTGGGGTAGTCGCGAAGATTCGAATCGGTACCTTGCGTGGTGCCGATGGGACGAAGTGATCAAACTGAAGTTCAAAGGCGGTCTTGGTGTTAGAGACCTACAAACTCTAAATGAAGCGTTGATCCTAAAATTAATGTGGAAATTAGCTTCGAACAACTTGGCTATATGGGTTGATCAACTAAGAGGTAAATATTATCCGAGATCTAATTTTTGGACCACGCGCCGTGTGAACGACTCATCCTCCTTTTGGAAGGCTCTCATGAAACTGCGACCTACCATCCAAGATACTCTATCATGGGAACTAGGCAATGGTAGATCCGTTCATGCATTTGGCCGACCATGGTTCAACGGTTGGAGGAATTACGCCCCATGCAACAGGAGAGAGCTAACACTTAGGGTCTCAGATCTATTTGATCATAATAACAATAGTTGGAACATGGAATTAATATCTACTCACTTTCCCAACACACCTTCTTCTGTCTTTACTTCAGTTCCATACTCTCCTACTATAAATGATGAACGTGCTGATAGACTAATCTGGAAAGAGACCCAACAAGGAATTATCATCGTCAAAGAAGCTTATAAATTTAGAATTGATAGAAAATGGGAAGATAACAATATCTCCAACCCTAGCGACAACTGGCTATGGCGAGCAATATGGAAAACTCCACTCGTCCTTCCTAAAATAAGAATCTTCCTATGGAAAATATGTAAACAAGCTATTATGTCGCTAGTGGGGCTTCATAGGCGATTCCCACAAACAAACCAACAATTCCCACAATGCAACGCAAACCCCGAATCCATTCCACATATCCTGATGTATTGTACCTCGGTGATGGCTGCTTGGAACCGAACCGAGACCATTATCATTGACCAAACTACTAACTCCGGAAAACAGCTTCTAACTCGACTGTTAGAAGCAAACCCAAAAGAAAAATGGCCTTTCATTGCTTCCAAGCTCTGGGCCATTTGGAATACAAGAAACAACTTCATATTTCATCACCAATCTCCAAGTCCTACAAAAACTATAAAAGAGGCTGATCACTGCCTACATGGCAAAAATTTCCGGAAAGGTTATTCATAAGCCGGTCCAATCTCTACAAACTACCACCTCACCACTTGTATGCTACATGGACTTCTACTTAGACCAACAAGGAAAAAGTGGAGGAGCCTTCATAATTAGAGCTCGCAACCAATCTGATGTCTAGATTCATATCCAAAATATGGGCCCCGTTGATCATCCATGAACAGGTGAATTCAGAATAATGACTCAAGCGCTACAACATCTAGCCACTCACTTCCAAGATACCTCTTGCACGCACTACTCGGATAATATGGAAGTGATCGACTGGATGCGTGACTCCATTTCCATGCAACAGGTTTCACATTGGACGGCTTATCATGATGCCATGAAATGCAGAGAATTCAAAAGGAAGGTCAAGAACCCAAGTTTTTTTCATGTTCCAAGAGAGTCAAACCAAGAGGCACATCAGCTAGCCAACCTAGTAAGAGTATTCAATATCAACTACCAAGACTCGGTCATGCCGACAATCAGATGTTGATATAATGCAATTTGAAGGATAATAGGGCTAATGGTTCATTTTCAATTTCCAGGCATAGATTGTAAGCTAGGTCTTCTAATTCATACTTGATGTACTCAATTTTCGTTTATCATTGATGTAAGATTTATTATATACTTTGTACCATACCAACTTTAACTTATTAATGCAATACCTACGGGTTTTATCAAAAAAAAAAAAAATTCCTTTCATAACAATGATACGAAAATAAGGAGATCTAAACATGTACGCGACCAAACCTTTGTTCATGTTATATACTCCTAATTTACACATACTATTTTTCAAAATATCACACCAGATATTAATAAATGTACGAAGTAGTAACAAGTTGATCCTAGATAAGAATAAACAATGAATCATATCAACGGGCTCTATAACAATTTATTTCAATCCCAGTCTCAAAAAACCAGGATTCAAAATCCCGGGAACTCAATTCCTAATTATTACCTTCAAAAAGCAGTAAATCATTTCCACTGAAAGTCTCAAACTCAAACCCTTCTTCAGTTTAGGGTTTAATAAGTAATAGAGAAATAGAAAGAGAGATTAACAGTGAAAGAGAGATCAACAGAGAAATGGGGGTTCGGATCCGACTGGCGCGATTCGGGTGCAAAAACCGGCCGTTCTACCGCGTTACGGCGGCGGACAGCAGGTCGCCGAGGGACGGGAAGCATCTCGAGATCTTGGGTTACTACAATCCATTACCTGGTAAGAATTTTAATTTGTTTTGTTAATTTTAGACGCGAGTTTTGTATAAGTAAATTTTTTATGTGAGGGAAATTTGAAATGTATATGCGTTTCTCCAGTAAATATAAAATATTTGGCTCTAATTAAGCGTCAATTTTGCAACTGAGGTTCAAATGAACCTTAAGCTTAATTTTATGTAAATAAGCCTCAATTTAATCTAATTTAAGCATCTCGAGATCTTGGGTTATTATAATCCACTACCTGGTAATCATTTGTTTTTGTTTTGTTAATTTTAGATGCGGGTTTTGTGTAGTTTCTTGTTTTTTTGAAGGGGGTTTGTGTACGTTTGTTATGATTATGCTTGGAAAATTGTTGTGTTTTTGAGTAAATATTGAATATTTGGCTCTAATTAAGCGTTGAATGTATAATTGAGGATCAAATGAACCTCAAATTAAGCTGGATTTTATGTAATACGGTTCAATTTTTAATCTAATTTTTTCATTGTTTAACCCTCCTTTGTGCGATAATGCCTCATTTGGCAATCATTTCATCATGATTTGAGTATTCCTTTGTTAATAAATCAATAAAAATGCATTTTAATTTCATTTAATTCATATTTGTTATTTATTTATATCTTTATTTTTTTTAATTGCAGGGAAAGATGGAGGCAAGAGGATGGGTCTCAACTTTGATAGAGTCAAGTAATTTTTCTAATTCCCTTTTCATTTCATTTAGGGATTATTTTTCAAAAATATAAAAAAAAAACGTACTTTTTTTAATACTTTGGAAAACCCCTTATATCATGTATTTAATGCATAAAATTATCCAAAAATAATATACTTTTTGTATAAAGCTATCCAAAGGTATTTTTGAGTTGTTTGATAATTTTATACACGATAAATTATAAGAAAAATACAAGATGAGGGGCATTTTGGTCCAAACAAAAAAAATATCAGAGTTCTTTTTTTCAAAGTGTATGTTTTAATTACAAAAGAGTCCCTCTCTTTCACCGATTTACAATCCAACCCCTCAAGTTTTTCAAACACCCCCATATTTTCTGAATATTCTTAAAACCCATTATATCAATTATTTTGTGTATAAAGTTATCCAAACACATTTCAATCATTTTCTATAATTTCATACGCAAAATAAATTATAAAAAACAACAATTGTATTTTGTTTCTAAAACAATCCAAGCATATTTTTTATGATTTTTGCAGAATTTCACACACAATAATTTATAAAAATATACTGCACAAATATTTTTTTCTCTCTTAGTTTTCAGAAAAGATAGGTTTTTGAAACTTGTATTTACAAACAAGTCCCATTCCTTAAACTCTCTCTTTGAGCAATTTACAATCTGACCCCTATTCTTTATTATGTGTATTATATTACCGAAAAATTATTATGTTTTGCACAAAATAAATTATAAAATTAAGTACTGTATAAAAAAATTCATCCTATTTCACAGGGATTGAAATGATTATTGATTCTAATTACATCCAATTTCCCCATTTTTCACCAATTTACAACCCACCCCCTCCTCATATCTTGAAAACCCCCTTTTGTATATAAAATTATCCAAAATATGCGTATAAAATCTTCCATTATTTTTTAATTATTTTTGCGTAAAGAATTATAAAATCACACAGACCGTAACATCTTGTGCTGTAATTACAATACCAAGTCCTCCTCCCCTTTCGACAATTTACAATTTTACCCCTCGTATTCTTAAAACCCCTTTTCATATATAAAATTATCCAAATTATACGTATAAAATTATCCAATTATTTCTGCTTCAATAATTATAAAATTACACAGACCGTAACATCTCATCTTTATGACCGTAACCCCCCCCCTCTCAATTCTTCTTTCAGATACTGGCTCTCGGTCGGTGCCCAGCCTTCAGAACCCGTTCAAAGAATCCTCTTCAGAGCTGGAGTTTTGCCTCCTCCTCCAATGCTTGCTATGATGAGAAAAGGCGGGCTTCGTGATAGAAGGCCCATGGATCCTATGACAGGACGATATTTACAACAGGATGAGGAACAGAAGGAGGAGGAAAAGATTGAATCTTGATTCTTGAATTTGGATTCTTGGTTCTTGGATGTTGAGAGCTTGGGTGTTTTTGGATATGATGTGACTGTTTTTTGAACTTGAGACTTGTTTTAAATAATGGACTTTAGTTTGATTGGGATGGTATTCTATTTTTTAATATTTTGTTAGTTAATTTTCAATTTTATTTGTATAATTTACAAACATATACAAATTAAATCATGAAAAAATTATTGGATAAAGGCCATTTCAACTGTCAGATCCAGTACAGCGAATCCCCTTCAGAGCTGGTGTTCTTCCTCCTTCAATGCTTGCAATGGCTCGCAAAGGCGGGCCACATGATAGAAGGTCGATGGATCCTATGACAGGACGATATTTACAACAGGAGGAACAGAAGGAGGAGGAAAAGATTGAATCTTGATTCTTGGTTTTGATTAGTTGTTTTGGGTCTTGAATCTTGGATCTTGAGAGGTTGATTTCGGATGTGGTGTGGTGTGGTGTGAGGTGGACTGTTTTTTGAACTTGAGATTTGTTTAAAATAATGGGCTTTAGTTTGTTTGTGACGAATTTTCTTTTATCTTTTGTTATTTTTCAATCATTTTGTTATAAGTTCACACAAAATAAATCATAAAATTACTGGATAAAGACCATTTCAACAATTTACAGACAAGCTCAACCGTCAATCCAGTATGTATAGCAAATCCTGTTCAGAGCCGGTCTTGTTCCGCCTCCTTCAATGCTCGCAAAGGTGGGCCACATGATAGAAGGCCGATGGATCCTATGACAGGTTGATATTTACAACATGAGGAATAGAAGGAAGACAAGATTGAATGTTAATCTTGGATCTTAGGAAAGATTGGATCTTGAATCCATGATCTGGATTCTTGGATCTTGATGTGGACTCTTTTGGAACATGAGAGGTTGTGTTGTGTGTTTTTGGATATGATGTAATGTGTACTGTTTTTTACACTTGAGATTTGTTTTAAATAATGGACTTTAATATGATTGATGATTTTTTATTTTATTTTGTTAGTTGTTTTTGCGATCATTTCTGCATAATTTCATACACAATAAATCATGAAAAAGTACGATCCAACCCCTCGAGCCGTCAGATCCTGTATAATGAATCCTCTTTCGAGCTAGTCTTCTCCTTCCTCCCCCAATGCTTGGCATGGCCAGGAAAGGCGGGCCACGCGATAGACAGCTCATGGATCTGATGACTGGAAGATATTTACAACAAGAAGAGAGTGAGAAGAAAATGGAAGAAAAGATCAAATCTTGATTCTTGGATTTGGATTCTTGAGAGGTTCTGTGTGTTTTTGGATGATAAATATGTGGACTGGTTTTGAACTTGAGATTTGTTTTAAATAGAATGGACTTCAGTTTGATTGTGATAGTTATTTTTGTTAAATTTTCAATCATTTCTGTATAATTCAATACACAAATTAAATCATGAAAAAATTATTGGATAAAGGCCATTTCAGCCATTTACAAACAAGCTCAACTGTCAGATCTGGTATAGCGAATCTTGTTCAGAGTTGGACTTTTGCCTCCTCCACCGATGCTCGCTATGGCTAGAAAAGGCGGGACACGTGATAGAAGGCCGATGGATACAACGACCGGCCGGTATTTCCAACAAGAGGAAGGGAAGGAAAAGATTTGTTATATTATTTTATAAAAATAATATTGTTTAAATTTTAAAACTTGATATATGTATTAATATGTATCAAGTAATTAGAACAAAATTCAACCGTTCATTTGATTCACAAAATCAATGGTTGGATTTCATTCATTCTATGCTATATGGATCCATATATTTAATTGAAATGATAAAATGTGAAACTGTTACAAATATGTTAATGGAGATTTGTCCTTGAAGAGCAAGTTACATGGCCTCATCAATGAAAATGAATTTGTGCATTAATGAGATTTATTTTCTCATGCGTTGGGCCACTCAAATTCCACTGGTTCATATATATGGTATATGATCAAATGGAACATAGACTTACCTCTTTCTCTCCTCTCCTCTTAATACAAAATCCTCCTCATAATAGAAACAAATAATTATCTTTTATTCTCTTCGGCCTACTACTTGATATTCGAAAAATCTGATGCACGACTTCGCTTTCTTCGAAGCGAAGTTCATCCACTCCGCGACAGTGCTACTGGCGTGGATTTGAGGGTTCTCGAGGTGTAGAACCTTGGAGGTAGAATCAATGATTAATCCTGCACTTGAGGGTAGGGGTGTTCATTCGGTTACCGAACCGAACCGGTCTATTTCGGTTAATTAATTCGGTCCGGTTCGGTTGGAAATTTTGAGTTATTTGGTTTATTCGGTTCGGTTCGATTTTGGTTCAGAAAAACTGAATAACCAGAACCGACTGAATTATATATCAACTTATTAATTTACAATGATATAATCTTAAATTTTGGATTACACATATTAATATTAATAAATTTAGTCATTATCTAGGCTAAGAAAATATTAACTTTGACTTAATATTGTATAGATTTCTTTCTATTTCGGTTCAATCAAATAAACCGAAATAAAATTCGATTTATTCGGTTCGGTTCAAATTTCGGTTCCATTTTTATTCGGTTCGGTTCGGTTCAAATTTAATTTGGTTCGGTTTAATTCCGTTCGGCCTTATTCGGTTCGGTTTGGACCGAACCGACCGAATGAACATCCCCACTTGAGGGCGTAATTCTCCTTTAGGGCAGTCGAGGCAATGATCTCACGGCTACATCAGGCCAGCTCCCATTTTATACATGATTATCTATTTATTATTCTAATTCAATTATCTTATTATTATTATTATTATTATTATTATTATTATTATTATTATTATTATTATTATTATTATTATTATTATTATTATTATTATTATTATTATTATTATTATTATTATTATTATAAGATTTAAACAAAGAATCTAAAGGAGAATTAAACTTGTTAGTGAACCAATCTATGTTGCGCGGATACTTCAAATATTCAGCGGTATCGTATCGGATACTGTATCGGATACTTATACCCGTTCGGATGCTCGGATACCGTATCGGACACGCCACGTGGCGTATCATAATATTTTATTCCAAAATAATACCGGATACTTCACAGATACTTCCCGTATCCGCATCGGATACTTCTAATGTAAGAATATTTATTCTTAAAATATATGATTACATATATAAAATCAATAAAATAAGATTAAGAAATCTAATTATTTAATTAACTATAACAATAAATATTCTACATTAAGATATTTCTATAATAACAAGTTTTTAATATCTCCTACATCAAAGTCTAATATCTAAATATATATATATAAATTAATTAAATATATAAAATATGATTGATAAATAATAAAATAATATATAAATTGCCGTATTCGTATCCTAGATTTTTTTAAGATTTGCCGTATCGCCGTATCCGTATCGTATCCGATACGATGTATCCGTGCAACAGAGGAACCAACTGTTTTACAAGTCGTATCCGTGCAACATAGGAACCAACTGTTTTACAAGTCAAAACATTTGAATTGATCAAATAAATTTTATACGTGAAATTCATCGTTTATTATAAGTTTTAACATTATACAATTTTTATTATAAAAGTATGGTCAGTTATTTATGCTTGCTTATTTCGTTGACCACTGGTCTACCGACTATTACCATATTTTAATAGATCTGTAATGATCATATTATTCTATTGCTTTCATGCATGAATGCTCATATTATTTTATAGATCTGTTATAGATCTGTCATGATCATATTTTTTAATTCAACATTTGAATGAAATTTAATTGTTTATTCCTTTCATGCATGAATACTTATCTCTGTTGATATTGATCAAATAAGACAAGAATCAGAAACTTGTTAGACAAATAATAAAAGCCACAAAACAAATTATTTTCATTTCGTTAGATCTGTTTACAAAGCATGAATAATTATATTACCCGATCTGCTATTTGTAAATTGTTTTACATTATTATTTCATTAGATCGGTATTTATATCAAATATTTTACTTGGATCTAACAGTTATTAAAAGCTTCAATTGCTAATTAATTTTGCTTTATTATGAATTTCAGATTTACATTTTTGTTAATTCTTTTGTTGAGTTTTTTTATCATGGCCACTAGGGATGACCTTATCAGTATTAAACCTCACAAATTCGACAGTACATGTTTCAAGCGTTGGCAAAGTCAAATGCAATTCTGGTTCACTACACTTGGCTTGTGGGTAGCAATAGAACCGGTCTTAACCCCTCAAACGTTGTATCCATCGAAGACAACAATGACAATAGTACCAAAAGTGCTACAGATGATAAAGGCAAAACTCCCATTGATTATGGTAAAATCAAAACTACCACAGATTCTGGTTCCTCTGATAAAATTTCTCAGTCATCCAGCTTATAAAACTTTTGAAGAGTTAGATTTGTTTTGTGAGGAGAATTCTGAAAGGCAGATCTACTTTTTGTTGGCTGAATTGTGTGTTGAAGGCTGAGGAAATGGCGAAATTGGCTTCCACAACGAGTGACAAGAGATCTCAACGCCTTTGTTAGTGGTAAGATAGAACCAAACCTTATATCTTGTTTATTATGTTAATTTTTGTACCGATTTGAGATAAGATTAAGGTTTACTTCACAAATTGTGTAAATTTCTCATCTCTTTTGTAATTTTACTTCAATTAGGACGTGCCTTTCTAATATTCACTGAATTTCAAATTTTTGCAGCCAAATTTCTCATATTTGGCTAGCACCATGCAACGTTTCGTCTCTTTCGGCTGGTACAGGGACTTCATGTGAGCATTTTCTTTTTTTCTTTCTTTAGATTTTTTTTCCTTCTTATTCCTTAGATTTATCAGCTTTATCTTGCATTATTTTTTTTATGAAATCAGGGCTTTTTATAATACCTAACTTGAGAATAAACTTGTGAGTGTGGCTATGAAATTTTACTTATGCAAACAAAATGAGTCCAATAAATCATTGTACAAATTCTTCAGCACTGCTTTTAGTATTTTCTTATAATTATTTTATTATTACTGTTTGAACTTTGAATTGCTAACTGGGTTAGTATTTTCTATTCCTGTTTTGTTTTATAATATAATTATCATTACTGCATTTACATATTCAACCCTTGTTTGGCCAATAAGGAATGCATGACTCTCATATTAATACTGTCATCACTACATAAACCCTTAAATCAGAACAAAGAAAGACAAAAAGTCAACTGGTACAAAATTAATACGGCAATTCTTGTTACCGTAACATACCATGTGTAATAAATGAAGAAAATGTTTAATTAATCAAGTATTCAATTCCTTAATATGAATTAGCTTAATCTTCATTGGTATTAAAAATACATTTGATGTTTTTTTAATATTGCTTGCTTACTTATAGTATTCAATTCAGGTGCTGTACCCTATGGTGCGAAGATAACAGTTTACCTATTATAAAAATTAATCAAGTATTCAAATCAAACAACAGATTCAATTCACATAACGGATCCGAATCAAACAACGGATTCAATTCACATAACGGATCCAAATCAACTAATGGATCCAAATCATCCACCGGATCCAAATCAACTAACGGATCAATTCACATGATGGATCCAGTTCTCATAATGGGTCCAGTTCTCATAAAAGATCCAGTTCACATAGCGGGTCTAGCTCTCATAACGGGTTCAATTCGGGCAGAATACCACCGAGTCCGTCTAGGAGTCCTCGAGTCAAATTACCAAATACTATTGAGTCCGTATATAGGTAAATATTTTTATTTATTTTTCGTTTATGTTATGTATAGTCTTTTAATCTTTAATCATTAAGTTTATTTGTTTCTCTTTTTGCATATATATCCACTACATAATTTGAACAATACATCATTTTTTCTATCTTCAGTATTGGATTATGAATGTACAATTTTATGCTTCGTTAACTTTGTAAGGATCTATTTTATCTTATTTTTTGTTATGTCAATGGATGAAATCTTGGATTCGCTCATTTTGTTAGATGCAACTAGGGTTGGCATTTCTCTTTCTCCCTATGTTCAGTTGAATACATATATAAAAGTTTGTCATTTTGTTTACCATGAGTTTTTTTGTTGTTCTATCTGGATCTTTAATTCCATCTTGCAATTCATGATTTAGTTTGAAATTCCATCTTCGACTCCATTTGTTTGTATTATAGTTTCAAATACATTCTACACTAACACTACACTAACACTAGAAATTTAATCTATTATTACGTTTTCGTCCCTAATATTCTTAGCAATCACATTTTTTATGTTATCTTTTTTTTTCAAGAGTAAAAAATTCATTTACATGTAAAAACTTTTGAGATTCAAATTGGTAAGGTTTATATTTAAATTTTTTTATTTTATACAGGAAGACAAAGGAATGTTTAGCAGAATCTAAAAGAAAGTAAGGTAATTGGAGTCATAGGTTCAAGATGGAGAACTTATTGCAAGTAATAACAAAATGGTGTGATCAATTTATATCTTTTGTAATTTATAAGAATAATTTTATATATTTAGAAGATATTTTTATGACGTTATTGTTATTTATTTGTAGAAATCTAAAGCACTAATGCCGAACTAAAAACCCTAAAGGTTGAGCTCGAAAATTAAAAGGTAGAAATATTTTTGCACGGTGTTATTCTTATTCAATTAAATAATCATATTTGCATTTATTTTGATATATTCTTTAGGGTATTGCAGGGGCGAATTTTATGGAAATGCTAGAACTAGTTTGCAAACTTAGGACAATATTATTTTGGGTTTAATAAAACTATGGTTATTTAGTTTTAGATGTTTAACAATTGTAAGGTTGTCATTTTGGTACAGTAATTTAAATTTTCTTGAATTTTCAATTTTGTGATCCTATAATCATATTGTATAGATTTATTGAATATAAAAATTTGTTATGATTTTTTGGTATTTAGTATGGTATTCAATATATATTGTTTGGTGACATTATGTAATGATATAATTGTGTGATGTTTTGGCAATTTGAAATGCCACCATTGATGTTTAAGGTGCTTTATTATCTAGAACAAAAGTATTTCAAAATGCAGTTTTTAAGCATTTTATGTTGCTAAATTGATTATAGGCGACATTCTGAAATGTTGTTTTAATATATATATGCTTATTTTGTTGTTAAATTTAATAAATATAATTTGGAAATTATTTTGATTTATGTGGATGATTGTTTAAATGGTTTTTGGCAGTTGTTACATTTCAGTCATTTAATTGGATCCGGGGTGTAACAACATATTTTGTATTATGACTTGTATAAATCTTGTTTAATTCAGAGATAATTTCTAATATAAATATTCATTGTTTTTTCTTTTATAAGTTGTTTCTTGAGATTATTTATGTAAACTTTTCATGATTATCAATTCATAATATTAACTTAATGTGTTAATCGCAAAGTACATCATTACTCACATCTAAGTAGTATTGTATTATTTTTATGCATAATCATACTAGAATTATTTTTCTACTAATGTATTTAACATTAGACTTAACTTGTGAATATTTGCTTTTTGTGATGATATTAATTTTTCTTTAGATTATTTATTTATCCTCACATATTTGACATATACAAAATAAAATAAATGATTTTATAATGATTAATAATAGACTTCAAATTTGCATGTGTATTAAATGTTCCTAATCCTACCTTCTATTTTCTTTGTCAAAAAAACCTCTATTAGTATATAGCTTTAATTATAATTTTACCTCTATACATTTTTTTGAGAAAAATAGTTAATAAAATTATAAAAAACGCAGCAAAGCGCGGAGAATTTTCCAATTAACAAACACTGTAAGACAGACTGTAAATTTGGTTGGTGATTTTCACTCTACGCGCACTTGCTATTTTAAGACCCCATAATATATTATAATTCCCTCGTGAATTTGTCTTTACACAATTCTTCCATCAGTTTTTTATCCAATATTATCACAAAAGAAAAAATATATTGTTCTCAATCTTCCTTCTTTTCTTTACCACCAAAGATGGGGCCAGTTTTCGAAGTTGATTTCTTCATACCTGATCCGGTTAAAGATGGAAAAAGAATTATAAGAAGGTTGACTAATAGAGTTATTAAGAATTCGGGTACCATACCTACAAATGTCACGGCTTACAACTCATACGAGCTGTTTTCGCGACGACTACTTGTTAACGCAACGTGGGATGTGAAAGGCGATTTATGTTATACCAGCAACAAACTTGGGAGACAGCCCTCTCCCAAGTCCACCCAACAAAAGAAATCAGGAAGTAAGACACTCGATTCCCTTAAAAAGCGTCCAGGTTCATCGAATAGAAATTCTCCCATTATGAATGAAAATGATGTGCCTACGGGAAAAGAAAAAAAGACTGAAAATGATGAGGAAAACAAAACTCAAGAAAATCCGTATTTCTTCGTGCATTTGCATAGATTGAAATCTTCCATAACCCTGTGGATTAGACGTTCGGATCTGTATGTAATTGCCTTTAAGGGTACGAATGGAGTATGGTATGAGATGCTACATGTTCAACAGGGATGTCAAGAGATAGCGAACTCTATGATGCTTCCTTTTTCTGGAAACTACGTCCAATCAACAGATAACAAATCTGTGAAATTTGAAGAAAATAAAATTAGTCTTGAAATATTGATTTCCATTGTGGAAAAATTGAGTGCATATTCTTATACAAATAAACATTCTCCGTGGCAGAACTACATGCAAATAATAATATTTTTTGTTTCTGAAACGACAAGATTCGAAGATATACATAATAGAATCAAACATATATTAACATCAGAGTTGGAAGATGTTATTGGAATAGAGCACGCGATTTTGTGTACGCAATGGAGTCACTTGTCATGTGAAATTCTGATGTACGGTCCCGAAAAAAATCAAGAATTCGGAAAGAAAAAGTTACGTATAGTGTTATCAAGCGCGGTACGCAAATTGAAGCCAACAGCGGGAGCGCTACATGGAGATAAGGGCCCACGTATCAGCAAAGCATGAGTTCACATTGAAGTCAGATAATGCATCTATCTGAGCATTTAACACTTGTATCCGAAACATGACTCTTTAAGCTATGTTTTAATCTATCTTAGCATTTTAGCACTTGTAACCCAAAAATGACTATTAAGTTATGTTTCATTGCATTTTGCTTTACAGTTTACTGTATCAAAATCTGCGATATTGCACTTTTGCTTTCTGTTAGCATCTTTTGTTGTATTAAATGATGAGTTCAAAACATTATAGATGACGAGATAGCAATGGATTTCAGTGGGAAAAGACATAAATTGGTTTGCTTTATTAACAGCATAAGAGATATCAGGCCTGCTCAACATTTCTTACTGGAGGCCACCGATGCGATGGTGCTCCTAAAAAAGTGCCAATCCGACATGAGTTCACCATTGTATTTGGAGAATTGTTCCCCGGCTGGTATAGGTGTTGCAGAAGACTTTGCTCCTTCAACTTAGGCTTTGAGCAAAAGATTCTGAATGTATTGGGATTTGCGTAGATGATAACCGTAACCTGTTTTATCACAATCAATAGCAAGAAAATAGTTAATAGTTCCTAGATCTTTTAGGACAAATTTGATTATTAAGTTTTGATATAATTGAGGTAATTTTGTTACGATCACTTCATGTTATAAGCGTTGTCAACATAAACTAGGATTACTATTACTGATGTTTTTGAGACAACTTATTAAGTTATTAGACTTGTGTAATATGTATTTTTATATACATTTTTAGAGCTTTCTATCATATAAAATTCACCATTAAATCACATAAAATGTATGAAAAATGATTAAAATTCATAAAATTCATTTTTAAATATCTTAATACATTTTTGTGTGATTTTTCAGATAAATGGACCAAGAAAGAGAGATTTGGATGATTTAGATGAAACGTCAACTCTAAAAGAAGAACCGATTTACAAATTTTGGGCTAAGAATAACTCAATCCTCCACAAATCTCCGCAAAAATCATACACACGCATCTCCAACCTTCTACGACCCTTTCAAACCAATCATCCAAGCAAAAACAACAAAATCCGCAAAATAACAAAAAGTTAAACCCGAGAAATCGCCAAGTTGACCAAAAGTCAACTGTCCCAAAAGTGGTAAAACTAGGTCCCAAATTGGAAATCTCGACGAGACGAATCCAACGGTATAACTCTCGTGATCAGAAACCTTCTAGAACTCTCATAAACGACGAATCAAAATCTGGTCAAGTGGTCAAAATCCAACAAGTCAACTCTTCTCTCTCAAATTACCAAATTCAAAGAAATGGTGAAAAACGAGCTGAAAAATGGTTTATCAGCCTTGTCCACTAAAGGCTACCGTTTTCGATAAAACAAACTCCATTCTGTTCTCTTGTTACCCTCTTTTCATGGATATAAAAAACTCTGCAAGTGATGCAATATTGAGAGAGTTATTCGAGTTTGAATATGCGCACACAAACTGTTCGATGAATTTACGGGTCGAAATTCAAACCGGGTTTTGCCTCCATTGTTGAAAATCGAGTTCCGTGAGGAGTTAGTAACTAATAATTGCAGGGGAAGCTTGTAATTAACATGGTGAAGCTCTATGGAAAGGTAATTGGATTTAGAAACGGGTGGAATACGAGTTTGAATCACGACTTTTGGTTATTTTCGAGTTTTGCTTGAGCCGTTGGTTAATCGAGAAATTCCGGAGTTAGACGATGAATTAAAGGGATAAATTCAATGGGAAGCATCGTCGGAGATTTATGAAAAACTTGCCTAAAATACGATTAGAGTTTTCGTTGCGTGAATGACGATTTTGAGCTCAGTTTTTGAGCTTAAGTCGTTAATGGCGGAAAATTGAAGTGGTTGATGATCAAACGAACATAACTCGAGATTTACTCAACGAAATCGCACCATTCAAGTTTCTGTAGATTCTTAAGAACAAAGAGAAGAGATATTATTTTGAAATTTGTTCTAAGAGGCAGTATATCACGAGTTTTAGATGGATGTTTGAAGAAAAATAAGTGCTTGAAAAACAGCATGAGCTGTGTGTGTTTAAAAGGGCATAACTCGATGAATTCACAACGGTTTTCGATGATTCAAAGCCCTATAGTTTCGTAGGAACAAGGAGAAGGGATCTGGATTGATAAATGTCAATGAAATGCGAAGTAAATTGAGTTGAGCTCGAGTTTCTGTTAATGGCAGAATAGGAACAAAATAAGAAGAGGGATTGACTCGCCACGCAGATGACCCGTTACACGGAAATTGCAGATCTTTCGCCACAACTGATCAAATGAGCGACCACTCATCAGAGAAATAACCTCTCAAACATCCCCTTTAACGAACTAAAGCAGACCAATCAAGCCTCCTTAACTGAATATGTCCAGTAGACTGACCCAAACTACAAAAACTTCCATTTCCTTCATTAAATCAATGACTAAACCCTCCATTGGCTGTAGGAACACGAGAATAAAGCTGCAACCTCCATTTTTGACCTGAATTGAGATACTTTCCGCCAAAACAGGAAACGAAAAACTTGATCTACAATTCGCCAAATTCTCAACAAAATTCCTCAAAATCTTAACTGACTGATTACTACACCTTCTGGATCAGATTTCATATAAGTGAAATGTCCGATTTGCCCCTGATTCATTCAGCCAGTCTCAACAGAGAAATATCTCATTTTTCCTTGTCTGTCTATATATATAAATATCCATTCATACAATCCATCATTTCGTACCACCGTTCATACCCCTCATTCTCTTCATCTTCTTCCTTCTTACAACTCTAATCACCATTAATTGAAGCTTGAAAGCAAAGATTTGAGAACCCCAAATTATCGATCTAGGAGGCTTGAGGAGTCAAGAGGAGCTCCAGATCAACTCAAAGGATTTCTTGGAAGGGATTCGTCATCTCGGATTGGTTTGATTCTCGTTTAAACTCTTTCTTTTTCCTAATTTTTCAGATCAAAATTTTTATGTTAAAATAATGAAAAATAGATCAAATCTTGTTTTTCATATCATGAGTAGGTGAATCTAGGATAGAGTTAGATATTTTTATGATGTGTGATTGAAATCTTGCGTTTATTTGGTTCAATTTTGCATAATTGTGAAGTTAAGTCCAAAACACCGATTTATTGCATATTTGCCTAAATCTGTTTGGAAGATGAGTTTTAAATCAAATTGAGACTCACAAATCAGTGTATAGGGATTTATTGATCATTAGAACACTTGGAAAAGGTTCTTGTTTGATTGACTTTTATTTTGGATCGAATTTAAATATGAAAACTGAAAATAGAAGTTTTTAGTTGAACTTTAAGTTTTGATTTATTTATTAAGTGTTTTTGGAAGAAAATACTCAAACCTTACTTCTAGGTCTGTTAATATTGTTTCTTGAGTGATTAATGATATCCATATTATACAAATTGTCAAATTAACCCTATGTTCAACAATAAAATTAAGTTCTGTCCTGCTGCAGTAATTTTTCTGTTTTTTAGTTTTTTTTACTTCAATTTCGAGTCCAAAAAAAATCTGAAAATTTAAATAAATATTTTTCTTTTAAATTACTCATTTAGTAGATAATTCTCAAATCAAATTTTTCCCAATTCCTATTTTTAATCGGTGAGATATTAATTTTTCAAATTTGTTATTTTCCTGTTCCTGTTTTTCTTTTTCAATTCTCTGTTCAGTTTTTTTCTAATTTTTAAAAATATAAAAATAAATAATGAAAATATAAAAAACAGTCACATATGAAATATTTTTAAGTATAAAATTCATTTCTGGAATTTAAAATAGAATTTGTTAAGATATATTTTGAGATATTGCACCATTTTTAACTGCTGGTCTGTCTGCTGAAATTTACAACTTGCTAAATATTTAGCTTAATGCGTTCGCCGTGACTTGAACTTGATTCTCTTCCAAATTTGACGGGTGGCTCACCTCTTGAGCTAGCAAGCTTTGGTCATAGTTATTGTTGTTGTTTTGCAAAGCAAAAAAAAAGGGGTCAGTGGTGGTGCTTGAAAACCAAGATTAGCAAGAGCTGAACATAGCTTCTGGCTCGTGGAGATTGCTTAAGATCATATAAAGTTTTTTTTTTTAAATGACATAAATAATCAGGAAAGTTAGAGTTAGCGAAGCCTTTTATGGATCTCACCATGCAAGAAGACATTATTTACATCTAATTGTCTAATTGACAAATTCATGAAAATAGCTATGGAAAGAATTAACCTGATTATAGTGGGATTAATTACAGGATTCAAGGTCTCGTTATCGTCCACACCTTTTTGCATAAATACCTTGGCGACTAAGCGAGCCTTGTAGCGTTTAATGGATCCGTCGGAGTGTCATTTGAGGCGATAGACCCATTTGCATTTTATTACATTCGGATCACAAGGTCGAGGATCGAGATTTCAAGTTCCATTTGTGAGTAGTGCATTAATTTCAGAAGACATAGCTTCCCACCAATTTGGGTCTTTAGAAGCAAGAGAGAAGCAACTAAGTTCAGAAGGAATATTGGAGGAGTTGCTTGGTGTTTTGTTGTGAGTAGTGCATAAATTGAGAGAAGTTCTTGGGTTTCAAGGAGTTTGTTTACTCGTGATCATTGGATGAGTAGGAACAATGTCTTTGTTGTGTTGGGAACTATTGTCATGTGAGGCTGTAGTGGGTTCTGTTGTAGTAATTCAAGGGAAGGGATTGGAGATCACATGAATTGGTTGTGGAGTTGGACTTGTTTGATTAATTGTGGGCCGTGATTGACTAGGTGGAGGGAATGTTGGGAAAAATAGGGGTGAAACACGAACAAAATCCTCACACGAGGATTTTGTCGAACGCCTTGTGTGCGGCTTTTATGGTTAACTCAAATACTCAAATAAACACCACAAACTCAACCCGATTCACACGATATTGCAAAGGAATAAACAACAAACACAAGTGACACACAAGATTAAGGAAAACTTCTTTGTATTAATTAATTTCGATACGAACCGTACCTCTTACAAATAATACAAGAATAATACTGCTTCTAGGTCGCAACTCACACTTTGAACCTAGGCTACACTCATCACCGACACGGTGGATTACACGCTCGGAAGATCCCAAAAGAATAAAGAAGAGAGCTACCGAACTAGAGAGGAACTTAAGAGGCTTCTACCATACTGGTCCGTACCCAACCGGCGATACGAGAGAGCAACAACAAGAGCAAGTTTCTCCCCCGTTCTCTCTCTCTCTCTCTCTCTCTCTCTCTCTCTCTCTCTCTCTCTCTCTCTCTCTCTCTCTCTTTCTTCTCCTTCTTTTCTTCTTTGGCCGCTCAAAATGAAGCCACGCAACAGAGAGGCAAAAGCTCTCTGTTGCATTTCAAAAGCCAAAATGCCACTTTTGCACATAAGACCCTCTAATTTATATTAATTACATAATTACATAATAAATGGCCCAAGGCCCATTTCATGAGGAGAGAGCCCAACAAACTCCCCCTCCCGACTCATGCGAAGAAGTCGCATCCTCCGCTTTCTTTCTACACACTAGAAGCTTCTTAGCGGGCAACACATTTTTCTTCATATCAGATTTGTTTACATCGATATGGTTCCTCTCATGCAAATCCCTTAACCTCTCACCCATCACGCCTATGCGTTCACCGTTATGCCCACGCTACATATCCTTCTCGCTTTCCGGTTGATTAACATCGGTAAGCGGCACATTCTAGTGAGAGCGATATTTATCGGATTGCCGATTTTCACGAATCGAACTTCGTACCGGCACCGCCTTTTGCGGCTCTTGTGGCGGTTTTGTACCGTCGTCACGTTTACCTTCCGAATACATTTCTTGGATTCCACCATCTTCCCCATGAACCAAATTCATCACCGCGGGAGGTTTATGACTCAAATCAAACACGACTTTAGGGTTTCTAAATTTCGGCTTCTCGTCCTTACCAGTACCATCATCAAGAAATATTACATCTCGGTTATGCGCGGTCTTCTCTCTAGCGAGAATTTTTACGCCATTCTCGCCATTATTCCTTAACCGCAAATGCGACGATTTCGTCGCCATTATTTTAATTGGATTCACTTTCGTACATAATTTCGCGTGCGTTACGTAGAGAGTGCTCAACTTTGCACCACGTGCGACAACAAGAGATCCTTTGGTGAGCTTCCACTTTCCTTCACCAAAACGGCTACAATAGCCTTCATCATCAAGAAAACCGGTCGATAGTAAATTCATCCGTATATCAGGTATGTGTCTCACATTCTTGAGCACCAACTTGTACCCAAGCTCGGTTTCCAAACTCACATTTCCCATGCCAACTACTTTACACCGCCAACCATTTCCCATCCTTACGCATCCAAAATCTCCTTTGGTGTAAGATGAAAAGAAATCTCGTCTCGACGTGACGTGACGTGAAAAGAAGCGGCCGAATCCACTATCCATATAGTATCTTGGCATATGCGGTTGACGAAACCGTCATCACACGCTACTATCACATCGCTATCGGATACAACCGCCGCCGTGCGGTCCTCATCACTATTTTCACTTGATGATTCTCTTTCACCGTGTCTCGTCTCTTTTTTCCATACTCTACACTCTCTTTTAATGTGGCCCAATTTGCCACAATGATAGCACTTAATCCCTTTACGAGAGCTCGACCTTCTCGTAAGCTTGTCCTGGCTATTCGAATGATATGAGTTTCTCATTTCGCTCCTTCCTCGCCTTTCAATCACAAGCGCATCGGATTCCAAAGAGATCCCTTTTTCTCTTCTCCGGGCTTCCTCATTCAACATGCTATCTTTTACCATGCCTAGCGTCACCACACCGTCGGGCGCGGAGTTGCCAAGCGATACAACGAGCGTGTCCCAATCGTCTAGCAAGGAGCTCAACAACAACGCTTGAACCTCGTCATCCAAACTCATTTTCATATTAGCCAATTGATTCACGCAATTTTGGAACTTACTCAAGTGTTCCGACACCGAAGTTCCACCCGTGTATTTTAAATGCACAAGCTTCCGCATCAAAAACGCCTTATTTTGAGCGGTTTTCCTCTCGAAGAGACTCTCCAATTTCTTCCACAACTCGTGGGCATTAGTCTCCAACGACACGTGGTGAAACACGCTATCACCAATCCATTGCCGTATCAACGCAACCGTTTTTCGGTTTGTTTTCTTCCAAACATCATCTGAAGTACCTTCGGGTTTCTTCGCGTCTCCCTCGACCGGGTCGTATTCATCCTTGCAATACAACAAATCTTCCATTCGGGGTTTCCAAATCGAGTAATTTGTGGAATTGAGTTTAACCATCGTACCGACACTACTTTCTCCCTCCATTTGCTTGATGCAAGCTTATCCCATACTAACCACGACTCTGATACCAGTTGTTGGGAAAAATAGGGGTGAAACACGAACAAAATCCTCACACGAGGATTTTGTCGAACGCCTTGTGTGCGGCTTTTATGGTTAACTCAAATACTCAAATAAACACCACAAACTCAACCCGATTCACATGATATTGCAAAGGAATAAACAACAAACACAAGCGACACACAAGATTAAGGAAAACTTCTTTGTATTAATTAACTTCGATACGAACCGTACCTCTTACAAATAATACAAGAATAAAACCGCTTCTAGGTCGCAACTCACATTTTGAACCTAGGCTACACTCATCACCGACACGGTGGATTACACGCTCGGAAGATCCCAAAAGAATAAAGAAGAGAGCTACCGAACTAGAGAGGAACTTAAGAGGCTTCTACCATACCGGTCCGTACCCAACCGGCGATACGAGAGAGCAACAACAAGAGCAAGGTTCTCCCCCGTTCTCTCTCTCTCTCTCTCTCTCTCTCTCTCTCTCTCTCTCTCTCTCTCTCTTTCTTCTCCTTCTTTTCTTCTTTGGCCGCTCAAAATGAAGCCACGCAACAGAGAGGCACAAGCTCTCTGTTGCATTTCAAAAGCCAAAATGCCCCTTTTGCACATAAGACCCTCTAATTTATATTAATTACATAATTACATAATAAATAGTCCAAGGCCCATTTCATGAGGAGGGAGCCCAACAGGGAATGACACCGGCAGAGAAAAAAATAATGGCTTCTTCATGAGGCTGAGAGCTTGAGTTCGGTGCTGGAAGCCTCATGAAAGGAAAGTTGTCTTCTTGAAATGCATGTCTACTCATGTACTCTTTGGATTTTGTTTTTTTTTAAATGGCACTCTTATGAAAAATATTGAGAAATTTTTTAAAAACACCCTAACTTTTCTGAATATTATCCAAAAACCCCTATCTTTTTAGATTTCTTCAAAAACCCCCTATCTTTTTAGCCTTCTTCAAAAACCCCTTAACTTTTTTGAAAACTATCAATAACCCCTCTCATTTAGTTACATTTTTTAAAATGATAATTTTACCCCTCTTATTTAAGTATACTTTAATATTTTAAGGATTGTTATTATTCTCAATATCCAACTTATATTAAAAAAATATATATAATTTTTACAAAAATGTACAAAAAAAGAAAAACAAATTATTTGGAATATTTTTTTAAAATATAATTTGGAGTAAATAGCAATATAATTATAATCCTACAAAAGATATAGGACATTTGCAAAAAAGCTATGTATTATGTCTATACTGCAAAAATATTTTTAAATATAATTGAAAAAAAATCGTTCTGAAAAATATTTTTGAGGTTGGCTGTCATGCTTGCCTCAAAAGTGGAATAATGCAGGTTCTGCCAGTGACGTTGACGGGGCCATGAAATTTATGATTTTTACGCTAATTTCATTTCTAAATTTGGAGTTTAGGCTGAAATATTTTTTATAAAAAGTTCCGTCAAGGACCCTGGCGAAACAGAGGTGGTTCCGCCAGAGGCTCTGGTGGAATTGGTCTTTTTTTATTTTTTTGATCCCGGTCATTTGTAGCCTTAAACACGCTTAATTAGGCAAAAAATAATAGTTCCGCTATGCGCGAGGGCCCTTGGCGGAACTTTTTAAAATTTATTTTTTTAACCTAAACTTCAAATTTAGAAGGGAATTAGCATAAAAATTATGAATTTGACAGTTCCGCCACCTCCTCTGGCGGAACCTGCATTATTCCACTTTTGAGGCTGGTTGTCATTCTTGCCTCAAAAGTGAAATAATGCAAGTTCCGCCAGAGGGGGTGGCGGAACCATGAAATTTGTAATTTTTATGCTAATTTCACTTTTAAATTTAGAGTTTAGGTTGAAAAAATAATTTTTAAAAGTTCCGCCAAGGACGCTAATGAAACTGTCTTTTTTGCCTAATTTAGCGTGTTTAAGAGTGCGAAATGTGGGATTAGTGTCCTAGACCAAACATATTTTGTGTTAGGAAATAGATTATGTATTAATACATTATTAGTTATTCAAAAAAGGTTGTTTCTTATATATCTATGTGTATGTGATGTCAATGTATATTTACATATCTTATATCAATCATGAATAACACTTCGGGTTCACGTCATCATAATATGTGATTCTGATAGTAGAACTATGAACTAACGAATGACATTTTAAACTGTCCCTAGTGATATGTAGAATGTTTATAGAGACAAACATACTTCAGGTAAGAAACTACATATCCACACTAGTATATTCACATACTTGATGATCATATTCTGCTGATCATGAATAAAGGGATGTCAAGTCTGAAATATAGGTACGTGTTAGAGAACACGTACTGGACTGACCACACTATGAGAAGTACATGCCATTAGTGATTCTTATATGAATAATATGATTGTTCCTACGACCTGAGGTCACCATGAATTCCTATGTGAAACTGCATACTTTCATGTGATCATACGTCATCCGTAATGGAATGATAATCAGGGTTATCATTAGGTATGCACTGAATCATGACGAGGATTGTGAGTGACCAAGATGGGATTTGTTTCTCTCGTAAAGAGCGAGATATCTCTGGCCCCCCTGATGAACTAGGACTAAAGGAAATATATGACCATGCTCAAAATGGATTAACATATGTTGGTAATATCATTTTGCATTTACTCAGTCTAATTCCTGACCAGGAAAGAAACTTTGATCAAACTCAAGGATGGCATACTTCTATGTCTTGTGATCAAGACATATATCATAGAACAAAAGAAATAATCAAATATCTATTCAGATAGGTTTATGATTGCTGATCATTTCATTTAATATGGGTAGTCATGACACCAGTCTAGAGGTTACTCATGACTTACGATCTTTGGAAGATCGTTACCAACGTTAAATAGAACCTACCCGGTCACACGTAGAACAATATTCTAGTCGGGAAGAAAACGCTCTCGAAAGGTTATACATATGATGTATACAAGGGTGAAGGAAACAATCAATCATTGGATGATTGAATGTGCAAAACAGTGGTATTATGTTCCCAACGGAATGATTCTATTCGGAACGGAATGTATATATATAAACTGTTTAACCTTGTCTGCCAAGGCTTCTTTTAGGAAGCCCCTATTTCTTTCGGAACGGAATACGTCCATTCCCAACGGAATAGGCGCTGCCTACGGTTTTTCAGTTATGGAAACTGATATTCTTTCGCTTCCCTATCTAGTATAAATAGAGAGGCAGTCCCTCTTTATTTGACACACAATACAGAGACTCCAGGCTGCCGTAATACAGAGAGTAAGAGAGAGAGAGACTCCTGAAAATATTTTTGGACTCGTCTAGCCAAGTTCGGTAATTCCGACGATTTGAAGTTTGACGTGAGTAAAAGTGTACAAGTCTTCTGCTTTGAATACTACCGAGCGATCAATTTGTTCACCCGAGGAGAAGCAAGAAGTTCGTCCGAGTCGAGTTTTAGGAGCACAAAGGAGAAGGAAGCGAGACGTAGCAGTTCAGACCTACATCCGCTATAATCTTCTAGATCATGAAGATCTGAGATATAAATTTTAATAGTTAATTTCGTACTTTTATTCCCTTAAGGATGATCCTAGGACGGGTTGAAGCTGTAGGTTCCACTACGCATATAACATATATGACTATGAATTCCCCAACAGAAAATGCTAGATACTTAATTATTTTCAAAACAATGTTACTCAGTGAATTATTTTTTATAACAGTGCTACTTGAAAAAATAGTCTTTGTGTGTCCCTAATCAATGCACTTGTAACCATTTTTGCTTAGAATAATAGCCAAGAAAAATTATAGACACCCCTTTATTTTTCAACTTCTTATCTCTTATTATGCCACATCACCTCCATTATTTAACTATCGAATAATATGATACGAAAAAATCTTAGCAATCGATTAACCGGTTAAATTTCTATAATTGATATTTAGTTGTGTAAATTTATGTGTTGTTTATTTTTATGTATTTTTAGAAGATCATATAATCTTGCATTTATGATATGGATTGTTATTATTCGTTAATTTCATGATGTATCAATACCATTTAATTAAATATCACATGCATAAAATCAAATGCGTTTTTAGATTTTTATATGTCATTAGTTTACAACTAAGTTTGTACATTTTTAGATTCATGAACAGATTTCATCCAACTAAATATACTTGGATAATACCATGATACGCAACAGCTTTTTAAACTGTATTTATATTGTATTGTTTATTTACCATATTATAGTGTTACATAATTTCAAAAGAAATACAATCACATTACACTAATATGATAAAAAAGTAAAGACTGTTTTGTAATAATGAAGAAATATAGCAGTAATCAAGCAATAATAGCAATAATTATATAATAAGGTCATACAGTAGTTTTCAAGTAGTATCAAGTATCAGATGATGCACTAATATAATGTTCTAGTAAAGTTAAAGGAAGCGAAATGAATAAATCATCAAGTATGAAAACTCATTTAAATGTAAGCAATATTTTAGACCAAAAACCCTTATAAGATATACTTATTTGCAAATTGTATAAATAATAATGTATCTGCTACATTTCATATGAAAAAAATTATTTGATTGTTACTTTTTTTAACAAAACATAAAAAATTCTGCATTATGATAAAATCTCAAAATAAAGATTTAAAACTAAGAAATACACGTCTCAAATAACATCTCATTATATAAGAAAGACTTCCTTCTAAGCAATTCAACTGATACACCTCATTATATATAAAAACAGTTCCCTGTAAACAATTCAACCGAAAGTCAACAATTATGAAACGAGGACAAATAAAGCACCAACAAACAGATCGCATCATTGACACATTTATTTGTTTCGTCGTGCACTTGTTTTCGTTGTTTTGTTAATAATCCAAACCAAAGAGTCCAAATATATGGACCATAGAGAAAATGTAAAAGATGCAAGATTTCAGATGAAAAACTGAAAAGGAAAAACATACTATCAATATACTGTATTGGCCTCTTGTTTGAAGCCCGTAGATGATTATGCCATTTTTTGTTTCTTTTTCATCTTTTATGTTGCAATCTTTAAATCATAAGAAAAGAATGATCTTCATTTTAATTCATACTACGTAGTATGGAGCTTCAAAGTCATCACAGAGTCTGTTTTAAATATTACATTGCATAGATTATACAAATTGTTTCCAGATTATCATATATTTGCGTGTAAAAATAGATTATACAAATTGTCCACTTTTTTTTTTTTTAGGAATTTTGGAGTGGGCTCGTTTTGTCCCCCTTCCAAAGCAATAAATTTATAGGTTCTTAAGAATGTTTTTTACAGACAAAAAACTATAAATTTACAAGTAAAGAAAATAGAAAAAAAAAAAGTGAATGGGTGAAACAAATCCCAAACAGAAGGCCTAAGAAAAAAATAATAATAAAAAAAAAATAGGAGCAATAAAAAAAAGCCCAGATCACTAAAAAAGATGAGCTTATATAATAGGCCTCATGGGTGTCACCCCACACTATCGATTTGCTAGCAATGATGTCAGCATTGGGCTGGTAGTAATTCAGCCATTTTTTCAGCCCATATTGAATAAGCTGTTTTGTTGAAAGTGGGCCGAATTACCAGCAACACTGGTTGGTGAGATTTGACAGGCCGTAATTAATGCTGTGCAATTAATGCAGGCCGACCAAATTCAAAAAAAAATTAATTTTCCCCAAAAATCTCTCCATCCTAGCCCGTATTTAAACCCAAAATTCTGAGAAAAAAATGAAAAAAATGAAAAATGACCCCCTTTCTCTCTCTCGGTGAAACCCCAACATCCACGATTTCCATTTTCCACCTCCACTATCTGCGACCTCCCTCCAACCAGCAACTCCTCCCTTTCGACGGCCTTCTCCCAACAGAAAATCTCCTCCGACAACCTCGACGGCAGTTATTGTGGTTTCTTTGAGGTATTTTGCTTTGTTGGAGGTTTTTTATCTGAATTTATAATTAATTTCTCTGTTTTTTCTTTCTTTCTAGAATTGTTACTTTGAGATTTATGATGGCAAGGTCAAAACTAAGCTTCAGTTGACTGTTACCACTTCAAAGGTCCGGCAAAAGTTCATCTCTTCTTTAAGTCATTTTTTCTTAATTTTTTCAATTTATTTACTGTTTTATGTTTTTCCTATTTCCAATTTTTTTGTCTATTTTTAATTATTTTCTTGTATTATATATTTTTATATTTTTTTTCTACTTTGTTTTATGTTTAATCATTTTTCTGTTTTTCAATTTGACAGTAAAGTTGTTTTTTTCCTATTTTCTTGTGTTAATATGGCAATAAAGCTGGTAATTGTGTCTTTTTTGTTAAAAAATTATCTAAACTTTCCCTATTTTCTTTTGAATAATCATTTTGAAATGGCAATTTTCTGTATAATTATGTCTTTCTTGTGTTCATATGGTAGTATATATAAGGCAGTAAATCTGCTAATTGGCAGTAAAGGCAGAATATTTATTTTCGTATTTTCTTGTGTTAATATGGAAATAATGTTGTTTATTTGTGTTTTTATTTTTATTTTTCTGGCAGTAAATTTTAACAGCAGTAAATTTATGGCATGAATTTGTCGCCAAATTTCTAAATTTTCTATTTATTGTAATTTATAAATTTACTGCTGGACTAAAGGTATCTTTATGGCAGTAATTTTCCTATTTTCTTGTTGCCAAATTTCATAATTTATGCAAAATGAAATTACTGCCACTTAAAGAATGATTTTCATACTATTTTTCCTACCTTTTGTGTTAATATGGCAGTAAAGCTGTTAATTGTGTTTATTTTTTATTTTTGAAGGCAGTAATGTTCATCTACTAGTATTTTTTAATGGCATTATTTTTTGTGGCAGTAAATTATATGGAATGAATTTGTTGCCAAATTTCTGAATTTTCTATTTATTGTTTTTTTCATTTGTTCAATACTAATTTCGTGTTTTTTCAGTGTGATTCTTTTGTTCTTCAGTGTATTTTTTTACAGCAGCAAATTGTATTGGCATGAATATGTTGCCAAATTTTGAATTTTCTGTTTATTGTTTTTTTATTCATTTGTTATATAGTAGTTTGGTGTTTTCAGTGTGCTTCTTTTATTTCTCAAATGTAATTTTTGAATTTTTAAGGGAAACTCGCAAATCAGAATTTGTAGCCAAATTTACAGTGGTAAATTGCGTAATTTCTTATATATATTTTGTTATTTCCTGTTTTTTACCTTTCTATGTATTTTTTGTTTTAATAAATTTTTCTGATCTTATTATTTATCAAATTTACAGCAAATTAGGGTTTGTACTGTATTTTGTTTTTTTTCAAGTGGTTTTATGGCAGTAAACTGGCTATCGTGATATTGAATTTTTCTCTTTTCTCTCATAATTTCTTGCATTTTCGTGTTTTTTGCAACGTTGCAATTATACTTTTCTATTTTTGTATAAATGATATTTCTTTGAATTAATAATGGTAACTGAGTCAAAAAAGGTCACTTTATTAACATTAATTTTTGGATATTAATGGTAATTAATTAAATAGTATTTTTTGAATTTAGTCATAAATTATGCAAAAATGGCATCCTTTTCACATCAATGATTATTTATGCAAAAATTGACTTAATTTAATATTAATGGCATGTTTGATGGTAATTTTTCAGGTAGTAATTGGAAGGAGAAGATTTAGATATTAGGGTATGACTGTACAAAAACGCCAATTGAGTATTATGAAAATTTATTTTTGGCAATAATGTGTTAATGACAATTATTTATATGGTATTTGTTAATTGAATTATTATTTGGGAATATATATTAAATGGTAGAAATTTGTATTTGTATGTGTTATATTAAATTGGAAGGTACTATATTTATATTTGATGTTTGTGGTGTTAATTCCCCCCAAATTTGAGAATTTATAAATGCTAGTTTTTTATTAAGTAACAAAATATGGCATTGTGATGTTAATTTCCATCAGTAACATAGTGGTGCTAATTATTCTAATACTAATTTTGATGGTAAATATTAATCCATTGAAATAAATAAGGTGGACTTTCCTTGTATGGTCGAATGAATTAATGACATTTTTCTAATCTCATATTTTAAATTAATTCATGCCATTATAAAGACCTTTTATCCTTGTATAAAATTGATAGATGTCCAGGCTTGACCTGAAATCTTTTCTTTAAAAAAAAAAAAAAAATTCATGCCATCAAATTCAACCTGGATGATTTAATGCATGAAAAATAAATTCCATTTATATTCCATTTATACTCCAGTTTTATGTATGAAAAATAAATTCCATTTATATTCCATTTATACTCCAGTTTTATGTATGAAAAATAAATTCCATCAAATTCCATTTATATTCATGACTAAAAAAAAATTTCATGTATGAAAAATATTTGTATGTAAACTTAAGCTAATTTTACCACCAATATTTTCCAAAAAACTAAAATTAATGCAATAGAATATATATAGAAGTTAAATTACTAGAAAATTAAATTTATTAAAATTTCTAGAAAATCTAAAATTATTAAAGTGGGGAATGTTAGAATCTTCTGATGCAATATTTTAATAGCAAAGCAAAAATGTAAAGAAAAAAAGTGGGGAAATGTTGAGATGTGACTTTTGGAAAAGGACACAAGTGGTGTATATATCTCTCTCCTGCTGCTCGTAATTCAGCTTTTGGAAAAGGCAAAACAAGAGTGGTTTTTATTTTGGTAGTGAGAGGCACGAAATTTAAACAAAAAAGGTTGAAATTACCATCATGATGTCACTCATGACATAATCGATGGTCCAGGGGGAAACACAGGGGCGGGGAATATTTTCTAAAAAAAGATTAGAAGTAAAAAATGCCAAGAGGTGGCCCATCAAGAACAAGTGGCATCATGTATTTTTTGGTGCAGAGCTCAGCACGCACGTCTCTATCTCCATTCTCCGCATAGCCACGTCACGCACCCACTCGCACCCACTCATTCGTGTGTCACCACACCTTCCCCCGTTTCTCACTCAAATCTGAATTTTTTTGAATAGTAACACTATTTTGAAGAATAATTAATCATATAGTATGATTTTCAAAATATTTGGGTAGGTAGCACTTCCGACAGACCTTCTGGCGGAACTAATCATATAGTATGATTTTCAAAATATTTGGGTAGGTAGCACTTCCGCCAGACCTTCTGGCGGAACTGAAGTAGTTCCGCCAGAGGGTTTGGCGGAATTAGGAAATTTTTTTTTGTTGCTAATCTCGGCCATTTGGCACATTTAAACAACCTTAATTAATGAAAAATGCTAGTTCCGCCACCGGGTCTGGCGGAACTAGGTAAAATTTATTTTTGGCCCAATTTAGACGGTGAAATTGGCCCAAAAATGACGAAAATATAGGTTCCGCCGACCCTCCGGGCGGAACTAGTTAGTTCCGCCAGTGGGTCTGGCGGAACTACACATTTTCCCAACTTACAATCTAACCCAAAAAGTCCAAAAAAATGGTCTAGTTCCGCCAGTGGATCTGGCGGAACTAGACCATTTTCCCAACTTACAATTTGACCCCAAAAAATTTCAAAATTTAGGGTTTAGTAACGGTTTTTTATAAAAAACCGATACTAAATATTAGTACTGTATCGGTTTTTTCGGGAAATTTAGTAACGGTTTTATGGAAGAACCGTTACTAACTGCTTATTTAGTAACGTTTTTTAGAGAAGAACCGTTACTAAGGGTCAGATTTAGTAACGGTTATTTTATAAAAACCGTTACTAAATGAAAAAAAAATTTCCCGAAAAAACCGATACAGTACTAATATTTAGTATCGGTTTTTTATTAAAAACCGTTACTAAACCCTAAATTTTGAAATTTTTTGGGTCGATTGTAAGTTGGGAAAATGGTCTAGTTCCGCCGGATCCACCGGCGGAACTAGACCATTTTTTTGGACTTTTTGGGTCGATTGTAAGTTGGGAAAATGTGTAGTTCCGCCAGACCCACTGGCAGAACTAGCTAGTTCCGCTAGAGGGTCTGGCGGAACCTATATTTTCGTCATTTTTGGGCCAATTTCACCGTCTAGGCTGTTTAAGGGTGCCAAATGACCGAGATTAGCAAAAAAAAAATTCCCTAGTTCCGCCAGGACCCTCTGGCGGAACTATCAGTTCCGCCAGAAGGTCTGGCGGAAGTGCTACCTACCCAAATATTTTGAAAATCATGCTATCTGATTAATTATTCTTCAAAATAGTGCTACTATTCAAAAAAATTCCTCAAATCTCGATCTGACTCCCAACTCCATTACTCCATCTCTCTAGATACTTTGATCTCTCTCCTCCATTATCGGTAATAGCTTGAATTCTTCTATCATTTCCTCAATCAAAACCGAGCCAATTTTTGTCTCATCCGTGAAAGGCCCGGCGGCAGCGCTCTCTCCACATCACGAACATAAAAATGCTCGATAATTGCATCGGCCTGGTAAGCGCTTTTTGTTGTGAATTTTTTATTTTCATTGAGTTTCCATCTCACTTCGTCTTCTTCTTGTGCGAGAGTAATCTGCGACAGCATTTGACGAAGCGCCTCAAATTCGAGCTGCGATTGATCAGACAGAAGGGTTTTAAGATAGTCCGAAGGTCCTCTAAGGCTTTGTATTGGGCTACAGAGACGTATTTGGCTTCGGCATGAGAATAAAGAGAAGGAAGTTTTTGAGAAATAATCTCCTCCCCGCAATCACAATGCGAAAGGTCAATTCTATCTCCCCATCAATTACAAAAGTTGTATTACAAATCGACCACTTCTTTTGAAAAAATATTATATTGCATATTTGCTTCCAGATTATCAGATATTTGCGTGTGAAAATATTCTCATATATTGCTTTCATAAAAATATTACATTGCATATTTGTTTCCAGATTATCAGATACAAGAGATGCACGCACGACATTTAGCTTATCTTTTCTTTTTATGTTTTCAACTATTCATAGCTATATCTTTTGTTTTGGATGTCAAGAAGACTTTTAGCTTATCTTTTTTTTTTTATGTTTTCAACTATTCATAGCTATAACTTTTGTTTTGGATGTCAAGGATGGATGAGCAAAACACAAAAAAAGAAAATAATAAAACATCTATAAACAATGTAACAATTTGCTTTTACATGTCACGTCTTATATTATTTGCGTGTACAATATCCTCATATATTTCTTTCATCTATAAGATAGCATCACATTAATTAAAAAAATCATAATTCAACAACTCAATTATACAAAAAACACACACATGATATGTAATAATTCTGAGCCATTAGATTGAAAATCAATGGACTAGATGACAGAATGAAGAGAAAAATAAAAATTTTAAATGGAGACAATTCATTTGTTTCGTCTTTCTCTACCTCTTTCCTTCCCAACGAAACAATCAATGGCAGATCTCTTTCCTTTCTTCTCTATATTTCTTTCCTGTTTCTCTTTGTTTCCCTTCATTGCTCTATCTTTCTCATTTTATTTTTCTAAAGCAAAACCTTAAATTTGAGATATATGGCGGCTCCAATAGAAGTTTCACATTTTCAATTGATTTCACCAAAAATCCTAGATCTCGCTGGAACGTCCGGTTCGCAACTTTCAGTGAACTGGTATGAATACGAATCGGGTTGGGGAACGGAAGAACCAGAATGCGGTATGCAGGGTGAGTGAAGAATCCGTTAACTATGTCATAGACTAATTAGTGCCCAAGAAAACTTACAAAACTAGTTCAAGTTGATGTTCCTAAGGAGACTTTTTTTCAAATAGCATTTTTTGGAAGAATAATTTATCAGATAGTACTGTTTAAAAAATAATTCAGCCACTAGCACGTCTGCCAGACCCACTAGCGAAAATATATTGATTCCGCCAGAGATTTTGGCGGAAGTGACAATTTTTTTCATTTTTGTTGATCCCGGTCATTTGGTACTCTTAAACATGCTTAATTAGTCAAAAGAGAAAATTCCGCCAGGGCCTTTGGCGAAACTTCCGTAATATTAAGTTTTAAACTTAACAGCCCAATTTAGAAGGTGAAATCGGCCCAAAAATTACAAATTCAATAGTTCCGCCAGAAGGATGAAGAATGATCGCTCGCAAGTTCTCAAGATAGAGAACCTTTACTCGTATCCACGTCGAACTTCGAATAGTCGGAAAATTCTGACTCGGCTAGACAAGTCCGGAAATACTTTCAGGAAGCTCTCACAAAATATCTCTCTCTTAGAAACGACGGTCTCTAGGGCTTATTTCTTGTATCTAATAGAGGGGGGATGATCCTCTATTTATATTAGAGAGGGAGGCGAATGATTGCTCAGTTTCCTAAATTAAGAAATCCTAATCAGCGCTAGATCCATTCGAACGGATCAGGTATCCGTTCAAACAGATGTGTGCTGACTTTGTGAAAACACTAATCAGTGCAGTTAACTTCGAACGGATCTGACATCAGTTCGAACGGATGTCTGCTGATTTTGTTTTCCTCAAACATCTCGTGTTTGATTCGTTCGTCCATCAGTTCATACATCACATGTATAACCATTTCTGAGATAGTTCCTTCCCAACTAGATGTTGTTCTATGTGTGACCGTGTAAGATTCATTTAACGCTTGCAATGATCTTTTAAAGATCATAAGTCGTGAGTAACCTCTAGACTGGTGTCATGTCTACCCAAGTTAAATGAAATGATCAACGATCATAAACCTATCTGAATAGACATTTGCTTATTCATTTTGTTCTACGTTATATGTCTTGATCACAAAGCACTGTAATATGTCATCCTTGAGTTTGATCAAAGTCTCTATCCTGATTGAGAATTAGACTGAGTAAATACAAAATGATATTAACAATACATATTAATCCATTTTGAGTATGGACATGCATTTCCTTCAGTCATTGTTCATCAGGGGGCCAAGAGATATCTCCCTCTTGACGATAGGAACAAATCCCATCTTGATCACTCACGTTCCTCGTCATGATTTGGTGCATACTTAATAATGACCCTAATGATCATCCCTTTACGGATGACGTAAAATCACATTAAAGTATGCAGTTCCACATATAAGAATTGATGGTGACCTCAGGTCGTAGGAACAAGCAAACTATTCATATGAGAATCACTAATGACATTCACTCACATTCTTTGTCATGATTCAGTGCATACTTAATTATGATCCTAATGATCATCCCAGTATGGATGACGTAAAATCACATTAAAGTATGTAGTACCACATATAGGAATTCATGGTGACCTCAGGTCGTAGGAACAAGCAAACTATTCATATGAGAATCACTAATGACATATACCATGCATATTCTCATAGTGTGGTCAGTTCAGTACGTGTTCTCTAACACGTACCTACATTCCAAACTTGACATGCCTATGTCCATGATCAGCAGAACATGATCATCCAGCCCGTGAATGTACTAGTCTAGATATGTAGCTTCTTACCTGAATTATGTTCATCTCTATAAACATCCAACATATCACTAGGGACAGTTTAGAATGTCATTCGTTGGTTCACAGTTGTACTATCAGAATCACATATTCTGATGACGTGAACCCGAAGTGTCAGTCATGGTTGATATAAGAAATGTAAAAATACATTCACAACCCATACACGGATATATATATATATATATATATATATATATATATATATATATATATATATATATATATATATATATATATATATATATATAAGAAATAAGACGTAATCCATTTCCTAGTACAAACTACGTTTGGCCTAGGGAACTAATCCTACAATATGTTCCACATGCGTCACGGAGAAATGGCCATAATGTTAGAGGATATTTCATACTTGTTGGGGATGCGGGTGGATGGCAAGTCCTTTTGTGTGAAGAACAACAATCTTAACTTGGCAACTAAAGCCACAGAACTACTCGGAAAAACACCCTCCGAAGAGATGTACGGAGGAAAAGGGGCTAAGAAAAGAAAAGCGTTGGTAAATAAGAAATGGTTCAGTGATAATTTTTCCGATTTGGAAAATAATGCCCCCTAGTAAGAGTTCAGCAATATTGTAGAGTTTACATGATTGCATTTTTTTACCAACGTTTTATTCACGGATCCGAATGAGGATTCTTATTCGCTCATGCCCTTGGTAATTTTAGAAAATATGGATAGTTTGCTTGAGTGGGCATTTGGGAGTGGGGTACTTGCATACCTGTGCAAGAGAGCTATGCAAAATTACAGGTCCCGATCGGGTAAATATGGGAGGCTACATTCTATTACTACAACTTTGGGCATGGTAATATTTTGTGACCGGACGACCGGTTGTTTCGTAAAACCCGGGAAAAGTGAATATTTATGACAATCTGGATTACAATGATACGATTGACATATTCTAAAGAGATGCAAAAATTAAAGATGACCCCGTGACTACTCATTTGTGGGGAAACCGCGACTTGTTCGACAGCATGCTTGCCAGTGATTTGTTTTGGACACCTTACGAGCCATTCCAGGATAGACTACCACCTATTTGTCGGGAAAAAAGAACTACGGCATTACTTAGTATGCCTATTGATTTAGTTCTGGATCGTCGAGCATTATCGCCCTTAGAGGATGATGCGACAGTTCAGTTATCACCATAAAATACCCTTGGAAATAACTAACGCAGACAAAATTGCTGACAAAGATTTGCACCGAGTGACAAATGGTCGCGGAAATGATTGGCGTAAGGTTCACAAGAATTGGATTATACGCTCGAATGATAAATGGTATTGATTTTTTCAAATGGATTCTCCAGAGCTGTATACCACTTGCGATCATGATGTATACATGAGCTAGTATTGGCAGAATCCTGATCCGTTGATGCAGACAACCATTTCACACGGTAGAGCACATACCGGCCCTATGGGTCCGGAGAAAAGATTCGTGCTAGATTTTAATATTTTTAATATTTTTCAAGTTAAATTTCAAATTTTAATATTTTTAATATTTTCAAGTTAAATTTCATACTTATTTTTAATATTTTCAAGTTAAACCCTAAACCCTAAATTCATACTTATATTTTGTTTATGGCACAAACCGCCATGGAGGAAGCTCGCATAGAGTTTAGAATGCTTAAAAAATTTGGTGCAAGCCTAAGGACAAAGGTAAAGGATGGCATAAATAAGTGCTTAGGATGTCAAAAGCTCATTTGTACTCAGCTTAATGAGTATCCCGGCGATACTGAATGAGGGGTGCTTGACCAACCGACATCACAAGAGGGAGGAGAGGAAGAGGGAGGAGGAGAGGGAGAAGGAGGAGGAGACATCAGCTCACTCAGATGCAGACTCGGAAGCATGCGCGGAAGAGAGGAAGAGGAAGAGGCCGTGGTGCCCGTGATGGAGGTGTTTAGGGTTTATGTTTGTTTATTTGGACTATGTTATGGTTTATGTGTTTAGGATTTATTTGTTTAGGGTTTATGTGTTTATGGTTTATGTGTTTGTGGTTTCTTTGTTTATTTAGACTATGTTATGGTTTATGTGTTTAGGGTTTATTTATTTAGGTTTTATGTGTTTAGGGTTTATGTGTATGTGGTTTGTTTATTTATTTGGACTATGTTATGGTTTATGTGTTTAGGATTTATTTGTTTTGGGGTTATGTGTTTAGGGTGTATGTATTTGTGGTTTGTTTGTTTATTGGACTGTTAGGTTTTTTTGTTAAGTTTTATTTGGATTGTTTTTGTGTTATATTTTTTTAGACTACAAAAACTTAAACATTACAAACTACAAGTTATTAAATATTACAAACTACAAGTTTTTAAATAAAATAAAACAAACTACGCCCTTTGCATGCATCTTCGTTTAGTGTGACCTGGTAATTTACAGACACTACAATTCATTACACGTTTCTCTTTGTTCATGGTGTCCATACTATTCTGGAATCGCACCTCCTGTCTTCTTCTACGTTTCATCCTTCCATTAGTATTTTTCCTTATAAGTTTATAACCAGGAAACTTGAAATTACAAACTTCTACGTGTGGCCTCCATTGTGATCTTTTTTTCACAAGATAGAAACTTTTTTCGTATGTACGCTTCAAATTACCAAAGGAATAACATGGATGAATGAAAGCATCGCTGGATATAACTTTGCGAATACAAACAGTTATGATGTACGAACACGGGTCGTGATATATCATAGGTTTCTTGGCACTTGCAGTTATCTTTGTTGATATCAACTCGCCAGGTCTTTCTCGGAATTTCGATACCACTCGTCATACGTCGAGCTTGTGCAAGCACTTGATAAATACCTTGTTCTACATTATAGAGACTTCATGCGTAGCAGCATTATTGAATCTACGCTCCATTTTTATCATCACTCTATCCGACCAATTCTTTTTCCTTATATCAGCAACAGCCCGATATCTCACGTGATAATAATTTAGCTTATAAAATGTCGCCTCCACAATTGCCATAACAAGTAACTTTTTTATACCTTTGAAAACAAAATTCATCACTTCGACATTATTGCTACTAGGTATGCCCCACCGACGACCGTCTGTACGGTACGAAAGCACCCAATTTGATTTATTTACGTTCAATAACCAATTGGTCACTGAATTATATTTTTTTCCAGTTTTTCCCATATCTTACTAAATTTATATTTGTTGTGTGCGCATATCTAATCCTTGAATCATTAGAACCATTATTTTGTCTGTTACAGTGGTACTGAAATTTATTTAAAGGTGCAATAGCAATGATAACCGTAAGGTGTCTACCACCTTCTCCCTCTCATTATACTAATTATGCCAGTATGCCTATCCGAAATAATACAATACATATTTTCTTCTCCGAGAGCATCACGCAAACAATTAAAAAACCACCCGCATGTCTCATTCTTCTCCCTCTCAACTAAAACAAAAGCTAAAGGAAATAACTGACCATTTGCGTCGGTAGCAGTCGCCGTCAAGTAATGTTCCTTGGTATTTTCGAGTTAGAAATGTTTCATCTAATGTTATGACGGGCAAAACTAAAAATCGTGGAGTGATGCTCCAAATGCCCAAAAAAGACCTTCGAACTCCAACTCACCATCACTATTTAGAGCACCAGTTTTAAATGTATACTGAGTACCAAGATTTGTTGATGTTATTGTTGCCATCAATTCAGGGAGCAAATTATAAGCCTTGCTCCAACCCCTAAATAAGAATCGAAACGCATGTTATTTTGCGTGCCAAGCCTTCTAATACGATATGGTATAGTCAATCTTCAATTTAACGGTTTCTATTATGTTTACGGGTTTAACATCTAAATCCGCTCTAACGATATCTAGAATTAGCCCCCCAACAAGTGCACTCGTTACATGTTTGTGGTGTTTTATAGGTGTCTGGTTAATACATATGTGTGGTTGTCTAAATGTTTTAATTTTCTATAAATCATTTTTTTATTAATCGAAGCGTGTATCCTCCTATTACATCATCTACTACTTTCATCTTTAAGCTTGTTGACCACAATGTATCTCGCTTTATTTGAGTGATCCACTTCTGTTTCTCGGTGATGCATACTGTATGCTCTTACGGCCGATTGTAGCTCTGAATTTGTTTCAAATGTACGTCCCTTATACAAGATTTTATAAATTTTTTTCACTCACAATCATACCCGATAGAACATCATTTCTCGCATATTCCCACATTGAACTATATTCGAACTCTGCCGCCGGCGCATTCCTGAAAGTCCCTACACTAAGTATCTCATCACCTTCCGTATATTTAAATGTCTTATGATGGTTCACTCTCTCTCCTTGCCATCTCCATAAATTCCTTCCTCGTCCTCTTACCCTAATTCTGGATCCTCATCTAATTCATTTTCATCATCTATTTCGGGAACTAAATTATTGCTCACACGTGTCATATCAAAGATTGCAAATGGGTCCTCATCCCCATTTTTATTATTTATTTTATTTTGTACCGGTTCTAATATCTCATGCTCGTCTGCAATTGGATTTGCATTTGATCTACTACTAGTTCCTATATGATATTCTTTATTTTGGATGCGATATTTCTAATTCCTTCATCCCAAACCCTTATGTCGCGCTTTGAAATATTAACCAATTGTGTATTATTCATAATTTTCACTAACCTATAGTGCCAAATGCCTTTGGACGGTATTTTTTGCGGTTGGTCATAATTAACCACAAAATTAAAAGAATATCACGATACGACCAACAAAGATTCTCATGAATTTCATTACACAGTTGGTCATAATCCCTATTTGCAACTGTACTTTCTGGAATATAAGACGGTTCCTTCGGTTCGTAATTACATCTGTTCGGTAGGTTTACAATAACACCATCATAATATACAAGACTTGGAGAGTTTTGTGCCATTTTCTTCTTACTAATTGCAATAATATTTCAAGAAATTAACAACAAATCTATAATAAAATAAATTAATTATTTAATTTGTGAAAAAATCTATAATAGAGTACATATTTCCGTCTTTCTTTTCTTCAACTTGCTTCCTTTCTTCCTTAATTTCTCTCTATTTTCTCTATTTTTTATTGGTCAAAATCACCTCAAAATCTCCGCAAAACTTTTTTGGGGGGCGCCGTTTAGATTAGAATGAGGGGGGAGAGGGGAGAGAGAGAGATTCCTCATTTGTTAAGAGTGTCCAATCATTGAACTAGTTCCTCCAGAGGGTCTGACGGAACTAGGTTATTTCTCAATTTTTTGGGGTTAAGGCATGTCCAGAACCATTAGCATCCCAATCGTCTCTAGTTCCGCCAGACTCTCTGGCGAAACTTGTTCAATGATTGGACCCTCTTATATCTATTGGCCCCCAACATTTTTACGAAATTAATTTTAAGTTCCGTCATTCAACGGTATTTTTGCACTCCCAATCACGTTATATATATATTATTTTACTACTTTATATTATTATTTTCTATGTATTATTTTAATTATTGTAAATATATTTTTATTCTTTATTCATTATTTATTTTTGGAATTTATATATACAGTTTTAATATACTATTTTATTTTTTACATATTGTTTCATTATTTACTTATATACTCTTACAAAAAATGAATTACATATACAGTTATTTTCACTGTTAATTAGCTATATATATACTGTCATCGTGATTTCGGCGTGCTACATTGCATCGTGCAAAATCATGTCTTGATAAGGTATTATTTATACACATTTAATATCCTATACACATGTGATATCGCACCGTTATATGAGTTAATAATCTATTTATATGGATAATAATCACAATTTGAATGTTGATGCAAGTAATAATATATTTATGTGATTTCAGGTGCAATTTGGATGGAGCATAACTTGGAGAAAGGATGCTAAATGCAAAAGATGGAGATGAAAATTAGGATTCGGACATGCTGACCTATGCTAAGTATTTCGGCCATAAATCACATTCTGGGCCTCCGATAACATGTAGAGTAAGTTCAGTATAATATGTAAACAATGAAAAATATATAAAAATTGAAATAATATTTAAATTAATTCATAACACATAAAATATTTATAAAATTTATGTAGAGTAAGTTCAATATTTTTTAGTCATAATTTTGTATTACGTTATAAGATGTTTTATCACATCTAATTTTGTAAAGGGGATAATAAATCATGATATTATAAATTAATAATATAAATGACAACTTATTGGAAAGAAAAAAAATATTTTTTTAATAAGACACTATGAATTAATCTTTATGATCTCAATTTAAGTTTATTTTCAATTATTCTCTATGTTGTTGTCTTTTGATATATTATATTTAGAAAAATGTGTAAGTTATAATCATCATTAGATGAAGCTCGAAAAAAAGATAAAAATAACACAATTTATTTCTAAGATTTTAGTGGAAGCACCAAAAGATCTAGTCAAAGACGTTTCTTTTTTTGATAAGTATAAAAAAATATTTATATTTTACATTATGTTTGAAGAAAAAATATAATGTTATATATAAAGAAAAAAATTGTGGTAATATAGGAAAATATAACACGAATCATTTTCTTAAAATGATATCATCACTAATTTTCTCATTGTTGATCTCGAGTCAACTGTCAAAATGATGTGAAATGAATAAATGAATCATATAGCTATCATTGAAATATATAATATATTAGTTAATGTAATGTATTTCTTAATATATTATTTCTTGTAGGGAGAATCAAAGAACTTGATGGTTGTGACCAAATCGGAAATGTAATACAAAAAATAACAACCTAATAAATTATATGATTATGTATTAATAATCACACACATATTACTGTAAAATATCAAGAAACTTGAGGAATTAAATAATAAAATTTGAGAAATTTTTTTATCGGACGACCCAAAGAAACTTAATGACATGATTCAATGAGAATGCTCAAAAAGAGATGAAATTTAAAAATAATGAGCTGAAGTTTATTTATCTAAATATTTGAATTTATAATTTATTGATAATACAAAAAAATAATTTATTACATTATATTTTAAATGTCTAATTGTTTTAATTTAATTATATAAGGATATATTTCCCACAAGAGCATTCTTTGATATAGTCTATCTTTGCATACTTCACTGTTTTTTTTAATTGGAGCGTAGCAATATGGAATTCAAAATAAAGGAAAAATTCAAACAAATTGGAACCATAGCAATATGTTTTAAAAAATAAACTCTTCATATTCTCTTTGTATTAATAATTGAACATATTTATGTATTATGATTCGTTAGAACCATTTGATTAAAATCTAATGATAAAAAATAATTTTAACCATTCTCACCTAATCGGGAAATAGAATAACAAACACAAAAATCATCAATCATTGTTATATATGTTAGTATGAGATATAAATAGTATCAAAAAAATCAGAATATATAAAAAATTCAATAGGGTGGGGAAATATTGTTTGCATAATACTGTACTGCTCTGGTGACATAAATTGTCTTAAAGTATCTGCATATAAAATATACATTGTTTAATAATACTTATGTACTATTACAACATTCATAAACACCATATATATGCATATTAAACAATGTATAGATCAAATAATAGGTAATACATAATAAAAAGGAGGCACACGGTTCGACGGTTGTATCAATATCCTTATATCAACTTGTAATCTTTTGTTTTAAATGTATCAACTTATAATCTAAAAACATATTATATGCATTTATGCAATGTTTTTGCGTTAACAATTTATTTATTTTTGCGTTAGCAATTCATTTATTTATATGATTAGTTATTTAACCAACGGGATGTAAATTGTTCAATTTGAATATATATTGATATAATACTAATGTCTTGAGACCATGTTATGTTCTTTTCGCACTCAAAAATTGAAGGAACATGTTTAATTGTTCTTTTTGCAACATAATTTTGTGCAATTGATTTTTTTTATTCACATTGATAACTGGATACTTGCTCTATAAAATAAGAATGGCTAACCTAGTAAGCCTAGTATCCTAATCTGATTAACTAAGTACATTCATTGACCCTTCTTATGTCTCTTTTTTTGTCTTGCCTTCTGGCAACCATAATATTTTATTGCTAATCAAGGGGAATAATTACTGATTTTTTTAACTCCTCAAATAATGATTATTTTGTAAGAAAGATATGAAAATCGCACCATTAGTGCATATGAGATTTGAACATACAATCTTTTGTATCTAAAGTTAGATATTATCCTACACTACAACTAAAGCAGATATCATGCACGGTGTATTTTTTTTTCAGGCACGGGTTGTCCCAGAAAGTTCACACCTTCATAGATATTTGATCTTCAGGCACGGTCCATGCCTGATATGTTCCACACCGTGCCTGATTCTCTACTATCATGCACAACCCATACCTGATATTTCAACTATTTATGCAGTCAAATGAAATTTCAATGAAAATCTGAAAATGGCTCCAACAGAACCATCATGCACGTGTGTGTGTGTGTGTGTATATATATATATATATATATATATATATAACTTTTTTATACCAACATAGATTTTAATATTATCATCAGACCATTATTTAATCTGGTAAATCATTAAACCATATAATCAAGAAGAAAATAACATAAATAAAACAACAAAAGGAATACACATCATAAAAAATCAGAACCAACCAATACATGAACACATGCAAACAATAATATAATACAACGTAACAATTAATGTACGCTACAAACTCAACTACCCTTTATTTGCGGGTATTATGAGGCACTTGCTACACAGCGAGTGCATGATGGTACAATTTTTTTGTGAAATAATAAATAAAAAACAGTTTATAAAATGAAAAAAATATATATTTTATAAAATATATAGATTAGAAAAAAAATATATTTAAATATATATATATATATATATATATATATATATATATATATATATATATATATATTTTATAAAAAAGTATACATAAAAAAACTTTAAAAAAAGTGTGATAAAATAGTATATAAATATTACAAACAATAAATATAAATGTATTAAAAAATAGTATATAAAATAATAAAACTGTAAATGTATGTTTTTGAAAAATAGTATAAAGGAGGAAAAAAACCGCCAGACTCATTTTTTGACAAAAATACATACTCTGCTAGAATGAAAACGAGATGAGGCGTGGCTATTCAACAAAGAATCAAACTCCGCTAGAATTTAATCTCTTCTCAAGATTCTTGCCGACTTTGAGGTACCGAATTTAATCTCTGTGCGGCATCATCCACATGTTCAAAACAAAAAGGAATAATAAAAGTTCAATAAATAAATATAAATATAAATAAAAAATCTTTTAGAAAGCACATAAAAAATATTCGGTATCCTCTAACATCTTATTTCTGACTTTCATATGTGAATAATTCATATAAGTATTTTGAGAGTACAATTAGGAAAGAGTTTTTATTTATATAAAATAAATACAAGTTACAAATGTGTGATCCTTCCATATCATCTTTTCACGCAAATCACTCCCTTTCTTTTAACTAATTCAAATGCGTATTTGATGAAATAATTGAACTAATAATGAATGAATGTGGATGTGAAAATACCTTTTTTATGATATATAATGGGTGGTAAAATAATGTGGGACATAATATGAATCACCGTCTTATTTGTTATCAGCATCGCCGAAATTAAAAAATGTATAATATAATTACAAAAAAGTATATTAATATATAAAAAAGTATAATTCACCTAAACAAATATATAATTTGAGGCAAAAATGGTTTGAAACTCGAAGGCATTTCTTATGGTCAACTTCATGCCAATGTGTTTAGTTTTCAAGTTGGTCAATGTTCTGATATGTGGTTCTAAATTTTGCTTCTTTTGATCTGATTCATTGGTCAATTATAAATCCAATCTTTAAGTTTTGGAATTTCAGTGAGACCAAGAGATTAAGCAAGGCTCTCATATTTGAATATCAACTTAATTCAAGGCTAAAAGCTTCATATTCCAGCCTTAATAGAACACACAAAAATTTATTTATTTATTTAACAGCCAAAGCCTTGGTAAAATTGTGAAACTAATAAATTCTGGAAAGATGGACTGCTCAGAGCTAATCACAATGAAAACCCTCAAGGTACTTTATACAACTATCATTGTAATTTATATGCTTTATTTTGTTTCATACAACTATCATTTTATTTTTCTCAAATCTAATAATTTAACTTTAATTTATTGCAAAAAATACGAAACTTGAGCTATTAGTAAAAAAAAGAGGATGATGGTTTCTTGTTAATGGGGTTAATTTTGGTTTTGTTTTGTTAATTTGGGGTTAATTAGGATTCGTTTTGTTAATTAGGGTTATTTTTTTGGTAATTAAGGTCAAAGGTTTAGGGTTAATTAGGGTTATTCTTTGTTAATTAGATCTCTTTTTTGTTAATTAGGGTTAAATAGGATTCCTTTTTGTTAATTTCGATTATTATTAAGTAATTTAAAATAAAAAGGCTAATTTACATGAATTGTGAATTGATTAACAAATGTGTAATTTTGAGTTCGCTTATAATCAAGAGTTGAAGAGGCTTTTCTCAATCCGTCAACGTGTCTCGTTCGATCCGTTGACTCAAGGTAATATCTCTCTTAATATATCTCATAAGAAGAATTAATTAAAAAATTATTTATTAAGTTAATTTATTAGAAATGAATTATTTTGTTCGAAGTATATAAATTAATTTGTATAGCTTGTTTGATGATTTACTGACTTATGGTTCGCAATTTTATTTTATCTTTTTGAATTAGGATTTCATTAGGGTTACCTCAAGAGCGTGAAGTTTAGCTTTTAAATCACTTTCTAGCACAATCCAGTAATTATTCCATATGAACTTTCTAAGTTGTTTAAATATGTGGTATCTTTAGGGTTTAATATTTAGGGTTCATATTAGGTTTAATTTTTTTGATTTGTTTAGGGTTTATATTTGGTCTTATTTTTGTAATTAAATTTTTGCGGTTCTTTTTTTTAGTGATATGGTATAAATACATCTTGTGACTTGTTCTTATTTTTACTTATAATTTGTGTTACAATTGTTTAAAATTTCATTATTTTACTTATAATATTAAAATATTTATTTTGCATTAGAAATATATTTTTTCCCTCATAATTTTACTGTAATAAATAAATACTACTAATTTAAAATAAGAATTAGTTTAGGTGTTAGCAGCAGCGCGGTTGGAGCTAGAGGAGGCCACGAGACAGAGAATTTGGCCATGGCGCAAAAGAAGAAAGATATGCTTATTCGGATGCAGAGACAAATGGAGCAGACTTTCAATTTGATGTGTCAGCAGCGATGCCTTCGTACTCCTCCGATAGGCTATGTGCCTGATGAGAGCTCTGGTGATTAGCTGGAATATTAATTTACAACAGTAATTATGTGATTAGGTTAATCCACGTCATTAAAGAAAACCAGTCATTCGATTAAGTAATTATCTTTTTTATGATAGTATCAATTATCTAAGTTACGTGAAGAAAATGGCTCTTTAAAGAAAAATTTGGAGGCAAAAGTTAATAGGAAAATTATAGTCTTCCCCCTATTCTTCCCCCCAATCCCTTGATGACATGGCATGAGATGATAAATCTAATACAATGTGTAATAAATCAAAACAAATTTATTATGATGGTGAATCTAATATAACATGTGACAAATTTAAAACCCATTTTTCTTATATATGATCACAAATTTATTAAGAGTTGGCATGAAACGATGAATCTAATACAACATGTGATAAACTTAAATTCAATTTTTCTATGTAGAGACTACAAATTTATTATGAATTGACATAAGATGATAAATCTAATATAACATGTGATAAACTTAAATTTTATTTTCCTATATGGGGATCATAAATTTATTTTTATATTTTTTAGCATTCTATTAAATGTAAATTGCCACATCATCAAGGAGTTGGGGGGAAGAATAGGGGGAAGGCTATCATCACTCAAGTTAATAATACTGACTTAATAGTCCTATAAATGTATTTTTTTTAAATGTTGCTATTTATTCATTTATATGTTAATTTTACTAAGTTTTTCTTTTGACGGGCAATTTGGGAAATTCACGTGCAGCTGGAAATGATTCAGCAAAGTTTGTAAATAACATGAATGGAATTAAACATAATTCGAATGGTGATTATAAACCGGCAATCTCATTGGAAAATGAAAAGGTATGGGGATTCTCTCTTTTTTCTTATAATTTTAAGGGAAATTCTTCAAAAACTCCCTGACTTTTTTCAATATTATCAAAAATCCTCTATCTTTTTTTATTCTTCAAAAAGCCCCTATAATTTGACTAGAATTTTTTAATAACCCCCTATGGGGTTAACTCCCACATTTTCCATCCAATAATTTTTTTTTGGACCAAAATACCCTCTTGAAAATTCTTTTTTTTTTTTTTTTAAAACCAAAATAAGAAATTAAAAGTATATATTTACATTTAATATAAATAAATGAGTACTAAAATAAAAATAAAATCATAATAAATAATAATCAAGAAAATAATATTTTATGTAAAATAAATTATTTTTGTTTTAATTTAAAAATAGAATTGAATTTACGTATGAAATAAGAGAAAAACATTTTAAGTAATATAATAATAAAATAAAATAATCAATCCTGAAATAATATCATAAAATATAATCAAAATAATACTATGAAATATTATGTAGAAAAATATTTCATATATTATTTCTAACATAAATATGAAAATAATTTAAGTGAGGGTGTTTTGGTAAAAAGAAAAATTATTGGATGGAAAACGTGAGAGTTAACTCCATAGGGGGTTATAAAAAAATTCAAGTCAATTTATAGGGGTTTTTTGAAGAATAAAAAAAGATAGGGGATTTTTGAAAATATTGAGAAAAGTTAGGGGTTTTTAAAGAATTTCCTTAATTTTAAGCTACCTAATAATAATCATAAATTTATTGATTATTTTATAGTCACAAATAATGAATAGAAAAAGAGTCTTGAATCTGAAATAAGGGAATTAAAAGAACGACTCAAGAAGGAAAATTAAAAAAAAAATCAAAAAAATCAGATGGTACTTTTCAGTAATATATATAATATTATTGTAGAATCTTCATTTTTTTAAATTTGCTTCCATTAATATTTTTAATTTTATTTATAATTCCTTATATTATATTATATTATGATATATTTTTCAGATGTCAAAACAAACGAGAGATTGGTAAATATGAGTTGAGTGAGAAGACATCAGAGTTCAAACAGCTAAAAGACGAAATGACTAAAGTGTCCCTCAGTAAGGATAAATAGAAGAAGAAAAAGAATCAATTTAGAAATTTAATAAAATTGCTTGAGAAGGAAAAGACACTACTAATGGTCTCTTCTTGCCCCTATATTAAAAAATTTATTATACTTTATGGTTTACTTTTTATTGGTTAAATTATTAACTCTTAATCTCTATTTGAAAAAATTAATGTAGGAAGAATTAGAGCAATTAAGAACAATAGGACAAGTGAAACAGAAGATCAAAATAATTGTAGATTTTTTTTTTAATTTCAGTACTCTAACATTTCATCCTAAGTTTTTTTTTAAATTCCATAAGGAATCTTTAATATGCTCGAGAAAAAACATGAAATTACTTACAAAGAAAAAGAAAAATATCCGCAAGAATTAAGCCGGCTCAAGTAGCGTTTATTAGAAATGAAAATGAAGATTCAACCATGGAAGAACTGGAAATAAAAAAACCACAAATATTACGTGAGACTTGAGAGGGCTTTGACGCAACAAATTGCCAAAAAATAGGAGATTAAAACCTTAAAAGAGGAAGAAAATTTCAGAAACTAAATGATTAATTATATGGATTAAATAATTATTAATACATTTTTACACCTTAAAAATATTAAAATCAAATTCAGTTAATTTTAATATACAATTTTTAGTTATAATTATTTTTATAATTATTTTTATTTTTTGTAGGAACAAATAGTCAGAGATTTGGCAATGGCTAGAGACGAGATTTCTCTCTTAGTTTCTTTAAATGTAAATAATTCAAATTTCAAAATTTTTTTTTCAAAATTATTTGAAAATGATTTTTATAATTTTTAGATTGCAAATCAAGGGATTGAAATGGCAAAAAGAAAGAAGAGATAATATCTAAACATTCACAAATGAAGGAATATCACCTGATGCGAAATTTTTTGTACGAAAATTAGAAGAATGTAATTCATATATATATATATATATATATATATATATATATATATATATATATATATATATATATATATATATAGTCACTTGCAAAGAAATCATAGCAAAAAGGTACTTTAACTATTTCAGTATTCCTTTTAAAATTAGAGTAGGGTTATAATATTATTTGCTAGGAACAAGAAATTAAATATTTAAATGACATGTTTATCCTTATTGACGAGAAAATATATTTCATTTTCATAAAAATGAAAAAAAAAATACAATAATGTGTCATTTAACTTAGTAATTTTCAGTTCGAGATATGTTGTTTAACTTAGTGATTATCGCATTTTTTTTATTAAGGGTTCATTTAATGGGATAGGGATTATTTTATCTATTCATAGGTGAGAGATTCGAATTCCGCGTCTAGCATGATTGATTTAAAATTTAGAGAGGATATATGAGTTCATCCAAAAGAGAATGAAATAGGTGATCAGCCGTAGTTTTTCCTTTTTTGTTAGAAATAGAAGAACTGAGTTGAATGGGTTGAATTAGGGTTTGATCCGAATTTCATCTTATGAGTTAGTTATCTTTTCACACTTGGTAATTGACCTGTAAAACTTATTTGATCATTTCTGCAAATTTTTACAATTTCTGAGTAAGTTATTTATCACACTTGGAACTATACTTATTTGAGTTGTTACACGTCTAATATGTGGATTAAAGAATGCATATTGTCTTAATCTGTAGTTTCTGGACACAAATTGATTGATATAAAAATAATGGAACATTTATTTTTAAAAGAATTTTTGTCTACAATTTAATTAAACTGTTTCAGACATTTATCAATTAATTCAAGAGGAAATTCTTCACTATCAAGTGGACAAAAGAAATCATAAATAATATTCTGAAAGAAATTTTCTATAAAAAGAAAACATGATAAACTATGCTAGAAATATTTCTCAATTTATATTTCCGTGATATGTCATTTAATTAAACATCCAACTTTCCTAGGTTTTGCACTTAATCATGTATACCTTCAATTTTTATCTCACTTCGAACATATAGAAGGTCATCTGCTCTTTTAAGCATTTAGATGAGAGATGAGATTGTTGGATCTGCTTTAGTAATATTTTTTTAAGTATATTTTTTTACCTTCAATTTTTTTAAGGTCACACTTTAGTGTTTTGATTCGTAATTAGACCAAATGAACTTTCTTTTCAACAAATGAAATACCGTTGAAAATTAGAAAGAGAGATCCTTAATGTGATCCCATATTGGTATTATATTTTTGTTCAAGAAATTCAAGAAATATGAAGTTTAGTCTAGGACTTATTTCAGATTCACAATCGGTTCAGTAGCAAATTCAGAAAATTATAGAAAAATCACAAAAACTTTCAAAATTCCCAAAATTTCATAGATATTCAATTGTTAAGTTATGGATCAGCTGTCAAAAGTTGGTACAATTATGTTTTATCAGTGTTGTAAATAACGGTCTGTAGCGGCGCTATAGCTGTTTCTGGAAGCTAAACGCTGCACGCAGCGGTTTTGTTGCGGTGTAGCGTTTTTCGACAATTTAGCGGTGAAGCGATACGCAATAGCGGTGTTGCGTGTGTGTGTGTGTGTGTGTGTTGCGGTATAGCGGTCTGAATAGCGTTTTTGATGGATTTTTTTTAATTGATTTTTTTAATGGATACATATGTTATATTTTAATATTAATTATATTTTGATTTTGGACATGTAATTTTTAACAAGAACATTTCAAACTTTTATTGTTAATATTTCAATATTAATCATATTTTAGTGTTGCATATTTCTTCTTTTAGATTTTGTAGTGCATATATTACGTAGTGGTTTATAGGGAAAAAAAATTACACATTTTATCCGCTATAAAAATGTATCTCCATAACATCTACGCTATACGCTGCGCTATATGCAATTCGCTACATGAAAATCATAAACGCAACACAGCACTAAACGCTATTTGCAATCTTGTGTTTTATAGATTGAGAATTATGATGAAAATTCAGATCTGGATTCAGAAACTGAATCTGACAGACCAGTACTTACAAAGTTGATAATATCTTTCAATCTGTCTTAACAACTATTATTTCAAATTTCAGATTCAGATTCTACACTTCAAATTACTTAAAGTAGGTCTATTTTGTTATTTTTATTATTTTGTTTAGCTTGGTTCGGATCTAGATTTGTACTGCTTATTAAGTTGGAGCTTGAGATATTTCGTTCAGATTACATTGAAATTTTTTAGCGTTTTTCTTTTTTTTTGTTTTGGCGGAATTCTTTCATTCAAGAGCTGAATTGGAGAGGTTGATGTGTTCCGTGTTTAAAGGGAGTAATGGAGACTCCAGTTTTTCACACAACTAACTTCAGACTGTTTCATTGTCTGAGAATTTGGATTTTTTTTTGAAATGGCCAAAAAAAAAATTAATTAAGGGAATGGCCAAGTTTTAAAAATATTTGCAAAAGTAGCCATTTCGCTCAGTCACTGGGCGAAACACAAGTAGTTTCGCCCAGTAACGGGGCGAAACAGAGCCAATCACGATTTGCTTAATTAACCCTGTTTCGCCCAGCAGTCGGGCGAAACAAAACGGTTTTTAGTATCGGTTTTTACAAATAACCGTTACAGAATAAAGATTTTAGTATCGGTTTTTACAAATAACCGTTACAGAATAAAGACTTTTAGTATCGGTTTTTACGAATAACCGTTACAGAAGTCGGCCGAAACAAAGCTGTTTTTAGTATCGGTTTTTATAAATAACCGTTACAGAATAAAGATTTTAGTATCGGTTTTTTAAAATAACCGTTACAGAATAAAGACTTTAGTATCGGTTTTTATAAATAACCGTTACAAAATAAAGACTTTTAGTATCGGTTTTTACGAATAACCGTTACAGAAGTCGGGCGAAACAAACTGTTTTTAGTATCGGTTTTTATAAATAACCGTTACAGAATAAAGATTTTAGTATCGGTTTTTTAAAATAACCGTTACAGAATAAAGACTTTTAGTATCGGTTTTTATAAATAACCGTTACAGAATAAAGACTATTAGTATCGGTTTTTACGAATAACCGTTACAGAAGGTTCTTTCGCCGGCTCATTTGGCGAAACAAATATTGTGTTTCGCCGGCTCATTTGGGCGAAACAAAATTGAGGGAAAAAATTAAAAACAGATTTTTTAGCTTTTTTACATGGAAAAAATAAATAAAATAAATCTGTATCAAAAAATTGAAATGACAATTTAGCTTTTTATTTAGTGTGTAACATTGATTTAACATGCTAGAATATAGGAGGAATCTCAGGATTTTTAGGTGTTTAGGGTTCAGATATAGGGTACTAGAGAATATTTACTTTTTCAGACTGAAATGACAATTTAGCTTTTTATTTAGTGGGTAACATTGATTTAACATGCTAGAATATAGGAGGAATCTCAGGATTTTTAGGTGTTTAGGGTTCAGATATAGAGTACTAGAGAATATTTACTTTTTCAGATTGAAATGACAATTTAGCTTTTTATTTAGTGGGTAACATTGATTTAACATGCTAGAATATAGGAGGAATCTCAAGATTTTTAGGTATATGATTTAGATTTCTATTTAAAGAGTCCTTTTATTATACTTGATCATCAAAAAATTAAATCTCATAAGTCTCTCTTGCAAACTTTTTCTCTTTATATCTTTCTCCTTATCAAAAAAATGCCACAAAATTCTGAAATATTTCTATATTACAATGGTCAAATTGTTGAAGATTCGAGCGGATACAATTACTCTCCACAAGAAGGTGTTTTTCTCCCGCGTAGTAGAAATAGAAATTATTATAGATTGTGTTTAGAAATTCATGCTACCACGGGTTGGCCTAATAGTGACGATCTTAAAATTAGTGGTAGGTTTCCTTACCGTATGAATGATCGTTTGTATTTTAAGATAGTCAAAATTTCGAATGATTCACAGTTAGCTAGTTTTGCTCAGTACATCAAATATGGTGAACACGGTTGGCCTGAATTAGAAATATACGTTGAACGCATCCAAAGTAGAGAATCCTATGTAGGAACTAGTAGTAGATCAAATGTACCTTTTAATGGTGACGAGCTTGAGAGGTTAGAACCTGTAATAAATCGTGATGAAGATGAAGTGCCGAAATGGAAGAAGGCGACGAAGATGAGTTTGAAAATGTTGAAGAGGACGAATATGATGAAGATGAAGTGCCAGAAATGGAAGAAGGCGACGAACCAGAAATAGATGTTATGAACAATTATACGGAAGTGGGTGAGATGGTTAGTGTAGGAACTTTCGGTAATCCTCCGGCGAAAGAGTTTGAAGATAGTGAGATGTGGGAAGAAGCGAAAATCGATATCTTGTATGGTAAGAGCATGCATGTGAGTAGCGATAATAGTTTGTATGAGGGACAGACGTTCGACACGAAAGCAGAGCTACAATCGGCCGTAAAATTATACAGCGTCATGCATCACCGAGAATTTGTAGTCTCCAAATCGAACAAAACGCTCTACACTGTAGTCTGCAAGCTACAAGATGACCGCGCTGGCTGTGATTGGAGTCTGTATGCATGCAAAAATAAACGACATGAGTTTGAGATTAAAAAATTGACCCAACCACACGTATGTGTTAATCAACAACCTAACAACGACCACAAACAATTAACAAGTGCATTTATTGCGGGGCTAATTCTAGATGTCGTTAGAGCAGATTTAGCAATTAAACCAGTAACCCTAGTGGAAACCGTCAAATTAAAATTTGAATATACCATATCATATTGGAAGGCTTGGCACGCCAAGCAACACGCGCTTAGATTCTTGTTTGGCGATTGGAAGGGGGCATATAATTTGCTTCCTGAATTGATGGCAGCAATATATTCAGCAAATCCTACTACTGAATATGCATTTTGGAGAGGTCCCAAAAACCGTGCTGGTGAGGAGGAGTTCGAAGGTCCTTTTTGGGCATTTGGTCCATCACTTAAAGGATTTGAGTTTTGCAAGCCTGTCATAACAGTAGATGGAACATTTCTAACCGGAAAATATCAAGGATGCTTATTGATGGCAGTCGCTAGCGATGCAAATGGTCAATTATTTCCCTTAGCTTTTGCTTTAGTTGATAAGGACAGGGTAGAAACGTGGGGTTGGTTTTTTGGGTGTTTGGGTACTTTGATCGGCCATCGCAAAGGTTTATGTGTGATTTCGGATAGGCATGCCGGAACAATTCGTGCAATGAATGATGACAGATTGAAATGGAAGGAACCTAACAGCTATCATCGTTATTGCATGCGGCATTTAGAAGCAAATTTCGATAGCGCCGTATCGTACAAAACATTGGTTAAATTGATTGTACCACTAGTTAAGGCGCCCACCAAATTTAAATTTAAGAAGCTATATAAAATATTAAAGGATAAAAATAATGAGGCGTGGGAATGGTTAAATAAAAAAGATAAATCAAAATGGGCGTTCGCGTATGATACAGAAGGTCGCCGGTGGGGTATTCCTACTAGTAATCATGCAGAAGTGATGAATTATGTTTTCAAGGGTATGAGGTAGCTTCCCGTTACCGCTATTGTGATGGAGACATTCTACAAGCTGAATAGTTATTTTGTCAACAAGCGCGAGATAGCTTCAAATGTGGAAATAAATAATAGAATGTGGGGAAAGGAAGTGATGGAAAAAATGGAGAATAGAACAGTTAAGGCGCGTGCGCATCGAGTCACTACCTTCAATGTCGAAAACGGTGTTTATGAGGTGATAACAGGATCTAGTGGTTCCAAGGTAGGGGAAAGAGCTTCCATGTGAATTTCAATGAAGGCAAATGCAGTTGTCAGAAACCGATGCTATATCACTATCCTTGTTCGCATCTGGTAGCAGTTTGCATACGCAGAGGTGTTAGTCCCGAGTATTTTATACATCAACATTTTTCGCTGGATCACCTTAAACATACATATGAAGGAAGTTTTTATCCGATAAAGGATAGAGAACAGTGGGTTGAACGTGAAAAAGTTTTTATTGGTACGTTGGTTCCTCCTGAGAAACTTATGAGGAAAAATGTCCGTGGAACCAACAAGCGTGGAAGAAGACAGGAGAAACGCTTTCATAATAGTATGGACGTCATGGACAACGCAGATCGTAGAAAACATTGCAGTATTTGCGGAGTAGCAGGGCACACGAAAACAAAATGTCCGAGAAGGTTGTAGTGTTTTATGTATGGTAGTTTATGTTTATTTATTGTGGGTTGTAATGTTTTATGAATTGTATTCTATGTTTTATGTACTGTATTTTATGTTTATGTATTTTAATTTGTAATATTTTATGGATTGTATTCTATGTTTATGTATTTTGATTTGTAAATTAAAGACACATAGTGAGCTCTCTAAAATAGTTTAAATATCAATCTAAATTAACAAAACATAGTCCAAAAAGTAAACATAGTCAGTAATGCCAGCGGCCTCCTCCTCCTCCTCGTGTTCCCCCGCGTCCTCCGTATCTTCCTCTCCCCCCTCCCCCTCCACCTCCGTGTGGTACTCCTCCGCGTCCTCCTCCGCGTCCTGGCTGCGCCTGAGGCTGAACCTGAGTAATCTGACTAACTCCTTCATCTCCGTCTCCTCCTTGGCCTCCTCCTTCCCCTCCTCCGTCTCCTCCTTCGTCTCAAACCTATTCGATGATCGAACCCCAATCGAAGTCGCCCTCATATTCATTACTTTCCTTTATGCTGCTCCGTATGCACCCTAACAATTTTTTCAATTTCCCTGGTACATTCTGGCACTCGGCTTTTAGCGCTTCGAACCCATGTTTGCAGGCCTCCAAAAGAAATGCATGCTAAAAAATAATATTTGAGTAATGTTAAAAAACTAAAATAATATGAATAAATAATAATATAAATAATAGTCAATTGTTTTCATTACCGCTTTCCTTTTTTGCGGAACCATCGGATGATACGATACCGTAGCATGCGGGATATCGGACTGCACATAAGGATCGGTTGCCGTTCTATACCAATTCCAGTATGCATCATACTGGCTAGGGTCGTACGGCCGCCATGAAGGAATATTTAGGTCACGTCCCAAGCGTTTCTCTTCCCACTCAGCCAGATAAGCTGAATGTACGGTAGACCAATCATTTCCACGGTAATTTGCGATATCGTGCAATCGTTTGTCGTACTCGCAATTTGGGGGTACTTCCATCGCATACCCGAACTGACGCAACACCCGCTCCGGACGATGCATCTCGACAATCCAAAAATACATCAATGGCACTGTAAGAAGCCCCATAGTTTTTTCGTGCTCAACTATCGGCGGGAGTATATGACGGAATGCGTCATAAGGTGTCCAAACCACCTGAGTGTCGACCAAACTGTCGAACTGATCGCGATGTGTCGGCAAATGCCGATGAGGTGTTATATCCGCGTATTGAGTACAATCTTTCCACAAAAAACCAACCGTTGGTCTCTCATCTTCATCACCATCATTCGCCATATCCTGCAGTTCCTTGCGTACATCTTTAGGAACGGGTCGTCCGACAATGATATGTTCCCATGCCCACAGTTGCAGCAACATGATACACCCTCCCATATTTTTTCGTTTCTTATGCGTACCTTTACACAATGCCCTGTAAAGGTATGCAAGAACTCCACTACCCCATGCCCATCTATCTAAAACCGACATGTCCTCTAATAAAAGCAGAGGCAGTGCTGAAACACAATCTCCCGAAGCTTCCGTAAATAATATATCCCCACATAATGCAAGCATGTAGGCTCTACAATACTGCTCGACTTTCTGTTCCGGAGCATCAATTTCTAAATCGGAAAAATTATTTTTCAACCATGTTCTTTTCAATAAAATTTTGCTTCTCCCCTTTCCCTTAAACTCCAATTCCGGGATTTCTTTCCCGAGTAGTTGCGTGACCTTTCCCTTCCAATCAACATCTTTATTATTTAAACACATTGCCTCACCGTCCGTCCGCATTCCCAACAAACACGAAACGTCATCTAGCGTTATGGTCATCTCACCAACAGGCAGATGAAACGTGTGTGTTTCCGGTCTCCAATGTTCTGCGAGCGCTTATCAGTCTGCTGTCGTAATCCAGCCAACCCATCCTGGCAGTTTGTAGTAAGGTTGCTTTCTTCAAAAAAGGGGCATACCGATCGTCCCATGGAACCTGCAGAAACATAAATAAATAAAATAAATAAATAAATAACATACATATGATTTTTCTTACTTTCGAAAAAAATTTCTAATTAATATATTAAAAAAAAAATTACCGGAACATCATGTTGTCGGTAACGCATGGGTTTGATAGTTACATCTTCAGTGTTGCCAAATTCGTTCGCCCGATGCATGTGTTGTTGTGACTGAAGCGCATAATTTGGCCGACTAGGTCCCGCGTCAGATGACATCTTTATTTAAAAAATAAAGTAATATAAATAAATAAATAAAATAATATTAATAAATAAATAAAAACTACTAATAAAAACTAATAATAAACATACATTTGATTTTTTAAACATTTGATTTTTAAAAACATAAATAAATAAAAACTAATAATAAATAAATAAATAAATACATAAACATAAACATACATAAACATACATAAATAAATAAATAAACATACATACATAAATAAATAAATAAATAAATGCATAGCATACATTTGATTTTTTAAACTTTTAAAAAATAAAACTATAAATAATATACTAAAAAATATATCTATAACAAAAAAAATATAAATAATAATCCTAAACAAGAAAAATAATTTATAAAATAAATATATACATTACCTAAACTACAAAAATTAATTTCAAAAATAAATATGTAACTAAACTAGAAAAAATATTACAAATAATATTTCAAATCAACCAAATAATATCAACAAAATCAACCAAATAATAAATCTAATTTCAAATCAACCACATAAATGGAAAACTAATTTTGAGCAAATAAACCTAATTTGAAACTAATTTTGAGCAAATAAACCTAATTTGAAACTAATTTTGAGCAAATAAACCTAATTTCAAACTAATTTTGAGCAAATAAACCTAATTTAAAACTAATTTTAAGCAAATAACCAAAATTAACTAAATCTAAAGTCAAAGAAATCAACATACCTGTTTTTTTCGCCTCTTTTTTCGCCTCTGCGTCGCCCTTTTTTTTGCTGTTTCGAAAATTTTCGAAAAAACACTCGAACTAACGGCAGCGGGTTTGAATTATACAGATGTTTCGCCCAGCGAGCTGGCGAAAGAACCTTCTGTAACGGTTATTCGTAAAAACCGATACTAAAAGTCTTTATTCTGTAACGGTTATTTGTAAAAACCGATACTAAAAGTCTTTATTCTGTAACGGTTATTTTAAAAAACCGATACTAAAATCTTTATTCTGTAACGGTTATTTATAAAAACCGATACTAAAAACAGCTTTGTTTCGGCCGACTTCTGTAACGGTTATTCGTAAAAACCGATACTAAAAGTCTTTATTCTGTAACGGTTATTTGTAAAAACCGATACTAAAATATTTATTCTGTAACGGTTATTTGTAAAAACCGATACTAAAAACCGCTTTGTTTCGCCCGACTGCTGGGCGAAACAGGGTTAATTAAGCAAATCGTGATTGGCTCTGTTTCGCCCCATTACTGGGCGAAACTACTTGTGTTTCGCCCGGTGGCTGGGCGAAATGGCTACTTTTGCAAATATTTTTAAAACTTGGCCATTCCCTTAATTAATTTTTTTTTTTTTGGCCATTTCAAAAAAAAAGTCGAGAATTTGGATGGAAATAATTTTTTTTTGTCTAAACAGAGGGAACAACACTGTACTGCACGGAGGGAATAGAGGCATATTTACCCTAGTTGTTTTGAATCTGTTGAGCGATGGGGCCCCTTTGAGTTTTGTTGTTCTGTACAACGTGTCGTATTGAGTTTCATCAACGAAGCTGATGTATAATTTGAACCAGCTTTTTGCCGTTAGGGCTGTTAGAAGGGTTATACCAACTTTCAGGATTTTGTGTGCCATGTTTCTGTTAGGAACCGTGACGCAATAGTAAACACAGAAAGCAAGACACACAGGAACAAAAAGATATTTTTTACGTGAAAATCCTAAAGGGGAAAAAACCACGGTCGCCGGCATTCAAACACTCTCTTAATACTTGAAGGAAAGATAAATACAATACAATTGTTTGTGGTTGTTGGAATGAATAAAACTCTACCCCTACCCCTCTATTTATAGGATAGTCATATCTCATACAAGAAAATAAATCAAAGATTTGCTGCCACATTAACACCTAATTCATGGAAACAAATATAAAGAAAATAAACATATTCCTAATCCTAATTATCAATTAAGGAATAGAATCATATCAACCAAATATGGAGATCTTCCATATCTCCTGTAGTGTTTCTTTTTATACGGTATCTAGAGTTTTCCAGAAGCCTCCACACAAAACAATCTCCCACTTGGAGACTTCATAATGATACAGATCCTTTGCACTGAATCCATTCTTCTTCTCTCCCATACCTTCCTTAAGCTCGGCGACATGCTCCCATTGACTCATTCGACCAACCCCACTGAGGCAGCGCACAGCCTCAGCTTGTCGATGGGGACTTCCTTGGTCAACATATCGGCAGGGTTCTTCGTACCTTGGATCTTTTCTAATGATATGGTACCGTCTTTCACAAGTTCTCGGATATAGTGATACTTGAGCTGGATGTGCTTGGTTCTGGAATGGAATACCGGATTTTTCGCAAGACACATGGCACTTTGACTGTCGGTGTAGAGTGCCCTACATCCTTGATCTTTTCCAATCTCTCTTAGAAATGTCAAAAGCCATACCATCTCTTTTCTGGCTTCTGAAATTGTCACATACTCTGCTTCCGTCGTTGATAACGCCACGCATTTCTGCAATCTCGACATCCAGCTCATAGCTGTACCTCCCATTGTGAAGACATAACCGGAAGTACTTTTCCGACTATCCACATCTCCTCCTAGATCCGCGTCTATGAATCCTTGCAAAATCGTGCCATTCCTTTTATAGCACAACGCCATATTTGAAGTGCCTTTCAAATATCTCAGCAACCACTTGATCGCCTCCCAATGCTCAATGCCGGGATTCGCCATGAATCGGCTCACAACTCCCACTGCATGTGCGATATCAGGTTTTGTGCACACCATGGTGTACATAAGGCTGCCCACTGCCGATGTGTACGGTACTCTTGCCATTTGTTGTTTCTCCTCCGTGGTTTTTGGTGATTGCGCCTTCGAGAGTTTGAAATGTGCGCCGAGTGGAGTACTTCTTGGCTTGGCATCATCTAATCGAAATCGCTCCAATACCTTTTTGATGTACTTCTCTTGCGACAAGGTCAGTGTCCCCACCGCTCGATCTCGAGTGATCCGCATCCCAAGAATCTGGCTTGCTGTCCCTAAATCCTTCATTTCGAATTTTCTCGACAATTCCTTCTTGAGTTGGTTGATCTCGCTCATATTTGCACCTGTAATGAGCAGATCATCTACATACAAAAGCAAAATAATGTATGTAATCTCCATTATTCTTGTAGTAGCAACAATGGTCAGTATCACCTCTCTGGAAACCACGATCACACATGAATTTATCAAACTTCATGTACCATTGTCTGGGTGCCTGCTTTAGACCGTATAAGCTTTTCTCAAGCTTACACACTAGACCCTCCTTTCCTGGGGTCTCGAAACCTTCAGGCTGCACCATATAGATGTCCTCCTCCAAATCGCCATGGAGAAATGCCGTCTTGACATCCATCTGCTCAAGGTGCAAATCTTCGGCCGCTACAATACTTAACACCATACGAATGGTTATTAGCTTCACCACTGGCGAGAATACCTCTGTGTAGTCAACTCCCTCTTTCTGTAGGAACCCCTTTACTACCAATCTCGCCTTGTATCGCTTGCTGCCATCTGGTTCATCTTTTACCCGATAAACCCACTTATTTTGTAGCGCCTTCTTGCCATCTGGTAACCGGGTCAATACCCAGGTCTTGTTCTTTCGGAGAGACTCGATCTCATCTCTCATCGCACCCTCCCACTTAACCGAATCTCCCGTCTCTACCGCCTCATGGTAGTTCTCAGATTCGTCATTTGACCTATCCTTGTAGTAGCGTGACCCATCTTGGACCGAAGCTGATCCCCACAAATCGTTCTGCACCAAGTCTAGCTTCCCCGTCTTGAGTTCTCGTCCGACAGTCAAAAAACTAACCCGTTTTTCCTTGTCGAGCACGCAGTTCTCACAGAAACCGATTTCTACCGATTTCACCTTGGGTAACAAACCCTTTGAAGCCAGCACTTGCAGTCCTTTGTGACCGATATTACCAAGCTGATTATGACAAAATATTGGCTCGGTTGTCGCTCCCGGAACCGCTAACAAATCTCCCTTATTTTCCGTGACATAAAGGGTTCCTATTTTTGTACCCTTCGCCACAACCATTGTACCATTTACAATCTTCCACAATCCATTCCCAAACACGATTTTGTAGCCCTCACTATCCATCTGCCCAATGGATATCAAGTTCTTCTTTAAACCCGGAATATATCGAACTCCCCACAAAGTCCATCTAAATCCGTTACTCGATTTTATTTGGACATCGCCCATGCCCGATATGCATAGCGGTTTCCCATCCACTAAGTAAATTTTTCCAAATTCTCCAGATTTAAAATTCAAAAACTTATCTTTCTGTGAGGTAGAGTGGAAGGATGCGCCTGAATCCAGAATCCATGACTCGATATGGTTGTCGATGCATAGAACTAAGGCATCGTCTGAATCCTCCTCAGTGGTGGAATTTGCGGAACTTGTTTCCGCCCTTTTCTCCTTTCTTGGGGATTTGCAGTCCCTTTTCATGTGGCCCTTTCTACCACAGTTCCAACACTCCAACTTGTTGCGACCTCTTGACTTGGATCGTCTGTGGTTGTTGTTTCTCTGACCTCCATGACTCTGACTCTCCACATTCAAGGCTGAACTCATGGAACCCGAGGTTTCGCTCCGCTCCCTTCGCCGAATATCCTCGTTCAGGATGCGGTCTCGTACCTCCTCAAAAGTCAGATCCTCCTTGCCGCTGATAACGTCTACTGTCATCGACCAGCTTTCCAGCAATGATGACAACAACATAAAAGACTTCGTCTCTTCACCCAGGTTCAATTTAAACGAGTCTAACTGGTTTGAAATAACCTTAAAAGAGTTCAGATGCTCGGGCACAGATCCGTCTTCCGCCATCTTCAGATAGAAAAGACGGCGCATCAGCGCAGCTTGTTTAATGAAGACGGCTGCTCGTACGTGTCGGATAGCGCCTTCATGATTCCAAAACCTGTCGTCTCCTTCGCCACGTTGAACGCCACGTTCTTGGCTAAGCACAATTGTATGTAGCTTAGTGCCTTGCGGTTCATCTTCTTCCATGCATCAGTGGTGATCCCTTCTAGCTTCGTTTCAAGTAGCGCATCTTCTAGATCCTTCTGGCAGAGCAACGCTTCTGTTTGCATCTTCCAATAACTGAAGTCTCGCCCGTCGAACCGACCCACCGACACCTTGCTCTCGTCCATCGCTCGTCTACGTATTGCCTCCTCGTTCGCACCCAAAGGGAATTTTCTTCGAACCTTAGCTCTGATACCACTTGTTAGGAACCGAGACGCAACAACAAACACAGAAAGCAAGACACACAGGAACAAAAAGATATTTTTTACGTGGAAACCCTAAAGGGTAAAAAAACCACGGTCGCCGGCACTCAAACACTCTCTTAATACTTGGAGGAAAGAGAAATACAATACAATTGTTTGTGGTTGTTAGAATGAATAAAACTCTACTCCTACCTCTCTATTTATAGGATAGTCATATCTCATACAAGGAAATAAATCAAAAATTTGCTGCCACATTAACACCTAATTCATGGAAACAAATATAAAGAAAATAAACATATTCCTAATTCTCATTATCAATTAAGGAATAGAATCATATCAACCAAATATGAAGATCTTTCATATCTCCTACAGTGTTTTCTTTTATACGGTATCTAGAGTTTTTCAGAAGACTCCACACAAAACAGTTTCCACGTTTTCCTTCCTCAAACAATCAGTCAAAAGCTTACAATTCGAATTTTTGACATAATCTCCCGATTTTCTAACTTCAATTGCTTTATTGCCAAACTGATTGTTCGTTCACTCTCTCATTATACTCCGTCCAGCTCAAATTCGTACTTCCAAAACATTCCTCTCAATCTCATGCGATGTAAATAGGGTAATGGAGGTCACCAACTGAAAGCTAAACTGGAGGCATTCTTTCTCAAAGTTCTTTTTTTTTACAGCCTTGCCATTGACGAATTTGGGCTAAAAAAATCACTTCTTAGCCAACTTCATCCGGATTGAAAGATTGGGGCTCGTTTTCCACCTTTTTAAGATGTGTTTCGCTGACATTAAAGCTCCCATTCGCTTTCTTACTCAATGAAAAACGTCATTTTCAAATAGCACCTTCATTTTTTTTTCTTGAAATTTTGATTGAGGTATGTCGTCGAACATCTTGGCTGCATTCTTTCAAACACTAATATCTCATTTATTCGTTCATCATCATATGTGTTCTTGGTGTCCATGGAAAGAGAGAAGAAGAGAATGAAGTTGGTTTTGCGCAAAAAAAGAGATCTGTGCAGTGAATTATGGACTTGAGAAATTTCAGCTCGAATTGAGTTATTTCAGCAACAGATTTTAATTTCATCGAACACCTACTTCAAACTCAATTTTCTCCCTCAATTATTCATCATTTTCTGAGTTCTCTATATCCATGGAAATAGGGAAGAAAGGAGAAGAGAATGGAATTGGAATTATATCAAATTGAAGTCTATGGAGGAAATGGTGACCTCGAGAATTTCTCAGCTCAAAATAGATTATTTTCATGGCTGAAAAGTGATTTTTCACGTTTTCTCGGCGATCGCCTTTGATTCAGCTCCATTAGACCCTACGAATGATCCAGGCTCGTCGAGATGAGCTGTTTGACACTAAGCATGTCCAATTCTGAGAATTTCAAAATTTTCACAATTTTTCGACCGGGATTTGACTGGTTTGACTGGTCTGTTGATTTTGACCAGATTTTGATCAGCTTTTCTGGGAGTTCTAGAGGGTTTCTGATCGAGAGACTTATACCGTTGGATTCGTTTCGATCTTCGTCTTGGTGCCCCAGTTGACTTTTGGTCAATCGTGATTTTTGACATTTGACTTGGGACCGAGACGTCCCATGTTTAAAAAAGTATCACACTTTATTGGGTTGGATATTAGTAAAATGTTTTGCTTGAAAGTCCTAATGAGTCATATATCATTTATGTATCAAATAAATGACTCATTATATTAGAAACAACATATATGAAAGCTTAACATTTATTTCTTATTGGGCCAATCTTTGAAGAATTTTGATACTACTCCTCCCACCCCCCACCACCCCCTCTTGCGATAAAATTAATTTTGGTGACAAGTTTGTAATGGATTGAAAAGAATCATTAAATGACTCATTCCATTTAAGTTATACAAATGAGTCGCAAAAAATCTTGAAAAATCACAATATGTCAAAATAGTTGATTTGGTTGATCAAAAGAAGAAAATTAAATTATTTTATCGCAAAAAAAAAATGTAAGGTCTTAATTCCGACAACTTGACGAATCTAAATAAAGGTGAGATTAATATTTATTAGTATATTTTGATTATTTTTGTATTGTAATCTAGGTTTTTTTTTTCAATATTATTTTTTTAGTACTTTAGATTTTCTATGTTTTCTTTTGTTTTTTTTTCCATGTTATTTGTTTTCCATATTGCGGTCATTAGAAGATTTTTTAGGATTCTTATTTCTTGGTAGTTAAGGATTTTTATTTTCTTAATCAAGTAATATTATCCTTTTTTTGTTTATAATTTGAATTGAGTTTGTGATTACGTTGCTTTTTATCATTTTTAGTATAGATGTAAATTTTTATGGAGTATAAATTATAATCGAAGTATTTATTTAGTTTTTTAGATTTCCGGTGGTAATTGTAATTTAGTGGTAAGTTCCAGAGATAATTATTCCCAAATGTCATCTATTATTTTAAAAATATATAATTTCTTTCTTGATTTTTAGTGGTAATTGATATTTTGTAAAAAAAAATTATGATAAATTTATTGTGATTAATTTTATATATAGAAATAGAAATTCTTATCACGTTTTTTAAAAAACAAATTGTGGGTATTACATCAGACTGATGGATCAAAAGCGAAAATTTGATGAAATTATGCAAATAATATTAATGATTATTGGGAATATTGATGTGAATGACAATGAATGTAAATGAAAAAAAAATATGAATTGATTGATGCGAGTGTACAAGATGTATTTTAAAATTATTTTTTAAATATTGATAAAAAAATATCTTGTATACAATGTAGGTATTAATTTGTAAATCTTAAATTTGTGATGTTTTGTTCTATCTTCAGTAGTACCTACTTACCAGCAGTAACTGCATTTTATTTCAAAATAAAACTATTATTTTTCATATCAAAAATATGTTATAAAATTAAGTGAAAAATAAAGAAATTAAGTGAAAATATGCTATAAGATTTTATACTAAGTGATTAGAAAATAAAATTTGTTTCTTATGAAAGTTCCATCATTTTTTCATAAGAAACAATAAAGAAATATTTCACTTACCACTTAAGACTTATTTACCATCAATAATCATCTCCAAAAAGAAATTAATCAATGAAAAAGAAGCGTGATTATCACTTTTCATTAAATGATTAAATGATGTTTGATGGAATAGATGTCATGTAATCATAATTTTTTTATTAAATAAAAATTTCCTATAAAAACTCAAAAACTATTTTAAAATTATTAATACCGCATATATTCTCACTTACAACTATAAAATGACATCATGATGATGCCATTAAAGAGTTTTGGAGGTATTATTTTTGTGGCAGTAGAGAATTATTCTTATTTTATTAACACCTTCCTGCTGATCATTCAAAACCGTTCTTTCCACATACAGCGAAGACGCGCAATCTAAAGGGACTGCAAAACCGCCCAACAACCGACCTGATGTAGACGCGGGTTTCAAAACCGCCCAAAATCAGCCCATTTATATCCCCTTGTCCAGCCCCCAATCTATAGTAACCCTAGTTCCTCTCTCTCTCTCCCCGCTTCAATCGTAATTCTTAACCCTAGATTCTCTCTCTCAGGCAAATTGACTTACACCTCGTATCGAGTCTCTCTCTCTCCCCCCCTCCCCCCAATCGTACAATCCTAGTTCCCATTTCCTTCTATTTCTCTCCCGCTTAAATCATAATTCTTAACCCTAGATTCTCTCTCTCAGTCAAATTGATTTTCACCTATAAGTATCGAGGTCAACGACTATGGCTTCGCTCTACATTGATTTCATTGACGGTGTTGTACAGTCTAAGAGTACTAAGAATAAGCTTCTGTATTACGAGGGCAGCGATGAGTATTCCGACTCTAAGGCCGCCCTCCAGACAGATGATATAAAGGAGGCGGCCGCAAAACATTTGTTCTCTGAGACACAGGATACAGATGTAGAGGAGGATGAAGAAGACACATGTCAGAAGGATGAAGAAGACAGTTTCTGGTTGGAAGAGAAACAGGAGAAATTCGAAAAGTGGTTCAGTCAGTACCGTAAGCAGCCCAAGGATATCTTTAGCATCCCTTATGGAGTAGGGATAGGCACCGGGAAAAGTCTCGTAGAAGTTTTTGAGGTCCGCATTATTTCTGATGTCAAAATGAGACAAAAATTGAACATCCATGGCACCATTACTCTTTGTGCTTCATACGGCAAAGATGATATCTTTAGAAGGATGCGTGAAAGCCCGGAAATGATCCTTCCTGAGGTACTTGCTACCAATCTAATTCTTGAGTATTTATTTATTGCGAAATTGTATGCAATTTACAGCAAGTATTTGATATTTTCTTTGTTTACGTGTCTAATTGTTTTAATGGAAAATGAAAAAAAAAACAGGGTACTCTCACACTCACTGGCCCAAAAATAGCTGCCCCAGGATATGACGTGAATACAATTGAACTCGATCTCAAGGATGGTCGTCGCGAAGTGTGCAAAGGGCAGCTGATTATGAACTACTACGAATGGCACGAATCCGATTATGACTGGCCATTAATTGGAAAGGTTGAAGGAGCTAACAGATTCTCTGCCGAGGTGACTTATGCAACTTTTAGTGAGGCGTTGGTTGTTTCTGTAGAAATAAAACTTCCCAAGATAAAAACATCCAATTATATCAAAGTCTATGGTAAAATTGAAGCTTCCATCTCTGGATTGCGTGGTTTCACACCTAATGTGAAAACAACCCTATTCAAGAAGAAGCGCAAGAATTGCGTCAGTATAAGTGCTGACAAGGGGGTGATTCCCTTGTTCAAGTCACTTTTAGCATGCCCCACAGAAGGTGCACTTGAGCTCCATTTAAACATCGCCTCAACAAAGGCTCATATTGCTAGAGCACGTGTCAATTTCAAACCGAAATGCTTTGGGGGAAAAGAGGTGCTTATCGACAGTGAATACGGGCCAATTAGCTTCTTGTTCACGGTGTATCACCCCGACTTTCATCCAGCCTCACTTGATGCTTATAAGTATAGCTTCTGGAGATATATGTGGCCTAAGGAATGCCAGTGACAATCTTAACTTAAACCCCCTTCAACCATCACGGAACACTTGAACGAAATCTGAAATTACGGACGGAGGAAGCTGTCTGATTTTAGTCATCCGTATTTAATTAGTATTTACAGACGGGCCGTGTGGATAAACAAAACCGTCCGCAAATATTTAATATTGCAGATGGGCAAAAATAATCACGGACGACTTTTATCTGTTTCGGACAGGTCAATTAAAAATAAAAACAGAAGAGCCCCTCTCTCTCACAGAAGCCCATTACTTTTTCTCTCTCCCACTTTGTCTCTCTCTCTTTCTACTCTCAACACTAACCCTAGCCTCCATCCATATCCCTTTCTACTCTCAACACTAACCCTAGCCTCCATGATCCAATAACCAGCCCCTCAAACCCCCCTTCAAATCCGACAACAACCTCCTCTCGCTGAACTTCCTCTGCAGCTTCTGCCGGAATCCACCTCTCAACACCACCAAGCCGGACGGAGAAAGACCACCACAGCTCCAGTACCCTCGCCGCACCAATAAGACTGCTCGCAGTTTTTGAAAAGTGCGAGCTTTGATTTTTCGACCAAGGTTTTAATTTTGATTGTTTTCTAGATCTTTGTTTTTGTTTCAACTTTGTTGGCTTGATGTGTTTTATGATCTGTTTATTGAGCTAATATTCTGATTTTACGGAATATGAAATGGTTAACAAGGGGAAATCATTTGATTTGATTGATAAATTTCTTTTTTTGCAATTTTTGTTTTGAACTTTGTTTATGATTTGATTCATTATTTCTTGCAATCTTTATTGTTGACAGATTTGCTGATGAAATCCACTTCGGATTTGATATTTCAGTGTTGGATTAGAGTTGAATTTGGGGTTGAATCGGCTTCTTTGTATAATTTGGAAGGGGCAAGAGATTCTCAGTGGATTTTGACAAAGCTAGCTAGTTGCCAGATTACTCTTGAGGCGAAATTGACTACAATTATTCAATTGATGATTAATTTAGTTTATGTAGTGATTGATAAAAGAATAGACAAGTAACAAGTAGGTGTTAGAAATTGAAATTTGATATTGTTGTTTGTTATGAAAAGTTGATAATTTAATGTATGATATTATTGATATATGGATTCTTATATTTCAATTATTATTATGTTATAAATTAAATTCATATGCTGTGTTTAAATGAAAATTGTTGAATTAACAGGTTGCATATATAATATATATATATATATATATATATATATATATATATATATATATATATATATATATATATATATAACTTTTTTATACCAACATAGATTTTAATATTATCATCAGACTATTATTTAATCTGGTAAATCATTAAACCATATAATCAAGAAGGAAATAACATAAATAAAACAACAAAAGGAATACACATCATAAAAAATCAGAACCGACCAATACATGAACACATGCAAACAATAATATAATACAACGTAAAATTAATGTATGCTACAAACTCAACTACCCTTTATTTGCGGTATTATGCGGCACTTGCTTCACATCGGAGTGCATGATGGTACAATTTTTTTTGTGAAATAATAACTACAAAATAGTTTATAAAATTAAAAAAATATATAATAAAAAAAAATATAGATTAGAAAAAAATTATTTAAAAAAAAATAATATATATATTTATAAAAAAGTATACATAAAAAAACTTTAAAAAAAGTGTGATAAAATAGTATATAAATATTAAAAACAATAAATATGAATGTATTAAAAAATAGTATATAAAATAATAAAACTGTAAATATATGTTTTTGAAAAATAGTATAAAGGAGAAAAAAACCGCCATACTCACTTTTCGACAAAAATACAGACTCCACTAGAATGAAGACGAGATGAGGCATGGCTATTCAACAAAGAATCAAACTCCGCTAGAATTTAATCTCTTCTCAAGATTCTTGCCAACTTTGAGGTACCGAATTTAATCTCAGTGCGGCATCATCCACCTGTTCAAAACAAAAAGGAATAATAAAAGTTCAATAAATATATATAAATAAAAATAAAAAAATCTTTTAGAAAGCACATAAAAAATATTTGGTATCCTCTAACACTTTTAGAAAGCACATAAAAAATATTTGGTATCCTCTAACATCTTATTTCCGACTTTCATATGTGAATAATTCATATAAGTATTTTGAGAGTACAATTAAGAAAGAGTTTATATTTATATAAAATAAATACAAGTTACAAATGTGTGATCCTTCCATATCATCTTTTCACGCAAATCACTCCCTTTCTTTTAACTAATTCAAATGCGTATTTGATAAAATAATTGAACTAATATTGCATAAATGTGGATGTGAAAACACCTTTTTTATGATATGTACTAGGTGGTAAAATAATGTGGGACATAATATGAATCACCGTCTTATTTGTCATCAGCATCGCCGAAATTAAGAAATGTATAATATAATTACAAAAAAATATATTGATATATAAAAAAGTATAATTCACCTATACAAATATATAATTTGAGAAAAATGGTTTGAAACTCAAAGGCTTTTCTTATGGTCAACTTCATGCCAATGTGTTTAGTTTTGAAGTCGGTCAATGTTCTGATATGTGGTTCTAAATTTTGCATCTTTTGATCTGATTCACTGGTCAATTAAAATCCAATCTTAAGTTTTGGAATTTCAATGAGACCAAGAGATTAAGCAAGGCTCTCATATTTCAATATCAACTTAATTCAAGGCTAAAAGCTTCATATTCCAGCCTTAACAGAAACCCTAATTAAGACAAGCATTTAAACACACAAAAATTTATTTATTTATTTAACAGCCAATTGGCCTTAGTAAAATTGTGAAACTAATAAATTCTGGAAAGATGGACTGCTCAGAGCTAATCACAATGAAAACCCTCAAGGTACTTTATACAACTATCATTGTAATTTATATGCTTTATTTTGTTTCATACAACTATCATTTTATTTTTCTCAAATCTAATAATTTAATTTTAATTTATTGTGAAAAATACGAAACTGGATCTATTAGTAAAAAAAAAAAGAGGATGATGTGCGATTAATGCACTGAGGTGCAGAAGAAATTAAATGGCCTACTCACCTTGAGGTAAATTATTAATTTTTTTTTCGGGATGTATGCGATTGCATACTCTCAAAAATTTCATTAATGAAATAGTTTAATCAATTACAAACGAATAATTACAAACCGAGAAAAGAGAAAAGAAGAAGAATAAAGGATGAAGGGGAAAGAGCCCCTTCGAAGTGTTTCTAGTCCGGTTTAGTTCCGGCCTAGAGAAGATAGAAATCAAAGTCATCTAACAGATGCTCTTCCAAAGAGACGCGTTACATTTCCCTCGGTCGAAGACAATCTCCGGCGTAGTTGTGGCGGAGTTGAAGACCCGTCGATTGCGCTTCTTCCAAATTTCCTTGATGTTAAATTATTAATTTAATATTTGCCAAAATAGATTATAATAAATTTGATAATTTTTTTATTTTTATCTTTTATTTAGGTGGCATGTGTAACAACTAGGGCGGGCGATAGAAGCGGCAGGTGGATCGGTGAAAGGTTCACTACAAAAATTTTGGGATTTGCTTAGATCTTAATGGTTTGAGAAGAAAGGGAGATTAGTACGAAAAGCGGCTCAACCGCCACCAAAACAGAGAGATAAAGTCGATTCGGCTGGAAGACTTCCTGCTCCGTTTAAAACCATTCCTTTTGTTGAGGAGGAGAAGGAAATTGAGAGTCCAGTTGAGACGTGAGAGGAGGATGAAATGGAGCCTCCGGTTGGGTTTTGAGGGTTTCTTTTAGATGTTTTTGTATTTGATATGTTTGAATTGGATTTTTATGGTGGAATAATTTTGTGTTTTGTTTTTTATTTATAGAGGGAAATTTGAAATTGAATCTTTTGGTTGTAAGGTGAGCCGAGAGCACTTTGTAATTTTAGACTGTTTATTATTTTTTTTTATACTTGAACTGTGTCCTTTTTCTTTTTAACATTACAAATATACATCAACTTGTATACAAAAGTGGTTAAATATTATTTTAATGATGAAAAGATGAATTGGTTAGTAGCTCAAGTTAATTGTTGCTTTATAATTAGTATTGGTATTGATATTGTATAAAAGCCTAAAACATACCAACAACACAGTTACATACTTTTTAAAGTTATTGCCAGTTGGGTCATTTTTTTCTATTTGCTTTAGCATGCAAAAGCCTAGGCTTGTCAGTGTATGGGGTTGAACCCGAATCCAGTAGGTATCCAACCTAAACGGATCGGATTAAACCCGAAAAAAAACCACGGATCGGGTTCGGGTTCAAATCCGAAAATAAAAACTCCCTCCACGCCTCAGCTCTCTGCGCGGCCTCATCCACCTGTTTCAAACAAAATTGAATAATTAAATATAAATATAAATTATTTTAAATAATTAAAAAATAAATAAAAGATAAAATTAGAGATTGTAGAAACCTGGGGTATGGGAGGAGCTGCTGAGCTGGTGGAAGGGGACGGAGGTGGTGACATGGCCATACATAAAACGACCGGTGAGATAGGCGAAGCGAAGTCAAGCTGTAAAAACAAGAAGGAAGAGTTAGAGTGTTGTTCCATTTAAATGACAATAATAACAATTGACAGACAACTTGAATCTTATGAAATAAAAGGTGTTGAAGACATACCCATATCTCGTCAAAGTGAGACGCCTCGATCTCCTCGCTACTGCCTGACGTAGTGCGGGAGAGAGAGGAGCTCAATCCGCCAGATGAGAAGAATGAGTCATCGGAAGAAAGACTGTCAGAAGAGAAGAAAATGCCAGCTGAGCTGGCGCGGCTCAGGCAGGGCGAGATGGCAACCGACAGCTGACGGTGGAGATGGGCCTATCTGCCAACTCAGCACGAGGTGCGCCAACCGCCTACAAGTTAACAAAACCAAGATTTATGACTTGTTTAATACATTCAAAGCAATAGGAAAGAAGAGAAACAACTAATCGAGACATTTTTTTGTAAATCTTATTAAAAAAAAAGTATATTAATTCATATCGGTACTGGTGGCGAGATCGCCTAAACTGGTACACTAGTTGGAAGCCGTGCTGGTGGTAGAAAGTGTTGGGTCTCGGACGTGCATAACGCAGCGGAAAAATAAAATTTCGTCCAAAACCAATTCGAGGATCCGTGCGTATCGGTTAAATCAAAGAAATAAACCTTAAAGATACCTTTCGGATTACGCTTAATCCGTGACGCTCAAACCATGCGTGTTGTCCATGCGCCTCTAAACCGGTTACCGTCCTAACCGATTTTACTTCCGTCTAGGCCGTCTAGGTCAGATCGTGCGGAAGTCATCTACCGCACACACAATCGGTCTCCACCAAAACTCTCAACAAACCGTTCTCATCTTCTTAGGCCGAATAGATCACAAGCGCCGAAAGTACGAACGCCTCTACCGGTGTCCACAGGAACAAACTTCTTAAAATAGGAAGAAGAACAATATATATGCTAGTAGCTTGTTCTCCTCTTGTATAAAAAAACTCTTCTTATTTTATCTCACAAAAGATGTATATAATTCCTCTCATATAATCGCACTCTTTCATTTTTGTCATACAAAAAGAAAGCACCCTTTCATAATTTTGTCATACAAATTAGAAAGTATATTTTCTCTCTTTTGTCTCACAAAAGAGAATGAGAAATAATGAGAGAGAGAATGATTTGTTGTGTTGTGAATTTGGAGCCCTCTATGTCCTTATATAGAGGTGAAGAGTCATGTCTCTTCACACTAAAAGATGTGTATGACATCACTCATCATTATCCATATGCCATCAGCTAGACTCTTCTAGATTACATGATCTTTTGTGCTCATACTCTTTATATACATATATATCACATCTTATCACATAAGATGACAATATATTTTGTGACATTCTTATGCAACCCATCATATAAGTCGCTAGGATTTTCTGCGCCCGTTTCAGTTTGTTCTTTGTGTGTGACCCTGTAGGTTCACTTAATGTTGGCAATAAACTTGACAATCTATAAATCATGAGCGGACTCTAGCAAGCCATCATGACTACCCAATTTAAGTGAATATCGGTGATCCGATTTACCTAATCAACAATCACGTATTTAGTCCCTTTGTCATACGATATCTATATCGATCATAAGGCATGTAATACGCCATCCTTATATTAATCGATTAATATTTCTTGATCCCAAATTAAACTGAAGAAGAACAAATGACATTAATAACTCTTATTAATTCATTTGAGTATGGCCATACATTTTTTCAGTTCAATTCATCAAGAGGCCTAAAGATATCTCTCTCATTTATGAGAGGAACAAATCCCGTCTTGATTGCACTCATCCCTCTACATGATTCATTGTATACCTAATCATAACCGTTATGACCACCCGGTTAAAGGCAGTGTTAGATTATATTAAAGTATAAAATTACTCATGTTGGGAACCGAGACAATCTCAGGTCAAAGGACTATAAATACTTTATGTTACAAGAATCGCTAATGACGTAAAACATGTAGCATTCTTATGGCGGGTCAGTCCAGTATATGGTCTCTGACATATACCTATGTTAATGACTTGATAACTATTTATCCATGATCAGTAAAACATAATCATCAGTCAACTAATATACTGGTGTACATTTATAGCTTGTATATAAATATATATTTATATGTATCCGCAAGTATATTTGTCTCCACATAATTTCTCGCGCAAATCCCTAAATTTTTTGCACTCAAACAACAAATCGAGTTCACTAGTGACAAAATATCTCTAAACCAACGACCTCAATTCTTCTTGAACTGGTCTATATGATCCTTTTGAGTCCAAACAAGTTCCCCCACATTATTCAATACAATTTACAGTTCTCTCTCAATCCTTTTGATTTTTAATTGGGCATTTTTTTATATATTTTTTTTTTATTTGAGGCTTAAAAATGGGTTTGTATTATTTTATTTATTTATTTATTTATTATTATTTATTATTTTTTTTTAAACACCTAACATGCAATAAAGAGTCCACCCCACACTTAAACCTTTACTCGTCCTCGAGTAAAGCTAAGCACAAAGTAGTGATGCAATGCAAGAAAAAAAAATAAACAAAGAAAAACACAACCTTTATTCGCATGGTTGCCTCCCAGTAGCGCCTCTTTTTAACGTCGTTGGCCCGACGTTTCCATCTCCTCAAGCAGTGGATGCTGGCTCTCCAAGCTCGTGAATGTCAATCCAGCTCGCATCGAAACTCTCATGAAACCGCTTCGTTCGGTGCCCGTTGACCTTGAAGACTTTCCCCGAATCCGACCCCGAATTTCGCCGCACCATAATCGAACAATTTGGTCACAAGAAAGGGCCATATCCACCTACTTTGTAGCTTGCCCGGGTGTAATTTGATTCTTGAGTTAAACAGCAACACCTTGTCACCCACTTTGAAATCCTTGTGGGCAAGCTTCCTGTCATGATACATCTTGGTCTTCTCCTTGAAGATTCGGGAGTTCTCATACGCGTCATTTCGGATCTCCTCTAACTCTTGGATTTGCAACTTCCGGTTGAGTGCATCATTTGGGTAATCTAGATGGCACTTCTTGATGGCCCAATAGGCTTTGTGCTTGAGTTCAACCGGAAGATGGCAAGCATTTCCATAGACTAGCCGATAAGGGGACATGCCTATAGGGGACTTGAACGCAGTCCTGTAAGCCCAGAGTGTGTCATTTAGCCGAAGACTCCGGTCTTTCCCGGTGGGGTTCACCACTTTCTCCAAAACGCCCTTGATCTCCCTATTCGAAAGCTCTGCTTGGCCATTGGTTTGAGGGTGGTAAGCTGTCGAGGTTTTATGTGTGACATGGTATTGCTTCATTAATGCCTCGAAACTCCGGTTGCAAAAATGGGTTCCTCTATCACTGATGATAACTCTCGGGACCCCAAACCTACTAAAGATCTGGTCCTTGACAAAATCCACGACTGTTTTTGCATCTGCCCGTTTTGTGGCCTTGGCCTCAACCCACTTGGAGACATAATCGACTGCTAGGAGGATATACTCAAAGCCATATGAGGGAGGGAAAGGTCCAATAAAGTCGATACCCCATACTTCAAAAACCTCACATGCAAGAATATACTTCATCGGCATCTCGTCTCTCTTGGTTAGTCCTCCCGTTCTCTGGCATCGCTCACATGACTTCACGAAGAAGTAAGCATCCTTATGTAGAGTGGGCCAGAAGAAACCACACTCAAGGACCTTATGAGCTGTCCGCTTGGCGCCAAAGTGTCCTCCACACTCTAGAGAGTGACAAAACTCAATAACGGATCTAACCTCATTATCGGGTATACATCTCCGAATAATCTGATCCGCGCAAATCCAAAAGAGGTAAGGCTCATCCCAAATATAAAATCGGGAATCATACCGGATTCTATCAGCCTGTGCACGTGTAAGATCCTCTGGTAGGTCTTTAGCCACCAAGTAATTCACTATATCAGCATACCATGATGTATAGCTTTGCACGGCATAGAGATATTCCTCAGGGAAAAACTCCGATATTGGGGTACCCTCCTCAATACTCATAGGAAGGTGGCTAAGGTGATCTGCAACTAGATTTTCTGATCCTCGTTTATCTCTAATCTCCAAGTCGAACTCCTGGAGCAACAATATCCAACGAAGAAGTCTCGGCTTGGATTCCTTCTTCTTGAAAAGATGCCTCAACGCGGCATGGTCAGAGTATATAATCACCTTAACCCCTAAGAGATAGGACCTAAATTTCTCTAGTGCAAAAACAATGGCTAGCAGCTCTTTTTCTGTAGTTGTATAGTTGCACTGAGTATCGTCTAAGGTCCTGGAGGCATAAAAGATAACATGGGGTTCTCGCCCATCCCGCTGCCCAAGAACAGCTCCAACTGCCCTATCACTCGCATCGCACATGATCTCGAAAGGCAGATTCCAATCGGGAGCTTTAATGATGGGGGCAGAACATAATTTCTCCTTGAGAAGGTCGAATGCCGCTTTGCACTTCTCATTAAACTCAAAAGAAGCCTCTTTTTGGAGAAGAAGACAAAGAGGTTGAGCGATTTTTGAGAAATCTTTGATGAAACGCCTATAAAATCCGGCATGATCAAGAAATGATCGAATGTCCTTCACACTGGTTGGGTACGGGAGGGATCTAATGACATCGTTCTTGGCTTTATCCACTTCAAGACCCCGAGAGGAAACCACATGGCCTAAGACTATGCCCTGATCTACCATGAAATGACATTTCTCATAATTCGGCACCAGATCAGTCTTTACGCACCTTTGAAGAATCTTCTTTAGGTTTCCCAAACAGTCATCGAATGAGTCACCATAGACGGTGAAATCATCCATGAAAACCTCAATAATTCGGGTGACATAATCAGAGAAGATGGACATCATACATCTCTGAAATGTACCGGGTGCGTTACACAACCCAAAGGGCATGCGCCTATAGGCAAAGGTGCCAAAAGGGCACGTGAAGGTGGTCTTTTCTTGATCCTCGGGGGCGATGGCTATTTGAAAGTAACCGGAGAAGCCATCTAAGAAGCGAGAATGGTGGCGCCCGGCAAAGCCGCTCGAGCATCCGGGTCAATGAAAGGAAGGGGGAAATGGTCTTTCCGGGTGGCAGTGTTTAATTTGCGATAATCAATGCATACTCGCCATCCATTTTGTGCTCTCGTAGGAACTTTTTCACCATCCTGATTCTCGATTATTGTAATACCAGTTTTATTGGGTACCACATGGATTGGTGATACCCACTGTGAATCTGAGATAGGGTATATGATTCCTGCATCAAGGAGTTTGATGATTTCTTTCTTGACCACTTCCATCATTGGAGGATTCGGCCCTACGCTGAGGCTCACGGGATGGTTTAGATCCATCCTCCAACAATATACGATGCATACACGTGGAAGGGCTGATTCCCTTAATATCAGCCAGAGTCCATCCAATCACAGTCTTGTGGTCCCTCAAGACATTAACTAACTTCTCTTCCTGAGTAGCAGTGAGGCTACTAGAGATGATCACTGGAAGAGTGTCTCCGTTACCCAAGTATGCGTACTTGAGATGAGCTGGTAGGGGTTTTAGGTCAAGAGAGGGGGGATTCACAATGGAAGGTTTGGTGGGCTCAAGAGAGGGTTTCAAGTCTATCAAGGGAGGAGAAGAAGAAGAGGAAGAAGCCTCTCCAATGGCCAAGGCAGATAGACTTTGAAGAAGGTCCTGCTCATCTGGAGAGAGATCAAGAATGGTCTCGAGCAGATCTATGAACTCAAAAGAGGAGAAGTTGTCGACACACTCATCAACTGGGTCGATGGTGCAAATAGCGGAGACATTCCCATCAGAAAGATGCTTGATAGCATCAAAGATGTTGAAAGAGATGTTCTCTCCGTCAAATTCCATAGAAAGAGTGCCATTGTGCACATCAATCTTGGTTCGTGCAGTTTTAAGGAAGGGTCTTCCCAGAAGAATGGGAGTCGAATTCGGTGAGTTATCAGACTCATCCATACGCAGAATATAGAAATCCGCGGGGAAGATAAGGCCATTGACCTTAACCAGGACATCCTCTATAACTCCCTCTGGCACAGCAGTAGAACGATCGGCTAGTTGAAGAATAACCCCGGTCTTTGTCAAAGGTCCTAAACCGAGGGAAGAATAGATAGAAAAGGGCATGACATTGATAGATGCCCCAAGATCAAGCATGCACCAAGCAAATTCATGGTGCCCAATGCTGCAAGGAATGGCAAACATGCCAGGGTCTTTTTGATTCTCTAGAAGCTTCTTGCGAATAACCGCAGAGACATTCTCACTCATTGTTACTCTCTCATGACCATTTAGCTTTCTCTTATTCGTACACAAGTCCTTGAGAAATTTCGCATAGCGAGGGAATCTACGAATGTAATCGAGTAGTGGAATGTTTACTTCCACTTTCTTGAAAACCTCTAGGATATCTCTCTCTGCCTCATCCTTTTTGGTGTTAACCGCTAGACGGCTAGGAAAAGGGGCTCTAGGTTTATAAGGTGGTATTTCCTTGGGCTTTTCTTTCATCTTCTCGGATTCCGGCTTAATTACTTCAATCTCTCCTTCACCTTGCATGTTTCCTTTACTCCCTTCTATTTCTTTACCACTCCTTAAGGTGATAGCACATGCATTCTCACAGGGGTTTAGAGTTTGGGAAGGAAGTTGTGAGGACCCCTGAGTTTTTAACTGGTTTAATTCAGAGGATATTTGAGCAATTTGAGTGCCCAGATGTGTAAGGGCAGTTTTTGTATCCTTATGAAAAGAAGTAGTTGATGTGGCCAAGGAGGTCACAATGTCAGAAAGACTTTTCAAAGCAGGGTCAATTGGAGGTGAAGAAGAAGAATTTTGATGATGGATTTGAGGAGGTTGTTGTTGGTTTCCTGGGTCACGCCATCTGAAGTTGGGGTGATCACGCCATCCAGGGTTGTACGTTTTGGAATAGGGATCATAATTACAGTTTTGACCCCCATTTGAATTTCCGTGTTGGTTTAGCTTGAAGATGCCGCAAGCTGTGGTCGTGACTTTCTCCCCATCATGGAGTGTTGGGCACGCATCAGTGGTGTGTCCTGTCTGAGTGCAGGCACCGCATGCTTTTACTTCCATTTTGGTTCCCATGAATGAGGCCATCATATTAGCCAAACTATCTAATTTGGCGTCCATACCATTCACTCGCTTCTCCAAATCACAGTCTCTAATCTCACTAACTCCCCTAAGTCGAGATCTGGTTCTACTAGATTGGGCATTTTTTGCCATGGTTTCTATCAAGGTTCGTGCTTGCCTAACGGTTTTATCTATGAAAGCACCCCCACTAGCAGAATCTACATTATCTCTAGTCTCTTGAAGCATCCCATCATACAAGTGTTGAATCAAGAGATTCTCTGGGACTTGATGGTTGGGACATTTTGCACACAACTTCGGAAGCGATCATAGTACTCATAGAGGGTTTCCCCTACTTCTTGTTGAATACTACAAATCTGCTTCCTAATAGAAGCGGTAAGAGAGACAGGAAAATACTTGTCTAGAAACAACTTTTGAAGTTCTACCCAAGTTGTTGGAAAATGTGCTAGATGGTAGTACCGAGTCCTTTCTTTGGTCCTCGAAGACCGTATGAAAACAATCGCGGCTTGTAAGGACCTTCATCTTCAATCTCCGCTGGCATCATTGTTGCGGTGATATGGTTGAACTCCCGCATGTCAGAGTGCGGGTCCTCTCCGCCACTCCCATTGAAGGTCGGTAATAATTGAAGAAGACCCGTATGGATCTTAAAATTTGGGACCGGTGGTAATACAATACCATACTGGTTGGTAGCAAAATCAAAGGTAGACAAGTCCCTAAGTGTCCTATCCTCAAAATTAGCCATGACTGTAGTATTACCTCTTGTAGCGTGAGGAGGAGCTGGTGGAGTAGGAGGTTCGCTTTCGCTGTCCAAGTTCTCCACCTTTTCAGTTTCTTCGGCTGCTTTCGGTGCTTCCGGAATTGCTCTTCTTCGCTCCAGGTGTGTTCTCTCAATCTCCGGATCTAATGGTGCAAGTGGAAGATTAGAACTACGAGTAGCTTTTATGAACTGGAATCAAGTGTAAGAGAGAGAATTAGTGAATGCAAGTAATGCAGACTCAAAGTGAAAATAAATAGTATGACTGACTCTGACAAAAAGTGAAAAAGATAACAAAGGTAACGAAAGTGTGACCCTGACAAAAAGTAAAAAAAAAAAAAAAAAATGTGACTGACAAAAAGTAAAACGAATTTCGTTTACTCTGACACAAATGCAGACTACCGTACTACACAAGAGAAGTGTGAATATTGACCTAGAATAGTCGCGTTGCTAGCTTCCGGCAACGGCGCCATTTTGATAAGAGGGGTATTTTTGCAGTCGTTTATACTTACCAAAAGAAATTTATAACCCTAGACTTAACTACAACAAAGTAGATAGTGGAAGTAGGGGTCGAACCACAGAGAGCTATTTAGACTAAAACTAGGTGAAAGGATTACTCCTCTAATGAAAACGGACTCGAACAAAAACGAAAAACTAAAATAAAGAGAAACCAATACCGTAAATAAAACCAAACACAAGACCTAAAACAAGACACACAATTGGGGGGGTTGTTGATTGGTTGATTGCAACAAAATGAAAGTAACAAGTAAAGAGAAAACTTAAAGTAAAGACTAAGAGATTTGGTGGTTTTGTGAAATGAGGCATAGTTTCGTGTAGTGAATTTGTGTGTAACTTTATCCTTGATTATAATAATGAATTTGGAATTAATATCTTAAGTGCAGTAAGATGAGCTCTAACCGATAAATAACTCAAACGAAAAGATAGAATTTTAATTTAGATGAGCTCGTAAATAAAAACACCAACCTACTTGAATATCATAACCAATTCAATAGGAATCATTGGTTATTTAAACAAATCAAAACCTCCTAAACAATGAGCTTGTTCAGAACTGTTTAGTTAATTATGAGTTATTTGCACTTGGCTATTATTCAAATTCTAATGGAAGCTATTGAGCAAAGCAACCAAAGGAATTTTGTGGCCCTTGTTAATTACTACTGAACATAGAATTGACCGAAATAAACTTAAAATAATTCATTGAGCATGAAAGATAATAAGTAAATAAAAACAGAATATAACCGTTCAAATGAAATTCATTATTAATGGTCTCAAAAGTTACAACACAAAAACATAAACACTAACTATGCCTCGAAGGGCTTACTCGAAATACATGGAAAATAAAGAAAATAAAATAATGATAGAACCCATTAATGAAGCGTGGATGGAAGGGTGAAGCTTGCTTGACTTGCCCAACTCCAAGAGAGAGAATGATGAAGTTCAAAAGTGATTGGAATGGATGCCTTGAACCTGGTTATATAACCCTCTCAAAAGGTGATCATGAGGGATGAATGAAGATCCATGCAAAGAGTGTGAAGGAAGCATGGCAAAGGCATGAAGAGTGCATGCAAAGTGCATGAAAGATCTGTCCAGAAGATGGTCAATTTGGGTCATTTGGACTTCGGAATTGGGCTCTGGTGATATAGAATGAATTGTGGGCTTTGGTTTCTTCTTTCCAACGGTATATAGTATGCATATAGAGAAGGCCCAGGTTGTGAGTTATGGCCGAAATACTAAGCCTGTGTTGGCAGGTCCGAGTCTTGATTATTATCTCCATCTTGTGCTCCAACAGATTTTCTCCAAGCTATGTTCCATCCAAATTGCACCTAACTTCACATAAACATGTCATTAGCAGTATCAACATTCAAGTTGTGATTATTATCCATATAAATAGAATGTTAACACTTATAATGGTGCAATATCATATATTTATAGGGTATAAAATGTGTATAATTAATGACTTATCACGCATCTTTTCTATTAAGAATATTCAACACTTGAATACTCTATATGCAAGCCCTTTAATTATAAATAGTATCTAAATAGTATATATCACATATATACCGACTCAATTTAACCGAAACACGCACGTCGCTCTGATACCACTGTTGGGTCACGGACGTGCATAACGCAGCGGAAAAACAAAATTTCGTCCAAAACCAATCCGAGGATCCGTGCGTATCGGTTAAATCAAAGAAATAAATCTTAAAGATACCTTTCGGATTACGCTTAATCCGTGACGCTCAAACCATGCGTGTTGTCCATGCGCCTCTAAACCGGTTACCGTCCTAACCGATTTTACTTCCGTCTAGGCCGTCTAGGTCAGATCGTGCGGAAGTCATCTACCGCACACACAATCGGTCTCCACCAAAACTCTCAACAAACCGTTCTCATCTTCTTAGGCCGAATAGATCACAAGCGCCGAAAGTACGAACGCCTCTACCGGTGTCCACACGAACAAACTTCTTAAAACAGGAAGAAGAACAATATATATGCTAGTAGCTTGTTCTCCTCTTGTATAAGAAAACTCTTCTTATTTTATCTCACAAAAGATGTATATAATTCCTCTCATATAATCGCACTCTTTCATTTTTGTCATACAAAAAGAAAGTACCCTTTCATAATTTTGTCATACAAATTAGAAAGTATATTTTCTCTCTTTTGTCTCACAAAAGAGAATGAGAAATAATGAGAGAGAGAATGATTTGTTGTGTTGTGAATTTGGAGCCCTCTATGTCCTTATATAGAGGTGAAGAGTCATGTTTCTTCACACTAAAAGATGTGTATGACATCACTCATCATTATCCATATGCCATCATCTAGACTCTTCTAGATTACATGATCTTTTGTGCTCATAGTCTTTATATACATATATATCACATCTTATCACATAAGATGACAATATATTTTGTGACATTCTTATGCAACCCATCATATAAGTCGCTAGGATTTTCTGCGCCCGTTTCAATTTGTTCTTTGTGTGTGACCCAGTAGGTTCACTTAATGTTGGCAATAGACTTGACAATCTATAAATCATGAGCGGACTCTAGCAAGCCATCATGACTACCCAATTTAAGTGAATATCGGTGATCCGATTTACCTAATCAACAATCACGTATTTAGTCCCTTTGTCACACGATATCTATATCGATCATAAGGCATGTAATACGCCATCCTTATATTAATCGATTAATATTTTTTGATCCCAAATTAAACTGAATAAGAACAAATGACATTAATAACTCTTATTAATTCATTTGAGTATGGCCATACATTTCTTCAGTTCAATTCATCAAGAGGCCTAAAGATATCTCTCTCATTTATGAGAGGAACAAATCCCGTCTTGATTGCACTCATCCCTCTACATGATTCATTGTATACCTAATCATAACCGTTATGACCACCCGGTTAAAGGCAGTGTTAGATTATATTAAAGTATAAAATTACTCATGTTGGGAACCGAGACAATCTCGGGTCAAAGGACTATAAATACTTTATGTTACAAGAATCGATAATGACGTAAAACATGTAGCATTCTTATGGCGGGTCGATCCAAAGATATGGTCTCTAACATATACCTATGTTAATGACTTGATAACTATTTATCCATGATCGGTACAACATAATCATCGATCAACTAATATACTTGGTGTACATTTATAGCTTGTATATAAATATATATTTATATGTATCCGCAAGTATATTTGTCTCCACAAATATCCTATAAATGACCGGGGACGATTTAGAATAGCATTCATAACACTTTATAGTTTTACTATCAAAGTCACGCACTTTGATGGCATAAAGCTGAATTACATATTCATGGTCTATTTTAATTATATTAAAATAACCTATACGCACATATTATATGAAATATCTTATAATAAATATTATATTTGTTATTACAATCCATCATCTAGGTCACAAACATTTTGGCCTAGGGCATAACACCATCAGAAAGGTGATGGTGGTATCATCACTATCGCCAGCTGGAGGAAGCATCACCAAAGGCGGGCCTGAGCCACGAATTAACCTCGATACTGAAAGTAGAAAATAAAAAACTGCAAAAATTTATTATTTATTTTGATTAAAAAGTTTAAAAAAAAACTTTTTAGAAAAGCACTCATGGTCATGCCAGTTGGAGAGAATGAAATGTCGACGACGATGCATGTGTGTATGATCTGACCAGTGAGAGAAATGAAGGATCCAAACATGATGTAAGAAATCCTCTACCACCAGAGCGCCACATCCTGTTCCAAATCATTCATAAAAAAAAATTAAAATAAAAGAAAATAAGATCATATGAACAACAGAAATCAAAGATCATTTTCTTTACCAAAGAATAAAAAATCAAACATCCATTTCTTAGACAACAAAACTTCATTTCCCATTCCCTGTATGGGTTGTTACTTCGCAATCAATCGTTCACTCGAGAGGTAACCATAATCTATACATCTTTTCGAAATAAACTAAATCGAAAAATGAAAGAAAAATTGAATTTTTAAAAAAAATGAAAAAGGATTTTGACTGAGCTTGTGCGAAGCATGTCGACCAAATAAAAGAGACAAAAGTTAAGAAAAAGAAGATAAAAAGCAAAGTACCTGGTGGGGCATGGTAAGGAATGTGGATAGCAGGGCTGGTGGGGCCATATGTTGTACATGTGCTAGGGTCAGGACGTGACCCACAATAAATGTGTGGTTCAGAAACTTCAAAGGAAAAAAGGAAAGGGAAACATATGAGTGCTGAATTTTTATTAATGAATCTAGATGAACTTGTTCTGTTCATAATGCGATGTGATCATGCGGGACCAAACTCGTAATGTATTAGTATTAGGACTTTTGAATAATATGTTAAAGGTGCAATTGAGTAATTAAGAAACAAATTATAATAATAGGCAGGAGAAAGAGCCAAATAAACATAAATAGAGATCTAATTTAACCAATCGGTTAGATAATGGTAAACAATCAGTGTTATAAGGTTTAAATAACATTACTACCTAATCAAATTACGCAACCAGCATTACAAAAAATCTATTAAACCCCAATAGATACTTACCAAAATGAAGAAATAAGACAAATTCCGTACTTGATTCATATTAAGGTGAAGCCAACAAATAAGAATGCGAGAGTTAAAAAGAAAGAAAGAAGAATAAAAACCTGAAGTCTCGCAGAATGCAGGCTGGAAAATTTCGGAAGGGAAGAGGATTGGAACGGGAGGATCTGAATGGGATCCTCCTCGCGTCGCCATCCGAGGATCAGAACAAGACCGATGATGGCCGTGGTGGCTGGTGCTGCATTTGTGGCAGCTAAGAGGAGGGGAGAGCTGGTTTTGCCGAGCTATCATAGGAAAGGCGGCGGGAAATCCACATGGAGGCATCGGCAGAGGCCACTGCCGTCGGGGTGACAAGTGTCAGGACGAAGATCTTGCTTTGAGGTTGCCATTCGAAACTTGAAGAAAGAGGTTTGATTTTTGAACGAGATTGAAAGGAGAGCGAATTAGAAACTGTGAAGAATCCATTGGAGGGGAGAGTGTATTTATATGGAAAATGAGGAGGTGAGTTCCGTTCGGATATTCCCAAAAAGGGAAGAGGAGGTTAGTTCAGTTCGGATTTTCCCAAAAAACGAGAGAGGAGGTTATGGATTGGGGAGGAAGAACGACTTTACGAGATGTATTGTATTTGGTCAGAAATGAAGAGAGGAGGGGAGGCGGTGGAAGTGAGTGAGTGTGAAGAAGACGAAGCTGAGTGAGAGTGGGAGATGATTCAAAACCGACGTCTTAATTCTCGCTTTGTTAATGATTCGATTTGTCCGGTGTAGCAAAAATTTCTGATTTATACCGATTAATTCTCAATTAGTATCAAATTTTCAGAAAAACGACTGAATTTGATTAAATCTTTTTGGAAAATCCTTTATCCGATTTGGGCCAAATTTTAACAATTTTTTTTTAAGATTTGGGCCGATTTTTTTAAAAAAAAACCCAAAAATATAATATATCTATTTATATATTTTCTTTTCAACCAGCGAGCAGAGAGAGAGAGGCAGACTCTTCTTGTCTAGGGTTTAGTTCTTCTCTTGTGCCATTGTGCAACTTGCGATTTTAGTTGTGTGTTTTATTTGGACTTTATTTTGATGTGTATGTTTATTTTAGATATGTATCATCTTATTTGTATTTGTTTTGATGTCTCTTGTATTGTTTAGAAATAATAATGAAACTTTAACGTTCTATTTGGTGGATGAATTTATATTATTTTATTTCTGTTGAGAAATTATAATATTATTTTTTGAATTTTATAATTACAACATAATAGTTTGTATTAAAATAATCGTTCGACTAATTGCCGATTAATCCCGACTTTTTCCGATTAATCAGATTAATCTCAAATCCCCACCCCTCTGACCGAGAAGCGATTTTTACAACATTGGATTTGATGCATCCATTTGGGATTTACAATCGGGATTGCCTGATAAATCCTGAATAAAATTCCATGATTTTGATAAATTGAGTGAGACTTCTATTACTGGATTACCCCCTCCAAGATAGAAATTTACGTTCCTGGATTTTCAGCCAACCTGGGGTATAGTTTCTCAGATATAATTGTTTCGTATCCATCAAACTCAAAACCGTTTTTCGTATCATCAACTTAAGAGCATACTGAAGTTCAGTAACCGAACGCAATAGCACATTCTCCTCCACAAATTTCAGCGTCTTTTCATTTTATCAATTTCTTTACCAGCCAAGTCTCACGATCTAGGGTTCATGCCAGCTGATGGAGAGCCCTAGACTGCCCTCCGCCTGCTCGAGAAGCGGCGGCGTTCTCTTTCCGACGCTGACGAAGAAACAGTCAAAAGAAAGGACAATGCGGCTTTGATTGCGTATACTTCCGAGCTTGAAACAGAGGTTCTTCTTTTGTTTTATCTCCTACAAACTTAATTTTCTTTAATTTTTAAGGAAGATGATTAAGATCTCGAGTGAGGGTGGTTAGCTTATGGCGCTTTAGTGTCAGGCCTCGGATCAATTTAATAGAAATTAAGAGAAATTTTGAAGAAAATTGATTAAAAGATTAATTTGATAGAAAAGCCATTAGCGGCTGAGTTCGTACAATAAGATAGCAAAGCCATTTGGCGTGCTTATATCCAATAAGCAATATTATTATTTCAGGCCTATAATTTCTTCTATCTCTCTCAGCCCATAATTCCTTTGCACATCCAACAACAGCCCATCTTTGAATACAGGCCCTTAGTTTTAATGTGACATTTTCATTTACATCCTCAGCTTTCTCACAATTTGCATAAATTACTATTTTTCGTATCTACCGCTTTATATAACTCCCAAGTCATACCAGTATTAGAAAATTTCATTTCATTATTTGACGCGAAATTAGGGTTTTGGGCCATATGAACCGGGTCAGATTGACCGGTCTCAACTACTTTCTCTTCTCTGGGTACCTTTAAAAAACAGTTTTATTTTTCAAAATTTTGATGCAGATATATCAATATCAGTATTAAATGGGCCTTCTATTAATCGGAAAAAAAAGGACTGACTTCAAAATTCGAGCAACTAAAGGAGCTTGCTGAGTCGTCAGAAAGGAAATACGAGCGTGAAAAAGCCTCACAAGCCACTTTACTAGCTGAGGCCTCAAAAAGAGAAGAATTTCTCCAAAAAGCCCTTCGTGTTGAAAAAAAAAATGCTTCTCATATGTAAGTCATTCAAATCATCCTAAATTTCCTTATTTCATAATATATTTTACATGCAAACTATATTCGTTACTTTAATATATTTCTGCATATCAGGTTTATAAATACGCAAACATATTTACTCAGATTATAAATATTTTTACCACAAAACTAATTTGCACCAATATTATATCTCATATTGAATTTTATGTATTAACAAACCCAATTCAAATTTATTAATTTTCTATATATTTTTTTGTCAGATTGAGAAGACATTTCATGACAGAGGGTAGAATGGGCGGATGCACCTCAGATGCGAGAAGAAGCTTGTAGAAGGCTGGACGAGGCTGACGTCAAGCTGATATCAGCAAGGTTCTTAGAAGCTGAAGCGTTCAGGATGTACTTGAATAAAATCATATGTATATATTTACATAAAAGTGTATTTGTATATAAACCGAAACAAAATTCTTATATAAACTTCTGAATTTTATATAGCACGTGTTTAGGTTTTATATAATCTGAGATTTTGAATATAATGTTTGAACTGAAATCCGAGATTCCAAATGTCGTCTAGTTACAGATCAAGTTTCAAATTTTAGGTCGTATATAACTTGAATCAAGTTGAAATGTAAAGTTTGAGATATACGCGAATTTAAAACTGAATGATCTTGGTTATAAGTTCAAGACTTTAATTGAGACGAGTGAAGCGAATTTGGTCATTAGTCATTAGAGATACTCTTTTTTTTTTTTTTTTTGAAGGAATTACTCATTAGAGATACTTATATGTTTATTCTTTTGATATGGATTTTTGTGGTGGAACAATTTTATGGGATTGTATTTTGTTTCTGATTTATAGTGAGCGAAATTTGAAGTAGAATATATTGATTGTCTCCTGACTAGGAGACCTCTTTCCATGTTCTTCATGATTACAACCCATTGAACTTAGATTACAAGATAAAGAAAAAGAACATACAATATTAACTCAATAATGAAAATAATATATAATTGGCCAAGATATACAAAATCCAATATATAATTCTACTCAATAATTGGAAGCTACAAATTTTTCCCTTTATTTTCACCAGCAAGTGAGTGACGGCTCAATTTTTTTTTTTTTTTTTTTTTTTTTGAAACAAACAATTAAAAAAACAGTTTATAAAATAAAATGGAAAACAATATATAGATTAGAAAAACAAATAAAAAAATATTCATAAAATGGAAAACAATATATATAAAAATAATATATCGATTTGCAAAACAAATACAAAAAATATTCATAAAATGGAAAACAATATATTTTTAGAAATAATATATAGATTTGCAAAACAATATGTAAAACCAAAAAAAAATATTATATATATATTTTACAAGTATATATAAATAAAAATCCAAAACCTTTAGAAACAGTTAATAAAATATTAAAAAATAGTAAATATTTTTTTTTAAAAGTACAAATAAATATAAAAAAATGTTACAATCACTGCATTGCACTCTGAAGATTTTGACAAAGTGTGATAGAATAAAATAGGGCATTGTTTAAACCACCACGGCCCTCTTCTGTAGCCTCCTTTTCATCCACAACCCTTGATTTTTTTTTTCTGTTAAGAAATTACAAACATAAGAAAACTTTAATTTCCCACATAAAAACTTAGAAAATATATACCATTTTGTAAAAGTAAAAAGAAGAATAGAACTTACCATTCGTGTGAGGTCGCGACACCAGCTTTCGTCCCTCTTCCTTGCCTCCTCAGTGGCCTCATCCACCTATTCAAAACAAAATTGAATAATAAAAGTTAAATATAGATACATATAAATTCTTTTAAAAACAAATAACGAAATAATTAGAAAAAAAATAAAAGATAAAAATAAAGGTTGTAGAATACCTCAGTAGTAGGGGATGGAGGTGCTGATCTGGCAGTATGCAAAACGGCCGGAGCCGGTATAGGTGAAGTGAATTGAGCTATAAAAACAAAACGGAAGAGTTAGCATGTTGTTACGATTAAAAGTCATGTGACGGCAACTTGAATTTATGAAAAAAAAAAGTTTTGATTCGTACCCAAGCCTCTGTGAAATTTGTCTCCTCGATGTCCGTGCTGCCGTCGGATGTGCTGCGTGAGAGAGGAGCACGAGCCATCTGAAGATAAGAATCCGTCAGAGATGCCTGAGCCTTCGGAGGAAGGACTTCTACGACGTGAGCAACGTTGACGGCTTCAACCTCCCCGTCTCGATCGTCCCGTCCGGCGGCTCAAACTGCCAATCCGCCACGTGCGCCGCCAACATCAACACCGGCTGCCCGCCGGAGCTCCGGTTACAGACGCCGACCGGGAAAGTCGTCGGATGTAAGAGCGCCTGTTTGGCGTTCAATACGGACCAGTATTGCTGCCGTGGCGCGTTTGGAGGCCCTCAGGCGTGCACGGCGAGTAATTATGCTGTGTATTTTAAACAAGCATGCCCTCAAGCGTATAGTTATGCGTATGATAATAAAACCAGTACTTTAAAGTAATACGAAAGAACAGAAATAACTAATTGAGACATTTTTCGATAGATTTTATTAAAACAAATATATTTAATTCGTACCGGTGCTGGTGGCAGTAGAGTGAGCACACCACTCTCGCCAGCTAGAGGAGACATCAAAGTAATCGGGCCTGAGCCACGGATGAAACTCAATACTGAAAATAAGAAGCAAAAAACAACGTTAATTTATTTTGATAAAAAAATTAAAAAAAAGGGAAAAGGGAACGAGACTCGAACTTGACATGGTGAAGCCTGTAATAGAGAAGGAAATCTCGATGATGACGCACACGTACACCATCTGACCGGTGAGAGAAACCGAAGATGTGAACATGAAGCAACAAATGCTCTGCCACCAGAAGGTCACTTCTTGTTTCACATAATTTATAAACAAAATAATAATTAAAAAAAGGAAAATGAGATATTCCGAACAACAGACATCAAAGATCAATCTCTTTATCAAAGAATCAAAACTCTAAAACCATTTCTTAGACAACAAAACCTCGTTCACATATCCTGTGTGGGTTGTTATATCACATTACTCAACAACAATGAAACAATTTCCAGAAACCATAATCAATTAAATTGGAAATAAATGGAACCAAAAAGGTACCTGGCAGCTGGTAACAAATGTTGGTGGTGCCGCCGGCTGTAGATCTGCTCTCAGGATGGGACCCACCATCATGTCTGTGCGAGCTGGCTCATCCGTGAGGTTCAAAAACTTGGATTTTTAAGATACTGCATTTTCAAGATGATTTTCTTACAAATTGAATTATGATTAGATCTTCTACTTGATGGAATTAAATTAACGAAGCTTTTGTTGTGACCCCAAATTAAATCCAATAGGATTTAGTTAAAGCCATCACATTTTATCTTTGTGCGGTAATTAATCAGAGAATGAGAACTTAACACAAAATTGTTTAAAAGTTACAAAACAGAAACATCAGAAGATTGCGGTTTTTTAATTAATACGATATCAAAAATGAAGATTAATTTTGTTCATAACAAAAATGTAAGTAAAGGAAAAGACAATAATCCAATTTCTTCATCAAAAAATAAGATAATATATACCTGGCGCATGGCTATCCCGAGGATCGAGATGGGGCCAGCGATGGCTGACAGAGGAGCTGCTGCGGTCCTGAAGGGCACGATCGTCGCGGGAGCTGCTTCATCCGACGAGGATGGATTGTGGAGGAAACGGCACGGCCGCACCGGCGAGGGAGCCAGAGGGCAGCGCCGCCAAAGGCCGCCGCCGCCAAAGGCCGCCGCCGCCAGGGAGAGGACGGTGAACGTGAGGACGGATTTTGATGTTGCCATTGGAATTGAAGGTGAGAAGAAATGGGTTTGAGCTTTTTTGAACGTAAAGGAAAAGGGCGCTAATTGAAAACTGTGAGGAATCCATTGGAGACGAGAGCATATTTATACGGGATAGGAGGAGGTGGACTGTGTGGAGATTTGCCAAAAAGAGATAGGAGACGGTTCGGAGTAGGCTTGTCAATGGATCGGGTTCAACCCGAATCCAGTAGGTATCCGACTCGAACGGATCGGGTCAAACCCGAAAAAAAACCCACGGATTGGGTTCGGGTTCAAACCCGAAAATAAAAACGGGTTCGGATCGGGTTCGGGTTTGATACAATCCGATCCGTGAAAAACCCGAACCCGAATCCGAAACTTAAATTATAATTAATTTTAATCTGTACCATTTATATTTCTACAAATCAATCCTACCCATCTATTTTAACCCTAATCCTAACCCATCCAACACTCTTACCCGATCCACCAATTCCTTCCCTTTTTTTCTCTCTGGACGCCAGAGGCAGAGAAGAAGCGAAAGAAGGAAAAAAAAATCCTTCCGCCCAATCTCTGCCTTCGCTCCGCCGTCTCCCTGATCGGTGCCGGTCGCCGGTCGTCCCCCTCTGCCCCGCCACCCTTCTGCCTCTCTTCTACTCTTCTTTCTTCTCCTTCTTCTTCTTTTAAGCCTTTAAGGTAATAACCCTCCATCAATGATGATGAATTTTAATTTAATTTTTGTTTGATTTTGTGATGAAGAATGAGATGAATGAATTGCTTGATTGATGTGTTGCTATTGAATAAAATCAAAGCTATTTTTTTCTTGAGTGTAGATAGTGGAAGCGAGTAATAATCCTCCGATATGGCATCCGAAACCGAAGCTAGTAATCCAACTCAAACTCCGATATCATTATCAACCCCACAAATTTCTCCGGTCGAATCGGCTTCCCAATCGGCCCCACAAACGCAAACGGCAACACAAAATGAAGAGCCGGCCTCAACCGAGAATACAAATCTAGTTCTTGGGCGTAAAAGAGCTCGTAGATCCGCGGTGTGGAAAGAATTCACCGAGGAAGTCATAAACGGAAAACTTAAAGCGAGATGCATTTATTGTAAGAATTTACTTGGAGCCGAACCGGCAAATGGCACGAGTCATTTATCTAATCATTTGAGTTTGTGCATGCAAAAGAAGATTAAACTTAATGGGAATACATTATTTAGGAAAAATATTGTGGATGGTAAGGCAAAAATTAATATGAATCCTTATTCTTTTGACCAAGAAACCGTAAGAAATGATCTTGCCTCAATGATAATTTTGCATGAATATCCTTTGAATATGGTGGAGCATAAAGGATTTCAAAGGTATATATATGTAATTTTTTTTCATATTTATTTATTACTTATTAGTAAAAAAATTAATATACCTATTATATTTTTCTAATTATAGGTTTGTTTCCGATCTTCAACCATTGTTCAAAATGGTTAGTCGGAATACGGTTAGAAGTGATGTAATGAAAATGTATGCGCACGAAAAATCTCTTATGATGAAATTATTTGAAGAAAATGATAGTCGATTCGCTTTTACAACCGACATGTGGACAACAAGCAACCAAAAGAAGGGTTATATGGCCGTCACCGCACACTTTGTGGATTCTTCTTGGGTTTTACAAAGTCGAATTATTAGGTTTATTTATGTACCGTGTCCACATACCGCCGAGGTATTATGTAATGAGCTTCATAATTGTTTAATGGATTGGAATTTAGATCGTAAAATAAGCACATTAACACTAGATAATTGCTCCACAAATGATGCAATGGTTAATTTAATTTCGGATAAATTATCAAGGGATTCTCTTTTGTTGGATGGTGATTTGTTGCATATGAGATGTGGTGCTCATATATTAAATTTAATTGTAAAAGACGGTTTAGAAATTATTAGTGGCGCTATTGAAAAAGTTCGAGATAGTGTTGCTTTTTGGGTTGCTACACCTAAGAGGTATGAAAAATTTGAAGAAACTATTCGCCAATTAAAATTTTCTAGCGATAGAAAGTTAGTTTTAGATTGTAAAACAAGATGGAATTCAACATATTTAATGTTGAATATTGCTATTCCATACAAGGATGTTTTTAAAAGATTGAAACAACGTGAGTCTCTTTATAAGTGCTTGCCGGCCGAAGAAGAGTGGGAAATTGCGAGAGAAATTTGTGAAAAATTGGAGTTATTTCATGATATTACCGAGATATTTTCCGGGACGAGTTATCCTACGGCTAATATTTTTTTCTCTAACATTTGTTCGATTAGATTCGCGATGAGTGAATGGATGAGTTGTGGGAATCCTATTATACGGAACATGGTAATAAAAATGGTTGAGAAATTTGACAAGTATTGGATTCAAATTCATGGAATTATGGGTGTAGCAACCGTGTTAGATCCTAGGTATAAGCTTAAATGTTTTGAATATTATTTTCCTCTTTTATATGGTGTTGATAATGGAAAACATGAATTGGAAAGAATTCGGGGTCTTTGTTCTAGTATGTTAAGAGAGTACCAATCTAAGTTCAAAGTTGGTGGCAAGAAGCGGGCTAAAGAAACGGTTTCACAATCACAACCATTAGTTAGTAAGAAGTCAAATTTCAATAAAAATTTTAATAAGTTTGTTGCTTCTACATGTGGAGATTATAATATTTATTCCGAATTGAAAAATTATTTGGTGGATAAGCTTACACCTATTGAAGAGAATTGCGTTTTCGATATATTAAATTGGTGGAAAAATGCTACTCAATATCCCACGTTGCGATTAATGGCGAGGGATATTTTAGCTATTCCGGTTTCAACCGTCGCTTCGGAATCGGCTTTTAGTACGAGTGGGAGGCATATTACTCCTCATCGTAGTAGACTTCGCCCGGACACACTAGAGGCATTGATGTGTGCCCAAAATTAGTTAGCCGCAAATGATAATGGTATGTAATATTTGAGTAATTTCTATTATAATATTTTCTTTTCTAAATTTTAATTTTAATTTATATTATTTTGCTAGATTCTTCAAACGATCTTTCTCATTTACATCCTTTTTCGGAAAATGGGGATCAAGATGATGAGGTAAACTCTTTAATAATAACATACTTGCCTTCATTATAATTTATTTAATACTTATTAAATTTGTTTGATTTTATAGATTTTGGAATCCTATGTAACCGATAGTGTTGGCGATCAAGCGTAGAAAGATCGTGAATCGTGATTTTGTAGATTGTTGATTTTGGGATATTACTATTTTGCGTTTATTGGACTATTTGAACTATTTGTTATATTTGAACTATCAAAATATTTGATGTTTTGTATGGACAATTTGATATTTTATTAATTTTATGCAATTTGAACTATTTTATATTTTAAATATTTTAATTGTTATTTGTTTATGAATTATATTGTAGTTTTAATTTTGTATAAATTAGGTTAAAATTTGCAAAAAACTATCCGCAACGGTTATTTTTGGAGAACCGTTACAGATCTTTATGAACCGTTACAGATGCCTTACTTTAGTATCGGTTATTAACGAATAACCGATATAAAATCCGCAACGGTTATTTATCAAAAACGGTTACAAAATCATTTAGTATCGGTTAGTTCTAAAGAACCGTTACAGAAGATTTTAGTATCGGTTATTTATAAAGAACCGTTACAGAAACCATTAGTATCGGTTAGTTATAAAGAACCGTTACAGAAGACTTTAGTATCGGTTATTTATAAAGAACCGTTACAGAAACCTTTAGTATCGGTTAGTTCTAAAGAACAGTTACAGAAGACTTTAGTATCGGTTATTTATAAATAACCGTTACAAGAAACCTTTAGTATCGGTTATCAAGAACCGTTACAGAAGCCATTTTTTTTTTTTCAATTTATTTTTGTAAACGGGTTGCAAACGGGAGGAGAAAAAAGAAAAAACAAAACACACTACCATCAGTATGCTTCTGTAACGGTTCTTTATAAATAACCGCTTCTAAATTTTTCTCAAAATATTTTGTGCCAAAAAATGATGGGCTGTCGTATACTTAACGGATTTCGGGTTATCCGTGGGTTCGGGTTCGGGTTTGAAATAAAACCCGTAAAGTTTTCGAGTTCGGGTTCGGGTCAAACCCGAAATTTTCGGATCGGGTTTTGGTATGGCCAAACCCGAACCCGACCCGGCCCGTTGACAAGCCTAGTTCGGAGGCTAACTTGCCAAAAAGAGATAGGAGGAGGTTAGCTCAGTTGGGGTTCCAGTTTGGAATTGGATGTTTGCGGGTATGGACAAGGGAAACAATACCCAAATTTAGCAGAGAGAGAAGAAGAGGAGGTTATGGTAAGTAGGTGTTTATTCGGTTACCGATTTTTTTTTTTTTTAGCATTATTTCCGAAAATAATTCAGCAAATAACACTGTTTTGGAAAAAATTAGCTAACTAGCACTACCGCCATCTGTTATGGCGGTAGAGACCTTCTACCGCCAGCACCAACGGCGGTATTACCTAATTTTTCAAATTTTCCGTCAGCGGCCTTAAAACAAGATAATTAGATACAAATTAGCCTTTACCGCCAGACCATCTGGCGGTAGTGGCATTGTTGTATACTTTTCCTGATCCAATCGGGTATCAAACCCGTTAAAAAAATATATAAAAAAAATAACTAAATTAGTAACGGTTATTCTGAAAGAACCGTTACAAAATTGCCTATTTGTAATGGTTCTTTCATAAAAACCGTTACTAACTATTTTTCTTTTTTTTTTTTTAAATTAGTAATGGTTTTTATGAGCGAACCTTTACAGATTTTGGACTATTTAAGCAACTTTGTAACGGTTCTTTCTTAAAAACCGTTACTATTTCTTGTAATTAGTAACGGTTTTTACGAAAGAACCGTTACAAAGATTCAATTCTGTAACGTTTCTTTCATAAAAACCGTTACTAATTCTATAAAATAACCGTTACTAAATCTGAACTTAGTAACGGTTCTTCCATAAAAACCGTTACTAAGTTGAAATTTAGTAACGGTTTTTATAGAAGAACCGTTACTAACTGCTTATTTAGTAACGGTTTTTAGGGAAGAACCGTTACTAAGTGCAGATTTAGTAATGGTTATTTTAGAAAAACCGTTACTAAATGAAAAAAAAATTCCCGAAAAAACCGATACAGTACTAATATTTAGTATCGGTTTTTTATTAAAAACCGTTACTAAACGCTAAATTTTGAAATTTTTTTGGGTCAGATTGTAAGTTGGGAAAATGGTCTAGTTCCGCCAGATCCACTGGCGGAACTAGACCATTTTTTTAGACTTTTTGGGTCAGATTGTAAGTTGGGAAAATATATAGTTCCGCCAGACCCACTGGCGGAACTAGCTAGTTCCGCCAGAGGGTCTGGCGGAACCTATATTTTCGTCATTTTTGGGCCAATTTCACCGTCTAGGCTGTTTAAGGGTGCCAAATGGCCGAGATTAGCAAAAAAAAAAAAAATCCCTAGTTCCGCCAGACCCTCTGGCGGAACTACTTTAGTTCCGCCAGAAGGTCTGGCGGAAGTGCTACCTACCCAAATATTTTGAAAATCATGCTATCTGATTAATTATTCTTCAAAATAGTGCTACTATTCAAAAAAATTCCATATATGATAACCGAAATATGTAAAGACTTGGCACGTAAGTTTTCATTTCCCTATAAATAGCTATATAAATAGCTATATAAATAGCTAAGTATCTAATTCAGCAGATATTCATTCTCTCATTTTGATCCATCTCTTCATTTCTTGGCCATCCCCATTCTATTCAAGTTATAGCAGTACTTTATCAAATAAAAAACTATTGTCATTTTTTTTATCTACATCGGAGTGTTACAGAAATCTCGAAGTGTCGGCTTAGTTGTGTCAATTTGATTTTAAGGTAAGGGATTTTGCTCTCAAATACGTTTATGATTTATAAATTATTTTGCTATTAATAAATATTAATAATATGAATTATATTTTTATTTGAGCTTACATTACTCGTACCGAATATCTTATTATTTATGAAAATAAAATATTTTATAACATAAGACATAAAAGACAGAAGGGATAAAACACAAAATAAAGAAAAAGCGATGACACACAAATTTCAAACAGAAAAGGTTTCAAGTTCACCATTAATATTGCTTCCTATCACATTATAGAATGAAAAAAAAAAGTGAGAAAATGTAGGAAAAATAAAGGGCATAAGATATTTAGAGAAAAATAGATATTGCACTTATTTCTTGCACTAGAACAACAAGTGGAAAAATGTTGGGCTTTTATACACTCAATATTTCATCAAACGGATTAACGACCCCTCATTTTCCTTACTAAATATAGAATATTTATGGCATAAACACACCATTAGACTCTGCCGTTGAATAGGATTGCAATTTAACCTTCTATCTCTGAGAGAGAGCAAGAAATAAAGGAAAAGTACTCAATAATTCGATTGCATTGCATCCCATCATCTTAGTAGGCATTTTGTCAAACACTTTGGCGACAAAATCTCAAATCATTTAGCAAATCCCTTCAAATAGAATCATCATTCTCTTTCAACACAGAGAGAGTGAAAGTAATCATGTATAGTTGCATACATATCCCTATAAAAATAGGAATTGTTTTCCATACATCTTTTTTTTAGATTCTCTTTTCTATGCATCTTAGTAATCATTTCAAAACAAAATCAGGATCGTGAATAAGATTGTTGTATGTAACCAAATTAGGAACTATGGTCAAGTTTTGAGAGATATAAGACTCCAAATCACCACTCAAATCTCTAATTTCTTATTAGGATGCCTTATTTAATAGTATTTATACACAGTGAGAGGGGTAGAGAGAACACAACATTAACTGAGAAACACAAAAAATGGGAAAAACAAATGAAAAGGGGGAGAAAAAACAGGATCTAAACACAAAAAATAGGAAAACCATTTAAGGTTTGGGCTGGCAGCCATTACCGGAGCAAAGCCCTAAACATCGGTTTACAGAGAGAGAAAGAGAATTCTAGAGAGAGAAACTAGAAGTGAGGCTCAACTCAAACAAATGTTCATTTCCGTTTCTCCCAATTCCATGTCAGCATAACCGTTTTAAGCACTGAGATAAATTAAGGGAATGTTTAATTTGAGGTATTTTAAGATACATGAATATTGCAAACACATGGATTTGCTAATCAAATCAAACTCTTTCCAAATACTTTTTTCCTTTTAATTTGGATAAATGTATTAAAGGATGCAATTTTCAGAGAGAGATTAATACAACTTTTTATTTTCTCCTCTTTTGTCGCTGAAGATACATAAAGTGACCAATTCAAATCATAATATAAAGGGCCAATTTTTCATGTTTAAGCCTGCAAATTCTCAAAATATCAACATATTCACCCCCACAGAGTGGAAATTTCTCTGAAAATGGGGGTAATTATATCAAACTTACAAGCTTCTAGGTTTTGAGACTGCTTCTACAACACCTAGGGGTGCTGGAGCAAAACCTAAAACCTCTGATCCAAATCTACTTCAAATTAACAAGGCTCAGATTATATTATGGTCCAAATGCAACATAGAGATTGAAACGAACCAAGGGTCTACAGAGGTTGAATCATCATTTTCATACTCATTATTGAACTTTGGCATACTTTCATGTATACCGCTAAAAAGTGAAAGTATCATGTATAGTTGCATATGTATCCCTATAAGAATAGAGAAAATATTAGATCTTTTCGCAAGTCATCTCTTCAAGACTGAAACTGTCATCTCTATTTTTTAGATCATGTCGCCTCTTTGTATATTTGTGCACCGACACTCACATAGAGTGAGAGAAGAGTAAAACATTCAGAGAGAAAAAATATAAAAAGGGGAAACAAGTGAAGAGGGGAGAAAAAACAGGAAAAAAGAGAATCTGAAGAGAGAGATGATTAGGGTTGCTTCTACAGTAATACAACCAGAGGAAACCCCTCACATCATCTCATGATCTCAAAACCACAAAAACATCAGAGAGAGAGAGAGAGAGAGAATGGAAAAGTCTGAATTTGCTCCCTCAACAATAAAATTCAAGCATGGCAACAAAATATATCAGTCTAAATCATCAAACCAAAGGCATCCCTCAAGTTCACCCTTCAAATTATTCAATCAATCATATTTCTATTCTCAAACATCATCATTTATTCATTTTCTTTCAACAGAGAAAGAAAGTAAAAACATTTCTCTTTCTGCAAGCATCACTTTCCTTTTGATATAATAATATATGATAGGGAGCAAACACCAAATGAGATAATAATGCGAAATATTTCTTATAATATAACAATGCTGCTCAGAAAAGGATTTTTTAAAATTATCCCTTTTCTTTTCTCCACTTTTATCCTATAAAGATTCATTTGCCATAGTTCAAGATAGCATACATTTTTGCCCACATGTATTGTATTAACACAAATTGAGCAATTTCAAAACATACTATATATAGATAAGATCCCCATAAAATTGCAAAAATTACATTAACAAGAGGTTGTGATATCAATTTTCCCTTTTTTCCTTTTCGTTTCTCAAATGATTGTAGCTCAAGATACACAAAAGGGACCAATTCAAGTCACATATTTATTACCCACAAATTGGGTAATTTTACCAAATTAGAAAGCTTAAATCTAGATATTGGGGCTGCTTCTACAGCAACATATGGATTGAATCAAAACCAAGAATTGATTCATCTTTCTATGAAAAAAAATATCTTCTTTTCTTTTTTTCGTTCTTTCTTTTCTTCTATAGTTTTCTCATTTGAGCAAAATACGGAACTGCCATAACAAATGGCTGTATACCATAAAGAGGGAGAGAGATACAGAGAGAGAAAGAGGAGATAAGAGAGTAAGAAACACAAAAGAAAACAAAAATAACAGAAGAGAGGGTAGAAAACACAAAAAATTAAGACACTTTTATCAAGAGAACAAGACCAGTACAAAAGAAAACAAAAATAAGAGAAGAGAGGGTAGAAATACCAAAAAAATTAAGACGCTTTTATCAAGAGAACAAGACCAGTGGATTAAAACAATGAAAAACAGGGGAGGAAATGTAGACAAAAGAAGAGAATTAGAAATAAGCAGAGATGATTGATCTTTGCTTCTACAGCTGCCCGGCCGGAGCAAAACCCTCAAAATTCACAGGAGGAATTTCAGCATACCCTTCCAAAAACTTAAAATATCACAGTGAAACTCAAAATATCTTTAGATCTGAAGATATAAAGAGCATTTGGACAAACTTACAAGCGAGTCCTAAAATCTCGCTATAAGATAAAAAATAAAAAATAAAAAAAAGGAGTAAATCATATCAAGCCATATAACATTTGGGTAATTTATCAAAACACCCTTCTTCTTCCACCCAAAAAACATATCATATCATGCCATATCATAAAATCCCTCCCAAAAACATCAGTGTTAGAATTTGCCCCCTCAACATTAAAATTCAAGCGGGAAACAGAATATCTCAGTTTGAATCGTCAAACCAAATCAGTTGACTCAAATTCATCCTTCAAATCATTCAACCATATTTTTGTTCCCAAGCATCACCATATTCTTTTAACAGAGAGGGAATGTTAAAATACTTCTCTTTCTGCAAACATCATTCATATATATAAATATAAAATATCATTCATAACTGAATATCCCTCAAATCTCAATAAGGAAATTGCTGCCTTGTTTCTTGCAACTGTTTATTCAAAGATATCAAAGCCTGATGTATCATGCACACAACCAGATCAGGCTATCAATAAGACTTATTTAAGTCTTTTAACGCAATCACATTTTTTTTTTCTAAATCAGGACAAGTCTTACAAGACTCATCACATCAAATCTCTTTTTTGAGATCGTATGTTCATTCAATATTTGCATCCACACACACAGGGAGGTATGCTCAAGCTATCTTGTCTGCAATAAACATATTTAAGTCTCTTTCAAAGGGCCCTGATATAGAGGTTGAATCATTATTGAACTTTGCCTCAAAAATGAAAGTATCATATGTAGTTGCAAATATATATCCCTATCAAAGTAGGAAAATAAATTATACCTCTTCTCAGTCATCCCTAGCCATTTAGCAACTATATCTCAACAAAATCAAAATCAAGCATCCATAAATAAGACTGCTCTACGTAACCAAATCAATTTTTGAGGCAAATTGAAAGAGTTAGAGGTGAGAGATATATGACACAAAGTCCCACTCAAATCTCTACTTTCTTATCATATTGCCTCATTTAAAATTTATTGACACAGAGAAGATTGTAGAGAGAGAAACTACAAAAAGTGAGGTTCATCCAGTGAATAAATGAATGAAGGAAAGCTATGTTTCTAGAGAGGGAGGGAATATGTGGTCTTTTCATATTGCTAAAAAGAGGCAATACATTCTTTAGTAACTCATATATTTATTTTCTTAGAAAGAGAAAGTAGAGAGAGAGTACAGCGAGCGTCAATTCCTATATACTCAAAGTAGAGAGAGAGTACAGAGAGACAAACTTTAAACATCCAAACAAACTATAGAGACAAAAGCCAATTTTTTCATGTGTAAGCCTGAAAATTCTCAGAACATCACATATTCATCCACAAAGTGTGAATTTCTCTGGAAATTGGGTAATTTTACCAAAATTTATGAGCTTAAATCTAGGTTTTGGGAAACTGCTTCTACAGCACAAAGTTCTGAAGCAAAACCTAAAACCTCTGATATAAATCCACTTCAAATTAACAAACATAGTGATTGAAATTTGAACCGAAACTAATACTCTGATTCTTCTTCTTCTTCTTTTCTTCTTTTTGTTCTTCTCAAAATTGTTCCCACATAATCAAAGTCATATCTGCCATAACAAATGACTGTCTCTCAAGGGCCCACAAAGAGAGAGAGAGAGAGAGAGAGAGAGAGAGAGAGGGTGAAAACACAAAACACAACAAAGAATAAGAGATGAGAAGTAGAAACAAAAAAAACAAAAAACAAAAAAGAAATAAGCGAGATTCTTCAATCAGAGAATTGGGTGGCAAAAAAACGCATAAAAAGAGAGAAAGTGTAGAAAAAAAAGATGGTTGAGGTTTCCTTCTACGGCAGCCAGGCTGTAGCAGAACCCTCAAATCTCAGATCAACTTCATCTTTCCAACAACTCAAAATTCACAGGAGGAATTTCATACATAACCTTTCCAACAACTCAAAATTCCTCTTCCATCCCCAAGACACGGCCGTCTAATAATCTCTCCACGAAGTTTCGCCTCTACAGCAGCCATGGCCGGAGCAAACTCCGACGGAGAGAGAACCAGAACGGCCTGATCTAGGGTTTTGTGAAAGACACGGCCCGTGCCGTCTAAATCTCTCTCCACGAATTGGAGTTTTTCCTCTACGGCAGCCATGGCTGGAGCAAACTCCGAAACGAAAGAGAAATCAGGACGGGCAAATCTAGGGTTTCGTCTTGCAGATAGAGAAAGAAAGAGCTAATTTAACATAAATCCATCCTTCAAATATAATCATCATTATCTTTCTGCACACAGAGAAAGAGTGCAAGTATCATGTATAGTTGAATAAATATCCCTATAAAAATAGGCCATTTTTTCTTAACTTCTTCACAATCATCCCCATATCGCCATATCACATTGGGTAGTTTATCAAAACACCATTATTCCATCCAAAAGACATATCATATCATGCCATATCATGAAATCCCTCCCAAAAACACCAGTCAAGGGAGAGAGGTGAGAAATAAAGTGGAAAAATCTGAATTTGCCCCCTCAACATTAAAATTCAAGCGGGACCTCAGAATATATCAGTTCCAATCATCAAACCAAATCCATCGACTCAAATTCATCCTTCAAATCACCCAATCATATTTCTATTCTCAAACATCACCATATTCAAATACTTCTCTTTCTGCAAACATCATTCATATATATAAAAGGAAAATATCATTCATAATTGAATATCCTTCAAATCCCTCGTGCAACCATTTTATTCAAAGATATCAAGTCTGCTATATCATGTGCATAAGAAAATAAAGCCATGAATAAAACTTATTCAAGTCTTTTTAACACAATCATATTTTTCTTACTGCCTACCGGTTTTCATCAAAAAATCATATTTTTCTCACCAAATCAGAACATGTCATACAAGACTCATCACATCAAATCTCTTTTTTGAGATCATATGGCTTCATTCAATATTTGCATCACACAGAGGAGGTAAAGTGTAGAAACACAACAAAAAAACAAGAGATGAGAGATTAGAAACACAAAATCCATCAAGAAGAGGATCAAGTGTGAATAGAAACACATTAAACACAGAAAAAACAGGGGAGATAATGAAAAGATGAGGGAAAATAAATCTGCATAGATGATTGAATTCACAGGAGGAATTTCATGTGTACCCTTCAAAAACTCGAAATAGCAACTTGATCCTTCCAAATACGGTAAAGTAAAATCATATCTGAAGATATAAAGAGCTTCTGAAAGATACGAAAGAGGAGAGGCAAGGCAACCGTTTTTCCAAATCACCCTTCTTCCATCCACAAGATATAGAAACCCCAAAAAGAGAAAGGCACGGCCATGTCATCTCATAATCTCTCCGCGAAATGGAATTTTACCTCTACGGCAGCCATGGCCGGCCTGCCGGAGCAAACTCCGAATCGAAAGATCTGGGGTTTCTAGTATTCAAGAAAGAGAAAGACACGGCCGCTTATCTAATAATCTCTCCACGAAATGGAATTTTTCCTCAACGGCAGCCATCGCTGGCCTGCCGGAGCAAACTCCAAAACGAAAGGACCAGAACGGCGAGATTTTGGGTTTCTAGTATTCAAGAAAGAGAAAGACACGGCCGCTCTATCTAGTAATCTCTCCACGAAATGGAGTTTTTCCTCTACGGCAGCCGTCGCCGGCGTGCCGGAGCAAACTCCGACGTAGAGAGAATCAGAACGGCGAGATCTAGGGTTTCTTTCATGCTAATAGAGAAAAAAAGCGGATTTGCCTTGATATAACCTTGTTCGAGACCTTTTCCATATGATAGTGCATGGACACAGTTCATGGTCCGCTTAAATAATTTTCTGACTGATATAACATATTAGTATTGGGCTGAAGACCAACTCATCCATCATTTATCATGAGCCGAAATAATTTATTGATGATATTAGAATCAATGTTGGGTTGTGATTCCTGTTGGACCCAAAAACCGGCCCAACATCCTAAATATTTTATTTAGCTAAAAGTCTTTTATACTATATTATTATTGAATATGTTAATATATTATTTTCATGTTCGTTATTCTTGTTATCGTCGTATTTTTTTTTATTTGGTGTGTCCAATTGGATTAGTTATGCTGTATCATACGGTTGAATGGAGGGAGGTTTTTGGATTTAATATTTTTTACTAATATATCCTGACTGATATTTCATGCATTGAAATGAATATTGGGTGGTATTTCATGCATTCAACAAGATGTAGTTGGTGGCATTCAACTAATGTGAAAAGCTATACTTTTACAAGTATATAATTGTCTTTTTATTTATACATGAAAGTGAAAGATTAGTAGATGCATACAAAATAGAAAGGCAGATGCAAACACATAATCATATTTGTTGGATATTGAAGAATATCAATTATCATCTTTTTCAATTCAATAATTGAAATTGGGGATGTTAGGCAGCATTGAAAAACTCTGTACGGAGAGCAAAAGAAAAGAGAGAAAAATTAGGGTTTTCAAATATGGGGTGGAGGCAACTCTAGCGGCGCCTCCACCCCATAGAGAAAAAAAGGAGGGAGGGAAAAATCTCAATAAATTAAGAAGACAATTTAAGCCAAATAGAGAATAAGGAATAAACAAAAACAAAAAATAAAAAATAAGGTTTTGGAGCAAAGATTACAAAGACAAAACCAATTGAAAAGAAGTATTATATCACAGAGAGCTATCCAAGTTTGCTATGGAACGTGAAAAGCTGAGATTACTATTCTAAAATTGCAAGAAGTACATCTACAAGTTAAGCGTTTTTTTAAGAAATAAATGCACTGTTAATTGCAATTTAGTACTTGTACTATTGACTTTAACTTTTTGATCATTTCAAAAAGCTACGGTTTTATTTTATGAAAAGTTCCCCTTTTCCTATTTTTTTCAAGTATATATATATATATAGGAAATTCTTCCATACACCAAAATAATTTGTACCGTTCATTTCAGTGAATCTCATGGTTCAGATTAAATGGAAAAAGATCATTGATTTGAGCAGCCGGTAAAAACAAACGGGTAGCATGTTAAAATTGCTTCTAGCCGGTAACCCATATTTGAGAGAGGATATTATTATGGTGAACACACGACAAACACTTCACCTCTATCAAGCCTCTAATGGTGAATGTTCCTTCTCTACCCTTCCTCTCTCTCTCTCTCTCTCTCTCTCTCTCTAATTGCGATATGGATCCTTTTCTCCCTCTCTCCTTAACTTCTCTCTCCCTGACTCGTTTTCAATCTCTATCTATGACTCGTAAACTCTCTCTCTGTCTCTCTCGAGTCACAACCTCTCTGGACAATTTTAACAGAGAAATAAGTGTTGTTTGATTGAAGAGAGAAATAAATGTGGTTTGAGAGCTGGGAAAGAGAAACGAAAAGTTAAAATCCCCTAATTTGAACTGATTTGTTTGTAATTATAGGTCATTTAGACTGATTTGATGTTATTATATTTTAATCAAGCTACTTGGGACTATTTGATGCTCAATTGCTTTTTAACTAGAATAATTGAGTATAATTGCTGCTAATTGGGTCTTAACTGGTTACAATAAGGCTAATTTGAATTGTAATTAGAGAACGAAATGGGATATGAAAGGCAAACTTAGAAAAAAAAATTGGCAAGAATTGTCACAAAAGAAAGAAAAGAGAAGTGGTGACCAGTTATGTCTTTTTTTTTACAAAAATACCCTTACATGATTGGATGGTTAGGATTTAATCCATCAGCAAAAGAGTAAATTGTTTTAATGTATGAAAGATGAGCTCATATATATATATATATATATATATATATATATATATATATATAGCCTTAAAGATTGAGGAATAAAGGAGGGGGAGCGAAGAGAAAATCAGGCATTAGGCGAAATTTAAGTTTTTAGAGGGTACAAACACAAAAAAGTTAAGTAATGAGAAAAGGTAAAAGCAGAGAAAATTTTAGGTGACTTGTATCAAACATAGGCTTGGGAATAAAAACACATTAAACAAAGAAAAACAAGAAAACAAAGCAGAAAATGTAGAGTAAGAGGGAAAAAGAAACTGCATAATGGATTATGAATAGAGAGGTGCGGATTGGGAATGCAGCTAAGTTGTTTGATAAAATGTCTCAAAATAGGATGTAGTTGAGCTTTTATTTAACATTCAGCATTTCATCGAACAGATTAAGCTTAAAATAAAATGTCGTCTCAGTTTTTATTTAATATACAATACTTACGGTATAAATACACCATTAGTCCCCATCTTTAAACAGGATTGTAATTTAACTATCTGTATCTAAGAGAAAGCAAGAGAGACAAAGAGAGTGAGAAGATTATTTGGGCTTTATTGCACTGAGTATTTCATCAAACATATTAAGGACATAAGGTTTGCATTGCATTGTATTGCATCCCCATCTTCATTAGGCATTTTGTCAAACCCTTTGGCTACAGCCTCTCAAATAATATTACACCACAAGCAAATTCAACATAAATCCATCCTTCAAATAGAATCATCATTCTTTTTCAACAGCGAGAGAAAGAGAGAGAGAATCATAATTTTCATACTCATTATTGAACTTTGGCATAATTTCAAGCATACCTCTAAATGGGTGTTGGTTCTTTCGATTGAAAAGTGAAAGTATTATTTTTGGTACCTCTTCTCAGAAATCTCCACCCATTTAGCAACTATTTTCTCAACATAATCAAAATCGCGCAGCCACAAATAACTATTGTATGTAGTCAAATAAGGAACATTGATCAATTTTTTATGCAAATTTTCGTCAATCAAATCTCACTTTTTTTCCATGCGACCTCAGTAACAGGTAAAAAATTCTAAAGAGAGATGATTGGGGTTTCAGAACCCTAAACCTCAGTTTTCAGAGAGAGAAAGAGGATTCTAGAGAGAGAAAACTAGAAAAAGTAAGGCTCAAACAAATGTTCATTTCCATTTCTCCCAATTCCAGGTCAGCATAACCATTTGAGAACACATATAAATTAAGGATATTGCAAATATATGGATTGATGATCAAATCAAACTCTTTCCACATATTTTTTTTCCTTTTCATTTGGACAAAATGTATCCAGCATGAACTAAAAAAATTCCTCAGAAGTATTAAAGGATGCAATTTTAGGCTCAGAGAGCTATCATTAGCCCTCCAAGAGAGTTTCAAATTTCAATATTCTTCAAAATTGAAATCATCATTAAATCGCTCACAATAGTTTTATGCAAGAGAGGGAAAAGTTTATTATGATGGTGATCATTAAATCCCGAAGTACATCCAGCAGTAAATCTCAAGATACATGTTCACCCACAAAAGGGCCAACTTTCATGTGTAGATTCAATCAAAAAAGACGATCATCTTTTTATATGAATTTTTATACCTTACTAAATGTAATGAGTGGAATTATTTTTTTACATATTGTAGGTGTGCATATGATATTTCAATGTTGTTTGGGTATAAATGGAATTACTCTTTGATATTTTTACTTGATAAAGAATGTACTTACAATTTTTCTAATTTTATAAGGACATTCATAAAAGTATCCTATTAAAAATAACAAACACAACCTACTTGTAAAGAATGAACTTTTTTTTGTAAATCATATGATGAACTTTATTAAGTTATAACAATGTTTTTGAATTATATATATGAAATTATACATCATAGTAAATATATTAAGAAATGTTATATTTGTAGTTTTCAGTTTTATAGGATTTATAAAAAAATTCTAGTAAAAAACAATACATCTTACATGGGCCACTGGTTTGGTGAATGCCCAAATTAAAGCATGGAAGAAAACAAAATAGGAAAAAGAAATTAGGAGTGTACACGTGTGTCAACTGAAGCTGCAACGTCCAAACTTGGTATATAGTTATAATATGACCCCCTTTCTTTCTTTTCTTCTATATTTTCTCACTTGATCAAATATGTATCTGCCATGATAAATGTCTACTTGTAACTCTTAAGACACAAAGAGGGAGACAGAAAGAGAGAGATCTTCTCAAAATATCATCTTTATCCTTCCAAAGAAGGTAAAACCCAATCTGAAGTAAAACCCAATCTTCTAAACGAAATTACAATCACACTACTACCCTTTCCAAAACGGGAGCGGAGTTTGACCCATTCCTTTGGGACAGAAAATTTGTTCCATATCTACTCAACACGCCTACCTCTCTTCTACCTCCTATTGCAGAAATAGAAAAGAGTCAGAAATAGAAAGAAGATATAAAAAGATCTCAGCCATTGCAAATGGAGAAAGCTTCTTACCCTCTCCTGGATTCCCTTTCTCATCCCGTAGCCTCTCTTCCAAGTCTCACACCAGCCTCCTCTCGATCTCGCGTCTCTCGCACCCGCCTACTCTCCTTCGTCTCCTCTAGACCCTTCACACTATCAAAGCAGTTGCAATGTCGGCTGATGGTATAGTTTTACCGTCTGGTTCGGTTTTTGGTGATGATCTTCTCTCCCCTTCATCCTCCATTGATCCTCATGACCAATCAGGTGAATTTCTAGATCCATTGAAGTTTGTGTGAATTTCAGAATCAATTTAAATAATTTTATAAAATTTCTTTATGCTATATTAATTCCTTTCATTCTTTTATTTTCTTTTATTTTCAGATAATGACTCAATAAATGCTAGTGTAGAAAGTGCATCTCAATTCGAAGAATATGAGATAGAAAAGGCACCCAGATTCGAAGAACTTGAGACAGGTAAGAAATTAGTAGCCTCAATAGAGAGAGAGAGAGAGAGAGAGAGAGAGATTAGTTGCCTCAAAAGCAATAAAAAATAAAATAGACCTAAAAAGATGAGATTAGATTACCGTTATTTCTGGCCTGGAATTAAGTGTTATAGTGAAATCGACCCTTCTCTTGTTCTGCAGTTTGAGCTTGTTGTGTTTCTGAACAAGGAGAAGACAAACAAACAAATTAGAAAGAGAATAATAGAAAATGCGCCATTTTAAGAATAAGGAGAAAAGAAACAAATAAATATAAAGTAGCAAGAGAGTAATAGAAAAAGGAAATGAATAATAATAGTAAAGATGATGACCTCATCAGAGATGATGAAATGCCGGCTAAAACGGTAATGAAACCATAAATCTTGGAGTTGATCCTCATAACAGTGGGCAATGGTAAGGCCCCGTTCACTAACGAATTCTTCAAACTTCTTATAATCCTCCTGCTCCTCCTCATCATCACGAGCAGCATCCGAAGAACGATCGTCCTCATCGTCGGAAGATTCGGACCAGAAGGAGTGCTCCCATTCAATCTTATCCACGTGCATGGGCATGGGAACGGAACTTTCCTTACTCGTCGTGCACGCTGCTAGAGTTAGATTCGGCTGCTTCGCTTCAGGCACCTCTTCCGCAGGCTTTGCTTTTCTTTTCCCACTTGTGCTGCTGCTGCATGCGCCGAGAGACATGTCACCTGACTTCTTCATCTCCTGCTGCGCCAACGTCATAATTAATTAGGACAGCAACAACAACAAACAAGTGTCAACTATATAGGACAACAACCATACAGGCCAATCATAAAGTAACAAGCAAATGCTTTATTATTTTCAAACACAAACAATTTCAAATCACATACTGTATTTAGATAAACAAAGTGATTTAATGGTCGGTTCATGTTTCAATTGGATTACAATTAACCCTTCACTCAAACACCCATAAACAATTGAATCTACAGAAATGACCTACAAACTAAACAAACTAAGAAGAAGATTTAATTCCTCCAGAAAAACAAGAAAAAAGTAAAGAAAACATAAACAATAGAAATCAGCCCAGGGAGCACATAACATAATCAACAACTAAACAAGAACAAAGAAATTAGAAACAGAAACTTACTGATTGGATAAAATTAGAAACAGAAAGTTAACTGATTCGATCTCAGATGAGATTTAGGAACAATTGCGTGATAGAAAAATAAGCTGAGACCGCCCTCCTCTCCCCTATGTTTCAATTAGGCAACACGCAATAATAGGAAAGAGGAGCAGCGCCGCCTAGCTGGAACCGCCCTCCTCTCCTCTGTTAAATTAGGCAGCACGCAATAAAAGGAAAGAGGAGCCTCAGTCTCTCTCTCCCTTCTCTCTCTCTCTCTCTCTCTCTCGCAGTAGCAATAAAAGGAAAGAGGAGCCTCCCTCCCTCTCCTCTTCTCTCCCGGAATCACAGGTGGGATGAAGTGGACTGATGACTGATGAGGCTGAGATGAGAAGCCAACAATGGACTCTTTTCTCGACCAGGCCAACCTAAGCTCATAGTCAAATACCCACTTTGGAATTCTTCCATTCTGGACCAGGCCAACTTAATTTCAAAGAATAGAAATTGTGAAAAGCCCACTGTCGAATTTGCGTGTCAAATATTTGGACAAGGCCTTAGAAATATTATAGGACAATCATACATACGCTTTTTATTGAAAACTATGTTGTTTTACTTGATTTGCACGTGATAGTGATAGTATTTGAAGGAATCCGTATAGGGTGAAATCGGTTTTACCAAGAGGTTGGTGAAATCAATTTTTCAGCCATTAGATCTGCTTTAGGATGCCGGATGCGGGCAGATCAAGATCTCCGAGTATGTGCTAATTTGCATAAATAATTGAGTTCATAAATATTTTTATGAAAAAAAACTCAAATTTGATTGTTATAATTTTAGAGGGGTAAATTTGATATTTTGAGATTTTGGAAATACCATATATTAGGCCTTAATTTAAAGTTCTAGGGTTTATTTTATGGATTATTTGTTGAAATTTGAAGTATTGGAGTTCATTTGATGTGTTATTTTGTTGGGAATTTGTTAGAATTTGGAGTTTGCAAGTTCATTTTGTATTGTATGTTTTGTCGATTATTTGTAAACCTTCTAAGTTTTGGGGCGCGCTTGACTAAATGCTATGATATGATGTATTTTATTTGTCTATTTTGTATTATTTTATTTTTCTGTTTTGTATTAGGAGGAAGTCATATCATAGCTGAATTTCAATTCTTTCCGTTCTTTTTTCTTTCTGGAATGTGTTCTAAAAGTGAGATGGAGAATGACGGAGCGAGTGATATATAATATATCTCTTTCGCAATTCTAAATAAATAATTTTCACATATCCCAACTAAGAAAATTATATCTTACTCAAACTATAACATCATTATTTGAAAATATAACATATTCCATTTTTCTAATTGAAGCAACAAATCAGTAGCAATATTTCTACATGTACCTCTGTTTATAAGTTCTTTCTTATTCTTGCAACAAATAAAAAGAAATGGATTCTAGTAGCCACAAAACACCTTTATAAACAACAACACTATTGTAGAGCTTACCCAATTGTCCATATAAACCGTAATTCAAAAACGTATATACAAAATTATGAAAATCCTAATTCAAAAACTATGGCAACATTTTTCTAAAACCACTCTTCTTCACGCAATCTTCAAGTACTGGTCTTCACGCCACACCTACAAAAACTCCAAATAGAAAAAAGTTAGTATATCGAACAAAAAAAAAATGATGAAATGAAACAAAAAAGAAACAAAACAACCTCAAAAAATTCTACTAAAATGCAATTTTCTCAAATTACATGGGATCCAATACTTTTATTGCTATCTTAGATCAGACATGGCTTCATGAACTCTCTGGATAAAAAACTGCAAATGTAAAAAGAACATAACAAAATATTATCAATAAAAAATGCAAACAGCTCAGTTACCAAAAAAATTCAAATATCCAAAAATATTATCTGTAATGTGCGAATTATCTCTTTTTGCTCATCCGTAATAAATCTATGGGATAAAAGAACCATTTTTTAGATGGACTTACAATCAAGTCATGATATGCTCACAATTAAATGAATTATCATTTTCAACATCTTCTTCACTAAAATCATCATGGGGGTCGCAAGGATTTGAAGTGTGTTCTAGCTCTTTTCCACCATCAAAGATGCATGTATCCTCTTGAAAAATTCCACTTGTTGAGCCATTTGGTTCCATATCTATCAAAAAAGAAATCAATAGATTGGTAAATAAGCTCAAATCAACTTTATATTACAAAATTGATGACTAATTCAACACCAACTAAGCAAATTCAGCCCTAATTGAGTTGAAAATATTCCAACTAACTTTAATTAGTCCGATTGTTAATCCTAAGTATGCCAAATTTATCCTAAATTAAATGCAATTAGAGAAGAAAGAGAGCAAAATAGAGAGAGCATAAGACAAGAGAGAAGCACCAAAACAATAAAGCTAATACCTTGCTTGATGGAGAGTGGAAACGGCAAACTACGCAAGTCTAGAGAAACCAGCACAATCTAGGGTTTTGTGAGGCAAGAATTGGGAGGGCTAGAGAAACCAGCACAAACTATTATGAATAATAATAAGATTTATTATGAGGGATTGTAATGATCATTTCTGTATCATTTCATTACAACAGAAATGATCACTTGATTAATATTGGAACTCCCTTGAGGCAATGATGAGTCTCTCTCTCTCTCTCTCTGAGCCTAAATTGTGCCTAAAATTGGATCGTGTTTTACTTTTGAGGGATTTTGTTAGTTTGAAGGTGTCTAATTTGATACATTTAACTACCTTTGATTAAAGGGAAAAAGTTATTGGAATTTATGACTTTATTATGGACAAAGATAGTTCTGACTATACGAAATTATGCGTAACAATAATATTGCTATGAACTTCATTTTGATGGTTTATACGATATTATGCGAAAAGATGGTTACTTTGAAATATTTGAGGAATATTGATACTTAAAAGGTGCTGCACAGCAGTCCTGAACCTACTTATAAGATCGATAAATGTTGATGAATTTCTCATTTATGATATATATGGCATGGCATGATATGATGGTGTATCATAAAAGGGGTCTTGGATTTATTACTTGGCCAATTTTTATGATAACTACTCAACAATAAGCAATAACACATTAAAAGACAAAGAAGAAAATGATCAAATTTTGTCAAATCAAGTTTGGGTTTGCGGGAAAAATGTATCATGATACTTCTCATTTTAAATAGGGGCATTATGCACGATATTTCTCATGTCTTATAGTAGCCATATTCGTGACATTCCCACTTTACACTACTACAAAAACTGAAATTTGCTACCAATTTTTCTGCTACCAGACACTTTTGGTAGTTAATTGTTATATTCTACGACGAAAACAAATTTTGTAGCAGGAAAAAAAATCTTCTGCAACGAACGTTTAGTTTGGTAGCAAAACATATTGCTTTAGCTACGACAATAACATTTAGTCGCAAATCTGGTGGCAAAAAGAGTTGTGCAATTTCATTTTGGAGGGATTTTTCAGAAAATATTCTTTGGAGGGATTTTTCCCTTCAACTTATTTTTGACAAATTATTTTTTAATTTTGGAGGGATTTTTCCCTCTTATCTTATCTAAAATATTTTGTGTGAAAAATTCTCCTTATTAAAAATTGAGTTTAATAATCTAAAATATGATCTAAAATTTAATTTTATTAGTATTAATTTTAATTAGCAGAGTTATGATGAGAATTTATATTAGCAGAGTTATGATCTAAAATTAATACGAAACATTATGAAAATTTGGAGTTAATGTGAAATATAATGAAACAAATTCGTAGATAATGCATAGTCACGGATATATTTTTTTTACTACTTTTATCATATTACTAACAATCTATAATATTTTACTCTTTTGTGCATCACTTTCTTTTCCAGCTTCAAAACATGCAAACCAACTCATGTCAGCCGCAATCCGAATCTCTACTCCACCCTGTTATCCTCCAAGTCGCCTCCCTCTCTTCTCTTAAGCTTAGTTGGAGGTGGAATCGGTACAGTTGGAACCGGAAAGGAAATTGAAGGGTTAATGAGGGTTAGTACGTAGTATGATATTTTGCAAATTTTTTGAATTCCAAATTTTTATTTACTTTGATTTTTTTACCATAGAAGCTAACAACTTCTAATACCGCGACTCTTTCAAAGCTACTGCATGTTCACAAGGCTAACAGCAGCTGATCAATAAGAACATTTTTATAATAAAATCTTATCAATTTTATAATTTATTACATTTGGCTTATACTATAGGAAGGTTACTTGATTTATATTTTCAGAAATTGCTATAATGGGGCAAAAGGATGGGCAGGTGGCGGAGCAAAAATATGTAAGTTTTGGTATTTAGGCTTTCCTATATTCAAATATAGTTCAACTAAATAAAAATCTGAAAAAGAAGATATTATTTTGGACCAATATATACTTAGCAATACATATTTTCATTCTTGGATCAATTTGAGAAAAAGATCATTAGATCATTAGATAATATACTATTTATGTTTATTTTTTTGAATAATATGATAGAAATGATATTGTAATTTTGCTTTCAGGAACACTCCCTTTGTGAAGATCCTGGTTTCGCAAGAACAAGCCCTTTGTAGATATCTAGTATTGATATCAATTTTAGGGATGGAGCTTATTAATATTTCGATGTTGTGAGTAGGGAGTGACCTTGTTAGTTTAGTTATAATCTTGCTACCAATTGTTATGAGATATAAACATTTTTGTATAATTTTGAACCTGAATGAAGTTATCTCTTTGACTATTATTGTTCTATTATTTATGATAAAAATTATTGTTGTGTTAAAATTTACTATTAACAATTTGCATTTTATAATTTTCAAAAATTTTTGTTTGATATTTGTTCTATTGAGACTAATTGAGTATTGTACCAATGCTTAATACGTTTAAATTTGAATTGGTGACCAAATGTTAGTATCTAGAGGCTCTATTGCAACCAATCACTAGTAGTAAATAATCACATTTTGGCTACTAAAAAGAAGTATTTAGCGACTGGAAAATTCTTTCAATAAAACACTAAATTGCGACCACAAAAAGATGATTGCTACCACTGCTTCAGCCATCAGCGACAAATTGTATGTAGTAATAAGTCATTCTGTGCGACAAGTCATAATTTTCGTAGCTAATGAGAATCTGCGACGGGCTGTAGGGACGAAAGCAGCGACGACAAGTTTGGTAGCAAAGGATTTGGCGACCAAATTTAGGCTTTTAGCGACGAAACTTCTTAGTAGCAAAAACTGTTTTTTGTAGTAGTGTTATGTTGAATCTGTGCATTGGTTCATAATATAAGCATCATGTTTATTATTTAGAAGTGGATTTAGAGGTTTAGGGATTTGCTCCAGCACTGGTTGCTATGGAAGCATTCCCAAAATCTGGATTTAATTAAGCTCTCATTTTTAATGTGATTTATATGGCCAATTTTGATGATGAAAACAAATTAGTTATGAGAGAAGCTTCTATGAAATATGAATAAATAAGCAATAACACCGAAGAGAAAAAGAAAAAAAAAATCTCGCACTTTTTGGGTGAATATTCGCAATTTTGAGATTTACAGGGTATACATGTGACACTTGCCATTTATAGTATAGTTTTGAATTGACTTGTGTGTTCAATTTGAACCTCTCTTTGTTTCAAAGTGAGAATTTGATTGCCCTCTTTTCTATTTTTCTCACCTGAGCTGATGATCCTTTACTTCTAGGCTCTGATTAGTATAAATAGGCACATCTTTAAAAGTTTGAATTTGAAGGTGAATCAAGTTCCAACCTCTTGATACATTTAGCAAGATTAAATAGAAAAATATTTTTGCCCCTCGTCTTTAACAGTCGATTTTGACTGATTTGTCCTGGCATTGGATATTTTGATTTTGACTGCATTATGTACTTGCAAAAGAATAGTATTCTTGGGTTATAAACAAATCGAATACGGTTCGGATAATGATTTTTGTTGGTTATTTTGTTGTTTTATAGGGATACATATGAAATTATGCAAAAAGACCACCATTTTGGTGCCCGTAGAAACATTTTAATTTAATAAAATATTTTTTTTTTGCTTTCATTGACTTTTTACTCCGAACTTCGTGTTTCCTTTGAGTTTTTTAGTTTTTAGCTCTCTCTCTCTCTCTTTAGAAAGCCTATTTTATATTTACTTTGAGTAGATTAAATGGTTCAGATTAAACAGAAAGTAACGCTCATTTTCAACAGCAGTAAAATGAATAACTAGGCTATTAAATTCTTGCTTGTTTACTGCTTGTAGACGGTTACCAATATTGTGAAAAAGGATAGTATGGTAAATTGAGTGATACGCTGAACTCACGAATATTTTCTCAAACAATTCACTTCTCTGTCTGACTTCAATATTTCATGTTATTAATGATTAAAAAGAAAAAGATGGGAATTATCATATAAGAACGGAGGTTTATTAGAGATTTGCTCCAACACTAGTAGCAGTAGCAGCAGTCCATAAACCTATTTTTAAGCTCATAACATTTTGTAAAATTACCCAATTATTTAGGTGATATACCCGACTTTAATTTATTTTTATATGTTTTCCCTAATTTTTATTATTTTTTGTTTTTATTCTCTATCTTCTCTCTTTCGTGCATCTAATTTATCTCAGGCGCATACTAGTGTCACCAATATAATATGGTGTATTATGATATGGCATGGTATGATATGATGATATGGTATTGTGTTACTATAGAAGAGAAGAAAAAGGAACATAAATGATGTGAACCAATAAATGGAGTCAAATCAAGTTTGGATTTGAATTGGGGTAATCATGATATTTCTCATGTTTTAAGAGTGATATTCGTGAAATTTTCTACTTTGTGGGTGAATACATGAAATTTTGAGATTTTGCAAGGTATACACATGAAATTGCCCCCATAATAGTATGATTTTGAATTGGTTCTATGTTCAATTTGAAGCTCTATTTTAAAGTGAGATAGATTTTGATTGCTCTCTCGGCGTTGCAGATGATCCTTTTGTTGTAGGATATAACATGTATTTTTCTGAGCCTAATCCTTTTATATTTTTGAGGAATCAAGTTCCTCCCTTTATCTAGCTTGATATACATTTTGGTAAGATTGAATGGAAACAAAATTGCTTCTTACCTTTAGCCAGTCGGTTCGTGTTGGCATTGGATAATTTGATTTTGGACAATGATAGTCCTTGTACTGCATATTGCATCCACTTTTACTCTATGATATACGCAAGGCTGCAAATAGCGTTTAGTGATTTGCAGCGTTGAGATCATTTTTGTAGTGTATAGCTCGTAGCGAATGTTACAGCGTACGATATAACGGATGTTATAGTATGTAGCGGATGATATCTTTAAGTATCATTTAGAGGAAATATATTCTTTTGTAAAAGAAAAGTAATAATTTGGCTTATTTTTATTCAAAAAATATCGTAATTATACTATTTCTTCACTAAATAAGTGTTAAATTAAAATATCTTATTTTTATAGTCCAAAAGATATTATTTATAGTTAAAAAGATATAGCATAAAAAAATCACAGCGTACGGTGTTTTGCCGTTGACGCGTAGCATTTCGCGCTATTTGCAACTATGGATATACGTGATATTTTGACATTTTATTGGGGCACATATGAAATTAGGCGAGAAGACCCTTATGGACACTTTGTTATTTTTGAGGAATATTGATATCTCTAAGGTTTTAGGGTTTTACTCCGGCACCTAGGTGTTGTAGAAGCAGTTCCAAAATCTAGATATTTAAATCATAAATTTTGCTCAAGACGAAACCCTAGAATTTAGGTCGGTCTGTTATGGTTTTCTTTCGATCGGAGTTTGCTCCGGTAGGCCGGCCATGGCTGTCGTAGAGGCAAAACTCCACTTAGTGGAGAGAATATGAGATGGCACGACCGTTTCTTTCTCTTTCTGTAAAGCCAGAAATCCTACTCTTTCTGTAAAGGGTAGTGTGATTATAAGACTCGTTTGTAAGTTGGTTCACAAGATGATATTTTCTTTGTTTAATATATCGTTTAGAGTGGGTTTTCCGTTTTTTGAAGGATGGAGATGATATTTTGAGTAAGGTTATGTATGAAATTCCCGCTCCGAATTTTGACCTGAGATTAAGGGTTTGCGAACCTCAATCATATATGCGGCAGATTTCTTTTTCCTCTTTTGTCTACATTTCTCTCCCATGTTTTTTCTGTGTTTAATATGTTCTTATTCCCATCAAATCCTTTTCTTCTTGATGAAAGTCTCAGTTTGAGTGATTATCTACTATTGATCTATATCGTTAGTCAAGAACCTTACTAAACAGATACTTGAATCCTTATAGCTTTAGTTTGAGTGATTATTTGTTCACAACATAGATCGTCAAGTTTTAAGAGCACTCGGGGACTACTTCTAATTCCAAGATCAAGTTTTGATCCAAGTATATCTATTGTCCGCTTCTAAAGCAACAATATGGTCTTGTTTCAGTTACAGTATCTTATTTGAAACTTTTTCCAAATTACTGTATTCGAAATAAACGAATTGCGATAATGATCCATGTTAGGAAAGTGTAATCGCTTCCCACTACCTAGCTCCTCATAGATCGGGATATCTTAGTTCTTTATAAGAACTTAGATATTTATTCTAGTCATCAAATGACTATCATTTGCTCTCTTATGCTCCAAGCATATTGTATAGTACATTTTATGGCTTGAAGAATCTTGTTCATCCCATTACTAAGAACTATTTCTTGTACATTGAACCTTTCAATAAATGGATGATAAACGTATGTCTTCATTCTTCGAACGTCATACGCAAGAATTATTTCTTACTTATTGAACTCCTTCAATATATTGTTGAAAACATAGATTCCAATTCATATGTCTTTTATCGTTCATCTTAATGCCATAGACAAGAACTCTTTCTAGTATATCAAGTATTCAATATATGGTTAAAGGTATAGAATCCAATTCATATATCATTTATTGTTCATCTGAACGTTATAAGCAAGAACTCTTTCTTGCATATTGAACATTTCAATGTAAGGCTGAAAGCGTAGAATCTCATTTGTTGTCTCTCGCGCATCTATATGCATGAGTCTCAATAAACCAATCAAGCAACTTTGTGACGGTCGCCCATTCTTGTCATCTTATTCGATAAATAAGATTCGTACATCTCAATTGATCCTAGATCCAATGGGTCTATCATTCCACATCTGGTGGAGTTTAGAAATGTGATTCTCATTCTATAACTGATATGATATTACTAGAATTATATGTCATGGAATCAATGGATTTATTAGTTAGCATATAATGGTTATTTCTAAGTGAACATTTCAAATAGACAAATCTCAGAAAATTTTATTATTCCAAAAAATAAAATTTACAACCACTTTAACGCTAATATAGAAATAATATTTATTTCATTACAAGTCCACAATGGCTAAGTCAATAAGATCCTAGAGCTAATGTAGCAACACTTGCTTCATTCCCCACTCGTTATTTGATTTCTCCACTAGCTAATCTTCTACTTTCGAGTAATATCCTGCACATTCAAAATGCGAGAACTATAGTAGATATCCAATATCCATGTAGAGAATTAGGAAGAGGGATACCTGAAATGGCAGCCATTAATTCTTCTTCCTGATATGTCTTACATCTTACTCTCCAGTGATCACACATAGAGAATGCTATCACTTCCTCGGATTCCTCATGTTTAGGCAATACTTTGCCTTCACTGTTGATCCAGCTCTCCCATGTGGCTTGTCTATTCAACTCCCTTTCCCTTTCAATCGTGAGGGCATCAATGAAAACTTTTGCCTCTATGCCCTTCTCTGCCTATTTATGCATCTTATGCAATTCCGTGATCGTCGTCTCCATCCGACGCTTATGATATTCAGTAATGAACAAATCAAAGCTCAGAGAAAGTGATCCAGGAATCATGTAAACCACGAATTCCCTTGGAATAGGCGAACCAAGTCTCTCTAAGTAATCAATGTGGCTTTTCATCTTGAATACATGAGTATCCACATAGGAGCCATGAGCCATCATGCTCTTGATTAATAACTTGGTGACCTTGTAGCGCTGAATACTAGCCTGCTTTCGGAACATTTCCTTAAGAGCCTTGATCATATCATAGGCATTCATAAAACCTATCATCTTCTGAAGCTTAGGTTTCATTCTTTCTAACATCTTCCAGGCTATTTCATCAGAATCATCAATACACTTCTGATAAGTGCCTTGATCGACTCTAAAAGCGGTCGAAGGTGGTGGATTTGGGATGGGTGTCTCAAGTTCGTACAACTTTCCTTTACTCCTTGAGAACAATTCTCAAAGTCCTGAACCATTCAGGGAAGTTTTTGCCATCGAGCTTATCCATCTCAAGGATGGATCGCAAGTCCGTAAATTTTGAACTCATTCTGCAAGTTTAATATGCAATGTAAAGTTAATTATTTAAAATTGGAGTTATCCTAATTTTGGTTCATATATTATATTCTCACTATTTTCTTCAAATCAATCACCATCAGTAGTATTAATTTGGAAACATTCAACTGAGTGAAGTTTCATAGTGAGTCAAGATCCGAATTTCATTGAGCACTAAGTGCGATTTGACTCAACCCTTATTGCTCAACTATTTAGGTAGGAACATTTCCAATTATATCATATACAACTATTGCCTTTTATGGAATGGGCATCATATGCTCGGTGTATTATCCCATCTTATTTCCTAAGCCCAAGTCCGACTTGCTTGCTCAGTTAAGTTTAACCATGTATGATTATCAGCAAAATAGAGTCCATCACACTCAGCTTTGGCATGACCCATGCTGAACGCCATCTCCCACATACCCTCCTTTATAAAGACAATCCCCATATGCTCAGCTTTGGCATGACCCACATGGAAGACTGTCTAAGTACCGAGAGCTTCAGTGACATGAGGGGCACTTCCTTAACATTCTAAAGGATTGTGTTTTTAAAATTTATAAATATAAACATCACAGAACCATTCCGTTCAGAATGGAACCATTCCGTTTAGAACGGAATAACGCTGAAAATTATGTTTCCTTTTAAATTAGTTCTGTTTCCAAAACAGAATCTGACAAAACTATTTTCCGTTCTTCTAGGAAATCATAATATCTAATATTATATTCCTAGAAACTATTTCCGTGATGTTTTGAAATAATATTTTCAAAACCTTAAAATTTATTGTACTAGAATTTCATGAAATTTAAATATAATCGACAATTATTTCCTTAACAAACACTCTGATGCAACTGTCGGGGAATCCATAGCCATGTACGTTACATGTGCAGCGGAACCTATGGATTCCACTCGTCCTAGGATCATCATTAAGGGAATAAAGGTACATGACTAACTATTAAAATTTATACCTCGGATCTTCCTGATCCGCGAGACAAAGAACGAATCTAGGTCTGAACGATTCTGAATTGCAACCTTCTCCTTCATTCTCCTAAAGCTCCGAACGGAACCCTTATGTTGGGAACGGAATACCACTGTTTTTTGCACATACAATCATCCAATGATTAATTGTTTCCTTCATCCTTTTATACATCATATGTACAAACTTTCGAGAGCATTTTGTTCCCGACTAGACGTTGTTCTATGTGTGACTGTGTAGGTTCCATTTAACGCTGGCAACGTGTTGGGTCTCAGACGTGCACAACACAGCGGAAAACAAAAATATTCGTCCAAAACCCATTCCGAGGATCCGTGCGTATTGGTTAAATCAAAGAAATAAATCTTAAAGATACCTTTCAGATGACGCTTAATCCGTGACGCTCAAACCATACGTGTTGTCCATGCGCTTCTAAACCAGTTACAGTCCTAACCGATTTTTCGTCCGTCTAGACCATCTAGGTCGGATCGTGCGGAAGCCATCTACCGCACACGCAATCGGTCTCCACCAAAACTCTCAACAAACCGTTCTCATCTTCTTAGGCCAAATAGATCACAAGCGCCGAAAGTACGAACGCCTCTACCGGTGTCCACACGAACAAACTTCTTAAAACGGGAAGAAGAACAATATATATGCTACTAGCTTGTTCTCCTCTTGCATAAGAAAACTCTTCTTATTTTATCTCACAAAAGATGTATGTAATTCCTCTCATATAATCGCATTTTTTTACTTTTGTCATACAAAAAGAAAGCACCCTTTCATAATTTTGTCATACAAATTAGAAAGTATATTTTCTCTCTTTTGTCTCACAAAAGAGAATGAGAAATAATGAGAGAAAGAATGATGTGTTGTGTTGTGAATTTGGAGCCCTCTATGTCCTTATATAGAGGTGAAGAGTCATGTCTCTTCACACTAAAAGATGTGTATGACATCACTCATCATTATCCCTATGCCATCATCTAGACTCTTCTAGATTACATGATCTTTGTGCTCATAGTCTTTATATACATATATATCACATCTTATCACATAAGATGACAATATATTTTGTGACATTCTTATGCAACTCATCATATAAGTCGCTAGGATTTTCTGCGCCCGTTTCAGTTTGTTCTTTGTGTGTGACCCTGTAGGTTCACTTAATGTTGGCAATAGACTTGACAGTCTATAAATCATGAGCGGACTCTAGCAAGCCATCATAACAACCCAATTTAAGTGAATATCGGTGATCCGATTTACCTAATCAACAATCACGTATTTAGTCCCTTTGTCACACGATATCTATGTCGATCATAAGGCATGCAATATGTCATCCTTATATTAATAGAATAATATTTCTTGATCCCAAATTAAACTGAACAAGAACAAATGACATTAATAACTCTTATTAATTCATTTGAGTATGGCCATACATTTCTTCAGTTCAATTCATCAAGAGGCCTAAAGATATCTCTCTCATTTATGAGAGGAACAAATCCCGTCTTGATTGCACTCATCCCTCTACATGATTCATTGTATACCTAATCATAATCGTTATGACCACCCGGTTAAAGGCAGTGTTAGATTATATTAAAGTATAAAATTACTCATGTTGGGAACTGAGACAATCTCAGGTCATAGGACTATAAATACTTTATGTTACAAGAATCGCTAATGACGTAAAATATGTAGCATTCTTATGGCGGGTCAGTCCAATATATAGTCTCTAACATATACCTATGTTAATGACTTGATAACTATTTATCCATGATCAGTAAAACATAATCATCAGTCAACTAATATACTAGTGTACATTTATAGCTTGTATATAAATATATATTTATATGTATCCGCAGGTATATTTGTCTACACAAATATCCTATAAATGACCAGGGATGATTTAGAATAGCATTCATAACACTTTATAGTTTTACTATTAAAGTCACGCACTTTGATGACATAAAGCTGAATTGCATATTCATGGTCTATTTTAATTATATTAAAATAACCTATACGCACATATTATATGAAATATCTTAGAATAAATATTATGTTTGTTATTACAATCCATCATCTAGGTCACAAATATTTTGGCCTAGGGCATAACACCATCAATCTCCCACTTGCACTAGGCCAAATCAACCAAGTATCTCATACTCATTGATCTATGTGGTATCGCATACCAGTTGACCTAACATGATCACCATCATTTAAGGGATTGGGTTCTTAAATGGATTATCAAACATTGTCATATGCAAATACTTTGCATATTTTTATGTCCACCATAATCTAAGAAGAATACTTTATCCTTCTCAAGTATATAATCATACTCTTGATTATTATTTAGTGACTTTCACTAAGATTAAACTTATGTGTGCTTGTTACACTTAATTCACATCATATGTAATTATGCTCCCACTGAATTTCTTGTCAACATAAGATTTATCTTTAATTTTTTTTGATAAAACCAAACTGTTTGGTTATTTCATCAAATAATAAATATTCACCTAGAGATGTTTGCTTTAATTCATAAATGAATTTATGCAACTTGCAAACTCTTTTCAAAATTTTAGGATAGACAAAACTCTCAAGTTGTATCATATACATACTTTCATATGTTTCTATTAAGAAACAACGTCTTTGGCATCTTTTATAGTCATACTATGAACATATGCCCAAGAAAATTCTGAAATACATAAGCATGATGACTTGGAAAAATATTATCATAGTCTATACTATGAGTTTAACTTAACCACAAATCATGCATTATATGTTTGCACATTATCCATGTCGGTCTTTCTTTTAAAACCGTATTTCCATCTGATGGATCAATCAAATTCAAAACTTGATTGTCTGACATGGATTACATCTCAACTTTCAAAATCTCTAACCATTAGAGCCTTGACTCATCATAGTCTATTAGTAGAATTTGGACTCATCATCTATGAGTATGAAATTTTTATCATTAGACACGAAAAATCTATATTTTTCGGGCCTGCGATAAATTCTAATAGATCTACATGAATACACTTATGTTATATACTCAGACTCTTCAACATCTTGAGAGTCTAGTTGATTAATTGCAGACTCAATCACTAGTTGAAATCTGAATTAATTTCCATCCGAGCATTACAGTCAGTATGTGGAATTTAAACTTTTCAAATTTACTCCCACTAATTCTTTTGGAAACTCTTCTTCCAAAGAGATATAATTTTTGAGTAACAAAACACTTTGTTCTCATATTAATTATAGAAGTAATATCCTTTACTTTTCTTAGGATATTCCACAATAAGCACTAATCCGATTAGATGCATGATGCTTCAATTAAGTATCATATCCTTAAATCTTGATAAAAGATAATCTGATACACCTACCAGTCCATATCGCATATGGAGTCTTTTACAACTGCTTTAGATGGAATTATATTCAGTATGAACGCAGTAAGAGCGTAACCCCGAAAGAAATCGAACTATATCTAATAAAATTCGATATAGTTATCATGATGATCAAACACTTGGTTCTCGACTCCTCGATCTCATCGACGAAATTTGATTTTTCAAAACCAAGTTTATTGTCTACTTCATTATTTGAAAGTTTTGAACTTTTCAAAATATTCAATAAAGTGATGAAGTAGTTTTTTCCAGCACCAACCTTCACTCATTGATGAACATACATCACTATGTATGAGAGCCAATAAGTAAGTTGCTTTCACCTTACTCTGTGAAAGACGTTTATGTCATCTTGTCTAATAAATAAGTTACACATGTCTCAAATGATTCAAAATCAAATGAATTTGAAAATCCATCTTAATGGATTTAATAAATGTTCATCTTATTTAAGTAGACCAAGCGACAATGCTAGATTTAAATTCTTAATATTAATGTTATAGATAGACTTATAATTATCTTGTTCGATATAACACATAAGATAATTTTTCTATTGGAACATTTCCAAAGAAAATTGACATTTGTGAATGGTGAAATTATTATTCTCAATAATAAATTAATAATTATTCATAGATAAACTCGAACTATAGATAATGCAAAATTTATTGTCGACATTAAATAACAATTATTTATGTCCGCGATAAGTCCAAAAAGACAATGTAAATAAATGAGTTACTTGAGAAAATGCAACAACTTTTGCTACATTTGTCACTCATATGTTAACATCATATTTACTCAATAGTCTACAACTTTGTCAGCACATTTTCACAAATGTGTGATTCATATCATGTATCTAATACACATGATGTGAAATAGACAAGTTAATTTCTATAACAAAAATACTTGAAGCGGTAGTCACACTATCCTTTCATTCCCTTTTTCATATCTTCTTGAGAAATTATGGTTTCTTTCAATGAACCGATTCACTGCAAAAGATACTAATTTCTTACCTAAGGCCAAAGTCTCGGCAACATCTTGCCCTTATCTTTGCGAGTACTTTTTACGTTCCTTTTAAGCACAAGAACATTATTGACAACACTTGTCCATGTTCATTTTAAAGATTATAAGCATCTTATGCTATCTGTCCTTCTCAATGACCTATTGTGAGACATAAATAGATATACTATTCGAATTAAATAATATGCAAAGACTATTATTGTTTAAATATTTCATATAATGGCTCCCACTATTTTTAATCAAATCAATAACCCTCAATCGCATTGATTTGAAAACTTTCAATGCATGAAGTTTCATAGTGAGACAAGATCCATATTTCAATTAAGTCCTAAGTGAGTTTTGGCTCATCGCCCAGAACTTAACTTATTTAGGTAGGAATAATTCCAATTGTATCTCATACAACTCTTGAACAACATAGGATAAGCATCATATGCCTGACGTATATATCCTATCGTATGCCCCGAGCTCAAGTCCGACTTGATAGCCCAGTTAAATCAAACCATGTCTAATCATCGGCAAAATAGTACCCAACACACTCAGCTTTGGCTTGACCTATGTTGGCTCCCATTTCCCGCATTCTCTCCTCCTAAGATTGTCCCTACATACCCAGCTTTGGCATGACCTATGCAGGGCCGATCAGAGTATCGAGAGATTTAGACTTATGGAAGGCACTTCATGACTTAACATTGTTTTGAGGGATTTTATTTAATATTATATGTTATTATGCAATATTCAAAGAACATCACATGTACCAATAGAATAAAAATAATAACGATGATATATCATAGCCTTGATCTTTATGAACTAACATAAAGATTTCCTAATATACATTTCATCTCCATGAAATTTTTCTTAGATTGTATATGAAAATCTTATCTCCATGTATAGAAATCGATGAACTCTTTCATCGTCATGATGTATGGTTAAAAATGAACTTGTCATCTTAATGATGTATTCATGATAGATGATGAACTCCTTCATCTCCAAGATGGATGTGTTATGCCTAATGAACTCTTTCATTATATCAACACGTATTAACAAATATATCAAATATAAACATAATCATATTATGTTTCGATTATTTAACCATTTATAAAATATATCTATATATATATAAGGCTTATGAATGCGAATTTGGGGCACGGTCGTCATTTTCAACATTTGACAAGTCAAAAACCAATATTTGATTTGGTCAACATTTGACTCAGTCAACGATCAACATTTCACAAGGTCAACAGTCAATGGTCAATATTTTGACCAGGTCATGATCAACTTTTGACCAATTTAATGGTCAACAATCAAGGGGTAAATTAGTGTAGTCAACTCACAATAATTAACGGTCAATACAAGTCAACGATCAACATAGTCCACAATCAACACAATGGGTCAACAATCAATTGTCAACATGATCAACATGGCCAACACCTGGTCAACTTTGTCAACACACATTTTTCTACACATTAATACATCATAGGCATCTTTTCATGAATTCAATACATCACATGCAACTTTTCATGAAATAATGCATCACATGCACCATTTCAAAAAGGCAATTCATGGTATGCACCCTTTCATGAAGACACAACTATTCAAGAGGTCGCAAATCTTGCGATTGCACCTTTTCGGTCATACCTCTTAGTTGCGCATGTCGATTACACCTGTTGGTCGCACCTCTTGGTCGCAACCGTTAGTCACAACCTATTGGACGTGATATTTGGATCATATCCATTGGTCACACCCTTTAGTCGCACCCTTTGGTCGCACCTTTTGGTCGCACCCATTCGTCGCAACCTTATGGAGGTGACATTTGGATCGCATCCGTTGGTCACACCCTTTAGTCGCACCCTTTGGTCGCAACCTTTCATCGCGTCTTTTGGATGTGACATTTGAATCGCATCCCTTGGTCACACCCGTTAGTCGCACCTTTTGGTCGCACCCTTTGGTAGCATCCTTTCGTCGCGTCTTTTGGATGTGACATTTGAATCGCATCCCTTGGTCACACCCGTTAGTCGCACCTTTTGGTCGCATCCATTGGTCGCAACCTTTCGTTGCGTCTTTTGGATGTGACATTTGAATCGCATCCCTTGGTCACACCCGTTAGTCGCATCTTTTTGTCGCACCCTTTGGTCGCATCCGTTGGTCGCAACCTTTTGTCGCGTCTTTTGGATGTGACATTTGAATCGCATCCCTTGGTCACACCCGTTAGTCGCATCTTTTGGTCGCACCCATTTGTCGTAACCTTATGGATGTGACATTTGGATCGTATCCGTTGGTCACACCCTTTAGTCACACCCTTTGGTCGCAACTCTTGGACTCAACTTTTGGATCGCATTACTTGGTCGTACCTTTTAGACGCAATCCTTGGTCGTGACCTTTGGATCATATTTCTTGGTCGCAACTATTGGATGCAACACTTGGACGCAACCTTTGGATCGTATCCCTTGGCAGCAACTTTTGGACACAACTTCTGGATCACATCTATTCATCGCATCTTTTGATCGTATCTCTTGAACATAACTTTTGGATCACATCCTTTGGTCATATCCTTTGGTCGCATTCTTTGGATGCAACTCTTGGATCATATCCATTATCCGCATCTTTTCTATTAAGAATATTCAACACTTGAATACTCTATATGCAAGCCCTATAATTATAAATAGTATCTAAGAATATTTTTTTTGGAAAACGTCTTTACAACCTATAAAATAATTTTCTTTAAATACTGCTTTTTAAGTAAATATTTTTTAAATAATTCTTTTCATTAAACTTTTTTTTAAGAAAATTATTATATTCGAGAAATTTGTTTTTGATAAAATTTTAGAAAAACTATTTTTCTATGATAATATTCTTTGTAGAATGTTTCCAAGTTTTTTTTACCAATTTTTATTTTTACAAGAACTATTTTTAGAATAAACATTTCTTAAATGTTTTCATAAACAATCCTCAAAATTTTTTTGTTTAAAAAAAAAAATTTAGGAAAATGCATTTCTTAAAAACAATTTTCAATAAAAGTTTGTGAGAAATTTTTCGTTATAAATTTAAAAAAAAAGGATTTGATAAAATTGTTTTTAAAAATATATTTCAGAAAATATCTTTTCTAGAAAATATATTTTTTTAATTTTTTTTTTTTCCAATTTTTTTCTATGATTTTTTTTTCGGAAGATGTATTTTTAGAAATGTTTTATGAAGAAAATTATTTTACCATTGGAATAAAATGATAATTTCAAAATTTTTACTAAGAAATGGATGGAAAAGTGGATGGAGGGGGTTTCTGTAAATGAAAAGTTTATCATAGAAAGATTTTTGTAAATTTGAAAATATAGGGGATTTTTTGTAATATTGAGAAAGGATATGCGATTATTTGTAAATTTTCCTTTTTTCTTTGTTCAAAAGTTGTTAGCCCTCACTTAAGACAAGTATATATTCATCTATTTGCATAATAATCCTCCAAATTTTAATATTACAAATATTACTCTAAATTATATTTTTACTATTTTTCAATTTATAGAAAAATATTCATATTAATAGCTCTTGAGCATAATGGCATAATTGTATTTAATAAAAATAGTTAAATATATTTAGTAAAATTATCATATAAATTTATACCATTACTATTAGAATATTCAAGAATTTCATAAAATATTTTTACAGTAAATTGCTTACTTTTGAAGAACTAAATTTTGAAAAGGTAATAATATTATAATTAGTTATTAGATTTGTGAAAGTAATTATTTTTTTACATAATAAAATAGTATAAGCTTAAACTAATATATTATGTATATATTAAATATTCTTAACTTGGAAGGTATATTGCAAACAGTACAGATTCTACTTCAAAAATAATAAGATTATTTATATGAAAATATAAATATTTGATGGGACAAGATTAAACTCGCATCGTTCCAAATTAAATTTTCTGATAGTGATTATTACCTTATTTAATTAATATTGTTTTTCCTGGTTTTTTAGAATAAAAATTTTATAGGACACGGTGCATCAGCAAAATGTTCCCTCCATTATGAACCGGATGGAACAAAAACTCATCTATATGAAGGATGGATTGAAAATAATGAGAATCGTTATCTTGTAGCAAAGATAAATGATGAGGATGATGCGGACAAAATAATTGGAATACTAAAACATTCTAACAATTCCAATATTTTAAAAGTCCGTAAGATAAATGGTAATGACGAGAGCACGTACATCTACTACACTGATGCAAATCGATGCTTTACTCTCTCACGTGATGCGACGGGATTATTTGTAAAGAATATGAATGGCTTCCACGAATTAAGTGAAATTGGGAAAATAGTTTTTTGATCAAACTCGTTTTTTTCTTGTAATAATAATTTGTTATTTTAACATTTTTTTAAATGTAGGAAATTTTTGGAAACCGCCGAACTTTTGTGCGCTTTTAAAACTATGATTACACGTAAAAATGTTCTTGTAAAAGAGGATGAAGAGGGATTTTGGTTTCCTATTTTAGGGGATTCTATCTCATCGCCAGGTAACTTTTTTTATTATTGGTATAATATTTTTATTTTTATAAAAAATATTTTTATATTATAATATGTCCTCGTACTTTTTAGGGGGACAACATAGTGATAGTGATATTTGGAAAAATATTGGAAATTTATTGGAGGACCTTTTTGGTAGTATCGGTGATCAAATTCCTTGATGACGAAGTGAATGAATTAATTAAAAGGTTAAAACATGGGGAGATACAAAGGTAAAATTTATTTGATTATAGTTATGAGAATTAAGCATATAACAAATACAACGGGTTTGCATGAGATATTCAAAAAATATTGCATTACCATTTACAATAACAATATTTACAATAAAACATAAAAATATAACGTCGATGCATACGCCATAATATGTTGTTTTGATGATAACCATAACAGAATTTCTTCAATTTCAACTATAAACAAACCAAAGCCATACATGATACAACCAGGCAAGAAGGCATAATCTTTCACCTCAAGCTGACCCTTGCCAAATATTATATTATGCCACAATTTCTCTAGATTAACCCCAAATAATGACAATTAAAATGTCCACCCATAAAAGAACATAAAATTTAACAATTTTACTTAAACTCCCCTCAGAGTAAAAGAATCACTGAAACACGCTCATTCCTCACGACCCGAACGTGACATCGGTTTCTCATCATCCTCAATATGTGCATATTAGACGGTCTGTTTCGGTACTATTTCCTCTTTTTCTCTCTGTACCATTACCGGGTAAAGATTGGTGCATCTCATAACCTGGTCCGGCATAAGCTATACCGATCTTCTAGTACATCATACCGTACGGGGTTGGTACGGCCTGTACCGGCTGTCTGCCTGAAATATTTATTACTTGATATCAAGACGGTAGATCCCAAATGTAGTTTTGCCGATACTGTATAGAAGGCGCCGGCATGTACATCTTTGGTCCACTAGGTGGACCAAAGATGATTAGCGGGTCTCAACTTGTAGACTACTTTTGATAACAAAAAAGAGAGGCTGATGGGCTTGGAGAGAAAATAAAAAGGCTACAGGAAAGGCGAATACAAGAGAAATATCTGGAGATGGAATTAATAGCGGATCTCCACTGTAATCCGATGAGGACTCTCCATTGGACAAGACGACCGGAATATTTAAGGCAACCACTGTGAGACGTGGCTCGCGTCTATTCTGCATGACGACTGATGGATGGACGACCATTCGGCGCAGACAAAGTCCTTCAATGGCGAAGAGAGATCTCAACCACCGAAGTTACTACCACAATCATGGCTCAAAATCCTATCGGAGCAGGAATCAATCCGATTAGAAAGCTCAACAATCCAACTTCATTACAAATCATGAGAAAAAGAAGTGCTTTAAATGCTTGTCTTCAACTCACCTCATATCTGAGTGTAGAGAGCCTACTACATGCTTGTGCTGCCATAAATTGGGGCATTCAAGCTTCGACTGCAATAGGAATAATTACCTATCCGATTCTCAAAAAAGGCTAAAAGGAGATTTAAGACGGGATTCAATTCTAAAAAAAAATAAATCTACCGCCATTAACACAAGCCGATTACCTCCTGCCTATAAATCATCCATACCAATTAACAATCTGACTCACACTTTCACCTCTTCTCACATTTCAATTCTCAAACCAAACACCAACAATGACCAGCTTTGCTCAATGAGGCCTCGTATCATGAATGCCTTCATGACTGACACCGGCCCGTTGCCTCACCATCACACTTTCTTCACAAAGCTGCTTATGTGATAGTTCTTACAAGGAACTTGCGTGACAACCTAAGAGCTGATATCAAAGCATCTCTAATAGAAGCTTATGGAGGGAATGAAGAAGATTATGAGTTGTATAAAGCTGGACCACCGGCGGATTTCCTGCTAGTCTGTAGAAATCAGCAGATCCGAATTTACATTGCCGTTACGGATGACTACATACTCGAGATCATACCACTCTGTCATTCGAGCCTTAGACGAAACATTAGGGGGCTGTTAGAAGGACCAATAGATTCAGATGCTATCTCAGACTCACTTGGCCCTTTCACCACATGTGGAATCGAGAGGATATCGCCAAAATGGTCAGTGGATTTGGGGTACTGAATAATATTTTTTCTATGTTCCCGCTACTTGGAGACTACTGGCAATTGAGACCGTCGGTGGACTTTGAGAGACCAATGATATTCCTTAGTACCTATGGCTCAAATATGAGGACTACGCAAGAGAGGTTCGTGTGTATCTCAGGCATTACAGAGATCGGATGGCAGGGAGAAACAACAGTTTTCTCCCTGGAAATAGGGGTGTACAAGGGCCTATGGGGGGAGGAGGACGAGACAACAACCCTAATGCTAATGGAAATGATGCTCAGGAGGGGGACAAAGAGAATACTTCCAATGACAGTGCTGATCTAGGTGGTCAGCAGAGCAGTGATGATGTGTTGGATGACACAGTTAGTCAGGGGGCAGGCATGGAGGATGAGGGAGGAGTCCCGTTCTTCCGTAAGGGAAAGAAATGAATGTGGATTAAGAAGAAGAAGAAGAAGAAGAAGAAGAAGAAGAAGAAGAAGAAGAAGAAGAAGAAGAAGAAGAAGAAGAAGAAGAAGAGGGGAATGCAAACGAAATGGATTGAGAAAGTCTCATCCATGGCGGTACCAGTCGAACAGACGGATGAGGAGAAAGAAGGTACTGGCGTTCTTCAGTGCGTGGAAGAAATGGAGACTACCGACACTGTCATGCAGCTAGAGGGGACGGGTACTCTACAAAATGGGAGGAATCTCATGCTGTCAGAGGACAATATGAGGAGACGGATGCCTTTTCATTCTGCACGTTACAAACGACTTTGTTTCCGACACTTGAATTTCAAAATCTTTTTGGGGCATCTGGGCCGCAATGTGAAATGGGCTTGAGTGTTGAAAATGGGCCTTTGTCTGCCGAAGAATACACTCCGCTTCAAGCTAAAAAATCTGTTGGTCGATCTGGTATCGAATCTCTCCTTCCGCACACTACAACTCGTCGGAGCGTGAGAATCATGAAGAATGAGAGTTCTACGTACATGAGCTGTGAGGAGAAAGCACACATGACTCAATTTGCTAAATCGAAACAGTTCGTCCTTAATTTACACAAAGGGAAGAAGCATGGAAAGGGAGGAGGAGGAGGAAATGGGACATGACAAGAAGCAAACATCATGTCAGCAAGACCATTCAATCGGAACATCGGCACTGGGGAGGCGATTACTCTGCTCAACTCGTGTGGGGGAGACGGAGATAAAATGATGGTGGAATTCCGGGCAGGCATACTGGAGGGCGCAGGACTGGCCTCGATGGCTGGTTAAAGAGCTCTGTTCAAAGTTCAGGCAGGCCTTAGTTTTTAATGTTTAGTATTTGGTTGTTTTATTTTTGGTTTGTGGAAGGGTGGCTGTTTAGGCTCGGCTGTATTTTGGGGATGATGTTAGGCTGGGCTTTGTACTGGGCTATTTGGGGGAGTATTTACTTATTGATTATGGTAGGGCTTTTGGGCCGTGTGTTTGGGGGCTCCGTTCCTTTCGAAAGGGTCTTCTTCTATGGGCCATGTAAGGGAAATTATGTTTGGTGTTGTTATGATTATTTTCCAAGGGCTGGCATGCCCCCTTTATTTTATGTGTTCAAAATCCTTTTTCTTTGGGCTGCTAAGCAAACATTCACTTATATTATCTTCTCGGGCCCAAATTCTCAACGCATCTCTCTCTCTCCCCCAAACACTCACTTGCAGAACTCATAAAAATTAATGTATTGGACACAAACTAAGCTCTTCTCCCTCATGGCTTGGAATGTACGAGGCCTTAACGCACCACCCAAAAGAGCTACTGTCAAGCAAACCATTCAGGAACTTCATCCTGCTTTTATTGGATTTCAAGAAACTAAGCTTCAAGTTATTACATCTATCGATTTAAATGACATTTGTGGGCTAAGCTACAAGAAATTTGAGTTCATTCATTCTAATGGGGCATCAGGCGGGGTCTTAATGGCATGAAATGAAAACCAATTAGATTGCATTAACATCTCCTAGAGTCATCACTCCATTACTGGTATGTTCCAAAACTTAAGAGATGGATTTGTTTTTGCTGCAATAATTGTTTACGACCACCGGTGGCTGCCTCACTGCCTTCCTTCTTCGACGAATTGCAACTGACTGCTGAGACTATGGACATGTCGTGGGTGATTTTTGGTGATTTCAATATCACTATGTCGCAACAAGAAAGAAGTGGTTCTAATCACAACGCCAATTGGTCATCCTTATTTACGGATTTAATCAATGAATTAGAGCTGGTTGACTTAAATTTAAATGGAAGAAACTACACTTGGTCAAATAACAGAGATAATCCGTCATTAGCAAGATTAGATCATTTCTTGCTCTCCCCTAATTGGACTGAAACTTATCCTAATTCAATCCAGAAAGCGGTAACAAGAACTACATCCGATCATTGCCCAATTATGCTAGAAATTAAAAGCGCTTTCAACGGGTTAAAAATATTCTGATTGGAAAATTATTGGTTAAAAGATAACTCCTTCATTCAATTCGTCGAATCTTTCTGGAATCAAGACCGTGTCTCAAATCCTCAACAACTACATGATAAAATTAACCTACTCACTAAAACAATTAAGATTTGGGCAAAGCAAAAAATAACTCTCCGGAAGGAACAACTTCAACTTTGCAATTCCATTGTTGACTTTTCGGATAGAGCTGAGGAAGAGAGAATGCTAACAATGGTGGAAAAATTCTGAGAAGATGGACCAAGACTAGGATAGTAGACTTATGTGAAATTGAGCAGATTATGTGGAAACAATGAGCAAAAGCTAAATGGACAGTACAAGGAGATACGAACTCAAAATACTTCCACTCAATCACTTCATCAAGGAAAAGAAATAATTTCATAAATGTCATTTAGGTTAATGACTTAATGCTCAAAGAACATAAAGACATCGCAAAGACTGCCTTTAATTGTTTTAGAGATACAATCAGAACAAACGCTGAATGTGATACCATGGTGGACTTCCAACAGATCTGGGGATCACCCTTGGAAAACCTTAATAAACTCAATGTGGCGCTACATAATTCAGAACTTAGTGAGGCCATAGATCACTGGCCAACTGATAAGTCGCCGGGACCCGATGAACTCACTGTTGGGTTTCAGACGTGCATAACGCAGCGGAAAACAAAATTTTCGTCCAAAACCAATCCGAGGATCCGTGCGTATCGGTTAAATCAAAGAAGTAAATCTTAAAGATACATTTCGGATTACGCTTAATCCATGACGCTCAAACCATGCGTGATGTCCATGCGTCTCTAAACCGGTTACCGTCCTAACCGATTTTATGTCCGTCTAAGCCGTCTAGGTCGGATCGTACATAATTCATCTACCGCACACACAATCGGTCTCCACCAAAACTCTCAACAAACCGTTCTCATCTTCTTAGGCCGAATAGATCACAAGCACCGAAAGTACGAACGCCTCTACCGGTGTCCACACGAACGAACTTCTTAAAACAGGAAGAAGAACAATATATATGCTAGTAGCTTGTTCTCCTCTTGCATAAGAAAACTCTTCTTATTTTATCTCACAAAAGATGTATATAATTCCTTTCATATAATCGCACTCTTTCATTTTTGTCATACAAAAGGAAAGCACCCTTTCATAACTTTGTCATACAAATTAGAAACTATATTTTCTCTCTTTTGTCTCACAAAAGAGAATGAGAAATAATGAGAGAGAATGATGTGTTGTATTATGAATTTATAGCACTCTATGTCCTTATATAGAGGTGAAGAGTCATGTCTCCTCACACTAAAAGATGTGTATGACATCACTCATCATTATCCATATGCCATCATCTAGACTCTTCTAGATTACATGATCTTTTGTGCTCATAGTCTTTATATACATATATATCACATCTTATCACATAAGATGACAATATATTTTGTGACATTCTTATGCAACTCATCATATAAGTCGCTAGGATTTTCTGCGCCCGTTTCAATTTGTTCTTTGTGTGTGACCCTGTAGGTTCACTTAATGTTGGCAATAGACTTGACGTGTATAAATCATGAGCGGACTCTAGCAAGCCATCATGACTAACCAATTTAAGTGAATATCGGTGATCCAATTTACCTAATCAACAATCACGTATTTAGTCCCTTTGTCACGCGATATCTATATCGATCATAAGGCATGTAATATGCCATCCTTATATTAATCGATTAATATTTCTTGATCCCAAATTAAACTGAACAAGAACAAATGACATTAATAACTCTTATTAATTTATTTGAGTATGGCCATACATTTCTTCAGTTCAATTCATCAAGAGGCCTAAAGATATCTCCCTCATTTATGAGACTCTCATTTATGAGAGGAACAAATCCCGTCTTGATTGCACTCATCCCTCTGCATGATTCATTGTATACCTAATCATAACCGTTATGACCACCCGGTTAAAGGCAGTGTTAGATTATATTAAACTATAAAATTACTCATGTTGGGAACCGAGACAATCTCAGGTCAAAGGACTATAAATACTTTATGTTATAAGAATCGCTAATGACGTAAAACACGTAGCATTCTTATGGCGGGTTAGTCCAGTATATGGTCTCTAACATATACCTATGTTAATGAGTTGATAACTATTTATCCATGATTAGTAAAATATAATCATCAGTCAACTAATATACTGGTGTACATTTAAAGCTTGTATATAAATATATATTTATATGTATCTGCAAGTATATTTGTCTCCACAAATATCCTATAAATGACCAGGGACGATTTAGAATAGCATTGATAATACTTTATAGTTTTACTATCAAAGTCACGCACTTTGATGACATAAAACTGAATTGCATATTCATGGTCTATTTTAATTATATTAAAATAACCTATACGCACATATTATATGAAATATCTTAGAATAAATATTATATTTATTATTACAATCCATCATCTAAGTTACAAACACTTTGGCGGAGGGCATAACACCATCAATCTCCTACTTGCACTAGGCCAAATCAACCAAGTATCTCATACTCATTGATCTATGTGGTATCACCTACCAGTTGACCTAACATGATCACCATCATTTAAGAGACTGGGTTCTTGAATGGATTATCAAACATTGTCATATGCAGATACTTTGCATATTTTCATGTCCACTATAATCTAAGAAGAATACTTTATCCTTCTCAAGTATATAATCATACTCTTGATTATTATTTAGTGACTTTCACTAAGATTAAACTTATGTGTACTTGTTACACTTAATTCACATCATATGTAATTATGCTCCCACAGAATTTCTTGTCAAGATAAGATTTATCTTTAATTTTTGTTAAAACCAAACTGTTTGGTTATTTCATCAAAAAATAAATATTCACCTAGAGATGTTTGCTTTAATTTATAAATGAATTTATGCAACTTGCAAACTCTTTTCAAAAATTTTAGGATAGACAAAACTCTCAAGTTGTAACATGTACATACTTTCATATGTTTATATTAAGAAACAACGTCTTGACATCCACTTGGCATCTTTTATAGTCATACTATGAACATATGCCCAAGAAAATTCTGAAATACATAAGCATGATGACTGGGAAAAATATTATCATAGTCTATACTATGAGTTTAACTTAACCACAAATCATGCATTATATGATTGCACATTATCCATGTCGGTCTTTCTTTTAAAACCGTATTTTCATCTGATGGATCAATCAAATTCAAAACTTGATTGTCTGACATGGATTACATCTCAACTTTCAAAGTCTCTAACCATTAGAGTCTTGACTCATCATAGTCTATTAGTCGAATTTGGAGTCATCATCTATGAGTACGGAATTTTTATCATCAGACATGAGAAATCTATATTTTTCAGGCCTGCGATAAATTCTAATAGATCTACATGAATACACTTATGTTATATACTCAGACTCTTCAACATCTTGAGAGTCTAGTTGATTAATTGCAGACTCAATCACTAGTTGAAATCTGAATTAATTTCCATCCGAGCATTACTGTCAGTATGTGGAATTTGAACTTTTAAAATTTACTCCCACTAATTATTTTGGAAACACTTCTTCCAAAGAGATGATTGAGTCTATAATTAATATGAGAACAAACACTTTGTTCTCATATTAATTATTGAAGTAATATCCTTTACTTTTCTTAGGATATTCCACAATAAACGCTAATTCGATTAGATGCATGATGCTTCAATTAAGTATCATATCCTCAAATCTTGATAAAAGACAATCTGATACATCTACCAGTCCATATCGCATATGGAGTCTTTTACAACCGCTTTAGATGGAATTATATTCAGTATGAACGCAATAAGAGCGTAACCCCTAACAAATAGAAGATATATTTGACTCATCATGGTCGAACTATATCTAATAAAGTTCGATATCATTATCGTGATGATCAAACACTTGATCTCGACTCCTCGGTCTCATCAAAGAAATTTGATTTTTCGAAGCCAAGTTTTATTCTCTACTTCATTATTTGTAAATTTTGAACTTTTCAAAATATTCAAATTTATTAGTTCAATAAAGTGATGAAGTAGTTTTCTCTAGCACCTTCACTCATTGATGAACATACATCACTATGTATGAGAGTCAATAAGTAATTTGCTTTCACCTTACTTTGTGAAAGACATATATGTCATCTTGTCTAATAAATAAGCTAAACATGTTTCAAATGATTCAAAATCAAATGAATTTGAAAATCCATCTTAATGGATTTAATAAATGTTCATCTTATTTAATTAGACCAAGTAACAATACTAGATTTAAATACTTAATATTGATGTTATAGATGGACTTATAATTATCTTGTTCGATATAACACATAAGGTAATTTTTCTATTGGAACATTTCCAAAGAAAAATGACATTTGTGAATGGTGAAATTATTATTCTCAAAAATAAATTAATTACCATTCATAGATAAACTTGAAAAATAGATAATACAAAATTTATTGTCTACATTAAATAACAATTATTTATTTCGGGGATAAGTCCAAAAAGACAATGCAAATAAATGAGTTACTTGAGAAAATGCAACAACTTTTGCTACATTTGTCACTCATATGTTAACATTATATTTACTCAATAGTCTACAACTTTGTCAGCACATTTTCACAAATGTGTGATTCACATCGTGTATGTAATTCACATGATATGAAATAGACAAGTTAATTTCTATAACAAAAATACTTGAAGCGATAGTCACACTATCCTTTCATTCCCTTTTTCATATCTTCTTGAGAAATTATGGTTTCTTTCAATGAATCGATTCACTGCAAAAGATACTAATTTCTTACCTAAGGCCGAAACCTCGACAACATCTTGCCCTTATCTTTGGTAGTACTTTTTATGTTCCTTTTAAGCACGAGAACATTATTGAAAATACTTGTCCATGTTCATTTCAACGATTATAAGCATCTTATACTATCTGTCCTTCCCAAAGACCTATTGTGAGACATAAATAGATATACTATACGAATTGAATAATATGCAAGACTATTATTCTTTAAATATTTCATATAATGGCTCCCACTATTTTTTTAATCAAATCAAAAACCCTCAATCGCATTAATTCGGAAACTTTCAATCCATGAAGTTTAATAGTGAGACAAGGTCCATATTTCAATTAAGTCCTAAGTGAGCTTTCGCTCATCGCCCAGAACTTAACTTATTTAGATAGGAATAATTCCAATTGTATCTCATACAACTCTTGAACAACATAGGATAAGCATCATATGCCTGACGTATATATCCTATCGTATGACCCGAGCCCAAGTCCGACTTGATAGCCCAGTTAAATTAAACCATATCTAATCATGGGCAAAATAGTACCCAACACACTCAGCTTTGGCATGACCTATGTTGACTCCCATTTCCCACATTCTCTCATCCTAAGATTGTCCCTACATACCCAGCTTTGACATGACCTATGGAGGGTCGATCAGAGTATCGAGAGATTTAAACTTATGGAAGGCACTTCATGACTTAACATTATTTTGAGGGATTTTATTTAATATTATATATTATTATGCAATATTCAAAGAACATCACATGTACTAATAGAATAAAGATAAAAATAATGATATATCATGGCCTTGATCTTTATGAACTAACATAAAGATTTCCTAATATATGTTTCATCTCCGTGAAATTTTTCTTAGATTGTATTTGGAAATCTTATCTCCATGTATAGAAATCGATGAACTCTTTCAATGCCATGATGTGTGGTTTAAAATAAACTTATCATCTTAATGATGTATTCATGATGGACGATGAACTCCTTCATCTCAATGATGTATGTGTTATGCCTAATGAACTCTCTCATTATATCAACACATATCAACAAATGTATCAAATATAAACATAATCATATTATGTTTCGATTATTTACCCATTTATAAAATATATATATAAGGCTTACGAATGCGAATTCGGGGCGCAGTAATCATTGTCAACATTTGGCAGGTCAAAACTCAATGTTCGATTTGGTCAACATTTGACAAGGTCAACAGTCAATGGTCAATATTTTGACCAGGTCATGATCAACTTTTTGATCAATTTAATGGTCAACAGTCAAGGGGTAAATTAGTGTAGTCAACTGTCAACAATTAACAATCAATACAATCAACAATCAACATAGTCCACAGTCAACACAGTGGGTCAACAGTTAACTGTCAACATGATCAACATGGTCAACACCTGGTCAACTTTGTCAACACACATTTTTCTACACATTAATACATCATAGGCATCTTTTCATGAATTCAATATATCACATGCAACTTTTCATGAAATAATGCATCACATGTACCATTTCAAAAATGCAATTCATGGTATGCACCCTTTCATGAAGACACAACTATTCAAGAGGTCGCAACTCTTGCGATTGCACCTTTTCGGTGGTACCTCTTAGTTGCGCATGTCGATTACATCCGTTGGTCGCACCTCTTTGGTCGCAACCGTTAGTTGCAACCTATTGGACGTGATATTTGGAAGATATCCATTGGTCACACCCTTTAGTCACACCCTTTGGTCGCACCCATTCGTCGCAACCTTATGAACGTGACATTTGGATCACATCCGTTGGTCACACCCTTTAGTCGCACCCTTTGGTCGCAACCTTTCGTCGCGTCTTTTGGATGTGACATTTGAATCGCATCCCTTGGTCACACCCGTTAGTCGCACCTTTTGGTTGCACCCATTCGTCGAACCTTATGGACATGACATTTGGATCACATCCGTTGGTCACACCCTTTAGTCGCACCCTTTGGTCGCATCCGTTGGTTGCAACCTTTCGTCGCGTCTTTTGGATGTGACATTTGAATCGCATCCCTTGGCCACACCCGTTAGTCGCACATTTTGGTCGCACCTGTTGACACAACTCTTGGATGCATTTTGTATGCAATTTTTAGATCATTTTATGTTGTTTCTTGACTTGTCATATGTCTAGTTCAGTTTGATGAAATAATCAGATTATTATCAAACAGACATGTGACCATCTCTGACTTGTGTAATCTTGCATGATCAAGTATATTCTGATTCTTGCATCCAACAATTTTCGATATTATTGTCAGATTGTTGGATAAAGATTATATCTTGAAATTATGATGACTTCACGGCTTTTCATTTAATGATAAGTATGATCCTATCATATATTAGATAATTGCCATATCATTTCATATGTTATGATAAGAATATGCCGAACTTTTCGACCATGTCTATTGATCACAACTTTTCGATCAAATCTTTGGCTCAAATCTTTGGATCACTCGTTAAAAAAAACAACTTAAAACAAATGACAAACTTTTCATGAATTAATCATCATATGAATCCCCAAATCTTTACATTCATTCATTTTGAGAATTCAACACTTGAATTAACGCCTTTCATTTTTAAACTATACAAAACTTGAATATTTAATATGCAATCCTTATAATTATAAATGGTATATAAATAGTATATATCACATATATACCGCCTTAATTTAACCGAAACACATACGTGGCTCTGATACCACTGTTGGGTTTCAGACGTCATAACACAGCGAAAAATAAAATTTTCATCCAAAACCAATCCGAGGATCCGTGCGTATCGGTTAAATCAAAGAAGTAAATATTAAAGATACCTTTCGGATTACGCTTAATCCGTGACGCTCAAACCATGCGTGATGTCCATGCGTCTCTAAACCGGTTACCGTCCTAACCGATTATACGTCCGTCTAGGCCGTCTCGGTCGGATCGTGCATAATTCATCTACCGCACACACAATCGGTCTCCACCAAAACTCTCAACAAACCGTTCTCATCTTCTTAGGCCGAATAGATCACAAGCACCGAAAGAACGAATGCCTCTACTGGTGTCCACACGAACAAACTTCTTAAAACAGGAAGAAGAACAATATATATGCTGGTAGCTTGTTCTCCTCTTGCATAAGAAAAATCTTCTTATTTTATCTCACAAAAGATGTATATAATTCCTCTCATATAATCACACTCTTTCATTTTTGTCATACAAAAGGAAAGCACCCTTTCATAATTTTGTCATACAAATTAGAAAGTGTATTTTCTCTCTTTTGTCTCACAAAAGAGAATGAGAAATAATGAGAGAGAGAATGATGTGTTGTATTATGAATTTGGAGCCCTCTATGTCCTTATATAGAGGTGAAGAGTCATGTCTCTTCACACTAGAAGATATGTATGACATCACTCATCATTATCCATATGCCATCATCTAGACTCTTCTAGATTACATGATCTTTTGTGCTCATAGTCTTTATATACATATATATCACGTCTTATCACATAAGATGACAATATATTTTGTGACATTCTTATGCAACTCATCATATAAGTCGCTAGGATTTTCAGCGCCCGTTTCAGTTTGTTCTTTGTGTGTGACCCTGTAGGTTCACTTAATGTTGGCAATAGACTTGACAGTCTATAAATCATAAGCGGACTCTAGCAAGCCATCATGACTACCCAATTTAAGTGAATATCGGTGATCTAATTTACCTAATCAACAATCACGTATTTAGTCCTTTTGTCACACGATATCTATATCGATCATAAGGCATGTAATATGCCATCCTCATATAAATCGATTAATATTTCTTGATCCCAAATTAAACTGAACAAGAACAAATGACATTAATAACTCTTATTAATTCATTTGAGTATGGCCATACATTTCTTTAGTTCAATTCATCAAGAGGCCTAAAGATATCTCTCTCATTTATGAGAGGAACAAATCCCGTCTTGATTGCACTCATCCCTGTACATGATTCATTATATACCTAATCATAACCGTTATGACCACCCGGTTAAAGGCAGTGTTAGATTATATTAAAGTATAAAATTACTCATGTTGGGAACCGAGACAATCTCAGGTCAAAGGACTATAAATACTTTATGTTACAAGAATCGCTAATGACGCAAAACATGTTGCATTCTTATGGAGGGTCAGTCCAGATATGGTCTCTAACATATACCTATGTTAATGACTTGATAACTATTTATCCATGATCAGTAAAATATAATCATCAGTCAACTAATATACTGGTGTACATCTATAGCTTGTATATAAATATATATTTATATGTATCTGCAAGTATATTTGTCTCCACAAATATCCTATAAATGATCAGGGATGATTTAAAATAGCATTCATAACACTTTATAGTTTTACTATCAAAGTCACGTACTTTGATGACATAAAGCTGAATTGCATATTCATGGTCTATTTTAATTATATTAAAGTAACATATACGCACATATTATATGAAATATCTTAGAATAAAAATTATGTTTGATATTACAATCCATCATCTAGGTCACAAACACTTTGGCCTAGGGCATAACACCATCACTCACGTGAGAATTTTTCAGAAAATTCAAACAAATTATGCTTCCTGACTTAAAAGTCATTATCGGAGGGATAATTTCTGGGGAATTTGATCTAGGACCCCTAGGTACATCATACATTTTTTTGATTCCAAAATATGAAATTCCCATTCAGTTCAAAGACTTCCGTCCCATAAGTTTAGGACATTCAATTCATAGACTAGTATCAAGAATCATACAAAATCGTATGAAAAATGATATTTAAAGACTAATTAGTGAATCACAATCAGCATTTATTCAAGATAGAAATATCCTTGACAATTTCGCTTATGCCCATGAGGCCATAGCATTATCCGCAAAAGAAGGGTTCCCGCTAATTCTTTACAAGGCAGACTTATACAAAGCATTTGATTGTGTTTCGTGGGATCTAATCAAGGCGGCTCTTATGCATAAAGGATACTCTCTATCGAAAGCTAATTTGATAATGGATGCAGTACTAAGAGGAAGTGTAAAAGTCTCTCGCCATACATTTTTAACCTAGTTACGGATGTAATGCTAGCCACATTTCGTCAGATCCAACAAGACAATTTTGTTAACCCACCTCACCATACCCTAAACACTTGTTTAATGTATGCCGATGATGTGCTAATCTTCATGAAGCCGAAATACAATGAGGCAACAATGATAGCAACCATCTTAAACCTACTCGGAAGGACTACAGGTTTTTATAGTCAATCCTTTAAAATCTATTATTAGAGGGTTCAACTGTCACCAAGACAGGCTTTTAGAAATTGCAGACATCCTCCAATGTTCTATTAAAAATAAAATATTTATCTATCTTGGACTACCGCTTTCGAATAATAAATTGGAGAAGCAGGACTTTGGGCCTTTAATTACTAGAATAGAAAAAAGACTTCCGTCATGGTAACTAGAATTGTGCTAAACAATGTTGTTCTTTATTCGCTTCCAAACTACTTCTTCTCAATGTTTAGAATACCGATGGGGGTGATTAATAGAATTGATACAACAAGAAGAAATTTTCTATGGCATGAAGACGTTTCTAATCAGAGGAAGATGAAATTTTTAAATTGGGAATATGTATGCTTGCCGAAAGAGTGCGGAGGTTTAGGGATTAAAAACTTGAATGTCATGAATGTGGCGCTCCTTACTAAATGAGCATGGAAATACTATGGGTCAAATCAGAAAATTTGGGCGCAACTGGTAAGGAAAATCTATGTCGACACACCCGTACCTACGGATATTCACCTAAATAAGTAACCCCTTATGGTAGATATACACTCAATTATTATGATGTTTAACAACTTCGTGGAAACCTTCGGGACAGCACATTGTTCTGGAAACATAATTGGATGGGACAAAGACTAGATATCACCTTTTCAAATTTATACTCATTCCTAGATAATGGCCAAAATTTGACGGTTAATGCGGCTTTACAATTGGAAGACTGAACAACACTATTCAATCTCTCACTATCAATGATGCCTTAAAGAGAATTGCACGACCTCATTCTATTATGAGATGAATGGAATTCTTCGGGGGACACAGATGATGGACACCAATTCATCTATTGGTCTCTAGAAAAGGAAGGACAATTTGCGACCAATATGGGATACAACATTATTACAAAAAACCCTAAAAGGAATATCCCATACAATACATTTGGAAGCTCAAAGTACCTCCACAAATTCGTATATTTCTCTGGCAAATAGTCAGAGATATACTATCCACAGTCGATTAATTGGGAAAAAAGGGATTCATCTTGCCAACATATGTCTCTTATGTAAATTGGAGGCCGAATCGGTAAAATATTTATTACAGGAATGCCCTTTTGCACTGTCAATCTTCAATGACATGCAATTAGATAATTCCTCTTCTTTTATTACAAGCCAACTCTCTTGGCAAAACTTATAATGAACCTCTTAAATTCTTAATATATTAACTGCATGCTACCGGGTATAACCCGGGGTTTATTTGACAAAAAAAAAGAGAGAGAGAGCAAAAGAAGAATATTTTTACTTTAATCTTTCTGAGATGACCTCAAATAGGTGACTGGTGTGTTGATCGGAGGAAATCAGACCATATAGCTAGTATGAGTACTTTCCAACAAGAAAAACACTTCAAGCAAATTTGATAAGATGAATCATATTTGAGATATGAGATAACAAATAAAAGAAAATTGATAAATTATATTTTACCTGTACAATACACAACTATCTCTTTGTTCCTATATTCTCAATTCAAGGTTAAGGTTCCCATATAATTGTACTGCAGATATTTCTCAAGTCTTGACGTCTCTTCATAAATATAATACACATATTTAATAACTTAAATATGTTTCCACTTTACCACCGTCTTCATTTGCTTGGATTTATCTCCCACCAATCTATTTCGTAAATAGAATACACATATTTAAAAGCCTACGTGTCCAATTCCAGTCTTTAGATATCTTAATCTAATGGTCAGAATTAAAAGATAGCTTGGCTAATTCTGGTGATTAGGATTTTCTAAACTATTGAATATATTAATACTTTTCATTAACACTGTTTTGAATTTTTTTTTTGAGCTTGTCTACAGTATTCCATATTGAAAATATTAATTCTGATGAACGATCCAGATTAATCTGAAAGTGGAGTACTGTAGACGTTTTTTCTGCATAAATTAAATGATAAAAGGGTAAAGTCGTAATTTCAGGTCTAATTATTTTGCCTTCTTACTTTCCTCTCTCTAATATCTTTGTTCCATCTTGGTCCTTCAATTAGCTTTCCAATCTAGGAATCATACATAATATCGTGACAGATTTTTAAGTCAGGTTCCATATTTGATAGCCGTTATTTCCTTTAATATTTGATAGCATCTATTTCCTGTCATATTTAATAGCTTCTATTTCTATTTTCCTGAAAATGCCGCCAATTTAGCAAGTAAATGGGAAGCCAAATTTAGCAAGCAAATGAGAAATCAAAAGAGGACCACTAACAATTAGTAATAAGGTGATTGACATGTAATTGAATCCATATGGTACAAAATTTAAATGCATTTTCTCTCAGGCAGTGTTGCAGAAATCAGAATTAATCGGCGATTAATTACCGATTAATTGCTAATCGGTAGAAAAAACGGCCAGCCATTTTGGGCCCGATTTGGCATTTTTTATACCGATTAGGCCCAAAATTTTTTTTTTTAATTTTAATTTTGGCCCAGCCCGTTAACCTCAATAACCCCCAATTTCTTTCCGTCTCCTTCCTCAGTTCCTTCGCCCCTGACTCCAGCACCGCTGCCTCCTCTCCTCTCTTCTTCGCAGCTCGCACTCGACGTCTCCCCTTCGCAGCACGGCGGCGGCGCACCATCACCGGCGAGTGACGACGCCCTCCTCTTCACCTCTGCCTCCACTCTCCAGTGAGTCCTTCTCTCTTTCTCTCCCTCTTACTCTCAATCTCTCCTCTGTCACTCACTCACTTTGTGAGCTCTCTCCCTCTTTCTCTCGTTCTCTCTGTCCCTCTTTCTCTTAATCTCTCCTATGTCAATCTAATTAGGGATTTATTTTTTTAATTGTTAATTATCCTAATTTATTTTGTTAATTTATTAATTAGGAATTTATTTTGTGTTCTTCTTTGCTAATTAGGAATTTATTTAGGTTGATTAATGGCTTCTCAATCTAATGCAAATGAGAGTGGATCTAGCGCCGCCAATAAACGCGGTTCCGATGGTTCAAGAGATGTTGGATGGAATTATGATGAGATTGCTTATGGTGTTGATGCACCGAATTTGAGAGAAATGGCGATAAAAATTCTTTCGTTAACAACTAGTTCATCCGGATGTGAGCAAAATTGGAGTACCGAGGGGTTATGGATTTATACTGAATGGCCGGACTATTCCTACGACGTGTATCGAGGGGATAATTGTAAATGTAGGTCCGACGCTACATGGTCGACTAAATAATTTTTTAAATAATCGAAGCGGCAAGATGACACTACATGAACTTTGTATTGGTCTACGTAACAAATTTCAGCACGTGGACGTAAGTTCTAATTGTATTAGAATTTTTCATCATTTAATTAAGTAATTGTAATGCTAATATTAATTTATTCTACTTTTATTCGCTTGTTAACTTTTTAAACAGTTGGAAACTGCTAGTGGAAAATTTACCGATCTTGATTGTGAGCTTCGGCTAAAGTGCCCACTATACATGATATATCTATCAGACGAAGTTGGTAAGGTTATGGCGGAGTCCTCCGTTCCGAATGACTGGAGTGCCGTTCTCCTTAATGTATGTTTTTAATATAAATACACACACTCGTACACAAATACACACTCCTAACAGAAATTAATTTTCAAAATTTTAGTAGTTAACCTTCGTTTTCGTTAACTTTCAGGCTTGTCAGTAACTTTATGGTTACTAAAGGTCCGTTCAGATGCGCTGGTAGTAATTCTGTCTCTCGCTTTCCTCTTTTCTCGATCACTTCTCTGTCGACTTCTTCTCTGCTCGAACTGACAAGTTCCTTCTTCGGTTGTGGCTTGTTTAATTAAGCTTTGTTATGTGCAACTGCACAAATTTTCAACTTGGCAGAAGATGATTGATTCTTCGTTTGAGCTACTTTGCACAATTTTAGAGTAATGATATATTTTCATGCTTGTTTGGTTAATTGGGGCTAATTGGTGTGTTAACTAAAATTGGCCTTAATATGACTAATTATGCATAATTAGTTTTTATTTTTTCTTGAAGGAATTCTTAAATATTGTTACTTTGGGCTAATTGGTTCCTAATTTAGGGTTGTTTGGAATGCAATTATGTCAATCATCACTAATTAATGCAACTTTTCATGATTAAATTTTTTATTAAATTAAATTAGTTGGCGTTTAACTTGATATATTGGTACTTAATTGTATGATTATATTTGTGTGCTTCACTATTTTTATGATTCACCAGTATGGTACTGGACATGATAATTTCATTTCCTTGAAAATAAAAGTAAATGATTTTGATGGATTATAGACAGAGGTTGGTATAATCGGTACTTAATTGGGTTTATTATTGCTAAGTATGTATAATTTAATGCTTAGTTGTAGGGGGAAATTGTTGTATTATTTGACTACAAATAATACAAATAAATTTTAAAACTGTAATATTGCTTAACAAAATACAATTGTTATGGAATATTAACAGTTAAAGTTGCAAATATCAAATAAGTTAGGGAGAATTTTGAATGCGCAATAAAAAAAGATTAAATGATATTTAAGATGAAAACAACTCTTTTGCCATATGTAACTTTAAAAAAAAATTGTTGGCTATCAATTACCCTTCTTACACACACATTGTTAAAATATAAAGATGCATTTGTATGTTACGAAGACAGTTAACAAATTAGGAAAGATGTTTCTTGGAAATAAGATTTCTTGACAAGAAAGTTTGGTATTACCATGAATTATATTTCTTGACAAGGAGGTTTAGTATTTCCATTTATAGGTGTTAATTGGGGCCGTAATTATTTGGTTTATTTTCTTATATTAGATATGACTATCCTATAAATAGAGAGACAGGGGTAGAGTTTTATTCATTCCAACAACAACAATTTTTATATCTCTTTCTTTCTCTTGTAATAAGAAATTTATCTTATTTTTCAAGTTTTATTGTTCAATCATTTCTTCTTCTATTATTGTTCTTTCTTGGACTCGTGTGAGCGTATTGTTGCACTATTATTTTCGCTGCTAATAATCACAAGGTCGCTCCTGGTTTAGTGTTGTCGTGTTACTGTGCAGTCACTATTATTCTGTTTCTCTGTTAGCGACGCGGTTATCTGGTTCAGTCCTTGTGTTCTGGTTTCTTTACACACATATAGACCGATTTTTAGACCAATTTTTTTACACAAAAAAAGCTTTTAAATTTTCGTCTGTACATATATATTTCCGTTTTCTTTTGTCCTTAGTCGACCTATCTTGCTCCTTTCTTTTCTGGGATATGAGGAAAATAATCAAATCAACTTAAGATTTCTTTCCTCTCCAAATTCTCCAAGTGCTCTCAAACTCAAGATTTCTTTCCTTTGCGCCAAATTCCTCAAGTCCTCTCCAATTCGTCCAGGGCCTCTCTCTCGCCAGTCCCATCGCAAAGGGCACTCCTGGGCCTCTCTTTCTCTCCGTACAGCGAGAGTAATCTCCATGACTTCTCCTCATGTCACCTCTTTGTCTAGTCTCCAAACTCTCTCTTGTCGTCTTTATCTCTAGTCTCCACAATCTCTCGTGCTGCCAGTATAACATCTCAAGTTTGAAGTACAACATCTTGACAATAGAATTGAAGCAACGAAAAAGAAGCAGAAAAATCGATTTGTTATTTTATTTTTTGTGTTTGTTGTTATTGTAATTATGTTCTGTATTGTAATTATGAGATTAGGATCATAATAGATGACTTATGGGTGGGATATGGATTAGGGTTATGAGGTGGGGTTAGACTTGATTGTTATGGTTGTATGATGTGTATTAGGATTATGAAATGTATTGTACTTTACTTGAATTTTCGTGAATTTTAATGAATTAATCTATTTACTGAATGTTAAATGCATTAATCTATATAGTGAGTAAAGTATCAGTGCTAGAGAGTAGTAAATTATAGTAGAATTACAATAACAATAACAAAAGTACCAAATTTTGAATTGTTATGGTAATTGAGAGAATATGGATATAGAGAAAGAGAACTCATGAGAAAAATAATTAGAGAAGAAGAGATAAACCGTATAATCAATTGAGAGACTATATTGTAAAAATTATGACATTATTATAATAGATTTATGACTTTTTATATAGTAAAGCCTTGACTACTTATCAAAATATAAATTGTCTAAACAAACGATACAATATAGAAATATTCTAAAATAAGATCTAAAGATGGAAATAACACACCTCCTTTCATCCTTCAATGTTTTCTAAATACTTCTTTTCCTTCTCTTAATTATTTCCTAAATATCATCATAAGAAAGGAAACATATAATGGTGAGATATCGAGACATACATAACAATCTCCATCTTGACTCGAAATCTCATAGTCGATACAAAGTCGCAATAACGACATATCCAAAATTGAGCTCCTCCTTAATAGTAGCAACTCACTTTGCCGCTTCACACGAGCCTACTTCCTCCTTGTATCGAGGACTCGCCAAACTCTGATTTATTGGTTAGTGCCAAACAAAACACAAAATTGGAGTATCCATACCTCATAGGAGATCTAACCCAATCTCTTATAAAAGTACCTTCCCGACTTTCCTTAACCGATGCATCATCGTCAAAATGAGAGTCTCCTTTGCTTGCTACACAAACAGAATTTTTACAAAAAACTCATACTTTCTAGTATTCTGGCAGCACAGTAAATCCTCGTTGCTCGATACTGTCACCCCACATATAATCGTAAATCCCGACCTTCTAATTGAGACAGAGAAGGCGTTGACAACCGAGCCTAAAACTGTGCCAACTTTCAGAAATAAATTTTCGGTACTCTGGACTTCCAAAAAATATAATGCAATGATCATTCCATCCTTCATCAATATAAGAGCCCCTCTAGATACCTTGAGGACTCCACCTTCATATCGGAACTTGCAACCGATATCTTCGAGAATGCCTAACGAGATCAAATGGATAAATCCGTCCTACATCTTGATCCCAACTGTGTCAACACCGGCGATGCCTAACGAGATCAAAAGGACAACCTGGTCCTGCATCTTGGTCCGAATCGTGCCAACACCGACAATGCCTAACGAGATCAAATGGACAACCTGATCCTACATCTTGATCCCAACCATGCCAACACTAACAACACAACATAGATGATTGTCTCCCAAAATAACATCTCTACTAGATGCCTCATATGTGGTGAACCACTCTCGATTCATGTTCATCTAATTTGAATTACCGGAACCCATAACCCAATTCTTCTCAAATTCCTCATTTTCGCCGAGAACAAGATCAAATGGACTACCCCGTCCTACATCTTGATCCCTCAGCAAAACATCTTCCCAACTCTCATTTACCTCTCCCCCTCTCCACAAACAATCCAACCTCTTAATGATTACTCTCGGCCATGGACAAGTCATTGTCGATGTCGTACTTAACCAAAAAATTGCTCTTTACATCTTCAAGAGTAAGAGACTCCCTACTATGGAGCATGATCTTCTTAAATCAATTATATGAAGAGGGTAGCGAGCAGAACAACACCATGGTTTTATCCTCATCTTCCATGTTAATACCAATATTCTCCATATTGTTCACAAGAGATATGGAGTTTATTGGATGTACCTTCTGTCATCTTCAAGGAGTAGAAGTGTTGATTCAAAAATAACCAGTTGATAACTGATTTTTGTATGTAGATGTCTTCTAACTTCTTCCACACGTAGGCTGCTATACTTTATGTTAGAATTTCTTGAAGAGTCGAATCGCTCAAATATAGCTGAATTGTCGGAAGGGCTCTATCATCCATCATCTCTCATACTTTGCCTTTCATCTTTTTTGGTCGTCCGGAGATGGCGGCTTTCATGCTTAGATTGGACAAGATAGCCTTCATCCGCACTTGCCAAAGTGCTAAACTCGTCGTGCCATCATATCTCTCAATATCTAATTTTGTTGACATAACCGCACTTGAATTCATGATAATACAAGGCGGTATCCTAGACTTGCAGAAGCACAAAAATTATCATAACCTAGCTCTCGTACTAATTTGTTAGGGAAATTAGGAGAATATTGGATATGGAGAAAGAAAACTCGTGAGAGAAATAATTAGAGAAAAAAAGAGAAATCGTATAATTAATTAAGAGACTACATTGTAAGAATTGTGATACTATTACAATAGATTTATGACTATTTATAAAGTCAAGCCTTTACTACTTACCAAACTATAAACTGCCGAAACTAATGATACAATATAGAAATATCCTTAAATAAGATACAAAGATAGAAATAACACACCTCCTTGAAGGAATTATGCCCAAGACCAAACTGTTGAACTAGATATTAGATTATGAGAAATACGTTTATTTAGTTCATATATGAATGAGTGTATGGGTGACTAATATATTTACATATATTAGATCAACCATGAATGACACTTCGGGTTCACGTTATCAAAATATGTGATTATGTGATAGTAGAACTGTGAACCAACAAATGATATTCTAAAGCGTCCCTAGTGATATGTGGGTTATTTATCGAGATAAACATACTTCAGGTAAGAAGCTACATATCTACACTAGTGTATTCACAGACTGGATATGTTTTACTGATCATGGACATAGGGATGTCAAGTCTGGGATATAGGTACGTGTTAGAGAACATGTACTAGACTGACCGCACTATGAGAATGTGCATGGTATATGTCATTAAGGATTCTCATATGAATAATGTGCTTGTTCCTACGACCTGAGGTCACCATGGATTTCTATATGTGGAACTGCATACTTTAATATGATCCTACGTCATCCGTAACGGGATGATCATTAGGGTCATCGTTAGATATGCACTTAATCATGACGAGGATTGTGAGTGACCAAAATGAGATTTGTTCCTCTCGTCAAGAGGAGGATATTTCTGGGCCTTCTGATGAACTAGGACTGAAGGCAGGGGCGACCTTGTTGCATATTCAACTTGACCAACATCAAAGGGCCACAAAATATTGAAGGGCCTCCTAATTTGCATACTTCTTTAAATAATTTAATAACCAATATATATGAAGCCTAACACAGCTAACTCCCCATCACTGAGTCTGGCCACATGAATTGGTGCATGGATATTTACAAAAGCGATTATACGAGATATCGGGTGTAGAAGTAGGCCAACATCTTTATTGGCAAATACCCTTACACTTTTTGGTATTAATGAAATTATTTCTTTAAGGACCTAAGACAAGAAGGTTTTCATCCGAAGGCATAGAAGCTAGTGTTGTTTCATGGAAATGTTACATAAAGACCTTCTCAACTTTGTTAATTATATTTTTTACATTTTTTATGTTGGAATTATAGAGCGAAAAACGGAATTCAATACTACAAATAAATATCAAAATGAATAGATGATAAAATCTGAAGAAAACCTCCTCTTGTTATATCAATTGGATCCCAAATAATACACATATATTATTGTAATATTGACAATTATAATTTATGTTTTACTCGCAATGGCTGTCAAAGGTCTCCGAAAATACATGACTGGCCCTGACTGAAGAAAATGCATGATCATGCTCAAAATGGATTAACATGTGTTGTTAATATCATTTTGTATTTACTCAGTCTAATTCTCGATCAGGAAACAGACTTTAATCAAACTCGAGGATAACATATTATCGTGCCTTGCGATCGAGATATATATCATAGAACAAAAAGAATAAGCAAATGTCTATTAATATAGATTTATGATCGCTGATCATTTCATTAAATATGGATAGCCATGACACTAGTCTAGAGGTTTCTCATGAATTACGAACTTTGGAAGATCGTTGTGATGGTGTTATGCCCTAGGCCAAAGTATTTGTGACCTAGATGATGGATTGTAATAATAAACATAATATTTATTCTAAGATATTTCATATAATATGTGCGTATAGGTTATTTTAATATAATTAAAATAGACCATGAATATGCAATTCAGTTTTATGTCATCAAAGTGCTTGACTTTGATAGTAAAACTATAAAGTATTATGAATGCTATTCTAAATCGTCCCTCGTCATTTATAGGATATTTGTGAAGACAAATATACTTGCAGATACAAATAAATATATATTTATATACAAGCTATAAATGCACACCAGTATATTAGTTGATTAATGATCATGTTTTACTGATCATAGATAAATAGTTATCAAGTCATTAACGTATGTATATATTAGAGACCATATACTGGACTGACCCGCCATAAGAATGCTACAAGTTTTACGTCATTAGCGATTCTTGTCATATAAAGTATTTATAGTCCTGACCTGAGATTGTCTCGGTTCCCAACATGAGTAATTTTATACTTTAACATAATCTAACACAGCCTTTAACCGGGTAGTCATAACGGTTATGATTAAGTATTTAATGAATCATGTAGAGGGATGAGTGCAATCAAGACGGGATTTGTTCCTCTCATAAATGAGAGAGATATCTTTAGGCATCTTGATAATTGAACTGAAAAAATGTATGACCATACTCAAATGAATTAATAAGAGTTATTAATGTCATGTGTTCTTGTTCAGTTTAATTTGGGATCAAGAAATATTATTCGATTAATATAAGGATGACGTATTACATGCCTTATGATCGATATAAATATCGTGTCACAAAGGGACTAAATACGTGATTGTTGATTAGGTAAATCGGATCACCGATATTCACTTAAATTGGGAAGTCATGATGGCTTTCTAGAGTCCTCTCATGATTTATAGACTGTTAAGTCTATTGCCAACATTAAGTGAACCAACAGGGTCACACACAAAGAACAAACTGAAACGGACGCAGAAAATCCTAGTGACTTATATGATGAGTTGCATAAGAATGTCACAAAATATATTGTCATCTTATGTGATAAGATGTGATATATATGTATATAAAGACTATGAGCACAAAAGATCATGTAATCTAGAAAAGTCTAGATGATGACATATGGATAATGATGAGTGATGTCATACACATCTTTTAGTGTGAAGAGACATGACTCTTCACCTCTATATAAGGACATAGAGGGCTCCAAATTCACAACACAACAAATCATTCTCTCTCTCATTATTTCACATTCTCCTTTGTGAGACAAAAGAGAGAAAATATACTTTCTAATTTATATGACAAAATTATGAAAGGGTGCTTTCTTTTTGTATGACAAAAATGAAAGAGTGCGATTATATGAGAGGAATTATATACATCTTTTGTGAGATAAAATAAGAAGAGTTTTCTTATGCAAGAGGAGAACAAGCTACTAGCATATATATTGTTCTTCTTCCCGTTTTAAGAAGTTAGTTCGTGTGGATACCGGTAGAGGCGTTCGTACTTTCGGCGCTTGTGATCTATTAGGCCTAAGAAGAGTTTTGGTGGAGACCGATTGTGTGTGCGGTAGATGACTTCCGCATGATCCGACCTAAACGACCTAGACGGACGGAAAATCGGTTAGGACTGTAACCGGTTTAGAGGCGCATGGACAACATGCATGGTTTGAGCATCACGGATTAAGCGTAATGCGAAAGGTATCTTTAAGATTTATTTCTTTGATTTAACCGATACGCACGGATGCTCGGAATGGGTTTTGGATGAATATTTTTGTTTTCCGCTGCGTTATGCACGTCCGAGACCCAACAGTGGTATCAGAGCGACGTACGCATTTTGGTTAAATTGGGAGAGTATATATGTGATATATACTATGTAAATACCATTTAAATTTATAATTATAAGGCTTGAATATTGAGTATTTAAGTGTTCAATATTCTTAATCCGAAAGGATGCGAAGATTTGGGGATTCATAAAAAGATACATCAAAAAGTTTCAAATAAGAGATATGATCATGAAATAAATCTAAATTTATTTGATTACTAATGAAGCCTTGTCACGTGTGACATGACAAAGTCTCATAACTTGATTTCATGGACGGATTTGATCTTTCTCTCATAACTTGATTTCATGGACGGATTTGATCCAAAAGATGCGACGAATAGATGTGATCTAAAAGTTGCATCCAAAATTGTGATCAAGAGGTGCGAGCAAGAGTTGCGACCACCGGGTGCGATACAAGAGTTGTGTCTAAGAGATGCGACCAAAGGATATATTCCAAAAGTTGGGACTAATGGAAGAGTTGCGACCAACGAATGCCACCAACAGATGCGACCAAAGGGTATGACCAAGGGATGCGATCCAAATGTCACGTCCAAAAAGGTTGCGATGAATGGTTGTGGCCAAGAGGTGCGACCAAGGGGTGTGCCCAAAAGTTATGACCAACAGGTGCGACCAACAGATGTGACCAAAAGTTATGTCCAAGAGATGCGATCAAAAGATGCGATGAATGGATGTAATCCAGAAGTTGTGTCTAAAAGATGCCGCCAAGAGATGCGATCCAAGATTTGCGTCCTAGAGGTGCGACCAAAGGATATGATCCAAAGATTGCGAGCAAGAGTTGTGACCAACAGGTGAGACTAACGGGTGCGACCAACAGATGTGACCAAAAGTTATGTCTAAGAGATACGATCAAAAGATGCGATGAATGGATGTGATCCAGAAGTTGCGTCCAAAAGATGCCGCCAAGAGATGCGATCCAAAGGTTGAGTCCAAGAGTTGCGACCAACGGGTGCGACCAAGTATGCAATCCAAATGTCACATCCAAGTGATGCGTCAAAAGGTTGTGTCTAAAGAGTTACGGCCAATGGGTGTGACTAAAGGTTGTGACCAAAAGGTCCGACTAAAGGGTGCAGTCAAAGGGTGAGACTAAAGGGTGTGTGACCAATGGATGTGATCCAAATGTCACATCCAAAAGACACGATGAAAGGTTGCGACCAACGGATGCCACCAAGAGGTGCAAACAATGGGTGCGTCCAACGAGTGTAATCGACATGCGTAACCAATAGGTACGACCAAAAAGGTGCAATCGCAGGAGTTGTGATCTCTTAAATAGTTGGGTCTAATGAATGGGTGCATATCATGAATTGCCTTTTTTTTTGAAATGGTGCATGTGATGCATTATTTCATGAAAAGTTGCATGTGATGCATTGAATTTATGAAAAGATGCATATGATGAATTAATGTGTAGAAATATATCTGTTGACAAAGTTGACCAGGTGTTGACTATGTTGATAGTTGACTGTTGACCCACTGTGTTGACTGTGGACTATGTTGACTACACTAATTTTCCCCCTTGAGTGTTGACCATTGAATTGGTGAAAAGTTGATCATGACCTAGTCAAAATGTTGACCATTGACTGGTGACCTTATCAAATGTTGATCGTTGACCTAGTCAAATGTTGACCAAATCAAATATTGGTTTTTGACTTGTCAAATGTTGACAATGACGACCGTGCCCCAAATTCACATTCGTAAGCCTTATATATATATTTTTTATAAATGGTTAAATAATCGAAACATAATATGATTATGTTTATATTTGATATATTTGTTGATACGTGTTGATATAATGAAAGAGTTCATTAGGCATAACACATCCATCATGGAGATGAAGGAGTTCATCGTCCATCATGAATACATCATTAAGATGACAAGTTCATTTTTAACCACACATCATGGCGATGAAAGAGTTCATCGATTTCTATACATGGAGATAAGATTTTCATATACAATCTAAGAAAAATTTCATGGAGATGAAATATATATTAGGAAATCTTTATGTTAGTTCATAAAGATCAAGGCCATGATATATCATCGTTATTATCTTTATTCTATTGGTACATGTGATGTTCTTTGAAGATTGCATAATAACATATAATATTAATTCAAAATCCCTCTAAATAATATTAAGTCATGAAATGCCTTCCATAAGTCTAAATCTCTCGATACTCTGATTGACCCTACATAGGTCATGCCAAAGCTGGGTATGTAGGGACAATCTTGGGAGGAGAGAAGGGGGGGAAATGGGAGCCAACATAGGTCATGCCAAAGCTGAGTGTGTTGGGTACTATTTTGCTGATGATTAGACACAGTTTGATTTAACTGGCCTATCAAGTCGGACTTGGGCTCGGGACATATGATATGATATATACGTCGGGCATATGATGTTTATCCTATGTTGTTCAAGAATTGTATGATATACAATTGGAATTATTCCTAACTAAATAAGTTAAGTTCTAGGAGATGAGCCAAAACTCACTTAGGACTTAATTGAAATATGGATCTTGTCTCACTATGAAACTTCATGGATTGAAAGTTTCCAAATCAATACGATTGAGGGTTATTGATTTGATTAAAAATAGTGGGAGACATTATATAAAATATTTAAAGAATAATAATCTTTGCATGTTATTCAATTCGAATAGTATATCTATTTATGTCTTACAATTGGTCCTTAAGAAAGACAGATAGCATAAGATGCTTATAATCATTAAAATGAACATGAACAACTGTTGTCAATAATGTTCTCGTGCGTAAAAGGAACGTAAAAAGTACTCCCAGAGATAAGGGCAAGATGTTGCCGGGGCTTCGACCTTAGGTAAAAAAATTAGTATTTTTCACAATGAATGGTTCATGGAAAGAGACAATAGCCTCTCAAGAAGATATGAAAAGGGAAAGGAAGGCTAGTGTGACTACCGCTTCAAGTATTCTTGTTATAAAAATTAACTTGTCTGTTTTACATCATGTGTATTAAATACACGATGTGAATCACACATTTGTGAAAATATGTTGACTAAGTTATAGACTATTGAGTAAATATGATGTTAACATATGAGTGACAAATGTAGCAAAAGACATTGTATTTTCTCAAGTAACTCATTTATTTACATTGTCTTTTTGGACTTATCGCCGACATAAATAATTGTTATTTAATGTCGACAATAAATTTTGTATTATCTATAGTTCGAGTTTAACTATGAATGGTCATTAATTTATTATTGAGAATAATAATTTCACCATTCACAAAGGTCATTTTTCTTTGGAAATGTTCGAATAGAAAAATTACCTTATGTGTTATATCGAACAAGATAATTATAAGTCCATCTATAACATCAATATTAAGTATTTAAATCTAACATTGTCACTTGGTCTAATTAAATAAGATGAATATTTATTAAATCCATTAAGATGGATTTTCAAATTCATTTGATTTTGAATCATTTGAAATATGTGTAACTTATTTATTAGACAAGATGACATATACTTCTTTCACAAAGTAAGGTGAAAGCAAATTACTTATTGACTCTCATACATAGTGATGTATGTTCATCAATGAATGAAGGTGCTAGAGAAAACTACTTCATCACTTTATTGAACCAATAAATTTGAATATTTTGAAAAGTTCAAAATTTACAAATAATGAAGTAGAGAATAAAACTTGGCTTCGAAAAATAAATTTCTTTGATGAGATTGAGGAGTCGAGAACCAAGTGTTTGATCATCATGATAACGATATCGAACTTTATTAGATATAGTTCGACCATGATGAGTCAAATATATCTTCTATTTATTTAGGGGTTACGTTCTTCTTGCGTTCATACTGAATATAATTCCATCTAAAGCGGTTGTAAAAGACTCCATATGCGATATGGACTGGTAGGTATATCCGATTATCTTTTATAAAGATTTGAGGATATAATACTTAATTGAAGCATCATGCATTTAATCAGATTAATGCTTGTTTGTGGATATCCTAAGAAAAGTAAAGGATATTATTTCTATAATTAATATGAGAACAAAGTGTTTGTTACTCGAAAATTATATCTCTTTGAAAATTGTGTTTCCAAAAGAATTAGTGGGAGTAAATTTGAAAAGTTCAAATTCCACATACTGACCGTAATGCTCGGATGGAAATTAATTCAGATTTCAACTAATGATTGAGTCTGTAATTAATAAACTAGACTGTCAAGATGTTGAAGAGTATGAGTATATAACGTAAGTGTATTCATGTATATCTATTAGAATTTATCGCAGGCCAAGAAATATATAGATTTTTCGTGTCTAATGATAAAAATTCATACTCATAGATGATGAGTTCATATTCTACTAATAGAATATGATGAATCAAGACTCTAATGGTTAGAGACTTTGAAAGTTGAGATGTAATCCATGTCAGATAATCAAGTTTGGAATTTGATTGATCCATCAGATGGAAACACGGTTTTAAAAGGAAGACCGACATGGATAATGTGCAAACATATAATTCTTGATTTGTAATTAAGAGAAACTCATAGTATAGACTATGATAATGTTTTTCCAAGTCAACATGCTTATGTATTTCAGAATTTTCTTGGGCATATATGTTGGGTTTTAGACGTGCATAACGCAGCGGAAAACAAAAATTTCGTCCAAAACCAATCCGAGGATCCGTGCGTATCGGTTAAATCAAAGAAATAAATCTTAATAATACCTTTCGGATTACGCTTAATCCGTGACGCTCAAACCATGCATATTGTCCATGCGCCTCTAAACCGGTTACCGTCCTAACCGATTTTACGTCCGTCTAGGTCGGATCGTGCGGAAGTCATCTACCGCACACACAATCGGTCTCCACAAAAATTCTCAACAAACCGTTCAAATCTTCTTAGGCCAAATAGATCACAAGCGCCGAAAGTACGAACGCATCTACCGGTGTCCACACGAACAAACTTCTTAAAATGGGAAGAAGAACAATATATATGCTAGTGGCTTGTTCTCCTCTTGCATAAGAAAACTCTTCTTATTTTATCTCACAAAAGATGTATATAATTCCTCTCATATAATCGCACTCTTTCATTTTTGTCATACAAAAAGAAAGTACCCTTTCATAATTTTTTCATATAAATTAGAAATTATATTTTCTCTCTTTTGTCTCACAAAAGAGAATGAGAAATAATGAGAGAGAGAGAATGATGTGTTGTCTCTTGTGAATTTGGAGCCCTCTATGTCCTTATATAGAGGTGAAGAGTCATGTCTCTTCACACTAAAAGATGTGTATGACATCACTCATCATTATCTATATGCCATCATCTAGACTCTTCTAGATTACATGATCTTTTGTGCTTATAGTCTTTATATACATATATATCACATCATATCACATTAGATGACAATATATTTTGTGACATTCTTATGCAAATCATCATATAAGTCGCTAGGATTTTATGCGCCCATTTCAGTTTGTTCTTTGTGTGTGACCCTGTAGGTTCACTTAATGTTGGCAATAGACTTGACAGTCTATAAATCATGAGCGGACTCTAGCAAGCCATCATGACTACCCAATTTAAGTGAATATCGGTGATCCGATTTACCTAATCAACAATCACGTATTTAGTCCGTTTGTCACGCGATATCTATATCGATCATAAGGCATGTAATATGTCATCCTTATATAAATCGATTAATATTTCTTGATCCCAAATTAAACTGAACAAGAACAAGTGACATTAATAACTCTTATTAATTCATTTGAGTATGGCCATACATTTCTTCAGTTCAATTCATCAAGAGGCCTAAATATATCTCTCTCATTTATGAGAGGAACAAATCCCGTCTTGATTGCACTCATCCCTCTACATGATTCATTGTATACCTAATCATAACCGTTATGACCACCCGGTTAAAGGCAGTTTTAGATTATATTAAAGTATAAAATTACTCATGTTGGGAACCGAGACAATCTCAGGTCAAAGAACTATAAATACTTTATGTTACAAGAATCGCTAATGACGTAAAACATGTAGCATTCTTATGGCGGGTCAGTCCAGTATATGGTCTCTAACATATACCTATGTTAATGACTTGACAACTATTTATCCATGATCAGTAAAACATAATCATCAGTAAACTAATATACGGTGTACATTTATAGCTTGTATATAAATATATATTTATATGTATCTGCAAGTATATTTGTCTCCACAAATATCCTATAAATGACCAGGGATGATTTAGAATAGCATTCATAACAACTTTATAGTTTTACTATCAAAGTCACGCACTTTGATGACATAAAGCTGAATTGCATATTCATGGTCTATTTTAATTATATTAAAATAACCTATACGCATATATTATACGAAATATCTTAGAATAAATATTATGTTTGTTATTAAAACCCATCATCTAGGTCACAAACACTTTGGCCTAGGACATAACACCATCAATATGTTCATAGTATGACTATGAAAGATGCCAAGTGGATGTCAAGACGTTGTTTCTTAATAGAAGCAGGCGAAAGTATGTATATGATACAACTTTAAAGTTTTGTCGATCTTGTAAATTTTGAAAAGAGTTTGCAAGTTGCATAAATTCATTTATGAATTAAAACAAACATCTCTACGTGAAAATTTATTATTTGATGAAATAACCAAACAGTTTGGTTTTATCAAAAATTAAAGATAAATCTTATGTTGACAAGAAGTTCAGTGGGAGCATAATTACATGTGATGTGAATTAAGTGCAACAAGCACACATAAGTTTAATCCAAGAGAAAGTCACTAGATAATAATCAAAAGTATGATTATGTACTTAAGAAGGATAATGTATTCTTCTTAGATTATCGTGGACATAAAAATATGCAAAGTATTTTCATATGACATGTTTGATAATCCATTTAAGAACCCAATCCCGCAAATGATGGTGATCATGTTAGGCCAACTGGTATGTGATACCACGTAGATCAATGAGTATGAGATACTTGGTTGATTTGGCCTACTGCAAGTGGGAAAAATATTTGTGACCTAGATGATGGATTGTAATAACAAACATAATATTTATTCTAAGATATTTCATATAATATGTGCGTATAGGTTATTTTAATATAATTAAAATAGACCATGAATATGCAATTCAGCTTTATGTCATCAAAGTGCGTGACTTTGATAGTAAAACTATAAAGTGTTATGAATGCTATTCTAAATCGTCCCTGGTCATTTATAGGATATTTGTGGAGACAAATATACTTGCGGATACATATAAAAATATATTTATATACAAGCTATAAATGTACACCAGTATATTAGTTGATTGATGATTATGTTTTACTGATCATGGATAAATAGTTATCAAGTCATTAACATAGGTATATGTTAGAGACCATATATTGGACTGACCCGCCATAAGAATGTTACATGTTTTACGTCATTAGCGATTCTTGTAACATAAAGTATTTATAGTCCTTTGACCTGAGACTGTCTCGGTTCCCAACATGAGTAATTTTATACTTTAATATAATCTAACACTGCCTTTAACCGGGTGGTCATAACGATTATGATTAGGTATACAATGAATCATGTAGAGGGATGAGTGCAATCAAGATGGGATTTGTTCCTCTCATAAATGAGAGAGATATCTTTAGGCCTCTTGATGAATTGAACTGAAGAAATATATGGCCATACTCAAATGAATTAATAAGAGTTATTAATGTCATTTGTTCTTGTTCAGTTTAATTTGGGATCAAGAAATATTATTCTATTAATATAAGGATGACATATTACATGCCTTATGATCGACATAGATATCGCGTGACAAAGGGACTAAATACGTGATTGTTGATTAGGTAAATCGGATCACCGATATTCACTTAAATTGGGTAGTCATGATGGCTTGCTAGAATCCGCTCATGATTTATAGACTGTCAAGTCTATTGCCAACATTAAGTGAACCTACAGGGTCACACACAAAGAACAAACTGAAACGAGCGCAGAAAATCCTAGCGACTTATATGATGAGTTGCATAAGAATGTCACAAAATATATTGTTATCTTATGTGATAACATGTGATATATATGTATATAAAGACTATGAGCACAAAAAGATCATGTAATCTAGAAGAGTCTAGATGATGGCATATGGATAATGATGAGTGATGTCATACACATCTTTTAGTGTGAAGAGACATGACTCTTCACCTCTATATAAGGACATAGAGGGCTCCAAATTCATAACACAACACATCATTCTTTCTCTCATTATTTCTCATTCTCTTTTGTGAGACAAAAGAGAGAAAATATACTTTCTAATTTGTATGACAAAATTATGAAAGGGTGCTTTCTTTTGTATGACAAAATGAAAGAGTGCGATTATATGAGAGGAATTATATACATCTTTTGTGACATAAAATAAGAAGAGTTTTCTTAAGCAAGAGGAGAACAAGCTACTAGCATATATATTGTTCTTCTTCCTGTTTTAAGAAGTTTGTTCGTGTGGACACCGGTAGAGGCGTTCGTACTTTCGGCGCTTGTGATCTATTTGGCCTAAGAAGATGAGAACGGTTTGTTGAGAGTTTTGGTGGAGACCGATTGTGTGTGCGGTAGATGACTTCCGCACGATCCGACCTAGACGGCCTAGACGGACGTAAAATCGGTTAGGACGGTAACCGGTTTAGAGGCGCATGGACAACATGCATGTTTTGAGCGTCACGGATTAAGCGTAATCCGAAAGGTATCTTTAAGATTTATTTCTTTGATTTAACCGATACGAACGGATCCTCGGATTGGTTTTGGACGAAATTTTTGTTTTCCGCTGCGTTATGCACGTCCGAGACCCAACAGTGGTATCAGAGCGACGTGCGTGTTTCGGTTAAATTGAGTGATCTTACAAATTTTTTATTAGATTTTTTTTAAAAGATTTGATAAAATATTTTTAAAAAGTTTAGAAAAAAGTATATTTTTAGAAAATTCTACATATTTTTCATAAATATATTTAGAATTTTTCAGATGATGTATTTAGAATTCCGAAATATTTTAAAAATTTTCAGAAAACATATTTTCTTAGAAAAAAAATAAATTATAATTTTTCTTAAATGTTTTAAAAAAAATCTTACAAGTTTTTTATTAGAATATTTTTAAGATTTTTTTTTAAAAGATTTGATAAAATAGTTTTTAAAACTATTTTTCGAATATATTTTTTCTAAAATATTTTTTCAAAGAAATATCTTTTCGAAAATATATTTTTATAATTTTTTTTTTAAGAAAAATTATTTTGGAAAGATATTTTTTAATAGAGGTAAAATGGAAATTTTAAAAAATTTAACCAATAAATGAATGGAAAAGTGGATGGAGGGGGTTTTTGGTAAATGAAAATTTTATCATAGAGGTTTTTCTATAAATCTGAAAATGTAGAGGGTTCTCTGTAATATTGAGAACTGTTAGTGGGTTATTTGTAAATTTTCCATAAAAAAAATAACTAAGATTTATGCTTGCAGCCATGAGCTTATCACAATTCACAAAAATATACTCGTCTTATGAAAGGGCCAACAGTTTTTTCGATAAATAAATAAAAAATAAGTAAAGATTTATGCTTACCGCCATGAGTTCTACTTCCTTCCAACGTCAAACTTTGCGCGGGTCTTTATCAAGAATTAAACCTAGAAAATCATAGTATAGTATTATCTATTAGAAACAAATATATTTATTTAAAATTATCATGCACCTCTATAAAATTGTACTAGGTTCTGATTCTTCTTAGTTTTTGTGTCAAACTCGAGAAAAAAGTTTAACAAATGAATGCATTAAATGAACAGAGAATCGATTTAAACAGAGGAATGCATTAAAAAGAGGAATGTAGCATTTTAAATTCTGATATCAACAGTCAACGAGTTTGAGGACCCTGCTTCGCGCGAAGCAGGATGGTGTGTGCTTTTTACTTGAGGACCCTATATCTATCATCATAGTCTTTTTGCTTAATGTATATAATGAATTTTATGTTGATGTTTTTATAACTTTGTGTGTAGTGGGCTTGATATATATATATATATATATATATATATATATATATATATATATATATATATATATATATATATATATATATATATATATATATATATCAAACATAAAATATCAAAATAATAAAATCATTTATTATCATAGATAAATGAGCACAACACAATAAGACATAATAATTTCAAAACCACATTATTTCAATAACTCTTGGTTTTTATATGCTTGGTTTTACATGATCTAATATTCTATATAGTAAAATTAGCATTTAAAATTGAAATTGAATTATCCGTTAAACCCTAAACCCCAAATATTCACAGAAATATGAAAATTCATCAAACTAGAACACTTGATCGCCATTGCCTAGCTCCTACACTGTCAGGTGTAAGGGAGAAAGGGGCCGTTGAGGTGAAGGATGGGCCTTGGAAAATTAGAATGAAAAAATGAAGGGGAATGGGCCAGATCAAAAAGGCCCGACTATCACTTAGCTTATCGGGTTAACGGATGTAATACTGAAATGGAGGTTGCCATTAGTAGTTTAATGGAGAAGTAGGAGGAACATATTTACAGCCTATGCCACTTAGGGAGTTACGATGTTTTGAGTTTTTCTTTCTACTTCTGGTTAATTTTGTGTTGTTTAGAATTACTTTTTTGTAATAGTGTATCAGTGGGAGATTGTTATATATAGGGTGAGAGTGATTCGGTGAGTTATGATTGTAATTGAAACTCTATTTTATTTTCTCTCTTTGAGTTCTCTGTTGTAAAACTGCCGCCTCTTGGCAATTTTATCAAGAATCCAACTTTTTTTCTTATTTTCTCTTAAATTCTATCTAAAATTGAGTTGAGTTGTGACACACTAGAATAATTCTAGCTAAATGTAAAACGAAACAAAATTTAGAAAAAAAAAGATAACAAAGATGGATTCGCAACTTAGAAAGAAAAAAGCTCGTGTTTCATTCAAACAGCATAAACAAGCTCTAGCATTCAGTAAAGTTAAAAAAACGAATACAAAAAAACCAGTAAAATTAGTATCAAAATTAACCAAAAAATTTCTGTATAAACTGATATCCGAGATCCTACACTTACAATGTCACAAAAACGAAGGTAAAAACAGATTAATTTGAGAAGAAAAAGAGAAAAATCTCACCAAACCGTGTCACATCAAGATTTCGATTCACGCTTGAGCTAGAAGAGTCGAACAGAAATACTGAGACTATGCTATACCAGTTTCTATTTACCGCAACCTCTTCGTTTTGTTTTAAATTCTTAACTAATAAGATGAGCTGGTCTTTTCGTACTTGGTAGACCAATAGAATGTATTGAGGGAACGAAAGAGTAGTAAAGAGTTATATTAAGTAGACCGGGTCTAGATGAGAATTGCCATACTTATTACGGACACAAAGTGGAACAAGAAAAAACTCAAAATTGAGTTGAAAGATGTCTGGAGTCCCTTTTTTTGGGGTAATCCTCTCAAGTTTATACAACCGGAGATCTCAGTTATGCGGTGAAAATTTAAATGCAATCATAAATATAGAAGAAATTTTCTCTATATTTACGATTGTATTTAAATATAAAAGTGAATAATGCAATTTTGCTAATATTGTCTTAATGCAATGATCATGCCATTAGGCGGATAGTCAAAAGGTCATTGATTCAATTCCGGGAACAGAATTAGATAGGGATTTTAGGTGGGTTTGGAATGAGAGTTTACGATTTGGTATGTGTGTGTATGTGTGTGTAAGCCTACAGGCAATTTTCAAAAAAAGAATAATGCAATTTTGAGAGTTTAAAAACTAAAAAAAATCATATATTAAAAGGCAAATTATGGGCTGCAACAACGGGCTATATAGAGGCCCAAAGCAAGGAATCATCGAGCCGCCGTGTTGGGTTGTGTAGAAATGATAAGAAGATCTTCTCCAAATGATAGTTTTTTGTGGCTATGCCTTTTCACTTTCAACAAATATCCCTAATTTTCAATATATTTGCCATATATGCCACATCTATTAATTTCACGTTAAGCATTTAAAAATAGTGTGTCATTAGGATTATTTCTATAACTATTGAGGGTCTTCTATTGGCTATTCTCTGCTCATCTCCACACAAACCGTGCAATATTTATTTTTTGGGAAATAATAGATAGCTCCAATTTACCACCTTATTTGGGTATCAATTAATTGATGATTAAAATTTTTAATTATATTTATTATTCAAAAAATATTAAATGGTTAAAAAGAACAAAAACGCTCCTTCATTTCCTCAGTACATCCTAGCCGGCGCCTATTTCTTGACTTTCCCAAGCTTCTGTCTGAACTTCTTCTTTAGACCGAACTATCAAAGCAAATAAATATCCAGTATAGGTGACCTGCTTACCCATATATCTATTATCCTTACCTATTGGATAACTTAGAGTGGATATTTTGGACTCAGAATCGTCTCAGAAACTAGTCCTTTAGTTTAGGGAACTAGCTACATAAAAAAAGGAGCGAAAGAGTGATAGCGGGTGGGAGTGAAAGAGGCTAGAAAGTACAACCACATTTCAACTAATCAGCCCAGAGACTGCCGTTATGCACGAGATGAGGGCGGAGACTTTGTACCATCCATCTAGTGTGGTTGAATTTTGGTCACCAGCCCAGGCAATGTGGTCACTTTCCAACCTCAAAAGGAAGGGTACTTTGAAGTCTTTTTCGTTTAATTCAGAGTAGGAGTATATTAGAGTCCAAATATGACAAGTAAATGACCTTATCATCAATTTTGACCATCACTGTGGAAAAAATTAAAAAATATATATAAATAATAGTGATTTTGGGGCTTGCTTATACATTCTAAATTTTATTAGATATTTGTTATGAAAATCATAATTATTATGCCTCACAAAACTTTTAATTAATTATTTTTTAAAATTATTTATGATATGTCCCTCCAAATGTTTTAAATTATTCTTATTAAAAAATATATTCCCGAAGGGGAGCGAGGGTTATAGTAGTAATATTTAACAATAAACAGATTTTGGTATGCGTATAAAAAAATTATACAATTTAACTAAATATTGTTGGATTTGACGATATGAAGCGATACTCATAAAATATTTTATTATCACAAAATTTATTACAACACAATCTCTCTCTCTCTCTCTCTCTCTCTCTCTCTCTCTCTCTCTCTCTCTCTCTCTCTCTCTCTCTCTCTCTTCTTATCTCACGTTCTCTCTCTTACTATTTCACTCTCTCGTTCTTTCTGCTACACTCTCTTTTTTCATTACACCTGCCGGGTGTGGACTCTGGGTTATAATACATGAATATTGACTATAGATGTTGAAATTGAATCCGAGCCGTCAAACTCGAGCTCAACTTATTTAGACTCGCGCTGGCTCGGCTCGGTTCAGTTTCGAGCTATTTTCGACGAGTTTGGGCTGAACATGAACGAACGGTCGAGTTACAGTTATTTTCTTGTATTATGTATGACTATCCTATAAATAGAGGGATATGAGTAGAGTTTTATTCATTCCAACAATCACAAATAATTGTATTGAATTTCTCTTTCTCCAAGTATTAAGAAAGTTTGAGTGCTGGTGCCCGTGGTTTTTACTCTCTTTACGGTTTCCACGTAAAAAAGTCTTTTTGTTCTTGTGTCTTGCTTTCTGTGTTTGTTGTTGTGTCTCGGTTCCTAACAAGTGGTACCAGAGCCAAGGTTCGAAGAAATTTCCCTTTGGGTGTGAACGAGGAGGCGATACGTAGACAAGCGATGGGCGAGAGTAAGGTGTCGGTGAGTCGGGTTCTATGAGTTCAGCCTTGATTGTGAAGAGTCAGGATCATGGAGGTTAAAGAAACAACAACCACGGACGGTCTAAGTCAAGAGGTCGCAGCGAGTTGGAGTGTTGGAACTGTGGCAGAAAGGGCCACATGAAATGGGACTGCAAATCCCCGAGAAAAGAGAAAAGGGCGGAAATAAGTTCTGCAAATACCGCCACTGAGGAGAATTCAGATTATGCACTAGTTCTATGCATCGATAGCCCTATCGATTCATGGGTTCTTGATCCAGGCGCATCCTTCCACGCTACCTCACAGAAAGATAAGTTCTTGAATTTTAAATCTAGAGAATTTGGAAAGGTTTACTTAGCGAATGGGAAGCCGCTATACATATCGGGCATGGGCGATGTCTAAATAAAATCGAGAAACAGATTTAGATGTACTTTGCGGGGAGTTCGATATATTCCGTGTGTAAAGAAAAACGTGATATTCATTGGACAGATGGATAGTGAGGGTTACAAAATTGTGTTTGGGAACATGTTGTGGAAGATTGTAAAGGGCGCCATGGTTGTGGCGAACAGTAGTAAAATGAGAACTCTTTATCTCACGGACAACAAGTGAGATTTGTTGGCAGTTACGGGAGCGACAATAACCCTATATTATGTCATAATCAGTTCGGTCATGTTAGTCATAAAGAACTGCAAGTGTTGGCTTCAAAGGGTTTGTTACCCAAGGTGAAATCGGTAGAAACCGGTCTAGGTGAGAACTGCGTGCTCGACTAGCAAAAATGGGTTAGTTTTTCAAATGTCGGACGAGAACTCAAGACGGGGAAGCTAGACTTGGTGCAGATCAATTTGTGGGAACCAGCTCCGGTCCAAGACGGATCACGCTACTATAAGGATAGGTCAAATGACGAATCTGAGGACTACCATAAGGCGGTAGAGACGGGAGATTCTATCAAGTAGGAGCGTGCAATGAGAGATGGGATTGAGTCTCTCGGAAAGAACAAGACTTGGGTATTGACCCGGTTACCAGATGGCAAGAAGGCACAACAAAACAAGTGGGTTTATCGGGTAAAGGATGAACTAGATGGCAACAAGCGGTACAAGACGAGATTGGTAGTAAAGGGATTCCTACAGAAAGAAGGAGTTGACTACACAGAGTTATTCTTGCCGGTGGTGAAGCTAACAACCATTCGTACGGTGTTAAGTATTGTAGCGGCCGAAGATTTGCACCTCAAGCATATGGATGTCAAGACGGTATTCCTCCATGGCGATTTGGAGGAGGACATCTATATGGTGCATCCTGAAGGTTTCAAGACCCCGGAAAAGGAGGGTCTAGTGTGTAATCTAGAGAAAAACTTGTACGGTCTAAAATAGGATCCTGGATAGTTGACCAAGGAAGTCTCCATCGACAAGTTGAGGCTGTGCATTGCCTCAGTGAGGCTGGTCGAGTGAGTCAGTGGGAACGTGTCGCCGGGCTCAAGGAAGATACAAGGGAGAAAGGAGAATGGATTCAATGCAAAGGATTTGTGTCAGTATGAACTCTCCAAGTGGGAGATTGTTTTGTGTGGAGATTTCTGAAAAACTCTAGATACTGTAAAAAAAAAAATCCTGCAGGAGATAGGAAAGTTCTCCATATTTGCTCTCCATAACTTATTTCCATAAGTGACATTTGAAATTGAAAATATGTTTATTTTCTTATATTTGTATTTTCATGTATTAGGTGTTAATTGGGGCAATAATTCTTTGGGTTATTTTCTTGTATTAGGTATGATTATCCTATAAATAGAGGGATAGAGATAGAGTTTTATTCATTCCAGCAACCACAAACAATTATATTGTGTTTCTCTTTCTCCAAGTATAAAGAAAGTTTGAGTGCCGACGGCCGTGATTTTTACATTCTTTAGGGTTTTCACGTAAAAAAAATAATTTTTTCTTGTGTCTTGCTTTCTGTGTTTACTGTTGCTTCTCGGTTCCTAACAAGATTATCATTGCAAAGGTCTTATTCTTAGTGCCCTTTCTAACACTCTTTACAATTTATATCTAAATTTAAATAGTACTAAAGAAAATTGGAATGCCTTAGAATCTGAATATGTTCTAGATGATTCTGGTATTGAAAGATTTGATGTGTCATCTTTCCTTAGGTTTTCTATGGTAGACGATAAATCGATAAACCTTCAACTTCATCAATTTCAAGAACTCCTTAGAAAAATTCAAGTATGTGAAACCAAGTTATATGAAGAGTTTAAAGTTTCTAGCATTCTAGATAAGTTGCCTCCCTCTTGAAACAATTTTGCCAAGAGTCAGATTCAAAAACAAGGGGACTTGAATTTTACCCAAGTACTAAATTCTATTCGTGCTGAGGATCAACATAGGGCAAAGAATCATAAATCAAACGGGGATCAAATTGGCAACGCCAATTTAACCCAAATTAAGTCTAATCCCTCCAATAGTTTTTTCTGAAAAATAAAGGAATTAATAAATTTAAACCTAAAGGTAGGAACTTTAAATATGTATCATCGTCAAATAAGTCTTACCCTAATAGTGGCCAAAGATCAAAAGACAAGGAAGTAAAATTTTGCTTTGTGTGTGGATTGACAAATCACATGGCTGACAAATATTTCAAGCGTAAGACCGAACCTCTTCGTGGACCGGCGTCTCAAGCAAATGTCGTCGAGGCAAATGATACGGTCATAAGGTCTGCTCATAAAAAAAATCGAAAAAAAAAACTTAATTATGGATCTTATGTTCACGTATTTGCAAATTGCTCCTTTCTCTCCATCTTTTCAGGACTGATGTGGAGGCAATGTAATAATAGAAGACAGATTATCAACACAAGTTCTGGAGCTAGGTCGTCTTCATGAGATACTGGCATAATATTATGTGTTGTTTTATGTTTTGAGGATTAATAAAGTTAGTTTATGAATAAATTTAGTTAGTGCCTCTTTTCTGATATAAAAGAGGATGTTTTATTTTGAATTCAATAAGGGTTGTAATATAACCAAGTAAGACTTATTAGTGTTGAACAAGTTTCTTTGGAGTTTAAATTTTGTCTTATGAAATAAACTCAGTTATATTATTTTTCTATTTTCTGTGTTTGCGAAATGCTACATTAAACAGATGCATTTACAAAGGAAAAATTAATATTACTTGGTCAAAATTTTACAACCATTTCTTTTAAGATGGTATCTCAATTTGAATTGTCATGTTTATTATATTGTTTTAATATGATCAGAGACTTTAATTTTGTCACTTTCAAACTTGACCTACACTTTATTATAGAATAATATTTCATTTTCAGTGTTTAAATTTATCACAAACTTAAAAAAAATTCATGATATTACAAATTGTTATGAATATAATTAATGTGGATGTCCATTACTTGGCCCCTAAGCAAAGATAAATTAGGAAATGCTTATAAGAATGGAAGGAGTCATGGCAGGATATTGATTACTGTATATTCTATTGTATTTAGGTTAGATTATTTCCTTTACTGTAATTCTAAATCAGGCAAAAGATTTCTTGGCCAGCACTCACCCTCTAATATATCAAGAGGGCAATGGGTATTGTATTCTTAATCCACAATTCAATACATAATTCTCTCCTTCCAATTCTCTCTTTTATTATTCTTTTGTTCTTTATTTTATAACACGTTATCAGCACGACTCTACAATAAGCATTTGAAGTTCTAAATAACATAACTGAAACTCTGCTTCAGAAGGTACAATTTCAAATTATTAATATTTCATTATATTATTTATTTTGGATTTCTTTTATTCGATTTTTTTTCTTTTATTGAAATTCGTTATTTTACGAGCTTTTTTTAAATAACATATCTCTGCACCAGAAGTTGCAGATTCTCTTTATAGATCAATGCACCAGAAGTTGCTTGTTTAATTATTTTTATTTGCAACCAGAAGTTGCGTGTTTATTTTTATCCACGCACCAGAAGTTGCTCGTTTAAATTATTTTGTATGCACCAAGAGTTTCTTGTTTAATTATTTTTGCAACCAGAAGTTGCATATTTATTTTTATTTACGCACCAGAAGCTGCTTGTTTAATTTTATTTACGCAACCAGAAGTTGCATGTTTATTTTTATTTATGCACCAGAAGTTGTAAGTATATTTATCTTTATTCTATGTACATTTATTTTATGCACATTTACTTTTATGCACATTTACTTTTATGTACATTTATTTTACGCACATTTATTTTTATGCAAATTTATTTTTATTTATGCACATGTAGTTGCAATATATTTTTTTTCTTTACACACAAGCTGCAAAATTTATTTTATGCACCAGAAGTTGCGAAATATAGCACCAGGAGTTGCAAGAATATAAATCAGAAATATTGTCTAAATCTCGAAGATCAACTCTCAAATAATAATTCAAGAAAAGATGAAGTATATATATATTAAATAAAGATATTCCTTACCTTTTATCTTGCTCTTGAAGCAGCAACAAGATGAAGAGAGTTGTAAGATATATTGAAAACCAATATCATATTTTATTGTGAATAAGCAAACTAATGAGTTGTAAAAAAAGAAATTATGAAACTTGTCTAAATAATTGCATTCAATTCCCAGAAGTGAATGTTGCAAAATAATGACATAAATGAGACCAATGCCAGAAGTCATTACAAGAAAATCACATAACACAATGAGAAGATACAACAAGATATCATTTGTAACTGATTTCAAGATATGTATTTTTGATGTTGTATAAAAGAGCATTGGTTAAGTACCTATTGTACACCAAAATATTTTGTCGAATTCTATAAAATCTCTTTAAAAAGAAAAAAAATATAGTTAATTATGTTTATAATTGAAAACCATTTCAGTAAGCTCTTAAATATTACATAAGACTTTTAAGCGGACTTCCTTGACCATATATTTATTCAATTTATTTTTTGTGGAATCCAAAATGTCTGTCATATGTCCAGCAGACATTGAACAAATAAAATAATAATTAGAAATTGAAAGACAAGTATTAATATAATACCATGTATTATAAATGTAATTTAACACTCCAGAAGAGTTACCATTTTGTTGCTTGTATATAATAGATAATGCTTTAAAATTGTAAATTTTTGTTTCTTGTATATAAGCAAAATAATGAATTTTCATTAGAATGAAAAATCACGAATTCCGTACAATTGGTTCCGCATCATTATTAATATGGATGCTGACGTGTAAGAGGAAAAGGTCAAAATTATAATTGTGACTGTGATGATTATATTAAGAAAAACACACAAGAAAGCGGAAAGAACACACAAAATGGTCTAAGAATTTATGTGGTAGTAAAGGACATTTGGTATGTCTCTATGTACGCCCTAGAATCTTGTGGGGTTTATTAAGCCGTCTTAAAAGCAAAGAGAAAATAATAATGTCGACTTGTTTATCACCATAATGAATATTTAAAGCACATTAACAAGAACGAGTTAGAGAAAGAACCGAGTAAGAAAAATTTCTTTTATTCTATTTTATATCGTTATTATTATTGTTATTATCATTATCATTATTTTTCTTTCTTTTGATACTACTAATATGAATCAAAGTATGTATGAGCACAATAAGAATTATAAATATGTGTGCCTCATTGTAGTGGACAATATTTCTGTATTTTGAGAAATATTCATTAGAACAACATGCAGTTTTTCTATTGATTTGTATTATGAAGGACTAATACAATTAAGTCAGATTTATTAGTAAACCAGAAGTTTATTGACTTATTACTTATTTATGCTTCTGCATATCAGATTTCGTCCAGTCGAAAAGTAATTTTATAATTTGACATGAACTTGAAGTTCACTAATTAGAAAAGCAACTTTATCATTAAACATGAACTAGAAGTTCAATAATTTGAGAAGTAATTTTATGATTTGACATGAACCAAAGGTTCACTAATTCGAAGAGAAATTTCTTGTTTGGCATGAACCTAGAAGTCCACTAATCTCGGAGCAATGATGATGCAAATAATCACAGGGAATTCAGATATGCATCAATTAAAGAACCGAAGATTCTTTTATCAAATGAATTTTCATGTCTTGGATGTTATCAAAGGAGAATTAATTGTTAGACATCACAAATCAGGGTTGGGAATAAATCACCCAATTTCCTTGAGCGTATTAATCGAAATATATGTGGCCCTATTACTCTTTCATGTGGACCATCTAGATATTTTATGGTATTAATAGATGCATCTATTAGATGGTCACATGTACATTTATTTAATCTCGAAATATTGTATTTGCGAGATTGCTTGCTCGAATATTCTAATTAAGATAATAATTTCCGGATCGTACAACTAAGAAAAATCGTCGATGATGATCGAGTTGGCTACATCCCAAGTAATAATTGACTATTGTATGTTGATTTAGATTATAGTTGAGCATTGGCCCACAAACGCACTTAGAATTATCTAACATCATATCTGGTTAAGCGATTATAATTAATCGTTGGCCCCTAATAATGAAATAAAAGCTCGTCTTTTGATTGAGGCCATGAAATGATATATGCTACAGCACTAATTAGAGTAAAGCCAACATTTTATAATAAGTACTCCCCATTATAATTTGTGACCGGCCTGCAGCCGAGTAAATACTATTTAAAATCTTTTGGATGTGTAATATTTGTTCCGGTAGCTCCACCGCAACGCACAAAAATGGGTCACAAATAAAAGTCGGGCATATATGTTAAGTTAAATTGCCCTGCATAATTTGATATCTTGAACTTCATTACACAAAATTATTCACTACATCTTAATTCGGATGGATATTCCTGGAGGATCATCCAAAAACACACCTGAAATGTGTTAGATGTTTGTAGACAAAATTCCAGAAGAAAGAATTAAATGAATACCAAAGTGATTATTGTGAAACAAATCAAATATTAATGAATATGTTCAAGATATAATAGACAATGAAAGTCCCGAAGAACTTGATTAATAATTAATGATAACATTAGGGGGAGAAAAACAAGAGCTGGAAAACATAAGTTATAATTTGTATGAAATGCATCATTAATATCTTTCACTTAGATCCTCTAACAAGTTAATATGAACTAGAAGTTTATAAATTTATTAATGTGAAACAATATGCAATTATATTATTTATATTGATGCAAAAATAATATTCCAGCATTTAGTGCTCATTGAGATACCCTTGGATAATTTTATGTTTGAGATATGCCAGGAGCATGGTCGACCAATCGGTTCTAATGATAAAGATCCAAGGTAGAAGAAAAGAGCATGATAAGAAAGTTGGCTTGAAGTTATCAATACTTCAAAAGAAATAAATTCTTCTGAAAAGAATATTGATGATAAAAGAGTAGAAGACAATGACGAGCAAATTACCCTAGAAGAGGTGTAGGTACCTAACAATATTGAAAATAATGAGATCTCAATAAATTATGTCTCTACTAGAATAAATATGGAACCGAAATAAAATTGTGATTAATCAAAATTTAGTTATGCAATTGCAATTGATTTATAAATGAAAATGAGGATCTAGAATTAAAATTATTTGTATAATGTCGACGGATAAAGTATTGGCCAAATCGAAAGATGCGATTAAAGCATCATTATTTTCACTAGTGAAATATAAAATTGTGGACATGTAGTCCAAACACCTGGCGTTGTATAACGGTAACTTATAAGCGGGTATAACTTATAAGAGGGTGTTTTAAGAATATGTAATGAAAAATTAAATTGTGATATGCAATTATATTTCTAATTTTGTCGTCCCTGGAGGACTCGTTAACTTAGTAGCAAATTATTCATATCTTATTTGATTGCAATATATTAATTAAAATCCCTGAAGGATTTAGAATGCCTAAAGCATTTCAAACTCTCGAGAGATTTAATCTATTAAATTACAAAGATCTTTGTACTAATTAATACAATATTGAGATATGTGATAAAATTGCTATAACAAATGTTTGTTGAATGAATGTTATGTAATTGATCAAAATTATGTATAGGAAACTATATATTTAGCTTTTGAATGTTGATATATATATTGATGATTTGAAATCTTATGGTACTCTCGAAGAGCTCCAAAAGCTACCATATTATTCAAAAGAATATAAGATTAAATTATTTAAGGCATAAAATATTATCTTGAATCATAAATTGAATATTATTTCCCGGAAGGAGTTATTGTTTCACAATCCATCTATTACAATGATATAATGTGGAGAAATCACACCCATTAAGATCATCAAGATAACTTGTTTGATGTATTGACAATTGAAATAAAGGATGCTGAGTTATTTTCATGCATGAGCATGATGATTGTGAAATGAATATTTAACGAATCTCCTCAAATAATGATCCAGCAGATCTCTTCTTAAGCATATATTACAGAGATTGAACTTTGTCATCTCACATATAGTTGCATATATGAGGGGGAGAAATAATACTTACTGCACTCTTTTTCCCTTGTCTATGGTTTTTGTCCCAATGGGTTTTCCTAGCAAGGTTTTTTATGAGGCAACTTTTGTGCGTAATATATAGAATGATGATGCACTCTTTTTCCTTCACTAGGATTTTTGCCCATAGGGTTTTACCTAGTAAGGTTTTAACGAGGCATATTTAATATGTGAAATAATGAGAAATAATGATAATACGCGATGCACTCTATTTTTCCTTAACCAAGGTTTTGTCCTACTAGGTTTTCCTTGTAAGGTTTTTAATGAGGCAACTTCTAATGCGTATGAAAGATAAAATATGGACATCCAAGGGGGAGTGTTATGAATATAATTAATGTGGATGTCCATTACTTGGCCTCTAAGCAAAGATAAATTAGGAAATGCTTATAAGAATGGAAGGAGTCATTGCAGGATATTGATTACTGTATATTCTATTGTATTTAGGTTAGATTATTTCATTTACTGTAATTCTAAATCAGGCAAGAGATTTCTTGGCCAGCACTCACCCTCTAATATATAAAGAGGGCAGTGGCTATTGTATTCTTAATCCACAATTCAATACATAATTCTCTCCTTCCAATTCTCTCTTTTATTATTCTTTTGTTCTTTATTTTATAACACAAATGACTATTCTCTGATTAGATCTTTTTTAGATCAATCTAATTTGTTATATATTGAATCTATGAGTTCCAGTTTAATTTGGTATATAACTATAAATTATGCACGATAACATGTCATATTTTTGATATACCTGTTTCCCATCTTAAAAGGAGCTTCCTATTTACATAGGAACCATGTGACCCATTTATTGATCCCAACTAGAGGGGGATATTTTATTATCCAAATAAAATAAATAAAAATATTATTAATTATAATAAATAAATAAATAAATAATTTAAGAAAAGTATGCATACTCAATATTGATTGATAAAATCAAATCTATTATTTTGTATATTTTATTTGTAGAAAATTGTATCTAAAAATGATTATTTGATGAGAGATACATTAAATAATAAATAAATAATGAATGCCATCTATATATAGGATGATTGAATACCATTGGATATTGAATGTTATCCATTAAAGATTAAATAAAAAAAATTGCAATTGCTACAATATGAGAGTAGGCTTGTCAACGGGCCGGGTCGGGTTCGGGTTTGGCCATACCAAAACCCGATCCGAAAATTTTGGGTTTGACACGAACCCGAACACTTTACGGGTTTTATTTCAAACCCGAACCCGCGGATAACCCGAAATCCGTGGGTAAACCCGAAATCCGTTAAGGGTACGGCAACCCATCATTTTTTGGCACAAAATATTTTGAGAAAAATTTAGAAGCGGTTATTTATAAAGAACCGTTACAGAAACCTACTGACGGTAGTGTGTTTTGTTTTTTCTTTTTTCTCCCCCCCGTTTGCAACCCGTTTACAAAAATAAATGAAAAAAAAGAAAAAAAAAACTAGCTTCTGTAATGGTTATTTATAAATAACCGATACTAAAGTCTTTTGTAACGGTTCTTTCGAACTAACCGATACTAAAGGATTCTGTAACGGTTCTTTATAAAAAACCGATACTAAAGAAAGAACTAACCGATACTAAAGGATTTTGTAACGGGTATTTATAAATAACCGATACTAAAGAAAGAACTAACCGATACTAAAGGATTCTTTAACGGTTATTTATAAATAACCGATACTAAAGTCTTCTGTAACGGTTCTTTAGAAATAACCGAAACTAAAGTGTTCTGTAACGGTTCTTTATAAATAACCGATACTAAAGGATTCTGTAACGGTTCTTTATAATTAACCGATACTAAAGTGTTCTGTAACGGTTCTTTATAAATAACCGATACTAAAGAAAGAACTAACCGATACTAAAGGATTCTGTAACAGTTATTTATAAATAACCGATACTAAAGTCTTTTCTAACGGTTCTTTAGAAATAACCGATACTAAAGTGTTCTGTAACGGTTCTTTATAAATAACTGATACTAAAGAAAGAACTAACCGATACTAAAGAATTCTGTAACGGTTATTTATAAATAACCGATACTAAAGTCTTCTGTAACGGTTCTTTAGATATAACCGATACTAAAGTGTTCTGTAACGGTTCTTTATAAATAACCGATACTAAAGTCTTCTGTAACGGTTCTTTATAACTAACCGTTGCGGAGATTTGTATTTTATATCGGTTATTTGTTAATAACCGATACTAAAGTTTCGGATTCGGGTTCGGGTTTTTCACGGATCGGATAGTATCAAACCCGAACCCGATCCGAACCCGTTTTTGTTTTCGGGTTTGAACCCGAACCCGATCCGTGGGTATTTTTTTCGGGTTTGACCCGATCCGTTCGGGTCGGATACCTACTGGATTCGGGTTGAACCCGATCCATTGACAAGCCTATATGAGAGAAAGAAGTTATATCTAAAGAGTTGAACTCTCTTTACTTATTCATATCTCTGTTACATAAATAATAAATAATAAATAATAATAAAAAATAAAATAATAATAATAATAATAATAATAATAATAATAATAATAATAATAATAATAATAATTGACAAAGTCTATAAACAGACTTGTATAAAAGGCATTTATGTTATATTATTCACTGATCAAATTGATCTTAAAAGGCATTTTCAATTTCGATGCTACTGATTCTTGTTATCAATCATTAAACAAATAAAAAATATTGTTATTATTCGATATTAATCCGTACGGAAAAACAAATAAAAAATGACGTCACTATATATTTATATAAGATCAGAAAATTGATTGATTAAATCAACAAAAGATATTTGCTATATTCATCGAGGGGGATAGAGCGTTTAGCACATATAGTCATCATCAGCAGTGGGTCCCCTACTATTGTGGCCTGCTGGACGGGATAAATGGTTCAAAGGTTAAACGAAACTGCTGATGTGAAATTTTGAAGTATTATTTTTGACATTTCCGTGCTCATCCTTATGGTAAAATATTTTAAGGTGATGGTTAAGTTGAACTTATGTTCTTAACAATTCCGAGATTTATTTTTCAAATATGAAACTAATAAATTAAATAAATTACTTAATAAAAGTAATATATGCGGGGTATATTTCCACACTGTATGCCCTTGAGGAATTACCTAAGTGAGAATCATCGTGAGCCGCGCCTATAGGGCAAGGGCAAATCCTTATGTATTCTCATGATAATCAAGGTTAGCGCATGGCCATAAATAGCGCACATCCGCAAAAACGCCAAAAGATTTTTTCCTACTATGTGTGTGGTTGTAGAAGATCGGTTAAAGAATTTCTGGTTCAAAAACTATAGTTTACCATGTAATTCTCGGTCATAAATGACTTACACTATGTATGAGTTCAATGCTACGTCAACTCATACTTATGCATAGTAGATATCAAGTATTGGAAGAAAGAGATACATATTCAATTGAAGTTTTAAAATTTGAGGGGGACTGTTATATTATTTTATAAAAATAATATTGTTTAAATTTTAAAACTTGATATATGTATTAATTGTTAAGACTTTCTATGGGTTTATACCTTACTGGTATATATTTTGCTTACATTAGTATGGATATCTATTCATCTGGTATGTATTTGTTTAGATTTTGTATGTATTTATATCTAACTGGTATGTGTTTTGCTTATTGGTATGATTTTCTCACAATTTTAAAACATAATGACTAGTATGTGTTTGTTGAAATATGGTACGGATTTCTATTCATCTGATATTTGTTTGTTTAGACTTTGTATGTATTTACACCTTATTGGTATGTGTTTTACGTCAACTTCTATGGGTTTGTCATAATTTTTAAACTATAAAGACTAGTATGTGTTTGTTGAAATCTGTTATGGATTTCTGTTCATTTGATATGTGTTTGTTTAGGTAAAAACTGAGAAATAAAAAATAGCACTGAAACAATCCGAAAAATTATATTAAAAATGTTATGAAACAGCCAATCTACTACAAATGTGCCAAAAAAATAAAAATACGCCCAAAAAATTAATTTTTTTTACTAAAGCGGTCCGAAAAAGTCGCACGCCTGCGGGAAGCGGGACTACGGACATCTGTCTAGCTGAGCGCATGCAATGTAAAAAAAAAGCGCTGGAAAATTAAAAAATTCTACTAAAAAAATACCGAAAACATACAAAAAATCTAGTAAAACACGCCGAAAAAATAAAAAAAATTATACTCAAAACGCACCAAAAAAATTAAAATATTAAAAAAAAAAGTGTTGAAAAAGTGGCGCGCAGCTCGGAACATCCAGCTGAGCGCAGGCAACAACAAAAAATGCATCGAAGAAATTAAAAAATTTACTAAAAATTCCCCGACAAAATAAAAAATTCTAATAAAAAAGTGTCGAGAAAAACACGCCGAAAAAGTCTCGCGATATCCTGCGCGAAACTGGCGGAAATTTATCCCACTGAGCGCAGGCAATGTCAAAAAAATGCGCCGAAAAAATACAAATTCTATTAGAAACGTGACGAAAAAAATAAAAAATTCTACTAAAAGCGTGCCGAAAAAATGAAAAATTCTATTAAAACGCGCCAAAAAAATCGCTCGCAACGTGCACGACCTTGCACGAAAGTGAACCGATGTCCGTAGCACATCCGTTCAGCTGAGCGTAGGCAACTAAAAAAACACGCTGAAATATTAAAAACTCTACTAAAAATGTGGCAAAATGTCGTACGCAGCGCACGCGACCCTAGACACATGACCGTACGACAACTCTCCAGCTGCGGGAACTGTCCGTACGACAACCGTATGCATCATAAAAGAAATTAAAAAATTTATTAAAAATGTGACGAAAAATTCGCGTGCAATGCGCACGATCCTGCGGGAAGTTGGATAGATGTCCTTGACACATGTCTAACTGAGCGCAGGCAACTTCAAATAAAAGCGCCGAAAAAATTAAAATTCTACTAAAAACACACTGAAAAAATTAAAAAATTCCATTAAAATCGCGCATAAGCATTGTCAAAAAAATGCGAGAAATTTAAAATATCGCAAGAAATTGAAATCAGAAAAAAAATTGAATGGGCATTGGGAGGTACGAAAAAAAACTATATGCTAAATTTCGTGGGAGGTGATTTGGGAGCTCCTAATAATTTCACAAATTTGGAAGATATTAGAAGTCAATTAAATCGGAAGGTACAATTATTTTTTAAATGACTCTCATTTTGACGACAAGTGATGCGCTCTGGTTGGTTGGGTGCCAGGAAGTCACTAACTATGGGAGGTTAATTGTCATTCCCTAAAAAAAATTATGGCAATAAAACTAAAGTAAATTATGTAAAATAAATCAGGATCCAACAATCGACGATAAATTTCTTCTCTTCTAAGTAAGAAATGCTTCTTTTTTCTCAAACGAACAAGAAAAGAAATATGGCAATCAAACTGAAGTCCATTATTAAACCAAATCTTAAGTTCCAAAACATCCAAAAACATACACACATCCTCTCAACATCCAAATCAAAGATTCAAGATCCAAGAATCAAGAGTCGATCTTGTTAATTAAAATCTTAAAATATAAATAATAAGATAATTGAATTAGAATAATAAATAGATAATCATGTATAAAATGAGAGCTGGCCTGATGTACCCGTGAGATCGTTGCCTCGACTGCCCTAAAGAGTCCTCAAGTGCAGGGGTTCTACAACTCGAGAGTCCTCGAATCCATGCCGGTAGCACTGTCGCGGAGTAGATGAACTTTGTTTCGAAGAAAGCGAAGTCGTGCACTAGATTTTTCGAATGTCAAGCAATAGGTCGAAGAGAAAAAAAGATAATTATTTGTTTCTATTAAGAGGATAATTTTGTATTAAGAGGAGAGGAGAGAAAGAGGTAAGTCTATATTCCATTTGATCATATACCATATATATGAACCAGTGGAATTTGAGTGGCCCAACGCATGAGAAAATAAATCTCATTAATGCACAAATTCATTTTCATTGATGAGGCCATGTAACTTGCTCTCCAAGGACAAATCTCCATTAAAATATTTGTAACAATTTCACATTTTATCATTTCAATTAAATATATGGATCCATAAGGTATTACACAAATACAAAGTCTAAACAAAACACGTCAGATGAATAGAAGCTCATGCCATATTTCAACAAAAACATACTAGTAATTATATATCAAATTGTTAAAGTAAAAGACATACTAGTAAGGTATAAACCATACAATTCTGAACAAAAATATATCAAATGAATAGAAGTACATACTAGATTTCAAGAAACACATACTAGTTATTATATATCAAATGTTGACAAACCAATACCAATCTACACAAAACATATAACAGTAAGGCATAAACACATACATGTCTAAACAAAACACAAACCAATTTGAACATATAAATTTTAAATAAACACATAGCAGTTTACACAAACACACATACAATTTTAGTAGGAACCCACATCAAATAATTCACATCAAACATAATATAGATAAAAGATGCAGCACCAGGTTAACAGAACAATACAACCCGCATCTGTCCCAAACACAAAAATGAATATAAAACATACAAAATTAGAAAAAAAAATGTTCAGTGCCTTCAAAATCTATAAAAATGTACAAATACAAAGGTTAAAAGACAAATACCTAGCTGTTTAGGATGCTATCAGCCAAATTTCATGGATCATTGAGCATATTGTATAACACGATAGTGAAACATCGAAAGTTTGTCGTTCTAATTTTCGATATCTCAAAACATTTGTAATTTTCTACAATTCGATTTTACAAGTTCAAACAAGTATAATGATGAGTGTAGGGTGTCGAACTCAAGGAGACGTGGCCTCAAAATTGAATTTTATAAACTTAATATTAAAATAATGATTTTCCATATTTGCATAGTTTCACAAATAATTGTCAAACAAATAATAAACTGTCCCAAAACAGGATAAGAAAACTACGGTTGCGGTTGCGAAATAGACTTAAAGAAATACAATCTTGGCTCAAGAAATGCAAGATTTGGTTAACATATGAGGGAGAAATAATTCATATAAGTCTAGACAGCCAAATTTGACAGACAGCAGCTCACAAATTGTGGATCCGATTAAAATAATTATTTGAGCAATTGGATGGGTCTAAAATTATGAAACTTTAAGCAAAATTCAATAGCCAAGTCAAGAGTTTACTGTATAAATTTCATGTCAAAATACTAAAAATATTTGTTACAATCATCAAAATACCGGTATGCATTCAAAATTTGGAGCTGCTAATACAAGTTCACTAAATGGGCAATATCTCACAAACCTTTATTTTTATATTTTTATATTTTGTTGCAAAACAGGACAGAAACTCTAAACTAAAATAAAGAAAAAGAAAAATAACAAACTTCAAAAATTAATGTCTTACCATATATGACAGGTGTGAGGATGTTTTAAGTGGTGACAATGATCGACTAAAACCAAATTAATTATAAAAATATTATTTTTCATTTTGGATTAATTTAGTACATAAATTTAAGCAAAGAAAATTTATTTGGGTCCGTGAGGGAGTGGAAGAGACTAATGTTTGGGTCCGAATAATTTCTCTTTCAAAATATCGTGCGAAATTAAAATATCGTGAGATGATATGGATGGGAGCAGGGTGGAGTCAATAATTTGGATTTGTTGAATATTTGGGCTGATTTGAATTGAAGTCATTAGAAAGTACTTAAAAAATAATTTCAAATATGACCTAAACTTTCTTAATTAAGTTCTGGCTGACAATAGAATAGAAAGTAGATATGATAGGAAAATTAAATCTTTTTCCTTTATTTTAATGAAAAAGGAGGCATTTTGGTAGTTATCTAAATAACGAACTGAGAGGAAAATATTCCTTTCTTGGTAAATGTATGAGAGATATCAGGCTTTCCTCCTTTGGAAAGTTTTGGGATCTTAGTTCCTCTCCATTCATCAAGAAACTGGAGATTTGGGGTGTCATGAGTGAGTAAGGACGTCTCCAGTTTTTGTACAAAAGGAGACTTATCTTTTTCCTGTTTGAGCCATATCTGATTCATAAGAAACTCAGTAGTAGATGTTCTTTTTCTCAGTTGATAATTTATTTTTATATCTAGATAAGGTTTCTAGTCATAATTCATTTTTTGGAAAAGAAAAATATTTCTTTTTGTAATCTCAAATCAAGTTGAAGGAAAGATCAAGTCTTTGTTTAATCCAACTGGTTTAGGATAAGTACCTGATACTTACCCTCCAAATCTCAAATTAATTTAGTTACAATAATATTATCAGTAGTTGGGTAAAATTTAACTCATCAAATAACATTCCTTGTTCAGACAAAAACTAGGTTTAGATTTGTTAAATTACTTGTAATTCAAAAAATGGTATTGCTTCCAATTAAGGCCACCCAATTCATGAAAAATACTAAACCTTCTATCTACATGTTACTAAACCTTCTCTTTAAGAAAAAGCCTTCTTCAAAAATGTCTTCAAATCCTAACATGTTAAAACTTAAAGACCCACATCAAATCCAAATTCAAATTCAATTCATTTTATCCAATGGGTTTTTTATCAACAAATCATTACAAACTCTTTTTGTTTGTCATAACACAAGCATATCTATCTCAACTATCTACATGTGCAACTTTTACCATAACCAACTATTGTTCGCACACAATTTGGCCCGGCACGCTTGCAGGTGCAGGCACACCTCAACTTTCGTCAACGGGATTCATGCTGGAGGCAGGTCAGACTGCCAGACTCCAAGCTTCAATAGGCTGGTCAGGACGAATTTGGGCTCGAACTGGGTGTGATTTTGACGAAGATGGCTCCGGTATGTAAATCTGGGTGCTTCTATCACAAAAAATTTCGTTAATTTGGAGGAAGTGACATCATATATATTCATTGCGTTTGTAATTTTGTTGCGGCATGGTCGGCGAGATGCTAACCGAAATATGCTAACCAAATAAATATTCAATACAAAATATAGAATATAGTGCAAAAACCAAAAACAAACAACATAAACATTTAAAAAAAATAATTAAAATCGTACAAATATTACTACGACATATGTCCTCTTTGACAAAAATTTCTAATTCCACCCCAATGAATTTGAACCACCAATCTCTTGTATCATAATCATAATACTTTCAACCAATTCGATTTTGAGTTATAGCAAGAACTTTTTCTTACTTAACTATCTTATTCTACATGTTGATTAGGTATTTGCCAGACTGGCGACTGTGGAGGCCGTCTTTCGTGTGGAGGAGCCGGTGCATTACCTCCGGCCACTTTATTTGAGATTACTCTTGGAAAGGGTAGTTCTCTTGATTTTTATGATGTGAGCCTTGTTGATGGATATAATTTGCCTGTTGTTGTCGTACCGAAAGTTCAACAAGGGACTTGTAACTCTACCGGGTGCGTAGCAGATCTCAACCAAGGTAATTAATTAATAACCAAAATAACAGAGAAAATGTCAACAAACACTATAAGTATTGATTAAAAAAAAAGGAAAATTTCGATCCGCTTAACTTTTCTAAATTTAAAATGAAGAAACTTGAGTTTTTAGATTCTCTTTTAATCCTTATAGAGTGCATTTAATTTTTTTAGATTCCACTATGCGGGTTAAAGTTAACTATTCCATCTTATGAACTCTCCTCTGGAACAAAAATATCGTCATTATTTTCTTCATATTTATCTTATTCAACTGAAATAAATAAAGAAAAAAAAAATTCCGACAGAATGCTGATGCATATTCTTTTAAATTTTTACATATTTACAACACAAGATTGCCCAAAGGAGCTCCAAGTGGATTGTGGGAGCGGTGTGATCGCTTGTCGGAGCGCTTGTGAGGCTTTTGGATCCGATCAGTATTGCTGTAGCGGACAATATGCGAATTCTAACACATGTAAACCGACTCAGTATTCATCTGTATTTAAGACTGCATGTCCAACTGCGTATAGTTACGCATTTGATGATGAGTCGAGCACTTTTACGTGTAGTGCTGCATTGGATTATACGATCGCCTTCTGCCCTCCTGTTAATGGGTAAGCATAACGTACTGGTTTGATATGACTATTCTGGTTCAATAAATTTAGCAAGGATAACTGTCGTAAAAATATTATAGTTTAAAAATAAAAATACCCATTTTGAAAAAGAAAACAAAAAAGAACAGTTTTCATTTCTAAAAAATAATAAACAGAAAATTGAAAATGACGCCAAACGAGGCTATAGTTAAGAGCATTAGTTGTTTCTTTCATAATTGTGATAAGACCAGTTTGATCACTTGGGCTATTAATGAAGGAAATTTTGAATGTTTGGGTTAAATTTAAATTTTAAATTTCTTTATTTAAAAGGAGGGGGAAAAATATTTCGATTTGAACTTGTAAATTAACTTAAAAAATTAATTATTCAAATATGCTTATTTCAGATAATTTATATTGTAATATCAAATTTTTCATGATTTATATGACATATTTGAAACATTTTGCTCAGGATGAAGAGGTCCTATAATTCTTCAGTCAGTACACCAATTGGTACCGGTACCAACACTGGTACCAACACTGATACTAGCAGTCCACACGGTACCAGTGTTGGTACCAACACTGATACTAGCAGTCCACACGGTACCAACACTGGCACTAACATTCCGTACTATTCTGATGAAGCTGCATCAAATGACTTGCCCTCAAGAGGAAACATGAAACCATTAAGTTTATTAGTTGTTCTTACAAATTATTTTCTTATAAGTTTGTTGTACATGATATCAAATTAGATTAAGACATCGCTTTTATAGGAAATAGAAATGTAAAGATTAAGTCATAGCTCTTATAGAAGATAGAAATGTAAACCTCGTTTTACTCAAAAAAGGAAGATAAAAATGTAAAGATTAAAACATTGATAATCTTGACAGGTAGAACAAACGGAAGACATTAGTTCTTAATTTCTTCAAAAATTAGAAAATTAGATATTAATTGTATATTATGATGCAAATACTTTATTTATTTATCCCAATAAATTAGAAAATTAGAAATTAATTGTATATTATTATGCAAATAATTTATTTATTTATTTATCCCAATTATAGCGAGTTTTGAATGTATAACTGAGAATATATTGGTATGTAAATGATTTCTTCTTAGGAAAATTGAAGAATTTTAAATTTCATCAGTAAAATTATAAGATCTATATAACATAATCAACATAAGAGCCTATAAATAACTATGGCCGAAGTTTGGATCAAATAACTAATTTGTTAAACATAAAAAAATCCTAAACACCAACAAAATATATACTTTTAGGGTAAAATAATAGGGGCCTGAGGAACTAATTCATTTAAAGGAGAGCACTCCCATTGTCCATCTTTATTCTGCGAAACTGAAAAATATTTCGGCATCCAAACATTTCCTTCTTCCTTTCTCTCTCTAGCCAACCTTCTTGCTTTCTCCTCTATATTTCTCTTTGCTTCTCTCGCTTTATCCCAATCTTTGTTTATAATTGATTGGCTTACTTCACCCCATACTGAAACCGATTCTGTCGGCAATAAATCCTGCAAAAATGTATTCAATTATTATTTGTTTGAAAGTTAATTCTACTTTGGAATCAAAGTTAATTACTTTATATTTTTTTGCTTGAAATTAATTACTATATTTTAAAAAAAATTAGATGGTATAGTGGTGTAATAAACTTAAATTTACTTACCTGTGGATTTTTCAAAATTGGTGTCTTGAGTTTTGAGATGGCCTTTTTGGCATCATAAATATCCTTAATCTCTCCATTTTCGACATCCTTCAATGAGACAGTCCTATAAAAACATATATAAATATATAAATAAAGATATAGAGAAATTAATATACAATTTCAATTTGTAAGATTCTTAAACTAACCCCAAAAAATAATGACATTATCAAACTAACTCAAGTTTGAACTTTATTCTCAAACTATCTAAAAGATGACTTTGAAAGTCCAATATTTTTTCTGAAGAAAGTACCCAACTTTCAAAAATATGAGAATAAAATAAAAAAGAATTTCAGAGGCCATTTTTCTACCGGACTTTAGAAGTTTGATACTTTTTTTCTGAAAAGAAATTAATTTTGGACTTTTAAAGTCTGTTTTGAATTGGTGTAAGAATAAAGTTAAACGGTGAGTTTCAAAATTTCAAATTTTTCTGTCAGTTAGTTCAAGAATCTCACCTTTATAATTTTGGTATTGTAAAATCATCTCTATCATTAATAATATGTACCTGTCCCATTGGCCATTAATCTCGTAAATAATATTTTTCGTGCCTGAATTATATATTTTCCCCTTTAGGCACCGAGAATTTCCCCCAAATCCTAAAAATGAATAGCCTCGGTAGTAACAAACCTCCGCCTCAAGACCCGACTCTTTACATTTAATTTTTATGGTGCCGGTCCACTCTGCACCGGGTGCAGGGAGAAATCTGATGACTAAATTCGGCGCGTTCATTTCATATTCTTCTTTGTGAGATAAAAGTTTTAGTTTTCTCTTTCCGTGTATCACAGCTTCAACACTAGTACCTGATGAAAAATATTATGATTTGTACAAAAAATAAATAAATAGTAAATAGGTAAATAAATCTCTTGTTTGAAGATTTTTTTTATTTTACCGTTAAATTTTGGAACTGGATGTTGGCACCAAAGGAGCTCTACGTTTTCCTCAGAATATGTCGCGTGAAGTGCAGATACAGGTGGGTGATGCGATATCTAATACAAATTATATTCGTCATTATTATATAATTATTATTATCATCATCATCATAATAAGTATAATAATATTATTATATTATAATTTCTTCTATTATTATTTTTCTACTACTACTTTAGGGTTATTTTTACCTGTTCGAGAAGTACATTGAGATTTCCATTACTAACATGATGAGTCTCTCCTAAAACGGGATTGAAAGGCGCCAGACCAAACATGGCCGGTCGAGTTGTGGAAATACTCCACGCAACAACAGATACAAGTCTATCCAAACTTGTTTTTCCTCTTGAACAGTCGGTCAAATAATCTTGGCCGATGCAATACACACCTTCGCCGTAGCATTGCAATTGCGATTTCGGCATGTTGAATAGAGGCGGAAGCTAATAAAAAATGGAGAAAAAAATGTAGTTTGAATATTGAGGTATTGCGAAAATTCCCTACATTATGCCTAAATTGCATAAAACCCTTGTAATCTTCTGAAATTCTACAATGTTGATGTACAAAATTATATATATGATGTATGTGCTAACTTACGCGATAACATATATTAACCGAAGAAATTATATATATTAATCTAATGCCACGCCATAAGAGGGGATTTTAAAATAGATGTATATTTTGAATTTTTTAAGAATAAAGAGGTAAATTTTTGCAAGTTTCCCTTGAAAATTTATTCAAAGAAAAAAATTCATGTATAGCCTTATAAAAAGTTAGAATACTCCAAATAAATAAATAAATAAATAAGAAGTTAGAATATTATTACTTGGAAGTGGGTAAGATCGGATCCAGGTCGTATATTTCGAAATAAACTGAGAATCCGCTGGACCATGTTAGGAGGCTTTATCTGTTCCGCCAGACCACCTTCCAATGCAAGTGGTGGTGTTAAAACGACTTTTAATGCAATCTCTTCAACCTAAATATATAACAATATTCATTAAAATGTAATACTAAAATCATTATTTGAAACTATTGTGCAAAACAAAATACACTTTTTGATATTTTTTATTTAGTTGGATAGTTAAGGATTTTTATAAATTACTCAGAAGTAATCTTATAATAAAACAAATAATGTTTCAAGATGCAAAATGCATGCCAAGTGGCATTTTTTTAAATCTTTAGGTGATACTTTAATTAATTATTAATATTATTATACTCTTGGTTAGTTTTTGTATGCAATTTTGCAAGAAACTACATTTGGATAATGGCGAAAAAATCCTTCACATCTCAAAAATTCGAAGGATAGTTCTCTGCCACCAAATCTCATACAATCTTTTCAAATTAACATATCTAATCTTATTATCAGTAAGTGCTCATAATTAATGCATAATTAAGGATTTTTTTTTTTTTTTTTTGCATTTTTTGCATATTGTAGAGGGCTTCTAATAAGTTTTAATAATATAATTCTTTTTATAAAGTTTTTTTAGGCAAAGCTTAAGGTAGATCATCCCACACTCAAGTGATTTTCATAAAACGAGTGAAACAAGATTTCAGTTTATTTAATACAACTAGCATAAAGCTCTTTTTACAAAGTTATTTTTTTATATTTAGTGAAGTAAAATACAAATCATGAAGACATGCGCTTGACACGCTTCCCTTTATCAAATCCTAATCTCGTTGCATTAAATTATTCATATAGGTAAAATAAAAAAAATTCATGTATACCCCTACAAATTATAAAAATTCGAATTTTGTACCTAGCAAATGTGAGAGTATGTATTCTACATATACCCGTAAAAGAAAATATAAACTTAGGATTTCAGGGATTTATGTAATATTTTGAGATTTTGTAGGGGTATAATTTTATTTTGAAAATTACTCGAGTTTATAGGGGTATAGTTGAAAAGTCCACTCTCTTAAAACAAGCAAATCTTGCTTACAAGAATCAATCAAGTTGTTTGAAAGTTCCAAGTAAAAGGATGCAGCCAAATTTTAATTATCACATAAAAAATATATACTTTTTTAGTGCCACAAAAAATAAGTTGTTTTTTTATAAAACTGCCACATGAAATTAAAGTTATACTTTTGACTATGGGCATTCGGTCGGTTCGGTTCAAACTGAACTGAATAAGAGCAAACCGAATCAAACCGAACTGAATAAGATTTAAACCGAACCGAATAAATATAGAACTGATTTAGAACCGAACCAAATAAACCGATTTCTTATTCGGTTTATTCGATTGAACCGAATAAAAAATAAACATTATTTAATTTATAATTTTTTAAGAACAAAAATTATTTTAAATTAAATTAAGAGTACAACTAGATCAATTAAACTCATGATTAATTTATTTTAAATATGATTTTTTATTTTATAGATGAAAATTTGAATAAAACATAAAGAAATGAGAAAATAATAACGTATATCGGTTCGGTTCAGTTTATTCGGTTTTTCCAATTCAAAACCGAACCAAACCGTTTAAACCGAATAATCTCAATTTTCAAACCGAACCGAACTGATTAAACCGAATTCGACCGGTTTGGTTCAGTTCCCGAATAAGCCGAACCATTTGCCCACCCCCTACTTACAGGTCTTTTGTTTGTTATCATTCTATTACAACAATGCCTGAAAATTGCATAAAATATAACTAGTTTTGATTTAACAGAGAAAATGCAACAAACTTTCTGCATGAAAAGAAATGTTTTTATTTTGGTAAAGTAGCATTATTTATCTATTATTTCTTCATGACTTCAATTTGATATTTGTTATGTGATACTTCATTTATTTAAAACAATCATGTTGGTCAAATCATTAAACCAGTATAAATCAGAAAAGATAAATAATTTGAACTCATCTCAAAAAAATGTAAAAAAATATCATTTAATTTTAGTAGTACTACAGTAAAAACATTGACTATGAAAAATGCTGAATACTGAATCGAATTCCAGTAATAATTAGAAATTAGGGGCAAAAGTTACAAATTCATCTTCTCCAAAATCAAATTTATTTAGCAGTTTGTTCTTTACTAATTCTTATTGCGACACTGTCAATAAACATGAAAGAGATGATAAAATAAAAGTATTTAAAGAAATGAATTACATACCATTATCGCAAATTTTGAATCTCTCTCTCTCTCTCTCTCCCCCTCCCTCTCGTGGGTTTTTCTCAACGATTTCTCTTTCAGAGGATTTAGCGATAACTAATATATACAAGAGTTTATTTCTTCGGAGACATCCGTCAGGAGTTTTATCTTTCAGAAAGATATATTTGTTTGTATAATATTTGTATATATTTCGTAGAACGAAGAATAATTCTTCTTCTTGGCTTTTTATAAAGGGAACCACTAACTCGCGGCGGTTTATTCGCACCTTTACTATTGCATGGACCCGGTGCACTAGCTCATCAATAACACACACTTTAACATAAAAATAAAATCATAGTAGTAAATTTCATTATAAATTAATAACACAAAATATTACAGAAAATATAAATGGATATTTCACGTGTACGGTGTATCTACAAAACTTCAAAATATTATGTGTATATATATACCTCTTCAAATATTTTTTTCTATGTATTTTTTTAAAAAGGACAAGACATTCATTTTTTTTAACTTATTCATTTATATTTAAAATAACAAATCCTTCAAAAAATTAAAAATAATTTCAGGAAGTTTTATAGTAAATTATATGATATTCCTTATATTTTTTGCAGGTGTATTCAGTACTCACTATATTTCATATCTTTTCCAAGGGAATTCATGAAGTTCTCATTTTATTGGGGTATACATGATGTTTTGATTTTAATAAATGTGATATCACGATGATACTATAACATACCTAATCACGATGGATTGTATATATACTATTTATTCCACTTTTTAATGTATTATTTTTTTTATATACTATTTTGATTGGTTTAGATATAACATTATTCTTTATGCATTATTTATTTTAAAAATTTATATATACTTGTTTGAATATACTATTTTTTTTTTATATATTGTTTTCATTAATTGTATTTTTATAGTTAACATAAAAGCAAAATATTTGCACCAGCTTTTGACATGTGTCATTTCTGATACTCTCATATTTATGTTAGCTGGGAAACTTAATATCAACAAAGCTAATTAGCATAGTTGGTAACCATGCTTGCCTCTGGAACATATTTGCACCAGCTTTTGACATGTGCCATCTCTGATTAGGGCTGTCAACGAGCCGAGCCGAGCCGAGCCAGGCCCAGCTCGAGCTCGGCTCGACTCTAGCTCGGCTCGGCTCGGCTCGATAACAATATATGTTTCGAGTTTGGTTTGCCCGGCTCGAGCTCGGCTCGTTTAAACTCGAGCCGGCTCGGCTCGGCTCGGGCTGGCTCGGCAAGGATTTTTTTTTTTTGTAAAATCATAATTTTGTTGAAATAAAAATAATAAAAATCAAATAAAATCTAATTATAAAAATTACAGCTAGAAAAAAGTAATATAACCCAAAGAACAACATGAAAAACAACAAAAATAAAAATAATATAACTAAATTTTAGGGTTTTCTATAATTAATCGAGCCACGAGCCGAGCCGAGCTAGAGCTGGGCTCGGCTCGGCTCGGCTCGTTTAGATTCGAGCTCGGCTCGGCTCGGCTCGGTTAAGTTTCGAGCTGTTTCGACTCGAGCTGTTTCGAGCGAGCTACCGAGTCACGAGCTTTTTTGCCGGCCCTATCTCTGATACTCTCATATTTATATTCATTTTATTTATTTAATTATGCAGTTTTGATCTGGGCCGTCTGATAATCAAATAGCTGAAAATGTTGTGCGGCTCATGGAGTACGGTTGTGGACTACTTAATTTCGAGGGGTCTACAGTGGTACTCCATGCACCATATATATAAGGAGGAGTAATGGAGATGTCCAATTGTTTTCCCTCATACTCTCTCTCACCCCGTTGTGCAGCTCTTTCTCTCCCACTTTTTCTCAATAAAATTTCATTTAAACCTCTATAATACTCAAAATCAATTGTTTTTACTTTAGCCTCTATAAAATTCAAAATCACGTTTAATAAAACAAATTTCAATTTGGCCCCTATAAAATTCAAAATAATGCTTTGTGCTTTCAATGTCTAAAAAATATTTTCCACCTTGATATGTGTAATTTTTTTATTTTTGAAATCTCATAAAGTTATTATAATTCCTATTAAATATATAAGATCATAAAAATATATACAATACTATTAATATTTTGATGCTATAATTTTCTTAATTTCTTTCAACTCTCTACAAACAAAAAATTAATCAAATTATGAATATATTTACTTCAGCTTACCAACAAAATAAAAAATATCGTTACTATTATTATCACAAAAATGAATATTATGTGTGCTTTACAATATTTATGTCTTACTTTTTACATATAGCTTACATAATCTTAGATATTATTAAATATAAAATTAATTTGAAGAATTTTTTTAGATTGTCTTTTTTAACAAGTTATTATTACGTGACAAAATAATATACTACCAATCCGAAGCGGTGCGAGGTACGCTCTAGTATATACTGTTACAGAATTTGAATTATATTTATTGTTATTTTCACTGTTAATTAGCTATATATATAATTGTCATGATTTCGATATGCTATAATTTGTCAGGATATATCAGATCCCCTTTGATTTTACAGTACACATGAAATTGCGTCGAAATTGCAATAACTATCATTGTCAAAACGAAGTACCATAATTAAAAATGCTTTTTTTTCTTGACAAATATGGCGTTGAATGCAATAACATGAGGAACATTATTGAACTAAAATACAGTGTATTACAACTTTAATAACACGATTTCATATAAAGCAACTTATGTAATATTATATAAAATAGACAAGACATGAACACCTAACTCGCAGACGATAATCTAACTTATTGTACTAACTCCAACATTTTTCTTTTTAATTCTTAAAGAGACAATTTCATGTGCCAATCAAACATGGTCATGCTAAATATATTATGGTTTTCAAAAAGGCTAAATATATTATGATTTTAAAAAATACTAAGCAACATGATGGAAAAATCTGACAACGTCCAGGCACTATAAGGTCTATAATGCAAATATTGTTTCATTAATTAGCCGTAATATTTGCATAATAAATCATGTTAGAACATCGTCAAGTTTTTCCGTCTGTGTAGCATTATTGTATCATTTTGTAGTAGAACTCGATGTAAACATATCAAATTTGATTTAAAATTCTCGGTTTTAGAAAATTCAATCAAATTTTCAATTATTCAAGCAAATCTGATCTGTTCAGATGAAAATCTAATTTTTCAATTTCATTGGTAAATTTCAACTCTAAGTCTTTATAGCAACCCATTTTGGACTAAAATAGGGCGAATTAAAACTTTAATAATAAAAATTTTCTACCATTTTTTTTCCTCTCAACCCTTTAAATAAAACTCTTTAAATTCTAGGGCTAGATTCAGGTTTTTCATATATATATATCAATGGTTTAAATTGCGATATAGCGGTGTGTAGCACTTGAGCTTTTTTTGTTGCGGATCATGGTAGCGGGGGAGATTTTGGCGCAACGGCCTTGTAGCAGAAATGACAATAATTCGAGGATTTGGACGAAAACAATGCGCCCATGCCGGATATTTTGATGGCGGTGCTTGTGTTTCGGAATTTGGGGTTGTCATGCTATCAAAGAAAAAATGAAACACAATTAATCGGATGAAGAATAGAAAAAGAAAAAACAAAGAAAACATTTCATTTAGAAACATTTCATCGAACACCTTACGTGTATCGTCAATTTTCTCTAAATGATTCATTTTCTTTGTTGAATCAAACCAAATGGACAACATTTGATTGATTTTCAACTTTCTAATTAAACAAAATTATAAAATAAATCTTATAAGAAAAAATAAAAATAAAAAGAGAGGACTAGGAAAAAGGAGACAAGACTATTACTTGAAGAAGAAGTGGAGGAGGAGTAACCGTCGCTGGTCATCCGCCGCAGTCGCCGGTCAGAGAAGGGATGGGTTGAAGTCTAGGGTTTCTTTCTTTCTATTTTCGATTTATTCTCTTGCATTTTTTTTTTTTTTGCGTTTTAAGTCGTGGAGGGAGGAGATTATTTTAATGTGAAGGGTTTAATCTTTTAATTGGGTTTGGGTTCAGTTGTTATTGGATTTGGGTTTGGATTAATTAATTTACTGGGTTTGGGCCAGATATAAACTAAAAAAATAAATTAACCACTATCCAATAGCATAATTGCACTGCTTTTTTCCGCTATTAGCACCGCAATAGCGGTGCTATAGCGCCCGTAGGGCCAAAACGCTACAGCTGCTATATTTTGGTTGCGAGCTGCGTTACATAGCATATTTCCGCAATTGCGCTGCAATCGCGCGCAATTTAAAACACTGCGCAATATAAAATATATATATATATAGATTCCGAGTGCCCTAAGGAAATGATTAATCGCGTCCCCTATATTTTATTACATTAACCACATGTAGGATTCAAAGCCTAATCTTCAACTCTATTATTAAGTTAATAATATTACTGGAATTTTAAATTAAATTTTTTTTACATCCAAGACTGTTTATTTTAACATTTTGCTTTGGATCCCTTTTTAGGTATTTTTTGAAGCAATCTTTTTGCTTTTTGATCAGGGGTTTCTATTCCGTGATGAAAGCCTCCGAAAATTAAAATATAAAAACAATATTGAAAATAATTATTTATTTTATCAAGAATATATAACAATTCAAAATACTGAGCATCTTACGTGAGTCGTATATTTGTATATTTACTATTTGTAAAAAATCATTAATATCTTTCCTCGCATATTATTTTCGTAAAATATGAATTCATTTAGAAAATAAAGGATAAAGAATAATGATCATTTGAAGATCTTTTAAATAAAATGGAAAAGGAAGGTTGTGTAGATGATATTTTTATATTTACAGGGGCGGATAAATGTTTTATTAAGCGCACAATAAAAACCGACAAATGCAATATTGTATATCACGTATTTAGGAAGTCTCTCAACTCATAAAATATGGTTGAATTAAAAAAAAATTGAAAAATATCTCCATTTACACAAGTAATTATTATTATTAATAAAAATACATTTTATTAGAAAGATTTAAGTAATCTTAACATATTTTAATTATATAATAATAATTTAGTTCAATTGTAAAATGTAAGAAAATTTGAACAAAAAATTGATATAATATAATATTATGATTGAAATTTTTTAAAACCATATAGTAATAATGATTAAATATTAAAATTATAACTACTATTAGAAGCAATTGTAACATATTTAAATATATTACTTACTTAAAAACATATTTAAATATTTCAAACTTATCTAAAAAATAGTTAAATATGAAAGTTCAATTTATTTAAATAGTTAATGACATGAAGTTATACTATAGTTTTATTTTTCAAACAACAATAAATCAAACTTGTACTTACTAAATAAATCAAACTTGTACTTACTAAACAAATTTATCACTTATTAGGATCAATGGCAGATAACTCTTCATCAAACTCTTGTTTATTTATTGTATTTTACATCTATAACCCTAATAATCTCCTTATTTCTTTTTTCCATATATCAAGGGAGTCAATTATTATGCTAAAAAGACTCTAAAAAGACTCTAACTAAAATTATAAAGGGTATATAACATATTTCAGATTTTAGGGGGGGAGGGGGCCATGGGCCATGGCCCCTCAAGATTGTATGTAAGTCCGCCCTGTTTAAATGGTCACCAAAAAGTAAAAAATAGTTTTTCACAAATATAGCATTGGACGCATTAAAACGGGATGCATGATTGAACTAAAACAGAGTGCATTAAAAATTTGGTGACAAGATTTCGTTTCATGTAGTAACAAAAAAAGACAAGACATGAATACCTAACAGTCAGACAATAATCTAAATTATTAACAGTATAATTACTGTAGTTAAATTTATAATTTCATGTGCCTTCATAAAACATGATAATTCATTATTATTTTGTAGTACAATCTAATATAAACATTTCAAATTTGATTTTTAAAGTCTTTTTTTGTAAAAGTTAAATCAAATATCAATTATGTTGAGATTCAGATAATCATTTTTCAAAATATTTCAACTCTAAAGTTCAAATAAAGTGCAGATAAAAATAGTCTACGGATACCAAAATTGGGTATAAACATAACAAACTTGATTTAAAATTCACTATTTGAAAATGCTGAGTTTAATTTCCATCATTCAATTCTAATTTTGATTTGTTCATATTCAAATCATTAATTTTTTACAATATTCTACTTTATCAAGTTCAAATCAAATCTAGATAAAAAAAAGAGTCTATATATCAACAATTATTTTACTGAAATGGAGTGAACTAAAACATGAACACTAAGGGCTCGTTAGGCATCATTTTCATTTTTATGTTTTCTGTTTTTCATAAACAAAAAACTGATTTTTATTTTTTAATTTTTGTTTCCAAAAAAGCATTTGTATTTTAAAAATGGAAAGTAATGTTTTAACCATATATGTAACATGAGAACTTTAAAAAATTCTAATAAATTCAAAGTATATACAATGATAAGTTTAAAATCTCGTAGAAACTATCATTATTATTCAATGAAAAAATTATCATAATTTAAAAAAAGAAATCGAACATTCATCATTTTAATATCTTCTGTTGGGTGTGAGCTAATACGCGCACTCGTAACATACAAAATTATTTTCTCAAAAGTATTCAATAAATATATATTTAAAAGTTTATCATAAAAATAAATTCATCAAAAATGAACTCAATATAAACAAATATGAAATAAATAATTTATGAATAAATATTTGTGATTCCAATTATATTATTAAATTTCATTTTGTCTAAACTTGGAAAGAGGGAAATATCAAATATGTATATATATTCTTAGTTGTTACCATAAATAGTGAGAGATTAATCAAGCATATATAGAAGGTAACTTGCAGGTCAAGATTCAGACGACATGGGAAAAAAAAAATGAAATAACAAAAGTGGAAACCACAATTTGTTGTTTTACAAATTTCGTTTATTTTTTGGATTCAAAGCAAAAAAAATGGAAACAACATCTTCTAGCCAAACACGTTTTCATTTATTTTAGTCCAAAAAAATGAAAAACAGAAAACAAAATTGATGCCAAACGAGTCCTAAGAAAGAATTTTAATATTTAAATTTGAAATAAGATAATCATATGACACCAAACCAAACACAACAGTCAACACCCGCACATTAAGGCATTAAGCTGACCATTGTACTACTAGTCTACAACAAAATAATAAACCAAAATGCTTAAAAATAAAAGCGAAAACCGTAATTGGGAACTGGTGGCTGACTTGGATCTGCACGAAAAAAGTTAGGACTTAGCGTATTTAGGTCTTAGCTAGACGTCGTGGCTAAGTGCCGGTTTCCTTTCATTTCTGTATTCAAACTTATGCTCCAGCTAAGATCGTAAAACTTTTCTTAATTGCCTACTGTTAAAAAAAAATGAAAAAATAGAAATCAATTAAGTCAGAACTGATATGTAATATTTTATTTTATTACATTAACCACACTTAGGATTCAAAGCTTAATCTCCAACCCTATTAAGTTATTATTATTATCTAAATCTAAGAAACAAAATTTTACATCCAAGTCTATTTAGTTCCATTTAGTTTTGAGATTTTGATATAGGTCCATTCATAATTACTTTCGTTTTTTTTTTTTTTTTTTTTTGCTTCTTCTAGGGTTTCTGCTCCGTGATCCACCTCAAATGAAAGCCTCTAAATATTAAACCGCAAAAGGAGAATGACGAAAAAAAGTTATTTAATCCTAACAAAATTTATTTATTTCTTTGTCTGACTCGTATATCTGACCATTTTCTACAATTCGTGGGATGCATTGTTGAACTAAATTAGAGGCCATAAACTAAAATAGTACTACAAAAAATGTTTTTCATAAATGTACCATTGGATACTTCGAAATGGGGTAGCATTATTGTATTAAAATTGAGTACATTAATTAAAACTTTCATGAAAAGATTTCATATCATATAAAATATGTTTGTAATAATATAAGACAAACATGAACACCTAACTCTCAACAATAAGATTATAATAATAAATCCAACTTTCTTTCTTTTCGTTTTTTCTTTGTTAAAGAGAGAATTTATTTCATGTGCACCTATAAAATTTGTTCATTCTAAATATATTATTATTATTTTGTTGTAGAATTCAATGTGAACATATCAAATTTGACTTAAAACACTTTGAGAAAGTTAAATCAAATTTTCAATTATTCAAGTTCATATCTGATCTGTTCAGATAAGATTGTAATTTTTCAAAATATCTCTACTTTGTTCTTCCAAATCAAGTCTGGAAAAAGTCTCGATAGTAACACATTTTGTACTGTATAGACTATATAATTCAAACTTTAAGAAAAAATTTAAAAAATCAAATTTACAACAGATATGAACACATGGCACCTAGAGGTGACAAAAATCTAACCCGACCTGAAAAACCCAAATGATCCAAGACCCGAACGACCCGAACCCGAATGGCCCGTAACACGAACCTGAATAGCCCGTCCGATTATCCAAACCTGAATAAGCTGAGCTTGAATGTACTGAATGAATTATCACGAAACCGTTGATTTCATAATTATATGCTAATATTATATATTATTTTATTTTGCCACTATACCATTTTAAAAAGTAATCTTTTTTTTTATAATACTTGTGTATAATATTATTTTCTAAGACTTAAATATAGTTTAACAAGTGTTTATAAAACTACACTTGATAAAGCCAAGACTAATTAATACTAATTAGCATGACATAATCTCAAATGACCCAAAAATAAAATCAAACCGATAGATCTGTAATAATAATTTTACTGACCTAAAACATTTTCAATGATCCATAATACAAAACACAACAATTAGAAATAATAACCATAAATATTGAAAACATAGAATCGAATGACCCGTAACCAAACTGACCACAAACCTGAATGACCCGAAACCCGATTGACCCGAGATCCGAGACCCGAATAACCCGAAATTAATCTTTTTTTGTTAAATAAAGCAAGATAAAAAAAAATGATATATCAAAATAAATAAATAAAATAATAAGAAAAAAAGCAAAAACATAGAAAACGCATCTAATTTGAGTCGGAATATTTTATTTTATTACACTTAACCACACGTACGAATCAAATCTTAATCTCCAAACCTACAAATTATTATTATTATTACTAGAATAATAAAAAAAACAAAATTTTACAGCCAAGTCCATTTATTTTTGAGATTTTGATTTGGGTCCTTTCTTAATTATTTTTTGAAGCGCCCTTTTTGCTTCTTCTAGGGTTTCTACTCCATTATCCACCTCAAATGAAAGCCTCTGTATATTAAACTGTAAAAGAATATTGAAATAAATAATTTCTCTCATAATAAAATTTAGTTTTCAACTGAAAGATCAAAATAAAAATAATAAAATAATAATACCTGAGCGCCTTGTCTGACTCGTATATCTGTACCTTTACTATCAACTGATATAAGAGCTACATTCAACAATAAAAAAATTAAAAATTAAAATATAAAAAATGAATATATATTTCAATTAAGTAGAAAAAATAATAATAAAATTATTTTACCCGCATCATCTATTTCAACTTCAGCTGATAAAAGCTCCTTGAGAGGTTTTGAAAACATAGCATTTAATTCCTATAGTAAAGTAGGAATCATTAAATAATAAAACGGAATAAAATAATTTCATAAAATACAAACATAGTACACCTGCGCAATTAAAACCAGACTAAAAATATCATATTTACCCTTCCAAAAATCCAAAAATCCAAAAATATCAAATTTTCCTTCTAAAAATCTAAAACATGATATCAAACCATGAGCAAATTGACCAACTTACACTAACTTAACCATTTGGACATTTTTGATAATATGACATTTTGAAATTTCTGAAATGGCCAATATGAAATTTTTGATATTTTATGTTTTTGGAAGGTAAATATGAAATCCCCCCTATCAAGTTTAATAAAATGAAATTATTTGAAAGGAAAAGTTTAATAATTTATTCTGTGAAAACTAATTTAATAATAATATTATTTTAATTAGTTTTATAAGAAAGAAATGAACCTCTGAGATTTATGGCGGTGATTTTAAATGGGGATAAATGAAATTTACTAGTTAAACATTTCAAATAGACCCTTTTTGCAACACAAACTAAAATTTTTGGAGAAACTAACTTAATTTAATAATATTATTATTTTAATGTAAATATTACTTTGAGATTTTCGCCACCAATTGTGGCAATTTCAAATGGGGATGAATGAAATTTACTGGTTAGAAATTTCAAATACTCTTTGAAACACAAACTACTAAATTTTTGGAGAAACTAACTTAATATAATAATAATATTATTTTAAATTAAATATTACTTTGAGATTTTGTTATCCACCAATTGTGGCGATTCCAAATGGGGATGAATAAAATTTACTAGTTAAAAATTTCAAACAGACCCATTTTGAAACACAAACTACTAAATTTTTGGAGAAACTAACTTAATATAATAATACTATTATTTTAAATTAAATATTACTTTGAAATTTTGTTCGCCACCAATTGCGGCGATTTTAAATGGGATGGACAAACAAAATTTAATACTTAAAAACTTCAAACAGACCCTTTTTGAAACACAAACTACTAAATTTTGGAGAAAGTAACTTAATTTAATAATAATATTATTTTAATTTAAATATTACTTTGAGATTTTGTTCGCCACCAATTGCAGCGATTTTATCGGGTTGAATGGCTTCATATTCTTTCACATCAACCCAAGCTACCGTTCCAAATCCGCCTATGAAATATATATCGCTGCATTTTTCGATAAAAAATAATTATAATTATAATTATAATTATAATTATAATTATAAATTATAAGACTTAAAATACAAACAAAAAAACTGGATCAATCAGACAAGTGTCTTTTTGAATCCAGATCCATATAACTATTAAAATGGGTATTTAAGCCTCTCTCTCTCTCTCTCTCTCTAGACTAGACTCAAGGAAGCAAGGTCTATTAAATATTTTTTGTTGGTCATTAAATATTTTTGCTTGGTCATTAAATATTTTTGGGCCTACTAGACTTCAGTACCATAATTATCCTGATAATTATGTATTGACTTATCAAATTATCTAAATTTTACTAATTCTGATGTATGCAGTTATACAAGTATTAAATGACAAAAATCAAGATATAAATTTAATGAGTGAAACTATTTTATGAATAATATGCCTACGGGTTTGCTTGCAAAAAAAAAGTTTTCAGGATAGTTAAGTGAAAATATTTAAGATTTTGCCAATTAAATTTTAATTTTTGTAACTTTTTTTTTTTCTTTTTTGCAAATTTTGTCGATAAAATGGTGAAAATGGAGAATCTATTTCCCACATTTCATCAAACAAGTGAGAAGAAAAAACATTCTATATGAAGTAGACTACTTTGTATATCATTATATACCTTGCTATATATAAGAACAAAATGGTATATCCATATATAAGAAACAGTACATAGATAATTTATATTGCATACCGATTTTGCATAAATACTCTCAAGAAAGCCACGAATATTATATTGATAGTTTAGATTTGAAAATATAAAAAAGACGTGGAAATATACTTATTTTGAAATTCACTGCTAACATGCTTGATATATTAATATCAGAATTTACAAAAGCGACCCTCATAAATTTAATACTTATGAAAATAAAAATAAAAATAAAAATAAAAATAAATACCTAAGATTGCGTTTAAGATTTGGTTTGGGTAAAAATATATATGAAGTGATGGATCATTTTAGTTCAGTGTTTTAAGTATAGTTGAAAAGAAAAAAATAATATTTTATTGATAATTCTGGAAGTTACAAAACCGACCTTTTATAAATTTAATAATAATGAAAATAATAAAAATAATTACCTAATATTTTGCATGCGGTAATAATAAAAATTGCCCCATTGTTGTGAAGCCCACTGTTGATGCTTCGCTATGTATTGTTGACGCGCCCAATCCTATTTTACAAAAATAAATAATAATAATAATAATAATAATAATAATAATAATAATAATAATAATAATAATAATAATAATAATAATAATAATAATAATAATAATAATAATAATAATAATAATAATAATAATAATAATAATAATAATAATAATAATAATAATAATAATAATAATAATAATAATAATAATAATAATAATAATAATAATAATAATAATAATAATAATAATAATAATAATAATAATAATAATAATAATAATAATAATAATAATAATAATAATAATAATAATAATAATAATAATAATAATAATAATAATAATAATAATAATAATAATAATAATAATAATAATAATAATAATAATAATAATAATAATAATAATAAATAAATAAATGAAAAAAAAATAAAAATAATCAAGATACATTGCATGAATACAATTTCCTTCTACTTGATTGATGAAAAAAACATGAAGATAAGTTCATACATTATTTTTTGAGAGGTACGTAAGAAATTTTGATATAAAATATTACCAGGAAATGCAAAAAAGAAAGGGTGAAACAATAAGTACTCAATTTTAATTTCAAAATGATGTTTGGTACAAAAATGTATCTAATGAGGAGTGAATTGAAAATCAGGTTGTACTTTGCTATTGTACCTTTTTCTTTTTTATTTATTAATTTTACCTGATTTTGATTTGTCCCATTTTAGGGGAAAATTGTAATCCACTTATGTATTTCGATTTCTTAAACTAATGAAAACCCGCCATATTTTTACTCAAAAAAAAATATTACTAGGAAATGCATACAAAATATCCAGAGTTAATGAAAGAATTAAAAAAATGATTAATTCATTGTAAATATATTTTTAATTCAAAGAAAAACAATCAAGATGCGTTGCGTCAATACATAATTTATCTACATGATTGACAAAAAAGCATGAAAATAACTTCATATATATTGATTTTTCAATTGCCATAAAGTATTATTAGGAAATGCATACAAAATACAAAAAAATAATTATTTAACAAAATAAAAAATATATTTTTTAAATAATCAAAATTACTTGTTGTTCAGCTGGAAGAGGCACAATATCTCCGAATATCGTGACGCGTGCATTTGACAATCCGCTCCATCCAGGGATCTAATTGTAAATATAAATCAAATATTGAAGTTTTACAGGGACCTTTTTGTAAATAAATGAAAAGGAATAAATAGTTTAATTTATTACCTGTACGACAAGTGTGCATCTTGGGTCTGCTAGTAAATTTCTCGTGTGTATAGCTAAGGGCGAAAGTGAAAATATTGGATCTAGCAAAAAAAATATTATAAAATATATATCAGATTAAAATAAGATATAAAAATAATATGGCCACACAGACAGAATTACAAGGTGTACAAATGCAAATACACAGAAAAAAGGGGGAAATTCATATATATCCTTCACAAATTTGAAAATTATCATATTTAACCTTTCAAAACTGCAAATATCATATTTATCCTTCAAATTATTAAATATATTATATTTACCCATCTAAAATATCGAATATATCAAGTTTGCTCAAGCAACTAGTTCAATTTAAAATCAGATTTCAGCGCTAACTATTTACTTGCACAAATTTGATATTTTTGATGGCAAAATACGATACATTTAACATTTCGAAGAGTAAGTAAACTTGAGATTTACAGTTTTTGATGGTCAAATAATATGATACTTTTTCTAGGGTTTAAATGTAAAATTAGCAAAATAAATAAATAAATAATAAAAAACTAACGGCCCATTGAATCAGGGGCAAAATCGACAAGTGACCCAAACGGGTAGCCGGCTCTCCTATGGTGCATTTTTGACATCACAGTGCATAAATGCGCAAATCTTGCCTAATATAAAATAAAATAATAAAAATGATTAGAAAAGTAACATGTTATGTGAAAAATGGTAATTAAGAACTCGAGTCAAGTTCTTGCTTTGCCTTTGATTTAAGTATCTAAATACAAGGGGGGATTTCATATTTACCCTTCTAAAAACACTAAATATCATATTTACCCTTCTAAAACTCTAAATATCATATTTACCCTTCTAAATTCTAAATATATCATATTTATCCATCTGAAACTAAGAAAATATCAAATTTGCCCAAATCATTAACTTCCCGTTAAATATATGATATTAAGTCAACAAATTTAAATTTATGTGACTAAAATGCCCTTCTCTCTCATCTTCTTCAAAGACATTATAATTTGAACACAATTTACCCTAACACGACGGTACTGTAGTGTTTTTCCATTTTATACACTGTTTTCTCATTTTATATACTGTTTTAACATTTAATATACTATTATTTATTCTTTGCGTATTTTTTATTTTTTTACTTTTATATACTGTTTTCCCATTTTATATATTGTTTTTTCCCATTTTATGTGTATAATGTTATTAGAAAATAAATTATATATAATGTTATGTATATATTGTTATTAAAAAATAAATTATATATATTGTTATTGGATCCGTCGTGTACAGTTAGTTATGCTACAGTGCCATTACAAAAAACTTGAAATACCATATTTGCCATTACAAAATCTTAAAATATCATATTTGCCATTCTGAAATATAAAATCTATCAAAGTTATCCAAAACTTAAAACCATCTATTTTTTCCGTTAAAACTAACGGTCCGGTCCTATAATTACCATTATACCCCTAAACTTATTTTATAAATTAATTTTTATATTAAATGTTGATTTGATGAGATTATTTCTAGTTTATCTCCGTAAAATATATTTAAAAGAAGAATCAATCTATTATTATTCCAATTGATTTATGATAAAATTATTTCTGAAGAGAAAACTTGAACAAGAGGAATATGTTATCATTATAAATAAACTAATGTTATGAGAGAAAGATCGTGAAAAGACAGAAAGGAGATTTAGGTTGAAGAGATAATATGATTATTTGCTAGTGAAAGAGAAACAAGAGGACATTTTAGTCATATTAAATAAAACTTAATGGAAAGTTAACAATTTTGGATATATTTGATATTCTTGAAGTTTGAAAGGATAAATTTGATAATTTTTGTGTTTCTAGTTTTTGTAATGGCAAATATGATACTTTAAAGTTTTTGTAATAGCAAATATGATATTTTAATTTTTGTAATGGCAAATATGATATTTTAATTTTTGTAATGGCAAATATGATATTTTGAGTTTTTGTAATGGCAAATATGATATTCTCCCTAATAATAACAAGGGCATAAATGAAATTATTACCTGTTCCATCAAATTCCGTACAGCTAAAGCAGGAGGCGGCAAATCATGCGCAGACGTGGCGCTCTGTACACCACCAGAAATCGGAGTTCTAAACAAGCCGGCTCGTGACCCGCTCGACCCGTTTGCCGCTTCATGGTTGGTCTTTACAGATGATTCCTCAAGAGATGAAAATGTATAGTCATTTAGCGTTTGTAATTTCTGTTATGAACAAATAATGAGGAAATAAATGGGGGTATTAATGGATAATTTTATCAGGTTCGGTAATTATTGGCGGAAAATAGTTAAAAAATTGGGAGATTTTGAAGTAATGAAGTGAAAGTATGAGAAAATAAGAAGGATTAAATATAAATTGCGTCAATTTGAAGTAAAAAGGTACGAAATTTCACAAAAAGAAAGGGCAATTCATACGTGAAAAAACCACTTCAATTCAAACCCATTTAAACAAACAATTTAACTCAAATCGAATTTCAGAACAATGATACCTCAATCAAAGGCACCCCAACATCCTTATTAACCCCCTCTTCTCCTCCACTGGAGGCCCCATTTGGAGCCGCTTTAATAAAACTCCCTTTGCATCTAAACCCCCTCTTTTCGCACAGAGAAATCGTCAGGACGCTCGATTTCTCCCCGTTTTTGAACAAGATGTAGTTGAAGCTCGGAGGCTTGGGCGTGAAGAAGCGGTTCGAGCATGGTTCGGAGAGAAAAGAAGAACACGATAGAGCCTCCATTGGAGAAGAGAAGAAGAGAGGAGGAGGAGGAGAGTGAATGAATGGGGTTTTGGAGGAGAGACTGAATGAATGAATGAATGTGAGTATATCTGAATGAGTGTGAGTGAGGGACCCACAAGTCAGTGACTTAAATATTACAGAATTTCAGTCTTTATTCTTGCCCAGGGACTGGAGTGTGGGACCCACTAGTCAGTGAATGTTAATTATTTTTGCTGTTTATTATTGCCGAGGGCTGGAGTTATGGACCCACTAGTCAGTGAGAGTTAATTATTTCTTCTGAATTTCCATTTTTATTATTGCCGACGACTGGAAAAGTGTGGGACCCACTAGTCAGTGAAGGTTAATTATTTTTTCTGAATTTCCATTTTTATTATTGCCGAGGACTGGGGTTTGGGAGGAGAGAATGAATGTGAGTGTATATCTGAATGAGTGTGAGTGGAGTGTGGGACCCAGTAGTCAGTGACTGTTAGTGATTTTATTAAGGGAACTTTGCTTATGTTATGCTGAAAAAAGTTCAAACAACGAGACCCTGCATGAGTTTTGACTGTTAAGTTTGTGTCGTGTTCTAACGACACGGCGATACGACGAATCTCAAATTTATCATGACACAATACATTTTATATATATATTATTTTTATGGATAAAATATATGATTGATAATTTTATTTTATTTTAAAGGATTATACATAATATTTTTATCTTATAATTAGAAAATTATACGTAATATTTTTTGAAGTTGTATTTTTATACGTGCATATAAGATATTTGACGTTTTACATGTTTGTGTATGGAAACTTGACACTAAATAATTAAAATTCACTTTAAATGTGTAGTCTCATAATTACTGGAATAGAAAAGTGAGATGAATTAGTCTCTAAAATACGAGAATGATGAAATAGTGCAATAATTGCGCTAACAAGTCCAATGTACGTGTCTGAGAAGTGTCATGTCGATTTTTAATAATACAATATTTGACACGCCACGTGGTGTGTCCGAAACGTTTTTTAGAAGTGTCCGAGGAGCGCCGTGTCCAACACGGTATCCGACACGGACATGGCCGGGTTTTTGAAATGTCTGCGCAACATAGCTGCTAAGAAATTTTCTTTAGGGAATTTGCAAAACGGTTCTTAGATGATTATGCGGAAAAAATTGCAAACAAAACCCAGCATGATTGCAAATTGCAAACAAAATACTTAATGAGCGTGTCTGTGTGAGTGGAGTGTGGGACCCACTAGTCAGTCATAATACAAGATTTTTCTCAAGGGAATTTGCAAATTGCATGAAGACTCTTATATTATGCTGAAATTGCATAATAAGCACTATAGACTATATTTTGGAAAGAGTCCTTCTATTTAGCCTCATAGATGCCTTCATTTGTGTGGTTGTGACCTTATATGAGAGCAACATACAACTGATCACCACTTGTAATCAGCTTGAAACTGGTTTGGGGCTTTTTGATGGTTTTATAAGTTGTCAGTTTTCGAAAAATGTGATCCATTATCAATTATGCCAAATTACCAGTGAAATCCTGCAAAAAAAATTTCAATTTTTTTCAAATCGCCAGATCACCCAATTACCACCAATAATTACTAATTAGGCGAAATCCCGTCCATTTATTTTCAAAAAAATTTAGATTGAACTATCATATAAAAGCCATTTCTCTCTCTCTCTCTCTCTCTCTATTTCTAAAAATCATTTTCTGGAGAAAAAAAATCCTAGCTTTTGCCTCCACCATGAAATACGCCACCGGAGAGAAAGCAAGCGTTGATTGACGACTCGCCGGTGACCTTCCAATGGCCGACCATCATGAATACTTCCTACTGGTAATTGGCAGCGTCTATATCTCATTTTTTGAGTTTTTTCTCCTACTATGGTCTGATTTATTAGATTTAGCGTTGTTTTTATGTGGTGATTTTTTATGACAATTTTTTTTACGACTATATATCTTTTTGAGAGTAGTTTTGTGATTTTAGAAGTCTTTGGAATGAATGACTCTCTTCATTTTATTTTTCTTTTTTTTTTTCCATTTTTTTTTCTGATTTAGTGATGAGCTCTTTCATGGAGAATAATTTTGTCCTTATTATTTTTCTATTTATTTTAACTGTATTTTTTAATTTTTACTTTTATTTCAATTTATTTCTATTATTTACTTTTTATAATTATTTCCTTCTTAGAGGAATTATCAGTAGTAAGTACTCAAAATCCATCGGTAATTTAACTAAATCCAGTCAATTTTGTTAATAAAAAGATTTTTCACTAATTATTTGATTTTAATATAAATTATATGATTTTCAGGAATTATTATAAGGAGAAGATTTTTTTCTTATATATTTCTAGTTGTTATTTTATTTTATTTTATTTTTTATGCTTTAGTTTCTTCTTTTCTTGCATTATTTATTTTATTTTTCTTCTTTTTTATGTATGATATCTCCAATTATCGGTAGTAATTGAAGCAGACCCAGTAACTTTTTTCTATGTTTTATTTTTTCTATTCTCAATTTTTTTTGTCTTTTATTGATATTTTTATGTTTTTTCCAATATATTAGTTGTTATTTTATTTCCTTTTTTTTATGTTTTATTTTCTTCTTTTCTTGCATTATTTATTTTATTTTTCTTCTTTTTTATTTCCGCTATCACCAATTACAAGTAGTAACTGAAACATATCTAGTAACTTTTTTCCTATTTCTAGTGTTGTTATTATTTTTTATATTTTTCAGTTTTAAATATTTTTTGGTTTTATTATTTTTTCTAATTTTCTTCTTTTTTTCTCAATGTTATTTTTTTATTAATATATATTGAAATTTATTTATGAAAATGATGTTTCTAATAGTTATTTGATACTTATATAAATTATTTGATTTTCGGGAATGAATACAAGGAGAAGATTTGGATGTTCGTATAAATTAGCTCATGTAATATTGGTTGTATGAGAGTTTTATTTTCGTGACTAATGTATTTGTGGAAAATGAATGTAAATTGTATTAATTTTATTTTTGTTTCTTTCTTAATTATTTTGAATGTAAAGTGTATGAATTTTTTATCAAGCAAATAATAAATTATGATTTGTTTTATTTTGTGCATAGTTGGTATTTTATTGGTGTTATTAATTAAAATAATAAATAATAATTAGTAATATTTATTATTATTTTCTATTAAATTTATGTGACTGTAGTGATTACCACCAATAATCTATAATATCCGAAATTAAATAATGCATAATTGTATATTTATCTAAAAAAAAATTAAATTAATTCTTTGCATTAGTTGAGGACATGATTTTTGATAGAAAAATGTCAGGTAATCATGATATATTTTTATTATAAAGAAATTCATTGAAAAACTCAAAAATCACCTAAATATTAGCCGTACTACTTTTTTTTTATTAATACATATCAGTAGACAAAACCACATGTTGACTCCATTTATCAGTGGACAAAATCAAGTTCAGAACAACGATACCTCAATCAAAGGAACCCCCACATTCTTCGAAACCCCATCTTCGGCTCCTCCATTTGGAACCGCCTTGATTCAACTTGATCCTCTGCATCTAAACCCCCTCTTTTCGCACAAAGAGATGGTCAGGACGCTCGATTTCTCCCCGTTTTTGAACAACAAATACGAAAAATTCGGAAGTTTGGGTACGTTGAGACGGTTCGGGCATGGTTCGGTGAGGAAAGAGGAAGATAGAGCCTCCATTAGAGGGAAGAAGAAGGAGAAAGAGAATGAATGGGGTTTTGGACGAGAGAGTGAAGGAATGAATGGGAGTGTATATCTGAATGAGTGTGAGTGGAGTGTGGAACCCGTTAGTGACTGTTGGAGATTTTATCAAGGGGATTTTCTTATAGGGAAATTCTTCAAAACCCTTCTAATTTTTTTGGATATTATCAAAAACCTCCTAACTTTTTAGATTCCTTCAAATACCCCCTATAAAATGGGTTGAATTTTTTTTTTGACCCCTATGATGTTATGTTTAACTTTTCCATCCAAAATATTTCTTAATTGGTCAAAATGCCCTTACATTATTATTTTCAAATTTTATTTTATCCAATTAAAAATAATAAATGAATGAAAAATAATATTTTGTAATATAATATTTCATGATATTATTTTAAAGATATTTTATAATATCAGTTTTTGATGCATTAATTCATTTTATGATATTATATTACATAATATAGTTTATTATTATATAATTTATAATTTTATATTGCATAAAATATTATTTTCTTCTCTACTATTTATATAAGTTTATTCATATTTTAGTTCTCATTTAATATTAATAGTTGATGTAAAATATATTTATTGAATAAAATTAAATATAAAAATAATTATATAAGGGCATTTTGGTCCATTAAAAAGTTTAATGGATGGAAAAGTTAAAGTTAACTCCATTGGGGGTTAAAAAAAATTCAATTCACTTTATAGGGGTTTTTTGAAGAATTTGAAAAGATAGGGATTTTTTGATAAATTCTAGAAAAGTTAGGGGGTTTTTGAAGAATTTCCCTTTCTTATATTATGCTGAAAAAAGTGCTGACAACACCCTGCGTGACTGGAAATTGCAAACAAAATCCCGAATGAGTTTGACCGGAAATTATTTTATGAGGTATCAAAAGATAAAAGAAAAACTTTACCATGAGTTAGATTTAGCATTGATCAAATTATATACAAATATATATGTGAATCATGAGAAATAGTAAATAAAATTTGTACACAATCATGAATACAACGGTTATAATGACCTATATATAGGGCATTAGTTTCTTTATATGGAATTAGATAATAAATAAATGTTGAGAAAGATACAAATTTTAGGTATGGTAACTCTTTTTTATTTTGTGTGACTAAATGTAAAATGACATTTTGATCATTGCATCACCTTAATGGTGTATCTACAAATAAAAGTGAATGAAATTACCATAAAAAAACAATAATTTTGATAATAACGTCACAATATGATTTTTAGTATAATCACTATTATTATAATATCATTATATGATTATCACAATAGAATGTATTATAATTAGATATTTCTTACATGCAATTTACATTTTGTTGAGCTTCAAATTATGAACACTTTCACTTTTGTCTTTATTTAGTTTTTATAAGTTTTTAAGTTTTTATTTTAATAATATATAATAATATAAAGAACTATTCTTAATTATATTTATTTACTCCCACAAAATAAAAATATAATATTTAAATAAACTATATTAAGTGCATTCCGAAGCGGAGTGAGCATCGCACTAGTTTTCAATAGTGAGGAGTTGTTTTTAAAATTTAGGTATAATATAGGGACTTTGTGTAAATTTTCAATGAGGGTGGGACCAAAAGTCAGGATTTGAAATCCAGATTGTTATATAACTGAGATTTGAGTTCCAGGATTTGTGCGTTAAATTGAGATTTGAAATCTCGGATTTGTATATAATGAGAATTTGAAATCTCGGATTATATGTATGATTATATTTATTTCTCTATGAAATATAGGATTTAATATGATTATTGGGATTGAAAAGTGGGCTAACAAGGATTTAAAATATGTATTTGAGTCCATTGGGTTTTACTCTTGTATGAATGATTGGTGAGTTATGGCATCACTCAATTATTGGGCTTTACTATTTGGATATTAAAAGAAAGGAAAATTTAAATCACCACGTAATTTGTATATATTGTTTTTTCGTTTTTCAATATATTTTTTTCTATATGCTGTTTTTACGATTTTTGGTATACTTTTCTTTTTTTATCAATTATTTACTTTTGAAATTTGTATATATTAGTTTACCTTTTTTTAATATATTATTTGTTTTCTATATATTGTTTTCATTATTTACGCATAAACTGTTTATAAAAAATGAATTATATTTACTATTTTTTCAATTTTATACATTATTTTTTAACTATATATATTGTCGTCGTGACATCATGACGGAAACCCCATCGTAATATATCAGGTCCCTAAAAGACACTCCTACCTTAGACTTTTCATTTTACAATAAGTATAACATTTGAAATATTCAAAATGCCTCTAATGTTAAGTTTTTAGTTTAAAAACTCCTCCTTATGCAGGTAATATACTATTTTTTTTTAAGAAAAACTATCTTACTATCGTTTAGTGGGATTTTCAAACAAAAGTTAAATTCAAATAATTTTTCAGTATTTTAAAAGTCATGGAGTTTTTGGAAAATGAAAAAATAGGGGCTTACCTTTCTGTTTTTTGTTTTCTAGAAACGAATAACAATTTTCGCTTATTTTTTTTAAACTAATTATTTTTTTAATTAATAATAAATTCTCATGTTAAGTGTGAGATTAATTTTAACGTTTCAAAATATATCATTTTTTATAAATTTGATATAATATAGTTAAAAAAAACCTTTTATTTTTAGGGAAAATTTCATATTTGCCATTCGAAAAACTTAAAATATCATATTTGCCATTGTAAAATTTAAAATATCATATTTGTCATTACAAAAACTTTAAAATATCATATTTGCCATTGTAAAAACTTAAAATATCATATTTGCTATTAGAAAAACTTAAAATATCATACTTGCCATTACAAAACACAAAATTTATCAAAATTACCCTATTAAAACTTCAAGAATACCAGATATATCCAAAACCGTTAACTTTCCGTTAAGTTTTATTCAATATGACCAAAATGTCATTTTATTTTTTCTTCACAAGCAAATATACATACTATCTTTTTGACCTAAACTCTCATCCCTATTTTCACACATTCTTCTCACACCATTATTTTAACCATAAAGATATTATATTCTCCTTGTTCACTTTTTCTCTTCAAAAATAATTATTTCAAAACTCTATGGAGATGGAAAGTTGATTATTCTTCGAATATATATTTTTTTCTCATATTAAATTCTGAATTTATATTACAAAATTGAAAAAAATCTTTGTTTGTATATTTGGATCTAAATCTTGAAGAGAGGGGGAGATAAATTTGGAATAACTCAATCAAATCAACGGTAAGTATAATTTACTTGATGAAATATATTTAAGGGTAAAATAGTAATTACAATAATGGATCATTAGTTTTAACGGAAAAAGATGGATGGTTTCAAGTTTTGGATAAATTTGATAGATTTTAAATTTTGGAATGACAAATATAATATTTTAAGTTTTGTAATGGCAAATATGATATTTTGAAGTTTTTGGCAAATATGATATTTTGATTTTCATAATGGTAAATATGATATTTTGAGTTTTTGTAATGGCAAATATGAAATTATCCCTTATTTTTACTTAATTAAATTAGAAACTTTCTACATGACTGCATCTACCTCTACTTCCACAATTATACTTGGGAAATTTACAAAAAATCCCCTATCTTTTCTGAATATTACAAATAACCCCCTGTATTTTCGTTTATTACAAAAAACCCCTGTCAGAAGAAGTTTTCTTTCAAATACCCCCCTACATCACTATTCCATCCATTCCAAAATTAATTTTTTTAAAAATGACTAAAACGCCCTTATGTATATTGAATATATTTAATTAACAAATTTATTAAATAAACAAACAAAATAAATTAAATAAAAATAAGTAAAAAAATAAAATAAATAAAAATTGTTAAACACATAAAAAATAATTCATTAAAAAATAAAATTCATTAAAAAGAAATAAAACTAATTAAAATAAATAAATTAAAAAAATTAAAAAAATAAAAAGAATTAAAAAGAAAAGGTTAATAAAATAATTAAAGAGTTAAAAATAAAAAAGTAAAAAATAACTCAATAACAATTAATTAATATAAAAAAAATATACATATTTAAAAATCTAGAAATAATTAAACAAAATATAATAATTAAATAAATAAATAAAAATTAAGTAAAGATAGAAATAAAATAATAAAATTATTATTAATGTTATAAAATAAGGAAATTTACAAAATAACACACTAACTTATTTGAATATTATAAAATACAAAAAAAAAATTTAAAATTTAAAAATTTTAAAAATAAAAAAATTAAAATTTAAAATAATAGAAGAAAAATAAATTTTTAAAAATAGTAATAATAATCGACACACACAACTCTATTTATTATAATATAGTATAAGTGTCTAGTGCATTAACCGGTATAATCCAACATTCAGGTCCATACATATTGTCCTGAAAAGCCCAACCAAGTTTAAGTCTTTTTCAGGACAATATGGTGTTGACTTCGAATGTTGCACTGACTGCCGCTTAATGCACTAGGCACTTATACTGTGTTATAATAAATAGAGTTGTGTGTGTCGATAATTATTACTATTTTTAAAAATTGATTTTTCTTCTATTATTTTATTTTATTTTTTTAATTTTTTTTGTATTTTATAATATTCAACTAAGTTAGGGGGTTATTTTGTAAATTTCCCTATTTTATAACATTAATTATAATTTTATAATTTTATTTTTTATCTTTACTTCATTTTTATTTATTTATTTAATTATTATATTTTGTTTCATTTTTTCTAGATTTTTAATTATGTATATTTTGTTTATTTTAATTAATTGTTATTGAGTTATTTTTTACTTTTTTTTATTTTTAACTATTTTATTATTTTATTTTTTAACCTTTTATTTTTAATTATTTTTATTTTTTAATTAGTTTTATTTCTTTTTAATGAATTGTTTTTTATGTGTTTAACAATTTTTATTTAATTTATTTTGTTTGTTTATTTAATTAATTTGTTAATTAAATAATACATGAGGGTATTTTAGTCATTTTAAAAATAATTAACTTTGGATGGATGGAATAGTGATGTAGGGGGTATTTGAAAAAAAAATTCTTCCGACAGGGGGTTATTTGTAATAAACGAAACTATAGGAGGTTATTTGTAATATTCAGAAAAGATAGGGGTTTTTTTGTAAATTTCCCATTATACTTCACCTCTGTGGTATCAAAATTCAATTTTGCAAGAATGCATTTTTTCCCTTTCTTTAATTAGTTCGAAATTTTTATTATCAAGTTGGTGCAAACTGAAAATTAATTAACATGGGATTCCTGCGTAGCCAATGAAAGGAATGTTGAAAATAAATCATCAGAACACATGCTTCAATGTCTGCAAGCTGTGATTGACTAACTAATAAACCTAATTTTTGCATAAAAAACTTAATAAATCCTATTTTTAATGTAGAAAAGAGAAGCAAAATCAGACAATTTAACCCTCTTATAGAAATCTTGCAACTTGGACGTCAAACATCTAACTACCAACTACCACATAGTTAAATAAGTCAATGATAGCCAGTCCTGTGCTACGTGGACCCAAAGGGAAAAACAATTGAGGCCTATTTATGTAAAAATAATAATGTAGCAAATTAAATATAAAAATGTTAAAAAAAAAAGGATAATTATGCTATAAGTTGATAAAAATTATATAACACTACAATGACTCGTAATTATTTAAAATTCACTATTTTCGAATTTTTAGTTTGACAAACAGACAATCTGTTCATCTGATGTGCAGTAATTTTAATTAAATTGACAGGTTCATATGCGATCCATATGCTAATATTATTTTAATACGACATGTATTTGCCTTTTTTGGAAAACAAAAGTTAGAAGGAAATAATACTTCAATTTCCAAGTAGATAGAGTAAATATAGTGATTTTTTTTCATTTTCTTTCGAAGCCAACGACTTTAAATGGAGATATAAATGTAAAATAAAAATTTCATATGTTAACTTTCTTGTAATTTAGTGAAAAAAAATGTGGGCTCCTGGCTTGTATCTTAATTTGTTTTGTTTAATATTATAGATATAATTATGTATAGGTATTTAATTATTTATACATAATATTGAGGCCCTAAAATTTGAGGTCCAAAGCAAGTGCAAGTGGAGAAGTGCTTGACTTGCCTACTCCAAGTGCCGTCTCTGTCAATGACATGACATTAGAACAGCCAACTGTACTATTTAATTTACATATATATTAAATTAATAGTCCAAAATATTAAAGTGAAGTTATTGTTAGGGTAATGGGAGAATGTGGACGTAGAAAAAGAAAATCTACGAGAGAAATAACTAGAGAATAAGAAAGAAATCGTTTATTCAATTGAGAGACTACATTGTAAGAATTGGGATACTATTACAATAGTTAAATGACTCTTTATATAGGAGAGAGCCATGACTAATTACCAAAATAAATTGCCTAAATTAAAGATATAATTACCTAATATACAATGTAAGGATGGAAACAATCCACCTCCTTCCATTGCCTAAATATTCCCTAAATATTTATTTCTATACCCTAAATATTTCCTAAACAACAATATCAAAAAGGAAAGAGATTATTGAGAGATTTAGAGTCATACATAACAATCTCCACCTTGACTCAAAATCTCACTCATGACTCAAAGTCGCAATAACAACATTCCAAAATGAGCTCCACCTTAATACAGCAATTTACTTTGCTTTGCCGCTCCACATGAGGCCATCTCCTTGTACCGAGAACTCACAAGACTCCAATTCGTTGACTGCAACCAAGCATACACAAAATTGAAGTATCCATACCCCATAGGATATCCAACACGTTCCCTTACCAAAGCATCTTCCCGGCTCGCCTTAACCGATGCATCATCGTCAAAATCACAATGCTCCAAGTTACGTCGAGTAATTTCACCTTGTTCATCGGGAATAGCAAACTCTACCTTCTTCGTGATTGTCTCACCATCCTCAAAAGCCGGATCAGACAATCGCTCCCTTACCCGTAACATAACTGGATCAAAAGTCACGTCTCTCAAAACAAGTAGTTCCGCAACCGGACACCACAAATTATATGCCTTCACACCTGAAGCATATCCTAAGAAGAACGGGATATCCAAATACCACCAAGCAGTATTAAAATGGTTTCTGTCCAGAACTCCTCGCCCGAGTCCGCCCCAAAAATATGCACCAAGTCTTCTCGAGTAGTTTCCAATCAGCCACGCCATTATGTTGTCGAGAGCGAACAACCATGCAATGCTGAACAATCCTTATAAAAGGATCACAAATTTGTCCCCACAAATCCAAAAAGATATCTTCCAACATTTTCTTCGTGCGATGAATAACTGTACTAGAGCTGAGTCTCCTCCGTTTATCACAAACGGAATATTCACAACTCATACTTTCTGGTATTCTGGCCACACAGTAAATCCCTCGTGCTCAAAACTGTCACCCCGCATCCAATCGTAAACCATGACCTTCTAACTGAGACAGAGAAGCTGACGACGAATGAGCCTAAAACTGCGTCAACTTCCCAAAATAACTTTCCGGTACTCTGGACTTCCAGAATATAACACACCGATATTCTGGCCACACAGTAGATCCCTCGTACTCAAAATTGTCACCCCGCATATAATCATAAATTCTGACCTTCTAACTTCTTCCGTGCGCCAACTGATGTAGCCTCCATGAAAATTTCTTCAAGAGTCGAGTTGCTTAAATAAAACTGAATTGTCGAAAGGGCTTTATCATCCATCATCTCCCCAACATCGCCCTTCATCTCCTTCGGTCGCCCAAAATTCGTCATGCTATCATATTTCTCAGTATCAGATTTAGTCGACATAACCGCACTTGAATTCATGATAGAACAAGACGGTATACTTGATTTATGGAAGCACAAAGATTGTCGTAACATAGCTCTGGTACCAATTTGTTAGGGTAATGGGGAAAATATTGATGTAGAGAAAGAAAACCCATGAGAGAAATAACTAGAGAAGAAGAGAGAAATCGTATAATCAATTGAGAGACTACATTGTAAGAATTGGGATACTATTACAATAGTTAAATGACTCTTTATATAGGAGAGAGCCATGACTAATTACCAAAATAAATCGCCTAAATTAAAGATATAATTACCTAATATACAATGTAAGGATGGAAACAATCAAACTCCTTCCATTGCCTAAATTCCCTAAATATTTATTTCTATACCCTAAATATTTCCTAAACAACAATTCCAAAAAGGAAAGAGATTATTGAGAGATTTAGAGTCATACAGAACAGTTATACTAACAACAATTATATCACTGAAAAACTATAAATTAGTTGTCATTCAAAGTCGAACTGGGGGTAATCAACTTGAGTATATATAATATATTGTTGGTTAACGTTCAAAAAAATTTAATATAAGTTGTACATACTATATATCATTATTATCACTCAAAATATATAAAATAATTTTGTGAAACTAATCAACCTGAAATGCATACAATATATTATTGACAATATTGCACAAAAGCCCCTAAAATTCTTATCTTCATAAGATCTTCCAAACAAGGACGGAGCCACAAATTTTTGATAGAGGGGGCCAAAATTTTAGTTATTTTACCATGCTTTAAACCTACTTGTAATATCAAAATTAATTTCTTTATTGTATATATTAGTAAGAAAAATTTAATACAATCGTAATAAAACAATGAATATTGCATGCATATGTGATGTTTATCAAAGAAAAATGTGTTTATTTACAACAATACATATTGTTTATCTAGAAATTATTGCATCCTAAGAATGAAACTTTTATTTTGAAAAAGAAATATTGCGTGTTCACAAATTAAATATTTTAACATATTAATGTGTATTGTATGTTTAAAGAGATAATAATATCTGAAATATAAATATTATATATATTTGTACACAACCTATTCCAAAAACAAACTTAGAATGCAAAAACATAATATTAGCCATCAATAAGATTTGTGCACATAGGTGATAGTGTATTATTTCTCAAGTTATAAGTAAATTATTAATGTTTTTGGGTCAGGTAACATTATTGATTCATTGTTACTAAATATATGAATTGTTTGAGTAGAGAGTACGTCGTACTTATTTGAAATTTTAATAGCTAGTTACATGATTTTATTCAAAGGAAAAATTCAAGTATGATTATAGTCTCTTCAAGCATGCATTTATAGCATAAAGGTTGGTACACTTGGAACATAATTTATTGTGTAAATTTATTTACTGAAGACAATATTTAGTTGTCATATTATATAAAGAGTGTATTAACTAAAAAACACCAAGCATAGAGGGGCTAAGGCCCTCCTTGCCCCCCTTATCTCCTCCATGCTTCCAAAGGTCCACACAGAGCTAGAAGCACCTCCAAATAATACACAACCACACATGACACATAAATTGACTAAAAATGAAACCAAAGAGCTTTAACTAGCTACTGTACAAAACACAACTAAAAAGGTTAACAGACAAACATTTTTTGGAGCTATATATATAAAGCATCAAATGAGTCCGCTTCATCCCATTACTATATTACGACTAGCTAGTTACTCACCAAAGAGTAAAGAGTCTGCAATTAAAGAGAAATGGAGACCTCCAGTTCTTTCGACGCGATAGTAATCGGAGCGGGAATAATGGGAAGTTGCACTGCTTACCACCTCTCAAAACTCAAACAAAAAACCCTTCTGCTCGAGCGATTCGATTTCCTTCATTCGTTGGGTTCATCCCACGGTCATTCTCGCACGACCCGCTCAACCTATCCTGAACCCTTTTACCCACCTTTGGTTTCTCTCTCTTACTCTCTCTTTCTCTCAGCTCAAACCGAGTCGGGCTACACGGTTCTCACTCCTACGACTCAGCTCGATATTGGTCTGGAATCTGATTTGAGTTTGAAGGCTTGTGTTGAGAATTGTAGAGAGTATGAGTTGTTGAGCAAGGAGAAGCTGAAGGAGAAGTTTTCCGGTGCATTCAACCTGCCGAATGTTGGATGGACGGCTGTCGAGACGCCACTTGGTGGTAAGTGAAAATGAAACTACTAATAGAAATCTCTATGATTTTTGTAGTTGATGATCGATTACTAAATTAAAATCTCATTGTAGGTGTAATTAACCCTACAAAAGCGGTTGCCATGTTTCAATCTCTAGCCGCCCGAAACGGCACAATTCTCAAAGACCACATTGAAGTAACTGACATCAAGAAAGAAGAAAAGGGTGTCCATGTAATTACTGCTAATAACGAGGTCTTTTTCGCAAAAAAAGTGATAATAACCGCTGGTGCGTGGATTCCCAAGTTGGTTAAGTCAATTAACGGAGTAGAACTCCCTATACAACCTCTCCATTGCTTAATTTGTTATTGGAAGATCAAAGAGGGTCATGAGAGTAAACTTACCCCTAAGGAAGGTTTTCCGACTTTCGCGAGTTATGGTGACACGAATATATACGGAACTCCGTCTTTGGAGTATCCTGGTCTGATCAAAATCGCTCTGCATGGAGGTTGCTCGTGCGATCCTAACCATAGAAATTGGAAATTGGGCTTTAAATTAGGATGTGAAAAAGACGACAATATCAATAATAATAACTTGGTTGGACCGGTTGCTCGATGGATCGATCAGGTCATGTCAGAGTATATTGAGACTGTTGATGGGCCGATAATGACACAGGCGTGTATGTATTCTATGACTCCTGATGGAGATTTTATTATAGACTTTTTAGGAGGCAAATTTGGAAAGGATGTTGTGCTAGCTGGAGGATTTTCAGGACACGGGTTTAAAATGGGGCCAGTTGTGGGGAAAATACTGGCAGAGATGGCAGTTACAGGTGAGGCGATCGGGCTAGAAGGAGTCGATTTGGGGATGTTTAGCATAGAAAGGTTTAGAGATAATCCAAATGGTAATGTGAAGGTGTATGATGCACAAGTTTCCTCACATGATAGCTAGATTTATCAATTTGGTTATTTTGTTGTGTTTTGTGTTTTGTTCTTCAATAGTTTCACGTGATTTGTTATTTTTCTTTGTTTTTGGTCGTATTAGGAATTGTAATTGGAGTTGGATTGAAACTAGAGTTGGAACTATGTAGGTTTAAAAAAGGATTGATTTCTGCGTGTTTCATGGTAATTAAGTCATATCAAAAGCATTGTCATATTACAATTAACTAAGTGCTTAATTATATTTTGGTTATGATATACAATGTTGAATAGTTAATATTCCAAAGTTACATTTTATTATTGTAATTTAATTTAATATTTTTTAAATGATTTCAACGGCTAATAATTAGGATGGTCACAACTGTCAATTAAATATGTATTCATAATATTTAAGTGATTTTATATGAGTATTGGTGATATTTCACTTTTGTAAGGGTATACAGGAGTACTTATGAAATTTGTTTTTTTTTTTTTTAAATAAAACTTAAAAGTCAAGATTTTTCAATATTTTAAAAGTTGAGGATTTTTGGAAAATGAAAAAAAAAAAAAATCTGTTTCGCATCATTTACATTTGCCCTTTTTTTTAAAGGCAAAAACATTTTTTCTCTTTTTGGTTTTTGTTTTCAAAATTAATAATAAATTATCATGTTTGTTAGTATTAATTCAGTTTCTAAAAGTAAAATGAAATAAAAATGAATAATCGGCAAAACCCTAGCGACGCCACCACCAAAACTCACCGATCTTTAGCTGCTCTCGCCAGCGCTTTTGCCGTAGATCTGAAAAAGGGTGATTGTCGTTCGATCTCTCATTCCCGCCGTTCCATCTCTCCCCTGCGTTGTACGGAGAGAAACAAAAATAGGACGATTTTTACCCTAGATCGGTCTTGTACGACTTTTTTGCTCTCTCAAGTCTCTCCCACTCTCCCATAGCTCTCCTCCTAACTAGAAAATGCCATATCATCGCACTGGACACGTCCAGTTAACCCACTTTGTTTCTGAAATGAAAAAGCCCCAATTTCAGACTCGGTTTTTGATCCACCAACTCAGCTTCAAGCTGAGTTTGGCCTTGCAATCCTTTCAAAAGATGTTGATTTATGAATCTGAGATTTTTCACCTCTTATTTGAGCTTTTTTCCTTATTGGCTTTCCCGAGATTTGCTCGTCGGTTTTCGGGTCGGTGGAATCACACGAAGGAAGAGACTCCTTTTCAATAAGAATAATGTTTCTCCAATAGTGAGTTCTACTTCACTTTCAGCTCACCATTTTTCCCTTACATTCAATCAGGAATGGGATGCCTGATGCAGTAAGAACTTGAGTGTGGCTGTGGTGACACGTGTGAGTATGTGATGTGGTTGTGGTGACACGTTTGAGTGTGTGATGTGGCCGTGGGACCCGCTGTGAGTGGTTGTTTCGGTCATAGTCATAGGAAGGCCGAAGCGAATGGCAACAATACGCTTTACCATACCCTAGCATTTCACTTGCTATTGCCCGCCTTCCTGGTTGCCTCTCTCCGACAAGGCTAGCTCATTCTCGGTTGTCTAGATCAGACGATTAGACAAGATATGTTGAGCTTCTTAACCTTGCGGCTTCCTTTATTTGGCTTCTTCTCTGTCGAATATGGCGGTTGCATCTGGTTTGCATCAAGCACCTCTTTGGCCTCAGGATTTGTAACGGAGGGCGTCAATGGTTGCTTCTCTGTCACGCATCCCTTTTGTGAATCTTTATTATGGCATGAGGCTGTCGCTTTCCTTCCAATAGAAGAGCTTCTTATCTTGTTATGGAGTACTTGAGGAATATTTTTTCGGACTTGTTGGTAGGCTTTTAGATTGTGTCTAGGGTTTAGGGTTTGTACACTTGTGCGCACACAAGTTTCATTCAGCTTGTGTGTGTTTGTGTGCGCCCGTAAGCGATTTCTTTTTAAGATTTGTAACTTTTTTGGTTTGTTTGGATGAAATTGTTGGTAGGTTTTTTGCCAACCAACCTTAAAAAAAAAATGCAATAAATAATTAATGAAGAAGAATGGAGATGATAATTGGCGTGAGGTTATAACGTTTCCACTGCTCCCAAAAGCTGAATAATAAATATGATGAAGGTACAAATGAATATGCTAATTCAACAATGGTAAGTGTGAGGTTTTAACGTTTTCAAATATATATTTTTTTTTGTATAAATTTGATACAATATAGCTTTTAAAAAAAAACACTAAGTGGAATCTTCGCTCCGCTTCAGAATAAAAATACGTAACTTCTAATTTTTAAAGGCACACTTGAAATTCTTATGTCTGTAAGAGAATAAATGAAATTTCTCGAGATGAATATAAGTTAAGGTTTCATTTTACGTTAAGTTATTTAATTTCATATTTTGTTGGATTACAGGAATTTATATAAATTTCCTAATTTTATAGAGGTATATGTTTATATCCAGTTTTTCAATATTTTTGAAAGGCTATATACATGAAATTGCTCATTTACAAAAGATAGAGAAATAACGTGATATTTTTATTCTATTAACATTGCGAAATAATGAAGTTGCTTTCACTGGCAGGATTATATGTTCTAGTTTGAGATTTAATTTTGCTCTTTTAGGGATAACTTTGTTTTTTTAGGGATATATAGAATGATAAAATAGCTAGTGTTGATAGTTGAATCATGAATGCTGATGTTATAAGCATATCCGGTGTAGCCCAACTTTAATCCCAGAATTTTTTTTGTCTTTATGATGTATAACTTTGTTTAAAAAAGTATATACTAATTATTATTATATGTTATATTCTAAAATAAATTATTCTCTATAAATATTTTAATTAGAATATATGCTATAAGTGTTTTTTAATATATTAAATATAATTACTTCATATGGTGAAATTCGCAAATTTAAATACTTGAAAAAATATTTTTCATCTTTTGTACATTGGAAGCCATTTATTGAACTTTAGAAGAATAATAATTATAAAATGACTTGAAATTTATATTATTTAACTCATGACACCATAGAAGATCTATGTAAGGCTCTCTTAAGACGTATACTCATGTGTGTTTTTTGTTCCAATTTATACAATGGTATCATTTATTCCCACAACAATAATTCTTGGGTTTGTAGAACAAATATGATATGCTTTGAGCTATTGGAATGGACTAAGCTGCTGCTTCAAACTTGAGTTATTAATGCCGACCTTTTGCTGCCACGTGTCAAGTATATGTGAGAGGAATATTTTTTATAGCTATAGTATAAAAAATTATAGCATAAATTGTTAATTGGGCTGCATATTCATTTGAAAATGACTCATTTCATATACATGTATATCAGACTTTTCACATAAGATCGTGATAAATTGTGAATTGGGTTGTATATTTATTTGAAAATGACTCGTTTCATATACATGTGTATCCGACTTGTCACATAAGATCCCAAAAGTGGACACATGTTGCATGGAGGGTGAAAGGAATATATTTTTTATTTGAAAATGACTCGTGTCATATCCATGTGTATCCGACTTGCCATATAGGATCCCAAAAGAGGACACGTTTCACAGGGAGGTGAAAAGAATATTTTTTATACTTATAGTATAAATTGTGATTTGGGTTGTATATTTATTTAAAAATGATTCGTTTCATATACATGTGTATCCGACTTGCCACATAAGATCCCAAAAGAGGACACGTGTTGCGTACAAATTGTAAATTGGGTTGTATATTTATTTAAAAATGACTCGTTTCATATACATGTGTATAGCTGACTTGCCACATAAGATCCCAAAGACGGCACGTGTCGCATGGAGGGTGAAAGGAGTTTTCTTTATACTTATAGTATAATAAATTGTGAATTGGGTTGTATATTTATTTGAAAATGACTCGTTTCATATACATGTGTATCCGATTTACCACATAAGATCCCAAAAGAGGACACGTGTCGCATGGAGGTTGAAAGGAATATTTTTCATACTATATATACAAATTGTGAATTGAATTGTATATTTATTTGAAAATGACTCGTTTCATATATATGTGTATCCGACTTACCACATAATATCCCAAAAGAGGACACGTGTCGCATGGCGGGTGAAAGGAATTTTTTTACACTTATATGTATAACAAATTGTGAATTGGGTTGGATATTTATTTGAAAATGACTCGTTTCATATACATGTGTATTTAATTTGCCATATAAAATCCCAAAAAGGGACACGTGTCGCATGGGGGTGAGAGTAATATTTTTTATAGTTATAGTATAATGTGACTTGAGTTGTATATTTATATGAAAATGACTCGTTTCATATATATATGTATCTGACTTGCCACATAAGATCCCAAAAGAGGATACGTGTCGCATGGCGGGTGAAAGAAATTTTTTTATACTTATAGGTATAACAAATTGTGAATTGGGTTGGATATTTATTTGAAAATGACTTGTTTCATATATATGTGTATCTGATTTGCCAAAAAAAATCTAAAAAAGAGACACGTGTCACATGGGAGTGAGAATAATATTTTTTATAGTTATAATATAATATAATTTTATTTTTGCTTAAATAAATTACAAACTTACTGTATGAATGCATCAACTTCCACAACGAGACTACCAACTACCACATAGTTAAATAAATCAAAAGAAAAACTTGGATGCCAAACATCTAACTCCCAACTACCACATAGTTAGATAAATCAATGATAGCCGGTCATGTGCTACGTAGACCCAAAGGGAAAACATTTGAGGCCTATTTATGTAAAAACAATAATGTACCAAATTAAATATAAAAATATTCAAAAAAAAAAAAGATAATTATGCTATAAGTTGATAAAAATTACATAACACTACAATGACTAAATTATTATTTAAAATTCACTATTTTCGAATTTTTAGGTTGACAAAAAGACGATCTGTTCATCTGATGTGCTGTAATTTTAATTAAATTAACAGGCTTATATGCGAACCCATATGCTAATATTATTTTATTACGACATGTATTTGTATTTTTTAGAAAACAAAAGTTAGAAGGAAACAATACTTCAATTTACAAGTATATAGTGATTTTTTTTTTCATTTTTTTTCTAAGCCACCGACTTTAAATGGAGATATAAATGCAAAATAAATTTTTCATATGTTAACTTTCTTGTAACTTAGTGAAAAAAAATGTGGCCTTCTGGCTTGTATCTTAGTTTTTTTGTTTAATATTATAGATATGATTATGTATAGGTATTATGATTTTGTTTAATTTTTGTTTAATATTATACATAATATTGAGGTCTTAAATTTTTTGAGGCCTAAAAGAAGTGTTTGACTTGACTATTCCAAGTGCTGCCTCTGTCAATGATATGACATTAGATCAGTCAATTGTAATATTCAATTTACATTTATATTAAATAAATAGTCCAAAATACTAAAGTGAAGTTATACTAACAACAATTATATCACTGAAAAACTATAAATTAGTTGTCATTCAAAGTAGAACTGGGGGTAATCAATTTGAGTATATATAATATATTGTAGACTAACGTTCATAAAAATGTAATACAAGTTGTACATACTATATATCATTATTATCACTCAAACTATATAAAATAATTTTTTGAAACTAATCAACCTGAAATGCATACAATATATTATTGACAATATTGCATAAAAGCCCCTAAAATTCTTGTCTTCACAGGATCTTCCAAAGGCCCACACACAGATAGAAGCACCTCCAAATAACACACAACCACACATGACACGTAAATTGAATAAAAATGAAACCAAAGAGCTTTGACTGGCTAACTGTACAGAACACAACTAAAAAGGTAAAAAGACAAAAAAAAAAAAAATTGGAGCTATATATATATAGAGCATCAAATGACTCCTCTTCATCCCATTACTGTTACAACTAGCTAGCTACTCAACAAGGAGTAAAGAGTCTACGACTAAAGAGAAATGGAGACCTCCAGTTCTTTCGACGCAATAGTAATCGGAGCGGGAATAATGGGCAGTTGCACCGCTTACCACCTCTCAAAACTCAAACAAAAAACCCTTCTGCTCGAGCGATTCGATTTTCTTCATTCGTTGGGTTCATCCCACGGTCACTCTCGCACGACCCGCTCAACCTATCCTGAACCCCTTTATCCACCTTTGGTTTCTCTCTCTTACTCTCTCTTGCTCTCAGCTCAGGCCGAGTCGGGCTACACGGTTCTCACTCCTACGACTCAGCTCGATATTGGACTGGAATCCAATCTGAGTTTGAAGGCTTGTGTTGAGAATTGTAGAGAATATGAGTTGTTGAGCAAGGAGAATCTGAAGGAGAAGTTTTCCGGTGCATTCGACCTGCCAAATGTTGGATGGATGGCTATCGAGACGCCACTTGGCGGTAAGTGAAAATGAAACTACTAATAGAAATCTGTATGAATTTTTGTTTCAATTTATTAGTATTTGATGATTGATTACTAAATTAAACTCTCATTGTAGGTGTAATTAACCCTACAAAAGCAGTTGCCATGTTTCAATCTCTAGCCGCACTAAACGGCACAGTTCTTAAAGACCACATTGAAGTAATCGACATTAAGAAAGAAGAAAAGTATATTCGTGTAATTACTGCAAATAATGAGGTTTTATTCACGAAAAAAGTGATTATAACCGCGGGTGCATGGACTCGCAAGTTGGTTAAGTCCATTAATGGTGTGGAGCTTCCTATAAAACCTCTCCATTGCTTAATTTGTTATTGGAAGATCAAAGAAGGTCATGAGGATAAGCTTACCCCTAAGGAAGGTTTCCCAACTTTCGCGAGTTATGGTGACACATATATATATGGAACTCCGTCATTAGAATATCCCGGTCTGATCAAAATCGCTCTGCATGGAGGCTGCTGGTGCGACCCTGACTGTAGAAATTGGAAATTAGGCTTTAAATCAGGATCTGAAACAGAAGACAATGTCAATAATAATAGCTTGGTTGAACCAGTTGTTCAATGGATCGATCAGGTCATGTCAGAATATGTTGAGACTGAGGATGGGCCGGTAATGACACAGGCGTGTATGTATTCTATGACTCCTGATGGAGATTTCATTATAGACTTTTTAGGAGGCGAATTTGGAAAGAATGTTGTGCTAGCTGGAGGATTTTCAGGACATGGGTTTAAAATGGGGCCAGTAGTGGGGAAAATACTAGCTGAGATGGCGGTTAATGGCGAGGCAATTGGTCCAGAAGGAGTCGATTTGGAGATGTTTAGGATTGAAAGGTTTAGAGATAATCCAAATGGTAATGTGAAGGTGTATAATGCACAAGTTTCCTCACATGACAGTTAGATTTATCAATTTGTTACTTATGTTGTATTTTGTCTTTTGTTTTTCAATAATTTCACGTGATTTGTTTTTTTCTTTGTTTTTGGTCGGATTAGGACTTGTAATTGGAATTGGAATTGAAAGTAGAACTGGAACTATGTAGCTTTTTAAAAAGGATTGATTTCTGCATGTTTCATGGTAATTAAGTCGTATCAGAAGCATTATCATATTACATTTAATTAAGTGATTAATTATATTTTGGTTATAATATTCAACGTTGAATAGTTAATATTCCAAAAGTTGCATTTTATTACTGTCATTTAATTTAATATTTTAGAATGTCATATTACATCTAATTAAGTGATTAATTATATTTTGGTTATAATCAATGTTGCTTGGCCACTTCAAGAAAACGGGCCGTACCCGTGTCGGACACGGACACGTGTCTAAATATTTTAATATTAATTAATTTTTGGACACAACCAGGACATGGCGGGACACAGCTCGGACATGGCTGGATACGGTTTGGATACGACTGGACACTTTTCGGACACAATCTAGTATATAAAAGTTCAATTTAAATCAATATTTTTTATATAAGTATATATGTTTTCTCATTTTTTTCAAATATATATTATTTTTATTTTACTAACAATATTTTTTTATATATTTTTTTAACAACTCTAACTTATGAGAACCAGGTAGTAGAGACGATATCTTTTTTTTCTTTTCTTCGTGCATTTCCATAGGAAAAAATAATCTTTCTTATTGTTATCCTCTCGAATTTTTTCATTATCATATTTATTATTTTATATTTTTAAGTATATAATTAATTAATAATAAAATAATAATAAAATAATATGTATATATAACGTGTCGTGTCAGATAAGACACCCGTGTCTGTGTTCGTGCAACATAGGTTGTAATGTGCAACATAGGTTATAATATACAACGTTGAATAGTTAATATTTCAAAAGTTACATTTTATTAGTGTCATTTAATTTAATATTTAAGGAAGTGATTTTGACGGTTGATAATTAAGATGGTCACAACTGCGATAACATGTAAACAATGTCGTGCGTATGTTTTATTTGTCAATATATTTTTTTGTATAATTGTCATATATCTAGGTCGAAATAAACTTTTTCAAGTACAAGCATAAATATTTAATAGTATTTTTTTTTGAAAGTTGGAAGACCAATAACCTACCAACAATTATATTAAACTAAATAAAAAAGTACAAGAAAACATTCAACACCTCCAACAGATCTATTCCAAATGAGCACAAAGAAAAGAGAAAAAGAAAAATATTCTAATCAAGAATAGCTTGCCATTGCCGCAATCAAGAGCGGAGCCCACCATTAGTGCTATTTCAGAGAGAGCCACACCATAAGTAGGAACACGGCCAAGGAGACAATGCACTGTCATAGAAGATCATGGGAGAGACCAAGTAGGAGGCGACATCTAGGATTTTCTGCAGGATTTTGACACAACATTCTTAGGTTAGGATTTCGGTGGCCACAGAGATCCAAATGAGAAAGAAGAAGGTTGAGAAGGAAGCACAGGTGCAACTGGTTTTCTGGTCAAAGATTTGACTCCACCCTCTAGTTAGGGTTTCAAAGCCACCTTAGAGATCGAAAAGAGAGACTCTCAATTGGTAAAGTGGTGGCGGCACTCTCAAAGTTAGGGTTTTGCGTTGCCTTGAGATCCATCAAAAGACGAAGAGAGAGGTGAGAATCGCGTCTCCCCAAACGGATCTAAAAAGAGGAGAGAAAAGAATGTCGAGAGAAAGAGTGCCGTGTTGGGACGATACCGTCCGATACCACCAAAACTCGGATCAAACTATGTGAATCAAAACCGTAACGTAATAGCGGAAGTGTACATCTAGTTCTTGCTTGAATACCGAATTAGAAGATGAAGCCTTATGATTTTATTTCGAGTGATGAACACCGAAATATGCAAATAGAGTCTTTCAAATACTTCATGAACGCCAATTGAGATTCCTTTGCTTTCTTTTCTCTTTTGGTCTCTCTCACTCTCTTCTTAATGGGGCAGATGAGAGAATAACTTAGTTCATGTGCATTGGGGACCAAATTGCTTATATAGTCATACAGATACTCTTTCATGAAGAGACGCATTTTGGCTCCTAGTGTGGACTTTTCTATTTCAGTCCATCATAAAAATAGAAACACACCACCCACAATTCTATACATCAAAAGCCACACCCTAATTTGATTCATTAATGCTTAATAAAATTAACTAAACTTTGATCACTTTATTATAAGCATATCTGACAGTAATATTATACACAAATATTATACATATTAGTCCAACGTTGAATTAATGATCCAACAATCTCCCACTTGGACTATATGTAAAACCTTATAATTTTCTATAAAATATAACCAAAATATGCGCGCATCTTTTCAGTCATTAACTTTTATGTGTCCCTTAACAATTCTTTCCATCAGCATACGAATATAGGATCAAGACGGCTTTCGTCACAGTTTGCATAACTAAACCTTCAATGGTCACGTCCTCGATATACTGAATGACATGAATCATGATGTATAGCATGAAAATTTCATGCAATATGATCTTAACATGCCTATTTCCAACTGGTCCTCCTTAGCAAGATCAAACCTCATTTCCTAATGAGACAAATCGTCTCCCTTAAAACCTTAATGAGATAAACCAATCTCCCTTAATGAGGCGAACTTAATTAAAATCAGAGTATATGATAACCTGAATTTTATTTCTGCAGAAATAACCTGAAATCTGAATATACTAGAAAACCTGATAATATTATCATATGCCTATGTTATATATAGATACAAATATGAACTCCCACCATAATTGAATATTCTTAACAGAATAAAAATTGCACCCATACGAGTAGCTAGCTCATATGACCTTTTGAGTGACGACTTTAATGAATGGATCCTTAATTTTGGAGTTTGTACCAATATGTTAAATAGACAACTATTTACTCGGAAACCTTATTTTACAACTAGAAACTTGATCTCTATATTTCTGTTGTTGGAATATATATAATTGCTAATTTATTGTCACAATATCTTGAGTGGTCTTATAATACTCTATCCACTATGTGCAGCCCGTGACAAAATTCTAGAGTAATATCCCATAATTAGATGTTCCAATAGTATAATACAGTTTTGTTGTCACATTATGAAAGATGCTATATAATTAACAAGTTAGTATTTTTTCGATAAATGAAATAACACAGATAGCTCGCATGTTAATACAGCTCTTTACATATTTTATATTATCTCGACATCTATTAACATCAGAGTCCGTACACCATATTATCTTAAAGACTGATTTGAACTCTGATTCGTGAGCATTAAGTATTTTTGTTCTCTCTAAATATCGCAAAACCTTCTTGGCTGCTTTCCAAATGATTTATTTTAAAATTACTTAAATATCATTCTAGCATCACCATAATTTACACAATAACTGAACTGCATACATACCTGTTTTTAACCTTAAGATTTCTTAGACTGAAAGTATAAGAAATCTTCTATATTTACGGTATTTCTAACATATTAGGGCATTGTTTGAGACTAAATATGTCTCCCTTATTCACAAGGATATAACCTGGTTTATAATCCTTCATGGCATTTCTTTTAAAAGTTTTCAATATAGTTCTTTTGTTATAAACTGAGAAAAAAATAAGAATAATCTTGAAGTATTTATGAACCTAATACAAAAGAAGCATCACCAATATATTTCATCTGAATTACTAAATAGAAATATTTTGGTGTCGTGCAATAAAACTATATCCTTAGTAGCATGTAATATGCCATTGACATATAAAATCAGAAAAACATATTTACTCCCACATAATTTACGATATATACAATCATCTACCAAATTCATCTCAAAACCTAATGAGATGATCTATTGATGAAAATTATAATACCATTGTCGAGATGTATATGTGAGTCTTCAGATATACTTTTTTTTTTTTTGAGTTTGTAGTGCAAATTATTTGTATCTAGCGATACAAAATAATCTAGTTACATCACATACTGTCTCGTCAATATCACAATTAAGAAAGATGTTTTTGTATCCATATAATATGACTCAAAATTGAAATGCGCCACTATTGTCAATAATCCTTAAGAATCTTTCAAATAAACTCTAGAGAAAGTCTTTTTATAATTTACTGACTTAATTACATGCGTTGTCGTTCTTGAAATGTCTAAGTTTTCTCATCGGCTATAATGTCTTAACATTTGTATCTTAAACATATCAAAACGTAAGTTCTGAATTCCAAGACTACAGCCGTATTCCCCCCCGCAAACTGAAAATCTTCAAAGAACCGCGCATTTCCCGAATACTAAAATTAACTCGACCTTATTTGCGGGATCGTAAAACTTGCACCCTTTGGACTTAATGGCATATCCAACAAAAAATAACAACTTGAGTCCAGTTTCTCTTCCTTATGCCTCTAGGGCTTACCTTAGCCGGACAATCTTAACAAGAAAATGATCTAAACAAGGCTATCAACCTACCGAAAATCATATTGTTGTTTATTAGTTTCTTTAGTTGGAACTATAGTTAGGATATAAGATGCAGTTTGAAGTATTTCCCCCAGAGCGAAGGTGATAAAATAGTATTACCAATAAAAGCCATGCACTTAAGCGTTCTATTTCATCTTCAAGTTATACCATTCATGTTGGGAAAACCCAACATTGTAAAACTTTGAGACAATATCACTTTACTTTGGGAGTTTCACAAACAGTCCTAGATATTGTTCACTTAACCGTCATATCGACCATGATATTTACCATAACGATAAAATCTAACGATTTTGATTCTTTTGTTGAGTTGATTCTCAACTATAATCTTAAAACTTTTGAACATATCGAATGTCATTGTCATTTCATGATTGAGATATATATAGTCATATCTAAAATATGTTTAAGAACATGACATTTTACTTGGTCATTCCTAACAGTCATAGGAAACAAAAAATAATTTCATATATATCAGTTCTAAAACATCTAAGACCTTTTGGCTTCAAATCTCACATTATTGGTTCGTTTCTTAATTCCATTTGACACAAGTCCTACTAATTCTACAATTAGAGATACGGCCAAATATTTTGTGTCACAAAATACCATAATTCTCATGGATTAATTTATACTTTTCACGAAGTATGCTTAATCGTAAAGTTTCGGTTATATGAAGTAATACTATTCAAAGATAAAGATTATCATAAACCAACAAAGAACCGCTTCTACCAATTTTGAATCATGAAACAAACTAGATTTTCTATTTCCAAATGAACAAGCAAAAAATGCTTTATTAGAACTAGAAACAAAAGTCAAGTTAGGTCTAAAAGACGGAACAACAAAATTTTCATATAGATCCAAATAAAATTGGGTCTTTAATAATAATCTAATTTTTTATTTATTTTAATTCCTTCAACTTAAACTGTTTAACGTCACCTATATTGATGTATCTTTCACCATCATTAGGTTTCTTGCAATTTAGATAACCTTGAATAAACATGTGATGTAATTATAACATTGGAATATATTTATCACACAAGTCTATTGACCGAATTAAATTAACCAATGAACAAACTAAAATTAGAAACAAACCTTATTTCTTTGATGACAACAAATTTGCAACTATCTTATTCTGATTCCAATGTCTTTTTGCCTTTATTCCTCATTGAATTTAAATTTGTTGAGATGATACAAAATTTAGCCTTTTCAAGTTTGACAAATTTATTTTCAATATCCTCAAAGAACTGTTTAACCGTAGTTATATTCCGAAATTATGCCCTGAAAATGTCTATGGAATGGTGTTCTTTACTGACCGTCATACACATGCGATATGACTTCTCCCACATTTTTCAATCTCCATCATTTAATTAGATGTACTCTTATCTTTATGTATTAATGAAGAGTTATTCTTTACCCTAAGGTCAAGATCATTAACTTTGAGAATTATTGAAAATTCTTCTTTATTGTTACTTGAAGTTATTACCATTCATATATAACTGATTAATGCTAGCTTGATGCGATATTTATTACTATTAAATAGAGAATTATATTAATTACTATAAACTCAACCGAATAACCGAATAATTATAAATTCAATAAAGATAAACGCCATCACAAGATACTGATTTCCATTAATATCTTAACTTTGGACAACAATATTAACTTCTGATTGATATCTTGGCGTAGTAATCAAGTTTTGATGATAAAGTAACGTGTCAACATATTTATCTTCCTTTGGGCCGATTAAATATGTCACACATAAGAACAAACAATCATCACATACTTTTTCCCACATATATAGATATTATTAAAATAAATATTACCTTCTTTTGGGCCGATATATATTTATTCAATAATAAGAACACAACTTTGTATATCCCGAAATAAAACTAGCTTAAGCAGAGAGGTCACTTTGGCGACATCATGCTAAAACTAATTAATTTCAAAACATATACCCTTAGATACCTTTATTTGAAACTAAAATTATACTTTAAAGTTGAATTTACAATTTATATGGGCATTTTCTTTAACTTTTACAAGGTTGTTGCAAAACGATCCCTAATAAGGGCTTAACTGTAAATATAAAATTTTATACCAAATTTTACTTTTAAACCTTTATATAGATTTCGCATAAATAACCTTGTATTTTTATTATAGCCAATTAATCCTTATTTAGGACTTATTTATAAATGTATTTAATTGTAGTCCAATTATATTTTACAAGCCCTTATGGTTGAGTTCTAAAATTGACCCTTTATTTTCCTGAATTTGCGTTAATAACTTTAACTCGTTTGATAACTCATTTTATATTTATATGAAAATAATTATGATAAAGGCCAACATCAAAATAGCACTAATTTTGCCTGAATAAGTTATCATAATCTTTACGATTAGTAAATGCCTAATGGGTTTAATTAGAAATAAAACATATCTAAAATATTACTTAAAAACTTTTGTTTTATTTATGACATAAAACCCACCAAAATTCATATTCTTATTTTCCTAAAACTTAATTATTTTGGGTAAAAATTAATATTTAAAATACTTAAAAGATTTTCTTATTGGCCAAATGAAACTTAATGTAAAATAAAAAAAATTATATATAATAAAACCTTATAAATTTATTCTTATTAAAAATCCAAATCCAAATTTATTTATTAATTCTATGTTCTTTTTATATTAGGTTGTAAATTTAATATAAACAAATAAAGAAATAGCATATATGTTTAAAATCCAAAAGCCCATAAAAATTGATTTTTTATTTTAGTTTATTCCGAATTTGGCCCAGCCCAATAAAACCTTATTCAAAATACAAATTCTTTGAAATCCTGGTTTCTATAACCCGATTTTCTTTTCCCATATTTTAATGAATAAAAAATCCTGGAATCTAAATTCCATCTCTCCCAAATGTTTCTTCTGTCGAGAGAAACGTGAGCTGGTGAGAGGCATGGTGCCTCTTCGCCAGACCTCGCGCCTGGTCGACTAAATGGCACCTGTACGAGCCATGATTCGCGTCTGGTGGCCTGACGGCCGGCGATCTCGTGAAGAAACTTCACGGCTCATTGACGCCCTCTGATGGCCGTACGAAATCCTTGATGGCGACTTTGCACCCTTTTGACGCTTGGCGTCTGTTCCTTGTGGAAGAAAGATGACGGAAACAGATCGACGAAGGCGACACCGGGGGAAGCAAGACAAACTCAAACCCTAATCTCGCATGAACCTCGTGTTGCCTCTAGATCCATAGATTTGACCATTTTTTTTAAAGTAGAAATTTACCCTCTTTGTTCTTAATTTAATCCTTTTGACTCTTATTTGTTCACAAAATAAACATGATTCGGCATAACACTGTTTTGATACCACTTGTTGGGACGATACCGTCCGATACCGCCAACACCCGGATCGAACTATGTAAATCAAAACCGTAACGTAATAGTGGAAGCGTACCTCTAGTTCTTGCTTGAATACCGAATTAGAAAATGATGCCTTATGATTTTATTTCGAGTGATGAACACCGACATATGTAAATAAAGTCTTGCAAATACTTCGTGAACGACAATTGGGATTTCTTTATTTTTTTTCTCTTTTGGTCTCTTCCACTCTCTTCTTAATGAAACAGATGAGAGAATGATTTAGTTCATGTGTATTGGGGATCAAATTGCTTATATAATCATATAGGCACTCTTTCATAAAGAGACATTTTTTGGCTCCTAATGTGGACTTTTCTATTTCAGCACATCATACAAATAGAAACACATCACCCACAATTCTACACATCAAAGACCTCACCATAATTTCACACATTAATGCTTAATATAATTAACTAAACTTTGATCACTTTATTATAAGCATATATGCAGTAATATTATATACAAATATTATACATATAAGTCCAACGTTGGATTAATGATCCAACATGCCGACTTTGAAATCAAGGGCTTGATACTCCAAATCTGAGAAGTACAAAGAGAGAGAGGAGAAGAGAGAAGGTAGACTAGACGAGATATGATGGAGGAGACGAGAGAGGGAGGGAGGAGGAAGGCGGCCGTCGGAGTAGTCCGGGGTGGGACTCTAGGGTTTTTGTCCCCACCCCCAAATAGAAATCGCCTAGAGAAAGAAAGAGAGAGAGTTCTTCCCCTTTTTAATAGTTTATTATTATTTTTATTGCAAGGACTAGACTCAAAGTTCTACATTCAAATATATTAATTTTAAGGTTATTTGTTTACAAATAGCAACTCGAATTTATTTTAAGTATATCATTTAGTTGCAAATAAATTTATAATCTAGTGATTGGGTGTATAGTTTGATAAATCTTTTCTTTATAAAAAGAAGTAGTGTCAAGATCTTACATCATCATCATCATCATCATCATCATCATCATCATCATATATATATATATATATATATATATATATATATATATATATATATATATATTAATAGAATTATAAAAGAATATAATTAATAATAAGTTATAAATTTAAATTTCACTCGGACAAAAAAATGAAACAATTAAAGCATTTCCGTTTCTGTTCAATAGAAAAAATCATTTAGGTTAGGCAATTACTTTATATCAATAGACTTTTTGCAGCACTTTTGAACCTTTTTTATAGTGTACAAAAATATACATTTTTAAGCCTCCACAAGGTATATTTTTTTTCCTAATTAAAATTGATCTTTTACACTATGAATATATATTTTCTATAATATGTTCGTTTTCCTTATAAATCAATTGGTTGACAATGCGTTTTTTTACAGAAGTATGTCCACCAAATATCACCAGATAATAATTTGTATATGAATGCTCCAAAATCATCAATTGTCATCAATGTTTTAAATTGCAATATAGCGGCCCATAGCAAATTGTGGTAGTGGGCGCTAGTGTAATGCGTATTTGTATACACATTTTTAGGATTTTTTTCATCTCAAATTTAATTATAATTCACATAAAATGTATGAAAAATATTCATAATTCATAAAATCTAATTTGAAACTTCTTAATACATTTTTATGTGATTTTGCAGGCGAAAAGACCATGAAAAGAAGAATTGGAGGATTTATTCGAAAGTCAACTCCAAAAGAAGCACCATAATGCAAATAATGAGCCAAGGATAGCCAAACTCTCCCTAAAACCCTTAAATACCCCATACACATACTTCTCCAACCCTAAACGATGAAAAACGTTGGTAAAAAGTATTTCCGTTTAAAGCATTTCCGATTCTGTTCAATAGAAAAAATCAGGCAATTACTCTATATCAATAGACTTTTTGCAGCACTTTAGAACCTTTTTTATAGTGTAAAAAATATACATTTTTTCCTAATTAAAATTGATCTTTTACACTATGAATATATATTTTCTATAATATGTCTGTTTTCCTTATAAATCAATTGGTTGACAATACATTTTTTTACAGAATGTCCACCAAAATATCACTAGATAATAATTTGTATATGAATGCTTTTTGCAGCACTTTAGAACCTAAACCCTAAACCCTATATCAATATGCTTTTTGCAGCACTTTAGAACCTTTTTTATAGTGTAAAAAATATACATTTTTTCCTAATTAAAATTGATCTTTTACACTATGAATATATATTTTCTATAATATGTCTGTTTTCCTTATAAATCAATTGGTTGACAATACATTTTTTTACAGAATGTCCACCAAAATATCACTAGATAATAATTTGTATATGAATGCTTTTTGCAGCACTTTAGAACCTAAACCCTAAACCCTATATCAATATGCTTTTTGCAGCACTTTAGAAGCAGCAATTACTCTATATCAATAGACTTTTTGCAGCACTTTAGAACCTTTTTTATAGTGTAAAAAATATACATTTTTTAGCCTCCACAAGGTATATTTTTTTTCCTAATTAAAATTGATCTTTTACACTATGAATATATATTTTCTATAATATGTCCGTTTTCCTTATAAATCAATTGGTTGACAATACGTTTTTTTACAGAAGTATGTCCACCAAAATATCACCAGATAAAAATTTGTATATGAATGCTCCAAAATCATCAATTGTCATCAATGTTTTAAATTGCGATATAACGGTCCATAGCGCTTGAGCTTATTTTGTAGCGGATTGCGGTAGTGGGCGCTAATGTAATGTGTATTTTTATACACATTTTTAGGATTTTTATCATCTCAAATTTAATCATAATTCACATAAAATGTATGAAAAATGTTCATAATTCATAAAATCTAATTTGAAACTTCTTAATACATTTTTATGTGATTTTGCAGGCGAAAAGGTCATAAAAAGAAGAATTGGAGGATTTATTCGAAAGTCAACTCCAAAAGAAGCACCATAACGCAAATAATGGGCCAAGGATAGCCAAACTCTCCCTAAAACCCTTAAATACTCCATACACATACTTTTAACCCTAAACGATGGAAAACGTCGGTGGAAAAGAGCAAACATTGGAACGATTAAGAAATGACCACAAAATGTTAAGAAAACTTCCACTGTCTCATGACTTTCTTCAGCCAAACCGATACGTGAACCGACCACGTTCGGTCCCAAAACAGAAAAGAAACGTCCACGTTTCCTATGGCGTTTCGTATCGGAATGTGACGTTTCGATCAAATGGATCCCAACCAACGTTTTACACCTCAAAATAAACCTAGAAGCGCAAGAATAGATAAAATGCGACGCGCAAAGATTCTGGTCAAATACGTCACAGTCAAGTCAACCCTTTCTCTCTCAAAAATGCGATTTTTCTCGAAGTGCTCGGAATTGAATAAACTCAATACCATTCCACTCGTCTCGAAAAGACAAGGACAACCGTATGATTCACCATCGCTGGAACGGCCAGAGTTGGCCGCAAAACGCGAAAAATCTCCTGTCAGCCCAGAAATAACCAATTTCGAGCTACAATCTTCTCGAGCTCACCATTTCCTACAAAGACATCCGTTTGTCGTGATGCCATTCTCTTCTCCTTATTCCCCTCTTTCCAACCATATAAAGAACTCAAAAGGTGATGAAGTTGAGTGAGATAATCGAGTTTGAACTCAGTGATCAATGAAATTGAATTCCGTTTTTGCTGAAATAACTCAATTCGAGCTGAAATTTCTCAAGTCCATAACTCAGTCTACAGACCTCCATTTCATGCGAACCAACTCCATTCTCTTCTTCTCTCTTCCCTCTTTCCAACGATATAAAGAACTCAAAAAGTGATGAAGCATTGAGTGAGATAATCGAGTTTGAACTCAGTGATTAATGAAATTGAATTCTGTTTTTGCTGAAATAACTCAATTCGAGCTGAAACTTCTCAAGTCCATAACTCAGTCTACAGACCTCCATTTCATGCATCTCTTCTTCTCTCTTCCCTCTTTCCAACTATATAAAGAACACAAAAAATGATCAAAAAATGAGTGAGAATTTCGGATTTCATATAAGTGCTCGATAAGAATTGGTTATTTCGGATTTGAAGCATTCCGCCCAAAACGGGGCAAAAATTGAACCGCCAAATACTCAGCCGAATCTCAATCATTTTCAATGAAATTTCATCCCATGCCCCCAGTAAAACCTCCTGATTAGCCCGAGCCAATCACAAGTCTCGAATTGTCACCTACTCTCCTCTCCATTCAAAATAGGCCATTGGACTCTCAAGTCCATTTCAACCTATAAAACACCCCTCAAGCCTCACCATTAAGAAGAACTCATTCTCCCACTCTCTTTAACTTATACACCACTCTCCATTCTTCTTCTTTAACCTCTAGAACCACCATTAATGAGTTTCAAGCTTTCTTGAGCTCTAATTTTTGTTTTTAAGTGAAATCACGCAATTTGGGGCTGATTTGGGGAAAAATCGAATCGATCGATTCTAGCTTGAACCGAGGTGCAATTGGAGCTTCAAATCGACTCAAGGGAGCTACCGGCTGGTCTTCCAACTCTCGGTTTAGTCCAATTCTCTTTTAATTGCTTGATTTGAATTTTTAGATCACAAGAACTCAATTTTGTAATAATCATGATGAAATTTTGTCAAATTCTTGTTCTTGTGAATATGTGTGAGTAAATCTAGATAGGGAAGGAAGTTTGTGATTTGTATACATGAAATCTTGCTTATTAATCTTGTAATTTTGCTGAATTTTGCTGAATAGTCATAAACACACACACTTTTTGAATAAATTGGGAAAAATTGCTTAGCTTAGTATTTTTCATCAATTGATCTATTAAATCTGAAGTTTATTGCCTTGTTAATCATTTGAAATATTTAGCTTAGTATTTTGTGTGATTAATTTGGAGTTGTGATTGATTTAAATCAAGTTTTATTTTGAAATGACTGTTTTGGAATAAACTAGTCTTTAAGTCAATTTCTTGAGTAAATCTTAGCTTAGATTGCTAAAATCCATCATTTAAATCTGAAAAATTATACCCTAAGTAATTAATTCATGAATTTCCTATAAATCCCTATTTAACCGAAAATCAAACCCTAATCCAGTTCTGTCTTGCTGTTGTTATTTCTCTATTTTTCAGATTTTTTCCCTTAATTTCGTATCTAATTCAGATTAAAAAATTAAATAAATATTTTTAAAATTTAGTTCTCATTTAGTAGATAATTTCCAACTCAAATTTTTCCCAATTCCGATCTGTAATCTGTGAGAGATTAATGTTCCGAAATTGTAGTTTTTCTGTTTTTAAACTTTTTGTCCAGATTTACTGATTCTTTTCTTCTGTATTTTTAAAAGTATAAAAACAAAATAATAAAAATCCAAAAATAATCCTACTTGAAGTAATTTGAAGTGTAGAATCCAAACATGAATTTTAAAATAGTAGTTGTTATAACAGGTTAGGAGATATTATAATTTTTGTGAGTGCTGGTCTGTCAGAACCAGTTTCTGATCAGATCTGAATTTTTATTATAAATCTCAAACTACAAAACATCATTGCACAAAAAATTAACAGATAATCCAAAACTTGATAATTGAATTTCAGTACAAAGTTTGGATTTTTTCAAGCTTTGGTGATTTTTCTATAATTTTCTGAATTTACTGCTGAACCGATTTAGAATCTGAAATAAGTTCTGGACTAAACTACAAATATCTCGAAATTCTTGAATAAAATAATAATACCAGTAAAGTACAACATCATAGATCTTTCTTTCTAGTTTCCAATGATATCTTGTGTGTTGCATTCGGAGTTTATTTACAAATTAAAACGCTAAAGTGTGACGTGCTGAATTTTTGAAACACAAACTGAAATTGTTGAATTGAACTTGGAAATTTATCTAATAAACCTTGAAATAAAAAATTTTACACTAGAGATAATGTTGGGTTTCTACCGTTCATAACGCAGCGGAAAAATATAAAATGAAACAAAATCGAATTTCGAAACCCAAAAGAAGGATCCGTGAATTACAATTAAATCAAAGAAAAGTGTTCATAACTTTGTACCTTCGGATTACGCTTAATCCGTGATGATCAAAAGCGAATATGGTTGACGCTTCTCTTTGCCCGATTCCAAACCGGATTCCAAACCGATCCTTTGAATGATTCGCCTAACCGGTCGTCTCACAAACCGATCTCCGAATAAACCGATTCTCCAAACAAAATCACGGTTTCAACCCAAATCACAAAGACGCCGCACTTCGCTTCGTCCTCTACCGGTATCCACACGAACAACCCCTTTGAACGGATAAAGAACGATATATGCTAGTATCCGTTCTTCATTTCTCTCACAGAAATAACAAGAGAATAATTTTCGGATTTTTTCTCTCTTCTTTGTCTCACAAAAGATGGACGAAAATATTATGATCCTTGAAATGATTTTGGGGTGTCTCTTGTGCCTACATAGTCCATTCGTTTCATATCCTATGTGCATGGTAACTATGTAACCATATATGCAACACACCTTATCATATAAGATGTAGGATTGGATGTGTCACTTGACTATGTAGCTCTCCATACAACTTATCACATAAGTTATGATTTTTTCTGTGTACGTTTCAATAGTTGTTCTTTGTGTGTGACCCTGTAGGTTTACTTAATGTTGGTAACAATCACAATGGATTATAAATCATGAGCGGCCTCTAGCAAGACATCGTGATTACCCAAATTAAGCAAATATAGATGATTCGATCAAACCTAAGTTATGTCATGCATTGTATCCCTTTGTTACACGATATCTATATCGTCCATAAGGCATGGTATGTGTCAACCTTATGTTGGTCGATAAATATTTCTTGACACCGAATTTGATTGAACATGAAATGACATTAATAACTCTTTATTAATTCACTTGAGCACGGCCGTGCATTTCTTCAATCAAATCATCAAGAGGCCTAAAGATATCTCTCTCAATTTATGAGAGGAACAAATCCTATCTTAATTAAACTCTTTCCTCCGCATAATTCATTATATACCTAATTATAATCTTTATGACCGCCCGGTTAAAGACGATGTTAGATTATATTAAAGTATAAAATTTCTCATGTAGGAAACCGAGATAATCTCAAGTCTAAGGATTATAGATACATTCTTTACTCGAGAATAACTAATGACACGAACCATGTAGTATTCTCACGGTGGGTCAATCCAAGTATATGGTCTCTAACATATACTTATGTTAATGACTTAATAACTCTTATTCATGATCGGTAAAACGTGACCATCAGTCCAACTAACATACCGATGTACATTTATAGCTTATCATAAAATATGTTTGTCTCACAAACATCCTATGAATGATCAGGGACAGTTTAGAATATCATTCATAAAACTTTATAGTTTTACTATCAAAGTCACATACTTTGATGATATAAAGCTGAATATCATATTCAAGGTTCATTTTAGTAATAAGAATAAAATAACCAATACGCATTTATTATATAAAATATCTCTAAATAAAAATAATGTTTGTTTAACACAATCCATACATCTAGGTCTCAAATACATTGGCCTAGGGCATACTACTAACAGATAAATCATTGAGATTAGTTAATTCTTGAGGCCACCCCTCCTTGTGTTCGACCCCTAAACTCATTTACTGCTCATACTCGTAAATTGAAAAATAGGAAAATATAAATTGTTTTGTTAAATTGTGTGAAATATAAAAGACGGTTTTACCTGATTTACAGCTATTACGGCGTTACAACCTATAGCAGAAATGCCACTTTTCTATCTTTATAACAAAATTTTCAATATAAAAAATTTGAAATAAAACCGCCATAAATAAAGATACTATAATTATCCATAATTAAATATAAAATAAAAAATTCCAAAAGAAACACAAGAAAACTTAATTATTCAAAATAAGAACATAAATACTTAATTATCTAAAATAAATTTATATACGTAAACTAAGTCTTTAGCAAAGTAACCAAAGAATTAAATTGCAATGTAATATTCTCTCCCAAGTCTGTGATATTTCAGGATAGAAAAACAGGGAAGAAGATCGGTGAAGGTAAATTGCAAAATGGATTATATATGCTTGAGTTGGAACATCAATCTTTTACGGCCAATGCTACATCAAATGAAAAAAATAAAACATGGCATTGGAGAATCGGGCACCCTTCAGATAAAGTTTTGAGTAAACTTTTTTCTTTATCTAATTTAGATTCAAGTTATTGTGAAAGTTTTGTCGCTTCACTAAAGAGAAAAGATTACCATATTCCGTATCTATGAATAAGTCCACTGAACCGTTTTCACTAATTCATTTCGATGTTTGGGGTCCAGCACAAATTGATTCGTACAATGGTTTTAAATATTTTATTACTTTCATTGATGATTTTTCTCGTGCTATTTGGCTTTATCTCTGCCGTTTTCACTGAAGTTTTCTCTGTTTTTAAAGAATTTTTTTAACTTAGTTTCAAATCAATACAATGCTAAAATAAAAAAAAATTGTACTAACAATGATGCCGAGTATGTCAACAAAGTTTTTCCAGAATACTTAAAAACTCTAGGTATTATTCACCAAACTTCATGTGTAGGGTCTCCTGAACAGTATAGAATTGCAGAAAGAAAAAATAGACATTTATTAGAAGTCACCAGATCATACTTTTTCAAACTCATGTCCCAAAGACTTTTTGGCCTGAAGCAATGAAGGGCAAAACTCCTTTAAAAATCTTAAATAATAGGAAAATGGGTTTGAACCATTTATACGTATATTCGGCTACACCTGTTTTGTTCATGTGAAAGAAAATCATAGAGATAAATTTGATAAACGTGCTATAAAATGTGTATTTTTTGGGTACTCTTCTGAAAAAAAGGGGTATAAATGTTATGATCCAAATCAAGGGAAAATGTATATTTCTAGAGATGTTACATTTTTTGAACATCAATCTTTTTTTCAAACAACTAATGAAGTATAGATGATTTAGTACAACAGGAGGAACCATGACAATGTCTGCCCTTGAATGAGAATGACACTACAATTAAAGTTTTTTGTACAAATGAGTTGACCTCCCAAGAGATAGATAATGGTGATGGACTAGAAGATACAAACGATAGAAGTTTGCACATGGAGAATATGCCCGAATCAGGTGCTTGTCCCACTTCCGAATTAGGTACTCATGCTATCTCCGAATCAGATACTACAACTCCTTATTCTGAGTCCGAATCGATGAGAGTTAATCTCCGCAGGTCTGTGCGTTCCTCTCAACCCTCTACTAGATTAAAAGATTGATGAGAGTTAATCTCCGCAGGTCTGTGCGTTCCTCTCAACCCTCTACTAGATTAAAAGATTTTGTTACATACCATGCTGCTAAGTACCCTATACAAAATAATATATCTTATGAAAAAGCATCACCCCAATATTTTGAGTACCCATTTTTTAAAAACAATGAACCATCCGATTTTAATGAAGCTAATTCTAGTATGGAATGGAGAAAAGCTATGGAGGAAGAACTTCGTGCTCTTCAAAAAAATCACTTGGACCATTGTGAAATTACCCAAGGATAAAAAACCAGTAGGATGTAAATGGATATATAAAATTAAGTATAATAGTGATGGTTCTATAGAAATGTATAATGCCATACTTGTTGCCAAAGGGTTTACTCAAACGTATGGCTTAGATTACAAAGAAACTTTTGCACCAGTTACCAAAATGAGTACTGTTTATGTTCTTTTATCTGTGGCTACGAATTGTAATTGGTCCTTGCATCAAATGGATGTAAAAAATATTTTCCTTCAAGATAATTTAGAAGAAGAAGTATACATGAATCTTCCTCCTGGAAAAATGTTTTCCTTCAAGATAATTTAGAAGAAGAAGTATACATGAATCTTCCTCCTGGACATCCAAATGAACATGATAAAAGCCTTGTATGCAAACTTAACAAATCTATCTATGGCCTCAAATAATCACCTCATGCTTGGTATGCCAAACTTAGTTTTGCTCTAGTAAATTTTGGTTTTTCTAAAAGTTCAGCTGACTCATCTTTATTTGTTAAAAAAAAATTTCATTCAGCAAATGTTGTCCTTATTTATGTTGACGACATCGTTATATCCGGCAATGATGAAGTTGAAATAAATAAGGCAAAATGTTATTTAAAAGAAAAGTTTGACATTAAAGATCTTGACAAGCTGAAATATTTTTTGGGAATGGAAATTGCTTATTCTAGTAAAGGCCTTTTTCTATCTCAAAAGAAAATATGTACTTGACCTTTTAAAAGAAACAAGTAAGTTAGCTATCAGACCAATAGATATACCTATGGACACTAACTGTAAACTTAGACCAAACGATGGTGAACCCTTGCAAGATATAGGGCAATTTCAAAAATTAGTAGGGAAATTAATTAATTTAAATATTACAAGAGCTGATCTTACTTTTGCTGTTAGTACCAAGGTTGCAAATATTTATGATTTTCATGTAGTAAATTGCGTACAGCGCAGACATTGCCGATATTTTTATAGTGGATAATATGTATAAATATTGTTTCCCTATATACCATTACGTAATATATATCACCACAAAATATAAAAGAAGAAATATGCAACACTAAAATATGATTAATATTAAAGTATTAACAATAAAAGTTTTAAATTTCTTGCCAAAAGTTACATGTCCAAAATCAAAATATGATTATTATTAAAATACAACATATCTATCCATTAAAAAAAATCCATTAAAAAAATGCATTAAAAAAATCCATCAAAAAAGCTATTCAGACACTACACCGCAACATACACACGCAATACCGCTATTGCGGACCGTTTCACCGCTAAATCGTCGAAAAATGCTACGCCGCAACAAAACCGCTGCGCGTAGCGTTTAGGTTCCAGAAACCGCTATAACGCCGCTATTGCGCCGCTACAGACCGCTATTTGCAACACTGGTTAGTACAATTAGCCAATTTATGCATGCACCAAGGACAAGCCATTTGGATGCCGTCAATCGCATTTTAAGATAGCTCAAAGGCTCACATGGTCGCGGACTTTGGATGAGAAAGAATAGCAACACGCGAATTGTTGGATATACAGATGCAAATTGGGCAGGGAGTCAGTTCGATCACAAATCTACAACAAGCTATTGCACATTTGTAGGCGGTAATATGGTGACATGGAAAAGCAAAACACAGAACGTTGTGGCAAGATCTAGTGCCGAAGCAGAATACAGAGCAATGGCGTCAACGACGAGCGAGCTAGTGTGGCTCAAATTTCTATTACGAGATATGGGTTTTCGAGATGAAAGACCCATGCAGATGTTTTGTGATAATCAAACTGCTAGACATATAGCAACGAATCCTATGTTCCACGAAAGAACAAAGCATATTGAAGTCGATTGCCATTTCGTGAGAGAAAAAATTCAATCAAAAATTATTGAAACCCCGTATGTCAACACCAAAAATTAATTAGTGGATATCTTTACAAAATCTTTAGGCAAGGCAATCTTCCATAATATTCACGCCAAGTTGGGTTCTATTGATATCTTCGATCCCAACTTGAGGGGGAGTGTTAAAGATATGAGAAGGATATGAGAATCCAGCAAAAAGGGTAGTTAAATCTTAGGAAATTATATTATTGGCTTAATTAGAACGACAATTAGTGGGGTAATTAATGAGATAATTAGCTATTAGGGTATTGGATGTCAGAGTCATTGTGTATGGCTGTAAATATGATTATTTGTGTAGAAATAAGATGCAAATGTTATTCAACAATTCATGAAATAATATTGTGATTTCTTCTCTTCTCCAATATTTAAATTTTACAATGCAATATTACTTGATTATTGATTAGTTTATGACGGACTTTTTTTTATTGGCAAAGAAAAATGTGAAGATAACACTTGTAGTATTTATTGGGTCTACATAAGTTAAAAATGTTTCAACATTTTTAACAAAAATAACCGTATGATTTACTCATATTCAAATAAATTATAAGATGTTGGAGAAAACTAAAATTTAATTAATGAATGTGATTCTTTCTCTATATTTTTTCAGAAATTTAATTCAAGAGATTTTTCTCGAGTAAAATGTCCTCCATGAAAACGTTTGCAACACCTAGTGTTTTCATGTGATCCGAAAATCAAGACTTAAGACGAGACGAAGAATCATCGTACGATATGGTGTAGTTGTACTTAGAATGGCATTATGGCGGTGCTGACAAGCAATCGTTCCAACGACAAAATATGTTGGCCCTAGCAAGAAAAAGAGATACAAATAAAACATCTTTTGCATAGATTAATAGGAGAAAAGGAGTTTGAAGGCTTTCAAAATAGTATAAAGATAATACCGGGCACAATGCTAGAGAGAGAGAGAGAGAGAGAGCATGAGGTTAATTAGTTGAAATTAGTAAATATAATCAAAGGATAGGGGATGAGATGAGGAAAAAATAAGACTATTTCGAAATATAGTTAACTATATTTAATTTTTAAAAATAAATAAAAGTACAAATTCAAGATGGATTAAAAACTCCGCAATAAATGAGTCCATGAATGAGACTCTGAGCAGTTTTTGTATGCTCCGAATTTCCGTAAATTACGACCTGATCTATTTTTGGATCCTCAATTGTTGCATTTGCGTCACAAATCTGAAATTAATAAATAAAAAGAAGAAATAAATATTTTTTTAATTAATCACAAAACCTAAATTAAGGTTCAACTTCACCCAATGCAGTAATTTTGCCACACTTTTGCCCCCAATTAAGTAATTTAACCCAATTTCGGATCCTGAATTGTTGCATTTGCACATGAAATCGAGAAATAAATTATAAAACATGAAATATTTAATTTTTCCAGTACCCAAATTGCCCAAATTAATCTTCAAGTTACCCAATAATGCCTCGAGTAATTAAGATAAACAATTTAACCCAAGTGGAATAAAATATCTTAAATTGGTTGAAATTTCCCAAAATACCGAAATAGCTCAAACTAGGCTTCAATTTTGCTCCAATTGAGTACTTACTATTCAATACTAACAATTTAGAATATAACAAAATAAAATAGGATAATCCGCTTAAAAATTGAATTTAATTACCTGTTTGATCTCAAATAAATCAGAGCTGTTATCTCCATTTACAAACGCGAGATACTCAAACGGAATATTAATTTCCATTTCTATAGGGGTACTAAAACTCTTGTTTTGACCACTAATTACTGAATTGCCACTAGAATTGTTATTCAATTCATGAGTAGTAATACTAGTGGGGCCCACATGGGTTTTATTATTATCATCCAAATTCGGACTCATTTTTTTTAGGGAAAATAGTTCCTCTTATTCGCCCTGTTACTTAGAAGGACGCTTCCAGTTATCTGTCTAAAAAAGTAAATAAATAAATTTTCAATTTATTTAGGGTGGTGCTATCCTATGTTGCACCGATACGGATACGGGTATCGTATCCGATACGATACGGACACGGCGATACGGCAATCTTGAAAAAGCTCCGGATACGATACGGCGAATAGTGTAATTAGTAACGTTTTTTTTTTTCTAACGGTTCTTTAATAAAAACCGTTACTAATAGTGTAATTAGTAACGGTTTTTACGAAAGAACCGTTACAAAATGCATAAATAGTACAATCTGTAACGGTTTATAATAAACCGTTACAGATTTTGGCAAATCTGTAACGGTTCTTTCAGAAAACCGTTACTAATAGAGTAATTAGTAACGGTTGTTATCAAAGAACCGTTACATTAAAAAACCGTTACTAAATTAAAAAAAACCGTTACTAATATTAAAAACAGTTACAAATCTGTAACGGTTATTTAATTAAAACCGTTACTAATGTTTAATGCCCTGTATATTAAAAACCGTTACAGATATAGACTATTTGTAACGGTTCTTTTATAAAAACCGTTACATATATAGACTATTTGTAACGGTTCTTTTATAAAAACCGTTACTAATTCACAATTAGTAACGGTTTTTATAAAAAACCGTTACAAAGTTGCTTAAATAGTCCAAATCGTTACAGATTTTAAAAAACCGTTACTAATATTAAAAAACTGTTACTAATCTGTAACGGTTCTTTAGTAAAAACCGTTACTAATTTATCAAAAAATCAAAATCCGCCGCCCTGCCGTGTCCAATCCGTATCGCTCCGTGTCCAAGCCGTGTCCTATCCGTGTCCGTCCGTGTCGGGCCGTGTCCCGCCGTGTCCAAACATTTTTTTATTATTAAAATAATACGATACGCCACGTGGCGTATCGGAAACGTATCGGAGCCGTATCGGTGCCGTATCCGTGTCCGATACGTATCCGATACGCGTACGGCTGCTTTTTTGAAGTATCCGATACGTATCCAAATTCGGACTCATTTTTTTTAGGGAAAATAGTTCCTCTTATTCGCCCTGTTACTTAGAAGGACGCTTCCAGTTATCTGTCCAAAAAAGTAAATAAATAAATTTTCAATTTATTTAGGGTGGTGCTATCTAAAGAGCTCAATTTGCTTAAATAAGAGCAATTTTGAATTTTTTATGACAAATACCGATTATACCCCTCATTAATGATGTTTCTTATTTGTTACTTTGTTTATTGACTATGATACTCCTCAATATAAATATAAAATCAATTAAAATCTTTCATAAATGGAATATAAAAGCAGTCTCTGATAAGTCATTAATTATACACATTTTATACTCTATACATATGTGATATTGCACCATTATATGTGTTAATATTCTATTTATATGGATAATAATCACAACTTGAATGTTGATACTACTAATGACATATTTATGTGAATTCAGGTGCAATTTGGATGGAGCATAGCTTGAAAAGAAAAGATGTTGGAGCAAAAGATGGGAATAATAATCAAGACTCGGACCTGCTGACACTCAGTACTTCGGCCATAACTCACAATCTGCGCCTCCTCTAGATGAAAACAATATACCATTGGAAAGCAGAGAACAAGACCCACAATTCGTTTCATATCACCAGAGCCCAATTCGGAAGTCTACATGTCTCAAATTGACTATCGTCTGGACAGATCTTTCATGCACTTTGCATTCACTCATCATGCTTTTGCCATGCTCATTCACACTCTTTGCATGGGGCTTCATTCATCCCTCATGATCACCTTTTGAGAGGGTTATAACCAGGTGCAAGGCATCTATTCTACTCACTTTTGAACTTCATCATTTTCTCTCTTGGAGTTGGGCAAGTCAAGCAAGCTTCAATCTTCCATTCGCGCTTCATTAATGGGTTCTATCATTATTTTCTTTTCTTTCTTTTCCATGTATTTCAAGTAAGCCCTTTGAGGCATAGTTAGTGTTTTGTTTATGTGTTGTAACTTTTGAGACCATTAATAATGAATTTCATTTGAACGGTTATCATTTTATTTTCACTTACTTATTATCTTTCATGCTCAATGAATTATTTTAATTTTATTTCGGTCAATTCTATGTTCAATAGTAATTAACAAGGGCCACAAAATTCCTCTGGTTGTTTTGCTCAATAGCCTCCGTTAAAATTTGAATAATAGCCAAGCGCAAATAACTCACAACGATCTAAACAGTTCTGAACAAGCTCATTGTTTAGGAGGTTTTGATTTGTTTAAATAACCAATGATTTCTATTGAATTGGTTATGATATTCAAGTAGGTTAGTGTTTTTATTTACGAGCTCATCTAAACTAAAACTCTATCTTTTTATTTGAGTTATTTATCGGTTAGAGCTCATCTTACTGCACTTAAGAGATTAATTCCAAATTCATTATTATAGTCAAGGATAAAATTACACACAAATTCACTACACAAACTATGCCTCAATTCACAAATCCACCACATCTCTTGATTTTTACTCTAAGTTTCCTCTTTACTTGTTACTTTCATTTTGTTGCAATCAACCAATCAACAACCCCCCCCCCCCACCCCAATTGTGTGTCTTGTTTTAGGTCTTGTGTATGGTTTTATTTACGGTCTTGGTTTCTGTTTATTTTAGTTTTCTATTTTTGTTGAGTTCATTTTCATTAGAGAAGTAATATTTTCACCTAATTTAGTCTAAATAGCTCTATGTGGTTCGACCCCTACTGTATTGTAGTTAAGTCTAGGGTTATAAATTTCTTTTGGTAAGTGTAAAACGACTGCAAAAATACCTCTTATCAAAATGGCACCGTTGCCTGGGAGCTAGCAGCGCGACTATTCTAGGTCAATATTCACACTTCTCTTGTATAGTATGGTAGTCTGCATTTGTGTCAGAGTAAACCAAATTCGTTTTACTTTTTGTCAGTCATATCTTTTTAACTTTTTGTCAGGGTCACACTTTTGTTACCTTTGTTATCTTTTTCATTTTTTGTCAGAGTCAGTCATGCTATTTATTGTCACTTTGAGTCTACATTACTTGCATTCACTAATTCTCTCTTTTACACTGGATTCCAGTTCATGAAAGCTACTCATAGTTCTAATCTTCCACTTGCACCACTAGATCCGGAGATCGAGAGATCACACCTGGAGCGAAGAAGAGCAATTCCGGTAACACCGAAAGCGGCCGAAGAAACTGAAAAGGTGGAGAACTTGGACAGCGAAGGTGAGCCTCCTACTCCACCAGCTCCTCACGCTACAAGAGGTAACGCTACAGTTATGGCTAATTTTGAGGATAGGACACTTAGGGACTTGTCTACCTTTGATTTTGCTACCAACCAGTATGGTATTATATTACCACCGGTCCCGAATTTTAAGATCCATACGGATCTTCTACAATTATTACCGACGTTCAATGGGAGCGCCGGAGAGGACCCGCACTCTCACATGCGTGAGTTCAACCATATCACCGCAACAATGATGCTGGTGGAGATTGAAGATGAAGGTCCTTACAAGCTTTGACTGTTTTCATACAGTCTTCGAGGACCAGCAAAGGACTGGTACTACCATCTAGCACATTTTCCAACAACTTGGGTGGAACTTCAAAAGTTGTTTCTAGACAAATATTTTCCTGTCTCTCTTACCGCTTCCATTAGGAAGCAAATTTGTAGTATTCAACAAGAAGTAGGGGAAACCCTCTACGAGTACTATGATCGCTTCCAGAAGTTGTGTGCAAAATGTCCCAACCATCAAGTCCCAGAGAATCTCTTGATACAACAGTTGTATGATGGGATGCTTCAAGAGACTAGGGATAATGTAGATTCTGCTAGTGGGGGTGCTTTAATAGATAAAACCGTTAGACAAATACGTACCTTGATAGAAACTATGGCGAAAAACACCCAATCTAGCAGAACCAGATCTAGAATTAGGGGAGTTAGCGAGATTAGAGACTGTGATTTGGAGAAGCGAGTGAATGGTATGGACGCCAAATTAGATAGCTTGGCTAATATGATGGCGTCATTCATGGGAACCAAAGTAGAAGTGAAAGCATGCGGTGTCTGCACTCAGATAGGACACACCACCGATGCATGCCCAACACTCCATGATGAGGAGAAAGTCACGACCACAGCTTGTGGCATCTTCAAGCTAAACCAACACGGAAATTCAAATGGGGGTCAAAACCGTAATTATGATCCCTATTCCAAAACATACAACCCTGGATGGCGTGACCACCCAAATTTTAGATGGCGTGACCCAGGAAACCAGCAACAACCTCCTCCAAACCATAACCAAAATTCTTCTTCTTCTTTACCTCCAATTGACCCTGCTTTAAAAAGTCTTTCTGACATTCTGACATCTTTGGTCACGTCAACCACTTCTTTTCAGAAGGCTACAAAGAGCGTCCTAACACATCTGGGCACCCAAATCGCTCAATTATCCTCTGAATTAAACCACTTAAAAACTCAGGGGTCCTCACAACTTCCTTCTCAACCTCTCAACCCCCGTGAGAATGCATGTGCTATCACCTTAAGAAGTGGGAAAGGAATAGAAGGGAGCAAAGGAAACACAAAAGGTGAAGGAGCGATCGTAGGTACTAAGCCGAAATCAGAGAAGGTGAAAGAAAAACCCACGGAAATACCACCTTAAAAATCTAGAGTCCCTTTTCCTAGCCGTCTAGCGGTTAACACCAAAAAGGATGAAGCAGAGAGAGATATCCTAGAGGTTTTAAAAAAGGTGGAAGTGAACATTCCATTACTCGAAGCCATTCGTCAAGTCCCTCGCTATGCGAAATTTCTTAAGGACTTGTGTACGAATAAGAGAAAGCTAAATGACCATGAGAGGGTGACAATGAGTGAGAATGTCTCTGCCGTTATCTGCAAGAAGCTTCCAGAGAAGCAAAAAGACCATGACATGTTTGCCATTCCTTGCAGCATTGGACACCATGAATTTGCTCGGTGCATGCTTGATCTTGGGGAATCTATCAATGTCATGCCATTCTCTATCTATTCTTCGCTCGGTTTGGGACCTTTGAAAAAGACTGGGGTGATCATCCAACTGGCCAATCGTTCTACTGCTGTACCAGAAGAAGTTATAGAGGATGTCCTTGTTAAGGTCAATGGCCTTGTCTTTCCTGCAGATTTCTATATTCTGCGTATGGATGAGTCTGATAGTTCGCCAAGCTCAACTCCAATTCTTCTGGGAAGACCCTTCCTTAAAACTGCCCAAACCAAGATTGATGTGCACAATGGAATTCTTTCTATCGATTTTGACGGAGAGAACATCTCTTTCAATATCTTTGATGCTATCAAGCACCCTTCTGACGGACATGTCTCTGCTATTTGCACCCTCGACCCAGTTGATGAGTGCGTCGACAACTTCTTCTCTTTCGAGTTCATCGATCTGCTCGAGACCATTCTTGATCTCTCTCTAGATGAGAAGATCCTTCTTCAGAGTCTATCTGCCTTGACCATTGGAGAGGTTGCTTCTTCTTCTTCTTCTTCTTCTTCTCCCTTGATAAAACTTTCTCTTGAGCCCACCAAACCTTCCATTATGAGTCCCCCCATTCTTGACTTAAAACCTCTACCAGCTCATCTCAAGTATGCATACTTGGTTAAAGGAGACACTCTTCCAGTGATCATCTCGAATAGCCTCACTGCTACTCAGGAAGAGAAATTAGTTAATGTTTTGAGGGGCCACAAGACTGCGATTGAATGGACTCTGGCTGATATTAAGGGAATCAGCCCCTCTACGTGTATGTATCGGATATTGTTGGAGAATGGGTCTAAACCATCCCGTGAGCCTCAGCGTAGGCTGAATCCTCCAATGATGGAAGTGGTCAAGAAAGAAATCATCAAACTCCTTGATGAAGGAATCATATACCCTATCTCTGATTCACAGTGGGTATCACCAATCCATGTGGTACCCAAGAAAACTGGTATTACGATAATAAAGAATCAGGATGGTGAAAAAGTTCCTACGAGAGCACAAAATGGATGGAGAGTATGCATTGATAATCGCAAATTAAACACTGCCACCCGGAAAGACCATTTCCCCCTTCCCTTCATTGACCAGGTGCTTGAGCGACTTGCTGGGCGCCACCATTACTGCTTCTTAGATGGCTTCTCTGGTTACTTTCAAATAGTCATCGCCCCCGAGTATCAAGAAAATACCATCTTCACGTGCCCTTTTGGCACCTTTGCCTACAGATGCATGCCCTTTGGGTTGTGTAACGCACCCGGTACATTTCAGAGATGTATGATGTCCATCTTCTTTGATTATGTCACCCAAATTATTGAGGTTTTCATGCATGATTTCACCGTCTATGGTGACTCATTCGATGACTGTTTGAGAAACCTACAGATGATTCTTCAGAGGTGCATAGAGACTGACCTGGTGCTGAATTATGAGAAATGTCATTTCATGGTGGATCAGGACATAGTCTTAGGCCATGTGGTTTCCTCTCAGGGTCTTGAAGTGGATAAAGCAAAGATCGATGTCATTAGATCCCTTCCGTACCCGACCAGTGTGAAGGACATTCGATCATTTCTTGGCCATGCTGGTTTTTATAGGCGCTTCATCAAAGATTTCTCAAAAATCGCTCAACCTCTTTGTCTTCTTCTCCAAAAAGAGGCTTCTTTCGAGTTTAATGAGAAGTGCAAAGCGGTATTCGACCTTCTCAAGGAGAAACTGTGTTCGGCCCCCATCATTAAAGCTCCATATTGGAATCTGCCTTTCGAGATCATGTGCGATGCAAGTGACAGGGCAGTTGGAGCTGTTCTTGGGCAGCGGGATGGGCGAGAACCTCTATGCTTCCAGAACCTTAGACGATGCTCAGTGCAACTATACCACTACGGAGAAAGAGCTGCTAGCCATCGTTTTTGCACTGGAGAAATTTAGGTCCTACCTCTTAGGGGTTAAGGTGATCATATACTCTGACCATGCCGCATTGAGGCATCTTTTCAAGAAGAAGGAATCCAAGCCGAGACTTCTTCGTTGGATATTGTTGCTCCAGGAGTTCGATTTGGAGATTAGAGATAAACGAGGATCAGAGAATCTAGTTGCAGATCACCTTAGCCGCCTTCCTATGAGTATTGAGGAGGGTACCCCAATACCGGAGTTCTTCCCTGAGGAATATCTCTATGCCGTGCAAAGTTATACACCATGGTATGCTGATATAGTGAATTACCTGGTGGCTAAAGACCTACCAGAGGATCTTACACGTGCACAGGCTGATCGAATCCGATATGATTCCCGGTTTTATATTTGGAATGAACCTTATCTCTTTCGGATTTGTGCGGATCAAATTATTCGGAGATGTATACCAGACAATGAGGAAGACTGCTAGCGCAGTTGACCACACACAAAAAATTCGAGTAAGGAAGAGATCCCAAGTTCGAGCCTCTGGCTTGCCGGAGTATTTTCTGAAAAATACATGGGGACGTATGAGTGACCGTATTAAAAATAAAAATAAAAAATATATATATATACATTAATATCTTAAACTAAGATATATATATATATATATATATATATATATTTTTGAATTGTAACCGAAAATATTACTTAAAACTTTCATTAAAAGATAAATTCCCAAATTTTTCACAAACAAGTTTAACAACTACTACATCAGATCACTGTCCAATCCTTCTCAAAACAAGTTCAACTTTTCCAATTCATTCCAGTTTCAGATTTGAAAATTCTTGGCTGTATAACCAGGAAGCTAACAACCTTATAATAGATCATTTATAATCCTCTCAATCACTTTCCTTACAAGATTTTTACAAAAAGTTAACCTCCTTAGGGGTCAAATTGAGGAAATGGAATAAAAACAATAAGTGGAAAACACGAAAATACAAAGAAAATAGTAAAAAAATCTTAAATTGGATTGAAATAAGAGCGGAAACACAAAAATTAACAGATTTGGAAATTTGGTTTAAAATAAAAATTAAAAACAGAATCTCCGAGTTAATTCAAGAGGAAGAAAAGTATTGGAGGCAAAGAGCCAAATTTAAATGGTTAAAAGAGGGAGATAGTAATACTAAATTCTTTCACAATTATGCTACTATTAAAAAGAATAGGCTAATGATTCCTAACCTATTAAACCCCTATACAAATAAAGAGGAAACTCATCATAAAGGCAAAGCTGAAATTCTTTTCAACTTCTATAAAAACTTAATTGGTAAAGATTCACCTATTCCTGATAATAATGCTATCTTTAATTTGGAAAAAAATCTATCAAGATGATGAAGTGGATGTTTCAACATTAAATGAGGAGTTAAAAATTACAGAATTAGATAATATTGTTCAAAAATGGAAAAACAATAAGTCACCAGGGCCAGATGGCTTTAATGGTGAATTTTTAAAAAAATATTGGTATCTTTTAAGGGAGGAAATCTTTTGGTTAATTAAAAATAATGATTTAACAAATGGACTCGGGGAATTCGCAATTTCTCATATTACTTTAATTCCAAAAAAAGATGGAGCAAATAATGCAAAACATTCAAGGCCAATAAGTCTGACTAGTTGTATACAAAAACTAGTTTCTAAACTATTAGCAAATAGATTGAAAGGAATAATAATTAAATTAATTTTACCCAACTGATAAGAGATATTTTTGCAGTCGTTATACACTTACCAAAAGAAATTTGTAACCCTAGACTTAACTACAATAAAGTAGACAGTGGAAGTAGGGGTCGAACCACAGAGAGCTATTTAGACTAAACCAGGTGAAAAGATTACTTCTCTAATGAAAATGGACTCAACAAAAATAGAAAACTAAAATAAAGAGAAACCAAGACCGTAAATAAAACCAAACATAAGACCTAAAACAAGACACACAATTGGGGGGGTTGTTGATTGGTTGATTGCAACAAAATGAAAGTAACAAGTAAAGAGGAAACTTAGAGTAAAAATCAAGAGATGTGGTGGTTTTGTGAAATGAGGCATAGTTTCGTGTAGTGAATTTGTGTGTAACTTTATCCTTGATTATAATAATGAATTTGGAATTAATATCTTAAGTGCAGTAAGATGAGCTCTAACCGATAAATAACTCAAACAAAAAGATAGGGTTTTAGTTTAGATGAGCTCGTAAATAAAAACACTAACCTACTTGAATATCATAACCAATTCAATAGAAATCATTGGTTATTTAAACAAATCAAAACCTCCTAAACAATGAGCTTGTTCGAACTGTTTAGATCGTTGTGAGTTATTTGCACTTGGCTATTATTCAAATTCTAATGGAGGCTATTGAGCAAAGCAACCATAGGAATTTTGTGGCCCTTGTTAATTACTATTGAACATAGAATTGACCGAAATAAACTTAAAACAATTCATTGAGCATGAAAGATAATAAGTAAATAAAAACAGAATATAACCGTTCAAATGAAATTCATTATTAATGGTCTCAAAAGTTACAACACAAAAACATAAACACTAACTATGCCTCGAAGGGCTTACTCGAAATACATGGAAAATAAAGAAAATAAAATAATGATAGAACCCATTAATGAAGCGTGGATGGAAGGGTGAAGCTTGCTTGACTTGCCCAACTCCAAGAGAGAGAATTATGAAGTTTTAAAAGGTGATTAGAATGGATGCCTTGCACCTGGTTATATAACCCTCTCAAAAGGTGATCATGAGGGATGAATGAAGCTCCATGCAAAGAGTGTGAAGGAAGCATGGCAAAGGCATGAAGAGTGCATGCAAAGTGCATGAAAGATCTGTCCAGAAGATGGTCAATTTGGGTCATGTAGACTTCGGAATTGGGCTCTGGTGATAAAGAATGAATTGTGGGCTTTGTTCTCTTCTTTCCAAAGGTATATAGTATGCATCTAGAGGAGTCCCAGATTGTGAGTTATGGCCGAAATACTGCAACTGTGTCGGCAGGTCCGAGTCTTGATTATTATCTCTCTCTTGTGCTCCAACTTCTTTTCCCCAAGTTATGCTCCATCTAAATTGCACCTGAAATCATATAAACATCTCATTAGTAGTATCAACATTCGAGTTATGATTATTATCCATATAAATAGCATATTAACACTTATAATGGTGCAATATCATATATTTATAGGGTATAAAATGTGTATAATTAATGACTTATCAAATCACCCCACACTTAAACATTTGATCGTCCTCGAGCAAACATTGTAACTTGCATTGGTAAGATGGGTCCCATATTTTTGACTCGCTCTTCACTTATATACCAGCCAATAATGATCTTTGGTCCCTTGTGTAGGATTCCATGCACTTTGGTGAAACTCGCACTCACTCTCTTTTTGTATAGTGGAATATGAATGTGAAATATGTGGAGTGTCTCTCATAATATCTCTCGGTTCTCGGAATGAATCATGATTTCCTACCTTGGTCGTGAGGGGAATTCTCAAGTTATGTTTGGTGGAATATGATGGAATTTTGTGGATAATACATATATGTATATACTACATAATTGGTTTGTTTGTCTACTTCGCCACTTTCGATCAAATTGTCACTTGGTTTTCTAAACTCATGCCTCTACTCTCCGAAAAGATATCGCCTATACCTCTATCTTCTTGGAATAATGAACCTCCTAATGTGCATACCTCCTAGCACCTTCAGTCATCCGGCCCAAAATGTGTCAACCTAACTGCTGGCTCGAGATGTATGACTGGGATCCACTCTTTCTCACAAATCGGGTAAACTAAGGTTTAGGCCATGTACAAGGGGAACAAGTTTGAGTCATGCAATCTCCCTTTTTTTTTTTATTTATTTATTTATTTATTTATTTATTTTGTTTTTGTTTGTTTTTTTTTTTTTTTTTTTTTTTTTAAAGATTGTGACTCAAATCTATTAGATTATAGGGGCCTAACTTGCCTTTGTCTCTAAGATGCATCTCCTCACGAATACACTCGGTGCACAAAGCTCATCTTCTACACATAAGCCCTCAACTTCGACACTAACCTCTACTTCCCGTCCCCAATCTTCTTATATAATGCCTAACCCTCCTTCTCCAAAACCAAGCAACAAAGTGACTTTAGAAGCTAATAGACTTGGATATTATTTATATATATACGAGATGATATAGTGGGTTATTATGGATATTATACTATAAACAACTTGAGTTCCGGGTCACGGTCCAATGGTAAGTCCTCACATAATTTCTCGCGCAAATCTCTAAATTATTGGCACTCAAACAACAAATCGAGTTCACCAAGTGACAAAAGATCCCTAAACCAACGACCTCAATTCTTCTTGAACCGGTCTATATGATCCTTTTGAGTCTAAACAAGTTCCACCACATTATTCAATACAAGTTACGCTTCTCTCTCAATCTTTTTGATTTTTAATTGGGCATTTTTTTTTTTTTATTTGAGGCTTAAAAATGGGTTTTTATTATTATTTTTTTTTTTTTATATTTTTTTATTTATTTTATTATTTTTTTTTTTTTTTTTTTTTTTTTTATACTACCTAACATGCAATAAAGACTCCACCCCACACTTAAACTTTTACTCGTCCCCGAGTAAAGCTAAGCACAAAGTAGTGATGCAATGCAAGAAAAAGAAAATAAACAAAGAAAAACACAACCTTTATTCGCGGGGTTGCCTCCCGGTAGCGCCTCTCTTTAACGTCGTTGGCCCGACGTTTCCATCTCCTCAAGCAGTGGATGCCGGCTCTCCAAGCTCGTGAATGTCAATCCGGCTCGCATCGAAACTCTCATGAAACCGCTTCACCGGTGCCCGTTGACCTTGAAGACTTTCCCGAATCCGACCCCGAATTTCGCCGCACCATAATCGAACAATTTGGTCACAAGAAAGGGCCCTATCCACCTACTTTGTAGCTTGCCCGGGTGTAATTTGAGTCTTGAGTTAAACAAAGAACACCTTGTCACCCACTTTGAAATCATTGTGGGCAAGCTTCCTATCGTGATAGATCTTGGTCTTCTCCTTGAAGATTCGGGAGTTCTCATACGCGTCATTTCGGATCTCCTCTAACTCTTGGATTTGCAACTTCCGGTTGAGTGCATCGTTTGGATAATCTAGATGCCACTTCTTGATGGCCCAATAGGCTTTGTGCTCGAGTTCAACCGGAAGATGGCAAGCCTTTCCATAGACTAGCCGATAAGGGGACATGCCTACCGGGGACTTGAACGCAGTCCTGTAAGCCCAGAGTGCGTCATTGAGCCGAAGACTCCTGTCTTTCCCGGTGGGGTTCACCACTTTCTCCAAAACGCCCTTGATCTCCCTATTCGAAAGCTCGCTTGGCCATTGGTTTGAGGGTGGTAAGTCGTCGAGGTTTTATGTGTGACATGGTATTGCTTCATTAGCGCCTCGAAACTCCGGTTGCGAAAATGGGTTCCTCTATCACCGATGATGACTCTCGGGACCCCAAACCTACTAAAGATCTGGTCCTTGACAAAATCCACGACTGTTTTTGCATCTCGCCCGTTTTGTGGCCTTGGCCTCAACCCACTTGGAGACATAATCGATCGCTAGGAGGATATACTCAAAGCCATATGAGGGAGGGAAAGGTCCCATAAAGTCGATACCCCACACTTCAAAAACCTCACATGCAAGAATATACTTCATCGGCATCTCGTCTCTCTTGGTGAGTCCTCCCGTTCTCTGGCATCGCTCACATGACTTCACGAAGAAGTAAGCATCCTTATGTAGAGTGGGCCGAAGAAACCACACTCAAGGACCTTATGAGCTGTCCGCTTAGCGCCAAAGTGTCCTCCACACTCCGAGAGTGACAAAACTCAAGAACGGATCTAACCTCATTATCGGGTATACATCTCCGAATAATCCGATCCGCGCAAGTCCGAAAGAGGTAAGGCTCATCCCAAATATAAAATCGGGAATCATACCGGATTCTATCGGCCGTGCACGCGTAAGATCCTCTCGGTAGGTCGTTAGCCACCAAGTAATTCACTATATCGGCATACCATGGTGTATAGCTTTGCACGGCATAGAGATATTCTTCGGGGAAAAACTCCGATATTGGGGTACCCTCCTCAATACTCATAGGAAGGCGGCTAAGGTGATCTCGCAACTAGATTCTCGGACCCTCGTTTATCTCTAATCTCCAAGTCGAACTCCTGGAGCAACAATATCCAACGAAGCGTCTCGGCTTGGATTCCTTCTTCTTGAAAAGATGCCTCAACGCGGCATGGTCAGAGTATATAATCACCTTAACCCCTAAGAGATAGGACCTAAATTTTTCCAATGCAAAAACAATGGCTAGCAGCTCTTTTTCTGTAGTTGTATAGTTGCACTGAGCATCGTCTAAGGTCCCGGAGGCATAAGAGATAACATGGGGTTCTCGCCCATCCCGCTGCCCAAGAACAGCTCCAACCGCCCTATCACTCGCATCGCACATGATCTCGAAAGGCGATTCCAATCGGGAGCTTTAATGATGGGGGCGTAACATAATTTCTCCTTGAGAAGGTCGAATGCCGCTTTGCATTTCTCATCAAACTCAAAAGAAGCCTCTTTTTGGAGAAGAAGACAAAGAGGTTGAGCGATTTTTGAGAAATCTTTGATGAAACGCCTATAAAATCCGGCATGACCAAGAAATGATCGAATGTCCTTCACACTGGTTGGGTATGGAAGGGATCTAATGACATCGATCTTGGCTTTATCCACTTCAAGACCCCGAGAGGAAACCACATGGCCTAGGACTATGCCCTGATCTACCATGAAATGACATTTCTCATAATTCAACACCAGGTCGGTCTCTACACACCTTTGAAGAATCATCTTTAGGTTTCCCGTGCAAATCATCGAATGAATCACCATAGACGGTGAAATCATCCATGAAAACCTCAATAATTCGAGTGACATAATCGAGAGAAGATGGACATCATACATCTCCGAAATGTACCGGGTGCGTTACACAACCCAAAGGGCATGCGCCTATAGGCAAAGGTGCCAAAAGGGCATGTGAATGTGGTTTTTCTTGATCCTCGGGGGCGATGGCTATTTGAAAGTAACCGGAGAAGCCATCTAAGAAGCAAGAATGGTGGCGCCCAAAGAAGGCGCTCGAGCATCCGGGTCAATGAAAGGAAGGGGGAAATGGTCTTTCCTGGTGGCAGTGTTTAATTTGCGATAATCAATGCATACTCGCCATCCATTTTGTGCTCTCGTAGGAACTTTTTCACCATCCTGATTCTCAATTATCGTAATACCAGTTTTCTTGGGCACCACATGGATTAGTGACACCCATTGTGAATCGAGATAGGGTATATGATTCCCGCATCAAGGAGTTTGATGATTTCCTTCTTGACCACTTCCATCATTGGAGGATTTAGCCTACGCTGAGGCTCACGGGATGGTTTAGATCCATCCTCCAACAATATACGATGCATACACGTAGAAGGGCTGATTCCCTTAATATCAGCCAGAGTCCATCCAATCGCAGTCTTGTGGTCCCTCAAGACATTAACTAACTTCTCTTCCTGAGTAGCAGTGAGGCTACTAGAGATGATCACCTGGAAGAGTGTCTCCTTTACCCAAGTATGCGTACTTGAGATGAGCCGGTAGAGGTTTTAGGTCAAGAGAGGGGGGATTCACAATGGAAGGTTTGGTGGGCTCAAGAGAGGGTTTCAAGTCTATCAAGGGAGGAGAAGAAGAAGAGGAAGAAGCCTCTCCAATGGCCAAGGCAGATAGACTTTGAAGAAGGTCCCGCTCATCCGGAGAGAGATCAAGAATGGTCTCGAGCAGATCTATGAACTCAAAAGAGGAGAAGTTATCGACACACTCATCAACTAGGTCGATGGTGCAAATAGCGGATACATTCCCGTCAGAAGGATGCTTGATAGCATCAAAGATGTTGAAAGAGATGTTCTCTCCGTCAAATTCCATAGAAAGAGTGCCATTGTGCACATCAATCTTGGTTCGGGCAGTTTTAAGGAAGGGTCTTCCCGTAAGAATGGGAGTCGAACTCGGTGAGCTATCGACTCATCCATACGCGAAATATAGAAATCCGCGGGGAAGATAAGGCCATTGACCTTAACCAGGACATCCTCTATAACTCCCTCCGGCACAAAGCAGTAGAACGATCGGCTAGTTGAAGGATCACCCCGGTCTTTTTCAAAGGTCCTAAACCGAGGGAAGAATAGATAGAAAAGGGCATGACATTGATAGATGCCCCAAGATCAAGCATGCACCGAGCAAATTCAAGGTGCCCAATGCTTGCAAGGAATGGCAAACATGCCAGGGTCTTTTTGCTTCTCTCGGAAGCTTCTTGCGAATAACCGCAGAGACATTCTCACTCATTGTTACTCTCTCATGACCATTTAGCTTTCTCTTATTCGTACACAAGTCCTTGAGAAATTTCGCATGGCGAGGGAATCTACGAATGTAATCGAGTAGTGGAATGTTTATTTCCACTTTCTTGAAAACCTCTAGGATATCTCTCTCCGCCTCATTCTTTTTAGTGTTAACCGCTAGACGGCTAGGAAAAGGGGCTCTAGGTTTATAAGGTGGTATTTCCTTGGGCTTTTCTTTCATCTTCTCGGATTCCGGCTTAATTACTTCAATCTCTCCTTCACCTTTCATGTTTCCCTTACTCCCTTCTATTTCTTTCCCACTTCTTAAGGTGATAGCACATGCATTCTCACGGGGGTTGAGAGTTTGAGAAGGAAGTTGTGAGGACCCCTGAGTTTTTAACTGGTTTAATTCAGAGGATATTTGAGCAATTTGGGTGCCCAGATGTGTTAGGGCACTTTTTGTATCCTTCTGAAAAGAAGTAGTTGATGTGGCCAAGGAGGTCACAATGTCGAAAGACTTTTCAAAGCGGGGTCAATTGGAGGTGAAGAAGAAGAAGAATTTTGATTATGGATTTGAGGAGGTTGTTGTGGGTTTCCCGGGTCACGCCATCCGAAGTTTGGGTGATCACGCCATCCAGGGGTTGTACGTTTTGGAATAGGGATCATAATTACGGTTTTGACCCCCATTTGAATTTCCGTGTTGGTTTAGCTTGAAGATGCCGCAAGCCGTGGACGTGACTTTCTCCTCATCATGGAGTGTTGGGCACGCATCGCTGGTGTGTCCCGTGCCCGAGTACAAGCACCGCATGCTTTTACTTCCATTTTGGTTCCCATGAATGACGCCATCATATTAGCCAAGCTATCTAATTTGGCGTCCATACCATTCACTCGCTTCTCCAAATCACGCCTCTAATCTCACTAACTCCCCTAAGTCGAGATCCGGTTCTACTAGATTGGGCATTTTTTGCCATGGTTTCAATCAAGGTTCGTGCTTGCCTAACAGCTTTATCTATGAAAGCACCCCCACTAGCAGAATCTACATTATCCCTAGTCTCTTGAAGCATCCCATCATACAAGTGTTGAATCAAGAGATTCTCTGGGACTTGATGGTTGGGACATTTTGCACACAACTTCTGGAAGCGATCGTAGTACTCGTAGAGGGTTTCCCTACTTCTTGTTGAATACTACAAATCTGCTTCCTAATAGAAGCGGTAAGAGAGACAGGAAAATACTTGTCTAGAAACAACTTTTGAAGTTCTACCCAAGTTGTTGGAAAAGGTGCTAGATGGTAGTACCAGTCCTTTTCTGGTCCTCGAAGACTGTATGAAAACAATCGCGGCTTGTAAGGACCTTCATCTTCAATCTCCGCCGGCATCATTGTTGCGGTGATATGGTTGAACTCCCGCATGTGAGAGTGCGGATCCTCTCCGGCGCTCCCATTGAAAGTCGGTAATAATTGAAGAAGACCCGTATGGATCTTAAAATTTGGGACCGGTGGTAATACAATACCATACCGGTTGGTAGCAAAATCAAAGGTAGACAAGTCCCTAAGTGTCCTATCCTCAAAATTAGCCATAACCGTAGTGTTACCTCTTGTAGCGTGAGGAGGAGCCGGTGGAGTAGGAGGTTCGCTTTCTGTCCAAGTTCTCCACCTTTTCGGTTTCTTCGGCTGCTTTCGGTGCTTCCGAATTGCTCTTCTTCGCTCCAGTGTGTGTTCTCTCAATCTCAAGATCTAATGGTGCAAGTGGAAGATTAGAACTACGAGTAGCTTTCATGAACTGGAATCAAGTGTAAGAGAGAGAATTAGTGAATGCAAGTAATGCGGACTCAAAGTGAAAATAAATAGTATGACCGACTCTGACAAAAAGTGAAAAAGATAACAAAGGTAACGAAAGTGTGACTCTGACAAAAGGTTAAAAAGATATGACTGACAAAAAGTAAAACGAATTTGGTTTACTCTTACACAAAAGCAGACTACCGTACTACACAAGAGAAGTGTGAATATTGACCTAGACTAGTCGCGTTGCTAGCTCCCCAAGAACGGCGCCATTTTGATAAGAGATATTTTTGCGGTCGTTATACACTTACCAAAAGAAATTTGTAACCCTAGACTTAACTACAATAAAGTAGACAAGTGGAAGTAGGGGTCGAACCACGAGAGCTATTTAGACTAAACCAGGGTGAAAAGATTACTTCTCTAATGAAAATGGACTCAACAAAAATAGAAAACTAAAATAAAGAGAAACCAAGACCGTAAATAAAACCAAACATAAGACCTAAAACAAGACACACAATTGGGGGGTTGTTGATTGGTTGATTGCAACAAAATGAAAGTAACAAGTAAAGAGGAAACTTAGAGTAAAAATCAAGAGATGTGGTGGTTTTGTGAAATGAGGCATAGTTTCGTGTAGTGAATTTGTGTGTAACTTTATCCTTGATTATAATAATGAATTTGGAATTAATATCTTAAGTGCAGTAAGATGAGCTCTAACCGATAAATAACTCAAACAAAAAGATAGGGTTTTAGTTTAGATGAGCTCGTAAATAAAAACACTAACCTACTTGAATATCATAACCAATTCAATAAAAATCATTGGTTATTTAAACAAATCAAAACCTCCTAAACAATGAGCTTGTTCAGAACTGTTTAGATCGTTGTGAGTTATTTGCACTTGGCTATTATTCAAATTCTAATGGAGGCTATTGAGCAAAACAACCATAGGAATTTTGTGGCCCTTGTTAATTACTATTGAACATATAATTGACCGAAATAAACTTAAAACAATTCATTGAGCATGAAAGATAATAAGTAAATAAAAACAGAATATAACCGTTCAAATGAAATTCATTATTAATGGTCTCAAAAGTTACAACACAAAAACATAAACACTAACTATGCCTCGAAGGGCTTACTCGAAATACATGGAAAATAAAGAAAATAAAATAATGATAGAACCCATTAATGAAGCGTGGATGGAAGGGTGAAGCTTGCTTGACTTGCCCAACTCCAAGAGAGAGAATTATGAAGTTTTAAAAGGTGATTAGAATGGATGCCTTGCACCTGGTTATATAACCCTCTCAAAAGGTGATCATGAGGGATGAATGAAACTCCATGCAAAGAGTGTGAAGGAAGCATGGCAAAGGCATGAAGAGTGCATGCAAAGTACATGAAAGATCTGTCCAGAAGATGGTCAATTTGGGTCATGTAGACTTCGGAATTGGGCTCTGGTGATAAAGAATGAATTGTGAGCTTTGTTCTCTTCTTTCCAACGGTATATAGTATGCATCTAGAGGAGGCCCAGATTGTGAGTTATGGCCGAAATACTGCAACTGTGTCGGCAGGTCCGAGTCTTGATTATTATCTCTCTCTTGTGCTCCAACTTCTTTTCCCCAAGTTATGCTCCATCTAAATTGCACCTGAAATCATATAAACATCTCATTAGTAGTATCAACATTCGAGTTATGATTATTATCCATATAAATAGCATATTAACACTTATAATGGTGCAATATCATATATTTATAGGGTATAAAATGTGTATAATTAATGACTTATCACCAACCAACTGGGTTTTTTAGAAAAAAGAAATATTTCTGAATGTTACGTTTATGCAAGAGAAGTAGCTCACAGAGCAAATAAACTCAAAAATCCAGTTTTATGCTTTAAGGCTAATATCGAAAAAGCATTTGATACAATTTCTTGGACATTTATAATAGATGTATTGGAGAAAAGAGGTTTAAATGGTTGGTGGCTTGAATGGATTAAAACCTATGTGTTAAATGGAGTTGCAAAAATAATTTTAAATGGTATGCCTGGTAAATCAATTCATATGAAAAGAGGGGTGAGGCAGGGTGACCCACTGTCCCCCCATCTTTTCATTTTAGCAATGGATGCACTGATCAAAGTGATTGAAAATTTAAGTCAATGCAATTTTCTTGAAAAACCAATCCCAAGTATTAATATCTCAGTATTATATGCAGATGATTCTATATTTTTAATTAAACCTGAGATTACACAAGTTAAAAGACTAAAATTCATTCTAAAAGCTTTTGAAAACTGTTCTGGTTTAAAAATCAACTATGAAAAATCTGAGTTTTGTACAATTCCTGACAATCTTCCTGAATTAAAAGAGATTTCTGATGAATTAGGATGCCCTCAAGCAACAATGCCTCTTAGCTACTTGGGTTACCCACTACATTTTAAAAAACCAAGGAAACAAGATTTTAGAAAAATTATTGAAAAGTTTGAAAAAAGATTACAAGGATGGCAGGGTGCTTTATTAAACATTGGTGGAAGATTAATTCTAATTAACTCGGTATTATCTTCACTACCAGTTTATTTCTTTTCAGTTTTTAAATTTCCCAAATGGGTGATAAAAGAAATGGATAAAATTTGAAGAAATTTTCTTTGGAAAGGTCATAAAGAAAAAGGTTTTAATTTAATCTCTTGGAAAAAAGTTTGTAGACCAAAAGAAGTGGGAGGTTTAGGTGTTTTAAATCTGGAAAATTTCAACGATGCTATGCTATTAAAGTGGATCTGGAAATATTTTGAGGATGCCAATGGTTTACCATGGAAAATATTAGTGAGCAACTTGGGTTTGGAAGGAGAAAAACTAAGTAAAAACAGTTCTGATTCCTATTTTTGGAGAGATGTGAAAAAATTGTTACCTTTCTTCCTATGTAGCGCTGAATTCCAATTGGGAGATGGAAAAAAAACCAGTTTCTGGTTTTGCAATTGGGGATTTGGGTTACTGTATCAGAGATTTAACTCTCTGTTTACTCATACTGAGATAACCGAGGTTTCAGTAGCACATTTTAAACATTCATCTTTAGATGACCTGTTCAAGCTAATCACTTCCTCTAGTACCCTTCAGGAGCTTCAAAGCCTTCACTCAATCCTCGCGCAAACCACATTGAGTCAGAATTCTAACTCAGTTTCCTGGAGATGGAATTCCAAGGGGTCTTTCTCCACTCGAAGTGCTTACCAGACCATCTCTAGAGGGATTCATACCTCAAACACATTAAAAACAATCTGGTCAGTAAAAATCCCAATGAAAATTAAAGTATTTATTTGGTTATTTAATCAAAATAAAGTACTTACACAAGAGAATCTTATGAAGAGAGGGATAAATATCATTAATAGATGCCATCTGTGTCTAAAAGAGCAAGAGACGGCTGAACACCTAGCTGGTAACTGCTACTTTGTAGAACAGATCTGGTTCACTTTCATGCAAGAGCTCAACGAATTTCAAAGAACAGATCCTTCAAGGTGGTTTATGATGCAGTAAAAGAAGGTCAAAAAAGTGAATCGCTGAGACAAATTACTATGATCTTTCTTTTCTATCTTTGGAGAGAGCGGTGTTGTCGTGCATTTTCTGAGATTAAACGAGGTTGTAGAGAGTTGGTGGCGGTGATAAGAGAAGAGTTAGAGATGGTGAGACTTGTGGAGAAAAGTAAGAAGATAGATCGAGCTCCTTCAATGGCGCCGCCAGGCGGAGCAAGCGAGGAAGAGAAAGAGAAAGAAAAGAGACAAGGCGGTAAGAAAATATCTCTGGTCTGAAAGACCTAATAGATATTCCAGATTTTAGATTTTCATTTTTGTATTTGTAACATATGGGATTTGATAAACCAGGCTTTGTAATCAGAGAGTTATTGTAAGATTATATTGGTGATGGGCTTGGGCCTGGTTTGTTAGAGGAAAAGCCCGGTTTTAGATTGGTTTTCTTTTTATTTCTTTTATATGTATGAAGAAAGAAAACCTTTGTAAATATTTTTATATATATTAAAAATATTTGAAAGGGGGATATTAAGCCCCCTCCAAATTTCCTCAAAAAAAAAAAAAAAGATTCACGGTGCAATATGAATACAACTTTTTTCTAACATAGTAAGCGGAAGAACAAGTCTAATGAGACAATTAAGTCTCCAAAATATGACATCATAAAAGTAGGACAAAAGAGTCGAATCAATACACAAAACTGTGATCTCACTACGCAACCTCACCAAATCTACTCCTGCGCTCCAGCTGCTCCCCGCTCCCCACCTAGCCCCAAAACAAAAACACCAAATGAACAAGTATAGTTAGTCGAGAGTCGATTAAGTGAGGAATGCTCTAGGGCTAGCTTATTAAGACGGCCGCGTCTCGTTGGCTATCCCCAAAGAATTACTCAAATGAGAACAAATCAAACTATGTAATAATTATGAATTAAGGAAAAATAAAGCGAGATCGTTCAGTTTTTACTTTTCCAAGAGTAATGTTATTTTTATATAGTACACATACATATACGTTGAGGGTTGGGGATAGTATTCAACGGTAGTGCCAAATAGGGGGGGGGGATTCCACGCTCTATTCAGAACAAGTACAAGAGGCTCAGAAAACTGCTATTCCTAACAAGATGAGCAGGACTCAGGAACTCGCGCATTTTCTAACAAGATGAGCATGGCTCGTTGAAAATACGTCCGAGAGTAGCTCCACACCAATTCTGTTCGAAACATAGATAATTGATTCTTAGATTATCGAGCATCCTTACACAGTGAAAGATTTTCATTCAGATAAGGTAAACTCGTATGGGAAGTAATGAGCCACCTGTCTTTATCTTTATTGCTAGGCTCATTACTTCCATTTGGGTATTTCATGCATTCCCTTTGGATAGATACAGTAGTATATGAATAATTAGTTTGAGTGTGTATTAGATTCCAATCACATAGCAATGAGATTCCCCAATATCATACTAAGAATAGCTAGGATTTCCAGAAGAAAATGCCATTCGTTTGATGAAAAATAAAAAGGAATATTAAAAATTTGTGTGGCTGAAGCTGAAGCTCAGAAAATTGCTATTCCTAATAAGATGAGCCGGGTTCAGGAACTCGCGCATTTTCTAACAAGATGAGCATGACTCAGAAAACAGCTATTCCTAACAAGATGAGCCGGACTCAGAAACTCTCATATTTTCTAACAAGATGAGCATGGCTTAGAAAATCGCTATTTCTAACAAGATGAGCCGGGCTCAGGAACTCGCACATTTCCTAATAAGATGATACTTGACGTCCCGGATCCATCGTATCATTGACCCGGGAAAAGTCTAGAATTTATCACTATGTTTAATACCATCCTTTCCCTCCCAATTCATGTAGGGTTTGCACGCCTTAAGCTAACGGGATTTACAAAATATAAGTAAGTTATCACTACGTTTAAACCAGAGTGACGTTACAGGGCCTAATTTTCAAGTTATATAATACATACATAATATAAGTAAGTTCCATAATAAATCTCAATTAATCATGTCATGAATTAATTATAATATATTTAATAGAAATTATAGTGAGTTATGACTCATTATAAGGTAGATTTATTATTTGGAGCAAAACATGGGGTTAAATCATGATTAACGGCTTAATAGGGCAAAGCCATAACCACGTCATAATAAGAAATTAAAAGGGAAAATTGAAAATTCACTCCTCCAAGTTTTCACGATCTAGAGAGTTTTAATATAATTACATCGGAGCAAAGTAATTAGGTAAAACCTTTTGATTCGCGGCTTAAACTAGATTTACTTAGTTTCGTCTCAAGAAGAAAAATCAACACGAAATCAAGAAAATCACTCACACTAAAGCAAAGGGAAGAACACTCACCCTTAGGAAACGCTAGCGAGACAAGCTCCAAATTCCGATTCAAGAGCGGAAGCTTCAAGGAGAAGGAGAGAGTTGAAGAGAGAGAGACCAACCCACCACGAGAGAGAGAGAGAGAGAGAGAGAGAGAGAGAGAACGAAGTCTCACTAATTGAAAACGCTAGCGAGACAAGCTTCAAATCCCGATTCAAGAGCGGAAGCTTCAAGGAGAAGGAAGGAGTGGAAGGGAGAGAGAAATGAATCGAAAGTAAATGAGTTGGGTGGGAGAGAAGCCACTTTTATCGGTTATTCCGTTTGGAACGGACCTATTTCGTTCCAAACGGACTAAATCAAGATTTCAGCCAAAACTAACAGTGAGAATCCTTGCTGAACGGAACCTTCCGTTCTGAACGGAACAGTCCGTTCCGAACGGAATTGGAACGAATTTTCTTTTTTTTTTTTGGGGACTTTACAACATCCCCCCCTTAAGAGACGTTTAGTCCTCTAAACGTAAGAAATGCCAACCTGGTGGTGGAGGCGGAGGTAAAGGTGGTAGGAGATTCGGATACCTCTTCCGAATATCCTCCTCGCGCTCCCAGATATCCTCTCACTCCGAATGATTGCTCCATTGCACTTTCACGTATTTCATGATCTTGCTACGCAACACTTGCTCGCGGTTATCTAACACAGCGGCCGGGACCTCCTCGTAGTTCAACTAGGCTCGAAACGGAGTTCGGAGAAATCCAAGACGTGTCCCTCTCCCCGGAGATACTTCCGAAGTTGCGAAACATGGAAGATATTATGCACCCTAGCCAATGACGGGGGTAAAGCTAAGCGATAAGCGCATGGTCCAATCCGTTCCAGAGAACGGGAGGAGTAACCAAGAGAGACAAGATGCTGATGAAGTATATTCTTGCTTGTGAGGTCTTTGAAGTGTGGGGTATCGACTTTATGGGACCTTTTCCTCCCTCATACGGTTTTGAGTATATCCTCCTGCCAGTCGACTATGTCTCCAAGTGGGTTGAGGCCAAGGCCACAAAATGAGCAGATGCAAAAACGGTTGTGGATTTTGTTAAGGACCAGATCTTTAGTAGGTTTGGGGTCCCGAGAGTCATCATCAGTGATAGAGGAACCCATTTCTGCAACCAGAGTTTCGAGGCATTAATGAAGCAATACCATGTCAAACATAGAACCTCGACAGCTTAGCATCCTCAAACCAATGGCCAAGCAGAGCTTTCGAATAGGGAAATCAAAGGCGTTTTGGAGAAAGTGGTTAACCCCACTAGAAAAGACGCATGTCTCCTTATCGGGTAGTCTATGGAAAGGCTTGTCATCTTCCAGTTGAACTCGAGCACAGAACCTATTGGGCCATCAAGAAGTGCCATCTAGACTACCCAAACGATGCACTCAACCGGAAGCAACAAATCCAAGAGTTAGAGGAGATCCGAAATGACGCGTATGAGAACTCCCGAATCTTCAAGGAGAAGACCATGATGTATCACGACAAGAAGCTTGCCCATAAGGATTTCAAAGTGGGCGACAAGGTGTTGTTGTTTAACTCAAGACTCAAATTACACCCGGGCAAGCTACAAAGTAGGTGAATAGGGCCCTTTCTTGTGACAAAATTGTTCGATTATGGTACAGTAGAAATTCAGGGTCTTGATTCAGGGAAGATCTTCAAGGTCAACGGGCACCGGCTGAAGTGGTTTCATGAGAGTTTCGATGCAAGTTGGATTGACATTCACGAGCTTGGCGAGCCATCGTCCACTGCTTGAGGAAATGGAGACGTCGGGCCAACGACGTTAAAGAGAGGCGCTACTGGAAGGCAACCCTGCGAATAAAGGTTGTGTTTTTCTTTGTTTATTTTCTTTTTCTTGCATTGCATCACTACTTTGTGCTTAGCTTTACTCGGGGACGAGTAAAAGTTTAAGTGTGGGATGGAGTCTTTATTGCATGTTAGGTAGTTAAAAAAAATAAAATAAATAAAATAAAAAAATAAAAAATAATAAAAACCCATTTTTAAGCATCAAATTAAAAAAATGCCCAATTAAAAATCAAAAGGATTGAGAGAGAACTGTAACTTATATTGAATAATGTGGTGGAACTTGTTTAGACTCAAAAGGATTATATAGACCAGTTCAAGAAGAATTGAGGTCGTTGGTTTAGGGATCTTTTGTCACTGGTGAACTCGATTTGTTGTTTGAGTGCCAATAATTTAGGGATTTGCACGAGAAATTATGTGAGGACTTACCATTGGACCGTGACCTGGAACTCAAGTTTGTTTATAGTATAATATCCATAATAACCCACTATATCATCTCGTATATATATAAATAATATCCAAGTCTATTAGCTTCTAAAGTCACTTTGTTGCTTGGTTTTGGAGAAGGAGGGTTAGGCATTATATAAGAAGATAGGGGAAGTAGAGGTTAATGTCAGAAGTTGAGGGCTTATGTGTAGTAGACGAGTTTTGTGCACCGAGTGTATTCGAGAAGAGATGCATCGTAGAGACAAATTTATGAGAGTAGACTCTCAGAAAAACTCTATTTTTGACGCAAAGGCAAGTTAGGCCCTCATAATCCTCATAGATTTGAGTTACAATCTTCCACAAAAAAAAAAAAATATATATATATATATATATAATTAAAAAAATACAACAACAAAGTTGTAAATTAGGTTGGGCTGTGTTTAAAAATATTAAGGAGAAATTCAAATAACATATTTAGGCCTTTCAGTTTAATCAGAAAAGAAAATAACTAGTGGGAACTAAGTTGAGAGTAAAGGGAGATATGGCGAGCAACCAAGAAAATTGGCCTAATATTTTTACTATTCATATATGATACTTTATTAGTTTTACATATTATTTTATTTATGACATTAAACAGTTTATTATAGTTATTTATTATTATTTTTATTTACATATATATTAGAGCTATTATATTATGTACACTTTGATATATCTTTATGCTATTAGTTTCATTATCTGATATTATATACTACTAATTATTATTATGCAAAGGGATCTTTTGTTCAATATATCTCATACTGATTATCTTTATATCAACTAATGTGATAAAGTAAAAAGCCTAAACTTCAACTTTTTCCAGTCAGAAAACAGAAGATAATTGCATGTGCAAATAAAATTAAACTAGTACCAAGCAACTACTATAGTAGATCCCAGAAAAATCATCTCAAAAATGCGAAATCCTCCCACAGTATAATTTGAAATAAGATTTGTAAGTTTATTTTTTCTTTTTGGTGCATTTGTTTCTACAAATCTCAAAAAGAAAACACGATGTACAACGATCGGCTTTTTCTTTTGTGTTGTCACATTCACTAATATTGTCTGTGCATACTCTGGAATAAAATTAGATCTTAAAAATGACAAAAATAATATAATTGAAATAAATAGAAAAATATATACTAGGGTTTAGGGTGTAAAAAAAAATGCTTAGATTTGATTTAGTAAAAATAAAATACATAGTTTTGAAATAGTACAACTTGTAGAATAAATTGGCTTTTCACCTACAAGTAAAAAACCGTGTTAAATAAATTATATAATAAGAATAATAATGCTCATTCAAAATTTACTATACCTTATATCTTATTAATGGAATAATTAGAATGATGCAGAATGATATGAATACCCAAAGATGAAGAAAACTAAAGTAATAAAGTTAATTGGGAGAATAAAGCAACAAAAAAATTCCAAAAGCGTGGGACAATGTTTAGTCAAGAGTCAAGACGCTTAGCATAATTTTTTTGATATATTCTTGTACACTCCGCTAAGCATTGAATGTTTTTTTGAAGAAACAAAGCATATGCTGTCGAGATGGATTGCACAATACAACATTTTTTCCTTAGGAAATTTATAAAATAAGCCCCTGCATTATGCCAAATTGCAAAAAAAAATTATATTACTGAAAATTGCAAAAAGTCCCTGCATTATTGCTATAAGAGAAGAAAATATATCTAAATTACTTTTACTGACGCAAATTAAATCTCACGTACAACCCCAAAAAAAAAAAATTTTTTTGGGGGGGGAGGTTGTTACACCCTGGAACAAAATTAGATGAAATGAGGGCATGATTAGTCTCATATTAAGTAGTGAATTAAAATTATAATTACCTAAATAGACTATCGTATTAACTCCTGATACTAATCAAGTTTAAACTTTCTCAGGATAATATGGTGTATGGTCTACTTGGGTTGATGTTGGGCCCTAAAAGTACTAGACTCTAACATACATTAACCCCTATATATACATCTTATTTAAACTCACATCCACACCATCTCACCATCTCAACTTCCATTTGAAAACACACACACAGAGTGAGAGACAGAGAGAGAGAGAGAGAGAGAGAGAGAGAGTTGCCTTCAGTCTGCGCATCGGTAAAGTTTCTGCACTTTCTTGTAGCTTTGGGGCCCAATCTTGGTTGGATTAATTTGCAATGTGTTGTATGCAACAACTCACTGTCCTTAATTTTTCAAGTTAAGAGTATATTTGTAGGAATGTCATATATTTGTGTCATGTATTACGATAATTATGTTAATAAATATTATGAAACTTTGCAAGGCAACACAGTCAAATTTGCCTTAGTTATAAGCACTCAATTCATTAATATTGTTGTTATTCTTATTTTGGAACACAAGCTTTAATGCAAAGATACCATGGACTTGTATTATTATTATTTTTTTTTTTTGGGATTTACCATGGACTTGTATTAAGAAAAAAAATAACATAAGTTTTGCAGTATGGCATATATATGTAAAGAAACATACTAAAATTACAACTAGAATTATAATTTGAAATTTATGATTAGGCATGTGTTGTTGTGATAGACCTACTAGAATTGTAACAAAACCAGATCCAATTTATATAGATGAACAAATTATCATAATCCACAATTTCTATTATAACAGAGTAAGAAAGAGATGGCTGAGCAAATAGTTTCTCTTGTGCTCACCAAGCTGGGGGGTCTCTTGATCGAAGAATGCTTTTTTTTGAAAGGGGTGACAAAGCAGGTCGAGTCAGTGAAGACGGATCTGCGTCTGATGCAGGGTTTTTTGAAAGGGGTGACAAAGCAGGTCGAGTCAGTGAAGACGGATCTGCGTCTGATGCAGGGTTTTTTGAGGGATGCTGAGAAGATGAAGAACAAAGGGAATAACGGAACAAAGGAATGGGTCAAAGAAGTGAGAGATGTGGCGTTTGAAATTGAGAATGCCATCGACACGTACGCTGTTAAGATCCATAATGTGACGGCAAAACATGTTCGTTTTGGGAAAAGGTATTAATTCTTGAGAATATATTGAACTTGAATTGTTTCAAACTAATGCTAGAAACTTCTATTTACTATTAACTATCCAGAGGATCAAGACCCTTTCTAATTCTATTATGTTGGGGAAAAAAATTCATTTAACTCGAAGCACAATTGGTGCTTATTTGGTCGGTTTGTTTCAAACTAAAGCAAAAATTAGGCAAACCAATCTTTTTTTAGGTGGTTCTTAGATTATGAGCCAACACGGCATAATAAGATTAATTAAATTAGGCAAATCAATCTTTCAAAAAAAAGGCAATCAAAAGTTCAAAACTTGTCCTTTTTCGATTGGTTATACAACTTATTCAAATATAATTTTAAATTGTTTTTTCAGAAGAAAAGAAATATAGTTTTGGATAAACACATTCATATATGCAAATATAGATAACTTTAGCAGCAATTTTATCATGTAGTTAACGCCAATGTGTTATAACCTTACTGAAGTGGCGGCACTACAAATTACTTATAGTACCACTGAACCTGAACTTACACTTTTCAGTTTCATATTTGTAATATATTGATCTTTTCTTTAACAGGTATGCTGCCAAAATAATAGCCCTTCATAAGCTGGGCAATGCGATTTCTGCAATTCAAGAGAAGATTCGTACTACTGCTGCGAGTAGAAACAATCTCGGGATCAAAAATTTAGGCGAGGGTGTAGGCAAAGAAAAACCGCTTCTTAAAAAACTTGTGCTCCCCGATATTGAGAATGAAATTGTCGGATTTGAGGTTCATAGGAAAAAAATTATAAATGCACTGGTCGACAGTGCAAATACCCAAAAACGAGTAATTTCCATTGTGGGTGTAGGCGTTCTTGGCAAGACCACTCTCGCTCAAAAAGTGTATAATAACCCGAAAGTAAAAGAGTTGTTTAATCTCCGCATATGGTTATCCATTTCCCAAGACTTCAAACACATTGATGTCTTGAGAGAATTGTATAAGAAAGTCACGGGTAATAGCCAAATGCCAGTAGAGACGGCAGAGGCTTATTTGGATGAAATAAACAAATCATTGAGTAATAAAAGATATTTGATTGTCCTCGATGATGTGTGGACGGGAGATGTCTTTGATTATCTCAATGTTGGCTTTCCCAATGTTAGAAATGGGAGTAGAGTAATAATAACAACTCGTAACCTTGATGTTGCACCAGAGCTTCTTTTAAGGAATGCTCTTCAAACTCCGAACCCTTTAACAAATTGCCCCAATGAACTAAGAGATGTAGCAGACAAGCTAGCTAATAGATGTGACGGTTTACCTTTAGCAATTGTTGTTTTAGGTCGCCTTTTATTGAACAAACCTCGTACCCCTGCCCACTGGTCCTTAGAGGAAAAAAATCTGGATTGGTTCCGTAATGACGAAAAGTGTATTAATATTTTAGCTAGCAGCTATCATGACTTGCCATATTATCTTAAATCTTGCTTTCGTTACCTAGCATGTTTTCCCGAAGATTATGCAATACCTGCAGAAAGCATAACCAAAATGTGGATTGCCGAAGGATTTATTGAGTGCCACGGTGAAGGAACATTCGAGGATGAAGCCGAATGCTGCTTGGAGGAGCTAGCCCAAAGGTATATTTTCATAAATTTTATAGCTTTAACTCAAAATAATTAAAATCATATTAAGGTTTACACATTAGTCATGATAGTTCCATATGGCAATTTTGATTTTGTTTTCTTTCCTCAAGTCAGATTACTCAACTTAGTTTTTTCACAATCTCATATTTTTCATTATCCATCATTTCTCTGACAAGAAATTTGTAAACAGACACAAACCTATTTTCAAATTCATTTGCGTCGGCTCAGAACTAATTTATCAAACCTAGGGTTAGAAATAAATTCACTAATTTTTCCAGGAACTTATAAGCCATGCCTGGTAGGTTTACCAAAATTTCAGCAATACAAATCTGTAAAATTTCAGCAAAAGATATACGTATCATTAAGAGTCAAAGCCTAAAAAAAACACCAAATGTTTAAGGTGTCATAAAAGGTCAAAATCTGCTAAAAAATATATGAACTCATACCTCACATAATATTCAAGGCATCTTTAATACGCGCAGGAGATTCTTTGCACATGGAAAGTTCCTTTAAAATGAAATAATGTGCTTTGACAACATATGCCAGTTTGGAGGGATTAGAATGCATGGATATTGTTCAATTGTTTTAATTTTTCTGAACTATTTTTCCTTTCTTCCAATATTCTTTGTCTATTTATTTTTCTTCTTAAATTTTTTTTTTCCAGTTATCTGTTTCTCCTTTGCTGCACTAGCATGCCCCTTTCTATAATTCATCCCATTTCCCTTCTTATAACCCTTTTGATATGATCCTTTGCATCAGAAATGAGAAGTGGAGCCACTTATATAAATAATATCACAAATTGAGTATATTATTTGCTGGCATAATATATTATAAATATTTTACTTGTATTAAATATTTATATGCTTGGTTAACCAATCTATTTTTCTATGCGATTTACCAGAATCAAAGGCATCCCTTTTTTAACCCCTCAATTTACCGGGATTGTTGTATCTTGAGCAATATAGTGGTCAAAATTTATAACTAGTATTTTTTTTTGCATAATTATGTAGGCCAATCAAATAATAAAAATTGTTTACTTCTTCAACTGTAAGGTTCATTTCGGTTTACACATTACTTATGGCAGTTCAATTTGACAATTTTGATTTGGTTTTTCTTTCCTCAAGTCTGATTTCTCTAGTTAGTTCTTTCACAATTTCATATTTTTCATTATCCATCATTTCTCTGACAAGAAATTTGTAAACATACACAAACCTATTTTCAAATTCATTTGTGTCGGCTTCAACCAATTTATCAAAGCTAGGTTTAGGAATAAAGTTACTTATTCTTCAGGAATATGTAAGCCATGACTGCAATGGTAAACCAAAATTTCAGCAATACATATCTATACCATCAAGAGTCAAAACCTAATAAAAACACCAAATACATCAGGTGCCATAAAAGGTCAAACTCATAGGAAAAAAAAATGAACTCATACCTCACATAATATTCAAGGCATCTTCAATATGTGCATGATATTCTTTGCACATGGAAAGTTCCTTAAAACTACCAGTTTGGAGGGATCATAAAGCATGGTGTTTATTCAATAGCTTTAATTTCTCTGAGGCATTTTTCCTTTCTGTCAATATTCTTTATGTCCATTTATTCTTTTCTTTGAAAAATTATTTTCAATTATTTGTTTTCTCCTTTATTACAAGAGCATAACATTTTTAGGATTCTTACCATTTCCCTTCTTCTAACCCCATTTTGATATGGTTTTTTGCATCATAAATGAGGAGGAGCCACTTATATTAAATTACGTCACAAAATTCAGTTTATCATTCACTGACATTGCACATTATAAGTAATTTACTTGTATTAAATATTTATATGCTTGGTTAATTAATCTATTTTTCTGTGCAATTAACAGGAGCTTGGTTCAAGTTGTCAAAAGGAATGACAATGATTCTATAGATTCTTTCCGGGTTCATGATCTATTGCATGACCTAGCAATTCGTGAATCAGAGGAGAATGATTTTCTTTTAATATGCAAAAAAGAAAATACGCAAACCGATTTTAAAAAAGCGCGTAGGGTAGTAATCCATAACAACCATAAGGTCGAGTCCCAAAATAAAAACCTTGAAAACATAGCCATGCCTAATGTTCGTTCTTTCCTCAATTTTGATATAGAAGTTCCAGTAGGGATTAGATATCCGTTACTTAGAGTGTTAGAACTCAAGGGCAGTAAGAATTTCACGAAACTGTCCGAAGAGTTGAAGAGCATGAACCATGTAAGATACCTTGGGTTGTCAAATACCGGGTTAGAGCAATTGCCAGAAACCATTGGCTGTCTGCAAAATCTTCAAACCATAAATATTGAGTATACAAAAGTCAAGAAGATACAAAGTTCTTTGTGGGGAATCCAGACCCTCAGGCATGTAAGGCTTAATGATGAGTGGTTCACCGGGCCGCCGCCGTCAGCGAACCTAGTGAACTTACAAGCCCTTGAAAACATCACCGTTCCAGAATCATGGAGAGATGGATTGCCCGATATCCCAAGTCTTAGGAGTCTGAAGCTTAGTTATTGTGATAAAAAAGAAAACGGAAGCATAGTGATGCCAGATTGGAAAATAGTTCTTACCTTATTAGGCAAATTGAATAACCTCGTATCACTCATTATAGTAGGTGATCGCATTCTGGCACAGATTGCCGAGGTCTGGACCTTTCCCAGTTACCAACACTTGCAAACATTGATTCTATCTGGACCTGTTGGTAGTGAACCTCCGTATTCAACCAGGTTTTTCTTAGATACATTTGAACTGCCGCGAAATTTAATTAAACTTTCTTTAGGGTGTATTTGGTTTGATAAAGATCCAATGCCAAAGCTAGAGAAACTACCGTTCCTCAAGTCGCTTGATCTGTTCGAGATTGAAAATATACAGAAGATGGGTTCCTCAGCTGGAGGTTTCCCACAATTGCAAAATTTGTTCATTCATAAAGTGCATGACCTAAAAGAACCATGTAAAACCTTTACAATAGTTGATTGCAAAGGGTTGTCGGCGGCTCTTCCTGACTTGAACCATGTAAAACCCCTTCGTCTCATTAGAATAGATGTGTTCAAAAACAAGCTCAAAGACCGCACATGAGAGGAATGGCAAAAATTTCAGCATGTTCCAACCATCGATTATTCGCAGTTGAGAGATTAAAAATGGACTTTTCTCAACAAATAAGCACTACACTCTCTAACCCTAGTCTACTATGGACCAACACTAAATCTTATAGTCCCCTAATTACAATACATATTCATAATATAATTTTTTTTAAAAAGTAAATAAACAGGGTCTATATAGACCAAAATACAATCTCTACTCTAATCCTAGTCTAACAGGGACCAACACTAAATCTTACAGTTTACAACACATATTCATAATATTACATATCTTATTAAAAAAATAGTAAGAAATGTACAAATTCAAGACGGATTAAAAACTCCGCAATAAATGAGTCCATGAATGAGACTCTGGGCTGTTTAGGTCTGCTTCGAATTCCCGTAAATTATGACCCGACCCATTTTTGGATCCTCAATTGTTACATTCGCATCTAAAATCTGAAGTTGAGGAATAAAAATAAGAAATGTTTAATTTTCATTAATTAAATTAACCAAATTAAGGTTCAATTTCACCCAATTTTGCACAATTAAGTAATGTTGCCTCGATTTTGCCCCGATTAAGTAATTTAGCCCAATTGTGGATCATCCATTAGCCCAATTTTGGATCCTCCATTTAATTAAAAAAATACGAGCGGAGGCTATTGTTATGTTTTGAAGAGATACAGGAAAAAAATTTCGCATACTTATTTAATACTACATACTATTGTTAGGTCGACAAAATGTCAAAAACATTTGATCGAGGCTGGCCCGTTAGAGTATTCCATGTATTATTTTAATTGGGATAAAAGGGTCTTGAGTGCCACAGAAATATCTTACCCTTGATCATGAAAAAGTACGTAGGACTTTTTTTATTAGTTCATGATTAGGACTTTTTTTGTTGGTAGGTAAAGAAAAATGTAAAGATCACACTTGTAGCATTTATTATGTCTACATAAGTTAAAAATGCTCAACATTTTTAATTAAAATAGCCGTATGATTTACTCATATTCAAGTAAATTATAAGATATTGGAGAAAACTAAAATTCAATTAATGAATGTGACTCTTTCTATCTACTTCTTGAGAAATTTAGTGCAAAAGATTTTTCTTCCCTGAAATGTCTTCCAACACATGTTCCTTCCGATCTAAAATCTCTACTGGCTTCTCAACATACGTCGCATCCTCTCTCAACTCAAAAACTGGTGGCGCAAGTACATTCGATGCAACCGGTACATATTTCCTTAACATTGAAATATGAAAAACATTATGCACACCGTCCAAACCTGAAGGTAAAGCAAGCCTAAACGCTACCGGTCCAATCTTCTCGAGTATCTCGAATGGACCTACATATCTAGGCGATAACGTGCCTTTCTTTCCAAAACGCATAACACCTTTTGTAGGTGATACTCGCAAAAACACATGTTCTCCTTCCTCAAATTTAATTTGTCGACGCTTCTTATCTGCATAACTTTTCTGCCTACTTTGTGCAGTTAATAATCTTTGACGAATTAACTGCACTCTCTTCTCCTCTTCTTGTATCATATCCGGTCCAAGAAATTTCTTCTCGCCCACCTCACACTAATTTACTGACGATCTACACTTCCTCCCATAAAGTGCCTCATAAGGAGCCATTCCTATACTCGAATGATAACTATTATTATAAACAAATTCTGCCAAGTGTAGATGTATATCCCAACTACCCCCAAAATCTAACACGCAAGCTCGCAATAAATCTTCTAACGTCTGAATGGTTCTCTCAGACTGACCATCTGTCTGAGGATGATACGCTGAACTAAAATGCAAGCGCGTACCAAGTACCTTGTGCAAACTTTTCCAAAATGTGGAAGTAAATCGAGGATCCCGATCAGAAATGATCGAAACAGGTACTCCATGCAATCTCACAATCTCCTTCTCATACAACTCCGCCAATTTATCGAGCTTATCGGTTTGCTTGATTGCAATAAAGTGAGCCGACTTTGTCAAACGATCGACTATGACCCAAATTGCATCATGGCCGTTTCTCGCTCTTGGCAACCCCATCACAAAATCCATGGTGATATGATCCCATTTCCACTCTGGTATCTCCAGATTCTGTAATAATCCCGCAGGTCGTTTATGTTCCGCCTTTATTTGTTAACATTCTAAACACTTAGAAACAAATTCAGCTATATCTCTTTTCATTCCTTTCCACCAGTAGTGTTGAGCAAATCCCGATGTCAGTGGTAACGCAATTTTCGAAAAACCTTCCACAAATCTTCTGTAATATCCCGCGAGACCAAGAAAACTACGTATTTCTGTCACACTACTAGGTCGTTTCCAGTTGAGAACCGCTTCTACTTTCTTTGGATCCACATAGATACCTTCACCTGATATTACATGTCCAAGAAAAGATACCTCATTAATCCAAAATTCACATTTACTTAATTTCGCATACAACTTCTCCTTTCTCAAAACCTCCAACACAAGCCTCAAATGCATCGCGTGCTCCTCTCGACTCTTCGAGTAAATCAAAATATCGTCAATAAAGACAATAAAAAATCGATCTAAATACTCGTGAAAAACATGATTCATTAAATCCATAAAAGCTGCGGGTGCATTCGTTAAATCAAACGACATCACCAAATATTCGTAATGACCGTATCTCGTACGAAAAGCTGTCTTAGGAATATCCTCCTTCCTAATTTTTAACTGGTGATAACCTGACCGAAGATCAATCTTCGAGTAAATCGTCAAGCCTTGAAGTTGATCAAACAAATCATCGATTCGCGGAAGTGGATATTTATTCTTTACCGTAACTTGGTTAAGTTGTCGGTAATCAACACAGAGTCGTAACGAACCATCCTTCTTTTTCACGAATAGTACGGGTGCTCCCCAAGGTGACACACTCGGGCGAATGAAACCTTTATCGAGCAAATCTTGCAATTGCTTCTTTAATTCTTCTAACTCCTTTGGCGCCATGCGATATGGTTGCTTCGAAATAGGTGTCGCGTCAGGCATTAACTCGATTGTAAACTCGATTTCCCTATCCTGTGGTAAACCGATTAAATCATCCGGAAATACATCAGGAAAATCATGAACAACTATTATCTCTTCAATTGTCGGTTCTTTAGATTTATCCGAGTCTACTACCAATTGGTGTTGAGTACTTTTGTCGGATAAGTGCGTATCGTGAATTGCTGACAAAACTACGTGTTCAGTTTCTCCTGCCACTGCAAGCTGAAATGGTGGCTGCCCTAACTGGATTGAATGTAACGACCTTTCGAAATCAATCTACTGTGGCATGATAAGAGGATAGCCAATCCATACCGAGTATGGCATCGAAATCCTGAAAATCTAGGATGACTAAATCGACTAGCAATTCTTGCTCCCTGATTTTCACCACACAACCTCTAAATACTAACTCCGCTAACAAAGAATCTCCCATAGGAGTGCCTACTAAACTATCTAGAGGTTCTGGACTCCTACCCAACTTCGCCACAAACAAAATAGACACAAAAGAATGCGTCGAACCAGGGTCTATCAACACACTAGCAGGAATATCGCAAATATTAACTACAGTATGGATAATCGAACCTAAAGCCTGAGCATCTTGATTATTGAGGGCAAAGGTGCGTGTAGGAACAGGCTGCTGCTTCCTCTTCTGCAAACTCCTGTGCCTTTTTCTCCTGAAGCGAATATGGATAATACTGTTCGAAAAATACACCTTTAAAACCCTTCCAATCAACAATATTACCCAATGATTGTTGCTTCATATACCACCAATGATCCGTATTCCCTTCTAACATAAAGGTAACAAACCTCACCTTTTCCGCATCAGTCGCCTCAATCACCTCAAGTGTCTTTTCAGAATGACGAATCCACTCATACGCCTTAGTTGGATCAGTCGTACCAAAGAATGGCTTCGGACCCAACTTCTTAAATTGACTCAACCTCTCATTCATTCCACTACTAGATCCTCCACCACCACTACTACTACGACGAGCCTGAGGATGTGCTGGTTGCTGTGGCGGCTGCGAGCCTTGCTGCCTCATCAGCTGAACTAATGTCTCATTCGTTCTCTGTTGTTTCTCTAGTATCTCCCGAAATAAATCCGACTCAGGACGGGACCCACGTACTTCATCTCCACCACCTACAACCTTCTCATTCCCAGGATTTCCCGAACTTCCCGCGCCAACTGAGGCAACCTTCTTCAATTTCTGCTTCGGTGACATTTTCACTACCTAAAGTCAATCAAGACTTAATTAGAAAAAATTTCTACGGTTGAATGTTAAGACATCCGCAGGTCCAATAGAACCATTGTTCTGATACCAAAAGAGTTGTCACGACCCAAAATCATCATGTACAACAACACACACACACACACACACACACACACACACACACATATATATATATATATATATATAGCAATAGCAGAGTCAAAACAATACAAACCAGCTCTCACCACGTAAACGTAAAACAAGATCTACAAACTATAAATACAACTACGACTACTAGATAAAAATATACACTAATGCTGGCGCTCTCTGCTACGCTCTCAAAAGAATCTACGTATGCCACCACCTCCTGCCTCAACCGCTACCTGGAAATATTGGCTGAGCGTCAGAAGAGTCAGATAATAAAATATTATCCACTACTACAGCTACTACCCTACTGGAATGATAAATACTACACTTCTACAAAACACTACCACCACTTATAAGAACTACCACTTGCTACAAAAATTACTACTTTTAATATTATAAGTGGTACAACTGAAAATATACATATAAGTATATTTAAAAACTACGATAAGGTTGGCAACCACACGGGATCCACTCATAGACTGCAATCTTGGATCTACTTGAGATAAGTCAGTCTGCTGCACTCTCAACCACACGAGAGTGGTGTCTCCAACTTTGCCACAGTGGAAACACGCCCCCTCTAACCACCCGAGGAGACCGTACTGTCATGTCTAACAGTTTGTATGTTTCGGTAGCTAGCCGAAAATCACTCTCTGGTACCAGGCCCACTAAAAATGTCCGTACATGTGTCTTCCTCATCCACTTGTATAAAAATAATATTTTTCTACCACTACTAGTTATACCACAATATTTACCACTGACTACATATTCTACTGAAATAACTACATTTATATAATATTAAAAAAATAAATAAATAAATAAGTAAATAAATACATAATAATAAGATCTTGTAATTAGTACCATTAAAACCGCCTCGGAATAAATATTCTAACGACTACAAGAACACTGAAAACGGATACTGAATGGAGAAATTATGAATATTTTACTGAATCCAATTCTACTGATCAGACACGTCAGTCTAAAACTGACCTAATTCTACTGATAGCTACTACAACTACCTACTGAATAAAATAAAATAACTAAATACTCAAATACTCAGCCATGTTTTTATCTTGGCCTAAAAGCTTATTAGTCCAACTATTAATTAATTGGATCATTATAAGTAGAAGGCCTAATCTCTTTTAATTAATTACAACATGGCCCAACTCCAAATAAATATCCAATTCAAATTTAGTTATTATTCTCAGCCCAAACTCGAAATATAATTCACCCCACCACTAATTAAAATCCAGCCTATTAAACTCGGCCCAATCCAGATTTATATTAAAAAGGCTTAATGGATATTTGTTTGGTGGATGTTAAAACCGAACTAATAACCCGACTCGGTAAGAACAAAATCCGACCCTATAAGATAAGCACCTTAATTCTCTTTCTTCCTTTCTTCCTCTTTCCTTCCGCCTCCGCCTCCTTCTCCCTCTCTTGTTTTTCTTCCTTCTCAAAACCGAGCTTCACTCAACCTCCTCTCTCCCCATGAAAATGAGCCAATAGATGGTCGGAACGCCACCATTCAAGCGACCGTACCACTCTCGACTCATCTCTTTACTCAAAAATCACATTCCCATCTCTCTAATTAATTTCATTCATCCCCAAAAGATAAGGTTTATACTATTCCGAGTAATACTCGATTTTAATGGCAATACACTAGTTTCTAACTCATATTGAGGATAAATCTGAGCTATTACCTCAAAAAGCTCAAGCTTTATGATTTTAGAGACTCGTCTTTCTTCAGTATGTGAATTCCGGTGATGCCGGCCTCCGACCCGACCTTCTCCCCACTTGGCGCGTCCCTACTCGCCCTTTCTCTCTATCTACGACTCTCCTCTCACTCTCTGCCTTTCTTTCTTGCTATTTAGATAATGAAGATAATAGTGTTGAGTTAACGAGAGAGAGAGGGTTAAGTTCAATGGTATTATTTCTTTTATAAAATCCACCGTTTAATTTTTTTTATGACCAATAAAAAATGAGACTTGCAATATTATATTTGATTGTGTGAATGAGTTTCTCCAAGCTTCTTGAACGATAAGGAGGTCTCTGACCTTTGAATTTTCATTTCATTTTATTTCGTTTTCTTTTTATTCTTTTTTATTATGTCATAACACCAAGTCCGACTTGATAGCCCAGTTAAGTCAAACCATGTCTAATCATCGGTAAAATAGTACCCAGCACACTCAGCTTTGGCATGACCTATATTGGCTCCCATTTTCCGCATTCTCTCCTCCTAAGATTGTCCCTACATACCCAGCTTTGGCATGACCTATGCAGGGTCGATCAGAGTATCGAGAGATTTAGACTTATGGAAGGCACTTCATGACATAACATTGTTTTGAGGGATTTTATTTAATATTATATGTTATTATGCAATATTAGAAGAACATCACATGTACTAATAGAATAAAGATAATAACAATAATATATCATGGCCTTGATCTTTATGAACTAACATAAAGATTTCCTAATATATGTTTCATCTCCATGAAATTTTTCTTAGATTGTATTTGGAAATCTTATCCCGATGTATAGAAATCGATGAACTCCTTCATCTCAATGATGTATGTGTTATGCCTAATGAACTCTCTCATTATATCAACACATATCAACAAATATATCAAATATAAACATAATCATATTATTTTTCGATTATTTATCCATTTATAAAATATATATATATATAAAGCTTACGAATGTGAATTCGGGGTGCGGTCATCATTGTCAACATTTGGCAAGTCAAAACTCAATGTTTGATTTGGTCAACATTTGACTCGATCAACGATCAACATTTGACAAGGTCAATAGTCAATGGTCAATATTTTGACCAGGTCATGATCAACTTTTAACCAATTTAATAGTCAACAGTCAAGGGACAAATTAGTGTAGTCAACATAGTCCACAGTCAACACAGTGGGTCAACAGTCAACTGTCAACATGATCAACATGATCAACACCTGGTCAACTTTGTCAACACACATTTTTCTACACATTAATACATCATAGGCATCTTTTCATGAATTCAATACATCACATGCAGCTTTTCATGAAATAATGCATCACATGCACCAACTCAATTTAACCGAAACACGCACGTCGCTCTGATACCACTGTTGGGTTTCAGACGTGCATAACGCAGCGGAAAATGAAAATTTCGTCCAAAACCAATCCGAGGATCCGTGCGTATCGGTTAAATCAAAGAAATAAATCTTAAATATACCTTTCGGATTACGCTTAATCCGTGACGCTCAAACCATGCATATTGTCCATGCGTCTCTAAACCGGTTACCATCCTAACCGATTTTCGGTCCGTCTAGGCCGTTTAGGTCGGGTCATGCGGAAGTCATCTACCGAACACACAATCGGTCTCCACCAAAACTCTCAACAAACCGTTCTCATTTTCTTAGGCCGAATAGATCACAAGTGCCGAAAGTACGAACGCCTCTACCGGTGTCCACACGAACAAACTTCTTAAAGCGGGAAGAAGAACAATATATATGCTAGTAGCTTGTTCTCCTCTTGCATAAGAAAACTCTTTTTATTTTATCTCACAAAAGATGTATATAATTCCTCTCATATAATCGCACTCTTTCATTTTTGTCATACAAAAAGGAAAGCACCCTTTCATAATTTTGTCATACAAATTAGAAAGTATATTTTCTCTCTTTTGTCTCACAAAAGAGAATGAGAAATAATGAGAGAGAGAATGATGTGTTGTATTGTGAATTTGGAGCCCTCTATGTCCTTATATAGAGGTGAAGAATCATGTCTCTTCACACTAAAAGATGTGTATGACATCACTCATCATTATCCATATGCCATCATCTAGACTCTTCTAGATTACATGATCTTTTGTGCTCATAGCCTTTATATACATATATATCACATCTTATCACATAAGATGACAATATATTTTGTGACATTCTTATACAACTCATCATATAAGTCGCTAGGATTTTCTGCGCCCGTTTCAGTTTGTTCTTTGTGTGTGACCCTATAGGTTCACTTAATATTGGCAATATACTTGACAGTCTATAAATCATGAGCAGACTCTAGCAAGCCATCATGACTACCCAATTTAAGTGAATATCGGTGATCCGATTTACCTAATCAACAATCATGTATTTAGTCCCTTTGTCACGCGATATCTATATCGATCATAAGGCATGTAATATGCCATCCTTATATAAATCGATTAATATTTCTTGATCCCAAATTAAACTGAAGAAGAACAAATGACATTAATAACTCTTATTAATTCATTTGAGTATGGCCATACATTTCTTCAGTTCAATTCATCAAGAGGCCTAAAGATATCTCTCTCATTTATGAGAGGAACAAATCCCGTCTTGATTGCACTCACCCCTCTATATGATTCATTATATACCTAATCATAACCGTTATGACCACCCGGTTAAAGGCAGTGTTAGATTATATTAAAGTATAAAATTACTCATGTTGGGAACCGAGACACTCTCAGGTCAAAGGACTATAAATACTTTATGTTACAAGAATCGCTAATGATGTAAAACATGTAGCATTCTTATGGCGGGTCAGTCCAGTATATGGTCTCTAACATATACCTATGTTAATGACTTGATAACTATTTATCCATGATCATTAAAACATAATCATCAGTCAACTAATATACTGGTGTACATTTATAGCTTGTATATAAATATATATATTTATATGTATCTGCAAGTATATTTGTCTCCACAAATATCCTATAAATGATCAGGGACGATTTAGAATAGCATTTAGTTTTACTATCAAAGTCACGCACTTTGATGACATAAAGCTGAATTGCATATTCATGGTCTATTTTAATTATATTAAAATAACCTATACGCACATATTATATAAAATATCTTAGAATAAATATTATATTTGTTATTACAATCCATCATCTAAGTCACAAACACTTTAGCCTAGGGCATAACACCATCACCATTCTCATCCTTCTCTTCTCTCGTCCATTGTAAATATCTCCATGGATGATCTTCTTTAAGGTTGTCCAAAAATTCTAATTTTATATTAGTGCCTTGAGACAAAAGGAACCCAAGCTTCAAGAGGGAAGTCTTGTTTTAGAAGAAGCGGGAATTGAATAAAGATTCAAATCGACCAAGGAGTCTCTAGCATGAATCTTCATCCATTTGGTTTGATTAAGTTTCTCTTCTTTTTCCTTCTTTTTTTCTCTCTTTTGTTGAATTAATAATTTCTCAAGCATGTGTGTAAATTTTGTTTGTGTGTGCATGCTTGAGATTTTTGAAAGACGTTTTGTAGAATTTGTGATGAAATCTTGTGTTTGATTTGGGCATTTTTGTAGTTTAAGAAGATTAACTTAAGAACACTTAAATTGTTGAGTTGAATTATTTGAAAGAATATATTTGATTCAAAACATAAATATTAAACTGATTCTAATTGGAAGATTAGTCTTGATTTAAATTGTGACGTGTTTAGAAGTTATTTGATCATTTGAACACTTAGAAGAGGTTTTTGTGATTAAATTATGTTCTAAATCGAGTTTATGCAAAACTTGAAAGACGAAGTTTTTGAGTTGAGCTTAATCATTGATTTATTCATTGATTAACTTTTGGAAGGAAATTTGCTTTTTGAACAACTTAAATAAATTGCTACTTGTTATTATTAATGATTAGCATGTTATATAAATTATCATAATTTCCCTACGATTTTATTAACTATTAAAATAAATAACAAAAAAAAAAAATATTTACATTCCTTTACTATTTTCTTGAACATGTCTCTACCCTCTTGAACAATTCTTCACACACGCTTTTCTTGCGCTTAAATCATAACCCTTGGAATTTGCATAAACACTTTGTGAATGAATTAGGGAAATCATAAATATCTTTGCTAAGATTGTGAATTGAAAAATTACACGATTCACATATCTTACAGCTATATTTGGCCATTTAGTTTAATGGTCGAACTGGATGGCACCAGAAGATTTCTTATCCAGAGTATCCAGTTTTGTAGAAATCTTTTTTTTCCAAGAGACCTTCTAGGAATTGCTAGTTTTCCACCTATAGAGGACTAATGGTGTTTTTCTATGATGTAGGAAATTGATATATTCCTTAATTTGTTGCTAAAAAGGATTCTATTATTTGTCTGTTTTTTATGAATGTTGTTTGATTTTCTAATACTAGTTCTGGCATTTTGTTCTGCAATCAAGTTGCTAAATTTTTTGATAGTATTTTGATAGGTTCGTCTATTACACTAATTGGTCTGTAATCAGTGACTATTTTTGCATCCGATATTTTAGGCACCAGCGATAATTGTATTTTGTTAATGCGCCAAAGGTCTAAGGTGTTCCCCTCAAATTCCTTGAATAACCAAAGTAGATCCGTTTTGATGGTTTCTCAGTAGTATTGATAAAATTCTATTGGGAAACCATCCGGTCCTGATGTTTTGTTTTTATAAGGTCAAAGACCGCTTGCTTAATTTTTCTGTTCGGATATTTGTGCTCCCATGTCCCCTTGGTATAAGGACGGGGGTATCTGTTGCATAAATTCTTGTGTTGGATGTCCAATGTCCGATCTTGAACCTAGTGTTGCTATGCATAATTGGTTGAATTGTTGTGCTATTTGGGACTGTTCTGTTTGTTCGGTTCCATTTTCTAGGATTGAACTGATGTAATTATTTTGTCGGTTTGCTGAAGCAATTGCTTGGAAGTATTTGGTATTCTGATCCCCCTCCTCTAACCATTTGCATCGGGATCTTTGCTTCCATTTAGTTTCTTCGATGTTTGCTTGCTCAAAAATGACCTTTCTAAGTACAATTCTTGGTCTCATATCTGTGCGGAATGCGGATCTCGAGGAAACGGTGTTCATGCCACAACCTCCAAGCTTTGTAGATGACTCAAGACCAAATCACATATGTCTCCTCAAGAAGGTTCTCTACGGTCTTAAACTAGCACCACGTGCTTGGTTCACAAAGCTAAAGAGTACTCTCGTCAACCTTGGCTTTGTACGTTCCTGAACCGATACTTCTCTCTTCATTCGGTTTCAAAATAATGAGCTTCTCGTGCTCTTAGTCTATGTGGACGACATTATTGTTACCGGTATCACTCAACGTGCAGTTCTCCTTGAAAGTTCTTGGCTCTTCTCACTATTTTCTCGGCATTAAGGCACTAAAGGTACAAGGTGGGGGTCTTCTATCTCAACCCTAATACATCTTGAACCTTCTTAAAAGGGTCAAGAGGGAAGGTGTGAAACCGTGCTCATATCCTATGGCTGCTGAAGAGCAACTTTCCAAACTAAAAGGAAACCCAATGGAGGATCTGAGACTTTATCGAAGCACGGTTGGCGCACTTCAGTACACGACAATCACACGACCAGAAATAGCCTTTGCGGTAAACAAGTTCTCTCAATTCATGCACTCACCGACCGACATCCATTGGGCAGTGGTTAAGCGCATCTTGTGATATCTCAAAGGCACGATAACACATGGCCTCCTCCTTCGATCTTCTCCCTCTCTATGACTCCAAGCCTTCTCAGATGTAGACTAGCATGGTGGCCCATATGACTGACAGTCTACGACCAGATATTTTATTTTTCTTGGTCCAAACCTAGTTTCGTGGAGCGCAAAAAAGCAGGCAACGGTAGCTCGATCTAGAATCGAAGTGGAATATCGCAGTCTTACGATGGCTACCGTGAAACTTGTGTGGATCCAATTCCTACTACGCGAACTCCACATTCTTCAAAAGAAATACGCGAATTGATTGAGCTTAAAACTCTACAAGTTCGTTTCATTAGCACCAAAGACCAGATTGCGGACATCCTCACAAAAGGACTCACATCACCTCATTTCACTCGAATATGCGGCAGCTCACAGTGTTCAAACCCGGCTAGTCTTGAGGGGGAGTGTTAGAGTAGGTCATGTATAAGTGAGTTCATGTTTAGTAGGATTGGATTGTAGTCTTGGATTGTAGGTTTGGATTGTAGAATAGATGATAGTAGATTAATGATAAGATTATGTAGGTTAATGATAAAATTAGATAGCTAACTAACTCTATAAATAAAGTACTTCTTGTAAAGCTATTCATTAAATAAAAATCTAATCAATAATAATTAACCAATCATTCTTCTTCTGTCAGAGAGGAAATACCACAAGTGCCAATGTAACCATTAATTGAATATAATTTGAGACAAGTAGCTTGGATATTTCCAAAAAAAAAAAAAAGCATAGCAAAAGTACAGGTACAGAATTATCAGTTAATTTGATTAGTTCTTATTTATTTAATCATTCTATTTATATCATTATCTTTTTTTTAATTACTTTTTTCTACAACACGTGCTTAAGAATAAGAGTGTATATCAGTTAACTTGTTAAAGGATGAAAAATTGCATATTATACCAAAAATAAAAAATTCAAAATCTCTTAACAAGCTTCAAAATTACAAATTAAACCCACCGATGGTCAAGTCTAGTATTTTATAAATATCAATTTATTGATTTACATAAATTGCTAAGACTAAACAAATAAAAAAAGAGTACATAAACATGGGTCCACATAAAACAAACAAATAAGAGTAAAGTCCATTTTTGGCGTCTTAACTATTATATTAGTCTCTTTTTGATCCCTCAACTTTTTATTAGTCTAATTTTAACCCTTCAACTATTGAACTAGTATATTTTTTGTCCTTTCATCCGTTAAATACTTATGTGTCCATTAACTTGACACGTAAGAGATGATTTGACATGTAATTATGATGTGGCAATTGTGACATTGCAATTATTTGAAAAATAAAATTTAATCCCCTTATTTTATTTTCTCATATTCTTTCTATCTTATAATTTTCTAAAATTTGGCCCTTACGTTTGATTCGATATAAATTTTCTTCAATGAATATTTTTTTTTTTACAAAAGTATAAGATAAAAAGAATATGGTAAAAAAGAATGGATTAAGAATTTATTTTATTTTTTTCAAATAATTGTCATGTCACAATTGTCACATCATAATTATATGTTAAATCATTACTTATGTGCCAACTTAATGGACACATAAATATTTAATGGGACCTAACAAAGTTAAAGGGCCTAACAAAGACTAATTGGATAGTTGAGAGATTAAAAATGGACTTTTCTCAACAAATAAGCACTACTCTCTCTAACCCTAGTCTACTATGGACCAACACTAAATCTTATAGTCCCCTAATTACAATACAGTCATAATATAATTTATTAAAAAAAGTAAATAAACAGGGTCTATATAGACCAAAATACAATCTCTACTCTAATCCTAGTCTAACAGGGACCAACACTAAATCTTACAGTTTACAACACATATTCATAATATTACATATCTTATTAAAAAAATAGTAAGAAATGTACAAATTCAAGACGGATTAAAAACTCCGCAATAAATGAGTCCATGAATGAGACTCTGGGCTGTTTAGGTCTGCTTCGAATTCCCGTAAATTACGACCCGATCCATTTTTGGATCCTCAATTGTTACATTCGCATCTAAAATCTAAAGTTGAGGAATAAAAATAAGAAATGTTTAATTTTCATTAATTAAATTAACCAAATTAAGGTTCAATTTCACCCAATTTTGCACAATTAAGTAATGTTGCCTCGATTTTGCCCCGATTAAGTAATTTAGCCCAATTGTGGATCATCCATTATCCCAATTTTGGATCCTCCATTTAATTAAAAAAATACAAACGGAGGCTATTTTTGTGTTTTGAAGAGATACAAGGAAAAAATTTCGCATACTTATCTAATACTACATACTATTGTTAGGTCGACAAAATGTCAAAAACATTTGATCGAGGCCGGCCCGTTAGAGTGTTCCATGTATTATTTTAATTGGGATAAAAGGGTCTTGAGTGCCACAGAAATATCTTACCCCTGATCATGAAAAAGTACGTAGGACTTTTTTTATTAGTTCATGGTTAGGACTTTTTTTGTTGGTAGGTAAAAAAAAATGTAAAGATCACACTTGTAGCATTTATTATGTCTACATAAGTTAAAAATGCTCAACATTTTTAATTATGACTGGGCGCCTCCAGATACCTGCCAAATAAATAAATAAATTTTACTAAGAGCTATGTTTATTCAATTACATTTAGGGCTTGTTCAAACTTCAAACAGTTCGGTTTATTTGGAAACCAAACAGAACCAGTCATGTCTTTTTGTTTTGTTGTGCTCGATTTAAAGAATGAATTGTTTGATCTTTTATATATTTATTTCCAGTTTCCCACTTCTCAAATTTGATTCACTAATAATAAATGCGATGACTCTTCTAGAATGACTTTTTCCCTTCTACTCAAGAGGAAGTACTCTTTCAAATGTTTTTATTGCTTTATAAATGTAGAAAATGATTCTCTTTTGAGTGCAAGCTGTTTGAGCTAGAGTAACTTCTTTAAGAATGCTTTATTTGATCATTTCAATGGATTTTTGTTTAACGACTAAATATGATAAAAATTAAAACGACTACTATTTATTTTTAATGAATGCTTATTGATGTGAAAGAAGAGTAGAAGGATCGTAAAACACCAAATCCTAAATAAACCCTAAATTACCTGTAGCAATTCATCGTTAGGATGAGCGCATCATGGCATCTGCTCCCCATAAAACATTCGCAAATCAGCCCCTGTGTTTTTCTTATTTCTTGCAAAAAGGCCCCTCCTTTTCCAGCGAGGCAGATCATCTGCTGAGCTGGCAGCAACAGCCTGGCCGAGGATCTGAGGAGAGGGATCTCAGAAGATTCCGTTCACACTTTGGAGAGTTTGGAGTGGATCAAAAGGAGGGCTTGCTGTGCTGGCGAGTGCTTCATTTCTGAATTCTGAGTTGGAATAAAAAAGAAGCTTTAGTGTGTGTGTGTGTGTGTGTGTGTGTGTGTGAGAGAGAGAGAGAGAGGTGATTAAATTCAATTAAAATAATGTGCAGGAATATTTTTTATAATACAAAGGGCATAGAATCCTACGCGTAAGCTCCATTGATAAAAGTTTGTTACGAAGGTAATATAATTTACAACAAAGAGGCAAGGGAAAGTAGAATAAATTTACAATTATATTTCTTATGAAATTCATATAAGTGGTAAACAAAATGAATTGGCCTTAGTTTCTGTCACAAGGTGTGTGTTAAGTGTCTGTTTATAAGCCGGTTTTATTAAAAGCAAACTAATTGTTGCAAATATTTTGCGAAACTGTGCACGAAGTATAGAAGTTAGAGAGAGAGAGGTTGATTAAATATTTGATAATTAAAATAAGGCATAAGTGAAATTCTTGTTAAGAAAATTATACTGAACATTTGGAACAAAATATACTCCTAAATAGTTTGCAAAGCCGTGCAGAAAATATTAAGTCAGAACGAGGGATGAGTGATTAAATTCATTCAAAAATTAAGATAATGTAAGGGGAAAATTTTATTGAAAAAAAAAATATTCTGAATATGTTGAACTTGTTATCTAAATAATCAGAAAAGTTGCAGGGTTTAAATTATTCATAAATGATAGGCGCTCCTTACAAAATTCCATTAATTTATAAACAAGTAGTTTCTAATTTATTTCACCTCAAGTTTTTCTCTCATTCCTTTCTTTTGAACAATATTTCAAAAAAAATGTATTTTGTAAGGAAATTTGCAAGAAAGCCCCTGCATTATTCCTAACTTCCAAAAAAAACTGCATCATCAAAAACTGCAAAAAATATATTATGAAACACTACTTCCTTCATTGCAAGCAATTTTTTTTGCAATTTTTGATAATGCAGGGTCCTTTTTGCAATATAGGTATATGCAGGTGCTTTTCCGCAAATTTCCCTATAAAATCCCATTCAACATTTCATACCTCAAAGACGGATATAACGATAATTTTCTCTTAGGAGTCGTAGACCGAGTCCAGGACTTTAATGCACGCACCGGTCTTGCTTTGAAGACCGTGGCCCCTACTTTTCCGATTATGCCCCTGACCTTCTCGTGCAGACATAGCATTCTGAATAATATTTCCTGTTCGGACAGAAACGCCCTTGAGGTTGGGCGGTGGTCTTGTTAAAAAGCAGGTGGAAGGATCAGGGCTTTTTTCACGGCGGGAAAACTCCCACTTACCTGTTAAAAAATATTAAAAATATAAAATGATATATAGAAATCGAAAATATTATACACAAATCGAAAACTTGTAGGGAGGTCAAGACTAGGATGTTTTTTTTACAGCTGGAAAACTGCCGCTAATAAAGTAAAAAAAAAAAGAATAATAATGATGAAATATTTTCTTTTTTTGGGGGGTTCAATAAATAGAAACCTATATTTTTCGGTACTTATGAAAATAAATACTAGTTTAAACCCTACTTAAACTTTCTATTTTCGCCAATCCCCTGAAATACAAAAGAACCCTAACTTGGTGTTTTGTTATAAAAAAAAACTCATTTCGAAATAATAGAGGAGTAATATGTAAACAACTTTTATCTTAGTTCAAAAAAATACATAAATAATTTGAAAAATGTGTTACTTGTTATTTAAATTATTTATATATTATTTTGATAGTATGTAAGGGGGATTTTTAAAGAACTTTGAGAGTTAGTGTTTCTTGGAAAATGGAAAATTAAAAGTAGGTTTTTTTTTCTGATATTCCCAAAGTTAGGATTTTTTTTATAACTTCCATAAAATATAGGGTTTTTGAAAATTTTCCCTTTTTTTGAAAAGTTGGAATGTTTAGAAAATATAAATGGATTTGTTAATTAATGGGACTTACATGAATAAGTTCGTCAATTGAATTGACAATAGAAAAAGATTGGTCTTTGGCAAACACCCTAATTGGAGCGCCACTTTCATGCCGCATTCTTTCTACTATTTTCCCTCCCTTGCCTAATATGCATCCTACCTACTTTAAAATCATAATTAATTAAAACAAGTTAATAATAAAACATAAACATTCATCTATAGAGTAAATTATTTTTATATTATTAAGACTAAATTAAGGCTAAATTAGGTGCAATTCAACACTGAAACAGATCCGAAATTGAGGCGTGATTTCACATAATAGATTAAAATTCAACACAATCGAACAAAATCAGTTTACTTTCTGGAAAACAAAATCCACAAAAAAATCAATCAACACCGACTGTTCGGAGCCAAAAGCTTACAAACAACCATTCCCCGCCTCCTTAGTACCCTTCTCTCCCCCTTCATTAAACAAAATCTTCTCAAAAACCCTGATCAAAGAGCATTGAGCAGGCGTCAAAGAATCAAAATCGAAATCGTGCCTGGATTTGGGAGGGCGAAATGTCGATTACTCTTTCGATCGTGATCGTGTGAGATGAAAGATATGAAAGAGGTCAGTTCTAGGCTTGTCAATGGATCGGGTTCGACCGAATCCAGTAGGTATCCGACCCGAACGGATTGGGTCAAACCCGGAAAAAAAAACCCACGGATCGGATTCGGGTTCAAACCCGAAAATAAAAACGGGTTCGGATTTGACACTATCCCATCTGTGGAAAACCCGAACCCGAATTCAAAACTTAAATTATAATTAATTTGTTTGATTTTATAGATTTTGGAATCCTATGTAACCGATAGTGTTGGCGATCAAGCGTAGAAAGATCGTGAATTGTGATTTTATAGCTTGTTCAATTTGGGATATTCGAACTATTTGTTATATTTGAACTATCAAAATATTTGATGTTTTGTATGGACAATTTGATGTTTTATTAATTTTATACAATTTGAACTATTTTGTATTTTAAATATTTTAATTGTTATTTGTTTATGAATTATATTGTAGTTTTAATTTTGTATAAATTAGGTCAAAATTTACAAAAAATGAATTTATTCCGAGTTTCGAGTTTACCCACGGATTTTGGGTTATCCGCGGGTTCAGGTTCGGGTTTGAAATAAAACCCGTAAAATTTTCGGGTTCGGGTCAAACCCGAAATTTTCGGATCGGGTTTTGATATGACCAAATCCGAACCCGACCCGGCCTGTTGACAAGCCTAGTCAGGTGGTATTATAATCTGGGATTTGAAATCCAGCAGGGTGTTACATAGACTTGAAATCCAGGAATTCAAATTCGGGTTTCATTAAACCCACATTGATAGATATTCAGGAATTCAAACTATGGTTAATTAAACCTCACATTGATAGAAATTCGGGCAGCTAAGTATGTGCTATTCAGGATTTTGTTTTCCGTAATTTTAACTCATGAAATCTTGTTATACATGTGCTATACGGGACCATTTGAATGTTCGTGTTAAAAATTACTAGAGAAATTGACTTTTTGGAACTGAATTTTCTACACTTGTACTTATTAAAATTTTATATTTAAATTTGTTTGCATTTTCTACTATATTGAGCCATATATAGTTTACTATTTAATTTTCCTCTCATAATTGAATCTATGAAGAATTATGTTAAATATGTGCATAAAAAATATATGTAACAGGATGAAATTTTTCATAATTAAGTTGTTATAATGTATCATTAACGAATACTCAAATTTTTTTATTGAATAATAAGGTAAAAGTAATATACTGTAATGAATGTTAGAAAAATGAAATTGGCAAGAGGAAGAAGAAGAGCACAAATTTTCTCTCTTAATTATTCTCTAATCATAATCTTCTCATTATTTTCTCCTCATTACAAATAACACATACAAGACACCCTTATATAGAGACATGTCATCCTAGAGTCTTATCCTCTAGATACATCATTTCACACACATACACACTCTTTCACATACATACACCCCTTTCACACACATACATCCCTTTCACACACACAACTTCTGACATAACCAACACATATACAACTCCTAACTTAACTACACACATTTTCACGCATAACTACATATAATTATTAAATAAATATTAAGTTTATTATATTATTTTAACATTCCCCCTTAAACTTAATATTTTCTTCTGTCTCGTTATTATATCTCGCCATACACCAATTTTATGCGGCCGATTCACACCTTAACTCTTATTCGTAGCGATGAAATGTCTCATATCAACTATTCATAAAGAAACTCCTCATTAACTCTTCTTCGTAGCGGATCATTAACTCAACTTGCTCCCACGGGATCCAAGTTACATAATTTATTGACTCATTTTGAACAACCCGCGTCACAGTGTCTTTGGTTGCTTGGTCGATATTTCTTCATTCCATGGTTGATCTAACTCTGCTACTCTCACTTTTGGAGTTTACTTTACTCCTTAACACAGAGTCATACTTGTAATCCAAGTCAACTCTCAATGATTCAACTCACCCGTAACTCGGGTCTCATCACCGTCGACATCTTCAGTCGATCGGGAGCACACATCTTTCCCATGTCGGGAACACCAACAGAGTTACAACCATACAGAACTTTACAATATCCTATATTGCATGAGTCTCTTCTCAAATACCGTAGTTTTCTTTTTTAACTACGATTTTCTAACTGCACCATCTCATAGTTTCTCCCGCAAAACTATGGAAGGCAGCAACCACAAAGCCGACGCTCTACTCATTCATGAAAATGAGACTCATCGCTTCTTTTCATCGTCATTCATGACCTCGTCTATATAGAGGGACCACATCACGTCTTTCATAACATCATCTCTGACGTTGACCTCTCATGTTCTCAACGGATACCAACATCTTCTCTTGAAATATTTCGTCCAATATCTCTTGATTTTCTATTATCTTATTTTATGGGTCTCCAACAATCTCATAAACTCATATACCATCAATTCTTCAAAAATTTTGAATTCCTCAATATCTCAAATCAAGTTACGAAGAGCCAAAAATGGCATCTCCAACTCCTTCACATCTCTTCACTAAAAAAAGGCATTCATCCAACACATCTCTACTCGCACCTTTTCACGATACCTCTACTTGTGCCATCTCTCTTTGATAAGATGACAACGTCTCTCTGGTGACGGTTATTAAGACAACGAACTAGTGACGATGTCACCGGTAAATGCGTCAGATACCTCCTTTTACGTCATGTCTCGTCTTCTCTCCATTCATGCAACTCAAATCCAATCTTATGAGATTCATACTATGTGTATCAGCGCAAGTTCTTTCGTCTTTTTTTTTCTTTTTCTTTTCTTCTTCTTCTTCTTCTTCTTCTTCTTCTTCTTCTTCTTCTTCATCTTTGCCATCTTAATCAATAAGATCGAACCCGAATGCTCTGATACTATTTGTTAGAAAAAATAAAATTGGCAAGAGAAAGAAGAATACAAATTTTCTCTCTTAATTATTTTCTTATTGTCTAATCGTAATTTTCTCATTATTTCTCCTCATTACAAATAATACACATAAGACATTTTTATATAGAAACATGACATCCTAGAGTCTTATTCTCTAGATACACCCTTTCACACACATATATACCCTTTCATACACACACAACTTCTGACATAACCAACACATATACAACTTCTAACTTAACTACACACATTTTCACGCACAACTACATATAATTATTAAAATAAATATTAAGTTTATTATTATTTTAACAATGAATATTATGTTTTGTTATCAACAAGACAACTAAATGCTTGTAGCTTATTGATTATATTGAATAATTTAATTTTTAATTAACAAAAAATATAAAAACTCACACCATAGTGCAAGATTGTTCCTAGTTATGCTTCAATTACGATTTTTAATGAGTTTCTTTTTCCATTTATGCTCCCTCGTCTTACTTCCAATCAAACCCGAAATCCAATAATCGAACCTGGATTTTCAATCTTAATTAGTATCTTAGCATAGTTTTTTCTTTGATTACCCATAAATATTTGAAATCTTTTCTTCGCATTTCTGTTATTTCATTGATATACTTTCTTTTCTCATTCCATTCATTCTGTTTTGGTAAATTGCAGTACCAAAAGAGAGAAATTTCATTCTAATCGATGGGCGGACTCGATAGGATAAGCTTGCTTCCTGATTGCTTGCTTCACTACATCCTCTCCTTCATACCAACAAAAGAATTCATCCACACATCCGTCCTTTCCAAAAGATGGATCAAAATTTGGAAATCTGTTCCTCATCTCGATTTAGTCAACTCTGACTTCCCACAATTCGAAGATTTCATTAGTTTCACAACATCCATACTTCGAAACAAGCTTCAAGATCTTGAGCGACTTGATACCTTCGAGTTAACATGGCATGATTATAATGATGATAGTTATACTCAAATCATTGAAACATGGCTTGCCGATCTCGTCTCTCTAAATCCAAGGACGGTCAGTATCAAATTATTTGATTTAGATGATACAAAAATGTGTTTCGACACACCTTTGTTTGGTTTCTCAACTTTGGAGAATTTGCTCTTATGGGCCGAACCGTATATTAATGGTCGTTATCGTTGGGCTTGTATCGGTCCAAACGTGATAAATCTCCCCCATTTGAGGATTTTGAATCTTAGATCGATGCATTTGACCGATGAGTTCGTTCAGAGACTCATGTTAGGATGCCTTGTGCTTGAAGAAATATTTCTTGAAACTTGCTATTTTGATGTAACCGAAAGAATTACATCTTCTAGTCTTAAGAAATTGATGATTTCTGAGGCGAAAAAAAGCTCACTTTTGCCCCCTGAACTTTTTAACAACTTGTCCCCTAAACTTATTTTTGCACACTTTTACCTCCTAAACTCTTCCAAATATTCAACTTGCCCCCTCCATCCAGTTAAATGCCCAATCAGCAGTTAACTGATTGCGTGGCATGCTGACGTGGCAAATATATTAATTTTTTATTCCACGTCAGCAGCCTCTTCCCTTTCTTCTCTTCGCTCCTGACTCTTCTCCTTCGCTCCTGACCCTTCTCCTTCGCTCACTTCACCTTCTCTGTCTTCGCTCTCCTCTGTCTCTAACCGATACTAAATCAGGCTTAGTAACGGTTGTTTTGAAAGAACCGATACTAAATCCGTTAAGTAACGTTTTTCAAAGAACCGATACTAAATTGGAAACTTAGTCACGGTTTTTATAAAATAACCGTTATTAAAGTGGCCTAGTTAGCTAATTTGCTGAATTATTTTTGGAAATAATGCTAAAAAAAAAAACTCCCAAACCCCAAATTATTTCCATACAACATCACATTCCATAATCGCATTAAACTCTAAACATACAATATCACATAAACCTTAAACTCCAAACCCTAAACCCTAAAATAAATTATTCCCATAATCGCATAATTCCCTAAACATACAATATCACATAAACCTTAAACTCCAAATCCTAAACCCTAAAATAAATTATTCCCATAATCGCATAATTACAATACTAATTATAACACACAACATAAACAACAACATAATTAATTTTTTCAAATTCTTTTCTATTTCTTCAAATCTCTGTCTTTGCATCTTTTCAAATTCTTCAAATCTCTTCTCGAAGCGCTGAACTTGGTACTTGAGGTGGATTGGTGCGAAGGCAATATCGTCACACCAAGCAAAGTGTTCGCAAAGTTGATATTTGTAAAATGCTCGAGATATTTTCTAGCACAATGGGGACACATATATGCATTCCCCTCTTCATAACTCCACCCATATTCACCATAATCACCAATATCTACAAATAATATGTGTAAGAAATTTTTTTTTACAATAACTCCACCCATATTTACCCTTATTATTATTATTATTATTATTATTATTATTATTATTATTATTATTATTATTATTATTATTATTATTATTATTATTATTATTATTATTATTATTATTATTATTACATCCGGGTTTTTTTCCCCGCTACTGTTCATGACAAGCTTCTGGACGGAATTTTTTTTTTCATATTTTTCATAAAAAATTGTTGCTGTATTTTGTGGTTAAATCAAAGCTTCTGGACGGAATGTAGGTACCGTACCAGTAAAATCAGACGTAGCAACAACATCAAGACCTAAACCCTAAAGAATAACAAGCACTTCAAGAGTCAATAAATTCAACAAATTAAAACCCAAAATCAGTCATGAAATTCAGATTTGTGCGAGCAATTACGACCTACTGACCTGAATGTAGCTGCTTCATCGTCCAGAAGAGCTGGCTGGCGGTGGCGAGAGACTGGGGCCGGAGATCTGGCTGGCTGGTGGCGTGGGCTGGCATTGTCGGCTGGCGGCGTCGGCGGGTCTGGCGTCGCGCGGAGAGAGGAGAAGAGAGCGAAGAGGAGAAGAGACAGAGGAGAGCGAAGACAGAGAAGGAGAAGTGAGCGAAGGAGAAGAGTCAGGAACAGTGTTGCAAAAAATGGTATTAATCGCCGATTAATCGGCGATTAATCATTAATTAGAGCAAAACGTCCCAAAACTATACTAATCGGGAGCATTAATCGGCCGGCCGATTTGGCCCGTTGTTTTGCCGATTTGGGCCATTTTTCTAGCAGTTTAGGCCTAATTTTTTTATTTTTTTTATATTTTCATTCTTTTTCTTTAGTTTTCATCCGGCCCGGCCCATTTAATTTTTTATTTTGGACTTTGATGTGTGTTTTTGGTTTGGACTTTGATATATGTTGTTTATTTAGGGTGTGGCTAAAAAACATATGTATGCACAACATACGTTTTTTTGCCACACCCAAAATACGTATTAAAAAAATAAAAATAAAAATTTCAACCATACGGATGTAATATATATGTTATGAATATGTTGGAGATTAATTTTCACAAAAATCAGTATATTATATCGTTGTCATCATATATCATCAAAAATATGCAGCACTATTCAAAACATATATAGGAATAATAGTATGATGATACATGATGGCAATGATATATTATTCTGATTCCTGTGAAAATTAATCCACAACATATTCATAACATATTTATTACATCCATACGGTTAAAATTTGAATTTTTACTTTTTATAATCACTTTACGGGTATTTAAAAAAAACGTATGTTCGAACATACGTATGTTTTTTAGCATCTCCCGTTTATTTAGACTTTGATGTGTGTTGTTTTTTTGGATTATATTTTAATTTGAATTATGTATTGAACATCGTTTATGTTTTAACTGGAATTATGTATTTGAACTTTAAATTATGTGTTTATTAGATTATGAGTTTAGGATATTGAATATTTTTGTTATAAATGTTAATATTATTTGAAATATATATAAAAATTCAGTCCGATTAGGTCAAATCGATTAATTCCGATTAATCCCGATTAATCCCCTACTCGAAAAATTTTGGCCCGTTCGATTAATCCCGATTAGCGATTTCTGCAACATTGGTCAGGAACGAAGGAGAAGAGTCAGGAGCGAAGAGAAGAAAGGGAAGAGGTTGCTGACGTGGAATAAAAAATTAATATATTTGCCACGTCAGCATGCCACGCAATCAGTTAACTGCTGAGTGGGCATTTAACTGGATGGAGGGGACAAGTTGAACATTTGGAAGAGTTTAGGGGGCAAAAGTGTGCAAAAATAAGTTTAGGGGGTAAGTTGAACAATTTTAAAAAATTCAGGGGCAAAAGTGAGCTTTTTTCTTCTGAGGCTGAATACGAGAAAAACTCAATGTTGAGGATTTGTACGCCGAGTTTGGAGTATTTGTCGTGTGAAGTCGAGTTGAACAGGGTTTCATTTGAGAATTTGTTAAATCTTGAGTATGCAAGTGTAACTCTATTGGATATGTATAATAAATACCATGGAAAAGGAAGTGGTTTTGCTTTAAGAGGCCTTTCAAATGCTAAGGCCCTTCAACTTTCCGGTTTATCTGTCTGGGTAATTTTTATCTATCTCACATCAATTTCTATATTTTTTAATTATTACTACTCAATTGTTTATATTTAACATTTTTTTTTTAAGTTAATGTTGGAGATGGAAGCTAAAGATTTACCGGTTTTCGAGAAGTTGGAGAGCTTGGAACTTGATAATATTGTTATAGAGGACATGGAACCACTTGCTTCATTTCTTAGGTGGACTCCTAATTTGCTAAAGCTTACTTTGCAAGATATCACGGTACCGAATCTCTAAACCTAACCCCCTAATTTGTATGTATGTAACCAATCATCTATTATATTTGGCTAAATTCAATTTATTGTGGTTTATTCATTATAGAGAATAGAAGAAGGCCGGATTTTTCAATGGAGTCCTCTTCCTGAGATCCAATGTGGGAGTCTTACGACTCTTGAAATTGTGAGGTTTAGTCCTGACAAAGAAGTGGATGAATTGGTCAAATTTTTGCTCTTTCATTTGGAGGCCATTGAGAATGTTTTCATCATTCATGATGATGATTCGTCGGAAGAAAGTTCTGATTATGAATGATGATGATGATGATGATGATGATGATGACGATGATGCATTAACCCTCCATTTATTCACCTAATTTTTTTTTTTGGAGTTTCTGATTAACTTTGGCTAGTATTTTGGATTTAACCGTTGGTTGTGAAAATTTTTAAATACTTTGGCTAGTATTTTGGATGATGATGATGATGATGCATTAACTCTCCGTTTTTATGCTTTTAGTGAAACTAATGAAAGTACAACGCATAACAAAATGTAATATTAAGCAGCTAGAAACAGCCAAAGTAGAGTTCAGGTATCTTAGCCATGATATTCCCACGATCTCGCCTTCTCATCTTGCAAGTTCTATCATATTCTGGATAAGATTGTGTCACCCAATGCATGAATATTGAGGTGCATTGCTATCCAAAAAATTGCGTTTATATGGACAAGATAGAAATAAGTAGCTTGATGATTCAGTCTCCCCCTTTTGACACATGATGCGCAATTGAATAGGTGGACACTCTTTTTAATGAGATTATTTTTGAGTCAGCAGTTGGTATGTATCACAATGAGGATGTTATGATACTTCAAATAGCGTTCCTTGAATGCATTCAAATAGCATGATATTTTTTTTTTGAAGGAGCTGCTGCAAGTTGCAGCAAGATCAATTCATTTAAATAATAAAAAAGAGATTACAAGAGGAGGTAACCACCTGAGATCAGTTACCCTAACATCTAGACAATATGGACGATCTACCTAATAGTGTTTACTCCAGAGATCCGCTCCGTTGAGTGCTTTTCGAGCGATTGCTAGCGGAGTTCTTCGACGGGTGTTGAAAATCCTTTGGTTGCGTTCCTTCCATATGTTCCAGTTTATGGCCGCCCACAACGTCTCCCATTTCTTTCGCCTTTGCTTTCCCATTCGCTTTCCCATTCGCTTCTTATTTTCCAGCCATGAGGAAGTAAAATCGTGACCTCCTTGTGGCATGGCAGTAGATATGTTGTTATACCGGTTGGCTAATCTCCAAGTCGAGACTGTGAATGAGCAAGATATCAGGAGGTGGTCCCTTGTTTCAAAGGTGGAACCGCATAGACTACAGGTCTGCTCATGAGGCCATCCCTTTTTCCTTAGATTGTCCGCCGTGTTAATCTTGTTGTGGCATGCAAGCCAAGAGAAGAATTTTACCTTTGGCGGTATTTTCATTTTCCATAAATCATTTTGCCGGTAACACTTTATGCCGGGATTAATGAGGAATTTATAGGCCGATTTAGAAGAAAACGAGCCATCCTTGTTCCATCTCCACGAGAGAGGTTGAGAGGGATCTTAACCTGGCGTGCTAGCTTCGTATGAGGGAAGAAGCTTAGTGAGGTCTTTCATGAAGAAGGAGAGATTTTGTGGGTTTATTTCTTTAAGATCTGTCGTACCCGTGATCCCATAGAGTAGATGCGCGAAGTGGGCCCATAGGCCTGCTGGATCCTTGTCAAGTTTCCATAACCATTTTAGAAGGAGTGCATTGTTTTGGATTTCAAGATTAGTTATGCCAAGTCTGCCCGACTCTTTTGGGAGCTTGACCCTTCCCCATCATAAGAGACAATTTTCGGGGTTGCATGAGTCATTTCCTTTCCAAAGAAATGCTCGCATGAGACGTTCTATTTGTTTTATAACCCATTTCGGTATTTTAGTTGTTTGCATAAGATAAATAGGTATTGCACTTAGCGTAGCTTTTATTAGCTTAAGCCTCCCACCCTTTGAGAGAAGCCGGTCTTTCCATGCCGAGATCCGAATTTGTACTTTTTTGATGATAGGCAAGAATGAACTTCTTTTAGGTCTTCTTAGTGAAAGAGGAAGGCCTAAGTAGTTGATTGGAAGCGTCATTTTTCCGCAAACAAGGATAGAGGAAACTGTGGGATGAAAGGGTTCGGGGATGGCAATCGGAAAAAAAGAGCTTTTGTCCCAATTGATTGCAAGGCACGTTATCTCTGAAAAGAGTTGGAGCGTGTAAGCCACATTTTTAAGGTTGTTCGGATGACCCTCGACGAAGAGCACCGTATCGTCGGCATATTGAATGACTTGCGTCGGAATCGATGAAATGTTGACCATAAGAGGGTCTATCGCTCTAATTAGCGGTTGGATAATATTTATGGCAATATTAAAGAGAAGAGGGGAGAGCGGGTCGCCTTGGCGCACCCCTCTTTGGTGGAAGAAGAAAGGTGAATTTATCCCGTTGGACTTGCGAGAGGAGGAGGACGTAATCAATAGTTGATGAATCCAAGTGATCCATCTATCAGGAAAGCCTTGCGCTTTCATGAGAGAGAAGAAATTGCCATGATATAGTGTCAAAAGCCTTGGCAAAATCGATATTTAACATAACCGACGGGATCTTGTTCTTATGAAAGAAACGTAGCAGTTCTCTAGTCACTAAGAAGGTCTCAGAGATGGACCTAGCTTTAATGAATGCAGTTTGATGACTATGAATAAGCTCTGGGAGGAACAGTTGTAGTCTAGTAGCTAACAACTTAGAGATGATTTTTGTGGGAGTGGAGATAGCACTTATGGGGCGGTAATCCTTAATAAGAGAGGGGGAATCCATTTTTGGGATGAGCATAATTGCGGCTTGATTAAGGCGCCAAAGATCGAGCTTGTTGTCATAGAAGCTCATTAAAAGCTTAATGATATCATCCCTAAAAATGGTCCAGTTTCTTTGGAGATATTCGATGGGTAACCCGTGCGGTCCCGTTGTTTTCCCCTTTTGTATATAAGAGATAGTTTTAAGAATTTCCTCTTCGGAGAAGGGAAGGGATAATTCGGAGAGGTCGACCGAAGGCTGGCCTAGAAGCCACGAAAAATCTATTGATGCGATATTATCCAGCCTTGTGCCTAGAGTATTTTTATAGAATCTGTACAGGGCTGCATTAATCTGGATCGGTTCAGAAATAATGGTAACTTCTACATTCAAGGAAGGAATAGTATTGTGGATCTTTCTGGCCGATGATGCTGCATGGAAATATCGGGTATTCTTATCACCAAGTTTTAGCCACGTGCAGGCCGAGCATTGTTGCCATTTAGATTCCAGTTGATTAGTAATCGAGTGAATGAGCGTTTTAAGATCGATTCGCTCATCCTCAGATAATACTCTTTTTTCCTCAATTCGGTCTACTAGTTGCACAAAGAATTTTGCTCTTTTGAGCATGGTGTCATTATTCTTAAAAGTATGTTTTGCCCGTCATTTAAGGTGAAATGAGCATCATTTAATTTCATGATATAATTTTTTGGCCGGATTGGTATGACTTCTTCTACGCCATGCTTGTTCAAGCAAAACCAGTGTTTCAGGGTGATCTAGCCAAAAACGTTCAAATTTCCAAGATCTTTGGCGAGAAGGAGAGTTGGTAGAGAGAGAGAGAATTTGAGGGGTGCATGATCTGAAGTGGTAAGCGGGAGGTCAACGGGAGAAGGGAATAAATTTAGTGGGATGAAATGATGAGAGAAAAAGACACGGTCGAGCTTAGAGAGGGTGGGGGATGGTCGATTGCTAGACCATGTGAACGATCTACCCATTAATGGTATTTCCTCAAGACCAAGTAAATTAATGGTATGATTAAATTTCATTATCGATCTAATAGAATGATTATCACACGTGGATTCAACTATCGAATGGATTAAGTTGAAATCCCCCCCTAGGATCCACGATAAGTCTAGTGTGGCATTTATTGAAGAGACTTCATCAAGAAAGGATTGTTTTAAAGAGTCGTTAGTTGGACCGTATATGTTAGAAAGAAGAAAGGTGAATTTTCACAATTTTCAATAACATAGGGGCTTGTTTGCAAACCAACCTTAACAAGAGGAGGACCTGCTAGGAAAATCGTCCCGTTCTTCTTAACAATCACACTCTCATCATCCATGGCGGGAATGTAGGCCCCTACCCAAGTTAATGTGGAAGATCATGGTCGTAGGTGACATCAGCAGGCCCTTTGCTGATGTCATCTACAACCAGGATATTCCACATTAACTTCGGCGGGATTTTCTACAGTCAGGGTGCTGATGTCATCCTAGTAGGCCCTGCAAGTCGCTTTGGTTCTGAGGAGCTGCACAGCTGGTGGGGCCTACTTACTATATGGCTTTTGTTAATTTTTCGCAAACTAACCTTAACAAGTGGAGGGCCGGCGAGAAAAATTGTCCCGTGAGGGAGAGTACGGTGTTAAGAGTGAAGTTGAGAGGGGAAGAGGATTGTAAGGAGAAGTTATCCGACCAAGCGAATAGTAGTCCACCTTTGGACCCAGAAGAAGGCAAGAAGGAAAAGTTATTAAATTTAGCAGGACAAACAGATTTCATGTCAAAAAAGTTTGGAGAACTCCACTTTGTTTCTTGCATACATACCAAGTTGCAATTAGATTCCCTAATGGATTCTTTTACTACATTGCACTTTTTCCTATTGCCAAGTCCTCTTACATTCCACAAAACAATCAAAATAGAATTAAATAGTTTAATATCCATCTAACAAAATAGGTAGGATCACACAACATAATATAGATAAATAAAAGCTTCCAAAAGCTTCAAGAGTAAATCCGTTTCATCACGGTAGTCGACCTTATCTAGGTCATCGTCATCATCTTCAAAATCAAACTTTCCTCCAAAGTCATCATTGCCCACTGTGGAAAGAAAGCCACAAATGTTAGAGTCGGGTTCATGCGTATCATCTTTCTTTTGATTGATACGCATGGAGCAAGAGCCTATTAATTTTCCTTTTTTCAATTTTTTTCTTGTTGCTGACTTTTGGGCCACAATTCTGTTTTTAATTTCGGCCAGAGTTAAGGCACTGTCAAAGTGTGTTTCTACTGAAGGAGCTGGTGTGTTCTTCCTGGTGGTCGCCTCGACAGGCAATCCCCTTGCACGCAATCCAAGAATTATGCAGACGTCGTGCGCGGAAAATCGCAAACACTTCCCATTAAAAACGAAAGTATTGAATAGGGGATCCCAAAACCTCATGATGTTGGTGATGTAGGGCCGCTGCATGTTAATCGTTGGAATCTCCAGGAAATGACGAAATGGCCAATTGTTAAGGGCATCGAAGTGGGCAGGAGTAAGATCGTCATGAATTTTATGGTAAAACGCCATGAAATTCTTGGGGTCAGATCTAGTTCCAACAACAAACTTTGGGGGTTTGACGCGATCCCTACTGGACCGAGATCCACGCTTCGGAGGCATCTGCCAAAACAAAAATTTACTTAATACAAGCACTTCATTAAATTTGGGCCTAAGTGGAAATAAAATAATTATCGACAAAGGAAAATAAAAGATATACTACATAAATTGGAGAATCAGTGGTAAACATTGATGCACAGGTAATAAAATGAAACTATCACTAATTACAAGTTGCTCGAAAAATAAAATAAAGGCATTGGAGACAAGGGAAAAAATAACTAATAAGGGAAGCAAGGATTAAAAAGTGCAAGCCTTGGTACAAAAATAACTAAAGAGCATTCACTTACCAAAATGCACTTAATGCCCAACTAAATAAAATATTTATAGCGGCCAGAGAAGACAATAGACAAGAAAGAAATTGTATGAATGATTTCTCTCCGTGCAAGCCAGTAAGGAGAAAATTCCTCAAGACATCCACTGAATAAAAACTTTTTCCTCACATCTTTTTGAAACTTAAAAAAAATATATACCAGAAAGATACTGATGAATCAGCTATAATCTTGCAAACCCGAGAGAAGAAAAATACAAACTTCAAAGCGTCTCAAGTTCACTATGAGTGAAAGTAGAGAAGAACTACAGTAACAATGGGGCTGACGGTGTTTAACACTGAAATATCTAGCAGGAATAAGGGGGCCAAGTGGGGGGCAAAGGGGAGAAAGGAGAAAGACGCGTGGAGCAATTGATCAGCGGTAAACAAGCAATGATGACCATAAGTTTGCACAGTAACATGAGGAAGTGAACCACTGTATGAATAGAACTGAGGTGACAATTGAAATGAGGTGACAGCACAAGAGGGAATAGGGGTGAAAATCACTGGGATCCAAAGCATGAAACCAACATACTAAGTCCTACATGTGAATCCATGTATAAGAAGACAATGAGCCAGATTTATTACGGTTAATTCACGACCAAATGGAAATATATATATATATATATATATATATATATATATATATATATATATATATATATAGGGAAGGATGTATTGACCCCAAATAATCTTACCTCATTCTTACCCCACTTGATGGGCAGATGAGATTGAAGCGCTGAGTTAAAATCTGATGAAGGTCGCGTGACTTTGAAAATTCTCCGACTCCACTCTCCGTTACTCTCTGTCTCTCGCCATTTCTCACTTCCGATCTCCTCTTTAGCTCTCTCTCTCGCCATCTCTCAGTCCCGATCTCCTCTCCTCGAAGCTCGGCAGATCTCTCTCTCGTAAAGAATCTCAAGCGCCACTGCCTCCTTCTCTCTCTCTCTATCTCGAAGTAGAATACCCAGTTCAACCCTCAGTCCCCTCTCTCTCTCTCGATCTCAATGACTTAGCCTCCTGGGCGCCGAAATTATGCTAGTGGGACTGTGCGTTTTAGTAACAGTTCTTTAATAAAAACTGTTACTAAAGACATATTAGTAACGGTTTTTCCGATAGAACCGTTACAGAATTGTAAAAAAAAAATCTATTTATGCATATTTGTAACGGTTAATTCATAAAAACCGTTACTAATTACATTATTAGTAACGGTTTTTAGTAAAGAACCGTTACAGAATATGCACACAATCTTTAACGGACAATTCTGTAACGGTCTTCCAGGAAAACCGTTACTAATAGTGTAATTAGTAACGGTTTTTATGAATTAACCGTTACAAATTTGCTTAAATACCCACACATTCTGTAACGGTTTAAAAAAAAACGCCTAGAATTTTATTTTGCATTTTATTTGTATATTTTGTATGTTGTGTTAATGTTATTAAATATAGTATAAATAATTCAACGCAAAAATTATATATAATATATAAAAATACTAAAAAATATATAGATTTTCACACAAGTCCCTAAAATGTATAGAATTACACAAAAGTCCCTAAAATGCATAAACTTCAATAAACTTGTTTTCAACTAAATAATTCATGATTCGAAGATTCAAGAAAGAACCCTAATTCGAATTCACCCTGATTCCAACCTCCATGAGATGAAATGTAACCCTTTGCTCCTGCCTCCAATTATTTTCAACTAAACCTAATTAAAAATACAGTAAATAATATTAGAAATGTCTCTAATTAAGAAGATCAATAAACATCAAAGAACATCCCGAGTTACTAAAAATAAACTCCAATTGCTTCAATCAGTCTAAATTAAGTACTAACAATGGTTGATTTCGAGCAATTATGGTCTGATTTAGTCCAAATTACACAAGGAAAAAATTAATTACCACTCAAAACAGTCAAATTCGAATTAATAGGGGCGTGCGTTATTGGGGCCTGATTACAGTCCTGATATTTCAAAAAAAATAACTTAATTAGAACTTAATAAGTAAAAATCAGTGTTTATTAGGTCTTATTTGAGCTAATTAAGGTCTGATTCTGCCCTAATTAATCCAAATAAACCACGAAATCAGCCCCATATCCTCAAATCAGCCATTAACTACCACATAAGCCCTAATTAACTGAAATTATCCCTATATCAGTCAAAATCAGGTAAAACTCAGCCTTGATAATTAACAAAATCAGATTTAAAAAAAACAAAATCGAAATTAAAAAGAAATTATCGGTTCAATACCTTTCGTTTCGATTGAGTCCTATAGAGTTGTGTCTTCTCTAGTTGAGGCTTCTACACACGCGGCCCGATTGAGACAGATAGAGGGGTTCCCGGAGACAGAGGTGGTGACCCGATTTGCTTGGTGCTTCTTTGATTCGAGCAGGCAGAGGGCGAGTTGGAGATCCTTGTTCGGCTCGATCGAGAGAGACGAGCTAGAGATTCTACACGATGGAGAGAGGAGATTAGAGATCGAGAGAGAGGCAGCGGAGCAGGAGATTCCTCACGAGAGAGAGACAAGGAAGTGAGAGATGGCGAGAGACAGATTAGAGATTGTGTGCATATTCTGTAACGGTTCTTTACTAAAAACAGTTACCAATAGTGTAATTAGTAACGGTTTTTATGAATTAACCGTTACAAATATGCATAAATAGATTTTTTTTTTTTTACAATTCTGTAACGGTTCTATCGGAAAAACCGTTACTAATATGTCTTTAGTAACGGTTTTTATTAAAGAACCGTTACTAAAACGCACAGTCCCACTAGCACAATTTCGGCGCCCAGGAGGCTAAGTCATTGAGATCGAGAGAGAGAGAGGGGACTGAGGGTTGAACTGGGTATTCTACTTCGAGATCGAGAGAGAGAGAGGGAGGCAGTGGCGCTCGAGATTCTTTACGAGAGAGAGATCTGCCGAGCTTCGAGGAGAGGAGATCGGGACTGAGAGATGACGAGAGAGAGAGCTAAAGAGGAGATCGGAAGTGAGAAATGGCGAGAGACAGAGAGTAACGGAGAGTGGAGACGGAGAATTTTCAAAGTCACGCGACCTTCATCAGATTTTAACTCAGCGCTTCAATCTCAGCCGCCCATCAAGTGGGGTAAGAATGGGGTAAGATTATTTGGGGTCAATATATCCTTCCCCATATATATATATATATATATATATATATATATATATATATATATATATATATATATACACACACACATACTTTACCCACAAAAAATCAATTAGACCACTGATAAATGAAGCATCAAAGAAATAACAAAACCAAACATATAAATAAACGTTAGTAGATACAATAATAACAAGCAAAACAACTAAGTCTATTACATGCCAGGGTTAATTCATAAATCATCCATCACAAAAATACTGCAATCCTAGCAACAAAAGTATTATAGAGGCATGGTTTAACAATGGATCCATTATTAAACCATTGTTAAACCATGCCTCCAGATATTGCACCAACTAGTTACAAAAGTAAGAGATAGATAAAAATATATATTAATATATTAAAACATGTGATTACACCATGTTTGAGTCCTGAGGCAAATTAACGTTGCCATCCATTTGGAAAAGCAAACCAAGATGGCCCCCATGGCGACCTTGGACATTAGGAACCTGGCAAATCATTGAAAAAAATAACATCAATATAATATAACAATTAGGTTCCAAATTTGAGGGGGAAGCTAATCTTAATTGTACTGGAGTGGAAGAAGATGACAGCTTGCTAGTTACGGCCTTCACACTATTGGTTCGGCAAGTATACTTGCGTGGAGGCTTCTCTGAACCTGGTTTTTGCCTCAACTTCCTTGGACGACCAGTCTTTTTAACACGTAGGGGGTCCAAAACAAAATTCTGGCCCTTATCTGCATCAACTGCTGTCAGATCGTCTTGTCAGCGCCCTTGGAAAAATCAACAAATAAGGCAACAAGAGATTGTACAAGCTTCTGCACTGCTTGCTCATCACGATAACAACACTCAACCAAGTTTAATAGGTGAAAATGAGCACGCGCATAAGCCGAGTCGTAGGCAGTGAGATTACGGACAATAGGAGGTGGGTTCACACTCTGAAGCGTATGAGCGCGCACGAAATCCTTCCTCCAGTGAGGGATGGCGTAGCAATCAGGCACGCGTTGCAAACCACGTTGCCGGTTAACAGAAAGCCCATGCCTGTAAACTATACCTTTGAACTGGAAAAGGAGACAAGTGCAGTGGTACATTTCTGACCGGCTACAGAATGTTACCTCAAAACTCTTGCGAGTTTCCAATTCTCCAACTACATAATCACTGAAATTTTATTCTTCCCTAATCAAATCGGAGTGACAACCCATCAAACCCTTAACCTCCTCCTGAAATATGTAAAACATTATGTGCGTGTAGTGCTCTGCAAACTGAATCTCGAAGCCAAGATTCGTCACAAGAGTTGGAGTTCGATTCTGACAGCGAAAGTCCTCGGCCATCTCCTTCTCCCACTTCGACAGACAGGCGACATCATATCAAATGATAAATATACATAGTGTGCACCGTGAATTAAAGAACCTATCGAAGAAGGCGTTCATCGATTCGCTACGCTGCGTTGTCGACTGGCCAGCCCAGAAATACTTGTTCACAAAGATAGGGACCCATTTCTCGCATATGTCATAGAGGTTCTTGAACCATGAAATAGCCTGACCAAGTTCCTCAGTGTCGATCAACTCTATCCACCCGAAAATTACATGGAATATATAAACGACAGAAAACAAATACCTGATCAACAATGAGGTCCTTGTTAATGTTTCCGCCTAATTTCTGTGGAAGTTTCAGCATCAAGTGCCACAGGCATAACTGATGTGTAGTGTTTGGCAATACTGAACGAATAGCAGCTGGCATTGCGGCGCACTGGTCAGTTATGATGGCTTTAGGAGCTACACCATTCATGCAGTCAAGGAAGGTCGAGAAAAGCAACTCGTATGATCCAGTTGTCTCATCAGAGATCAGTGCACCAGCAAATAGTATTGATTGCCCATGGTGATTCACACCAACGAAAGGGGGAAAAGGCATGTCGTACCTACAATTCAAAATTATAGCAGCCCATTAATATTTAAAATTATTTCTATACTAAATTTATATAAGACTAAAGTGTTCATTACTCATTCACAAGGTATGTGGTGTCGAAGGTTAGCACATCCCCAAAATATTTGTAAGCGACACGGCTACGACCGTCCGACCAAAACACGTTCAACAGCCGACCTTGCTCGTCCAATTCGCAGGCGTAATAAAAATTGGAGAATGATACGGCGCTTTGCAAGATGATTGAGCAAATCTCACTCTGTATACGTACAAGTGTTGTATCCACCTCCTTGATTAAAGAGTGCATGAATATTGCGGTGCTTGGTGATACCGGCATCATCATTAATTTCGAGCTGCTTCTGGACAAACTGCAGGATAATACGGTGACAACGCATGTACCGCACCATATCAGGAAGACAGTCGTGATTATGCTCGATGATTGTGTCGTATATAGTCCACTTCCCGTTAAGCTCATAATCCTTGATAGACATGGTAGCCTGACAGTCCGTCTTCTGCGAACCCTTGCAGCGACTCCTGAAACCCGGGACTGGTTTCTTCTCAGGCATCTTGCGCCCCTTATTGCAGGCAAAGGGGGCAGTGGAAGGTACTCCATAGAAACTGTGGCATGATCGTCTAACAATGGCGAATCCTTTGCGGGAAGAATATGACAGATAGAAATCAAATGCCTCATCCCTCGACTCGAATTCCATGCCTAAAGCTGGATGAACGATTGGGTCCAAACCCTCAAACACATCTACTAGACAGTCATGATTACCCTGGGTAAAAAATGAGTAAAAGCAAGTATTTCACGATAATGACAGTGAAAAATGAAAATTGTAATCTCCATTAATCTTTGACTAAAATGAAAAAAAAAACAAGCTTCCAACAACTGCTCAAACATGGTTGCTATGACTAAGGGGGGGAAAATGAGAGAAATTAGTAAAAAGAATTACGTTTAATAAAAACATTCAATATGATGGACAAAATCAGATGTGTTCCATGACCAAAAATAGAACTCGTAATTCAAGTTAAACAAAATAAACCAAACCATATTAGATGCTTCAGCAAATTGCACATACCTCTTCATCCATTTCTACAGGTCGTGGATCACAAATTAATGAAGGAGATGAATCTTTAGTCCTAATGTTTCTCTCTTTTCTTTAGAATTTCAAAAAGAAAACTACTGTTGGGCGGTAAAGAAGGAGGCAAAGATGATGGATGGATATTGGGGATATTGACAGGACTGGTCGTATCTTACCGAGAAAGAAATGTCCCATCTGCCATCTGCTCAGCCAGCTGTGTGATTAGACGTAGTTTACCAGCAATTGTATCTAGGTTTACCACGCGTACCCCTGAACCCAACCTTATGTACCATGTGTCGCCTCATGTTTACCACGTCCTTTATCACGTCCTGAGCCCGGTTCAACACTTAATGCCATGTCATCAAGGCTCAAGGGGATGTTTGGGGGACATATATACTTTTTCTTTTCCTTTACAGCAGACTTAGTAAGAGCAGAGTTGTCATTGCACATGCCATTCTTTCCCTTTTCTTCTTTCGTGTATCTTCTTCCTGCAGGTCCAGCTGCCTCTCTGTCAACCCAGTTTCCATTTCCTTTTAAAGGGAGTTGGTTGTCTTCCTCATTCTGCTTGTCTGACCCGTTCAAGCTGCCCTCTTGCCCATGTGCCAGAGGCGTCCCTCTTGGTAGGGTTCTGAGAATGGGAAGTGAGCCTGATAAAGCTGAGTTGTCTCCATTGGATGAACGTGCTGTATTTTCGAGATTTGCTCCTGTTTGAACGAGAGGCCCAGATCCAGTCTGTCGTATCTGTTGACCAAAGTTGACTACCGTCATTGTTGCCGGTGAGGTGAAATGAGCAGTAAGGTTTGCCTGGTTTAGCGAGGAGAAAACTAGCGGAGCTAGCAAATTCTTGGTGTGCGACGGTGGGGCAAAGCTCCAGAGTTGAAGGAGAGAGTTTCGCAGAGTGCTTTCATCCATATTGGGGGTGTGACTCGGGAAGGCCTTCTTTGCAGCCTCTATTCTGTCGTGCCGATTGTTTCTCTCCTTTTGTTCCCGTTCTCTACGTTCTGATGAATCAAAACTGAGTTCTCTGTCTGTATGATGGAGAGGGGATGGGGAGGGGCCTCTAGGCGGAGCAGGATTGAAATACTCTGCTTCGCGACGATTGAATTGAGCCTCCGCCAACGCGTTGAAGTGTTCCTCAGCCGGCGTTGGGTCAAGAGGAACAAGGTAACGTGTCTGTTCGTTATTAACACCAAGGACTCTCAGTCCATCGATAAAGACCCGAGCTGCCGGCGCTATAAAAGTGAGATCATACGTGGCAACCACCACTGTTAAGGTCTCCATAAAGGATAATTGGACTAAGGGACCATGATCTAAAACTTTCCCGATCGATCCAAAGATGGAATCAAGGTCTTCCTCTCTGCCAATTAAGAACAGGGAGGTTTGTTAGTTGAAACCAAATTTTGTGATTGAAAACTAGTACCTCGGCATCAATGGCTGTAGACCATTCATAGCAGACGAATTCCGCTCGTTGGAGAGGCGCGGTATGGTTTGCAAGGAAGTCATCTCTATCCATTAGCATGATAAACCTTAACACTTGTTTAGCACATCGGAACTAGTATATAATCCACTTTAGTTTAGTTTACTAAAATGAAAATTAAGAGAAACATTATATTAATTGACCTAGATTCTGTCTAGTTACAATAATGTGTTCATAATTCGACTAATTATTTGTTGTTTCAGTATCATGCCTAATGAAAATAAGTTTGTCAATATCAACCATCGACTTCCTCTTTCAGTTAATTTTCCTCCTAATGAAAATTGGAAGTTTCTAAATTTAGTCATGGCCATGAGTTTTTTATGTTTAATAGTTATCTAAAACTAGAATCTACCCTCGCTTCGCTTCGACCCGGATATGATTGAACATTTTTAGTGTGTTTGCTTGAAAGAGTTCTTGTTGAGGATCACATAATAATGTGAAATATTGGCTCAAAACTTGTTTTCAAGTATATACAATAAACTCACTTGAAGAAACATTGAATTACTTAGATTCATATATGCTTAAGTATACATAGAAGGTAGGAACAGGTTAAAGAGTTTACTTGGTAAATTATTACTTTCTCTCCATTAAAAAAATATACTTGACCTTTTTACAATTTTTAGTATACTTCCCAAGTTCTTATATTTTGTCGGTTTATTCCTGACATAGTAGGGCCTTATGGATTACATGTTAAGTTTTCCTTTGTTTTATATTTGCACATTAAGTAAATAACTGACATTTGGATTTCTCATAAGGATAAATATGAAAAGCGACTTTTATATTTTTTTTGGATGATTTTAGTCCCACCGCAAGAAATAAGAAGATATTTTAGCCTTTTATAAAGTTAGAGAGTTAGAAAGGTTGTCAAATTATTGTAGCTATATCATATATGATGTATCAATGGGCCAGAATACTTATGGGCCGTAACTTATGTGTTAGTTAATTTTTTCATACAAAGAACTTGAATTAGGAAGTAACAGGTCATGTAGCTGAAACGTGACAAAAAGATATCGAGATTTTTAGAATACATATGAAAAGATGTAATGATTTATTGTTGAAAATTATAATAGTATATATATAATTCTTTCAGAATTTATAGGATAAATATGAAATTTGTAATAATACAAAAGAAACATAATTTTCAGTCTGTTGAGTAAATTTGATAAAAATTTTATATGATAGAAACATAATTTTGTGATAAAACGAAGTGAATGAGTGCATCATTTATGCTGAATATTATAATATGTGCAGCAAGTTAAAAATTATGATATCATAACTTTCCACACGTTATATTGTTAAATAAATGCCACATAATATCCATGTACAACTTTTGTGTGGGTTCCTAGGTACACCATGCAAATATCTTTTTTAATATAAATTGTGGGTCTCACTCCCATGTTCACAATCAAAGATTTTCACACCCAATGTTCCGGTATATTTTTTTTTCAAAGTCCCACCGCACATATTAAACATCTTGTTGAACTATATATATCACATTTCATTTGCCCGAGAAAATTTTAAGGAAAAAGCTATACGTATAACTGACTATAGACGACAAAGTCTCCCCCCATGCCATAGCTGATCGTTGGGTAAGATAGCCTGTTATATACTCAAATAAATCAGCTTGTATGATTTTGGTATTGTTGGCTAGGCGGAACTCAAGGTCTATGTTGTTGCTTGCAATCTATGTTGCACGGACACGACGAATCTAAATATTTATCAGGACACGACACGTTTTATATATATATTATTATATTATTTTTATGAATAAAATATATAATTTAATTATTGTATATATTATATATGTTAATTTTATTTTATTTTAAAGGATTATACATAATATTTTTACCATATGATTAGAAAGTTATACGTAATATTTTATAATTGTTATAATATATATAACATTTGAAGTTGCATTTTTATATGTGCATACAAGATATTTGACTTTTTACATATTTGTGTATGAAAACTTGACACTAAATAATCAAAATTCACTTTAAATGTGTAGTCCCAAAATTACTGGAATAGAAAAGTGAGATGAATTAGTCTCTAAAATACGAGTATGATGAAATAGTGCAATAATTGCGCTAACAAGCCCAATGCACGTGTCTGAGAAGTGTCCTGATGATTTTTAATATTAAAATATTTGACACGCCACGTGGTGTGTCTGAGAAGCGTCGTGTCCGACACGGACATGGCCGGATTTTTGAAGTGTCCGCGCAACATAGCTTGCAATGAATGGTCGAGTATGATGGCTGATGTCTTGACATGTGGCATGAAAATACGACCAACTTTTATATATACTTAGTATAATATGTGGAGAACATTTTCATTGGATTAATTATGTATGCAATAATTTTTCAATGCTAACAAATACAACAAAAATGATAATTACAATAGTCGTAAAAAATTGCAAAAATAAAATCCCCTCTATTATGCCGAATTGTAGAAAAGCTCTCCATTATTGGAAATTGAAAAACAAACCCGTATTATTGCCGAAATTACAAAAAAAAACTTCTTGTCATTAGTTAGAAGTTAACATCATTAGTGTTTATACTTTAAATAATTTAATACGGACACATTAAGAATTTTGCTTAGAACATTAAGAAAAAAATGTTTTAAATTTAACTTCAACAAGGAATTTTGCAAGAAAGAGAGCGATTAATTGAAATTAAAATCTTTTGAAAACTTTTGCAAGATAAGAGGCAGATTAAACTTTAAAAAAAATCAAATAATTAGAGTTGGAAAGTAATAGTGTTAGTTTGTAACATCTTGGACAATTTTTCACAATTTCAAGAATAATGTAAGGTCTTTTTCGCAGTTTCAAATATTGGAAAGAATTTTAAAGATTTTGACCAGTGAATATGGTATATTTTACTTTTAGAAGAATAAATTCCATATTTACCACAGATGCTATGTTTTGAATTTCGACAGGGTATTTTGATATTTGCATTTTTTTGAAGGGTGAATTTGATATTTAAAATTTTTAAAATGGTAATATGAAATTTATCCAATAAAAAAGTACAACTAAAAGTGTCTCACATTAAAAACAGAGAAGGTAATAAGTAGTTAACACTAATTTAGGGTACAAAGGGAAAATAAAATTTAAAAGATTAGTGAAAAATATTAGCAGAACACTTGTAGTACAGAAATTTGCAAAATGATTCCTTCATAAAACTCATGCCTCTTTATCTTGAGATTTCTGCAAAATAAAAAGAACAGAATAACAAAACTGGCTGTTTGTAAATAAAAAAGCACTTAATGATCACATTAAAAGATAAGAAATACCTCAATCTAGTGCAATATACATTTTATCTCCATGTTCTGATGTTTGCATGCTATTCGAGCTTTGAGCTTCTGAACCCTAGAAAAATCACATTAAAAAATTAAAATTATCACACTGAAAGACTAAAATTATAGCCATAAATAAAAAGACGCATAAATAAAAAGGTAAATAAAAGTGTCAAATATATAAGGACATTTATAGTCATTTCATGTTTTAATGATTTAATCTTAACATTTTTTTTGCATTTTATAATGGAAAGTGTTATTTTAATGAAAAATATATACAAAATATAAGACTCCAATTATGCACAATTTTGGTAATTTACCTTTACTTCAAGATATTGTACAAGCACAATGTGCGAGTATTCTCTGCAAAAAGAAATCAAGTAAACAAGCCTTAATACTTTGATAAAAGAAATTGAGTTATAATCTAATAATAATAGGCTAATCCAATAATAGAATTAACTCTAATTACTATTCAATACTCAGAATTGGGCCTAATTCACGTAATTAACCGATTCAATCATAATTTCCATCAATTAATTGAACTTCATTTTCTGAAATTTCAACGAAACAACATAAGCAATAATAATGAAGAAATCAGGTTAAAAGAAGAAGATTAACAATAGTAGGCTAATCTAGTTATATAATTAACGCTAATATCTATTAAATACTCAGACTGGGCCTAATTTATGTAATTAAATTTCCCCAATTTTGCTATTAAGCATCAACCAACACTCAATTCTATCATGATTTCCATCAATTAAACCAACATGAAGTAAACAATGGAAAAATATTTATTATTGTTGAAATAATAATAAAATTAGGTTAAAAAAAGGAAGAATAATTACGGATCGATCAGCCAATAAGTACGTCTCTGAAAGCTCTCATTGTCCTCACCACGCGCATAATAGCATTGCAAAGTTCCTTCCTATTTAAAAAATTAAATTTTTAATAATTAAAAAAATATATATCACATAACCATTGAAAATAGTACTACTGATGCATATTGTTCATTAAATAGAACAAACAGTATATCAAAGGTTATTTCCTAGGGTTTAGGGTTTAGTTTATAAATCCTCAACCCTAAAATTACAACAATACATCAAAATTATTTTCCTAGGGCTTAGGGTTTAGGGTTTAGTCCAAAACCCTAAAATTACAACAATATCAACGGTTATTTTACTAGGGTTAAGGGTTTAGTTTAGGGTTTAACTTTAGTCTTAAACCCTAAAATTCATTAATGGACCCCTGAATGTGTATTCTTTTCAATCCATTTATTTTGATTAATTCACACACAAACTTTCTTCTTTGCTCTATCCAGCTTTTGTTTGGTTGTCAACACAAAAAAATACTAAAAAGGGGGCAAAACTCTAAAAATGGTATAGATATTCAAGCAACCTTTATAAAATAAACATTATTTTTTGAAAAATTTCAAAGTAGTGTTTTAATGAAGAGTAAAATGAATTTGACTCACTTTTAGAATCTCATGTGATTCAGAATTTCGACCTTTTCTCTTTCTCCAATTGTGATTATCCCTTCTAAAGTATCTCACAACTCTTCGGTCAAATAAAAATAAAGAACCACCTTAAAAAAATCATCAAAAAATTAAATAAAAAATTAAATCTCACACAAAATGAATCACACAAAAGAAAGATTATAAGAAAGAATCATACATACTTAAAGGTGTATTTGGAGGCTCAGTTGCAAGATGGAATTTTTCATAATTAAGGAGTAATTCACAAATTTCAAAAGGTAATAACCATCTGTTTGGAGCATGATCCAATATTTTCTGTAAATCTGTAAATAAAAAATATAAAGTTAAAATTCGTACAAATACAGAGCTAACCATACTCTAGAAACTAGGGTTTCTAAAAAAGATAACAATTTACAATCAATTTACACTAGAAACTAACTAGGGCTTTCCATCCGTTAAAAAAAGATAGAGAGACAAGATTTACTCTAAAATTCCTAACTTAACTTAAAATATCAAAAATTTCAGAACAAGAAAGAAGTCCGATAGAACTGGACTGGAACCAAAACAAGAACAAATAACTAACAAATAAGTAAATAAATAACAAAAAAAATTGCGAAATGAAAGGTGAAAAAGTATAGTATCGTACATGATTGAGGAGTTACCGAGCACGAGCACCGCGGAAAATCAGCCATGGAAAAGAATCTAAATCAAACCGAAATTAATCAATCAATCGAACTCCAAGAAGGATTAGGGTTTTGGCGGAAGGGTTAGGGTTTTGGGCGAGCTGGGCGTCCGTCTGAAGGAGAGAAGAAGGGGCAGAAGAAGTTTGTATACTGTTTTTATGTATTTGAGCATGCTGTACTAACCTCATTGTTAGCATTTAGGTTTATTTAATTTCTTTTTTTCTTCCTGCTTTGATGTCCAAATTAATTCATGAAGCATTAGGCCATAAGTTGGTCATAAAAACATATAATTAATTTATATAGTATTAGTACCCATCAATTAATGTTGATTATTATAATCATCACATTAAAATAATAGTTTCAAATTTTAATTATATATCATGTATGTAAACTTAGAAAATATTGTAGCACTGAAGTCAATATAATCATAAAAAAACTAGGGTAAATTTCACCCCAGGTCACTTAACTTTTAAAAAATGACCAAATAGGTCACTCAACTTTCAATTGTCCTTCTATAGGTCACTCAACTTTCAAAAATGGCCAAAATAAGTCACTCAACTTTCAATTATCCCATATAGGTCACTCAACTTCAAAAAAATGTTCAAATAGGTCATTCAACTTTCAAAAATTATCAAATAGGTCACTCATATCGGATGACTTATTTGTATTTTTCAACTAATTGGGTGACCTATTTTGGTTATTTTTGAAAGTTGAGTGACCTATAATGGGACAATTAAAAGTTCAATGACTTATTTGATATTTTTTTAAAGTTGAGTGAGCTGTAGGGACAATCGAAAGTTGAGTGACTTATTTGATTATTTTTTGAAAGTTGAGTGACCTACGGTAAAATTTACCCAAAAAACTAATTTCATGTATATTCCTGTAAAATGAAAATGTCAGCATTGCCATTGCAAAAATATAATAATCATCAAGACATATGTCCTTAATTATGATTTATAGACGTATAAAAATACTGAAGAAAACAAGTAGTCCTCCTAAGCTCGCTGCTAAAAAACTTTGAAACTTTATATTCCCTCACAAAATCTATTTAATTAATTCGAAAGTGATGTAACATCTAGTTCTCTTCTGATATATAAAGCTTATAAATTGAACATATGCTAACAAGTATTCAATTTTTAGATCTTTTGTGGCATTTTATTTATGGACAATCATATAATGAGTCATTTTTATTTATTAAAATAATAAATAAATAATTAAGGCAAAAATAATATCATTATTCGTTAAAATAATAAATAATGAAAAACAAAGACAAAAAATAATATTTTTTAATATGACATAAAGTATTATTTTTATATTTTTTTTTATGTCTCAATCTACTAAAATAGAAAGAATCATGTAGCGAGTCATTTTGATTTATTAAAATAACAAATAATGAAAAACTAAGACACCAAATAATATCATTTTCATTTATTAAAATAATAAATAATGAAAAACTAAGACAAAAAAATTATATTTAGTTAATATGAGATAAATTATTATTTTTTATATTTTTTATTATGTCTCTCACTCTATCAAAACAGAATACATTATAATTTTTCATTTTATAATTTATTTGTCCTCACATAATTGACATGTCGTAATAGGTAGGTTCCATCTCACCGGGACTAACCAACAATCCAAGAACATTTTGTTGAGCATAATGTCATTATCCATCATTCCTTATTATGTTGTTAATATTATAAGAAAAATATTACAACATTTATTCTAATATTATAATAAAATATTTTTACTTATTACATTATGTATAAAATGTTTTACTAATGTATATTTTATAGGACCGACTATTAACCTCCCACAAATTAGGGCTCCGTAGCTTCCAACCAACGAGATCGTGCCACGTGTCGCAAAAATGTGAGTCATTTAGAAATCATCAGGGCTCCCGGTTAAATAGACTCCAGAGCTCCCATGTTTGCTGAGAGAATTAGGAGCTCCCAAAATAGCTCCCACGAAATTAAACATATAATTTTTTTTTGTAGCTCCCGCTGGTTCATATCGAATTTCTTATATAAGGTATATTGTTGGAATTATAAAGTATAATGTTTAGAATCTAAGGTATATTGTTGTGATATAAAAGTATATTGCATCTTTTTGACGGAGAAATTTCTTAATTAATCTAATATTCTAGGTCTTGATTGACATCTTATCACAAGAAAAAATATATGATGTGTGATAAAGGTATATTGTTGTGAATATAAATTTATAATGTTTAGAATTTAAAGTATATTGTTGTGAATATAAAAGTATAATATTTACAATTTAAGATATATTGATGTGAATATAAAAGTATAATATTTAGAATATAAAATATATTGTTGTGAATTTAAAAGTATAATAGAAACCAAAATAAAACTATGAAATTTTCGGCCGAAATATATGGGAGATCGGGGGCCAACAATATGGGTCATCCATAAGGTTCCAGCCATAATTGTTTCCTTCTTTTCTCCATGTGATGTGAGCGCTCTTCCGATTGAAGATGCATTGTTGTTTTATAAGGTCATTTGTCGTTTAAGGTATGATGTCGTTCTTTGCCAAATTTATTGCGCAAAGAGGTGATTATGGGTTTCCTGTTGGTTATGATTGCATAACACACATATGTCGCTGTCTATTTGGCCTCGACGTTTTAGTCTGTCCTTAGTAAGTAGTTTTTCTTTAATCAATAACCAACCGAATTTCTTTACCCTTGTAGGGCATTTTGCCTTCCAAAGTAGTTTGGTCCATTCTGGTTTTACTTCGTGCTCGGTAAAGAATTTATACGCTGACTTAACCGAGAACTCACCTAGTTTGTCTAAAGTGTTTGCAGATCTTCATATGTGTAGATCTTCTACTTGCTCATTCAGCGTATTTGACTTATTATTTGCCGGAGACTATTTTCTTGACGGATTAGTATAGAATTTAGTGTTCTATCCCATGTCAAGCCCGTTTGGGGATTGATGGCAATTTCTTTTATTGTTGTATTTTTGTTAGTGGCTCTTTCAAAGAGATTTGGGAACAACTCGCTAAGTATGGATCCGTCCAGCCATTTATCCTTCCAAAATTTTGCTTGCGTTCCATTGCCTAACTTGGTTTCGATTGGATGTTTGAACCATTCATTTACTTCTACAAGTTGTTGGTAGAAGAAAGAGATTTTTGTGTGTCCTTTTTCAATCCCTCTATTTCTATAGACTTGTTGTACTATGTAATTCCAGTTGCTTGTTTTTTTAGTTTTGCTGATCCAGTTCCACTTCATGAGCAATGCCATATTGTGTATATGGAGATCTCGAACACCTAGTCCTCCATTTATTTTTGGCGTGCAAACCAAATTCAGTTGGCTAGGTTCTTGTCTTGTTTGTATTCTTTTCTTCCTTTCCATAAGAAGTTCCTTCTTATTTTATCTATTTCTCTTATGACCCATTTCGGAAGAAAGGAATGTGTCAGCTATTGCTCTACTTTAAATGAATGTTGTTTGTCTTTGATCGACTACTTGAGTCATGTAAGGCTGTAGTCTAGACGCCAGTATTTTAGATATTATTTTAATCCGTCCATCTATAATACTTATGGGACGAAAGTCTCTGAGTTCTTCAGCTCGGGCTTTCTTTGGTATTAAAGTGATTTGAGCCTTGTTTATGCGCCAGAGATCAAGTGTGTTGCTTTCAAACACTTTGCAAAGCGAGATGATGTCGTGTTGGATGAAGGTCCAACATTTCTGATAGAATTCGTTTGAAAATCCATCCATTCTTGAACCTATAACGGTTGTCCCATTCATACTAACATATGGAGTGTTTCAGATCTGCCGGCAAAACCCTTCATCTCTTAAACACGTTATTTTTTTTTTAATATACATATTATTTTTTTTAAATATAAACATATTATTAATTTGATGTAGTTATATTTAAATTTTATTATTATTATTATTATCATTTTTATGCCTCATCTATGTATTGCTTTAACAAAAAAAAAATGGAGCATGCCTTATAAAGAAATGTGTTTGTGCTGGTGACCTATGTAAATACCAATTCTCAAATGTACATATTCTTTGAGTTTGTTATTTGGTTAACGTTCTCTTTCTTAAAAAAAATATTTTTCTTATTAATATATTGAGATTAAATTTGGTACTGAATATATTTTTCTTAGCTTTTTGTTTTGTTAACTTGAATTCAACCTGGGCCGCATGTTGCAAAAGTCGTGTATAAAAATATGCATTACAAATCCCACCACACTTAAACCAAGCTTGCCCTCAAGCGTAAATGAAATCAATTTTTAGGATTTTTAGAATCAGTTTAAAGCATTTTGAAAATTTTAGTTATTGCCATGAATGTTATATACTAATATTTGATTATTATAATAATATACGATGGTCGATTAATATCCATTAATAATTTCAAATTCAAATTTATTTAAAATTCCCCAATCTTTCAAATACGAACCTTTTTCCAAAAAGCAATGCCCTAATTTTTGTTTTGATACTTTCTCCCCCTAAATTTAAAATATTGAATTTATACAAATTACCCCAAAAGTTCCAACTAACTCAACTTTCTCTTTTATAAACACGTAAAAGTTGGTATGCTATCCACTCAAGTTATCAAAAGACAAGCTGTGCTTTGCACGTACAAAAAATCATTCATTTTCTATTGCGGATATGTAAATTTTTTTCTTTTTCAAGGGTTTAAAAATAATTTTTCACATTTTTTTAATTCTTTTTGTGAAGGGATAACAGGTTACGATTTCGGTCACTTGCTTTTAGTGCGAAAATTAGAGATGGACATATGAGTCATTAGCTATGCCATGAAAGATAGGTTGAGTTAGAAAATTTTTGTGAAACTAGTGGTATTAAAAGTGAGGTTTGATTTCTCAAAAGTTTTAATCACAGCATTACTTTAAAGAAAATAATTTATAATTTCCTTAAAGGGGTAAGTGAAATATTTATGAATTTTTGAAATTCTTAATGGATTTTACATGGATATTATAGATGGAATGAAGTGGAAAATATGGCATTCATGACAAAGGTCAAATTCTTTTGAAGTTTTTCAAATCTTTTCATCATTTTCCAAAATCCTAAACATGTAAGGAAGTTTTAGGGAAACTTTAGGACAGGAATTTATCAGAAATGTTTGTAGAGAAAATGGAATAAAAAAAAAATGAACTTTTTGGTCTGTTTTTTATTCTAGGAAATAATCTTCTCTCCAAATAGACATTTCTTTCTCCTCATTTAACTCTCGCTTTATTTCCCCCCTCACCTCTAAAGATTTCACTTTTTGTGTTTTTTATTTCTTTCGTTTTCTCTCTTGTATCTAAATCTCAGATTTCCTAATTATTTTGTGGGACAATGAGCAAAAGATATTCTCTCTTGCAATTTTAGCTCTAAACAGAAATTGGAAGAAGAACTTTTCATACTTATTTATCAATTTCATTTTCGTCCTTCAAAAAAGAAACCAATTTCATTTGCAAAAAATACCATATCAATTTTGTTTTCCTCATATTCCCTCCCCTGTTTATTCAATTCTTTTTGTTATTTTTCTTTATAAAAAAAACTGTCCTTTCGATTTTTGATGAATTTGGATGCATGATTTTAATATGAAGGTCAATTCACTAATTCAATTTTGTCCATATAAAATCTAAAGTCATTCAATGCATGATTTGAGTTTTTGGTGATATTTTTTAAATTGAAGAGTTTTGTTGAAAATAAAGCTAAATTGAAATGATTCTAGGCTAAAAGGTTACTAGTATTATATGCAAGGATTAATATGAGTTATCTTTTTTGCCCCAAAAAAATATGAGTTGTCTCTTTTAAGGATGTATGTGAGAGGTTTTTATCATAATTTGTTTGAGTAGTTAATTTTGTTACTATTTGAACTCTCAAGTCTCAATCGTTAATTGCTTGTTCAAGTTAAAAAAGCAGTGCTTTTACGGTTGCTTGTTGTATTCATTTGTTTTTCCTATAATTTTACTTGTTTGCATTCAAACAAGCAATTTACCCCCCCAAATTCTAGCATCCAAGTAAGTGATTTTAAGAGGCCACATTATCTCTATTTTGGGAACCGTTGAATTGAATGATGTAGTTCGATATGGATCGTTCGATTGCTTAGAGTTTGTGATATTTTATGGTTGTTTTTGTGTAGTTTCTGTGTAGTTAAATAGTGTCAGAATATGATTGATCTACATTCGGTGTTTGTGTTCTCATTTTCTCCCTCTCTTAAGTAAACAAAAAAAATAGATTAATAATTTTCAAAAAAAAATGTGGGCCCTCTCTTTCTCTCTCCCTAAATAATTAAAAAAAAGAAAATAAATAAATAAATCATTCTTAAAAAAAAAAAATGTGGGTTCCATGCGTCTAGCTCAGGTAATTTTTTCGTAACGTTTTCTTTCAAAATATGATTTTTCAGTAGCTTTTTTTGTGAAAAATGAAAAATAGAACAAGGATAATGAGATTTTTCATTCAATATCTCAATGATTATACTTTCGAACGTACAATTATGTATAAATCTTATTACATATTTTTTATTATGACTTGTATAAATCTTATTGATTCATAAATAATTTCTAACAAAAATATGAATTATTCATTGTTTATTTTGTTATAAGTTAATTATTGAGATGATTTATATAGATTTTTTATGATTATTAATTCATAAGATAAATTTAATGTGTTAATTATTAAATAATAAAAATGATAAAAATCGCAGCAGAGCGCGGATATTCTCCTAGTTTTCAAAAATTCTAAACTTTTATGACTTCTAGTATGAGGAATTTGCAAATCCTGAACTCCACAAATTCCCTATCCTATTCTGAATTTTTTGGCACATCGAAACAAGGCCGAAATAGAAAATATAATTTTATAATGAAGATATTTAGGTCTATAACCTGAAAATATTATTAAGAGCACGGAATTGTATTAAAATTGCGAAAAAGGCCCGACGATGGTATGTTTCAGAACTTGAGATCAGATATTGCCTTATTTTGGCATTGCTCCACAATACATGGTTGGATTTTTTATAATCGGAATTTGAGTTCTCACTTTTATGTGTATACCGGAAATGAAACCCCAACTATCCGATATAAGAATGGACATTAATTACAGTCCATACATAAAAGCCTTGGCCTACATCTACAGTTTTACAAATAGACTTAAAATATCAGTTAAAAGATTTAGGCCCAAAACACATCTTTTTCATTATGTAATATTCAAAGTAAATAAAACGACTCTATTTCTGTTTTGATCAACTTAAGAGAAAAAAGGATCCATCCAAAAAGATCCTCAACACAATATCTTTCTCACCAAATTCACAAGACAACAAGCCAACTTTTTTTTAATTTTAAATTTACCGAGTTCATAAGCCTTAGCTTCGTTTATTAATAACTTGACTAGGTTAGAATCTACTAAAATATGTCATTCAAACATTATTTTGAATAGAGTGAGTGTGCTTGTGTTTGTGTGTGCTGACTTAGTGTGCGTGTGTGTAATTGGTGAGTGAGTGTGTGTGTGTGTGCGGGGACTTGGGCTGTGTGTGTGTGTAATTGGTGAGTGAGTGTGAGTGTGAATTGTGTGTGTGACTGAGTGTGAGTGTGAATTGAATGTATAATTGGTGGATGAGTGTGTTTGATTGTGAGACTGTGTGTGTGCATTGAGTGTGTAATTGGTGAGTGAGTGTGACACTGAGTGTGAGTGTGCATTGAGTGTGTAATTGGTAAGTGAGTGTGTTTGAGTGTGAGACTGAGTGTGAGTGTGAGTGTGCATTGTGTGTGTAATTGGTGAGTGAGTGTGTTTGAGTGTGAGACTGAGTGTGAGTGTGCATTGTGTGTGTAATTGGTGAGTGAGTGTGTTTGAGTGTGAGACTGAGTGTGTATGCATTGGTGTGTAATTGGTGAGTGAGTGTGTAAGTTGTATCATAAGATGTGACAAAAATTAAAATACATAATTAGAAAGAAAAATGTACAATAAGTAATGGTCGCATGCCAGCATTAACCAACCCAGATGATATAGATAGGTCTGTATACCAATTAGACCGATTTTTTGATGATTTATTAGGCTTAAATGTGCAAATTCAAGGCAAATTGGTTAATAATTAGGGTAAATAGAGGAACATACCAAGCTTTAGAGCATTAGAAGAGGATTGAGTGTCCAATATTTTTTTAAGGTGGCGACAATCAATGCCAAATCTGTTCAGTAATTTCATTAAGATATAAATCATTTTTTTACCAAACACCTACAAAATTATAAAGTGCATTACATTACATATCGTGTATATATTATTTTTTTTATTTTCATTTTAACAAGGGTATAATATTTTTTATTTTTCTTATTTTCGAGAGAGACTTGAATTTTGCCTCTCATAGATCATATGTAGTTTCTTTTCATTTCAATCCAAAATGAAGAAAGAAAAGAAAAAATTACCATATCACTTCTCCCCCACCATCTGTTCTGACCTCATCTTGCTCGTTGTCTGGTGCAGATGGCCTAATCCTCATAGGGGCAGTAAATGAGGAAAATAACCGATCCATCCAACCTCCATCTCTATAACAAAAGAAAAATTCTTCAAAAAAAAATTACATAGTAAAATTGAAAATAATTTCTAAATAGTTTAGACAACACATACACTTATCTCAGGAGTACGACGTAGATCAAACCCATAATACAACACAAGCAAGCTGCAGAATGTGACCAACATTACTAGTCCATTAGACTCCCAAAGATTTTTGAATCCCGCTACTAAAGGGATTACAACTATAGTAATCACTGAAACAACCACTAACAGTTTGTCTCTAATCACATCAGTCAATACAAAGTAAATTCCATCACTAACAGCCGCATATTATAACCCAGTGCTCCTAACTGAATACTATTAATGGGAAAAACATATTATTATTAATAATACAATTATTATATAATTTAGTTAATATAAAATATACCATGTAAGGGCTTGATATCTGTTTTATTGCATATGCTAAACGGCGCATATTATCCAGAATTCCAATCATACTACCAAGAAACCTCATCAAATCGCCTTAATCGAGAGTACCATTATCAGGTTTATCTTATATTATGCCAAAAGTAATGTAATCGAGAGTTAGATTGGCACTGTAATCTCACCTGAATCGCCAAAATTAATATAATCGGGAGTAAGATTGGCACCGTAATGTCACCTAAATCGCCACCCCATTAACCTTCTGAGGAGATGTTTGTCTTCAAATTCAGTTTTTAAATCTGCTTTCAACACGACAAATACGCAATGGCTAAAATTATTTTTTATTATATAAGATATATCTGATGTCCCTTATTATTATATTATTCCTAATGTTTTTGATATTAATTAAGTGTGATATCAAAATCATTTTACTTAATTAAGTGTGACAAATTTTGATACTAATTTTTTGATTGCACGTGTAACCAAAACAACTTGAAAATGCTAGGAGTCAAATTAGGCTAAAATTAATATGAAAATTTTCATATTTAATCAAAGTGGCTCACTACATTTTTCAAATTGCAAATATTAAATTTGATAGTTTTTTCAAATAAATTTATTTTTTCACAATTCCGGTGTAGAGTGAGTTTGTCACTAGGTTTTTTTTAAAAAAAAAAAGATTATGATTCTTGGTATCAAAATGTGCATGTTGTGAGAATGTGAAGAAACATTAATTCTAGAAGGGAAGGTTCTTCCATGCATTCCTATAATGTGAAGAAACATTAATTTTTGAACATTCAACTAGTATATAGTTCTTTGTTTAGCTACAACTCAACCCTCCATTATATAAGAGAACATTAAGTATTATAAAATACAATCTAATTCATTAATTAAAACCATGTTATTAATTATAATACAACCTTATTCATTAATTAATACCATAATAATCTCTTCTTTCTCTATTTTTCTAATTTATCTTCTCTGTCTTCGTACTCTCATGATTATCCTAACTAAACAAAACGGAGAAATTCATGCAAATAAATTATGGTTCCATTGGGATATTGGAGAATATAAATCAGTTTCGACTACAACTACTACGTAACCTATAAAAAATCTACGACATCTTTAAATAGTTGTCATAACAAAGATACAAATATTTATATTCATAATAAGACACATTAATGAACTTATTTTGTCCTCTAATTTAGTTGAATAAATTTATGATATCTTTTTATAAGGATAGAGTTTATAAATTATGTAATGAGGGTGTTGATATGTTTGATTGTTTTTCTTGAAATCTACAAAAATGTTTTTATTGAGTTAATTATGTATATAATGTTTCACTCTTAACAAGTATAAATACAACAAAAAGATCTATAACCAAGACTCTGCTTTAAACGGTTGCCTTGGCAAATTACAAATTGATAAAATTTTCAAACATAGTGTGAGTAATTACACGTATTTATATTCATAATAAGACGCATTAATGGAAAAAAATATAAGACATTTGACTTGGATTCTTTGGTTAGTGAAAAATATTCACATCAATTATTAGCTTCCTCTTCTTTAATCACATTAGATTCATCTTCTTTAATTTTCCGTCTCCCCTTCTTCCTCTATAAAAATAAATAAAAACGTATACAATTAATAAAATTGTACATATATTAATCAATCATTTTTATAAGGATAGTCAACTAAACAAAACGTATAAATTAATTAAAAAAAAGAAATCCAAATAGGGATAATAATAATTTTCCACTACATATATATAGGAATTTTCACTTTTTTAAATATTTTTAGGGGTATATATGAAAATTATTCCAAAACATAATTAAATAATACCTTGTTTTTTCTTGCAACAAAAAATGCGTGCAAAATAATCTTCAAATGGAGTTTCTGGTACCGGTATGAATTTTCCAATAAAACCCAACGGCCAACTGAACAAAACAAAAAATAATAAAAATACGGAATTAGTTAAGAAATTATACAATACTAACTAAAACATATTTAATAATGAAAGAAATAATATTACCTTATAATGCCAATGGCGATTGAGATAAACCACAATTGCCAGCTCAGCCTCACGGTGGAAGTAAATTTCCCAAGAAATTCAATAATCAAAATCTAAAAAAAAAACAAAGTGATAAAACCAACATTAAATATATTTTTATACGCATTAACTTAATGTTAAAAAATTATATATTTTAAATAATTAATTACTTGAAGAATAGTTGTGACTCCAATAATTCCCATGAAGAAACTGTTTTTAGTAACGCCTTTAAACACGTTTTTCTCGTCCGGTTTTCTCGCATTAAATTCATTAAATATCTGAAAAATATACAAAAAATAAACTTACTATTCAAATTCATTTCCCAAAATTTTCAAAAATTAAAAAATATATATATTTCATATTTTACCTGGCACAAAACAAATGTGTTGAAGATGAACGAATTTTTCTCCTTTTCAGCATGTTCTAGCGATGAATTGCTCAAATTTAGAATACTTTTTCCTCCGAAATTAAATACAAGCAGAATCACAATTTGATAAATTGCCTGAAAATAATTAAAATGAAATTACTTATTTAATATGTTATATGAAACATTAAAAAATATTTATTTAATATATTATGTGATTAATTAATTAATTGACTTGCCTGAATAAGAAGATTCCTCCACATGATGTTAGTGATCAAAGGCTCTCTATAAATTAAAAAATAAATAAAACCATGTTAAAATAATATTAATTAAAATAAATTAAAAGTATTGTTAAGAAAACTGAATTAAAACCATGTGAGGGTACATACTAAAAAAATAAACAAAAGCCGTGTTGGAATATAAAATTTAACCCATTCTTAAGAGGGTATATCTAATATTTATGAATTATGAGTTTTGTGAGGGTATATATGTAAAAATAAAATAAAATAAAAAATACCTGCGACCAACAGGGGGCCTATCCATAAGTTTGTCGGTCGGGGGCTCAGTGGCCAATGCCAACGCGCCAAGTGTGTCCATTATCAGATTCACCCAAAGCAACTATTATATATTATTCAAAAAATAAAAAATTAATTAATATTATTGATTAAGGTTAGAATTGTGCCTTTTTCTTTCTTTTTTCAATGGAAAAAAATGAACTTTTTTCTGTTTCTACAGTTTACTATGCTAACAAGTAATATTACTAAATAATATTTTATAATTTTTTCTTCATTTTAATAACATAATATTATTATTATTATTATTATTATTATTATTATTATTATTATTATTATTATTATTATTATTATTATTATTATTTTGCCCTTCTGTTCTTTTTACTAGAAAAAAGAAGAATCATGTACATAAAACGAACAATTTATTTTTCTGGAGTTTACTAGTCAGATGGAAAAATAAATAAATAATAACTAATAATACCTCGACAGCATTTAATGGCACGTCACCAGATGAAATGGCGGCAATTACATTAATTACGAGGGCCGCCACGTTGACAGTCAGTTGGAATTGGATAAATTTCTGGATATTTGCGTAAACTGAGCGTCCCCACCTCACCACCTTCACAACAACAAAACAAAAAATTATAAGAACATAAATAAATAAATTTCAAATAATAATAATTAATTAGTTATTAAATATTTAATTGACTGACTTTGACGACAGAGGCGAAATTATCGTCTAGAATGATGATGTCAGAGCTTTCTTTGGCGACCTCCGTTCCCGCTATGCCCATCGCAAGCCCAATATCCGCCTTTTAAAATAAAAAATTAATTAATCAAAAAATGAAAAATTAATTAAGACAGAGGAGAGAGAAAGTTAGTGTTTAGACCTATATCCACCTATATTTTTCCCAAAGAAAAACGAAAAATAAATGAAATAATAAATTGTGAATAATTAATTAGGAGACAGACAGAGACACAGAGAGAGATTGTAGAGAGAGAAAGTGAGTGGTGAGACCAATTTTTTCCACAAAAAAAGGAAAATTAATCAAAATGAAAATTAATCAAGAGAGAGAAAGTTAGGTACATCGTGAAGTGCAGGGGCATCGTTGGTACCGTCTCCAGTTACAGCAACTACGTGCCCTCTCTTTTTTAGAGCTTGTACCAGTAGTAATTTATCGCTTGGTGAAGACCGGCCCATCACCTAAATTCAAAAAACATTAAAATTAAAATAAAAATTAAATAAGAAATACTAAAATTACAAAAAAGGAAATGTGCAATCATGACCATGACGGTTAAATCACTCTTATATCACTCCGGTCAACGGTCCATCTTCGACCGATTGCTCGTTGAGTTATATATACTGTTTTTATGTTATATATATTGTTTTGATATATACTGTTTTGTGTGCTTTTTATATACTATTTTTTATTTATATATATTCTTTTCAAAATATATATTTCATATAATGCTTTTTTATTTTTATATACTATTATTACATTCCTATATGTCATTTTTCAGTTTTTAACTTTTTATGCACTCTTTTCAAAACAAACAAAAAGGGCATATCTGATATTAAAACAAAGGGCATTTATGACATTTCCAATTTTTACAAGGGCATATGTGAAATTTTTTTAACATACTGTGATTTTGTCGGCGATGGATTCGCGTTCGGACTCGGACATGGCTCTGAAGACCCGTCCTTCTATGATCGTTGGCTGTGCGGGATTCTGTGTGTCCAGAATTCCGCATTCAAACGCTATTGCTTTGGCTGTTTGTAAGTTGTCTCCAGTCACCATCCTCACCTAAAGAAACAAAAAATGATTAAAATAATAAGAAAATTAAATAAACAAAGTATGAAATGTTGAGGGGGTTTTTAGGGTGTAATAATAGTTAGGGCTTATTTTGTTGTCATTTTGAAGAAAGATGGAGGGGATTTCTTTTGTTTGGTAAATTTTGATATTTGTTCTTCCTTTCTTTTTGCAATTAGGGGCCTTTTTGCAATTTAAGGATAATCCAAGGACTTTTTGGTAAATTTCCCTATTTCTAAAAAATTAATTTAAATAATTACCTTCACACCGGCACTGGTACAAAGTTTCACCGCATCCCTCACGCCTGGACGGCACGGATCCTATAAATAAATCAAAAATTATAAATAAAAATCATAGACTAAACAATCAAAATAGATATACAATAACAAACAAGGACTAAAATTGAAAAAATCCCAATTTAAATGTGTTGTTATTATTTTTACCTTGATTCCAACAATTCCGAGCAGAATTAATTCCTCTTCAGGCAAAACCCAATTGTCCCTGTTCTCCTCTTTCGGTACCGATTCAGAATCGATCGGCCGGTACGCAAACGCGACACATCTCAAACTGGACTCAGCCATTTTTTCGATTTGTTTCTTATATTCTTCCATCTGATTGGTTAAAATAATAAAAAATAATTATTTGAGGAAATTAAGTAATTATTTTGTTTGGTGGTTTAATTTGATTGCGAATTGAGGCTGAATGGAGATTTATTTGGGGTTTGATTACGCAACTTGATTATTAACTTTGGTGGGTTAAGAGAAAAGGAATAATATTAGAAGATTAAGATATTATTTGGTTTAGTATGCTATATAGTGCTAGATTGTAATAATAAGACGAATAATTTGAGTAAGTTGTCTAATTATGTGGTTCGATATGATTTAAGCGGTACCAGATTCTAATGAAAATAATATTTGAGAAAATTAACTAGTTATTTGGTACGTAATTGAGAAATAAATGACGGAAAATGGAGGAATATGATGAACAATTAAATTAATAATTAGAGATTAATTAATTAATTAATTAAATACCTGATCAGAGCTGATGGGATGAATGGTACCATCAAGAGAAATACAGCTGGTACAACAAGACAGAACTATTTCAGCCGCTCCTTTCCAATGCACATTCACCTCCTTATTTTTCTACAAAATTAATAAAAAATATTAACACAATAAATATTTGATTTAAATAAAATTTTAGAGAGAGAGAGAAATTGGTACCAGTTGAACTGCAACACCGCCACGTTTTTTCTCAGAATTGAAAGGAAAGACATGAAGAATCGAGGTTTTCTTTCTATCACTATTGAATTTCATTCCCAACTAAAATAAAAATGGATATATGTTAATTAGAGGAAATAATTATTAATGTGAAATTTTAAAATATAAATAAATGATACATTCGTATATTATTATATTATGATACCTTGTTGCCCCAAGAGAGTAATGCTTTTTCGGTAGGTGATCCTGTCACTTCAACAGCTCCTCCATCCTAAATATATATATATACAAAAATATTAATTAATAATTTGTAATTTAATCTAAATTTATTTATTTATTTATTTATCTATTTATTTATTATTGTTACCTCTGGTTCAAAAATGTTTCCAGTTGTGTTTTGGGCGATTCCTTCAATGAGCAAATCAGACAGATTTGCTGACATCAGCCTTACATTGCTGACATCATCCATCTTGGTTCCACCAACATATGACTCCACCACAGTCATCTATATTCAAAAAATAAATAAAAATATCCAATAAATATTCATAATTAAAATAATTATAATTACTAATATTTTTAGGGTTTAATATATAAATAAATAATATTTTTGGTACCTGATTTAATGTGAGTGTACCGGTTTTGTCACTGCAAATTGTAGTAGCGGACCCCATTGTTTCGCATGATGATAATCTTCTTACCTATTTATATAATTTCCATAAAAAGTATATAAGTAATTAATTATTTAATTTTTCGATTGAATATTTAGTTTATTAGAGAAAATAAAATATATATTTATTTATTTACTTACCAAGGCCTTGTCGCTCATCATCTTGCGCATTGAGTATGCGAGCCTAAAACATCAAAAGTACAATTTCAATAATTAATTAATTAATTAAATTTCAAGATTGAAAATTAAATTAGTAATATAGTAAAAATATTATATTTCGGAAAAAATTAAATTAAAATTACGTTAGGGTTACGGCCAACGGAAGTCCTTCTGGCACCGCCACAACAACAATGGTCACCTAAAAAATAAATAAAATGAAATATTTTACATTAAATAGAATATTCATGATTTAATTATATGATAATTAATATGTAAATTACGTACAGCTATAGTTAGGATTTTAATAGCGCCATTAAATCCTTGTTTAAGGCTCGTTTTTCCAGCTATAAACTGTTTCGTTCCGTTCGGATTCGTTGTGTGTCCAGTAAAAAACCTGAAATAAATAATAAAAAATTAGCAAAATATTCTGATTTTACAAAAAGGCCCTTAAAATTAATACAACATTCCAATTTTAAAGGCCCAAAATAACATCTCGAAAAGGCCCTTAAAATTAATACAATATTCCAATTTTAAAAGGCCCCTAATAAATAACATTGTTTCCAAGAGGCCCTTAAAATTAAAAAAGTAATACAAGTTTATCGGCTTAAATAAATAACATTTTTACAAAAAGGACCTTGTATTTATATATATTTATTTTAATCAATTACCTTATCAAAAGAACAACAAGGACTAAACCGGCAACTGTGAGTCCAACCATTCCGATAAAAGTTGCCACACCATTTAATCTCACCTATTTATTTAAATATAAAAATATATTAGAATCTATATGAAATATTTTTTGTGAATATAAAAATATTGAGAGATTAAAGTGTAAAATAAACCTGTAGAGGAGTTTCTTCGCCATTATCTTCTGATATATTAGCCATTAATAAACCCCATTCTGTATTAATTCCCACAGCCGTAACCTTTTATAAAATAAATAATATTCTTTTTTTAATAAATAAATGTGTAAAATAATTAATGAGTAAAATAAAATAATATTTTATTTACCATCATGTTTCCGTATCCATCAGCGACTTTACAGCCAGACATTAAAAACGGATCCTTTTGATCTTTATGAACCTTTATCATTTCAGAAAAAAAATTAATTAAATTTTCACAATTTTTAAGAATATTACAAAAATATAAAGTTAAATGATTTGAAAACGTTGGTTAACTCGGTATATACTGTTTTGTCTCATTCTATACTATTTTAAAAGGTTTATGTAAACATTGCTTTCTGCATTTATATATTATTTTGTAAAAATTATAAATTATTTTCTGATATTTTATATAGTACTTTATTACATTTATACTGTTTTTGCACCTATATATTGTTTTTTAACACATATATTAAATACACTAGTGTTTGATATTTATATGCTATCTTTATGTGTTAAACAATTTGTTTTATATCATTTATATACTATATTGATAATTATATATAATTTAATTTTCACATTTCTAGCGAAATATTTCAAAGAAATAATTAATTAGTTAAAAAAAAGGAAATTAATTTACGATTTTGGATTCGCCAGTCATGCTTGATTCGTCAATCGAAAGAGAATGTCCGGAAATAAATATTCCATCTGCAGGGACCTAAATGCAAAAAGAATACATTTCATTAAAAATAATAATAATTTAACTAATAATTAAAAATAATTAAATAATTAAGTTTACTTGATCGCCGATTTTCAGCGGGATTATATCACCAACCACAATATCAAATATCGATATTTCGATTCTTCTACCACCTCTTATCACCTGTATTTTTTTCAATTTAACCCCCAAAAATATTAATAATTACATTCTGTCATTTAATTATCAAAAAATAAGGAAAAAAGTATTATTTTTTATTTTATTTTATTTAATTAACAAACCTCCAGGTGAATATTTTGTTTCTCCTCGTTCAAGTGCTGGAACTGTAGAGATTGTCTGTAATCACTTGTCGCTACAAAAATAATAATAATAAATAATTTAATCAAATTCACAAAAAAGGAAAATATTTTAAAATTTAATTTGAAATTTGAAAATGAATAAATACCAGTGACACAAATAACGAGAATGACAGCGAAAAGAATGCTTCCACCATCATACCAACCTTCACTTACGCTCTGAAAAATAGAATATTAAGATATTAAAATATATTGTTAGTATCAAAAATAGAATATTATTATCAAAAAATAGAATATTAACAACAAAAGTTAGAGCATTAGTATTAAAAAGTAGAATATTGGAGACAATATAGAAAATTAGTGTCAAAGATAGAATTTTAGTATCAATAAATAGAATATTAGAATAAAAAATAGAACATTATTGTACCGAAAAATAGAATATTAGTCTCAAAAAAATAAAATATTAGCATTAATTACCTCAGTAGTCATGCCCAAAACAAGAGAGATCACAGCAGCCACAATCAATATAATAAGCGTCAAATCTTTACACGCATCCCACAAAAATAACTATAAAAAAAGGAAATTAATTATAAATAAATTAATAAATTAACTAATTAATAATAAATTTAGGGTTTTGAACGTACGAAAAAGCTTCGTCCTTTCTTGCGAGGATAAGTATTCGAACCGAAAATTTCTTTTCTTTCTAATATTTCTTCTTCATGACCGTCTATTCCTTTTTCTACATCAGTCTTGATTAAATTCGACAGCCCCTTAACCTAATAATTCAATTAAAAAATATTAAATACTAACATATCATTAAATAATGAATTAATATATTTATTTTTTTGTGTATTTTACCCCGCCAAGTTCTTGGAGAGAAGATAAGTTGTGGTCTCTAGAGAGAGAAGTTAATTGCTCCGACCCAATTAAAAATCCTCCTTTTGGATTATCCCCTTTTGTCTCCACATTTATTGCTATAAAAAATAATATAAAAATAATAATAAAAAAGGGGTATTTTTTGTTATTTCCAGTAGGGGTATATTTGTAATTTTTATATTTATTTTTTGAGTGGTATTTATGTAAAATGGCACTAACCAACTTCCTCTCTTTCACCGGCTTCCTTGAATAGAAATGCAGCCTGAAAAACAAAACACCAAATACATTATTATATATTAATTAAACATCAATTATAAAATATTAAAATATTATTATTATTAAAATGATATGAGTTAAAATTATACCCTTATGACTTGAGCGTGGGCCCGGATTTTTCTCCTGACTCTCTCTTTCTCTTCTTCTCTTTTAAGGTCAAGAGTGTATCTGAACCTTCTAGAAGCATTTAATACAAGAGCCGCTGCCTGCAAAATAATAACAAAAAAAATATTAAATTTTATAAAATATATATGTGTAATTTTAGGATCAATAAAGCAAGCCTAACAAAGTTATTTACAAAAAAAAATATCATTTTATTTTTTTATTTTTATTTTTAGTTTTAAACTTAGATTGAATGAGCATTTTCAAAAATAATCTAATTATATAAATAAATTTACTAATTTAATACAAAATACTTTTTATATATGAAAAATTCGTATTTTGAGACTATATAATTTCTAATTCGGTTCCACCTAATAAACCGAATGAAATTCCATTTATATCAGTTCAGTACTAATTATATTCTAAATTATTCTGTTCAAAATAAAATTATACGTATAAAAACAAAATAATGAATTTTTACCCTCCAGCGTTTGAGACTGTCTTTGGAGGCATTTTTGGGCGGAATATCAAACGCATCTTCAGAATTTGCGACGATGATGTCATTATTCTCAGATGATGATGTCACCCCCATCTCTAAGTCCATCGATTTCCTTTTCTCCATTTCTCTCTCTCAATAGATTCAACTCAATTAAAATCTGCATTTTTTTTTCCCAAAATTAAATCGAACAATTAGATTGGGGATATTTGAGCTCAATTTTGTAATTGAATAATTGAGAATTTTAATTTTATTGCGTTTGTTGTATTAATTGGAACCATTCGGGCGAAATTGATATGAGAATGGAAATGCTTGTGGAAATGTGAGATTTAGAAGCAATGTAAACAATTATTCATCCACAGTGTAAGAACAATAATTGGGATAGTTGGAGTTTCAGCTCGAATTGCAAAGTTTCGAACTAAATTCCTCAATTTTACCTCGATTCATTCTCATTCTGTTCGAATCAAAAACAATGAACATGAAAACAAAGGAACTAATCGCATCAAAATCACGCCACCAGCTCTCATTCTGTTCATTCCACTCAAAACTGAATCTCACCCAAACACTCATAATTCCACTAAAAGAGCTCAAAACAATCCAAAAACACTACAATTTCTACAATACAATAGTCAAAGCAAAACAAAAATTACATACCAAGTAGAAAATCTCAAAACAGATTATATTGGATTTTCTTCTTCCTCGCAATTTCCTGCCTCCTTCCTTCAACAGCGATTGACAATTTTCCTTTCTAATTCAATAATTTCTGCCTCAAACTGCTCGAGGAGAATTTTCAATATTGGATTGAAAATTGTTGGAATGTTGAAGCAAGCACGGGAGATTAAAAATAGGCGAAGGAAGTTTCGGAGTAGCTTCGTCTGTTTGATTAATGAAGTGCTATTTTGGGATACTATTTGTTTTGTTACCGCTGTCTTCTGTTACTGCGCTCTCGACTGGCGTTTCTCAACTAACATGTATTGTTAGTTATTTAATTAGATTATTATTTTTATAACTATTTTGGATGGAATAAAAACGCAATATTTTTTTTTTTGAGGTAATATTTTTATAAATATACATGCTAGTTTGAATGTAAGATTTGAAAATAGTTGGGTTGGTAAAGAATGAAATAAAATTAAATTCAAAGAATGATTTAACTGACATGTATTGTTAATTTTTTTTATTAAATGATTATTTTATAAATGTTTATATACTTTTTTTTTTGGATGAAATAGAATATTACTTATAATGGTTGCTGTTCTCCAACTGCTTCTCTCCGGTTTTATGTAACTGGAGTTGAGAGCTGTTTAACTGACTCTCACCAGTGTTATTTTAATACTACTGGAGAGAAACATGTTCGACAGTTTAGAGTGGCTCTTGACCGTTCCAAAACAAAAGAAAAGTTAAAGATATTTTGATAAAAAAATAATAGAAAAAATTTACAAGAACAATTTGTAAATATAATATCACTCCTGTCTAGAAATAGTACATGTACATATTTAATCATAATTGTTCAGTTCGTAAATAATACTCGTATAATTCATGAATTATTGTGTAATGCAAATAATATGTGTATCCGTAGCCAACCTGATTATAAAACATTTGAAAAAAAAAACATGTATTACCATATAATACGGATTTAAAAAAAATAGAATTTATTTATTAAAATAAAAAATAAAACCTATATTTCAAACAAAGATTAAGTTAAGAAATATCAATAACAATCTATATAATTGTGGTTTTGAGCTCAAATAAATATTATTTAATAAAATAAGATATTTTTTTAAACTATTTTTGAATAAAAGTTTATATTTACATATTTTTATTCATAGAGTTATTGTATTTGTTCTAGGTCTTATTTTATTTGACTGGATATTTGATTGACTTGAAAAACATTCGGTCCAAATTATACACGAGATATATTGCGCATTGCAATATTCATGTATCATGAATGACTAACTATGATTCAAATGATATACGAGCATCCATAAATTATAAATAATATATATATATATATATATATATATATATATATATATATATATATATATATATATATATATATAAATGCACATGTATTGAAAAATAATGGGCGCGGCTATTTTGAGTGACTCTTTTTTAAGTTGAGAGGAAAGAGAACTTATTTTTAAATTATACCTATTTTGCCCTTATAAATGTTATTAATTGTCATAGTTCGAATATATACTAAGGGTGTTTTATTTCCAACTATGAATCAAAATAGTTTATATTCTGAGTGACAATTAATAACATTTATAAGGGCAAAATGGGTATAATTTAAAAATAGTTTTTTCTCTCCGCTCAATTTAAAAAAAAGAGTCGTTCATAATAGCGCGCCCAAAAATAGTATGTATTATATATTTTTGAGAAGAAGAATATGTATTATATATTTTTTGTTGTTGTTGTAATAATATGTATTATATTATAGATGTTGTAAAATAGTATTAGATACAATGAAAATAATGTATATCAGTACTAAAACAGACGTATATAGAAATTATAAAATAGCATATACCAGCAACAAAAAGTTGAAGTATATTATAAAATAATATATGTATATTTTAAAGAGTATATATAAAAAATATATGATAAACAAACTATAACAAAAATGAATACTTTCTTTTAGATTCAACCATATTTAGTGAGTTAAGATTGGGAAACTTTTATAAATAAGTTTTGCGTTTGTCGGGATTTGAATTCATGACCTCTTAGTACAATATAAACTTAAGTAAATTATCTCCTAATCTAATGATAGAGTATGTTGTCTGAGATGTAAAAAATTATGATTTCAAATGGCATATGCATCAATTGACTATTTTTTTCTTACAAACAATAAATTAATTAGTATAATATTGAATCAGTTTTCCTTAAATATGTGACACTAAACTAGAAACCAAATTTATCCCCCATTTAAATAATAACAAGTGTAATATTTAATCTCCAAATTAGCAACAAAAAAATTTTTAGAATTAAGCCCCTAATGACATAATATAGTTGGCACACTATCCAATACTGTAATTTTTGTCTTTTTTGTTTTTATTAAAACATAATTTGTCCTTTGACTTGGAGTATCAAGGTTTGACTGATGGACTCACAAGTTCTACTGCTTAATTAAGTATTTAAAATAGTTTGTTTAAGATGATTATTTTGTAGTAAGTCTCTTGCATTTAAAATATAAATATTTTTTTTTGAAGGAGTGCATTTAAAATTTAAAATATAAATAATTAGGCTGAGATGGAGAGAGATGATCTCTATTTTTTATTATGATATCTTGTTCATATTTCTAGATATCTTGAAGAAAGTTATAAGAAAACTATGTGTTATTCATAAGCATGCATGGCATAAGATATATATAAGCATAAACTTTGATGTTACAAAATATCAGAAAATAAAGGTGAGAAGAATATTGTAAACAGCCTTGAATGGGACAAGGGACTAACATTATCTACCCTACGGGATATGCTATATCATATCACACCTTTGGAGGCACTGACATGCACATTATATTTTAAGTTGTAAATTTATAAAAAAGAACATATATTAAATAAAAATAATATATAAGTTATAAAACACGCGCACATATATATATATATATATATATATATATATAGGGAGATGCTAAAAAACATACGTATGTTCGAACATGCATTTTTTAAAAATACCCATAAAGTGGTTATAAAAAGTAAAAATTCAAATTTCAACCGTATGGATGTAATATATATGTTAGTAATATGTTGTGGATTGATTTTTACAGGAATCAGAATAATATATCATTACCATCATGTATCATCAAACTATTATTTCGATATATGTTTTGAATAGTGCTGCATATTTTTTATGATACATGATGGAAATGATATATTATTCTGATTCCTATGAAAATTAATCCACAACATATTCATTATATATATATTACATCCGTACGGTTGAAATTTTTATTTTTATTTTTTTAATACGTATTTTGGGTGTGGCTAAAAAACGTATGTTGTGCATACGTATGTTTTTTAGCCACATATATATATATATATATACTTCATAAAACAATATATAATATATTAATATTACTTAACATATAATATATAATATTTCATAAAGCACTACATAATTTTCTCTATATTATACTATTCCATAAAACTATACATATTATTGTTTTACGCAATATGATATAATATAACAACATAGTAGGAGTGTTAATGGATCGGGTAATATTCGACCGAACCAAAACCGTATCTGAAAAAATATCCAGATCCTAATATAATAAGACTTGGATCAATTAAGAACCGAATTCGTTTTTATAAGTACATATCCGGATGTAGGAATTCAATTATGAGCCTCGGATATAGGGGTGGCAACTGATCGGATCCGATTCGGAATGTGCTCTACATATCCATATCAATATTTTATTTTGGAGCCAGATCGGATACGGCTCCATCCGGATCCTGATATGGTTCAGATATTAAACGGATACGAATACAATTCAAATATTATCGGATACGGTCCCAACTCCCAAGCCATGTCTAAATAAATTTAATTATAAAATATTTTAAACAAAAACATTTAAAAAAGGGTTGATTGTTTTAAAACGGGTGAGACTGTTTTAGAAAACGGGTACTCTTTTTTATAGGCATCTGTAGAGAAAAAAATTTTTGGTCTTCATAATAAATACCGTCAAGCTCCGTTCCTGCACATCACAATCAACCGTTTTTTCTTATGATGGATCTCCCTGACACAATGGTTTAATAGATCTTATGAGTGACAGAACAGTTTTGTATTATTGTAATAACCAAAAACAAACTTGAACTTGTATAATTGACAATATCTGGCGTTCTTTCCCATCTCAGCACATTTATTCGTTCTAATGTGTAAAAATTTCTTTGAAGATGCCTTCCCTTCGATTCGAAGCGGGACATTGGTAGGCTCTCTCTCTGCATTAGACCAATGCTATTTTCATTAGACGGATTATCCTATTTAGAATCATCTATTTTGTTTGCCTATCACATATGCAAAAGTTTTAATGTGAAAGAGGCTAAGCCAATGAATATGAACTATATAAGTTCACAATACTTTTTTGTTAAACCAAAGAAGAAGCTCTTGCAGATTGATATATTGTTGCCGGAAAGACATCGTACCGTATCCAATCTATGCAATATCCAAATCATATCGGGATTCGGGTCAGCTCCTACCACCGTGTTGCAACGCCCATTTTAGTATGTGTGTTTTACTTTTTTTACAATTCCTGTATGTATAATGCTCCAACTTGCACCGCATACTAGTTATGATATGTTATTTTTATGTATAATAGATATGATATACTAAAGCAAGAATTTTTTTGAATAGTAGCACTATTTTGAAGAATAATTAATCAGATAGCATGATTTTCAAAATATTTGGGTAGGTAGCACTTCCGCCAGACCTTCTGGCGGAACTGAAGTAGTTCCACCAGAGGGTCTGACGGAACTAGGGAATTTTTTTTTTTTTGCTAATCTCGGCCATTTGGCACCCTTAAACAGCCTAAACGGTGAAATTAGCCCAAAAATGACGAAAATATAGGTTCCGCCAGAGCCTCTGGCAGAACTAGACCATTTTCCCAACTTACAATCTGACCCAAAAAGTCCAAAAAAATGGTCTAGTTCTGTCAGTGGGTCTGGCGGAACTAGACCATTTTCCTAACTTACAATCTGACCCAAAAAAATTTCAAAATTTAGGGTTTAGTAACGGTTTTTAATAAAAAATCGATACTAAATATTAGTACTGTATCGGTTTTTACCAAAGAACCGATACTAAATCGGGAAATATTTTTTTCCATTTAGTAACGATTTTTATAAAATAACCGTTACTAAATCTCACTTAGTAACGGTTCTTCCGTAAAAACCGTTACTAAATAAGCAGTTAGTAACGGTTCTTCCATAAAAACCGTTACTAAATGGAAAATGCGGCAAATTTTTTTCCACTTAGTAACGGTTGTTATGGAAGACCCAGTGGCGGAACTAGCCTGTTTAAGGGTGCCAAATGACCGAGATTAGCAAAAAAAAAAAAATTCTAGTTCCGCCAGACCCTCTGACGGAACTACTTCAGTTCCGCCAGAAGGTCTGGCGGAAGTGCTACATACCTAAATATTTTGAAAATCATGCTATCTGATTAATTATTCTTCAAAATAGTGCTACTATTCAAAAAAATTCTATAATATTTAGGTAGGTCACTACTTACATGTATATATAAAATATTTAAGCAGTTAGATTTTTTTAAGACTTGAATTCATAACCTATAAGTTAACTTGCGAAAGCATCAGCAAACAAGGGTTGCAAGTAGTTAGGGTACTGAATTATGATGCACGGAAACTCTTGCATATTAGTTGGTCTCGTTATAGTTTGGAGGATTTTGAGAAACCCAAGTTGAGTACAACCATAGACAGGGATGTCAAATGGAACGGGGAACCCGCATGGTGGTGATCGCGGAAGGATTTCATCCCATGGTCAGGGACGAGACAGATATGGGGATATGTATCTCCGCCCCATGTCGATTCACTACCCCATATTTCTCGAGTTTTGGTTGATACTTAGTTTAACATTTTTATATTATTGAAGAAGATTTTGATATTTATTATTGTTTTGCAATCAAATGATATTTTGTATTAGATTTATATCGTGTTTTAAAATGATATTTTACATGAATTTGACAATCTAATTTAGGTTTTTTTTTCTAAATTTATACATATTTGGTGGGGCATTGGGATCCCCAACACGGTGGAGTTTAGGATGGAGATGGGATAGAAAAATTCCCTATGAAATAAACGAGATTTGGGACAAAAAATCTCCACAAAAGTCAGGATGGGTATGGTGAGGGCTTACCTTGATTCCGCTCCGCTTCATTGACACCTCTAATCATAGAACCAGTAAAAAAAAAATATAACCCAACCCCTCCAAAAAAAAAAAAATGTCACGCTCGGAATCTGGTATGACCCGAAAACATTGGCAAATCAACTACCAATAACATGTAACCCTTAAATGGCATTGCCCAAATGACCCATTTTATATGACTAGAAATAATTAAATTTTAACATAAATTCACAAAATCTATCAATATATATTTAATTTGGTGAAACTTTTTTAACATAATTGATCTGAAATTAAGAACCCGAATGATTGGAAATGGCAATACGTGATCTGATTCTGACCTAGTTGAGACTATAACTTTTTAATTTTCTAACTTTTCAGGTGAGGAAGATTATTTAAAAAAATCATTCTTGACAAAATATCAAATTAACAACTTCGTGATTAATAAGATGATGTCTTTACTGTTTGAAGTTGCAAGTTTTGATTATAACTTATCCATAAACCAAATATCAAAGTGATTGCCTGAACCCGATCTCAATTGTCCATTTGCCACCCCTAATTTCAACGTCCGTACACAAGCTCACCATGTGAGTATTCAGTTAATCGGGTACAAGGTGGCATGTTACAGACCGATGGTCAAACATGAAGAAGTTGGATGGCAATTTCTTGCACGAGCTGGAGTTCGACAAGCACCAATCAATATCTTTTATCGTCTACATTCAAAAAAATATCTTTTATCATCATGAAAGAAAAAATATTTCAGCAAATTAATCACATTCAGTTATTTTTCACGAGCATTTAATCTTATTATTTTGCTTTCGGAAAAAGTCAAATTTTGATCCTTCATCTTTTGAGTTTGTTCACTTTGCTCTTTAATTGTCTCAGTGCTATTCTGTAGGACTGTTTTTAACAATCTCAATAGAACTATGATTTCTAGTTCAAGTAGTATAATTTAATAGAAACTTTTGCAAAAAAAGCCATGACATTACTACATATTGCAAAAAGAAAAACTCCTATATAATTGCCAAATTGCAAAAATTTCATTACCATTAAATATAAGTTAACACTGTTTTTTTATGAATTGGAGTAGACTCAAATCCTACAACCAATGTATTTTTTATTAATCTTATAGTTTTTTTACACGGCAGAGATTGCCTGAGAGGCTGAGATATATAACATTAATAAAGAAAAGAGAAAAAACAAGATAAAAAAAAGAAGAAAGGAAGAAGAAGATAAATAAAAGGGGGAAAAAGAAAAGAGAAAAAAAAGAAGGGGATGCTTAAGTCCTATCCAGCTATCTTATTTTCAAACACCATTAGTTTTTATACTTTAATTACTTAAAAATATGTTTTAGATATTAATAATATTTTTCTCTTTAATAATATTTTGTAGAGTTAATTAGTATCTCCATCCTAATATTTCTTAAGCGCAATTAAGAAAATGTTAATACTTTTTTTAATTAAACTTCAAGATTTTTTTTAAAGATTTTTTCAAGTGAGAGAGATTAATTAAATTTTAAGATTTTTTTGAAATTTAAGAATTTTTAATTAAAATTTAAGATTTTTTAACGTTAATATTTTTTTAATTAACTTTAAGGATTTTTAATTAAACTTTAGATATTTATTATGAACTTTTCAAGTGAGAGAGATTAATTATACTTAAAAAAAAATTTAAAAAGAGGAAAACAATTAAGATGCTAGTTTGTAACTAACGATATATTTTTTTTCAAATTTGGTAAATAATGCAAGGAATATTTTTCGTAATTCTCAATAAAGTAGGTTCTTTTTTGCAATTTAGGAATAATGTAGTTTCTTTTTGCTTTCTGCAAATTTCCCAATTTAATATGATGCTTGATAAGATGTTTTGCATTGTCCACCTCTAATGTTCACATGAGTTGAAGCAATTTATTAAAGAAAAGGAAGTAAATCAAGACTTTATTGTTTTTTTTATATAATTGAATAGTTTATTGGATCTTCTAGTGGCAGAGCTACTAAATATATTGAGGAATCAGAAAATTTCTCAAACTAATAAGACTTGTACAAATAATTATTTTGGGGGGTGGGGGGATACCTGACTTTCAAAATGTTATAAAATACACTCTTATAATACTATCGTGAATCATCTTAAAATTAGCCTTGCTATTCTTTTTATCTAATCTACCATTTTTAAAAAAAGTCCGGATTTGAATTCATGAATTTTTTGCATCTAGGATTTGAATTCCTGGATTACTCAATTATTTAATTAACTATAATTTTCCGTTTCTCTCATACACATAACAAATTAACAACACGATGAATTACACAAGCTCGCAAAAATAATTCTCCAATAAATCGAGGCCACACAAAATAATCGTTAAGGAGGCAACCTTGTGGTCGGATGATCTCACATATCCGGCTATCAACCAACCATTACATGCAGCTTAGAATTTTCTTAGTACCTATCCAGCTACTACACATGTTGTAATTTTATTTTCTTCGTCATTATTTCAATCTACAAGAACGCCTTTGTTAAATAACTCATTTTTTTTATTAATTTAATGATTTGAGTGGAACAGGCTACCGTTTGCCACTTCTTCAAGAAAAAAAGAAGAATTACCCAAGCTCTCAAACAAACTTTGTTTTGGAGAGAGAAAAAGTTAAGGTGGAGGTTTCCAGATTAGTTTCAAATGGAGGTGATCTCTCGTCGCTGTTAGTGACCACTGACCACTCACACTGACATCTGTCACAGTTCACACACACTATGATATCTTTTTTTGACAACGAAAAGACTATGCTATTCTTTTTTGACAATGGAAAGACAATTAATGTTCTCCAATGTCAGAATAAAACAATAATTTGTGTGTTTTCATGAATCTCTTTATTTTGTGGTATTAGAATACTATATGAATATGAATATATGAAGATGAAAAAAGACATGTTGAAAGGCAAAGATAGAGAACTAATAAAGAACTTTTATTAATGAATTGAATTGAATTGTATTTTACAATAATCAATGTCTTCTTGTATAGTAAAAAGGGGAGTGATCGATGATTAAAGTCACAATTCTAGTTGAATGTACCAAAAGGTAATGATTTTTTTTTTCACATTACTTAAATGTAGGGCTGCAATCGAGCCGAGTTCGAACGAGTTAGACCCAACTCGAACTCGACTCGAAATTGAATCGAGGTGGCTCGACTCGAAATTGATATGGAGTTTCGAGTGAAAAAGTTTAACTCGAACTCGACTCGACTCGACATCGACTCGAAATAAGATTTTTATTACCAAATTCACTTCTCATATACTCGAAACTCCACTCAAAACCAAACTGGAAGCTTGTTCGACTCGGCTCAAAATCATGCATAATATAATATTAACTGAATATTCACTCAAAAATTTAATCTACTAGCAAAATAAAGTAATTTCATACTTTTTACTTAATCCATTTCAATATGACTTCAACAACTAATATTCATTTGAAATTAACAAAAAAAACCAGCAACATATCCTACTAGCAAACCAACACAAATATCAGTTTCCAACCCTACAAAAAATCTCAGTATCATTCAAATAAACTCCAATATTCAAAAAAAAAAAAAAAAAACACAAGCATGGAATAACAATCAGTAGAAAATGATAATCCTCCTCCTCCATTCAAGATGGAACTTGAACTTCAATTCCAACTTCAAGATTTTCTTCCTCCTTTTTAGCTTGCTATAAAAATAAAAAATATACTATCAATAATTAATTAAATTATTACTTTTATATTGAAGTATATAACATAAAAAAATATATAAAGTGTTACCTCCCAAGTGTGCAACTCTGACCGTGTACCCGCTCGTATCCAATCTCCCCCACAAACTAACATTTCAACCATATCAGTGCTCAAAGAACTTCTGTAATCGTCTAGCACATGACCACCGGCACTAAAAGCAGATTCCGAAGCGACCGTGGAGATTGGGATGCAGAGAATATCACGCACCAACTTGCTTAAAATAGGATATTTCAAACAATTCATGTTCCACCAGTCCAACACAACAAAATTGGATCCACTTTCGGCAAAAGTCCGTTCTTCCAAATAAATTTCAAGGTCAGATCTTCGAGCTGAATCACTTTCAGTAGATTTAATGAACTCCAAAAATTCTGCATCTATCGGTTCGGGTGCGGAACCCTCCCCATCAGTCATGGGCTCTTGTCCACCATTCAAGTTCGTGGAACTCGGTCCACTAGCAGAAGACCGATATTCTCTCGCATACAACTCATAAAGACTCTGTAATTTGTTCATAACCTCTTGGACACGCTCCTCACACTCACGGCTACTTGGGTATAACTTATTAAAACAAAATCGAACAAATTTGAATTTGAATTGTGGATCTAAAATACAACTGACTGCCATTAGCACATTAATTTCGCTCTAATATTTTTCAAACTTCTCATACATAGGTTCACTCATTTCCTTCATGAAACTATCTTTCGATAAACGAGCATCACAAATTGCCTTTTTCACTTTATATATTTCAACTAGAAACAAATTGGCGGTAGGGTACATTGTTCCAGAAAATAAGGTACTAGCTTTCGTGAAAACATCAAGCAACTCACAAACTTTTTCTGCCTTTTCCCACTAAAAAAACAGAGGGACACCAATCAAAGTTTGGATCCTTTAAAGCATATGCAGCGAATGCGACTTTGTAATGAAGAGCTGTCTTAATCATTCGATGCGTCGAATTCCACCGAGTTTTCACATCCAAAGACAATGACCGTTTAGTGGGTATACCAGATTGGGTAGCAACTTCATTAAATGTTATAACTCGAGTCGGGGTTTTCTTTAGATACTTCACACCTTCTCTTATTTTAAAAAGGCAATCATCAATTCTGCTAAGGCCATCTTGCACTACCAAGTTTAATATGTGAGCACATCTCACATGAAAGAAAAATCCAAGAAAGCTCAATTTTCCTCTAATTTCAAATTTGGACTTCAAAATGCTAGCCGCACGATTAGCAGAAGCATTATCTAATGTAATTGTTCCAATTTTATCTACAATACCCCATTTCATAAGAGAGACGAAAATATCATATGAAATAATGTCCCCACTATGTGGAGGTGAGAGCTCATTAAAACTAATTATCCGCTTTTGCAACTTCCAATTGGTATCTATATAATGAGCCGTTATACACATGTAACCTACGGTTTGGTTTGAGATCCAACAATCACATGTAAGTGATATCCTATCCGTTTTTTTTAAAACCTTTCTCAACTTCTATTTTCTCACATTCAAATACCTTTATGCATTCATTTTTAATTGTAGTTCTACTCACTTTTTGGTAAAGATGAGTGCAAAACTTTAACAGATAATTAAACCATTCATATTCAACAAGCACAAAGGGCAATTCATGTGCTACAATCATTTTGGAAATTATTTCCCTACATTTCATTTGATCAAAGCCTTCATTCAAACCAGGAGGTAAAGTTTGGTCATCTCCTTTACAACCGGTATCATACCTTTTGATTTAGCTTGTGCCCTTTTATATGCACTGCATTGGTCTTCCAAATGTCGGTGGAGTTGGGTGGTGCTGCGGCTTTTATGCATCTTGTATTTTTTTGGGCAATACGCGCATGCTGCAAAGTTCTCCATTTTTCCTTTCACGTTCATCTGGATCTCCTTGAAATGTTGCCAAACTTCTGAATTTCTTTTCCGTCCGACTTTCAGATTCTCATCTTCAACCGGAGCGTCAACCTCTTCCACATCAGTTTCGGTTTCACTATCACTTGCGTTGTTGGTTTCAACCGCAATAGTTTCATTTTCACACATCCTAGAAGAAAAGAAATCTCAATTAGTTAAGAATCTTTATTCAAGAAAGAAGATTTAAACCTACTTATGAATCAAGCTTTTGACTATCAACATCAAGACATAAGTATGCAACTCAACAAAAGATATAATATCATTTTATAATGAAGATAACAACATATTATACGAAAAAATAAATTATAGTAGAGATAATATATATTGTACAGAGGCGTACCTGAAGGTTATTATCTAAATCGGGCGTCGACTGCAAAGAGAGAGAGGAAGAGAAGTTGTACCTGAATGAATTGATTCAAGTGCTGAGTTTCAACTTTCAAGATATAGTTAATAGGATTATTTCATTCGAAAATCTAAATCACAAAAACAGAGCAGTATCTAAGGAATCTCAGAAGGTGTTGCCCAAGCTTCACTCCGTCGCCGTGGCAGTCGTCACAAGATTTCGCCGGCCTCCGTCAACTACAAAGGAGGCGCCATTGTGAGTTCATGAGAGAGGAAAAGGAGACATGTGAGAAAGGAAAAGGGGAAAGTGAGGCCTCACGGCTACGGCTGAGTTTTGTACAGAATATGTTAGGGTTAGGGCTTATTTTTATAGTTCATTATATTTTTTGGGCCATATTAGTTTTAATATACATGGGCCACAAAAAAATATATGGGTCATAAGGCCCAGCTCGAAATTATTTCGAGTTTAATTCGATCGAGCTGACCCGAACTCGAATTCGACTCGAGTTCATTTCGAGCTGGCTCGACTCGACTCGAAATTAATTCGAGTTGTAGTCGAGCGAGCTGTTATCGAGTTTTTTGCTGAGTCGAACACGAGCGAGTTTCGAGTCCCAAGCTAAATTTGCAGCCATACTTAAATGCATTCAAGAGCCTCCTCTTCAGTGACAGAGTTTGAAATTGATTTCGTAAAAATATTAGGGATGTCAATACATATAATTGCATATAGTAGAATTTTTTTTTCCCGTAAAATACATTAGAGTTCCACTAATATATACTAATTTGTCAGAAATCTTGGAAGGACGATGACCCCCTTCGGTCTCTATATAACTCTGTTCCTATCTTGAATGCATGAAGCTATTGAAGTATCACAACATTCTCGTTTAATACGAAAAATCATAACCTTTGAAGGCATTATCACGACATTGGCATTTAATTCCTATAATTACATAAATTTTCATTTTTCAAAACACTGGACGCTCTCAAAAAAATAAAAATTTAAAAGCTGGACCCTCCAATACCAAAACAATCCCATTCATTATCATCCAGGCCCAATTTTTAATATTTAGCCCATGAAATTGGATTTTCTCAATTATAGACTAAGCCCACAAACTCCTGCTAATCAGGAAGAACAAAATCGCATGAATAAAATTCCGTATGCTTCCGCTATTGGATCGATCATGTATGCCATGCTTTGTACTAGACCGGATGTATCATATGCATTAAGTGCAACTAGCAGATATCAATCTGATCCCGGTGAAAGTCACTGGACAACGGTCAAGAATATTCTAAAGTACTTGAGAAGAACTAAAGATTCAAGAACTAAAGATTCATTCTTGGTTTATGGAGGATTTGAAAGTGAGCTAGTTGTAACAGGTTACACGGACTCAAGCTTTCAAACCGACAATGATGATTTTAGATCGCAATTTGGTTATGTGTTTTGTTTGAATGGAGGTGCAATAAGTTGGAAAAGTTCCAAACAGGGAAACTGTAGCGGATTCTACAACAGAAGCGAAGTACATAGCAGCTTCAGAAGCAGCTAAGAAAGCAGTTTGGATGAAGAAGTTCATTGAAGAACTCGGTGTGGTTCCTAATATCGCAAATCCTGTGGATCTTTATTGTGACAGCAATGGGGCAATCGCGCAGGCAAAGGAACCAAGATTGCATCAGAAAACCAAACACATACTTCGACGTTTCCATTTGATCAGGGAGATCATTACGAGAGGAGATATTAAAATATGCAGAGTTGATAGTGATAATAATGTTGCCGATCCGTTGACTAAACCACTTTCTCAAGCAAAGCATGAGGGTCATGCTAGCTCAATGGGTATTAGATACTTGTTAGATTCGGCCTAGTGCAAGTGGGAGATTGTTAGTAGTATGCCCTAGGCCAATATATTTGAGACCTAGATGTATGGATTGTGTTAAACAAACATTGTGTATATTTAGAGATATTTTATATAATAAATGCGTATTGGTTATTTTATTCTTATTACTAAAATGAACCTTGAATATGATATTCAGCTTTATATCATCAAAGTATGTGACTTTGATAGTAAAACTATAAAGTATTATGAATGATATTCTAAACCGTCCCTAATCATTCATAGAATGTTTGTGAGACAAACATACATTATGATAAGCTATAAATGTACATTAGTATGTTAGTTGACTGATAGTCACGTTTTACTGATCATGAATAAGAGTTATTAAGTCATTAACATAAATATATGTTGGAGATCATATACTGGATTGACCCAATGTGAGAATACTACATGGTTCGTGTCATTAGTTATTCTCAGTAAAGAATGTATCTGTAATCCTTAGACTTGAGATTATCTCAGTTTCCTACATGATAAATTTTATACTTTAATATAGTCTAACATCGTCTTTAACCGGGCGATCATAAAGATTATAATTAGGTATATAATGAATTGGGCGGAGGAAAGAGTTTAATTAAGATAGGATTTGTTCCTCTCATAAATTGAGAGAGATATCTTTAGGCCTCTTGATGATTTGATTGAAGAAACGCACGGCCGTGCTCAAGTGAATTAATAAGGAGTTATTAATGTCATTTCATATTCAATCAAATTCAGTGTCAAGAAATATTTATCGACCAACATAAGGTTGACACATACCATGCCTTATGGACGATATAGATATCGTGTAACAAAGAAATGCAATGCATGACATAAATTAGGTTTGATCGAATCATCTATACTTGCTTAATTTGGGTAATCATGAAGTCTTGCTAGATGACGCTCATGATTTATAATCCATTGTGATTATTGTTGGGTCTCGGACGGGCATAACGCAGCGGAAAAACAAAAATTTCGTCCAAAACTAATCCGTGGATCCGTGCGTATCGGTTAAATCAAAGAAATAAATCTTAAAGATACCTTTCGGATTATGCTTAATCCGTGACGCTCAAACCATGCGTGTTGTCCATGCGCCTCTAAACCGGTTACCGTCCTAACCGATGTTTCGTCCGTCTAGGCCATCTAGGTCGAATTGTGCGGAATTCATCTACCGCACACACAATCGGTCTCCACCAAACCTCTCATTAAACCGTTCTCATCTTCTTAGGCAGAATAGATCACAAGCGCCGAAAGTACGAACGCCTCTACCGGTGTCCACACGAACAAACTTCTTAAAACGGGAAGAAGAACAATATAAATGCTAGTAGCTTGTTCTCCTCTTGCATAAGAAAACTCTTCTTATTTTATCTCACAAAAGATGTATATAATTCCTCTCATATAATTGCACTCTTTCATTTTGTCATACAAAAGGAAAGCACCATTTCATAATTTTGTCATACAAATTAGAAAGTATATTTTCTCTCTTTTGTCTCACAAAAGAGCATGAAAAATAATGAGAGAGAGAATGATTTAGTCTATTGAATTTGGAGCCCTCTATGTCCTTATATGGAGGTGAAGAGTCATGTCTCCTCACACTAAAAGATGTGTATGACATCACTCATCATTATCCATATGCCATCATCTAGACTCTTCTAGATTACATGATCTTTTGTGCTCATAGTCTTTATATACATATATATCACATCTTATCACATAAGATGACAATATATTTTGTGACATTCTTATGCAACTCATCATATAAGTCGCTAGGATTTTCTGCGCCCGTTTCAGTTTGTTCTTTGTGTGTGACCCTGTAGGTTCACTTAATGTTGGCAATAGACTTGACAGTCTACAAATCATGAGCGGACTCTAGCAAGCCATCATGACTATCCAATTTAAGTGAATATCGGTGATCCGATTTACCTAGTCAACAATCACGTATTTAGTCCCTTTGTCACACGATATCTATATCGATCATAAGGCATGTAATACGTCATCCTTATATTAATCGAATAATATTTCTTGACCCCAAATTAAACTGAACAAGAACAAATGACATTAATAACTCTTATTAATTCATTTGAGTATGGCCATACATTTCTTCAGTTCAATTCATCAAGAGGCCTAAAGATATCTCTCTCATTTATGAGAGGAACAAATCCCGTCTTGATTGCACTCATCCCTCTACATGATTCAATGTATACCTAATCATAATCGTTATGACCACCCGGTTAAAGGCAGGGTTAGATTATATTAAAGTATAAAATTACTCATGTTGGGAACCGAGACAATCTCAGGTCAAAGGACTATAAATACTTTATGTTACAAGAATCACTAATGACGTAAAACATGTAGCATTCTTATGGCGGGTCAGTCCAGTATATGGTCTCTAACATATACCTATGTTAATGACTTGATAACTATTTATCCATGATCAGTAAAACATAATCATCAGTCAACTAATATACTAGTGTACATTTATAGCTTGTATATAAATATATATTTATATGTATCTGCAAGTATATTTGTCTCCACAAATATCCTATAAATGACCAGGAACGATTTAGAATAGCATTCATAACACTTTATAGTTTTAGTATCAAAGTCACGCACTTTGCTGACATAAAGCTGAATTGCATATTCATGGTCTATTTTAATTATATTAAAATAACCTATACGCACATATTATATGAAATATCTTAGAATAAATATTATGTTTGTTATTACAAACCATCATCTAGGTCACAAACACTTTGGCCTAGAGCATAACACCATCAATTATTGCCAACATTAAGTAAACCTACAGGGTCACACACAAAGAACAACTAATAAGACGTACACAGAAAAATCATAACTTATGTGATAAGTTGTATGGAGAGCTACATAGACAAGTGACACATCCAATCCTACATCTTATATAATAAGGTATGTTGCATATATGGTTACATAGTTATCATGCACATAGGATATGAAACTTATGGACTATATAGGCACAAAAGACACCTCAAAATCAGATGAAGGGCATAATATTTTTCGTCCATCTTTTGTGAGAAAAAGAGGAGAGAAAAATCCGAAAATTATTTTCTTGTTATTTTCTGTGAGAGAAATGAAGAACGAATACTAGCATATATCGTTCTTTATCCGTTCAAAGGGGTTGTTCGTGTGGATACCGGTAGAGGACGAAGCGAAGTGCGGCGTCTTTGTGATTTGGGTTGAAACCGTGGTTTTTTTTGGAGAATCGGTTTGTTAGGAGAATCGTTTTGCTTAGAGAATCGGTTCGTTTGGAGATTGCTTGGAGATCAGTTTGTGAGACCGATTAGGCCAAACATTCAAAGGATCGGTTTGGAAACCGGTTTGGATCCGGTAAAGAAAAGCGTTATCCGAATCCGAATTCATTTTTGATCATCACGGATTAAGCGTAATCCGAAGGTACAAAGTTATGAACTTTTCTTTGATTTAATTGTAATTCACGGATCCTTCTTTTGGGTTTCGAATTCGATTTTGTTTCATTTTTGTTTTTCCGCTGCGTTATGAATGGTAGAAACCCAACATTTTGCACTATTACAAGTGTGGATGAAGGTTATATTATCGAGCCAAGATGTGAAGGCCGTCATTTTTGGACGACCGAAGGAGATGAAGGTCGATATTGGGGACATGATGGAGATGATAGTGTCCTTTTGACAATTCAGTTTTATTTAACCAACTCGACTCTTGAAGAAATTATCATGGAGGCTACATTAGTTGGCGCTTGGAAGAAGTTAGAAGGCATCTAGATGGAAAAATTAGTTACCAACTGGTTATGTTTGAAGCGGAGATTCCACTCTTTGAAGATTGCAGAAGGTAAGCCGGTTAAGGTCCATATTTTGGGAAATATCAGTTTCTTTAATAATGTGGAGACAATCGATAATAAGATGGATGAAGAGGATAAAAACGTAGTGTTCTTGTGTACGCTGCATATGCTTCATACCAGGAAATTACTTATCATTAATGATGTCAATAGTAACTTATTAGTCAAGTCTGGCATTGACCATGACTTGTCCATGACCGAGAGTAGTCATCAAGAAGTTGAGTTGTTTGTGGAGAGGGGGAGACGTAAGAAGATAAATTCAAGTTTAGAGAAAACTCATTCGCAATTCAAGTACAAGAACCTGATGAGCAACTATTGTAAGAAGACGTGACACATTAAGACCGACTATTACAAGCTCAAAGAGAAACATGAGGGGGATTGAAATTTTCTATTGGAAGAAACTTACGAGGCTAAATCCGGTAAGGTTGAGGTACTTTTTGTGGCGAATGAGAATGAGAGATTTAAAAAGAATTGGGTGGGTTCGGGTAATTCAAATCAGACTACCCCGAATCAAGAGTGGTTCAACACATGTGAGGCGTCTAGTGGAGATGTTCTTTTGGGAGACGATCATCTATGTTGCGTTACCGGTGTTGGCACGCTTGAAATCAAGATTTAGGACCAGGTTGTCCATTTGATCAAGATGCAAGATGAGATTGTCCATTTGATCAAGATGCAGGACCGGGTTGTCCATTTGATATCATTAGGCGTTCTCGGAGATATCGGTTGCAAGTTCCGATGAGAAGGTGGAGTCCTCAAGGTATCTATATGGGATGTTACATTGATGATGGCTAGACTACTTGTGTGTTATATTCTAGAAGTCCAGAGTACCTGGAAGTTATTTCGGGAAGTTGGCGCAGTTTTAGGCTCGTTTGTCGTCGCCTTCTCTACCTCAGCTAGAAGGTCAGGGTTTACGATTGGATGCGGGGTGACATTTTTGAGAATGAGGGATCTACTGTGTGGCCATAATACAAAAAAGCATGAGTTTTATGAAGATTCTGTTTGTGGCAAATGGAGGAGACTCAGCTTTAGTACATCCGTTTATCGCACGAAGGAAATTCGGATGATATCTATTTGGATTTGTGGGGACAAATTTGTGATCCTTTTATAAGGATTGTTCAGCATTGCATGGTTGTTTGCTCTCGACAACATAATGGGTGGCTGATTAGAAACTACTCGAAAAGGCATGGTGCATTTTGTTGGGGGGGGCTCAGGCAAGAAGTACTGGGTAGAAGCCACTATTACTACTTGGTGGTTGGTCAACCGTTCTATGAATACAACAATTTGGTGCAAGGCACCAACAAATGTTTGATCGGTAAACAGATGAATTACTCGACATTGCAGGTATTTGGATATCCCATTTATGCACAAGTCGTTAAATGGATACTCAAGTATGAGGAGAAGAAATGTATTCTTCTTAGATATGCTTCAGGTGTGAAGGCATATCGTTTGTGATGTCCGGTTGCGGAACTACTTATTTTGAGAGACGCGACTTTTGAGTCAGTTATGTTCCAGACAATGGTGCAAGTGCCTGATTCGGCTATAAAGGAGATTGAGACGGTCAGGAAAGAGGTGGATTTTGTAGTTCCCGATCAACGAGGTGGATTTTACTCGACATAACTTGGAGCATGGTGTTGACTCTCATTTTGGCGATGGTGAATCCGTTCAAGAGAGTCAAGAAAGGTAGCGATCTTATGCTTTGGTAAGGGATCGGGTTAGACCTCCTATGAGATATGAATACTTCAATTTTGTGTATTGTTTGGCTGCGGTCAACGAATTGAACTTTGGCGAGTCTTCGATACAAGGAGGTAATAGTCTCGTGTGGAGCGGCAAAGTGGATTGCTGCTATTAAGGAGGAGCTCATTTTGGATAGTCATTTTTACGGATGTGTATCAAGGATGAGATTTCGAGTCAAGGTAGAGATTATTATGTACGCCTCGATATCTCACATAATATATTTTCTTTTTGGTAATATTATTTAGGGAAGGATTATGTTATGGAAATGAATATTTAAGGAATATTTATACAATGGAAGCAGCCTTGACTAGATTAGGGAATATATACATAGTAAGAAGGGAAATGATTAGATTAAACAAGAGCCTTGTCTAAATTTAGCATAAGGGCATTTAAAGCAAAAATATTTTGGTCTAAATTAAGCTATTGAGACTATACATGTGAATATTGTCGACCAACCTAAAATTTGTTCAAAAGTTAAATGTCTATATTCCTTGATGCATATTATTATGAATAGAAATACATGTAATTACTGTGTTTGAAAAAATTTCAACATTTTGCCTAGTCAAAGGCGACCATTTAAAGCACAATTCTAATTATGGATCTTTTTTGTTGTATTTATTAGCATTGAAATATTATATCTACAATTAACTTGATGAAATATTTCTTGTCGACATCTAGGAAAACAATCAGACATAACTTACTCAAACCCAGACCATAATTAAAAAGTAATCATAAATATTTTATGTATATATGCAACAAAAACAACAGAAAATTGGCTTGTCCTTGATGCCTTCACAATACGCAAAGGTGTTGCATTCGAAACTGATTGATATTCTCCAATATCTCATTGAAACGATAATTTTTATGCATGTGATCTCCTCCATTTAATTTTGTAAGGAAAATCATGAGAGTATGAAGATGAAGATATATTGAAAAAAAAAATAGAGAAAGAAAATAGATGTTTAATAAAGAGATTTTTATTAGCAAAGTATGCTGTATTTTACAAGACTTAATGTTCACTTATACAATCGAAGGGTCAAGCAAGTTGATGTGGCTAAGATAAGCTAAAGAAAAAAAAAATGTACTAGTCGAATATGCTAAACTAATTCTTCACACTATTTGAATGCAGTCAGGATTATTGAATGCATGAAGTATCACAACTCACAACATCCTCATCCTGATTCGTCCAACAATCATAAATATTTTGTTTGAATTTGGTTTAACATACACTTTTTTTCCTTGTCCAGTACAATTGAAGCTATTATATTTTGAAGATTAACAAAAAAAAATGAAGTGACTAACTAAACAGAATTAGGCAAGTATGCATTTGCACTCTCCTTAAATAAAAATTAGACAACATACATTAAAATATACTTGAAGTAATTGTGTATATAGCTATGTTGCACGGATAAAAATATAGATATTGTATCTAATACGATATGGATACGACGATCTCAAATAAATCTAGGATACGATAATTTATATATTATTTTATATATTTAATTAATTTATATATATTTAGTTATTATAATTTGATGTTGGAGATATTAAAACTTTGTTATTACAGAAAATTTCGGATGCATAATATTTGGCCGTTATCATTAGTTAAATAATTAAATATCTTAATCCTATTTTATTGATTTTATACATACAACCATATGTTTTAAGAATATATACTCTTACGTTAAAAGTTTCTGATGCGGATATGGGAAGTATCCGTTATTATTTTGTGATAGTGGACGGAAGCGAAGAATTGAAAGAGGAATAAATACTAAATACGATACAAGATGAATATTACTCAACTTAAAAAAATAACTTTATTAATAATTGATTGTTATCTCTTACAATAGCTACGAAACCCTTTATATAGGCGAGGCCTGAGGGTTGCTAAAAAAACAATTATCTTATTACTAAATTTAATATACAATACTGCCTAATACAAAACATAAAATAAGAAATAGAAATAAATGATAATAATAACCCCCTTACTAAGAAACCTCCTTGTCAATAAACCTCCTTCTCAAGAAACATCCTTCATTTTCTTTAATTTTTCCTAATTTGCAAATATGGAAAGTTGAACGTCTTCTTACGCTTCAGCTGCGCGTAAACTCGTCCCGAGTTTATTTCTTTATCTCCATAGTATGGAGTGAGATTTTTAACATTAAAAGTTGCAGGAAATCCATAATATCCGCGAACCTCAATCTTATAAGTATTGTCACTGAAACGTTTAAGGACCTTGAAAAGATCGTCGGAACGAGGTTAGATCTTTCCGTATCTGTCCGATTTAAAGCGATCCTTCCTAAGATATATCCACACTTCTTTGAACCTAACTTGCTTACGATGCCTCCTATTGCTCCTTCTGTGATTCGTATTCTGTCGCATAATTCAATATCTTGAGACATACCATTTTGCATCCTTAACAAGTGGGAGTCCGGGAGATATTTCACCTAGGATAAAGTGTTGGAGATCTTCAAGTAAATGTTTTGGTTTTGCCGAAACTTCTAATTCTCGGTTTTCTGAGACAATCCATTTTACTATCTCAGATTCCTCAAATCCTTCATGACGTGGGGTTTTGATGAGAAACATGTTACTCTTTGCAGTAACTAATTTAATTGGGTCTTCGTATTTTAACGGTTCTAAAATTATATTATTTTCTTCATTCTTAAAAGAATAGAAATTTATAAAACTGTATGAGAAACTTTATTGCTAAGATCTATCAGGGAGCAAGTGACATGCATCCATAGGTAGAATTATGTCACACCAAAACTCATCTTGGTATTTAGACCCAATAAAAAAAACTCACTAAACATGTTGTTCATATTTTAAGAGAGTTTCCATTTTGAATCCATGATATTTATAAGATTCATGGTGTTTCTCGGCTTTTAAAAGTAATTTATCAATCGCAGTAATTGAAATAATATTCTTACAAATATCATTATTGATAAAAACTTGACATATCTTACAATGAGAAGTATACTGTGAGTAAACGATGTTAGAAGACGGATTTGTAGTAAAAGCTCGTTGACTTACTAATAACCCTCCAGAATCTTTATTAGCGTCTTCTAGATAATTATCATAAATCGCTGGATCATCAAAAGTCTTCATCTCTTCCATGGATTTTTCTCCAATAGAGAATATACACGGATCTAGACAATTTATGGTGATGTGTTCTTCAAAGACGAGAATGCATGTTTTTAGATCAAATGATTTATGGAAGTGCTCTCTCTGATGGCGACGGGGTGGAGGAGAGAACTCATTATCGTTGAAAATGGCAGGTTGTTGGTTACGGAAGGGGTTGATGATGTAGTCAGAACTGCTCGAAGATTCGTGTCTCGATCGGCGGTCGCGACTTCGATCAGTGGTGCTTCTCGGCGTATCGTTTCTCGATCGGCGCTCGCGTTGTCCATCAGTGGTGCTTCTCGGCGTATCGTGCCTCGGTCGGCATTTTCAACGTCGATCAACAGATTCCATTAACGCAAGACACTCATAGAGTTGTTGCTTCTGTCTTTGAATCTCTTCGATTATGCGATCTGTCGCTTCGGCTTCTGGAACCGGTTGGGCGGCGGCTACAGTCTGATGATCTCTTTGTTGACGAGCGGCGAGAATTGAGCCTAAGCTATGGTACCAAACGATAGCGGACAAGAAGCGAATAATTGATAGAGGAATAAAGACGAGATACGATACAAGATGAATATTAATCAACTCAAGAAATAACTTTATTAATAATTGTATGATTGTTTCTTACAGCTAATAAGCCATTTATATAGGCGAAGCCTTGGGGTTGGGAAAAGAAACAATTAATTTATTACTAAATTTGTCATACAAAATTGCTTAATACAAAATATTAAAATAGGAGATAGAAATAAATGGTAATAATAAATCTACTTGATAAGAAACATTTTTCCTAAGAAATCTCATTTCTTTTCTTTAATTTTTCCTAATTTGCAAATATGAAAGGTTGAGGGCTTTATTTTAAAATAAAATATTAAAACACGTCACGTGACATATCCAATATGACATTTGAGTCTCCGATATCGATATCCGATACGGTATTCAATATGATATTACTGGATTTTTGATGTATCCGCACAATATAAGTACCATAAGTATATATCAAGACTTCAAGAGACCTGCATCAAATATCAAGGAACTCACAATTGGCAAAAGTTATATATTTATACGCTTCCATGGCTAAACACAATAACAAGCACTCGCAATTAGGGACCCAAGCAAATAAAATAGTCTATATGTAGGTGGTTGGTAGCCCGGAGTTTAAATTTTCCCAACAAGACAAAAATACTATGCAAGTACACGACACCAATGAAGACTGCCTTTCAGGCTTGGAAAGCTCGTTTCTTGATTCAGATCCTTTTCAATGGCTGATCTTCCCCAATACTCGGTCGCTCCTCCTCAATTAGGTACGATCCTTTTTTCAACTTTGATTTTGCTATATTATAATTTATTTATTCTATTAGTTCCTTTTGACCTTTGTCAGTGAACTTCTTATTTCTTGAAATGTTTGATATTTTAAATTAGGGAATTTTTAAAGTAGTAGATCTTGTCTGTTTTCTTTTACGCTTGGAAAGACCTAGTTTCTAGTATAAATTGCTTTTCAATTGTCATCTTTTTTCTAAATGGCAAACAGGCCGGTCGGGTTGGTCGGGCCAATTTGAGTTCGGTTCAATTCGGGTTACATGTCATTCGGGTTTTGGGTCGTTCTAGTTTCGGGTCTTTTTGGTTTCGGGTTACAAGTCAGTTTGATTCAAGGCGCAATTCAGGTTGGTCAAATGTCACTCAAATAAGGAAAAACGAGTTATCCATATTGGCATTTCGGGTCGTTTGAACCATTGAAATTAGTCTTTTGAGATTAATTATGTTAGAAAAACCATAGAATCCTTCATTTAGAGATATTTCAAATATTAAGGTAAAATAATCAGGCTATTTTCACCTTCGGGTCAGGGCGTGTTATTCAGGTTCGGGTCCTTTCGGGTTTCAGGTCATTCAGGCTTGATTCATTTGGGTTCGGGTCATTTAGGATTTTGAGTCACTCGGGTTCGGGGTGGGTCTGAATTTTTCATTTATTTTTATCTTGTCTCCACGTTTTCATTTTCATCGTTAATTTTTAATTTTTTTTGAACTTTATGGTTTCAGAAGCAATTTTGTTGGAGTAATTAATCCAGTAGATAATAGATAGTCCAATCAACGATAGACTAGTTTGTCTCCAATTACAAAAAACGCGCTGCTATGTTATTGAAAATTGCAAAAGAAGCCTTCGTATTTAAGAAAATTGCAAAAAGTCTCTACCATTAGTTTAAGACTTAGCACCGTTAATTTTGATGTTTTAGCCCATTTCAATTAATGAATTTATACTAATTAATCTTATTATTATTTTCTCTTTCATCATTACACAGTAAATATAGATCAACGCAAAATAATTAACTAATTAAAAAAAGCACACAATAATTAAAATTGAGATTTACCATAAAAATGAGATTTATAAAAATGGAAAGAGGAAAAATAAAAAAATGAATAAGAATGGGGTTTATTATAAACAATGTTAATTAAAGTAGACTATGATTTGCAATCTAACTGTGTTAGTCTTAAAGTAAAAGTGGGGTTATTTTTGCAATTTTCTTACACATAAAGGGTTTTGTTTTGCAATTAAGACATAATATAGGGTCGTTTTGCAAATTTATCTCTTTTTTTCTCATGATGAGGTCAGGGAAAAACTATTTGATGATAGTCTCCATAAATTGTATGTTTAGCTCTGTATTTTGCCTAATTGCACTTGCATACAATTTTTATCTACAGATATGCAGCAGATACTGCATGAGGCTCGCAACAGATGGTTGCAACCTGCTGAAATTTGCGAAATAATACACAATTATGAAAGATTCCGTATTGCCCTTGAACCTCCAAACAAGCCTCCAAGTATGATTCTTTCTTAAATCTTTTTTGTTGGACAGAATTTTGATTTATATCAGCTTAAAAAAAAATCTTCTGGTGATTTGATTTAGGTGGCTCTCTCTTTCTATTTGACCATAATGCGGACTTCAGGAAGGACAGCCACAATTGGAGAAAGAAAAAAGATGGAACAATTGTTGCCGAAGCTCATGAGATGCTAAAAGTGGGTCAAGTTTCTTTATTTGTCATTAAAACACCGTTTTAAAGATTGTTTGAAATTTCTACCTCAATTTTAGAGTACTTTTGCCCCCTTTTGAGTCTTTTTTGGTCACTTACACAATGAACTCATATTATTAGGATTTTCAACATCATTGTGAGATCTTAATGAAATATGGCTAAATTCAATCGAAAAACAACTATTTCGAACTAAACAAAGAATTTTGGCTGTTAATTGAACAAAAAGAAGTTTAAGGTGTAAATTGAATGGATAAAGGATTTCAAAGGTTCAATAGCCGATGTTTTGTATTGAACCCAGACAAAAGTTGGAGTGATTGATACAACAAAAAAGAAAGTTCAGATGTGAATTAATCAAACTTTGATTTATTGTTATTCTACTTTGAGAAATTTACATCAGTGGTACTGTAAATATTATCAATGGTGACTGTGGTTGATAAAGGAAGCGTAATAAAATTTAAATATTAAAAAATATGACATTGTTTTTACAAAAATATTTCAGGACGGAAGTGTTGATGTGTTGAGTTGTTACTATGCACATGGCGAGGACAATGAGACCTTTCAGAGGCGTATTTATTCGTTGCTTGAAGGGTAATTATTCTTCTTTTTTAACATATTTTCCATTTCCTTTATTTTGGGTTAGTTGGAATTTCACAACAAGAGGTTAAAAGATAAAACCACAATTAATTGACAGAAATTTTAATATCAAAATTGGGGAAACTTATCACATGACGAAATTTAATTACAGGAATTAGTCTCATTTTGAGTTTTGAATAGAAATTAAGAGTTAATTATATTAGCTTTGAAGTTGGAACTCAATATCTTTGTCAAAATTTTAAAGCTTGTTTACTTTATGTTTTTTGTTTTGCAGGGAATACTCTCATATTGTGCTTGTACAATATCTTGAACTAAAGGTAAATTCTCAAAGACCTGCTTAATTGGAATATCATCTTTTGCATTTTTTTTTTGTTAAAATCCAAAAAACAATAATATAATATGCAAGCTACGATTTGAACTCGTTAAACTTTTTTCACCTAACAAGATAACACTTTTCATTATAAAATGCAAAATAAATGTTAGTAACTATAATATCCTTTAGTTCAATTTAGAACTTTTTTTTACCAGTTTTTTTAGTTTTCTACTGTTTCTAACGCGCTAACCTACTTGGAAACTTAAGGACAACTTTGACACTTTTAAGCTTCTTTATACTTTCTTTTTAGATTGACTGAATTCTGGAAATGTGCCTTTTTATTTATTGTTGTAGTTTTAATTTTTTAATGTGTTTTTTCTAGGGTTCAAAAGCTCAAAGCTCCAATATAGAGCAACCATTAGAATATCAAGATAAAAAATCAGGTACCTCTGTTCACTTTTTTCATTTTTCTTGAAAGATCCTCCAGCTCTTTATCCAGCTTACCAAAATAAAAAAAACAGTACACGATAAAATGTACAAAAATCGAGAAGTATCAGAGGCCAAAAATTGAAAAATAGAACCAACAAATATTTGTTTCTGCTGGATATGGTTTTGACTTTCATATGAAATGTTTTATTTTACCATCATTATATAGAACGCTAGTTCCAACAGTGAGTACTTTGTGAAACACTCAACAAACAACCAAATTAAAAAATAGAAATGAAAAATATCATAAAAAAGAAGATTGTTATATAGAAGCAGTACGATATATGCCTCCTTTTCTAGTTCCTTTTGACCTTTGTCAGTGAATTTTTTTCCTCTGAAATGTCATATGTTAAATTATGGATTTTAGCAATATAAATTGGGAATTGCTCGAAAGCCCTAGTTTCTATTTTAAATAGATTTGTAAATAGTTATCTTTTCTTTTTCCTTTTTGTACCCTATCTTTGCATTTTTATTCTCCAATCATTAATTTTGTTGGATTTCTTCTGCAAAAAAAAGCTTCTACATTATGTCAAAATTGCAAAAATTGCTCCTAAATTATTGAAAATTGCAGAACACAAATTAATAAAAAACAACACACGATAATTAAATGATTAAAATGACATTAGGATATGAAAAATGAGATTTATCATAACAAAATGAGATCTATTTAAAATGGGAAAAGGAAGAATAAAGAAAAATTGAAAATGAGGTTTACTAGGATATTTCCCAATCTACAATGCAGGTTTTTAGTTTTGTTTTTCTTTTATTTTGGGAGCACCAAAACTTAACAAAAAACTACAAATATGCAAACAAAATAACATTCATCCCAATTATCATATACTAAACAATTCGTTCATAAAATGAAGTATAATTTCAAGTTGTTAATTGTACAAGCCATACATATAATTATTTCGATATTTAGACCCCCAACTTAAAGCCTTCAATATTTTTCCGGGATTGAATTCTAAATAATTAAAAAATAAATAAAACAAACATTAATTGTTATGAATGCCACAAAAGCTCACCATAATCTGTTTCCTTTCAATTAGTAATAATTTTGGAAATGTTTAGTTTTAGCCAATTTATTATTTGGCAACTACTCAAGTCTCTTCTATAAAAGAGGGTCTCTAGGTATTGTAATTATATTTTAATTCTTAGAATGTATCTCCCAATTAATTAATAAGAATATTCTTTTAATTTTCTCTCACTTTCTCTCACTTTCTCTCACTTTCTCTCGCTATTTCTCTTTCTCGATCCATATATTCTCCTAAGAGAAATTATCCGCATCACCCTCTTAAACAACGCCTAAATACCGCCCACCATACATTTATATCTTTTTAGATGTTCACTATACCTTTTTATAGAACTTATTGAAAATAATATCTTTTGTATATCAATATACCTTTATATATGTTCATTCTACCTCTTTGTTTATCCATATTACTTTTTGTAATTGTGTTATACCTTTCTGAATTTTGACGATGGTCGGTGACAAATAAGCCAGCGGTGCATATCAGGTCCCATTCTCCTAATTATTCTAACATTAATTTTATTATATTATATATTCAAATAAGAAATTTAGAAGAACATTTTACGTGTTTTTACTCAAAAACCTTTTTTCTTACAAGTGTTTCACAAACCAATGGGCCCGAACTGAGAAAGGAGTTGGGCACACTTCAAATTTTCCTATCAACTAATTGAGCTGAATTCTTGAATTGGATTAAGAATTGCTCGTTACTCAATTGAAAAATGAATAAAATGCTTATTCTATAAATTACACCCCAAATATTTACCAGCATGCTATATTTCGAGACAATCATATAATCTAAATAAATCACTCAAGAAACAATAATAAAATTATTAATTATTGCACATAAAAGTTTTAACTCACAAAGAGAGAGAGAACCAAGCATACAAAACATTTTTTCTTGAGCGGCAAGCTTATGCACTTTGACGAGCCATCTCTTGCTATGAGGGAGCCTCCAACAACTCCGTCATTTTTGTCGGACTCAAAGCGCCTTTTTGGCAGATTTAGGGCTTATCCACTGATTGTGTTGATCATCTCTTAATACCTACTTCTTTTAGGCATGCACACATCTTACTCATCTTCCGTTGTTCCAGGCGAAAATTAGGCATATGCACTATTAGTATTACAATCTCTTGGGCGTAAGCAACCTTTTTCAACATCTGTCATCAAATTTAGATCTAATGGCGTAGGAAAATAAGACGATGTGGCCTTCTCTGATTTCAGAAAATGGGGTGAAAATATGGACGGCTAGATCTGCAAACAAATTGAAAGCCAATAGTACAGATAAAAAAGGGTGATGATGTGGCTATATGTGGTAGCGGAATTTAAGTTCCAAATTAAACTATTAGGATTAATAACTATAAAAATAAAAAAATGTTAATCAAAGTATAGTATGATATGAAATCCAACAGTGTTAGTCTTCAACAAACTTGGGGGACATTTCTTGTAATTTTTTTAAAAATAGAGCATTTTTTCTGCAATTTCCAATAATGTTGGGCTTTTTTTGCTTTCAAGCCCGTAAGCAACTAATGTAGGGCTTTTTGCAATTTACTTACCTACAAAAGATTTTTTTCAATTTGCAATAATTTGGGTGCTTTTTTGAAAATTCCTTTCTTTCTGACACTAAGGTCAGAGAAAATCTGCTGGATGGTCTTTGGTGTATAAAAAGATGGTCATCGCTTTAATTGTGATACTTTTTCTGTAATATATTCTTATAAATTGTCAGTTATGTTTAGCTCTGTATTTTGACTAATGATTGCACACGTATATAATTTTTAACTACAGATATAGCCCAGATACTGCATGAGGCTGAGAAGAGATGGTTACAACCCATTGAAATTTGCGAAATTCTACGCAATTATGAAAAATTCCGTCTTGCCCCTGAACCTCCAAACAAGCCTCAAAGTATGATTCTTTCTTAAATCTTTTGTTTTTTTGTTGGAAAGAATTTTGATTCATTTTTGTGTTAGGTTTAATTAATTAATTTTTTATGATTTTATTTAGGTGGTTCTATATTTCTGTTTGACCGTAGAGTGGTGAGATACTTCCGGAGGGATAACCACAATTGGAGAAAGAAAAATGATGGAAGGACTGTAAAGGAAGCTCATGATAAGCTAAAAGTGAGTCAAATTTATTGCTCATTAATACACTTATTTATAGATTGATTGAATGCCTAGCTCATTTTTTGATATGTAATTCTTCTGCCTTGGAAAATAACCCTTCATATATTGTTTGTTCTATTTTGAAAAAGAGCCCTACTAGTGAGACCCCAAAATTACCCCAACTGATAGTTGGGGCATTTTCATTGATAATTAGGATTTTCTTTATACGCTAATTAAATTTTTTTAATATATGGTAATTTGAATATATTAGACCATCAAAATAAAAAAAAAATAAAAATTTCAAAAAATCCCAGCGACCACTTGGTCTATTAGACTTTCTCTTTGAAAAATTTGCATCAGTAGTACACTAAATATTATCAGTGGTGACTGGGAGTTGATAAGAAAGCCTATTAAAATTAAATATTAAAAAAAAATATGAAGTTGACATATTTTCTAACAAAAATATTCCAGGTCGAGAATGTTGATGCGTTGCATTGTTACTATGCACATAGTGAGGACAATGTGAGATTTCAGAGACGTTCTTATTTTTTGATTGAAGCGTTAGTCTTCTTCTTTTACAATATCATTTTTTTTCTTTATTTCCTTTATGAATTTGACAAGATGAGGTTTGATTAATTGTTGGAATTTCTGATAGAATTGATTGATGCTTAGTAGCAAAATTGGGGAAACTTATCAAACCCCGAAATTTCAATTACAGGAATTAGTCCACTTTGAGTATTGTATTTAGAGTTACTTCTATAGCTAAATGAGCCTACTAATATTTAGCTAAGAACTCAATTCTTTGTCAAAATTTTGAAGCATTTTTTACTTGACGTATTTTGCAGGGAATACTCACATATTATGCTTGTACACTATCTCGAACCAAAGGTAAATTACCTTTAGTTTTAAGATTTGACTGGATTCTTGAAATGTGGCTTTTTTGTCTATAATTTTAATTTGGGAAATTGGAAATCATGCCGGGGTACTGTAGCGATGGATTGAAATTATATACTGTTTTCTCATGTTCCTATATACGGTATATATCGTTTTCATTTTTTTAAATATATAATGTTTACCGAATGAATTTTTATATATTGTTTGTTTTCAATTTATATGTTTGTATATACTGTTTTCATATTTTTAAAATATATATTGTTTTATAGAATGAATTTTTATATACTGTTCGTTTTCAGTTCATATGTTTGTATATACTGTCGCTACAGGGTCGCTACAGTATGCCGTGATATATCAGCTCCCTTTTTATTTTTGTAATGTGATTTTTCAGTTAGGGAAACAAACCTTGCGTTCTAAGTATTTTGTCACCAGTCCGAGCAGACAACCTTCGCAATTTTCAGATGCTCAAAGCTCCATTAGCACTCTAACATCAGAACACGGAGATATAATATCAGGTACCATTATTCATTTTTTGTTTTAGTTTGCAGGTTGGGAAATGTATCTCCTCCTGCCTCTAATTCTGAGTTGTTTCCCCTTCAATTCACACTGAAAATATAGAATTTACCATCATTTACTCAGTCTCATGTATAGAATGCTTGGGATAAAGCCTCCTGGCCAAATATATATTTTTTATTCTATACTAAGCTGACTTGTCTTTTATGAAACAGGCAAATGTATTTTTGAACGTGTTGAGGAAGGAATTGATATGCCTATGAAATCGATGACGAGTAAGGTAATTATTTAGCTAGCCGTCACTTTCCTTCTTCTTAGGTCAAAATAAGGGATAAATGCATCAATACTTCCTATACTTCATTAGATTGTAATTTTGTCGTTATCCATTTTAAGTATAAGGACAAATGATATATTTATCCCCGTCATAAATGAAAATGACGGGGATAAATAAAAACAAAACTCCTATTATCCCCGTTTTCTTTTGGATTTTCAAAAGAAAATAAAATGAAATTCTATAAATATAGTTAATACATTTCCTTCTTATGGACTACAACTTGATTAACATATCTAATCTTTCATGCATGCTCTCATTAGGTAGAGGACCTGGACGTGATTGAAATGAATGAAGGACAACTTATATATGGCAGACAAGACGATATGAAAAGGATGATTGAACTTTTAACGTCATATGATTATTCTGAAAAGAATAATGTTAGACTCATTTTCTTAGTTGCCGAGAGAGGTGTCGGCAAGAATACACTGGTTCAGCTGGTTTACAATTACCAAACCGTGTCTGATACATTTGAGACAAGAATATTTGTACGCATGTCAAAGAAATTTGATGAGAAGAGGGTAATGAAAACCATAATAGAGTCTTTAACACGTTTCCCATGTGATGTCACCGACCAAAGCTTGTTGGAGGGACTTGTGAAGGAGGAATTGAGTGGTAAGAAGTGTTTGATAGTTTGTGACGATGCCCAAAATGAAGATATACATTTTTGGGAAAGGGTGGTGGCCGTACTAAGTAGCGTTGTCGTAAAAGGAAGTGCAATAATGGTTACTACAAAGAATATCGTTGTTACCGGTACAGATCAAGGTGTTGCTTGCATTTATAACTTGAGTTATTTATCCTATGATACTTGTTGGGTGATTTTTAAGCAACATGCCTTTGATGGTCGTGACGAGAATGATCATGCTGAGTTGGTTAATATCGGTAAATGTCTTGTTGCCAAGTGCGGTTGTATTCCCTTATGTGTAAAGGTTCTTGGTGGATTATTAAAGGATAGGATTGATGATAAAGTTTGGAGTTCAATGTTAGAAAGTGAATTGTGGGAAATGGATGAGTCCGCAGGAGAAGTATTACCGGCTCTAAGAGTATGTTATAATTTTTTGCATGTGAATCTGAAGATATGCATTGAGTATTGCGCATTGTTTCCAAAGGATTATGCTTACGCAAAGAATCATTTAGTTTGCTTATGGATATCACAAGGTTTTATTGAACCTAGTGTTGGAAAAGAGTTTGAAGAAATTGGTGGTGGGTATTTTGATGAGCTAGTAAGTATATCATTTTTTCAGCATTCACCTGTATATCATGGTAAATTTGTAATGCACCCGCTTGTTCATGATTTGGAACAATTTGCCTCAAGAAATGAGTGCTTTAGATCTGAGGACTCGTTGCTCAATGTGCCGATTAATGTTTCTCATTTCTCTCTTGTCCCTTATGAGTTTGAGACGATTACTCTAGAGCCCATAATAGAAGAAGCTAGAGATTGGCTATCTTTCCTAACTGTGAACATGTCTGTTTTTCAAAATGAAACCATTGTTTCTCCTATTGTGCATCTTGCGAAATTGAATGAAATGTTCCTAAACCTAACTCATATAGCCACCCTAAATCTGAGCAATACGGATATAGAAGAATTACCAAATTCTATCGGTTCAATGAAAAATTTGCGGTACTTGGGTTTAAATAACACAAATATTAAGAACATTCCATTAGAAATTGGCAACATTATTAATCTCCAGACATTTGAAGCAAAAGATTGTAATGATCTTGCTGAAATACCTGAAACTACAAAGAATCTAATTAATCTTCGCCATCTCAATTTATGGAAAGAATCTGGCTATGTTGGTATGCCCGTTGGGATTGGGCAGCTTACAAATCTTCGTACTCTTGGAACATTTAATGTGGGGCCTGATTCCTCACATTGTGCAATTGGAGAGCTGAAGCATTTGAATTCCCTTAAAGGATGTAAAATTGCCGGGCTTGAGAATATAGCAAATGGCAAGGATGCCTGTGAAGCAAATCTTAAGGATAAAACAAATCTTGAAACTTTATCGTTACATTGGGATGGTGATGTGACAGAGTATATGGAAGAAGATGATCAAAGTTTAGAAGTCGCAAATGAAGTTTTGAATGGATTAAACCCTTATTATAACCTTAAAGAATTGGCCGTTAGAAATTATCCTGGTGTTAATTTTCCTATATGGATGGAAGATTCTTCTTTTTCCAACCTGGTGTCGGTTATACTTGATAACTGCCCATATTGTACCCAACTTCCCGCTCTTGGTGAATTGCCATCTCTTAGATATCTTAGTATTCAGAAAATGTATAATTTGCAAAAGATGGACATTTTGTGTAGTACATATGGTGTTAAAAAGTTCCAGTCATTGGAAACATTGAGCCTATGGGAGATGTATGGGTTGGAAGAAATGTTTGAAATAGAGGAAGGTGATTTCCAATGCCTTCGTACTCTATCAATTAGTCGGTGTCCATTTATGAGAAAAATCCCGAAATTTACTTCCCTTGTGGAATTATCACTCCATTGTTGCACAGAAATACCCGATATCAGCGGTTTTTTGTCACTCAAATTCTTGAAAATTGATGGTTTTATGAAAATTAAGTCCATTGATATCCGAGACATTGTCTCGGTTCTGGATATACTTGAAATTAGCAATTGCCCCGAGCTATTATCAGTGGAGGGGTTATCACATCCATCATCATTTGGAAAGTTCAAATTATTTGGTTGTCCAAAGATGAATATGTCTATTTATGCACAAATAGGTACCTATTTTATTTTTGTTTACATCAATTGTACTTTAAGAGTTTGGACTAATTGTGCTTGTTTGGTTGAAAGTTTGTAACTCCCCCATTATTGCCACCCTACCTTACAATGCCAATATGCATAGGATTTGGTTATTTAAAAAAAATATATTTGGCCCTACTTAGAAAAAAATGAATTGATCCAAATTGGTATTACGAAGTGAGGAAAAGACCGCTTAAAATTTTCAAATTTTTTTATCAAATTTGCTTCCAGCCAATTTTATAACTTCTTTTAACCAAAAAAAAAAAATGAAAAAAAAATCATAGGCAATTCTAGAAAAAGAAAAAATTTGGAGCCTGACAACTAGAAAACCCGTCGCCCCTTCCATGTGATTCAACCGCTACCACGACTCAAATGATGGATTAGAAAACCTAAATCTAAATGCATGTAAAAAAACAAGAACCTGATATAGGAATTGAAGCTATATCCAGCAATCTCACCTTGGAGATTCAACCACTACCGCGACTCAATCCAGTATGTATTGCCGATTTCGCAAGACCTTTATTTGAATTTCTGTTTTATTAGTTTTCCGTTAATAATAAGTTTTATGTTTTTTTTTTAAATTAGTATGTAATTTTAGTATTTTCTAGATTTTTTTGGTGAATCTTGGGTTAATTTTTGCCTAGGGTAATTTTGAGTTTTTGATTCCATCAACGGAGGTTAATTTCCAACCTAATATACGAATTTGTGTGGTAATATTCACATAAATTAATTTATTCTTTTAATGCAGTAATTTTAGATAATTGTTGTGAAATCCAGATTTGTAGGGTTAAATTTGAGGATTTGTTTTCAAGATTTTATGGGTGATTTTATAAATTTAGTTTACTTTTCAGTTTTTACCCTTTCATTTTTTTATTCTTTAGGGTTAATATTCATTTGTTGAGTATTTCTCTGATTTATAGTAGTTCTATGTTTCTAAAGTGATTTTAACAGTTCTCCTTTTTTAGTTTTTAACAATTTTAGGTTTATTCATATGAAAAGAAAATGACATTTTTCAGATTTAAAATGTAATTATAAGTGTTTTAGTGTTATTTAATATACCCGGCTAATATTCAGATTTCTAGGTGTCAATGAGCTTTTATTGAATTTTTTAACTTTTGTAGGGATGATTTGTCAGATTTTTAGGTCTCATGTTGAGGGGATTTCATAATCATACTTACCCTTCTAATACTTTAAAATATAAAATTTACTCTCACTCCTTAATTCAAATTTGCAATTTTTCTACTGTTTCAGCAATTGTTTATATATATATATATATATATGTATGTGCACTGCTTTGCTATTTATCTTAATTCAAGGGCTTTTTTGCAAACATATATTTTCTAATTATTAGAAATTATTCAGAGGCTGCTATGCAATTATTTAGAGTTACTTGGATGATTTACTCATGATATATATTTATTCTTAGTTTATATAATTGTATTGATGAATTTTGATCAAGAGCTATATTTAGGAACCTTTTTGGGCCATGAATCAAATGATTAGGTCAGATGTTGCAAGTTTGTCAACTCAGGTGGCCTTATCTTAACAAGGTATGTATACTTCAATTTAAAATTATGCTGGAGCCAGTTAAATTCCAATTACAATTTTTGTCCCAGGTTGATTTTTTTTTTCTTCGGAAACATTTCTGCTAAATTAATTTATTTTTTCTTTTTTCAAATGCATTTGTTTATTTTCAGTTTTATTTTTTCGGATCAAAGTATGCATACATAATTTATGTGATTGACACTTCAGAATTTGGGGATTGAGAGAAATTCCATGATATGGAGGTTGCAGAATAGAAGTAAGAAATATTACACGATTGTACCAATTTTTGTTCATCTTTCCGTTTTAATTCAATTACTCATTCGACATTTTATTTTATTAGGGCTGACAATACATAATGACTGTGTCGTGAAGATTAGGTGTTATGAAGATTGTGCGTTATTTAATTGGACAATCCTAGATCCAGGTACCAACCACTTCCTTTTTGGAATGTCAATTTTATATTTCTGGCACCAGTTTTGTAATTCATTTTTTATTTTTTTCGCATTTCAGGTCTCAGTACCAGCATCATATTGGGTGTGTGATCTTCGAGATAAAATAAGTCAATAGGAGAACTTAATTGTGAATGTTATGTTTGTGATTTATTTTCTGCAATGTTATCAGAACCGAACCCGGATGTTGATTCGGAGGAGTCTCGGTTCACCGGTTCACTGGTCGAACCAGTGAGTCAACCGGTTCAATTGCTGGTTTTTTAGAATATAATTTATAAATAAATAATATAACTTTGTATGCATCGCATAAATTTCAAAACAAAAATTTTAAATATTAATCACTTCATTTTATTATTACCAACACAAATAATCCACATGAGAAGAAAGGAAAGAATGAGAGAGGAAAATGCAGCAAGAAGAAAATTAAAAAAAAACTTGTTCCAGCAAAAAACAGGGTTCAACAGCCGGTTCAATTTTCGGTTTTTCAGAAAACCGGCCGGTTCAACTAAAAAAATTCGGTTTTAATGCATATCCGATCCAATTGACAGACCGAACCGAAAATTTCACTGGGTCCGATTTTTTCCGGTTCAATCAGTGAATCGGACCGGTTTTGATAACACTGCTTTCATGTGAATTTTAATATAGATATACAAAATCTGGCCAAGCAAGAAGACTGTAGATCCAAATTTTAATTTCTTCAAATTTTGGTAATACAAGGGCATACTTGAATAAATTTATGGAAACCAAAAACATGATTGATCTTGTTATATAATTCTCCCTTTTCTTTTAAATTTCGTAAATGGTCAATCAAACAATAATTCTGCCAAATTTTTCTAGAATAAATTTCATAAATGGACTCATGTTGAATAAATACTTGAATAAATTTTGTACCTCTCATTGGCTCTAGCATCCCACGGACAGAACCGACCAATCATAGTTCAAATCAACGAAATCTTCGGTTATACACAAAAAAAAAAATTGGATTTGCCCGAAATAAACAAAGAGAAAATAAGAGAAACGATAACGGTCTGCCCCAATAAAGCCGAGAAGTAGGGAGAAAAATAAAAAGGGCTGGCAGATCAAGTAAAGATAGGAGGATTTTATGAGTCGTACTCACTATGGCGAGGAGAAAAGAGAAAAATTAAAAGCCGAATGACTCGTGATTAGGGGAACGCATACCACTCAACTAAGTTTGGGAGAATGGGTTGAACATTAAAAAGCTAGGGGCTACGAGAGACTAGGAGAGTAGTTTAGCTAGAGGTTCATATCAGGCGAATCTCAAGGGCCAAAGAAGTAGGAGGATTCTACTCGTTTGATCAGAGGATAAAAATCTCGAAAGGCAATTCCAAAAAAAAAAAACACGTTAACCCGGATTTCGTTGACACTCATTACCGGAGGACGAGATGGACCAAGGAAATTCTGGAGCATAACTGACGAACACTCTTACCGCGGTCCTCACTAGGAGTCAAGTAGAATGGCCATCTTCCATTAGAGGACCTTCGGAGAGAGAGAGAGAGAGAGAGAGAGAGAGAGAGAGAGCCGCTCATTAACTGCCTGAAGTAGGAGATCATCAAAGGCACCGGCTCACAGTTTTAGGAGAAGGAGGTGTCCGTTAGTCACTCGACAAGGCTTGAGAGAAAGAGGAACGTTAAAAAGCCTAGAGACTAGAACGTGTCAATCACCACCGCCGACACGTATGCGTTTGCGCTTGGGCCGCCCGACGAGGCCAAGGAGTTCGAGGATATTAAATGCTTCACAGCCTAAGTAGAAAGTGAGATGAGCTCGTCTTGGCTATACAGACTAGCAAGTTGAGCAGTTGAAAACTGTGCCGATATTCCACTCCAAGTTGCGACTCAGGTTTAGGATCTAAATAGTATACGTGATATTCCCACCATCAATCCACCGAGCGTGAGATAGGAGTTCCCCTCTAGTCACCGAGGTTGGCGACTGTGAGTGTACCTATCACCTTATCTCTTGATCGAGAAACTGGTTATTTCAGACTTTTGAGCAGACGGAGGACGACAAATCTTGACCGGTAGGCATGTCTTGTGCACGGGACTCTTACCCTAGATATAAACCAAGAGCCACACCCGTTTGGCCGAATAGGGAATGACATAGTTTGCTTGAGGACAAGCAAATTCTAAGCTTGGGAGAATTATGATCGGCCAAATTCATATCTATATTTTTAGCATCATATTTACTCCCTATGTATCTTACTTTCAGCATTTTTTATATTATTTCAAGTTTATTTTTATTACAAATCAGCTGTTGCTGATGTTTGTTTTTAGTTTCAGGGGATAAGTGAAATTAGGCCAAAAGGAGCAATTCAGAGCTATGTAAAGGGGACCCGAAGATGGATCGTGGGCTAGACCTTCAGACCCGATGTTCACTACCACAACCGTGGTAGCTATCAGAGCAACCTCAGGTCACGGCCTTGCAGTCGTCGAGGTGGAGATTGTCGCGTTCAGACTTAGAAGGCAGCAAATGATTCTTCCAAAAGTCGCATATTTAGCATTCTAGTTTTGATTATGAGGAAGGAACATACTCCTTTGACAAGAAGAATAAATCAGAGATGAGATTTGATCTTCAATCAGGATTAGACACCAAGAGAAAATTTGATTAGAAATTTGATCGGGGATTAGATTAAGGGTAGATTTTATTAGATTTTGGGTAGATTTATTTTTTCTTTCACAAGACCAGCCCTTCACCTATAAAGGGTGACCCCTGTGGCCGGTCATAGGGTCGCTGATTAGAGTCACAAATCGTAGTTTGTAGTAGGAGCTATGTACTGTTTCATGTATCACTTTATTTATTTTTTGGATTATGTACTCTCGTAACTAAACTACTTTCTAGGGTAGAGTTCGAGTGGTAGTATTAATGTCTTTTTAATCTTATATTTGCCTGTGTTGTTTGTGTTTTGAACTTAGTATTTTGTTTTGTGCTTTTTTTTCACTCTAAACCGAGAATTATCTCGGGTATACATCATACAGGTTAGCAGGAAAGTAAGCTGGAAAAAATCAGGTTTCTAGGCCTAGACTAGCACCTTGATATTAGACCGCGTGGTAAAAACTGACGGGCCGGTGTCGAATTACTTACCCCTCATCTGAGACCCTGGAGGTGGGACCCTGCTGAGTACGGAAGTGTCATTCTACTTCGGGAATTGTGTCAAGGAGTCAGGAGGACCGGAAGACCTGATTGAGGAGAATTAAGTGAGAGCCCCTCCGCGCAAGGACAAGTGAGAGACTCTTGCATTTCAAGCATGAAGTTCGGCGATCGTGGCGAGTTGGCGCATAAAGGACTTTCCCATAATACATCACAACTCTTGATTCTAGAACAGTCTGAGGATAAGTGACAATCCTCTAGATGACGGGGAACCTGAACAAGGCGGATGTCAAATCCATCGTACAAGAAGGACCCCCTTGTTAAGCAGAAACTAAAATAACACCGACAAAGGTGAGAGAGATTAGATGGAGATCTACGAAAGAACTTGACCCCTAGAATCCTCTTTTATCATCTTAAAACTATCTACTAGCGTGGGTAAGGACTGTGACAACCTAGTCCACGACTCGATAAGCGATCATTTTTTTATATATATTTTATTTTATTTTATCTCAAAAACCAAAATCAATTTAATGATTTAATCCGAACTGCATTAAAAGAAACAAAAATATCTACTTTTCACTGTGGATTCGATACCCAAAGTACTATGCATAGGTCGTGTGCTTGCGATCGAACTAAGAAATTTAGGATAATTTGGAAAGTTGTTTTATCATATACCCTCACGACACACCATTTAGCTGCTAATCTTCAACGTTACCCTTCCTCTTCACCATGGTGTGACCTCAGATATGCAAATCGACGATGCTTTGATACCAATTGTCACGAACCGAGATCGATTCGTGATGAATTTGTGGATTTTTGATGGACTTTGTGGATAAATTATGTATTTTTAGGGTTTTGGATACAAGCTCAGAAAGAGCCAAGGAAGATAAAAAAAGAAAATAACTCTCAAATTCAATTCATACTAAACAATACTCAAAGCAACCTGAGTTTATCTTCCCCCTCTTTTATACGCTAATGCTAATCCACTCACAAATACAAGAATAAAACTAGTCTAACATTTAATACATGAACCATAACTATTATTCAATTGTAAAAGAAAAGATACTAGCCATTAAATGTCAACACCGGGTGTAGTAAGCTAAACACTTCGCTCCAGCCAGCCTTATTATGCAGAGAGACCCATGTTAATTCTATTATTATCATTAAGTACAAATCATCACACAAATTTCAGATGATTGTATTTTAAAAAGAGAGAATTGATGTTCTCCAATATCTCAATGAATCATAATTCTTATTTTGTATGCATCTAAAAATATTTCCATTTCATTATAAGGAAATAAGAAAATATAGAATTCTATTTCTTTTATAAGGTTATTTCAAAAAATAACTCAATCAGATGTGCCAAATTTATAATGAGTTATTCACACTAGTTAAATGCGCCTTCAACTACCCTTGTTGAATGCATGATTGCAATTCTAAGGTATCACCATCTATTTATAATGAATTGTCCAGAAATATACAGAAATAAGAACAATAAACTTTTTTCTCAAGAAGTTAAAGAAGAAAAAAAATAGATTAAATTATTTATAAATTATTTTAAATGAAACAAATTTGGACAAATCAGGAAAACACTATGTTGCGCGGACACTTAAAAAAACCGACCGTACCTGTGTCGGACACCGGACACGGCACGGATACGGCTCGGACACGTGTCGAACACGCCACGTGGCGTGTCTGAATATTTTAATATTAATTAATTTTTGGACACGGCAGGACACGGTTCGGACACGGCTGGAGACGGTTTGGACACGACTGGACACTTTTCGAACACCGTCCAGTATATAAAAGTCTAATTTAAATCAATATTTTTTATATAAGTATATATGTTTTCTCATTTTTTTTCTAAAAATATATTCTTTTTATTTTACTAACAACATTTTTTATATATTTTTTTCTAACAACCATAATTTATGAGAACCAGATACTAGAGACGATATCTTTTCTTTTCTTTTCTTCATGCATTTCTATAGAAAAAAATAATCTTTCTTATTGTTATCCTCTCGAATTTTTTCATTATCATATTTATTATTTTATATTTTTAGATATATAATTAATTATATTAAAATAATAATAAAATAATATATATATATATATATATATATATATATATATATATATATATATATATATATAACATGTCGTGTCTGATGTTTTTTCTAAAATTGTCGTGTCGTCGTGTCCGTGTCCACACAACATAGGAAAAAGCAATCTTCTCTTGAACTGTCATGGTAACCTCCCATCCAATATTCAAATCTTAATATGGATTGAGCATCTTTAGGTCTCTGAACTTGGGCCTCCTCTTGGGCCAGTTTTCCCGAAAGATCCATAGTAATTTTTATTTGCAATTTTGCCCCACGGTATTTCTGACTAATTCTGAGAATACAAAAGCCCTAAAAACACAAATTGGAACTATTATCACGTATATCAGATTATTTATTTTGAAAGTAATAAGCAAACAGATTGATGAGTAATTCTTGTGATAATTGCAGAGAGCTGGATTTATCCAGTATAATAAATATATAATAATAAATAAATAAATAAACAAATAAACAAAAAAAATAAAGGTTGCATGGCATAAGAGTTATGACTCCAATAAAGAATGAAAAAGCTGATTAAGGGTTTCATGAATTTTTCATAACAAAATATTACAAGACATAAATATAAATAGAAATACAAATAATTATACTGGACTAAATAACTAGCTCAATATATGTTTGCCTAATTATGTAATGTTGGGCAGACATACTACAATGAAATGTATAAACCCCCTAATTTAACTCGAATCTTTGGTCGTCATACCCGTGCCATCATGTCCTGCAAGCATGCCGTACTTATCTTTTCGGGTCAAGCTTGTGCACTCAAACTCTAATACCTTACCAATCCTTTCTTGAATATAGTTTGCAATATCATAACATAAAGAACTCGAGTCTGGCCGACCAGAGACGGGCTCAAGAAAGCTCAAACAATAACGAGGGTAAGGGTTCATCAGGAAAAATGGAGAGTCCAACCACTTGAACCCCCTAACTGTCGTACCATAAAACATGCTTCCTTTTGCCCTAGTTGCAACTGGGACAATTTTCTCTGCTATCTCAGCAAACAAAGGGCTGAATCGCAGCAAGTATGGCTCTCGACAGGTAGTCCCCTCCGGACAGACAACCAGATCGCCTTGGTCAAGCATTGACCGCATTATGGCACGGTCTTTAAATCGATCCCTTGTTAGCCTGATTGTTGGAATTGGAGAAATCACCTCTGAGAAGCTGCTTAAGCTGTAGGTTACAGCTGAAACCCTCCGAAGAATTGCAGTTGATAAGACAACTGGGTCAAGCAGTGTTTGATGGTTACAAACATACAACGTGCCCTTGTTATTAGGTGAACCAGTGGGTGCAATTAGGACGGCCTTATTGTTTATAATTTCAGGGGATTGGGTTCTTATACGAAACCCAGTAAGAGCCGTGCATGGTAAGATAAATCTATATGGAAGCACAATACCGATAAGGATGCGGGTGGTGGCCAGCAATACACCGAGAGGAAACCAAAGGATTATTGCGAGAAGATTTAACGGCTCAGGTCGGCACATGAGACGTCCATCATGGAAAATGAGAGGTTTAGGATAGTATCTTCTTGCCAAGGGTGAGGTCTTCTCTTGGGGTGAAATTAGACGATGCTCCTATAAGAATTAGAATTTAGTTAAATAATGATAAACTACAGTTTTTTAGTGAACTAAAAATACTTTTTTATTAATCTATTTTTTTTTAATAAATATAACATATAGTTAGAGAGTGCTTGATGTAAGTTCTTTCTTTTTTCAAATTAGGCATAATATAGAGGCTTTTTAAAAAAAAAATTATTGGATTTTAACATGGTTAGTTTATGTCTAGTAAATTGGTTTTTTTAAAGGGATTAGTTGATTATAGATATTCCATTAATTGTAAATTGCTGATGTGAAGGCAACAAATTTGATGAAAAAAGAATTGAGTTGATCATATAAAAGGGCTGCTCTATTTCAGTTTAACAAGAACAAGTAAAAAGGTTTAAAGGGTACATCCACAACAATACCTAATTTTAAAAAAATTCTAAAAAATGCATTCATGCAAAAGAAATACATTCAAACTTTGACTATATATATACACACACACACTCACATTATACATATATTCATATAATAATAATAATAATAATAATAATAATAATAATAATAATAATAATAATAATAATAATAATAATAATAATAATAATAATAATAATAATAATTTATTATTAGTATTATTATTATTATTATTATTATTATTATTATTATTATTATTATTATTACATAAAAACATACCTTACATAACAACAAGAACGAACGATCTTCACTCATATCAGCTAATCCAACATCAATCAGCTTATCATCTCCACGAGCTATCGAAAGAGCTTCAAAGTGTCCTTTGTTCTTCATGATGCCCCCTGAATCTACTAGACCAGAATATTTTCGTCCAATCACTCTTAACTCTGTTCCAATCACACAGTTAACACCTAAAAACTCCCTCAAAAAGGGTTCCACCATGACTCTTGGAAGACATGTCAAAACATATTTTTTTCCGTCATGTCCTGAGAAAACTCTAAAAGTGTTTTCTCTTAGATCCTCCAAGAAGAACTTGGGTAAAGTCGCTTTGGAAACCTCCTTGATGTTTTTAACGCTAATTCCAGATGTACTGACAAAAATCATCAGACGTAGAGCTGTATTTTCGTGATGTGCCAGCCTAAGCAATTGGTATACAGGGTATAAGAGCAGAAAAAAGAGCAGTCTCAGAGGTCCGCCAGCCTCTAGAGCGACTAAGGCGAAGTAAGGGAATAGATTTTTTGAGACGAGGAGAACCCCCTCGAATTGAGAGGCAATGCTTTGGGACTTTCTCTCTCTAAAATTTGAGGCCATTTTTTTTAGTTTTTACCTTATGAAATGAGCAAAGTGTTTCTCTCTGGTGCTTTTGTAGTTCAAAAGTTGAGAGGGACTAGTGTTCTAACATGAATAAACTATTAAATGTCCCTTTTAGATATGTTTGTAAGAAATCGAAAGGCAAATCAAGATAGCTTGATTGGTTCATAAGATCTACACTTTGTGAAAAAGTCGTAGGCAATTCAAAGCCCTTTTGTGACAAGTTTCTCATGACTCATGAGCTCTACAAATATTCTGAACAATCATGCATTCCGTCTTTGAAGGCGTCAAATAATGCTGCTTCCAAGTCGTCGGGTTTCAACTTTTTTCTTTTTTGAAAATGTCGTCGGGTTTCAACATTGATAATGAATAAAAAGAATCACGGAGTGAAAATGTCGTGCGTACCGATTTAAGATTTGGTCAAAACAACTAATTTTCCGGTTGGTAACTTGCTTGCCTTTGAGTTCAAAGATGGCAGGTTCGAATTCCCCAAGCTTAAAAAAAAAAAAAAAATTCCGGTTGATGTTTTTTTTATTAAACGAATAAGACTCAAATTCCAATTTTCATTATTTAATGTTAATACAATATTCAATTATTATCTAATGAAAATTAGGCGATATACTCTATACATATCTGAATGATTAATTCAGCCTGAGTCTCTTCTCAATCATGAGTTCCTTACTATGGTATCACAAGTTTCATGTGAAAATAGTACTTTCTTTGTTGGAAGAGGAAAATCGTCTGTGGCATGTATCCTATCATACTGTATGCTACATTTTGAACAAATTATTTATTTTTTTCATTTAGATGCTTTTATCATTTGTTAAAACTGCTAAAAGGATCCATATATTATGTAAGTTCATGAATATATACAACTTTGGAAAACTTATAAATATAAATATTTTCATATTTTATGTATTTTCCATTATTTATGTTCTTTTTTTCCTCACAAAGAAAAAGGAAAAAAAGAACCACATAGAAACGTAGCCGACATATACTCCACTTTTGCAACTGATATGTACTATCCAAACAGTTTCAAACTGACTAGTTTTTCAAAATAATAAAAATGATATGCATGTTTTCATTTTATAAATATATAAAAAGGTTTAAGAATATAGTATAATCGAATGTGTAAAAACGTAGCCGACCTATACTCAAATTTTGTACTGATATGTACTAGTCAAACAATTGCAACGACTGAGATTATTCAAAATAAATTCAAAACTAATAACATAAACATGATATTCATGTTTTCATCTTGTAAATTCATAATTATAATACTTTTAAGCATATAATATCACAAAATATAATTGACAACTGCTTTATTTTATTCACATCTCTCGGAACTTTAACTAACAATCAACACAAAATAATCTACTTGGCTTATTGCCAATTTTAGATTATGTAAATATTAAAAAAATTTACATTTTTATCTCGGAAAATATATCAGTTCAACAATTTAAATTTTTGTGAGGAGTTTATTTAATTTTTTTTCCGAAAAAAGTAAAAATTTCGTAATTAAAATTGTTAAACAATAGAAAACGGCCTCTCAAACCTCTCCTCTTGCGTAAATTATTGTACGATTGGAGAGTCTACTACAAAATAGTTTTTAATATATTTGTATAATGGAAGCCTCTGAATCAATTTGAGGGTAGGTAGAATGAAAATTGAATTTGGATAATAATGTTGCTGACTGTCCTTTCCATGAGTTCGATAAATTTTTGAAGTCTTACTTTACTTTCAAACCTGATATATATAAACAAATTATTATTCAGCTTGTCAATATCTTTGGAAAAAATAAGTTAGCTAAATTTTAAATATACATGTATTTGTTCTTGATAAAAAACATGGATGTTATAGTAAAGCACAAAATTAGATCAAATTGCGTGTTTCAACACAATATCATTAGAAAAGACTAATTGGAATGACTTTTTTTTTATAAAACTAATGTGAAAAGACACAAGGGAAATCCACAATGGTCACGTCCAAGTTTTTTGGATGATTAGTGCCACCATGCAATAGAAACTAGAAAGTAGAAGAGATTAGACTGTTTTAATGAGTTGAGACAGTCAACTCTCTAGTCTCCTATTTTGATATTAACTCTGAAAATTCTACACACATTTTCCCTTCATATATATGCTTTTTCTAAATCATATTTATAATTTTTTTATATCTATATGACTAAATTTTGTAATGAAATATGATCCTATTATATTGTCTCGTCCCTCTTCCAATCTAAAATTTGCGGCAAAGGATAAGAGAAATACAGTTAGAAATAAGATAATGAAAAAAAATTTGAACATTAAGTTTATTAATTTCAGCCAACACATTTACATCTAGTCACATGGCAACCATATGCATTATGTTTAGATGCCCAGTTCATCTACCATGGCTGGGCCATCTTGGGAAGTTGTAGCTTTTGTGAAGTTCATTAAGGAAATTAATGAGTGAGGTACTAAAAGAGGCCTAATCAATGAAAAGTTGAAAATTAACTGATCAAAATACTATTTGGGTCGATAATGATTGGGCCTCTTCTAGATACCTCACTCATTAATTAAAAGAGAAAAGAGAATTATTCAACTCCTTTTAGAACATTTGGTCCATGCGCTCTCTCTCTCTCTCTCTCTCTCTCTCTATATATATATATATATATATATATATATATATATATATATATTATTGCTATAGTGATTTCATATACCTAAATATTATTTTATTATATCTATATATAATTTAACAAGGGATTTGTATCCTGCACTATCGAGGAGTAAGAGTAAGAATTTAACGCATGGCTCATATTGTTGAACAAAAATGCATACTTAGTCCCTATAAGTTAATGGGATTGCAAATTAGTCCATGCACTTAAAAATTTTAAAAGGATTTTTTCCCTTTTACTTTCCTCTTTAACAGCGAAGGATTGGAATTTGAGACTAATTTGCAACCGAATTAAAAGGCTAACGGTGTATTCATCCCAAAGATTTATTGTCGAATCCTAAATCGTAAACTCTAAACCCAAATCACAGATATTACTAAATCTTGAACCTTAAGGTAATTTTTGTTGCAAACTCTCTGATCAATAAATCATAAACATAAAAAACATATACTGAATATTGATGAAACATTAAACGTTAGATCCTAAATAAAAGATCTATTGATGAATAGAGTATATTGTAAAATTATATTGATGGGTCCTAAACTTAAGCTCAAACCTGTATCACAGCACATGGTGAATGTAATGCAAAGTTGATTTGACTGCTCAAGACGCATGTTTACCAATAGGCAATACCAAGTTAGCACCCTAGGTATTTTGGATATATATATATATATATATATATATATATATATATATATATATATATATATAATATTGCATATATTTAGTACTAAATAACAGTATATAAGCTGCTGAAATTATTACAAAAACAGTACATAAGACGTGGTCAATTGAATTGATACTTCCTTTTGTTTAACAATAATAGAACTTTATGGTGGCATGTATTATTGAAGAACAAAAACGAAATTGCTTTGATTAATAAGAATTTATTTTCTTGAAGTTAATACTATATATTATTTTATAGAAAATAGCAATAAAAATTAAAAAAAAATGATATATTATTTTATAATTGTTATAGCCCGGACCCATTTTATATCCGAGGTATAACGATTGTATACCCGTAAAGATATACGACACAAAAATCGTAATAAAGTAGCGGAAAAATAACTCAAAATAAATAGAAAATCAAGTATTACATTTATTCTTATATTTAATGTTATCTTGATATTTATTTGACGACGCTCAACTTGATGCCCCAAATAAAGGAACTTGAAATCGAAAAATGGAAAAAAAGGGGGTTGAGTACAAAACTCGGTAAAAGAATGTTTCGCATATGTTAAAAATAATATTAATTTTAGTAAATAAATATTTGAATAAATCATATATATATATATATATATATATATATATATATATATATATATATATATATATATATATATATATATATATATATATATATATATATATTTGCAATTCAAGCTTGGACTCATTGGAGGAACGCCGGAAGAGTTGGTGATAATGTTTTGGTACAAAAGAAGAATCTTCAGAGGTTCGGTAGTCACTTCTATTATATTCTTTCTATTCGAACTATGGAAAGAGGGGTGTTAGAGATTATTTCGAGATGTCGGGGTACCATCCAGTCTCATAGCAGCCCGGGCTCTAGCCGAATATAATTGTTGGGAAAGAAGAAACTATACTTAATTGAGAGCATGTCTTTTTTCTTTCTTTCATTATGTTATAATTTTTATTTAATTGGTCACTTTGTGAAATTGATGTACTTAAGTGTGACTTATAAGGGGGTAATCACAGGAGCATCTCGCCCTAAATAGGAATTTGTAAATGGGGGTTTTATTTTCCCACAAGTGACTTATGTTTTGTATTAATGAACTTTTTTTATCTAATGTAATTGTTTTGTATTAATGAACTTTTTTATCTAATGTAATTATTGGATGAGAGGTTTTGTGAACCCTCCTCAATTCATTCAAAATAAAATAAATAAATGTGCATCCATCATATATGAAACCGAAATATGTAAAGACTTATGACAGAAGTTTTCATTTCCCTATAAATAGCTAAGTATCTAATTCAACATATATTCATTCTCTCATTTCTTGATGCATTCTATCATTTTTTGTACCCTCAGTCCCATTCAAGTATAGTGTTATTTTATCAAATAAAAACTACTTCCATTTTGTATTTGCATTGGAGCATTATAGAAATCTCGAAGCGTCCGTTTAAGTATGTTGTGTCTATTTTGAGGTAAGAAATTTTGCTCTCAAATACGTTTATGGTTTTTAAATTATTTTGCTATAAATAAATATTAATTATATGAATTATATTTTTATTTGAGCTTATATTGCTCATACCGAATACCTTATTATTTATGAAAATAAAATATTTTATAATAATAATAGTATATTTTTAAGCGATAAATATTTGTATGGGATATGATTTGATATGTTGAAAGAAAGTGAGAATAGTTAAAGTGGATACAAACGTACTTGATAGAGCGAAATCAAAGCCGCTAATATACGAAAGGTAATAGGCCGTACTTAGTAGAGCGAAACTAGACCCGCCGAATCACCCAATAACAAGCTCGGAAAGACTTGTATTTGTGCGCATACTCGATGTCACGGAACATTAACGGTCTCCTGACTCCGTTTGCAAAGCGAACACCGGCTCACTATTTGCCACCCCCTCTTAATTAGGAAATATTGTGTAGGAAGGATTTCTCTACATAACTTCCAAATGAAAATCCTAAGTTTAGGTAGGATAGGCAACTTCCAAATGAGTGAATAAGCACATTTTATTAGCGGTCCCGAGTTGAGTCTCTCGAATGCCGATTTGGTTGTAAACACGCCATTTCTTCCAATTTTAGAGATGATCTTATCGGGTGACCCCACTGTCTAGAGGTCCGGATTGAATTGCATTAATTGTTGAAGTGAGTTGCAAGCTTGAATAGATAGCAGAGTATGAAAGGATCAATTGAGGTCTTGTTCACTGAAGAATTCTGCCACTGTTATGTTTTTATCTCGTGCAAATGAGTACAACTCCGAGCAAATCCCACAAGAAACCCCTTCCCCAGTCGACATGCCAAAGAGCGCTTGTGAACATGTCATGAATCTCCCAATAAAATTTGATCCCCTCTAACATAAACACTCAATTAGCGAATTTTTTGGGTGGCCAATGAAGAGATCATTTGCCTCTTTATAAAGTGAGTTTTGCCCGTTCATCGCTTTCCATAACCACTTGAGAAGTAGTGTGTCATTTGAGTTTCTCAACTCTCTTAGGCCAAGCCCCCTATAATTTTTTGGTAAGCAACAAGCTTTCCAATTTAATAAATGAAGTCCCTTCGATTCCATATCCCCTCCTCTCCATAAGAAGAGCTTACGCATTGAGTCAACCACATTAATTACCCATTTGGGAAGCTTGAAGACACTCATAAAATATATAAGTTTACCTTGAAAGACGGCATTGAGAAGTACCATTCTTCCCGCCATTGAAAGTATTTTTCTTTTCCACCCGTTTAGTAGGTTTTTAAGATCTATTAGTAGTGGATCATAAGCGGCTTTTGGGAGTTTCTTATAATGTAAGGGAAGACCTAGATATGTTATAGGCAAGTTTCTTTGATCACAATGCAAAATTTCAAGGATTAGGGTTGAGATGGTTGTATTTCTTCCAATTGGAATGAGAAATGATTTTTCGAAATTAATTTTCAATCCTGAAAATTCTCCCAATTTAAGTAAGATTATCCTCACTCCATTTTCTTGTTTGATTTGGGGCTTAAATAATATCATTACATCATCGGCATAGAGAACACAATTCTTTAGTGAAGGAAAAGGTGAAGAAATAATGCCTTCTACTCTTGCAGCTTGAAATATCCTCACAAATAGATCCATGGCAATTACAAACAAGAATGGTGAGGTGGGGTTTCCTTGTCTCAGCCATCTCTTAAGATGGACGCTTTTTCCCGGTATTTTCCGTTCAACAACACCTTTGAGTAACCGGGCAAGATTGCATTACGGAATTTTCAAAAAATTTCAAATTATGGTTGAGCGGCAAAGTGGCCGGTTGATTAAAAAAGTAAGAAGTGATAGAGGCGGTGAATATAACTCGAAAGAGTTTGTGAAATTTTGTGAAAATATCGGTCTTGAAAGACAATTGACCGTGGGTTATACACCGGAGCAAAACGGTGTTGCCGAAAGGAAAAATAGAACAATAATGGAGATGTGTCGAGCGATGTTAAATGAAAAGGGCGTTCCGACAAAATTTTGGGCCGATGCGGTAAACACGACGGTTTACTTATTAAACCGGTGTCCCACAAAAACGGTCAAAGATAAAACCCCATTTGAAGTGTGGTCGGGTGGCAGAAAGCCATCCGTGAATCACTTGCGAGTTTTCATATCCGTTTGCTATGCGCATATCCCGAAAGAAATGAGACATAAACTTGAAGAAAAAGCCGAGAAATGTATTTTTATCGGTTATAGTTCTCAATCAAAGGGTTATAAACTATTTAGTCTAAAAAGAAATAAATCAATCACAAGTCGAGATGTGATTTTTATTGAGAAAGAAAAGTGGGCTCGGAAGGAAAAAGGAGCTGAAAACGTACCAATATTGTCGGTACATGAAGAAGAAAACGGCATAGAAGAAACCGAAGATGAAAATAAAAAGAATGATGAAGAAGAGGAAATACCGAAATCTCCTCCGACTAATGATGGGTCAAGTTTCTCTACGCCAAGTTCAACACCACCGGTAAAGAATCAAAGATTTAGACATATAAATGATATTTATTTAAATTGCAACTTTTGCATTGTCGAACCGGAATGTTTTGAGCAAGAGGTAAAAGAAGAAGTTTGGAGAAATGCGATGGAAGAAGAAATAAAAATGATTGAGAAAAATGAGACTTGAGAGTTGGTTGAAACACCAAAAGAGAAGAGTGTAATCGGGTTAAAATGGATTTATAAAACAAAAACAAATCCGGATGGATCCATTCAAAAATTCAAGGCAAGATTAGTTGCGAAAGGATACGCACAAAAATCGGGTACCGACTACCAAGAAACATTTGTACCGGTTGCAAGGTATGAAACTATTAGGTTGTTGATTGTCTTGGCGGCACAAAAAGGTTGGAAACTATACCAACTTGATGTAAAATCCGCTTTTCTAAATGGAGTATTAAAAGAAGAAGTGTATGTGGAGCAACCGCAAGGGTTTGTGGTTGAAGGAAAAGAAGATAAGGTGTACAAATTGAAGAAAGTGTTGTATGGGTTGAAGCAAGCACCCCGTGCATGGTATAGTAATATTGATGCGTACTTCACCGACCAAGGGTTCAAATGAAGCCCGAGTGAGCCAACCCTCTACATGAAGAAAGAAAAAAAATGGTATGATTATCGTTTCTCTTTATGTTGATGATTTAATCGTTACTGGAAGTGATGAAAGAATTGTGCAAAAATTTAAGAATGAGATGTTGAAAAAATACGAGATGAATGATTTTGGGTTATTTCATTATTTTTTGGGTATTGAAATTGATCAAAGCAAAGATGGCGTTTTTATTTCTCAAAAGAAGTATGCCCAAAGTATTCTCTCTAAATTCAAAATGGAGAATTGCAATCCGGTGACGACACCGTTATTGGTGGGTGAAAAATTGACAAAAGAAGATGGTAGTGGTGATGCCGATGAATCGGTATGTAGAAGCTTCGTTGGAAGCTTATTATATCTCGCCATTATAGACCCGATATTATGTATGTGTCGGGTTTATTATCTCGGTTTATGAATCGACCGAGTAGATTTCATATGGGCGTAGCAAAGAGGGTGTTGCGCTATATTCAAGGTACGCAAGATTACAGGCTCATGTACGAGAAAAATAAAAAAGGAAAAATAGAATTGTTTGGATTTTGTGATAGTGAATGGGCCGGTAGTGTGGATGATTTGAGAAGCACATCCGGTTATGCATTCACTATAGGATCGGGAATATTCTCATGGGCTTCAAAGAAGCAAGAGAGAGTGGCGCTATCCACCGTGGAAGTCGCACGACAAATTACTTGGTTGAGGAAGGTGTTAGAAGACATGGGGAAGAAACAAGTCAACGCGACTGTTCTCTTCTGTGATAACAATTCCGCGATAGCTATGCCAAAGGATTTCGTCTTCCATAGCCGCACAAAGCATATCAAGCTCAAGCATCACTTTATTCGAGAAGTGGTTGAAGATGATGAAGTTCTTGTCAAGCATATCAAGACTGACGATCAGTTAGCGGATATCTTCACGAAAGCACTTCCAAGCGTGAAGTTTATTCGCTTCCGAGAACTAATGGGGACGGCGAGTAAAAGCATTAAGGGAGAGTATTAAAATTAATACTTTTATAAATTAATAAGTTAATTTAAATTAGTTTGTATTTTATATTGTGTTTGTAATAAGGCCCTTGGCCTATAACAATTATGTGTCTTGAATATGTGTTTTGTATGGGTGTAAATGAATGGGTGTAATTTGGGGTGCCATAAAATAACTACAAATGGAGGGTGAGATTGAGGGTGTGAAACCAACCCTATTATTCCCATTTTGTAACAAAAAAAAAAAGGGAAAATTAAGAAAAACCAACTTTTGTCTCTTTGTAACTCTTACTCTCTCTTTCGTTTCTTCTACAAACAAAAAGCAACTCAATTCTCATTGAATTGATAAGAATCTTCCAACCAAACCTCTCATCTATTCTCTCCATTCAATAAATCAATCCAAACTTCCAACAATAAGACAAACTTCCAACAATAAGATAAATATGCAGCCTAGCCGTATTAAATCAGTGATTAACTTTTATTAACATACTTGGACAATCCTTGCAACTTTACTTGCACCAAAGATTTTATGAACATTTTCAAATCTTTTAGGATCAGGGGGGAAATAAGGAGATAAAAGGGCAATCTTCAGCACATCTTCTTCTGAAATATTTGCATGCAGCGCATCTCCTATGATTGGTTTGGTCTCCTGACATGTGGGCTCCACTCAAATGTCAATTCTTAGTTTAATATTTGTTGAGATTTGAAAGAAGCTTTGATTAGACTTAACTGAAAAGATTTTTTAGTTATATAGAGAATCTGAGGAAGAGAGAAGAAGCAAAAATGGAAGACCCAACGGCTAGGTTTTTAAAAAATTTTGATGGGATAAAATGGAAAGAAGAAATAGAATCCTATTTAGGCCCAACGTTCATATTTGCAAATTTGAAATTCGTTGCTGAGTTGGAAATTCCGTATTATATCAGATTCGGGATTTAATTTCTAGCATCTTATTAAATATAATATTAGGATTCTAATGTCTAATCTGATATTTCAAAACTCTGAAATTCCTGATTAATTGCTGGGCTTTTGTCTTTCTGCTTTTAGTTCATTATTTCGGGCCTATCTGGTTGGATTTAGAAAAAAAAATGTATGAAAAGTTTGCATATTGTGTGGAGAAAAAAATGTATCTCCTAATCGGGTTGAAATTGGCTTCTCTTTCCGACTAGGGTTTGTTTCTTCTCCAATTCTTTCCTTTCTCCATTGTTTCCTTTCTCTCTGTCAATCTGTCTTTCCCAATTTCGAATTCATTCTTTGATTTCTGGCTGTCCCTTTTTTTGTCTTGCTTGCTGCTTAGTCAAGCAACACGCGACCATCAATTAATTCTCTTATTCCTTCATTCATTCTCCAATTAATTTATTCGAAAGATGAAAGTCACAAAAGTGTCACAAACCCAAAGTACAACCAGAAAAAATCGAAGACTACACCCATCTCCATCACCATGGAAGCAGCAGAATACAAACAAAAAGAAGATCCAGCAACGTCGTTGCGAAATTTTTAAGTAGATCCCCCTCCAGCAATGAGATCTCTGGGCAGCTCGAAGAAATATTGACACTGAAAGGTACCTAACATAATACATTCACTGCTAACAGATCCATCTGCATTGATATTTGAAATCATATGATTTTTGTTGTTCTATTATTTATTTGTTGCATTGCATATAGATAAATTTGCGGGGCTGGAAAATATGTCTGAAGAGAGGATGTTTCTTTAGAAAATGCTCTGACTTATCTAGATTTGGCTCAGGAGTGTGATTTAAACAGGCTGAAGGATATTTGCCTTGATTTTATTGTTGTGCCTGAATTTTTTTTGCGGATAACTATGAAGAGAGGTTATACTCACCTCGCGGTCAAATGCCGGTTCTTCTTGCCTGAGTTTCGTGAGAGGATAGGACACGTCGCATTATTGCAAGAATCGATGCAAGTATTGGTGACAATGCCCATATAGATCATAATCATGCTGCCTACTACTTTTCAAGCGGGCTGGATTCTAACCTCTGGGAGCAGGCCAAGCAAAGAAAGAACATGCTCCGTTGAAGATGATGACTTAAGGGGTTAGCTCTCATTTTATTTTGTAATGTTATTTGTTAATGTAACCTTCAGCCTATATGTGTAATTTTAGTTTTATTATGTTATTTCTCATTGTTACTTTTAATAGGTGTAATCATTGAAATCTGTTGACTGGTAGATTTCTCAATCCAAGTTTTAGATTACTCTTTTTCTTTATGATTATGTTATTGTTGAAGTTAATGATCAGTACTAATTTAGGGTATCCTCCCAAGCTTGAAGCAATGCGAAGCCTCTCTTATTAGCATACGTTGTAGGCTAAGTTTCAGCAAGTACATTTACTTTTCATTAATCTCACAATCCAGCGAAATGCTTTTAAAGAATTCTCCATATTATCATATGTTTGATTGGCAATGCATGTGTCGATGTAATCACAGAAGTTCACATGCCAATATTATATGTCCATACGCAACGGATCTTCTTTATCAAAAAGTTGAGGAATGATGCGGCTGTTTTCTTTCATCGCCTCTTCAAAACGCCTCTATAATTAATTGTCATACATTATTGCATACAGATGATCAACTGAAAAATGAACATAAAACAAGAATACAAATGAAAAGTAAAAGAAAATCAACCTTTTTGTGCTCAATTTCAGTCTGAAGTTTGAGCAGCATGGCGAATCCTCTCTTCGCTTTTCTTTTGGAATGTTCAAAAAATTATGTGAAAATTATATTATTCCCATTATATATCATCAAAATTCATCAATATATATATATATATATATATTCCAATTATATATTTTTTGATGATACATGATAGCAATGATATAATATTCTGATTTTTGTGAAAATTAATCTACAACATATTTAAAATATATATATTCTATATGTACGGTTGAAATTTGATATTTTGATGATTTAATACATATTTTGGACCGTATGTTTTTCACACCCTCTTGCATACGTATGCTATTTAGCATTACTCATATATATATATGTAGGATGAGGCTAAACAATATACGTATGCAAAACATATATTTTGCTTATGGTCCAAAATATTACATATATCATCAAAAATTCAAATTTGAACCATACGGATGGAATATATATATTTTGAATATGTTGTAGATTAATTTTCACAAGAATCAGAATATTATATCATTGCCATCATTTATCATCAAATATATATATATATATATATTTCTTAATATTTGGATCTGTTGACCGTGAATAGAGAAGTCTCCCCAACAATCCCCCTAGCATTCAGTAAACTCCACAGGGAAGACGGAATCAGATGGCTCTACGCCAGACTTTCGCCGACTTTGATCGGCATGCTGCCTTATAGTATATGCTATTACTTCATGTACGAAACGATTAAGAATAATTATTCCAAAGCGAATAATAAGAAGAGTTTGAACCGGCTTGAGATGTTGATTATCAGCGTCCTCTCAGGTTTATTATTTTTATTTATGAATTTTTTGTTAAAAGAAATATAATAATGTTATAGACATTTGTCGCACGGATTCGTCCCCAAAAAAAATAATGTTATAGGCATAAAATTCAACCTTAGAATCATGTATTATGCTAGACAGGCCTAGTATTTTAAATCCGATACTACTACGGACATAGATTCCAATAGTCCAATAATAATATATATAGAAAACTATTAGTTAAGAATTCATATTTCAAAGCCAATAATAAAAAATGTTTAAATCAGCCTGAATTACTGATCATTGTCGCCCTCTCACGTTTTATTTATTATAGTTTGTATATATGAATAATTATATTTAAAAAAAGAACAAAAATACGGTAATCTTATAAATCCAGATGAGCAAAAATAACAAAATAGAAAATGTTACTGGCCCCATTACTTTCACCTAAGCTTCAATTCTAGTGTTCAGTATTCTAAACCCTGAACCATTATGACCATCCCTAAATCCTAAATCCTAAACCTGAATATATATAAGGTTTTTGATTTAGGGTTTATAATTTCAAATCCCAGTCATTAATTAAAGGAAAATGTTAATATTATTAGGCTCAACTGCTACATAAACTTACCTACGTTTGAATTTTTGCCTCCGTAACATCATTAAATTGGTTCCCGATCGAGTTCACCATATTAAAATACGAATTAACAATACAATTGAGGCAGAAAATATATTCTTTTCTAAATACTTTTTAATATTTTAAATTTTTAGAGTTTACTGCAAGCACGATAAGTTTTCCTTTCTTTAGGGTTGGATTTCTAATTTTCTATGTATGTTACATTATTAAATTGGTTCCAGATCCAGTTCACCATGCTAAAATATGGATATACAATACAATTAACGCATAACATATAAAAATTTGTAAATACTTTTTTCTTAATATTTTCTTTAGGATTTACGGCAAGCAAAGTTTTCCGTTGAAAGTAGCGTGAAAGAGAAAGAGAAATGATATATAAATCGTTATATTAAAAAAAGAACAAAAATAACAAAAACTAAATGTCTCACTGCCACCTAAGCTTCCATTCTAGAGTCTTGTATTTTAAACCCTGAATTCTTATGACCAGCCCTAAATCCTAAACCCTAACCCTGAAAATATCTAGGGTTAAAAGAAAATATTTAGGATTTAAGATTCTATGTCCTTAACATTATTAAATTGGTTTTTTACTCTTATACCACAATAAACAAACATGCAATATATATTTTTAACATATTATTTTCTTTCAACTTTTTAGGGTTTACGGGAAGCACGATAAGTTTCCCGTAGGAATTTGCTCGTAAGTGCTTAATGGTGAGCGTGTTACATGGAAAATGCCCACCACACATGATCGCAGCCTTAAAGGAAGTGATCAAAGAAGAGGGAATAAAGGTGATTTACAGAGGGTGGGGCACCAGCTATCTCAAGGTCATGATGACGTCCGGCATCATCTGGATGTTCTACGAAGCTTGGAAAGATTTACTCCCGATTCCTAAAGTTTAGGGTTTAGAGGGTTGAAACCCTAATTGTTGAAGTTTCGAGGGGGTGATTGAGGAGATTTGGTTGTTTAGGGTTTAGGAAAGGATGGATTTGGGGAGATTTCGAGGGTTTGATTGGGAGGTTTGTATGGGGTAGGTTTGAGATTGATGGGATTTTGTGGGGTTAATTGGGGAGATTTGTTTGTTTAAGAAGGAAAGATCTTGTTTTTGTTTTTTTGGTTTGTAAAACCCCGGTTTTGGTGGGGTTGTTTGTGGGGGAATAAATGATGAGGTTTGTGGGTTTAGTGGGGAAATTTTGGATGAAAATATATTTATGGGGGTTTTAATTTTTTTAGTTTAATTCCCAATTGATTAAGGATTTATGATCAATTGTATTGTATCTTTTTGGATGGAACAGTTCTGACTTTTTCATTTTTGCTGAATAATTTATTGGGACTGCTAGGTAGAATCATAAAATAATTAGCTTAAAAGAATCCCGAATCAAAAAGTAACACATGTCTAACTTCTATTTTCAGAAATGTGATAGTGGTCCCGTGCACCACTACGCACATGCTCACTATGCTGCGTGAATAGAACCGGCTCACTGCACCGGGAAAACAAAATCGACAGAACTGGTGCACCATGGACCGCGCTCCAATAAAATGTCAGAAAAGTACCAATCAATTCTTCACGATGAGATTCGAACAAAAACCAACCTATTCCATCAAGAAGTGACTAACCACTAGGCCACATGCTTTTCGTTGAACATAATAATCCATGCATATATATACAGGCTATGTTGCACCGATACGGATACGTGTATCGTATCCGATACGATATGGACACGGCGATACGGCAATCTTGAAAAAGCTCCGGATACGATACGGCGAATAGTGTAATTAGTAACGTTTTTTTTTTTTTTTTTTCTGTAACGGTTCTTTAATAAAAACCGTTACTAATAGTGTAATTAGTAACGGTTTTTACGAAAGAACCGTTACAAAATGCATAAATAGTACAATCTGTAACGGTTTATAATAAACCGTTACAGATTTTGGCAAATCAGTAACGGTTCTTTCGAAAAACCGTTACTAATAGAGGTAATTAGTAACGGTTGTTATCAAAGAACCGTTACATTAAAAACCGCTACTAAATTAAAAAAAACCGTTACTAATATTAAAAACCGTTACAAATCAGAAACGGTTCTTTAATTAAAACCGTTACTAATGTTTAATGCCCCGTATACATATTATTTTATATTATTTTTTTAAGTAATTATATATAATAAATTCAAATAAAATGCAAAAAGAACTAACTAAATTTTAATATTTCAAATAATAGTCAACAATATTAGTCATATTTAAATACTTGAAAAGTGCATACAACAACAAAGTAGTTCATGCATCAAAACAAGCTTACCGCAAATCAAAATAATTCAAATTCATACAACAAAATAACCATATCTAAATGGTTCACACAACAAAATGACCAAGTCTAAATAGTCCATATATAAACATAACAAACTATTTCATTAATTAGTTCGGTCGTCATCAAACAAGACTCTCTCTAACTCCGGTTCATCGAGTGAGAGATTTGCCATCCTAAGAAGCTCCGCACCTTCGAATGCCTCAAAATGATCACCTCCAACATCCCACATCTTTGTTTCTCCTATTACATACTCAGAAGACCTCCTTGATAAAAGCCGTAAATTAGAGTGCACATAAACCAAATCCTCCGCACGTTGTGGCGTCATTTGATTCCTTTTCGCGCTATGAATAAAAGAGTATGTGCTCCGGTTTCTTTCACGAGTATGATGAAGAGCATGGTTGACTGAGTAACTTCAACGCTAATCGTTGAAGTTTCGGTGCCGACACGCCATAATTGACCCACCAAGTTAGAGGATTCATACCCCCCCTATCATTAGTGGAATCAAACTCGTCAAATCCTCTACCACAAATCGAGAATCTTGCAAATTCATCTTTTACAACTCTTCTTTCTTCTTGATTCGGGAAAATTTTTGTAAAACATTGATTTCTCATATTTGAAATATCACTATCCATGTGCGGAGGCACCCGACTCTCACGTTCATTGAACCAAGCTTGACTATAGTAACTATTATATGAAAATATAAATAAAAACCATGTTAAATTGCGTGTATTGTTGATATGAACAAAGTAAAATAAATTAAAATTAATGCAATTACCGTGGGTTAAGAGAATGAGCCAAACAATGAAGTGGTGTATTGCTCTTTGACCATCTATCGGTTAAAATCGAGAGTACGACCTCAAAAAAAGAAGATCTCTCATCTTCCCTCTTTTCTTCTTTTGTATAAATAACAAATTTCACTTCATGAATCATTGAATCCCACATATCATACATCAAGTGCAAGCATGGTGTATCCGTGTCGGCTTTTCTCAACATCTCATAAATAGGTTCCGTGAAAGCAAGAATGTACTCGATTTGTTTCCAAAACCTTGTTTCATCCAAAATCTTTTCTCTGACAAATCTCGCTTTCGTTTCACTTCCATCTTTATAGGAAGACCACCTAGAATCTATAACCAATTGCTTTAATCCTTCTTTCACCGCCACAAACCTCCTTAACATAATCACAACCGAGGCAAAACGTGTCTCGGCTACATCAAGTAATTTAAGGTCAGAATGGTACTTGTACATCGCTAAACGCATAGAATGGTTTGTGATATAATTTTTTATTGCAAAAACATCTGTAGCAACAATACTAATCCAACTACATTCATCGTAAACAATGCTATTAGCCTCGGTATTTTTGGCGGCGCAAATGTTTTTCAAAGCAAGGTTAAGTGTGTGAACGACACAAGGAGTCCAAAATATATGGTCATATTGAGCCTCAATTAACATTCCGGCCGCCTTACAAACCGGAGCATTATCCGTAATGACTTGAACTACGTTTTGAGGCCCAATTTCCTCAATTACCTCCTTAATTTTTTCCGAAATAAAAACCTTATCTTTAACCTCACCTTGACAATTAATTGCTTTCATGAATATTGGCAATCCATCCGTTACCGCGATAAAATTTATTAGAGGCCTTCTTTGTACATCAGTCCACCCATCACTAACAACGGTTACCCCTTTCCTTTTCCAAGTGGTTCTTATGGGTTCGAGTAGCGTATCAATATTAGACCTTTCACTGTCGAGGAGAGTAGTCCTCAATTTATTATAAGATGGAGGCCGATAACCAACGATATTATTATCCGCACATAATTGGAATGCTTTGATAAAATGAGGATTTCTAGAAAGATTAAAAGAAGTGCATCCCGTATAAAACATCCTAGCTATCTCCTCGTCAATTTGAGTCCGAGTTTGGATGTTATATTGTTTCTCTATAGGGGTTATGGCTCTCCTTTTTTTTAGGATCAGAAGACCCTTGAGAAGATACACACGGTCCCCTTTCAGCATCGCTAGGTAAAGGAACTTGTTTTGGTACTGAATTCTTCATTCTAAGCTCGGCCTCATCTTGCAATTGTTGAAGTTTTCTGATATCCTCACTTGTCACTTTCCCACATATCCTAATCCCAATCCCTTTTACTCGGAGCAAATGAGCCTTGACCCGGTAATATGACCCACTAAAATCCATTTTGCAAAAGCTACATGTGAATCTAGTATTTCCTCCGCCTGAGCTTTTTTCAAGTTTGGTAACGTACTTCCATAGTGGAGCAGAATCTAGTGAACCACTTGGGACATTACTATCATTTGAATTAGAAGCAGGAGTTTCCGATTGCATTTTCTATCATTTGCAAACAAGAAATACGAAAATAAAAAATCTAGGGTTTTTAAAATTGAGGAAAAGATAAAGAAAAAGAAGCATTTCTACCTTTATGTAGAGGGGAGAGATAAAATTGAAGATCAATGAACTATTGAAACCACACGAGAGAGAGAGGGAGTCGAAGAATTCGGCAGAAAAATTGGGGAAGTTGAGAAGTCGAAGCTTCTGGAGAGTCGAAGCATTTCTACCCTTATTAAGTCTCGAAAATTGGAGGAGTCCTTGGACGTGAGAGAGGAACCAAAACCGTTACTAATTACACTATTAGTAACGGTTTTTCTGAAAGAACCGTTACAGATATAGACTATTTGTAACGGTTCTTTTATAAAAACCGTTACAGATATAGACTATTTGTAACGGTTCTTTTATAAAAACCGTTACTAATTCACAATTAGTAACGGTTTTTATAAAAAACCGTTACAAAGTTGCTTAAATAGTCCAAATCGTTACAGATTTTAAAAAACCGTTACTAATATTAAAAAACTGTTACTAATATGTAACGGTTCTTTAGTAAAAACCGTTACTAATTTATCAAAAAATCAAAATCCGCCGCCCTGCCGTGTCCAATCCGTATCGCTCCGTGTCCTATCCGTGTCCGTCCGTGTCGGGCCGTGTCCCGCCGTGTCCAAACATTTTTTTATTATTAAAATAATACGATACGCCACGTGGCGTATCGGAAACGTATCGGAGACGTATCGGTGCCGTATCCGTGTCCGATACGTATCCGATACGCGTACGGCTGCTTTTTTGAAGTATCCGCGTAACATAGTATACAGGACTCGACATATATGTATTATTATTAGAGAAAAGTCTATTTTTGGTCCCTTACCTTTTGATTAATGTTCAATCAAGTCCCTAAAGTTCCAATTTGTTCAATTAACTCCTTTACCTCTTTAATTTTGTTCAATCAAGTTCCTCCATCCATTAAGTGCTGATGTGGCCATTAAATGCCAACATGGCAGACACACACAAGCGCCTCCATGACATTTTTATGGTGACGTGTCTCATAATATTACAAAAAAAAATATTTTATTAAATTAAAAAAAAAAACATTTCTCGCAAAAGATCAGAAATCACTTTTTTTTTAAATATTATTTACATAAAAAAATTCAGATTTTTTCCCAAAATAAACTATATCTATTTAAGAAAATATTTCTTTAAAATAAAGTTAGAAAATATTTTTTCGAAAAATTATTTTTAGAAAATATATTTTCGAAAATACTTTACCGAAAATATAATTCTCGGAAAATAGTTTTCGACAAATATTTCTAAAAAAATATTTTTTCAAAAAGTACTTTTCAAAAAATATTTTTCGTAAATTTTATTTCAAAAGAATTACGAAAATAATTTTTCAAAGAAAATTCTGATTTTTTTTGAAAAATAGTTTTCGAAAAAATTCGAAATATTATTCCTGAAAATTTTAATTCGAGAATAACTTTTTAAATATAATTTTATGAATAAAAAATTCAAAAAACATTATGTGGAAATTTTTATTTTTGAAAAATATTTTTAAAGAAATAATTTTTCAAACGAAAATACTTTTACCAAAAATAATTTTTTTTGAGAAATAATTTTTTTTCCAAAATATTTACAAAAAAATGTATTGTAGAAGCCACGTCACCGTTAAAATGCCATGTAGACGCTTGCTTATAACTTCCATGTTGGCATTTAACGGCCACATCATCACTTAATGGATGGAGGGACTTATTTGAACAAAATCAAAGAGATAAAGGACTTGATTGAACAAATTAAAACATTAGGGGCTCAATTGAACATTAATTAAAAGGCAAGGGACCAAAAATGGACTTTTCTCTTATTATTATTATTATTATTATTATTATTATTATTATTATTATTATTATTATATATACCAACTATCAATAACAAAATAGTTGTACTTGTAAATTTTGATATTTTAAATACTAGTAAATTTAGGTACTTCACTACAACAAAAATTCGATTTAGGGACCAATGAAATTGGTCCCTAAAACATCACATTTGGTCGCACTAATTTTTTAGGGACCAAATATGGTCCCATTAACTTTGTCGCCACATTCTCATAGCAGAAAGTATGTAACGATCAATATTTTGATAAATTGGTCCCTAAATGACATTTAATAGGGACCAAACGTTGTTCCTGTATTTTGGCCGAAAATCTCAATTTGGTCGTTTCAAACTTATTTAACGACAAAGTTTAGTCCCTAAATGACATAAAAATGACTAATATTTGTCCCTAAATATTTTAATGTGCAACGAAATTTGGTCCTTATATGGTTTGCAAGTGTGGCAAACTTTGGTCGCCAATGTCATAATATAACAGTTTACATTGACATAATGGGGACTAAATGTAGTCTCTATTACCAAAACACTTTTAAATGTATTATGAATAGTAACAATGATTACGTCATAATTCAAATTTTCATACCAAAATGCATATGAAATTACATAATAGAAAACGTTACAACAATATCAATCAAATTCTAACATTTACCCTATAGGGGCTCTTGGATGAACCAAAATTCTTGCCGCCAACACCCGACCATGATCACACACTATAACCCTCGTACCAGGATCCAAAACCAATTCAAGGCCGACCCAATCGATACGTGAGATACCAAAAGGAGGATATTAAAAGGCTAATTCGAGGAATGATCCAAAGTGGAGTGATCCGTGTGGTGAAAATGGAGGATGACAACAAGGTGTTCGATGAAATGTCTAATGTTGGATTAAACCATAATTATGTCACATCTAACATAATGATAAAAGGATTTGGATTGGTTGGAAAAGCGGTTCAAGAGCATGGGGAAATTATAGAGTTCACAAATGTGAAAATCGATCCGAGGCAATACCAAGTTCTGATTCAAAATTTATACAAAGGAGAGAAGTACGATAATGCAGTGAAACTGCTCGACGAAATGCTCAATCCGTAATATTTTGTTGGATAATAATGGTTTACTAGAATTAGATGGAAAAATGGTAAAAAATGGAAATGGAGCGTAGGTGCAATTGTTTAGTAGATGTGCTAATATGCCGGAAGAGGAGGTGTGATATGGAAGGATACCGAAACGGTCAAGAACAAATGTTCCGAGTTTAAACATTGAGACAAGGTTTAAAAGAAGAGGTGGGGAATGTCATGAATTCTATATTCTTGTAAAAAAAAATATTATAAGGGGTAAATGAATATTTGTATCAATGTAGTTAAAGGGCGTACCACGTGGCATATGTTGTTTGTTTAAGGTTGTAAAAGGATCTAAAGGTTGTTAAGAGACAGAGAGTATATGACATGCCATGTCCAGGGGATCTAGTGTTGATTCAGTCAAACTAGTAATTGACCAGTAGTAGTATAAATAGCAGAAGGGTAAGAGAGAGAAAGGCGGTTAGTTGATTGTAAGAATTGAATTCAGTTTCAAGAAGTTTGTATCTCTGTTTCTCTTTATCGCCATGGCGATTTATCCACAAAATATTCCAATTAATCCACAAAAACATCAAGTTCGTCACGAATCGATCCCGATTCATGACACAGTTGCACTTACTCTTGAGTTTCTGCTGCTCCTAGTACTCGTGCACGCTCTGAAGAACCACATCTCCGAGGAGATTGAGTCTCAACCGCCATCTGGCTGAAGCTCGCTCTCTCTCTCTCTCTCTCTCCCAGAAAGAAACGAGAGGAGACTGGAAAGAGAGAGGAGAGAGAGAGACTGAGTAATATTTTTTTTCATTTTTCTAAATGATATTGAGGCGGATCAAGAAAAGCCACGTGATAAATAATGAGCTGATTCTACTTTGATTCTCGGTGATTGATTCTCCCTAGAAATTCTCATAATTCATCGGGACAAATATTTTTTGGTTACGAATAATTATCTTCTTGTAAGATATATTAATTTCTTTGAGCAAGAATGATTAATTTTATTGATATGTTTTGTGAGGCCTGGATGAATCTTCTCTTGGTCCATAAATGATAAACCCCACTTTTGAATTTGTTCAACTTCCAGGTTCAGTTAGAAGGATGATCTCTTTGATTACAATAATCTTTCCTGATTGTGAAATTCAAGGCCATGAGAAAAGTTTCTATCAAATAAGAATATGGGGTTTTCAATTCTTCTATGCTCAACATACAATCAGTGGCTTAAGAGAGTAGCTAAATACTAGCTGGCTAAATGTGATCGATATTTTGGTATAATGAAGAAATCAGGCGCATCATTAGTCAATTTTTTGATACAGAAGATCTGTCACGTTTCACGTTTCTGATAGAAGAAAGTGATATTATTTCAAAAAATAAACTCTCTAACTTTATTTTATTGATTACTGGATTATCTTTATTACAATTTATCTCTTCTATATTTTTGACAATACAATATAACCATATTTATATAGCATACATGGTCAGCTTTTGTTTTCTCTAATACATTGAATCTAGACATAAAACTCCTCATCTACTCACTAAATATCATTAACTCTCATAAATACCCACTAACTCCATTATTCCCTCTAATTCTAACCCCCACTAATGACCATATAAATTATTATATTTAAAATAACATTAAATAATAAATACTAATATTAAGTTTAATATTTCAATATCCCCCCTTAAACTTAATATTTTATTCCGTCAAACATCCCAAGGAGATTCTTGAACTTCTCGAAAAGTTCCACCGTAAGAGGTTTGGTGAAGATCTCAGCTATTTGTTCTTTACTCATCACATGAATTTACTCTACTTTGCCATTTTTCACATACTCTCGAATAAAATAAAATCGCATATCAATATCTTTACTCCTCTCATTATGAACGGGATTCTTCGCTAACACAATTGCCGACTTGTTATCAACACAAATTTTCATTGCTCCAACTTGAATTAAATGCATCTCGCCTAACAACCTTCTTAGCCATATTGCATGACACACACATGATAATACCACGACGTATTCCGCTTCACATGTCGATAGTGTCATAATCGGTTGTTTCTTGGAAAGTCACGTAAAAGCCGTATCACCTATATAAAACACAAAGCCCGAAATACTTTTTCTATCATCTACATCTCCTCTCCCAATCACCATCGGAATATCCATTGAGAGTAAAATTATTAGTATGAGAATATAATAATCCATGAGATAATGTATCTCGGATGTAACGAAGAATTCGTTTTATCACCTTCCAATGTGTCGATTTAGGTTTCTCCATGTACCGGCTTACCAAGCCGACACCATACAAAATATCCAGCCATGTGCACGTAAGATACTGCAAGCTCCCAACTAAACTTTTGTACAGCCTTGCATCAACCGCCTTGCCTTCATCAAAACGGGATAATTTCACACCACTTTCTACCGGTATACTAACCGGATTGCAATCCTCCATTTTAAATTTTCGAAGAATTCCTTTGCGTATGCTTCTTGTGAAACAAAAATACCATCATTGTCTTGCTTCACTTCAAGACCGAGAAAATAGGACATGAGTCCCAAATCGGTCATTTCAAATTTTCTTGTCATAACTTTCTTAAAATCATCAACCATATGACGATTATTACCCATACAAATCAAATCATCCACATATAAAACCACAAATAAAATGTCTTCTTTTTGTATCTTCACATATAATGCGTACTCGTATGGACATTGTACAAATCCGCACTCCTTAAAATACGCGTTAATTCTTGTAATCCATGCTCTAGGTGCTTGCTCCAATCCATACAACGCCTTCTTTAATATCAACACTTTTTCCCGATTTCACATAATCGGGAGCTTGCTCGATATATACTTTTTCTTCAAGAATGCCATAAAAATACTTATTTCACATCCATTTGATAAATATCCCATTTGGATTGAGCCGCTAACGAAATGAGAAGTCGCACTGTCTCCATTCGAGCCACCGGAGCAAATAACTCGTCATAATCCACGTCTTCTTGTAGCTTGTAACCTTTCGCCACGAGTCTCGTTTTGTATCGCTCCACTTCTCCTTGCGCGTTTAACTTTTTCTTGAAAACCCACTTCACACCAATTGGTTTATGACTCTTGGGTAAAGACATGAGTTCCCAAGTATCATTCTTCACAATTGAATGCATCTCTTCATTCATAGTGGACCGCCACTTGTTATCATTAACCGCTTGCTCGAATTGAATATTTTCACCTTCCGCCAAAAGACATACCAAATGCAACTCACTTGTCGCCTCGTACAAATCACGCAAACTCCTCTCTCTTGGGTTTCGCCTCATCATGCCATCGGGTAAAGATGAGAACGGGCTTGTTGGTGAAGATGGTGGTAATGTCGGATTCATTGGCGCCATGACTTCTTCTTCCTCCTCTTCTTCTACATGTGAAATTACCATTTGCGTATTCCAACACCATATACTTGTTGTTCTCAGTTTGATGATATGTAAACCTATTCCGAGCTACTAATATATTTTTGAGATTGATCTTTAAAGTTAGAAGAAGTCGTAACAAGACCGATGGAACAAATATTCGATCGCATAAAGATGTTAATCTTCAATACTCCAAAAGACGAGAATACGACCTTATTAATCAAGCTTATCCAAGTGTTGAAGCTCTTCTTAATCTCTAATTTATCTAGGTTTAATTTCAATTTGAGTTATTCTATTTAAATACTAAAATTGAGAGAAACAATATTCAATAATTCAATTTATACCGTTTAAAACGGAATAAAGGATCATCTTCCACGAAATCCCTTGTCTATTCCGTTTTAAATGGAATAAACCTATTTATTCCGTTTTAAACGGAATAGGTAGCTTTTTAAACGGAATAGGTAGCTGGATTCCGTTTAAAACAGAATCATTCCGTTTAAAATGGAATTTCTGCCATAACGGCTATTTGAATGGATTCCTTCCATTTTTCAATCATTCACTCAAAACCAATTTTCCAAAAAGAGAAAAAGTGATATTGTTTCTCCCTCTTTTTGTGTTTGATAAATTTACTCAAAAATCTTGTGAGCCAAGAGAGGAATTTGTTGTGAGCAAGTTTACTAGAGCTTGTCTGTTAGTTTGGATTGAAAGAAATCCGGTTCAAGATTTGTTTCATCGATTCGCTACGTGTTGTAAAGCGAGCGGTGATTCGAGTCTTGTAAAGAAACGCTACTTGGATTAGTGTAAATGGAGCCGAAAGGCAAGGCCCGGAGGTGAAAGCGGAAAGGTTTGCTAGCAAGTAAAGGGTGGTTATAGCTCACGCAACCACCTAACCGAACTTCGTCAATAAGTTTGCGTGTTTGGTATTGATCCATTTCTTGTTTCTATTTATTTACTTTTAGTTGTTATTATCAATTTGTATAAATACAACCATCAATTAAAAGTAAAAACAAACCAAAAGTTGCAACACTACAAAAGAATTTTAAAATCATACTTCCGCACGGTTTATGCCTATTTACCCCTCCAGAGGCCGTAATTAGTCAACAATATTTTCTTCATCTACTTGCACATCACGACTAATATGTACCTTCTTACTAATCGGATCATAAAGTTTGTACGCCTTGGATTTACTATCATAACCGACGAAGATAAGCTTCACACTTTTTTCATCAAGCTTGACACGTTTTTTATCTGGAATATGGGCATAAGCAACACTTCCGAACACCTTGAAATGAGATATCGAGGGTTTTCGACCATACCAAGTCTCATGCGGACTATAATGAGTCAAGACTCTAATGGTTAGAGACTTTGAAAGTTAAGATGTAATCCATGTCAGACAATCAAATTTTGAATTTGATTGATCCATCAGATGGAAATACGATTTTAAAAGAAAGACCGACATGGATAATGTGCAAACATATAATGCATGATTTGTGGTTAAGTTAAACACATAGTATAGACTATGATAATATTTTTCCAAGTCATCATGCTTATATATTTCAGAATTTTTTTGGACATATATTCATAGCATAACTATAAAAGATGCCAAGTGGATGTCAAGACGTTGTTTCTTAAAAGAAACATATGAAAGTATGTATATGATACAACTTGAGAGTTTCGTCTATCCTAAAAAAAAATTTGAAAAGAGTTTGCAAGTTGCATACATATATTTATGAATTAAAGCAAACATCTCTAGGTGAATATTTATTATTTGATGAAGTAATCAAACAATTTGGTTTTATAAAAAATTAAAGATAAATCTTATGTTGACAAGAAATTCAGTGGGAGCATAATTACATATGATGTGAATTAAGTGTATCAAGCACACATAAGTTTAATCTTAGTGAAAGTCACTAAATAATAATCAAGAGTATGATTATATACTTGAGAAGGATAAAGTATTCTTCTTAGATTATGGTGGACATAAAAATATGCAAAGTATTTGCATATGACAATGTTTGATAATCCATTTAAGAACCCAATCCCTTAAATGATGGTGATCATGTTAGGTCAACTGGTATGCCATACCACATAGATCAATGAGTATGAGATACTTGGTTGATTTGGCCTAGTGCAAGTGGGAGATTGATGGTGTTATGCCCTAGGCCAAAATATTTGTGACCTAGATGATGGATTGTAATAATAAACATAATATTTATTCTAAGATATTTCATATAATATGTGCGTATAGGTTATTTTAATATAATTAAAATAGACCATGAATATGCAATTCAGCTTTATGTTATCAAAGTGCGTGACTTTGATAGTAAAACTATAAAGTGTTATGAATGCTATTCTAAATCGTCCCTGGTCGTTTATAGGATATTTGTGGAGATAAATATACTTGCGGATACATATAAATATATATTTATATACAAGCTATAAATGTACACCAGTATATTAGTTGATTGATGATTATGTTTTACTGATCATGGATAAATAGTTATCAAGTCATTAACATAGGTATATGTTAGAGACCATATACTGGATTGACCCGCCATAAGAATGCTACATGTTTTACGTCATTAGCGATTCTTGTAACATAAAGTATTTATAGTCCTTTGACCTGAGATTGTCTCGGTTTCCAACATGAGTAATTTTATACTTTAATATAATCTAACACTGCCTTTAACCGGGTGGTCATAACGGTTATGATTAGGTATACAATGAATCATGTAGAGGGATGAGTGCAATCAAGACGTGATTTGTTCCTCTCATAAAGGAGAGAGATATCTTTAGGCCTCTTGATAAATTGAACTGAAGAAATGTATGGCCATACTCAAATGAATTAATAAGAGTTATTAATGTCATTTGTTCTTGTTCAGTTTAATTTGGGATCAAGAAATATCAATCGATTAATATAAGGATGGAGTATTACATGCCTTATGATTGATATAGATATCGCACGACAAAGGGACTAAATACGTGATTGTTGATTAGGTAAATCGGATCACCGATATTCACTTAAATTGGGTAGTCATGATGGCTTGCTAGAGTCCGCTCATGATTTATAGACTGTCAAGTCTATTGCCAACATTAAGTGAACCTACATGGTCACACACAAATAACAAACTGAAACGGGCGCAGAAAATCCTAGCGACTTATATGATGAGTTGCATAAGAATGTCACAAAATATATTGTCATCTTATGTGATAAGATGTGATATATATGTATATAAAGACTATGAGCACAAAAAATCGTGCAATCTAGAAGAGTCTAGATGATGACATATGGATAATGATGAGTGATGTCAAACACATCTTTTAGTGTGAGGAGACATGACTCTTCACCTCTATATAAGGACATAGAGGGCTCCAAATTAATTAGATAACACATTATTCTTTCTCTCATTATTTCTCATTCTCTTTTGTGAGACAAAAGAGAGAAAAATATCCTTTCTCATTTGTGTGACAAAATTACGAAAGGGTGCTTTCCTTTTTGTATTACTACGAAATGGTGCCTTCTTTTGTATGACAAAATGAAAGGGTGTGATTATATGAGAGGAATCATATACATCTTTTGTGAGATAAAATAAGAAGAAGAAAAAGAGTTTTCTTATGCAAGAGGAGAACAAGCTACTAGCATATATATTGTTCTTCTTCCCGTTTTAAGAAGTTTGTTCGTGTGGACATCGGTAGAGGCGTTCGTACTTTCGACGCTTGTGATCTATTCGGCCTTAGAAGATGAGAACGGTTTGTTGAGAGTTTTGGTGGAGACCGATTGTGTGTGCGGTAGATGACTTCCGCATGATCCGACCTAGACGGCCTAGACAGACGTAAAATCGGTTAGGACGGTAACCGGTTTAGAGGCGCATGGACAACACGCATGGTTTGAGCGTCACAGATTAAGTGTAATCCGAAAGGAATCTTTAAGATTTATTTCTTTGATTTAACCGATACGCACGGATCCTCGGATTCGTTTTGGACGAAATTTTTATTTTCCGCTGCGTTATGCACGTTTGAAACCCTACACCCAGACTCTTCAACATCTTGAGAGTCTAGTTGATTAATTGCAGACTCAATCACTAGTTGAAATCTGAATTAATTGCCATCCGAGCATTACTGTCAGTATGTGGAATTTGAACTTTTCAAATTTATTCCCACTAATTCTTTTGGAAACACTTCTTCCAAAGAGATATAATTTTCGAGTAACAAACACTTTGTTCTCATATTAATTATAGAAGTAATATCCTTTACTTTTCTTAGGATATTCCACAATAAGCACTAATCCGATTAGATGCACGATGCTTCAATTAAGTATCATATCCTCAAATCTTCATAAAAGATAATCTGATACACCTACCAGTCCATATCGCATATGGAGTCTTTTACAACTGCTTTGGATGGAATTATATTCAGTATGAACGCAATAAGAGCGTAATCCCGAAAGAAATAGAAGATATATTTGACTCATCATAATCGAACTATATCTAATAAAGTAAGATATCATTATCATGATCATCAAACACTTGGTTCTCAAGTCCTCGGTCTCATCAAAGAAATTTGATTTTTCAAAGCCAAGTTTATTGTCTACTTCATTATTTGAAAGTTTTGAACTTTTCAAAATATTCAAATTTATTGTTTGAATAAAATGATGAAGTAGTTTTCTCTAGTACCTTTACTCATTGATGAACATACATCACTATGTATGAGAGCCAATAAGTAACTTGCTTTCACCTTACTTTGTGAAAGACGTAAATGTCATCTTGTCTAATAAATAAGTTACACATGTTTAAAATGATTCAAAATCAAATGAATTTGAAAATCCATCTTAATGGATTTAATAAATGTTCATCTTATTTAAGTAGACCAAGCGACAATGCTAGATTTAAATTCTTAATATTAATGTTATAGATAGACTTATAATTATCTTGTTCGATATAACACATAAGGTAATTTTTCTATTGGAACATTTCCAAAGAAAATTGAAATTTGTGAATGGTGAAATTATTATTCTCAATAATAAATTAATAACCATTCATAGATAAACTTATAATACAAAATTTTTTGTTGACATTAATCATATCTTCCACGCTTGCCATTGGACATCGATTTCACAAATAAACGGTACAATTTACCGCTTCCGCCCAAAACTCCTTAGGTAAGTTTTTGCTTTTGAGCATACTCCGAACCATGTCAAGAATAGTTCGGTTCATCCGTTCCGCCATACCATTTTGTTGAAGTGAGTAAGGTGCCGTCAAATTACGTCGTATGCCATTCTCTTCACAAAATGAATCAAAAGCGGAAGACATAAATTCACCGCCTCAATCTGATCTCAACACCTTGATAAAATTAGGACTTTCTTTCTCGACAAGCGCCTTGAATTTCTTGAAAGCACCAAAAGCGTCAGATTTTTCTTTGAGAAAATAAACCCATATTTTTCGTGGGAAATTATCAATGAAAGTAATAAAATAACGACGCTTACCCAATGACATCGGCTTGATGGACCCACAAATATCGGTATGTACCAACTCTAGCGGTTTGCTTACATGATAGCTTGCTTCTTTTGGAAAACTATTTCGGGGGTGTCTGCCGAACACACAATCTTCTTAAAATTTGTCGGGGTAGTCAATACGCGGTAAACCATCCACCATTCCTTTGCTCACCAATTGTTTGAGTCCTCCAAAATTGAGATGCCCGAACCGAAGATGCCATAACCAAGATTTGTCATCTACACACGCCTTCAAACACATTGCTCGAATATTCTTTATGTTCAATAAGAACATTCGGTTTTTCGCCATTTCCACATGAGCAAGCAATTTATTATTATTATCGCGTAAGTAGAGGCTTTTATCCATCATGTAAATAGAATAATCCTTCTCCAATAATTGCCCGAGACTCAAAATATTACTTCTCATATCCGGAACATAATACACTTTAGAGATACACCGTTGACTACCATCTTTCAATTGAACCAAAATTTTTCCTTCACCTTTTACCTTCACTTTTGACGCATCACCAAAAGATACATTTCCGTTCACATTCTCATCCATCTCGACAAACATACTCTTGTAACCGCACATGTGATTACTCGCGCAAGGGGTCCAAATATCACATACAACTTTTCTCCAGATCAACCTCTTTGCACGCCAATAACACCACATCTTCACTTTCGTTTTCTCGATTCGTGAAATTCACTTTCTCCTCAACCTTCTTATTTCGACACTCGAATGCATAATGACCGAATTTGTCACAATTATAGCATTTTACATCTTTTTTACACTCCGCCGCATAGTGACTATACTTGTCACATTTATAACACTTTTTATTGGATTTGTTAAATCCGCCTCGTCTACCTCGTCCACGACTGCCATGGAAATTAAAACCTCGTTCTTCTCACTTTTTCTCTTCTTTTTCTCCTTCATGACCGCGACTATAGCCACGACCACGCCCTCGATCATGCCATTATTGACCTCTATTTTTCTTGTCACCGGATATCGACACCTTCGCTTAGAGTGCCTCTTTGTAATATGAGATTACTATATTTTTCTGAAACTTCATTTATGATTTTTTGTCAATTTACTAAGAAAAAAGTGCAACCATAAGCATCCTTACCAATATTCATACTTAATATATAATTATGAATATATAATTATGAAGAATAAACTTGTAAGTTATACAAACATCATAATATATCTATGTAAATCTCATGGTATGCCACTCAACTTTCATAAAATGACCAAATAGGTTACCCAACTTTCAATTGTCCATAATAGGTCACTCAACTTTTGATTTGTCCAAATTAGATCACTCAACTAATTTTCTAGCCATTTATTGACGGAATTGACACGCGTACGACATGTCATCATTGATTTAAGCAGTCTACGTCATTACCGACTTATAACTCAAATAATCATCTCAGAATTACCAAAATCACAGGAGGTCATCCAACTTTACAATTATTTCACTGCAGGTCACTCAACTTTGCAAATTTATTACCAAAGGTCACTCAAATATTACAATGTATCATATGAGGTCACTCATCTTTAAAAATATATCATAGGAGGTCACTCAACTTTAAAAATATATCATAAGAGGTCACTCAACTTTACAAATAAATCACGGTGGGTCACTCAACTTTAAGAATATGTCACAAGAAGTTACTATATTTAATTATATGTTAGTTTTAATTTGTTGAGACGATTAGTTCATGTGAGACTTATTTATTTTTAATATTAATTATATGATTTTAGCAAAAATATGAACAACATTTTTCCAAAAATACTTTATAAAAATATTTTGTATCATTTTTAAAAAAATTATAAAAAAAATTCAGAAAAATATTTTTAGAAAGAATATTTTTTCATGGAAATATTTTTCATTTTTAAAAAATTATGTTTGAAAAAATATTTTTTTAAATCAAAGTATTTTATAAAATACATTTATTAAAAGTATTTGTTTATATTTTTTGAAACATAATATTTTTTTTAAATGAAAACTATTTTTTTGATAAGATTTTTTTTAGAAAATATTCTTTGGAAAGGTATTTTCTGATTTTTTTAGATTTTTTTTAAAATGATATAATTTTTTCGATATTTCATAAAAATAATATTTTATAACTATTTTACTTTGAGTAAATTTAAAAAAGCAACATATAATTAAAGGTAGTGACTTCTTGTGACATATTCTTAAAGTTGAGTGAACTACTGTGATATATTTGTGATATATTTGTAAAGTTGAGTGTCTTTCTATGATATATTTTTAAAGTTGAGTGACCTCCTGTGATATATTTTTAAAAGTTGAGTGACCTTTGGTGATAAATTTTCAAAGTTGAGTGACCTGCGGTGAAATAATTGTAAAGTTGGATGACCTCCCGTGATTTTGGTAATTCTGAGATGATTATTTGAGTTATAAGTCGGTGATGACGTGGACTGCTTAAATCAGCGATGACGTGTCGTACACGTGTCAATTCTGTCAATAAATGGATGGAAAATTAACCGCGTGACCTAATTTGGACAAATCAAAAGTTGAGTGACCTATTGGGGACAATTGAAAGTTGGGTGACCTATTTGATCATTTTATGAAAGTTGAGTGGCCTACGGTGAAATTTACCCATATATATATATATATATATATATAGTCCGTCTAGGAAACTAATGTTAGTACAAAGCGTTTGATACTAACGATTTTTGGACCGTTTGATCTGCTTTAATTTTATCATCATAGAAATTCATATAAATTTAAAATCAAATGCATACAATAATAATTCATACAACTTTCTAATCAAAATGCATACTAACATTATTCATACAATTTAATCAAATCACATTCATATATATCCATTACAAATTAATGAACTCACATATCATAATCCATACAAATAAATTTCAAACTAAAATTCATATAAATTTTAAATTTACAAAAATACTTCAATCTCTAAATTCAATCAAAACATGCCAACAATTTCTTCTCAAACCCCTATTTTTTTTAATATATGAAAATAAAAAAAATTTTGGAAGAGAAAAAATCGGAATATCGAAGGAAAGTTCTATATTCGGAAAAACACTTCCATTTATGCGATTATTTTATTTTTATATGAGAGAAAGAAAGTTATTAAATATGTTGATTAAAGTGCTGCACACAAATTAAAGCAGATTCGAATGTCTACAAATTGTTAGTACAAACTCCTTGATAATAATATTAGCTTAATAACAAAACTCTATATATATATATATATATATATATATATATATATATATATTTTGTTTTTTTTTCAATTGCTTCCAAAGCCCATTGTATTTAGTATGATGTTGAAGTTATTTGATCAAGGCCAGAATATTTCCCTCAAATTGAACTGAAATAATATTTTTGCATCTAGCCCCTCTAATTTTCCCGAAATCACAGGAAATGTAAAATACCCAAATATCGTAACACTCAGTTTCTCAATTTCTCCATTGCTCAAGGCTGAAGCTCTTTCTTCTTCTTCTTCAAATTCCGCTCCTGGTTAGTTCTCTCTCTCTCTCTCTCTCTTTATTTCTGAGTTCTTGTTTCTTAGCCTCTTTCCCCCTCTTCTGCATACGAGATTACTGATTGTCTTAAGTTTCATTACGAAATTCAGGTTGCGAATCAGATAATTACAAACATTTTAATCCGTAATCAACTTAATTTCAGAATTTCAGTGTGATGTTTGTCTTAACAAATTTTGAAGGGGAACCGCTGTCCTGTTTATTTCTTTTGTTTTTTTGAACGAAAATAGGGCTCAGATTGCCCTTGTTTTCATTTCATTTCATTAAATAGGTATAAAGTACATATATCATTTACATACAGCATTTTGTACTCATACTCTTTCTCACAAACTGTCTACCTCTCTGTATCCTCCTCCTAACTACTGCCAATACATTAAATGTTCATAAATAATGCTTGTAAAGTAGAAAAAAAGTATTAAATACAGGGCATTAAATTCTTTCTCTTAATTACAGCCCACTTTCATTATCCACTTTGAGCTGTTATATTATCCCCCATTGCTTTTTGTGAAGATGAATATTCACCTCTATTCTCTCTTTAATTTGTTGCCTCATTATTGAAGATCCTCTATGTTTAATTCAAGGGGAAATTAAAAAAAATGCTTTTTGTTTTCTGATATTTATGAAAAACCCCAAATATTCAAAACCCCCTTAAACTTTCCATTTTCCAAAACAAAATCCCAACTTTCAAAATACTCAAAGAACGTTAAAATTAAAGTTTTTTTAATTAAAAGTTAATGTACTGGGCTTTTTGAGAACTTCAAAAGTTCGGATTTTTTTTGAAAGATAGACTATTAAAAGTATGGTTTTTTAAATATTACAAAAGGTAAGGTTTTTATAAATACTAGAAAAAGTAGGATTGCTGAAAAATCCGTTAACTTAATACCCTGAAATCCCCAATAAGACATGACATTTCAGTTATTTATAAGCATGTTTTATAAAAAAAAATACTAATTTTGGTTTGAACATTTTTAGGATGAAAGTCTGCCTTATGCATTTTATATATCGAACAAGCAGCTGTTAGTTCCTCTTGGATCATATTTGCAGCAAAACCAAGGTAAATTGTTATTTTTATTTTACATACAGCTACTGTATTAAATGTTAAATATATTTATTTAAGCATTTTTTTTCAAAAGGTCCCTATATTCTTCTAAAATGTATTAAAAACCCTAACACACCTACTTTTAACTTCTCATTTTCCAAAAAGCCCCCGAACTTTTAAAGGTCTCAAAAAAGTCAGGAGGGCGTTTTTGAAAATGAATAGTTTAAAGTAGCTTTTTTTTTTATATTCCAAAAGATTTGGGAGTTTCTCATAAAAACCATAAAATATAGTAAGGTTTTGAAAAATTTAGCGTTCTTGAATAATATATTTCAATGTAGATATATAATTACTTAGGTTCAAATTTCAATATCAATTTGTTGAAATATATTTTTTTTCTGTTTCTGTGGAGAATAAAATATTTATTTATTTAGTGGAATAATATTGCAGTTTGTGTGGAGAAAGTTTTGCGAATAGTTTATCAGGCTCAAGCAATTTTCAGAATCCGTCCAGTAAATCGCTGTTCTGCTACACTGGTATTTATTTTATCATTTTATTTTATTTTATAATTTCCCTTTCTAATTTCTGACCTCTGAAATCACAGCTTACTTGAGTCGTACCGTCCAACTTTAACTAGTTTTTTAAGAAAATGAAAGTTGAAACTTAAAAGTAGGCAACTTTCTAATTAAGGTGTTTTTAATGAACTAATATAGTGATTTTTTTGAAAATTCCTCTTTCCTAAATTGCAGTGTACTTCCTTTTTCCTAAATTTATCATTAAATTAAAAAATCAAAAAATTATCATTAAATCGAAAAAAAATATTATTTTGTATTAATTTAAAATATATTATTTTTTGTATTAAAGGTTGAGTGCTTTTTTTTGTGTGTGCTGACCTAGCGGCGCTGTAAATCTCTCTCTCTACACCCAGATTCTCTCTCTCTATACCCCAAATTCTCTCTCATGTATAACTGATTTACTAATTTTATTAATAAATTTGTTGTCTTGTTCTGTAGATTGTTGAAGTTCCTAAGGTCATCTGGGATTTTGGGATATTTACATACGGACATACAGACTCTCTTTGCTTTGCGCTCCTGTTTTCATCCCTCAAGACGACCGGCCGATTAAGCTTCAACAGATCGTGAACAAACTTCTCAACAATGTATTCAAATTTTGATCCTTATTTCTTGGTTTTTTTTGTTGTCTAATTTAAGGGAACATTTTCAAATTTCAATCTAATTTCTTCATTGCTTTTTTTTTGTTGCTTAATTCAAGGGGAATTTAAAAAAATCCTCTATGTTTTCTGATATTTATGAAAAACCCCAAATATGCAAAAACCCCTTACTTCAAAGTTTTGAACTTTGCATTTTCCAAACCCCCCTAACTTTTGAAATACTAAAAAAAACGTTAAAGTCAGGACTTTTTATTGAAAAGAAAAGTTGAATTAAGGTTTTTTTTAAACTTTAAAAGTTAGGGTTCTTTTGGAAAATGGACTATTGAAACTTTAAACTAAGCTTCAACTGATCGTCAACAAACATCTCAACAGTGTATTCAGAATTTCCATCTTTATTTCACCAATTGAATCATTTCTTGGATTTTTGTTTCTTAATTGAAGGAGAATTTTTCAAGCAACCCCGTTTTGAAATATTAAAAAGAATTTACTTTAAAGTTTTAAACTTTCCATTTTCCAAAACAAAATCCTAACTTTTAAAATACTTTTGAAATATTTTCTTTTTCCGTTTCTGTGGAGAGTAAAATATTTATTTATTTATTGGAATAATATTGCAGTTTCTGTGGAGAAAGTTTTGCGGATAGTTTATCAGCCTAAAGCAATTTTCAGAATCCGTCCAGTAAATCGCTGTTCTGCTACAATTGCTGGTATTTATTTTATCATTTTATAATTTCCTTTTCTAATTTCTTAGCTCAGAACTCACAACTTACTTGAGTCTTACTGTCCAAGTTTAAAAGCTAGTTTTTTGAAGAAAATGAAAGTTGAAACTTAAAACTAGGCAACTTTTGTATTATTCCAATAATTCAAGGTGTTTTTAATGAGGAAATAAATAAATAACCATGCATTTCTTATTAACTCCTGCTCTTAATTGTCTCGTTTCATTTTCTAGCAACCGAAAAATTATTGATTTTTAACGGTAAATATATATAACCTAAAACTATAACAGGACATGTCACATCACGAGCAGCAAGAGCACGAGCAGGACCAGGAGCCTTTTACTATCGATTTAGAGGCAGGTGATGCGAGAACCAATTATGGGCTGCGGCCCTGTTATTTGGCCACGATCGATGAAGCAAATACCGTGGTCCGTTGGCTCCCAACAAATGAAGTTCCCGTGAAATTACAAAACGTGGACAACTCAAATATCGTGGCCTATGTCAGATCGCAGAAAAAAGGGGACAGCTACGCGCTCATGTATTCGGAGTTCGCGATGACTTTGGAGTGGTTTATTGAAAAAACCGGGAATCATTTCTCTGTAGAGAAAGAAAAAAAAGTGAAGGTGGATGAGAAGAAAGGGAATGTGGAGGAGAAGAAAGGGAATGTGGAGGAGAAGAAGCCGAGTGTGAATTTGGTGGTTGTGGAGCGGACTGATCCAAAGAAACCCTATAAGATGTACGGCTTTTCTGACGTTACGAAAGAAATTCTCAGGTATGAAATATTAGTTCGTTTAGTTAATTAGTTTATATATACCACACCACTTAACACGGTTGAAAATAATATTTTGAATATTTTATGCAGGAAAGTATTTGATATCCTCCTTTGGTTGCATGAGAATGAGTATACTCATAGCAACCCATCTGCGGATGAGATACTCATTTTTAGTTCGAAGTTTAAAAAGTCGGAGAAGCTTTTTCCGAAATTAACTAACTCGCTCAAGAAACACGACCTAAGTGAGTAAATTATTATATTTTGAATTCAAATTTATTCTACACCTAAAATAACGTGATTGATTTATCCGTCACACTTCTTAATTATACTTAAATCTATTTTCAAAAAATTCATTGCATTACGCCTAAATAGCGAAAAAGACACTAGATTATTTGGAACTGCAAAAAAATGTACATTCTTCAAAATAACCTCAACGTTAAGTTTTGACTGTTTTTTTATTTTATTTTTTGACAAATAGAGGTGGTTTTCTTGCAATTTTCAAAAAATGCAGTTTTTTTTTTATCAATTTAAACTTAATGCCTAATTTGCAACAAAGGCCCCTGTAAACCCTACAATATTGAAAGAAATGTAAAAAAATCCTCCATTCTTCAAAATGTAAAAAACTACTTCTACACTACCATTAAGTTTTGACTACTTTTTGTATTCAAGAATAGGAGGGTTTTTATGCAAGTCCCAATAATGCAGGGGCTATCTTGCAATTTAACTAATTACTGTATTATAAATTTGGATTTAACTCACAATGAAAGGACGGCCCTGGCCAATTTGTGGGTCCCACATCAATTCTCCTGCTTACTAAATATTCAAATCAAATAAACAAATTTATGCTCCGTGCTACTATTTTTTGTACTTTTAATTAGACAAAACAAATATTTTTATCTTTTTTTGGGGTTTAATTTATACATCAATCATAATTCTTTTAGTACCATTATTGCATCTAATATTTTTTTCTTTAATATTTTGAAATAATTAGAAAGTGAAGAAGGGCGAAAAGAATTTGCGAAAGATCGACAACTTAATTGGGAAAAGATGGCGGATATAACTAAGTCCATCATTTTATCTCACGATATCAAAAACTATAGTGAGGAAATTACGGAATTGATTGATGTCTTGAATGGCACATCTAATAAAAAAGAGACACTCATTAGACATAGCCCGGCCTTGTGGACCGAAAGCCATCGGAAAAACTTTATAAGTTTGCTACATATTCGAATGCGGAAAGCGATTTGGCCTCATCAGTCTCATTCAACACAACCGAATATGTCTCCTCCAGGGTCACCGTATCCGTATCTTCCGGGGCCACCGTATCCGTATCCTCCGGGGCCACCGTATCCGTATCTTCCGGGGCCACCGTATCCGTCTCCTCCGGGGCCACCGTATCCGTATCCTCCGGGGCCACCGTATCTGTATCCTCCGGGGCCACCGTATCCGTCTCCTCCCGCGCGACCGATTCCGTCTCCTCCCGCGCGACCGATTCCGTCTCCTCCCGCACGACCGAGTCAGTCTTCTCCGGCGCTACCTAGTCCGTCTTCTCCGGCGCGACCGAGTCCGTCTTCTCCGGAGCGACCTAGTCTGTCTTCTCCGGCGCGACTGAGTCCGTCTCTTTCGACGCGATCGAGTTTGTCTCCTTTGGCGCCATCGTATACGCCTTCTCCGGCGCGATCGAGTCCGTCTTCTCCGGCGCGACCGAATCCGTCTTCTCCGGGGCGACCGAGTCCGTCTCCTCCGGCGCGACCGAATCCGTCTTCTCCGGGGCGACCGAGTCCGTCTCCTCCGGCGCGACCGAATCCGTCTCCTCCGGCGCCATCGTATACGCCTCCTCTGGCGCGACCGAGTTCGTCTTCTCCGATACGGTCGGTTCTGTCTCATTCGGCGCCATCGTATACGCCTCCTTCGACGCGACCGAGTCCATCTTCTCCAGCGCGACCGAGTCCGTCTTCTCCGGTGCGACCAAATCCGTCTATTTCGACACGATCGAGTCCGTCTTCTCCGGCGCGACCGAGTCCGTCTTCTCCGATACGATCGGGTCTGTCTCCTTCGGCGCCATCGTATACGCCTCCTTCGACGCGATCGTATACGCCTCCTTCGGCACAACCAAATCCGTCTCCTTCGACGCTACCGAAACTGTCTCTTGAGACCTTCTTTAGTAGTCATGGAGCTACGAAAGAAAAATTCAGCTCCAAAACGCCTTTGGAGCTTCGTAATTGGACAATGTACTTTAAAGAAGAGGTTAGACAATATTCAGAAAACAGATCGAGTCAAAAGTCGGGTAGTTCTCTTCCCAGTAAGTACATTAGCACAGAGTATGATTTCATCCGATTCGTGCGGAATGTTTGTATTCACGAAGAGGATTATCTTCAAAAGGAAATGGTATAAATTATTGCTTTTAAACATACCTATTATTTCTATTCATGTTGCAATTATTCTATAACAAATTTTTTTTGTAGATTTGTGGTAAAGATTCATGTACTAAGTATTCGTCAATGAGTGTTTGGATCCGACGAAAAGCCCCAAAAATATTCTGTCATCTAAGGACCAATTGTAAGAAAGTTTTTCTCAAATAATTTTCTTGTAAGATATAGCAATCATTAATTTTTTTGTAAAATTGTAGGGAATGATCATGTCGTAAGGCAAAACCACTCCGGATCCAGTGCTAAGAAATATTGGACACTTAATATTTGAATTAAGGTTCTCTCTCTCTCTCTCTCTCTCTCTCTCATTTTAGGATTTAGGGTTCTTGTTGTTTCACATTTCATGTTGTCAGATTTGGTTTGAGGTCATGTTATGTTATGTCGTGTTCATTTTAATGAATTTGTGAAATTCTTGAGAGAGATGGGGTCAAGCCACCTTTCTATTTGTAAAAAAATATTGTATGAACTCAGTCAGATAGAAGGTTTGGTTTGCACTTAGAAAAATAAATACCTGCTGATCTTTCTTTCTGTGATCAGAAAGAAATCTTTTAACTCCAAACTTTCTGAAGGGTATTTATGATCTTTCTTTCTGTGATAAAAAAGAAATCTTTTAACTCCAAACTTTCTGAAGGGTATTTATGCTATGTATGTAATTATGATGAAATTTTGCTGAGAAATTTGCACAGAAAACCCTACGTTATGCTTAAAATGCAAAAAAGCCCCTCCACTATGGGAATTATAAAAAGGCCCCTCTATTCTTTAGGAAATGACAAAAAATTTCTCTATTCCTGAAATTTGCAAAAAAAACCTCTATTTTTTAGAAATTGCATAGAAGTCCCTACGGTTTGTAGAATCTAACACCGTTAGTTAAAATTGGAAATTAGGGTTAACAAATGGCATACACTGTTTGTTAAGACCCCTAACATCTTAATTAACATGATTAAAATGAATTAACTAATGGCGTTAAATATTAGGGTTTTCTTGCAATTTCCTAAAGATTAGAAGAGCTTTTTCGTAATTTCTTAAAGGGTAGCAACTGGGAGTACCTACACATATTCAACATAAAAAATCGAAAGTTTCTTGACCATGCCCATAACCCTTTTTTGTTTTTTTTTTCAGAGAAATAGTAGGGAAATGTACCAAGACAGGTTTTTTTTTTCCTTCCTTGCACTCTAGTAATCTCAACATTTCAAAAAGCTTGAATTGCATGTCCCTCAACCCCTCTCTCTCTCTCTCTCTCTCTAAGCTTGAATTGTATGCTTTGCTCTCCTTCTCATGTGCTAGAGAATAATTGGAGCTAGACAGAGAGAATAATTGGAGCTAGAATAATTGGAGCTAGACAGAGAGAATAATTGGAGCTAGACAGAGAACGGAGGTGGATGAGAATGCATTGTGGAAAGATAATATTCAAGTTCTAGTCATTGGTTGGTGGATATCATCACGCTAGCTAGGACTCATTTATTGAATTCTTGCAGGATGTTTAGTGGCCTCACAAGATAATAATGATATGTACTTCTTTTGTAACCATATTATTAATTGTTTTATCTACTAAAGGACATAGATAATATATTTATATTGAGATGTTGTTTTACACGTTAAAGTTTAGCCTAAGAAAATGTTGTCATACTTGGATTGTGTGCTATGACTGCTTGGACACATTTTTAGCATTTTTTTTGATGTATCCAGTCAAAATTGAAGAAAGATTCCCCTGAAACCGCATGACTGTTTCATTGTCATGCAATGTATCAATGTACCCTTATTTTAATTGTGATTTATATATTTTTTAATATTCTCTGATTCATGTAATTGTAATGAAATGATCGTAGTTATAATCAAAATAAGAACTATATAATTGACAACCCAAAGCCCAGTGGTTTTGAGTACAAAACAAAATATGACATGTTGTGAGTTCAAAACTTGTCATCAAAATATAAGCAAATGAATCATCTTTATTCAATAAAAAAAGAACTATACTTAAGAAAAATACATTAAAAAATTATATACAAAATAATATCTTAATTATTACGAAAAATAGTTGTATTTAATTAAAGAATATTTGATAATTAGAATAATAATTTTAAAGGGAAATTTACAAAAAAAACCCCTATCTTTTCTGAATATTACAAATAACCCCCTGTATTTTCGTTTATTACAAATAACCCCCGTCGAAATGTTTTCTTTACAACTACCCCCCTCCATCCATTTAAAATTTAATTTTTTAAAAATGATCAAAATACCCTCACCAAAAAGAAATTAAATAAATATAAAATAAATAAAAATATAACAAAATATTAAAATAAATAAAATTAATTAAAATAAATAAAATAAATAAAATTTAAAGAATAAAAATAAATAAATAAAGTTTAAAAAAATAATTAAATAAAAATAAAAAAGTATTAAAAAGTATTCAATAAAAATTAATTAAAATAATCAATTAAATAAAATAAAATAATTAAAAAGCTAGAAATAATTAAATAAAAATACAAATAATTAAATAGAAACTAAAAAATAAAAAAATAATATTAAATAATAATAATAATTATTGACACATGAAACCCTCATTATCGGTGGTGCAAAATTTTGGGGTGGGGGGCATGACGCATGCACCTCCTAGGTTTCTATAAAGTTCCATCACCGATAATGAAGATTTCATGTATCAATAATAATAATAATTATTTAATATTATTTAATATTTTTATTTTCTACTTTCTATTTAATTATTTGTATTTGTATTTTATTATTTCTAGCTTTTTAATTATGTTATTTTGTTTAATTTATTATTTTAATTAATTTGTATTGAATACTTTTTTAATACTTTTTAATTTTTATTTAATTAATTTTGTTTTTAAACTTTTCTATTTATTTTTATTCTTTAAATTTTATTTCTATTTAATTAATTTTATTTTTTAAATAATTATTTTGTTATATTTTTATTTATTTATTTAATTTAATTTATTTTTATTTAATTTATTTTAGGTGAGGATATATTGGTCATTTTTTAAAAATTAAACTTTAAATGGATGAAAAAATGCCCTAGGCCAAAGTGTTGAACTAGAGATTATATTATGAGAAACACATTTATTCAGTTCATATATGAATGAGTGTATGGGTAACTAATATATCTACATATATTAGATCGACTATGAATGACACTTCGGGTTCACGTCATCAGAATATGTGATTCCGATAGTAGAACTGTGAACCAACAAATGACATTCTAAACCGTCCCTAGTGATATGTAGGATGTTTATAGAGATAAACATACTTCAAGTAAGAAGCTACATATCCATACTAGTATATTCGCAGACTGGATAATCATATTCTGCTGATCATGGACATAGGGATGTCAAGTTTGGAATATAGGTGCGTGTTAGAGAACACGTACTGGACTGACCACACTATGAGAATATGCATGGTATATGTCATTAGTGATTCTCATATGAATAGTGTGCTTGTTCCTACGACCTGAGGTCACCATGGAATTCTGTATGAGGAACTACATACTTTAATATGATCTTATGTCATCCGTAACGGGATGATCATTAGGGTCATCATTAGGTATGCACTGAATCATGACGAGAAATATGAGTGACCAAGATGGGATTTGTTCCTCTCGTTAAGAGGGAGATATCTCTGGGCCCCCTGATGAACTAGGACTGAAGGAAATGCATGGCCATGCTCAAAATGGATTAACATGTGTTGTTTATATCAATTTGTATTTACTCAGTCTAATTCTCGATCAGAAAAGAGACTTTGATCAAACTCAAGGATGACATACTTCCATGCCTTGTGATCAAGACATATATCGAAGAACAAAAGGAATAAGCAAACGTCTATTCAGATAGGTTTATGATCACTGATAATTTCATTTAACATGGGTAGTCATGACATCAGTCTAGAGGTTACTCATGACTTACAATCTTTAGAAGATCGTTGCCAGCGTTAAATGGAACCTACACGGTCACACAATGAACTCCATTCGTACGGGATGAATATGCCTCAAAACAGTTATATATATGATGTATAAATTGGTGAACGAAATAATCAATTATTGAATAATTGATTGAACAAAATAGTACCATTCCGTTGGCAATGGAATAGTTCCGTTCCCAACGGAATAGATATGGAAACTGTAATAACCTTAGCTGCCAAGTATTCCGTTATGGAAATACCTATTTCGTTGGGAACGGAATTGTTCCGTTGGCAACGGAATAGGCGCAGATTAGAGTTTTTAGTTATGGTAATTGAGCAATCGTTCGCCTCTCTATCTAGTATAAATAGAAGGACATAGTCTCCCTATTCTACACACAATTCAGAAGCCTTATAGGCCATCTAATACACAGAAATAGAGAGAGAGAGAGAGTTTTGAGTTATTTTCGGAAAATATTTCCGGACTCGTCTAGCCGAGTCCGGTTATTCCGTGCGTCTGAAGATCGACGTGGATACGAGTAGAGGTCTTCTGCTTTGAAGACTAGCGAGCGATCAGTTTCTTTACCCTAGGAGAAGCAAGGAGTTCGTTCGAGTCGACCTTCAGGAAGGAGAAGGTTGCGTCTGAAAAGTTCAGACCTACATCCTTTTTCGTCTCGCGGATCAGGAAGATCCGAGGTATAAATTTTAATAGTTAATCTCGTACTTTTATTCCCTTAAAGATGATCCTAGGGCGGGTTGAACCCGTATGTTCCGCTGCGCATGTAACGTACATGGCTACAGGTTCCCTAACAAAACTAGCAAGGGCTACTAGTGAGAATGGGTGGCTAAGACTAAATGCAACTACCTTGCCAAACTTCGTCAACAAGTCTCGGTGTTCGGTACCTTTACTTACTTGTCTTTGTTTATAATTTCTTTAATTATCTAATTAATACAAACCCTAAAAGTCAAAATCCACCTTCCGCACAGTTCTGGGCCTTTAACCTCCTTTTAGGCCGCATTCGAACAACAATTGGTATCAAAGCGGGAATACAGACCATTTCGAATTCAAATTTGAAACAACATGTATTTTCGATCCATGGGGGCACTTCCGACGAATCGACTACATGTTTGCTATACGGAGGAACTCAGCGGTAAAAATTGGAATCTTTGGAAGAGATGCATGGTGAATGTCTTCGAGCTATATGGTCTTCATCAGTTGGTTGAAACGGTTTTATCAAAGAATTTGTAAAGGATACCACAACTCATAATGACAAAATTAAAACCAATATAACTCTTGACATAATGATACAAAACCTAATACTCATAAACATGGTAAACATCTTGTTAGTTATAATGGATGGTTGTCTTAATTTCCATCAGATGTAGAGAGCTCTCCTAAACAGGTTTGAGGGAAACATCATATGAAAATGACCAAACTAATGGGACTTGAACAAAAAATTTGACTATTTTTGGATGATCGAAGGTGAATCTGTTGAGGATATGTATACTCGTTTGTCACATATTCAAAATGGATTTACCGTTTTAGGAGAGACCGTAATAAATTCTTGAGTTATAGGTAAATTGATCAGGGCTATGCCGCAAAGCTGGGAGGTGCTTCGAGTTTCATCGGAGACGATGATGGCGACGCAAGAGATTGGTCCCTTAATCAGATTCTTTCGGAACTATGAATCCCAACTCAATCAAAATGGCTCTCAATCGACATGGCCATGCCGGCAATGGACACACGTGATGATGAGATGTTGTTTTTTATGAAATATTTTGGTGATTTATGTGCATGGGATAAATGCTTTAATGACAACTATCGAAGCAACAACAAGAAGTCATATTGTTTAGAGAGCAACAAGATGGGGCATATGATGGACAACTATTACATGCTTCACCCCGAGCTTGTACCTTAGAACAAGAAAGAAGATGACCGACAAGAAGAACAATGCGATGATAAACGTGAGAAAAGACATAATGATAAGGCAAAGGATAAGAAAAAGAAATCGAGGAGCTACTCAAGCGATTTCTCCAACTCCGCCGAATAGGAATCCGACTTTGACTCGAAAATGGCGAACATTGCTTTTATGATACTCGACAATGTGGATGAAGTGTGTGAATGGGCCAATGAAGAGATGCTCTACAAATAAGGATGAGTTCCATCTCCTCCACCTCCGGCGATATCCTCATTCGACGACGCATTATCTTCAGGATTAGTCCATGACACGAGTCACGAGGTATTTCTAGACCCTACTCTTGATTATATTTTAAAAGAGGTAAAAGTTCCAAGTTTAAATAATTTAAACAATAATGTAGAACTTGGACCAAGGGTAGAACTAGTACAAGAGTTGGATAAAATTTTGGGAATCTTTTATCAGTACTCAACAAAAGCTAATCGATTTTGAGCCCTTGGTAAAGCCGTACAAGGCACAATTAAAAGTATTTGAAAAAAATGAAATTAAATAATAATGACTGGAATAGAAATAAGTCATTTAAAAGTCGAACTTCAAAGTTTAAAATTGGAAAATAACTCCCTCAATTTTGCTTGCGCCAAAGGGAGCTCAATCAACTGAAGAATGGTCGAGGAAATGCATTTATGTACCAAGACTATTCCAAGAATAAATTCCTAAAAGTCAAACTTTTAAAAGTTTTAGCAACAATAATAGGTTTCATTATTTTCATGATTCTAGGTAAAGTCATGAAAATAACCTCAGTTTCACAACTAAATGACTTTATAAAAGAGGTCCAAATGGTTATTTTTATGAAATAGTCAATACACATATCCTGAGAAAGATTCAATTTAATAGATCGGAAAATTGAGCTCCCAAATATTTCACAAAAACACATCGATAATAAAACTTTTCAAAATATAATATTTGTAGTGCCAAGTCGACCGATCCGAGATTAAGGAAAGCCGAATTTTCATACCATTACAATTTTCATTTCGTAAAGAGTATTGATAAGATCTCAAGTTCTACTTGTACGTTTTGCAATTATTGTTGCAAAATTGGTCACATTTCCTCGGATTGCCCTTTGGGCAAAATAAGAACTTTGCCGAAGTATATGTGGTTGCTGAAAGATAGAATTGTTGAAAGCAATTCTCATTAAATGAGGAGAAATCGAAGTCCACATAGACACTACGATTTCCCCCCATTTTAAATTAGCCATATTCCTGGGGGGAGTTGTGGTCAAGGTTTGCCTTGACCTATCTAACTTGTGGGCCGAGAAAGTTCTTGTTTCAGATACAGAAAATTTTGACAACTTGACGGGAACAATCAAGAGGCGTAGAAAATCTACACGACTTGTGTCTTTTGCAAATCAAGCTCATGTGAAGGATTTGATCAAGTTGGCTAATTGGTGTGAAGTTGACAATATTTTCGCCAAGTCATGAGCATCTATCTTCTCATTCTATCTGATACTTGGTTGAGATTAATTTAAAATTATCATTCGGTGCTTTATGTCTTCTACTCGATTTTCTTTTAGAAACTATCATTTTTGAACTTTATTTAAAGATTATATGTATGTTTCAATAATATAAAATAGATTTTTCAAAATGTAAAACTTTGTCTCTATAAAAATTTGTTGTAAAAACACCTATTTGAAACATCTAGTTAAACCCTAAATTGTATTACTTAGTTTTTACTTACAAAAATTTCGGGGGAGTTTTGTTCTCTCTCGTTTGACGATCCCTTTTGTTTGTGTTTCAAAAAGAGGTAGGAGATATAAAATTCTGCATTTTACGGAACTATTTTGAAAATCATCAAAAATGGGAGATTATTGTTCTCGGTTTGATGATGTCTAAAATAACTGCATAATTACTAATCTTGTTTGAGTTTCTTATATGAGATCAGGAAATTACCAAATTCGAGTCGACGTGCAAAAGTTATATCTTGATAGGATTAGAAGTCATCGGAGAATTTCATCGCATTTCAAGCTTTCAGGACGCATTCTTGGTGTTCAAGTTTTGGAGCCTTCTTCATGTGTTCTTCTTGTAATAGTCTTTATTTTTGGAGTATTTTAGTTCTACATTTATAGAGAGAATTCCTATCAAAATTTGGTTTTTGTTTTGGCTGCCAATTTAAGTTCAGTTCGGAACGGAACTTCAGTTTAGAACGGAACTTGCCTGACTTGTTTTTGCAAAATTTCTGTCATGTTCCGTTCAGAACATAAGTCTTCCGTTCAGAACGGAACTGATGGATTCTAGCCGTTTGTTTTGAATCTAAATTGATTTTCGTCCATTTTTGAGTTCCATTTTGAAATCTATATTCACTAATGCTGTGATCTTTTGATTAATATTGGGATCCATTGATTAATGATGAGATCTAGTATTCAAAATCTTTCCAGATTTACATCCATTAAAATGGACAAGGGATTCGGTTTGAATGGATAATATACTAGAAATATATTATTTATTCTCTCTTTTGTTTATTTATAGATATTTAATTTGAAAAGATTTACTAATATTCTCTCGTAGAGATCTTCAAATCTGGAAGAACAAATCTTGTACGAATCTTCATGTCTTCAGAATCTTGAACAAATCTTATAAATTTATCTTGTTGCATCCTTTCTTTTGTGTTGCGATTATATCTTCAATGCGTCGTCTTGAACTTTGATTTATTTGAACTTATTCATGATACTCAAAATATTATTAGTAACTAAAAATTATTTTAAACATCATCAAACCTAGAACAACACGAAGCAATCCAGTCACTAGGCTTTTCAGTGTTCCTCGTTCTCCCAAACCTTGTCGAGTGACTTAGAGACACTGTTGGCGGTGGTATATAGAGATATAAATCAGGTCCCAATTAAATATTTGTAGACCTTAGTTTGCTTGGTTGGTCGCCCTCACGACCATGTATTGTAGCAAGCTAGGGTGTCGATCCACAACAAGGCTAAGTTGGAGTATCGGACTAGGTTGCAGTATGTAATCCAAACCGAATTTATTATTTGGTTGGTTGGTTGTGAGAAAGAAATAAAAATAAAGTAAAAAAAGTAAAGTAAATTGAAGAGACACGCTCGCGTTGTCAGTGCTCGCCCGGGGGAGGTGAGGGGGATAATCTGGAAGTTGTCTAGTATAGAGCAGTTTAGGGCTTGGTGGTTTTATTTATCACTCCAGTTGCTCCTTTGGGTTACTTCTCCTTAAATCGGCTATCGCAGGGAGTCATTGTTCTTGGTCTCCCGGGCTATCCGTAGCCGCGGGCTATGACCACACATGACTAACAAAACTATTTCTCTCTCTCCCTCTCTCTCTGAGTATTTCTCTCTGAAATTGATCCCCACTTAGCCTTGCCGTGAAGGCCCATTTTATAAGGGAGAGGCTTCTAGGGTTGCCAGCATCTTCAAATGATAAGGCATGTATCCTGAGATCCTTGCAAATCTTTGTAAAATTAACTCCTGATTATTCTTTCCCAATTTGCTCCGTCTTGACTGTGCCTACCTGGCGTTGTTGGATCCCCTCTTTCATTGTTAATAAATCATTCCTTGCTTTTAGCATTGGTGTTTTCTTTCTTGATTGGACATTGCAAAGCCACTCCTCTTGAGTTGTGATTCCTTATGATCCATGTTCACGATTCAAAGGTAGCGTGCCCGTGAGTGGGGCAGCCGTGCGATAATCTTGCTCCAGTCTCCTTGCACATCTTTTACATCCTTTTTGATCTAGGCAGTAACTTGATTCTCTAACTAAAACATAAATAAAGTACTAAAATAACTAACTAAAGTGCTGAAGGTAAGATACAAGGTAGGCGGTAAACATCTATATAAAATACCCCTATCACATTCCCCCAAGCTTACTCTTGCTCATCCCGAGCAAGTCACAACTCCGGACCAAACATCTGTCTTACCTTACCCGTGCGATTTCCATGCCTCATATGTACTCTCACTCGCGCACCTGGATCCTTCTCGCTCTTGAGTCCCTCGTAGAAAACACCCGTTCGTCCATCAGAGTGAAATGACCTATTCCTTCGGGGAACTGCACTCTAGACCATGGGTGTGCCTCGCTGAAGATGACTGATTGCTCAGTCCCAATTAACTGCGCCAAACCTAATAAGCTCCCTTTTCGGTGGATTTTGGGTGGAATGGATATATATATATAGGTAAAAGGTGAGGCTATTATTTGCTTCTCTTCCTACCCAAGGTTTGATCATCCCGTGATCGTACTCTGATATGTGGGCACAGTTGTAGAAATTCTGAGGTGTCCGATTGCCTTTGTCAGTTTAGGGGAAGTCTTCCCCCCCAAGCTTCATTGTTGTCGTGCGGGTAATAGCCCGCGAGCGCTAATATCGTTCTTTATGAGTGTATCTGTGATTGTGTTTTTTTTTGAAGGAATTATGCCCTAGGATAAAGTGTTGGACTAGAGATAAGATTATGAGAAACACGTTTATTTAGTTCATATATGATTGTGTGTATGGGTGACTAATATATTTAAATATATTAGATCGACCATGAAAGATACTTCGGGTTTACGTCACCGGAATACGTGATTCTGATAGTATAACTGTGAACCAACGAATGACATTCTAAACTGTCCCTAGTGATATGTGGGATGTTTATAGAGATAAACATACTTCAGGTAAGAAGCTACATATCTACACTAGTATATTCGCAGACTGGATGATCATGGACATAGGGATGTCATTAGAGAATATAGGTATGTGTTAGAGAACATGTACTGGACTGACCACACTATGAGAATATGCATGGTATATGTCATTAGTGATTCTCATATGAATAGTGTGCTTGTTCCTATGACCTGAGGTCATCATAGATTCCGGGATGTGGAACTGCATACTTTAATATGATCCTACGTCATTCGTAACGGAATGATCATTAGGGTCATCGTTAGGTATGCACTGAATCATGATGAGGATTGTGAGTGACCAAGATGGAATTTGTTCCTCTCGTCAGGAGTGAGATATCTTTGGGCCCCTTGATGAACTAGGACTGAAGGAAATGCATGGCCATGCTCAAAATGGATTAACATGTGTTGTTAATATCATTTTGTATTTACTCAGTCTAATTCTCGATCAGGAAAGAGACTTTGATCAAACTCAAGGATGACATATTACCGTGCCTTGTGATCAAGACATATATCGAAGAATAAAAGGAATAAGCAAACGTCTATTCAGATAGGTTTATGATCGCTGATCATTTCATTTAACATAGGTAGTCATGACACCAGTCTAGAGGTTACTCATGACTTACGATCTTTAGAAGATCGTTGCCAGTTAAATGGAACCTACACGGTCACACATAGAACAACGTCTAGTCGCGAAGGAAATGCTCCTAAAAGGTTATACATATGATGTATAAATAGGTGAAGGAAATAATCGATCATTGGATGATAGATATGAATGATTGTGCAAAAATCAGCACAGTTCCGTTGCCAACAGAACTCAGCCAATTCCTCGGCATCAAAGTTTTCAGATTGGGAAACCCTATTCCGTTGGCAACGGAATAGGTCCGTTGTGAACGGAATAAGTGCTGGAATTTAGGTTTTAGTTATGGTAACTGAGCAATCCTTCGCCTCCCTCTCTAGTATAAATAGATGGGCAGTCTGTTGGGTTTCTACCATTCATAACGCAGAGGAAAAACAAAAATGAAACAAAATCGAATTCGAAACCCAAAAGAAGGATCCGTGAATTACAATTAAATCAAAGAAAAGTTCATAACTTTGTACCTTCGGATTACGCTTAATCCGTGATGATCAAAAGCGAATTTGGTTGACGCTTTTCTTTGCCCGATTCCAAACCGGTTTCCAAACCGATCCTTTGTATGTTTCGCCTAACCAGTCTAACAAACCGATCTCCAAACGAACGGATTCTCCAAGCAAACCGATTCTCCAAACAAAACCACGGTTTTAATCCGCACTTCGCTTCGTCCTCTACCGGTATCCACACGAACAACCCCTTTGAACGGATAAAGAACGATATATGATAGTATTCGTTCTTCATTTCTCTCACAGAAAATAACAAGAGAATAATTTTCAGATTTTTCTCTCCTTTTTGTCTCACAAAATTTGGACGAAAATATTATACCCTTTTTTCTGATTTTGGGGTGTCTCTTGTGCCTATATAGTCCATAAGTTTCATATCCTATGTGCATGGTAACTATGTAACCATATATGCAACACACCTTATCATATAAGATATAGGATTGGATGTGTCACTTGACTATGTAGCTCTCCATACAACTTATCATATAAGTTATGATTTTTCTGTGTACGTCTCTATAGTTGTTCTTTGTGTGTGACCCTGTAGGTTACTTAATGTTGGGAATAATCACAATGGATTATAAATCATGAGCGGCCTCTTGCAAGACATCATGATTACCCAAATTAAGCAAGTATAGATGATTCGATCAAACCTAATTTATATCATGCATTGTATCCCTTTGTTACACGATATCTATATCGTCCATAAGGCATGGTATGTGTCAACCTTATATTGGTCGATAAATATTTCTTGACACCGAATTTGATTGAACATGAAATGACATTAATAACTCTTTATTAATTCACTTGAGCACGGCCTTGCGTTTCTTCAATCAAATCATCAAGAGGCCTAAAGATATCTCTCTCAATTTATGAGAGGAACAAATCCTATCTTAATTAAACTCTTTCCTCCGCACAATTCATTATATACCTAATTATAATCTTTATGATCGCCCGATTAAAGACGATGTTAGACTATATTAAAGTATACAATTTATCATGTAGGAAACTGAGATAATCTCAAGTCTAAAGATTACAGATACATTCTTTACTGAGAATAACTAATGACACGAACCATGTAGTATTCTCACAGTGGGTCAATCCAGTATATGGTCTCCAATATATACTTATGTTAATGACTTAATAACTCTTATTCATGATCAGTAAAACGTGACCATCACTCAACTAACATACTGATGTACATTTATAGCTTATTATAAAGTATGTTTTTCTCACAAACATCCTATGAATTATCAGGGATGGTTTAGAATATCATTCATAATACGTTATAATTTTACTATCAAAGTCACATACTTTGATAATATAAAGCCGAATATCATATTCAAGGTTCATTTCAGTAATAAGAATAAAATAACCAATATGCATCTATTATATAAAATATCTCTAAATAAACACAATGTTTGTTTAACACAATCCATACATCTAGGTCTCAAATATATTGGCCTAGGGCATACTACTAACACAGCCCCCCTCTATTAAAGAGACATTACAGAGCATCCAGGCATCCGTAACACAGAGAGAAAGAGAGAGAGAGCCTCCTGAAAGTATTTCCGGACTCGTCTAGCTGATTCCGATTATTCTGACGATTCGAAGTTCGACGTGGATACGAGTGGAGGTCTTCTGCTTTGAAGACTAGCGAGCGATCAGTTTCTTTACCCTAGGAGAAGGAAGGAGTTCGTTCGAGTCGAGCTTTAGGAGCACGAAGGAGAAGGAAGCGAGACGTCGTAGTTCAGTCCTACATCCGATGTAATCTCCCGGATCAAGAAGATCCGAGGTATAAAATTTGATAGTTAATGTTGTACTTTTATTCCCTTAACGATGATCCTAGGGAGGGCAGAACCCGTAGGTTCCACAGCGCATGTAACGTACATGGCTACGGGTTTCCCAACAGTGGCATCAGAGTATTCTCTAAGGAAATAATCATCGATTATATTAAAAATTTAGTAAATTCTTGTATAATAAATTTTAGGGTTTTGAAAATATTATTTCAAAACATCACGAAAATAGTTTCTAGGAATATAATATTAGATATTATGATTTTCTAGAGTTTCGAGAAATAGTTTTTCGAAATCTGTTTTGGAAACGGAACTAAAACAATAGGAAAACGAATTTTCCAGGAACATTCCGTTCCCAACGGAATAGTTCCGTTGAGAGATGAATAACGCAGGAAATTCTCAGTGTTTTAGCGCATGTTCCGTTGAGAACGGAATAGTTCCGTTCCTAACAAGGCTGAATTTTGCGAAAACCTTAATTTTTGTTATACATGGAATTTTTATTTAAATATGGTATGAGCCTTTGATCTATGATTGTTCTATGATGTAATCTTGTGTGCGAATGCTTGTAATTTTATTTAATATCTATGTCAACTAGTGAGTTGTCCAAAGTTGTAATTATGGCAACCAGTGAGTTGTCCAAAATTATAAATTACTTTTTTTCTAGCAATAGTTGTTAGGAAAGATATTATATAAAGACTACAAGGCAAAGATCTTGGCGCAATCTTCAGAAGATGGCATTGGATCTTCACACACGTAATGAAGGGTTCGTTGAAGATTCACCTACAATTTAGAGAAAGATCTAGGATTAGGAACCTCATGATCGCTCGTGAGGAATATGCTCATATCGTATTTAACTTTATTCCCTAATGTTTATATTTATAAATCTAAAACAAAATCCTTGAGAATATTAAGTAATGAAGTGCCTCCCATGTCACTGTAACCCTTGGTACTCAGACAGTTTTCCACATGGGTCATGCCGGAGCTGGGCATGTGGGGGATTGTCTTTGAAAAAGGGCACGCGGGAAGTAGTGACTAGCACAGGTCATGCCTGAGCTGAGTGTGCTGGAAACTGCTTTGCCGATACTCATACATGGTTAAATTTAATTGAGCAAGCAAGTCGGACCTGGGCTCAGGGCACAAGATGGGATAATACACTGAGTATAAGATACTCATTCCATAAAAGGCAAGAGTTGCATATGATGCAATTGGAAAGTGTTCCTACCTAAATAGTTGAGCATTAAGGGTTGCGCCGGAGCGCACTTACTGCTCAATGAAATACGGATCTTGACTCACTATGAAAATTCACTCAGTTGAATGTTTCCGAATCAATACTACGGAAGGTGTTTTATTTGAAGAAAATAGTGGGAGTACAATATATGAACCAAAATTAGGATAATTCTAATTTTATATATAAATAAACTTTTCATTGCATATTAAACTTGCAGAATGAGTTCAAAATTTACGGACTTGCGATCTATCCTTGAGAAGGATAAGCTCAATGGCACAAACTTCCCTGAATTGTTTAGGACTCTGAGAATTGTTCTCAAGAGCGAAGGAAAGTTGTACTTCCTAGAGACACCCATCCCAAATACATCGCCTTCGACCGTTTCTAGAGTCGATCAAGACACATATCAGAAGTGTATTGATGAGTCTGATGAAGTAGCCTGGATGATGTTAGCAGGAATGAAACCTAAGCTTCGGAAGCAGATAAGTTTTATGGCTGCCTATGATATGATGAGGGCACTTAAGGAAATGTTCCGAAAGCAAGCTAGTATTCAGCGCTACAAGGTCACCAAGTACAAGGTCACCAAGTTATTAATCAAGACCAAGATGTGGCTCATGACTCCTCTGTGGATACTCATGTGTCCAAGAAGAGAAGTCATATTGATTACTTAGAGAGACTTGGTTCATCTATTCCAAGGGAATTCGTGGTTGACATGATTCTTGGATTGCTTCCTCCGAGCTTTGATTTGTTCATTACTGAATATCATAAGCGTCGGATGGAGACGATGATCAAGGAATTGCATAAGATGCTTAAACATGCAAAGAAGGACATAGAGGCAAAAGTTGTCATTGATGCCCTCAGGATTGAAAGAGATAGGGGGTTTAATAGACAAGCCGCATGGGAGAGCTGGATCAAGAGTGATGGTAAGGAGCTGCCTAAACCCAAGGAATCGGAAAAAATGATTGCATGTTCTATGCGTGATCACTGGAGAGGAGGATGTAAGATATGTCAAGAAGAAGAATCAATGGCTGCCATTTCAGATATTCCTCTTCCTAAATCTCTACTTGGATATTGGATATCCACTATAATTCTCACATTTTGAATGTGCAGGATATTTACTCAGAAGTAGAAGATTAGCTAGAGGAGAAGTCAACCTACAAGTGGGGAATGAAGCAAGAGTTGCTACATTAGCTCTAGGATTTTATTGACTTAGCTATTGTGGACTTGTAATGAAATAAATGTTATTTCTTCATTAGCGTTAAAGTGGTTGTAAAGTTTATTATTTAGAATAATAAAATTTTCCTAGATTTATCTATTTGAAATGTTCACTTAGAAAAATAACCTTTATATGCTAAACAATAAGTCCATTGATTCCATACTTCTAGCAATGTCATCTAAGTCACAGAATGAGAATCGTATTTCTAAACTCCACCCTATGTGGAATGTTAGACTCATTGGATCTAGGATCAATTGAGACATGCGAATTTTATTTATCGAACAAGATGACAAGAATGGGCAACCATCACAAAGTTGATAGGTTAGTTTGTTGAGTCTCATCCATATAGATGCATGAGAGACAAAAAGGCAAGTCGGCTAGAAATAAGGAATATCAGCATTTCATATTAAAGTATTTTAAGTAAAAGGTTTACTTAATGAAACATAAAATGTTTGAAATATTCAAAGCATTTAAGAATGAAATTCGATATCGCCTTGACAAGATAATAAGTGCACTTCAATCAGATCGAAGTGGCAAGTATTTGAGTCAATAGTTTGACAATTATCTTAGAAATTGTGAAAAGGGTTTCACAATTAATTCTATATGCAGCATCTCACGATATGCACATAAAGAAGAAGATGAAACTTATTGGATAAGATTCAGTCTATGCCTCCGAGATTCTTATAGGTTTATACTCTTGCTTATACTAAACACTAAATATCATAAAGTCCAAAAGGACACCATATGTGATATAGGTTTGAGATAGTCCCAAGTTGTCTTTAAAGGTTGAAGTACGACTCGTGTCAAAAGGTTTGACAGTGTCAACACAACAATCTTTCTGGAATATCAGCTCGATATTGTTTTACATCCATTATGAGTTCAAATTATTTGCTACTCATAATTCAGACTTCTTTAAAAGACATCTCATATCCTAGAGAAGCAGTGGGAGTGTAATACATCTCGAAAGGTTCGAGGTCCACATACTAGTGATGAACTATTAATGAGGCTATCAAGTAGTTGATAAGGCTATATTTGAAACATAAGGTCCTCCTCACGGACCTGGTAGACATTAGGCTGAGAGTTATGATCTCACATAAAAGGTGCTACCAAGGAGACTATGAAGAATCAATGGTTGGACCATGAGAACTGAGATGCAACCCAGTCAAGTTTGGAACTTGGTTGGAGTATCCAATGGCTTGATGACCATTGCATGGTTAACTTATAAATAGCAAAGAAAGTTGCTATAGTATGGGTTATAGTAAAAGACTTTCTCACTTGTTGCTATTATGAATTATAACTTCCATAGCACAATGCAATTGTGAATGATGGAACAGAGATATAAAACTCACATTCCTTTATAGGAAATTTACTGTGGATGTATCTTCGATACATGGCAAGAGTTTTATGAGCCCAAGAATTCTAGAAAGTTAACAGTCTTCGAATCCATGAATTGATTAAAGCAAGCACCTCAGAATGAGTTTATTTGACAAAGTAAATGTAGAATTTAGCTTTGTCGAAATAGATAAGACCACATTAGTTTCAAGAAATTGAGTGGGAGTATGACAGTTTTCTAGTGCTACAATAAAGAACCTTCACCATCCTAATAATTGGGAGTTGAAGTCTATGTAGACTTATGATTGTAAGATAAAGTACATTGGTAAAATATTGAAAGAATTCAATATGCAAGAAATGTTCTTGCTCATGGTGTTCATATGAATGATGAAGAGATAAATGAATGAGTTTCTATACTTTCAGCCATACGTTGAAATGTTCAACATGCAAGAAAGTGTTCTTGCTTATGACATTCACATGAACAATAAAAGATTATAAGAATTAGATTTTATACCTTCAACCATATATTGAATATTCAATATGCAAGAAAGAGTTCTTGTTTGTGGCACTAATATGAACAATGAAAGGCACATGAATTAGATTCTATGCTTTCAACAATATATATTGAATGAGTTCAATATGCAAGAAAGCATTCTTGCCTACGATGTTCATATAATGAAGAGATGCGCTTATCATCCATTTATTGAAAGGTTCAATATACAAGAAACAGTTCTTGATAACGGGATGAATAAGATTCTTCAAGCCATACAATGTAGTGTGCAATATGCTTGGAGCATAAGAGAGAAAATGATAGTCATTTGATGACTAGAATAAATATCTAAGTTCTTATGAAGAACTAAGATATCCCGATCTATGAGGAGCTAGGTAGTGGTAAGAGATTACACTTTCCTAACATGGATAATTATCGCAATTCATTTATTTTGAATACAATGGAAAGAGTTCCAAATAAGGAACTATAACTAAAACAAGACCATATTGTTACTTTAGAAGCGGACAATAAGTATGCTTGGATCAAAACTTGATATTGGAACTAGGAGTAGTCCCGAGTGCTCTTAAAGCCTGATGATCTATGTTGTGAACAAAGATCTGCTCAGACTAAACCTGCAAGGATTCAAGTACCTGTTTCATAAGATTCTCGACTAATGATTAGAGATCAATAGTAGACATTACAAGTTTTCAATGTAAAATTCTATAATCTAATAGGCATATATTTCCCACTAGTAGAACATGAAGGTCATGTTGTCTAATGAGCATTGGATGCTTAGTATTGGACTAGTGCAAGTGGGAGACTGAAGGAATTATGCCCTAGGCCAAAGTGTTGGACTAGAGATAAGATTATAAGAAACACGTTTATTTAGTTCGTATATGATTGAGTGTATAGGTGACTAATATATTTACATATATTAGATCGACCATGAATGACACTTCTAGTTCACGTCATCGGAATACGTGATTCTGATAGTAGAACTGTGAACCAACGAATGACATTCTAAACCGTCCCTAGTGATATGTGGGATGTTTATAGAGATAAACATACTTTAGGTAAGAAGCTAGATATCTACACTAGTATATTGGAGACTGGATGATCATGTTATGCTGATCATGCATATAGGGATGTCAAGTCTGGAATATAGGTACGTGTTAGAGAACACGTACTGGACTGACCACACTATGAGACTATGCATGGTATATATCATTAGTGATTCTCATATGAATATTGTGCTTATTCCTCCGACCTGAGGTCACCATGGATTCCTGTATGTGAAACTGCATACTTTAATATGATCCTATGTCATCCATAACAGGATGATCATTAGGGTCATCGTGACCAAGATGGAATTTGTTCCCCTCGTCAAGAGGGAGATATCTCTGGGCCCCCCTGATAAACTAGGACTGAAGGAAATGCATGGCCATGCTCAAAATGGATTAACATGTGTTGTTAATATCATTTTGTATTTACTCAGTCTAATTCTCGACCAGGAAAGAGACTTTCATCAAACTCAAGGATGACATACTTCCATGCTTTGTGATCAAGATATATATCGTAGAACAAAAGGAATAATCAAATGTCTATTCAGATAGGTTTATGATCATTGATCATTTCATTTAACATGAGTAGTCATGACACCAGTCTAAAGGTTACTCATGACCTACGATCTTTGGAAGATCGTGGCCAGCATTAAATGGAACCTACATTGTCACACATAGAACAACGTCTAGTCGGGAAGGAAATGCTCTTAAAAGGTTATACATATGATATATAAATAGGTGATGGAAATAATCGATCATTGGATGATAGATATGAATGATTGAGCAAAAATCAGCACAGTTTCATTGCCAACAGAACAGTTCCGTTGCCACCGGAAGTTCCGTTGGCAATGGAATAGTTCCGTTGCCATCAAAACACAGCCAATTCCTTGGCAGTAAAGTTTTCAGATTAGGAAATCATATTCCGTTGGCAACGAAATAGGTCCATTGGGAACAGAATAAGCATTGGAATTAGGGTTTTAGTCATGGTAACTGAGCAATCATTTCGCCTCGCTCTCTAGTATAAATAGAGGCGCAGTCCCCCTCTATTAAAGAGACTTTACAGAGCCTCCAGGCTGCCGTAATACAGAGAGAAAGAGAGAGAGCCTCCTGAAAGTATTTTCGGACTCGTCTAGCTGAGTCCGGTTATTCCGACGATTCGAAGTTCGACGTGGATACGAGTAGAGGTCTTCTGCTTTAAAGACTAGCGAGCGATCAGTTTCTTTACACTAGGAGAAGCAAGGAGTTCGTTCAAGTCGAGTTTTAGGAGCACGAAGGAGAAGTAAGCGAGACGTAGCAGTTCAGACCTACATCCGTTGTAATCTCCCTTTTTCTTATTTTATTTCTTTCTTTTGTTGATTAATTTGCATCACTTGATTAATTTGTCAAGTATGTGTGTGAATATTGTTTGTGTGTGCATGCTTGAGTAGTTTAAGTAGGGAAAGAGTTTTTATGTAATTTTGTGATGAAATCTTGAGTTGATTTGAGCATTTTTTTCTGGTTTAAAAAGTTTAGTTCAAAAACACTTTAACTTTTTGAATTGAATTATTTGGAAGAATACTTTTGATTCAAAAATACAGATATTAAGTTGATTCTAATTGGAAGATTAGTTTTTATTTAAATTGGGATGTGTTTATATCCTGCTCCCACACTATAATTATAAATATTCACAAATCTCACTCAGTAATAAAAAAAACTTCAGTACTCATTTGAATTATAGTTATTTAAACCATCTTGAACATGGGGTTTCGCATAATTATAAATATTTATTAGTATATGATATTTTTGGAGGCTCTGAAATGTTCATAGTGAAGATCACATTAGAAAATAGAAGTTTTTAAGTAGATCTAATATTTGAATTATTTGTTGATTGATTTGTGAAAATAAATTGGTCAAGCCTTGCTTTTTAAATATTATAATTATGCGCAACTACATGTTCAAGATGGTTTAAATAACTATAATTCAAATGAGTATTGAAATTTTTTTTATTACTGAGTGCGATTTGTGAATATTTATAATTATAGTGTGGGGGCAGGATATAGACTGATTTAACGGCATTTCTAGCTTAAACAAGAATTTCAGGAAAAAAAAAATGCTACAGTAACCACACTTCTAATGCGGTCTAATACTAATAAATATTATAATTATGCGCAACCACATATTCAAGATGGTTCAAATAACTATAATTCAAATGAGTACTGAATTTTTTTTTATTACAGAGTGCGATTTGTGAATATTTATAATTATAGTGTATGGGCAGGATATAGACTGATTTAACGACATTTCTAGCCTAAACAAGAATTCCAGCAAAAAATAAAAAGTAATGCTACAGTAACCGCACTTTAGAAGTGCAGTTTTCGCCCCAAAAAAAAAATTAAAACAGAAACCGCACTTTGAACGTGCGGTTTGGAAAAGTAAATACACCATTCCACACTTGAGAAGTGCGGAAATGCTATACGCTGGAATTTCTTCCGCCATTTGTATTTTTCGGGAATTTTTTTTTTCTTGTATGAACGTGATTCTGAAGAATATTTTTCTTTCTGACTGTAATTTTGAGGGCCCATTTTCATTTTTTTATTTTGTAAATTCTAACGGCAAAGTCGTACGTGATAATATATCACTTATCTAAATTTTTCCGAAAAATTATTTTTCCCGCTGGGGCGTTTGTGAAACGTCGTTATTACCTATAGACCGTAGGTGGAAAAAAAAAAGACAGTAGGTTATTAGACAATATCACCTACAGCAATTTATTATTACTGTCGAGGCTGTGTGTGATATTCCAATATCTATTACGGGATATTTAAAAGCATTTCTTGTTTGATTTTTAACAGCGACACACGTTTGGTATTGAATAGTGACAAGACTGACAAAAATTGAAAAACGCAAAAAAATAGAAACTCAATCACCAGACTTTTTATTATGATAAAAATAGGGATTAAATTGTAAATTGTGAGTGTAGACAATCTCATTAACCACTTAAAACATAGTTTAATAGTTTTGGATGCTAAGCTTGAGTAATCTAAGCTAAGAATTTACTCAATTAATGGACTTAGATTCAAGGAACAAACAAAAAACAGCCATTTCAAGTTTATTTAGCAAAAACTAAACAAAACTTAATTAATCAGACTAACTCTCAGCTAATATTTTAGTTGACTAACAAATACTTAAATAACAGATTTTTATGCCTAATTTCAATTAAAAACACCTAGCCAAGTATTTTTTATATAAAAACACAAAACAGTGAGAATTAAGTACTAAACATCACAAAATGATCAAATTGAAGCATGTAAACATAAGGTTTCATACCATAAACATCACAAAAACCACTCCCTACACAAAACTACTCACTCATGTCCAAACAAACAATATTTACACAAATGTTGGACATATTATTTATTCAAGAAAAAGAAGAAAAATTAGGAAAAATAAGGTACATAAAGCAAATAAAAAATGGAGTTTCACCCTCTTGAAGCAGGTCTCGTCTATGTTGTTCTGATAGGTTCAGTCCCCGAGATAGAGTGGCATCTCTTACTCACACCACTATGTCTCATCTATGTTATTCTGAGCAGTAGGCTTTCAACTCCTGGTCTCATGCTGACGGGAAAATTCATCACCTGCCCGCCAAGTTTTATCGCTCGATCTAACATCAAGGCACTAGGTTTTAATCCTCGGATCCTCCGCCAGCGAATACCTGCTAACCTGCATACCCGAGTTTTACCTAGAGTTGAAATAAGAAGCATAAGAAAAGATACTAAGTATAAAAGATAGACGACACAAACAAAGATGAAATCAAAACGACATCGAATCTACTACTCAAACTCTACCCTAGAAAGGATTTAGTTACAAGAATTCATAACTAAAACACAAAACAAATTAAATTGGTACATAAAATAGTACGACATTGTTTCTCTTGTCTCTAACAATAAAATAACGGCTACCAATAATGCGACCTATTGGCCGGCCCTAGGTTTTACCCTTTTATAGGTGAAGGTTCGGTCTCCCAATTATGAGGAAATAAATCTCTGATCAAATCAATCCCTAAATCTAATCCACAATCAAGGATAAAATTAAATCAATCCCTAAATCTAATCCTAATCAAAGATCAAATCCAAATCCCTAATTTATTCCTCCTATCAAAGGAAGTACATTATGTCCACGCAATGGGCTAGAATGATAAACATGCACCAATCTTCCAGAAGAATCATCTGCCAACTCTCTTCCTCGATCGCGGGGCTCCTCACCTTGATTGCTCAGAGGCCGAGATCTGCAATAGCTATCATTGCTACCACGGTTGCAGTAAGGAAGACACGGCCCGAGGGGCCTGGTTAATGATCCATCCCCAGGCTCCTCTTTACATAGCTCCAATAGACTACTTTTAAGCTCCATTTGTCTTCAGATCACTTCTTTCTTATAAATAAAGATAAATATCAACAGTAACAGAATTCTAACAAAATAAACATACATGAATATAAAAAGTACTTAAAGTAATATACGAAGGAAGAAAATATCAATCTAATATATATATATGAATTTCACCGATCATACAGAACTTATGTGCCCTTGATTTTGGCATTTGTAACATCGAATCCTCTCTTACGGTAATCTCTAATGTGACAATTAGCTAAACACCTAAAGCAAAATACCTCCTCCACCTCTTTTTTCTTGAAATCGATTCCGATCCAATTCCCTTCCCTCTCCTTATACTCCTCTTTGAGATTGCGCGTTACAACTTTAGCATTCGATCTCCTTGAGACGTCCCTACGCTGTCATATTACTCTAGAGAATCGCCTCTTCAAAGAGCCGATCCAGATCCCCCCATTTTCGGCTCTAATATAGTATTTTTTTTATTTGATTTAATACAATTGTTTGTTGGTTTTTCCTCTTCCAACCTTGAAAAAAACTCTTTATGAATAACTCCTTTTTGAATTATACTTTATAGTCCATTTTATTAGATAAAATTAATTTTGAATGATCAAATTATTTAGTATAATATTCTTTTCTTTACTAACTGCTTGAAAGTTGTATTTTTTTTTAACATTATAATCAAATCAACAATTCAACACTCGTTGTCTATAGAAAATAGAACGTAGAATAAAAAGAGTTTTCACCAGTTCTTTTGTCACATTCAAATCATACATAAGAATGAGAGAGACAATTTAAGGAATTATACCCTAGGCGAAAGTATTGGACTAGAGATTAGATTATGAGAAATATGTTTATACAGTTCATATATGAATGAGTGTATGGTTGACTAATATATTTACATATATTAGATCGACCAACGAATGACATTATAAATTATTGTTGGGGAATCCATAGCCATGTACGTTACATGCGCAGCGGAACCTGTGGATTCAACCCGCCCTAAGATCATCGTTAAGGGAATAAAAGTACGATATTAACTATTAAAATTTATACCTCGGATCTTCCTGATCCGCGAGACGAAGAACAGATGTAGGTCTCAACTTTTCTGACTTGCAACCTTCTCCTTCCTGAAACTCGACTCCGCGAACCTCCTTGCTTCTCCTAGGAATGAAGATCAATCGCTCGCAAGTTCTCAAGTTAGAGAACCTCTACTCGTATCCACGCGAACTTCAGACAAACGAAATTACCAGACTCGGCTAGAAAAGTTCGAAAATACTTTTCGAAATTACATCTAAACTCTCTCTCTCTATTTCTGTATTAAACGGCCTCTAAGACTTCTGAATTGTGTGTATGATAGAAGGGGACTGCCCCTCTATTTATACTAGAAAGGGAGGCGAACTATTGCTGAATTACCATAACTAAAACCCTATTCCTGCGCCTATTCCATTCGCAACGGAATAGGTGTTTCCTTAATAAAAACCTTGGCGGCTAAGGAAAAAGAACTTTCCATATCCATTCCGTTGGGAACGGAACTATTCCGTTGCCAACGGAATGCTGCTATTTGTTCAATCAACTATCTAATAATTGATTATTTCGTTCACCAATTTATACATCATATGTATAACTATTTTGAGATATTTTCATCCCGTATGAATGGAGCTCATTGTTTTACCGTGTAGGTTCCATTTAACGTTGGCAACGATCTTCTAAAGATCATAAGTCATGAGTAACCTCTAGACTGATGTCACGACTACCCATGTTAAATGAAATGATCAGCGATCATAAACCTATATGAATAGACATTTGCTTATTCCTTTTGTTCTACGATTTACGTTTTGATCACAAGGCATGGTAATATGTCATCCTTGAGTTTGGTCAAAGTCTCATTCCTGATCGAGAATTAGACTGAGTAAATACAAAATGATATTAACAACACAAGTTAATCCATTTTGAGCATGGCCATGCATTTTCTTCAGTCCTAGTTCATCAAGGGGCCCAAAGATATCTCCCTCTTGACGAGAGGAACAAATTTCATCTTGGTCACTCACATTCCTCGTCAAGATTCAGTGCATACCTAACGATGACCCTAATGATCATCCCTTTACGGATGACGTAGGATCATATTAAAGTATGCAGTTGTTATACCCCAGACATTTTAGGCCTAAAAATGAGAAACTATTTATCTTAATTTAGTTTTCAATTATATAATTATATAGCCTATATAGAAAAAAAATATTAAGATAAAATAGAGGGTCTATTTTGCAAATTTTGGCATGAGAATTATTTGTAACCATTTGATATAAATTTCTATGCTAAAACTCAATCCCCAACATCTATTTCTTATTCCTCTATCTAACTAAATATCTCTTCTCCCCCATCTAATTCACTGTCATCCACACGCACACAAAAAAGAAAAAAACACACAAACCAATTTATTTTGTTTCTCCAACAATGGCCTAACCCTAACACCATCACGTCTCCACCTTCTCTACTCTCACCACCACCTCCACCAGCGACCGCCACCACCTCCGGCCACCGCCACCGCCCCCTTCACCGGCCGGCAGTCCGACCCCACTACCCCTTTTCCTTCAATTTGTCATTGCAATTTATAAGCTTTTGATCTCCTTTCTCCTTCATTTGTTCTTGCCTTTCTTTTTATTGAATAAAATTGAATAAAAAGAAGTAAAAGGAAAAAAATAATAATAATAAATAAAGGGAATCCTCATGCCAACAAAAAAAGCAAAATGAAAAATTAAAGTTAAAAACAAATGTTAAATAAAAAAAATTATTATTATTACATGATTTAGTTGTTCTTTCATTAAAATAATTGGGTTAAAATTCTCTTTCTTACGCTTGTGTATTTGTATTGATTGTGGTGTATATCATTTTGATTTAATGTGATAAGGTAATCTTGGGTCGGAGGGCACGACACGTGGAGGTGACGAGGACCGTCCATTGGGCGCACGTCTGAACAAGGAGTAGTTGTCCTTTTGTAGCTTGTTGCATTTTAAGGTGCGGGTCCCTTGTCTATATACGTTTATTTTAGGCTTGATACTTGTGTGTTGTATTCATGAGATCATCTTGTTTTACGGTTTTGAGCATTAGTACATACTTTGCATATGATGATTTAATAGCACCTTTAGGTTCATGCATTGAAGGTTTGAGATTCATAAGAATGAAATGGAAGAGAATCGACAATAATAATTTCGTAAGTATATCGCATGAGTAAATGTGGTTTAAATGAAAATTACCTTTTGAGAAAAAAAATAAGGTCATTGTATGGAGATATGGTATAGTTCGGTTGTCCCGCTTGCAATTTTCCGTGTTATTCCTGATCGATCGAGGTCTCGAGAGTCTCAATATGGTGGTGCATACTAGTTGTGCCGAGGCTATGGGAAAGGGGAGAGGAATATACCTTGTGCATTATGTGTCATTTTATTTAAAAATAAATAAAATAAATAAATAAATAAATATAATAAGAATTTTTCTTTTAAAAGCGGGATATATATTGGATTTTGGTACATAGTTAGGGATTGATATATGTCTATATTGGACTTGAAACCCTTATCATTCTTACATACCTTTAAGTAAAGAGTACTCATGGCATAAATTTTCGTTTATAATTCATGAATCGTCATTTTATAAAATTGTGGACCTATATATTTTTTTCATTATTTGGATAATCTAAAATGCTAATGTTATGACATCATACATCACGTCATGTTTATGTTGTGTATTATATATTCCCTTTTTTTTAGGGGGCCTAATGGATTAAAAATATGGACAAGGGCTGGACCTAAATACCGCACTAAGCGATTCATCACTTATTTTCCGCTTCTTTTGATTGTATGGTCCAGGCATGCGAAATGGTGTAGCATAGTATGGAGGGTGTGCATGATAAGCCACTTATTTAGCTAATCATTAGTATACATCTTTTGTTTTATTTTGAGCTTATGTTTTGTTAAATTATAATGAAACTAATATGGGGTTATCTATGTAAATATATTATGTAATTATTTTATCTCTATCTTAATACTAGGTTTATGTTAGTCTCAAGTAAAATATTTATGGTTATATTTATTGCCTAAATGATGTTGTATATATTATGGTCATTTTATATTTCCTTTTGGTTATGGTTGTGAATGCTTAATATATTTGTATGAATGGTTTGCATATATCGCTTCTGGGACCGCAAGTGGTGATGGTCGGCAAGGGTAGTTGGTTTACAACAGAAGGACATGTAATCAACAAGATGTACCAGAGAGTGAGGTACATAACAATGACAGTGGTGTCGATGGGGGTGCAGGATTAGAAGGTGGAAGTGGAGGCCAGCAGCCCCCTCGGCTGCCATCTCTGCAACCACGTCCACCACCTCCGCCGAACCCGATGGATTTTCTTTCTCAGCTTATGGCTAATGCGATTGATGAGTATGCGAGGCAAAGGGGCGGATTTGTTTTAGTTGGAGGCAACGGGATGCCCGTGGATGATTTTACTCGATATTATGATCGGTTCTCGCGAGATACCCCGGATCTTTTTTCTGCTACAGGAGGATTTATTGAAGCTGAGCATTGGCTTATGGTTGTTTGCGACAAGTTCGAGCTACACCGGATTCCACGGGTGCATTGGACAGAATTATCCGTTATGACTTTTAGGGGTGAAGCTAAGGTGTGGTGGCAGAGGAAACGTATTCGTTTCAGGGGGGACCATCCCATCCCTTGGGATTGGTTTGAGACGAGTTTTAGGGACCAGTATATGGGGCCAATTCAGTTGGCGGGGTTACGTAGGCAGTTTGAGCAATTAGCTCAGGGGTCATTGTCAGTGCGACAATATGCAGATGAGTTCACTCGTTTGTCCAAGTATGCACCCAATTTAGTATCCACCGATCTTATCACCGTTGATCGTTTCATTGAAGGTTTGAGACCCGATCTTGCTAGTAGGGTGGATATTGGGATTGCTGAGGATCTAGTTGCAGTAGTACAATTGGCAGAGAGACAAGAGAGGAGGGTGAGGCGAGAAGAAGAGGAGCGCGCATCAAGAGCTGCAAGGGAGAGGCCTAATAAAATGATCCGTGTGGGGCCTCATATATCATCACCTGCTCCACAACGGCCGTGGTGTAGGAAATGTCAGAAGCCTCACCTAGAAAATGAATGTCAGAGAATCACTAGAGGATGTTTTGAGTGTGGTATGCTAGATCACTGGAAAAGAGAATATCCCAAACTAACCGGAAGGGCGTTAGTTGTGACTGCGGCCAAGAAACTTACAAGTAGTGAGGGATCATTTCAGCAGCGTGGTAAGAGTCCGATGGTATCCCAAAACAGTGGGGTAGGCCACGGTCGTGGACGTTTATTTGCCATCTCGGAAGGGGAGCAAGATAGTACGGGGCATATTAGCGGCATTGATGATGCTGATGTTGTGACAGGTATGGTTATGATTTCGGATTGTCCCACTTTTACATTATTTGACACAGGAGCCAGTCATTCATTCGTTGCCGATTCTTTTAGTAAGAAGTACGGTTGGAAGACAAAACCGCGAGACCAGGTTCTATCAATCGGCACCCCACTAGGTGTGACCGAATCAACAAATCAAATTTGTAAGGGTAAGAGGGTTCGAATAGCGGGTTTTGACTTGCTTGTAGATCTTATTGTCCTCGAGATGCAAAACTTCGATGTGATTCTTGGGATGGATTGGCTTGCATGACATTACGCTATTGTTGAGTGTAGAAAACGTTGCATTAGGTTTGAGAAACCGGATTTACCGCGATTTGGTTTTTGGGGTAATCGGATCTGTGTTAGTGTGCCGATTGTGTCGGTATTGCAAGCGTGCCAATTGATAGAGACAAACGACATAGCAATGAGCTCGATGACACAAGACCTCGCAGAGATTCTCGTCGTGAGGGATTTTCTCGATGTCTTTCCCGATGAATTGCCAGGATTACCACCCCCACGAGAGATTGAATTTTGCATCGAGTTACTCGACGGTGCGGGCTCAATCTCCAAAGCACCGTATCGGATGGCGCCTGCTGAGTTAAAAGAGATAAAGATTCAACTCAAAGAGCTTTCTTGATCTCGGCTTCATTGGACCTAGCGTTTCACCTTGGGGAGCCTCGGTTCTTTTCACCCGCAAGAAAGATGGTTCTCTTCGCCTTTGCATTGATTACCGAGGATTGAACAAAGTGACGGTTCAGAACAGATATCCGCTTCCGAGGATAGATGACCTCTTTGATCAGCTCCATGGCGCTCAAGTCTTCTCCAAAATAGATCTTCGGACTGGATACCATTAGTTGCGTCTTCGGCCCGATGATGTGTCAAAGACCGCATTTCGTACTCGATACGGGCATTATGAGTTTTTGGTCATGTCTTTCGGACTGACGAATGCACCGGCGGCATTTATGGATTTAATGAATAGAGTATTTAAGCCTTATCTTGATATATTCATGGTTGCCTTTATAGATGATATATTAGTATATTCTCGGGATCGAGAGCAACATAAGGAGCATCTTCACATCGTGTTGCAGACGCTTCGTGAGCACCGGCTTTTTGCATAGTTTGAGAAGTGTGATTTTTGGCTAAGCGAAGTTGCATTCTTGGGCACGTGATTTCCAAGGAGGGGTTAGCCATTGATCCACAAAAGATTGAGGCTATAGTCAAGTGAAAGCAGTCTGAAAATGTGACGGAGGTACGAAGCTTTTTAGGGCTTGCTGGGTACTATCGACGATTTGTGAAGGGGTTTTTTCGCATGGCTCTGCCTTTGACCCGACTTTTGCTCAAGGATGAGAAATTTATATGGTCAGAAGGAAGACAATAGAGTTTCAAGGAATTACAGAATCGGTTAGTGTCAGCACCGATTCTTACTACTCCCACCCCAGATGTTGGGTTCTCGGTGTACACAGATGCTTCTAGACAGGGTTTAGGGTGTGTTTAAATGCAAGATAAGCATGTCATTGCTTATGCGTCTAGGCAATTGAAATAACACGAACTTAACTATCTGACCCATGATTTAGAGCTTGCGGCGGTGATTTTCACTTTGAAGATCTGGAGGCAATATCTTTATAGTCAGCGATGCAAGATTTATACAGACCATCAGAGTTTGAAATACGTTTTTTCACAAAAGGTGTTTAATTTGCGCCAGCGTAGATGGCTTGAGATAATGAGTGATTATGACATGGAGATGTTATATCATTCCGGGAAAGCGAATATAGTTGCTGACGCCGTGAGTCGAAAGAGTCATGGAAACTTGGCGACCTTGATTACTCGAGATCCTGATTTGTTAAATGAGCTTCGACGATTGGATATTTACGTGACATCTATATATATATATATATATATATATATATAACCAAGATGTACCAAGACCTGAAGTGGCATTTTTGGTGGGGTAATATGAGATGTGAGATAGCGGACTTTGTCTCGAGATGCTTAGTATGCTAGCAGGTGAAGGCTGACAGAAAGAGACCACCTGGGTTACTCCGGCCCTTGACTCGACCTGAAGAGAAGTTCGAGAAGATCACAATGGATTTTGTTATCGGGTTACCACGGACACAACAGGGGTATACAGCGGTATGGGTCATTGTAGATCGGTTGACGAAGGTCGCTCATTTTATCCCATTTAAACTCGGCCTAACTGGTGAGCAAATGGTTGAAGTTTACATGAGAGAGATACATAGATTACATGGAATACTAGTGGAAATTATATCGGATCGAGATCCACGTTTCACATCCCGTTTTTGGCATAGCTTTCAAGGGGGCGCTTGGGACTAAGGTTACATTTAGTACGGCCAATCATCCTCAGACAGATGGTCAGTCTGAGCGGACCATTCAAACTCTAGAGGACATGTTACGGGTGTGTGCCATTAGCTTCAAGGGTTCATGGGCAGATCACTTGTATATGGCTGAATTTGCATACAACAATAGTTTTCATGCTAGTATTGGAGTTGCTCCTTTTGAGGCGTTGTATGGAAAGCGGTGTCGTACACTGATCTGTTGGGACCCGGTAGGTACATACAAACCTACGGGACCCGAGATGGTTCAGGACGTGCCGAAAAGATGAAATTGGTTCAAACTCGTTTAAAAATGGCACAAGAGCATTAAAAGAAGTATGCGGACCCGAAATGCAGGCATGCAGAATTTAAGGTTGGGGAGCATATTTTTCTTAGGATTTTCCCTACGAAGGGTGTGATGAGGTTTGGGGTCAAAGGCAAGTTGAGTCCCCAGTATGTCGATCCATTCGAGATTCTAGAGCGGATTAGGCCTTGTGCGTATAAGCTTACCTTACCTCCTTCCCTGGATGGGGTACATGACGTATTTCACGTGTCTCAACTTCTTCAATATATGAGGGATGACATTCACATCATCGATTTTGGAGCCCTGCAATTCAATCCTGATATGGCTTTTGAGGAAGTTCCTATTAGGATTTTGGATACCCGTGAGCAAACACTTCGTCGAAGGATCATTCGGCATGTGAAGGTTCAGTGGCGACATCACTCAGCTAAAGAGGCTACATGGGAGCTTGAGGACACCATGAGAGTTCGGTTCCCAGAGTTGTTTAATTCTCAAGGTGCGCAACTGTTTAGAGGACTAAACAGTTTTTTTTAGGGGGGGAAGAGTGTTATACCCAAACATTTTAGGCCTAAAAATGAGAAACTATTTATCTTAATTTAGTTTTCAATTATATAATTATATAGCCTATATAGAAAAAAAAACATTAAGATAAAATAGAGGGTCTATTTTGCAAATTTTGGCATGAGAATTATTTGTAACCATCTATTTCTTGTTCCTCAATCTAACTAAATATCTCTTCTCCCCCATCTAATTCATTGTCATCCACACGCACAAAAAAAAAAACACAAACCAATTTATTTTGTTTCTCCAACAATGACCCAACCCTAACACCATCACGTCTCCTCCTTCTCTACTCTCACCACCACCTCCACCAGCGACCACCACCACCTGGCCGGCGCCACCACCTCCGGCCACCGCCCCCTTCACCGGCCGGCAGTCTGACCCCACTACCCCTTTTCCTTCAGTTTTTCATTGCAATTTGTAAGCTTTTGATCTCCTTTCTCCTTCATTTGTTCTTGCCATTCTTTTTATTGAATAAAAAGAAGCAAAAGGGAAAAAAAATAATAAATAAAGGGAATCCTCATGCCAACAAAAAAAGCAAAATGAAAAATTTAAGTTAAAAAAAATTTTAAATAAAAAAAAAATTATTATTATTATTACATGATTTAGTTGTTCTTTCATTAAAATAATTGGGTTGAAATTCTCTTTCTTAGGCTTGTGTATTTGTATTGATTGTGTTGTATATCGTTAGATTTAATGTGATAAGGTAATCTTGAGTCGGAGGGCGCGACACATGGAGGTGACGAGGACCGCCCATTGGGCGCACGTCTGAACAAGGAGTAGTTGTCCTTTTGTAGCTTGTTGCATTTTAAGGTGCGGGTCCCTTGTCTATATACATTTATTTTAGGCTTGATACTTGTGTGTTATATTCATGAGATCATCTTGTTTTACGGTTTTGAGCATTAGTACATACTTTGCATATGATGATTTAATAGCACCTTTAGGTTCATGCATTGAAGGTTTGAGATTCATAAGAATGAAATGGAAGAGAATCGACAATAATAATTTCGTAAGTATATCGCATGAGTAAGTGTGGTTTAAATGAAAATTACCTTTTGAGAAAAAAAAAATAAGGTCATTGTATGGAGATATGGTATAGTTCGGTTGTCCCGCTTGCAATTTTCCGTGTAATTCCTGATCGATCGAGGTCTCGAGAGTCTCAATATGGTGGTGCATAATAGTTGTGCCGAGGCTATGGGCAAGGGGAGAGGAATATACCTTGTGCATTATGTGTCATTTTATTTAAAAAAAATAAAATAAAAAAATATAAATATATAATAAGAATTTTTCTTTTAAAAGCATGATATATATTGGATTTTGGTACATGGTTAGGGATTGATATATGTCTATATTGGACTTGAAACCCTTATCATTCTTACAAACCTTTAAGTAAAGAGTACTCATGGCATAAATTTTCGTTTATAATTCATGAATCGTCATTTGGATAATCTGAAATGCTAATGTTATGGCATCATACATCACGGCATGTTTATGTTGTGTATTATATATTCCTTTTTTTTGGGGGGGGGGGCTAATGGATTAAAAATATGGACAAGGGCTGGACCTAAATACCGCACTAAGTGATTCATCACTTATTTTCCGCTTCTTTTGATTGTATGGTCCAGGTATGCGAAATGGTGTAGCATAGTATGGAGGGTATGCATGATGAGCCACTTATTTAGCTAATTATTAGTATACATCTTTGATTTATTTTGAGCTTATGTTTTGTTGAATTATAATGATACTAATATGGGGTTATGTATGTAAAAATATTATATAATTATTTTATCTCTATTTTATTACTAGGTTTATGTTAGGTTCAAGTAAAACGTTTATGGTTATATTTATTGCCTAAATGATGTTGTATATATTATGGTCATTTTATATTTCCTTTTGGTTATGGTTGTGAATGCTTAATATATTTGTATGAGTGGTTTGCAAATATCGCTAGGGTGATCATGCCCATTTTTTTTAGAAAGTTGGGGTTGGGGTGTGACAGCAGTTCCACATACAGGAATCCATGGTGAACTCAGGTCGTAGGATCAAGCACTCTATTCATATGAGAATCAGACTTGACATCCCTATGTCCATGATCAGCAGAACATGATCATCCAGCCTGGGAATATACTAGTGTAGATATGTAGCTTCTTACCTGAAGTATATTTATCTCTATAAACATCCTACATATTACTAGGTACGGTTTAGAATATCATTCGTTGGTTCATAGTTCTACTATCAGAATCACATATTTTGATGATGTGAACCCGAAGTGTCATTCATGGTTGATATAAGATATGTAAATACACATTCACAACCCATACACACAGATATATAAGAAACAACCTTTATTGAATAAATAATAATGTCTTAATACATAATCCATTTCCTAGCACAAATACATTTGGCATAGGGCACTAATCCTACAACTGTCCCCAGTGACATGTAGGATATTTATAGAGATATGCTTCAGGTAAGAGGCTACATATCCACACTAGTATATTCGCACACTGGATAATCATGTTCTGTTGATCATGGACATAGCGATGTCAAGTCTAGAATATAGGTACGTGTAAGGGAACACGTACTGGACTGATGTAATGTGTATTTTTGTACACATTTTTTAGGGTTCTTATCATGAAAAATTCCTCATTAAATCACATAAAATGTATGAAAAATATTTAAAATTAATAAAAAATATTTGAGAAACTCTTAATACACTTTTGTGTGATTTTCCAGGTAAAAGACCAAGAAAATGATATTTGGACGACTTGGTGAAAAGTCAACTCCAAATGACGAGCCTATCTGAAAACCATGGGCCAAAGATGGCCGAATTTTCGACAAATCTCTGTGAAAACCCTACATACGATTCTCCAAAATTCTTATAACCCCAATCCGTCAACTATCCAAGCCGAGACCTACAAAATTCACAAAAAGATGAAAAAGTCAAACCCGGGAAAGCGCCGAGTTGACCAAAAGTCAACTTTTCCAAAAATGGTCAAACTGGGTGTCAAATCGTAGAGCGCGACGATACGAACCCAACGGTATAAATATCGCGAAAAAAGACCTTCTAGAACTCCCAAGAAATTGCGATACAAGATTTGGCCTAACCATACTATCAGCCAATCAGACAATGACACATGACAGATTCCATTCGAAAATAACCAACAAGACGATGACACGTAGCTGATTAGTTGAGGCTGGATTAAGACGAGACACCTGTCGATCCGTGATTGGGGAGCATCGCTGATGCTACTGACAAAAGTCAGTACGAGGTGCAGTACGAGATTCTCTTCCCCCCAGTCAGCGAGTGACACGTGGCGTGCGGACCCCAGAAAACGCGTTTCTGTGCAGAGCAGCTCAGTTCGCCTCTGGTGACTTGAAGAATGGACATCTCCGGTTGAGTTATAAGGCGTGTTTTGGAGAGTAATGGACCGTGCGATGATGAGAAATGGAGAAAAACATTTAGCGGATCTGCAAAAATCAGTACGAGGTTCAGGGAGAGCCAATAGCAGATGGACACGTGGCGAGCAATGTTCAACAGAAATTGAAGAGTGAGACGCGTGGCAAAATCGTGACCATTGGATCAGTTATCTGATTTTGATCAGCCAAACCCCTGAGCGACACGTGTACAATCCGTTGGATTCGGATGAGATGGATGATGAAATGATAAATGTACCCAAAAATTGAACCCAAGCAGAATTTGAATAGAAATAAAGGAAAAAAATGTTAAAGATCCCCCAAATTGCTACCCAACTCAGTATCCGGATCAAGTTAAATTTTTAGTCCCACAAGCTTATTTCCAAATAATTTTTAGGTCATTCTTCTCTATAAAAATACTTCCTTTTCTCTCTCTAAGGGAACCATTCACACAATCATTACACTCATCCATTCTTACATCAAATTCATACACTCATTTCTTCTTCCATCTCTTCCACCATATTTTTTTTCTTTTCCACCATTAATGTCCATAAACTTCGAATCTTCAATTCTTGAATTTGCATTGAAAGAGAGGATAGAATTTTAGAGAAGAAATAAGTGCTTGAACTAGAAGGGAAAAGTGCTAAATCGATCAAGAAGGGGAGAGATCAAGAACGATTCGCTTCTTTAGGGTTTGATTTAATTTTTCTTTTTCTTCTCTCCCATTTGTATTTTATTTTTTATGCAAATATGTTTTATTTTGTGGACATGAGTGAGTAGTTTTAAGAGTAGGAAAACACTTTTTGTGTGGCTTTGATGATGAAATCTTAAGTAAACTTTGCATTTATTATAGTATCTTAAGGTTAAATCTTGAAATATTTTTATGAGATTTAAAGTTAAGTTGTTTAGAAGAATGATTTGACGTTAAATATTTATAAAGATTTTTTTAGAGATTTGTTTGAATAATATTGACTTGGAAAAGTTTTCTTTATTCATATAAGGGTTGAATCAAGTATCAGAACACTTAAAAATAGACGTTTTTAAATGGATCTGAAGATTGATGATTTTAATAATTAATCTTTGGAAGAAAATTAATTAAACCTTGCTTTTAAATACTATATAATTAATTTGCTATCTTTTGTGATTAGGGATTCTCAAGTTACACAAATCGTCATAATTTTCCTACTATTTCTCTCATATCCTTTAAATAAGAAAAAGAAAACTTGCTTCTATTTGTTTGTTCTTCTTGAATCCAATTCTTGTTTAAACAACAACAATTCCTCTTTAACCATTACACTAATAAAAAGTGAGATTAAAAAGTTAACAATTTAAGGCCTTGCTTCTTGTGTTCGACCCCTAAAACTTAATACCACTTATACACTGAATATTGAAATTAGGGAAATATAAATTGTTTTGTTAACACGTGATTACACCACGACACGTTTTCACGTAGTTAAAACTGACCACACTATGAGAATATGCATAGTATATGTCATTAGTAATTCTCATATGAATAGTGTGTTTGTACATAGGGTCATCATTAGGTATGCACTCAATCATGAGTAGGAATGTGAGTGACCAAGATGGGATTTGTTTCCCTCATCAAGAGGGAGATATCTCTGGGCCCCCTGGTGAGATAGGACTGAAGGAAATGAATGGTCATGCTCAAAATGGAATAACATGTATTGTTAATATCATTTTGTATATACTCAGTCAAATTCTCGATCAGGAAAAAAACTTTGATCAAACTCAATGATGACATACTTCCACGCCTTGTAATCAAGACATATATCATAGAACAAAAGGAATAAGCAAATGTCTTTTCAGATAGGTTTCTGTTCGCTGATTGTTTCATTTAACATGCGTAGTCATGATACCAGTCTAGAGGTTACTCATGACTTACGACCTTTTACAGATCGTTGCAAGCGTTAAATTGAACCTACTGATGGTGTTATGCCCTAGGCCAAAGTGTAGATGACCTAGATGATGGATTGTAATAACAAACATAATATTTATTCTAAGATATTTCATATAATATGTGCGTATAGGTTATTTTAATATAATTAAAATAGACCATGAATATGCAATTCAGCTTTATGTCATCAAAGTGCGTGACTTTGATAGTAAAACTATAAAGTGTTACGAATGCTATTCTAAATCGTCCCTGATCATTTATAGGATATTTGTGGAGACAAATATACTTACAGATACATATAAATATATATTTATATATAAGCTATAAATGTACACCAAGTATATTAGTTGACCGATGATTATGTTTTACCGATCATGGATAAATAGTTATCAAGTCATTAACATAGGTATATGTTAGAGACCATATACTTGGATCGACCCACCATAAGAATGCTACATGTTTTACGTCATTAGCGATTCTTGTAACATAAAGTATTTATAGTCCTTTGACCTGAGATTGTCTCGGTTCCCAACAAGAGTAATTTTATACTTTAATATAATCTAACACTGCCTTTAACCGGGTGGTCATAACGGTTATGATTAGATATACAATGAATCATGTAGAGAGATGAGTGCAATCAAGACAGGATTTGTTCCTCTCATAAATGAGAGAGATATCTTTAGGCCTCTTGATGAATTGAACTGAAGAAACGTATGACCATACTCAAATAAATTAATAAGAGTTATTAATGTCATTTGTTCTTGTTCAGTTTAATTCGGGATCAAGAAATATTAATTCGATTAATATAAGGATGGCGTATTAGATGTCTTATGATCGATATAGATATCGTGTGACAAAGGGACTAAATACGTGATTGTTGATTAGGTAAATCGGATCACCGATATTCACTTAAATTGGGTAGTCATGATGGCTTGCTAGAGTCCGCTCATGATTTATAGACTTTTAAGTCTATTTCCAACATTAACTAAACCTACAGGGTCACACACAAAGAACAAACTGAAACGTGCGCAGAAAATCCGAGCGACTTATATGATGAGTTGCATAAGAATGTCACAAAATATATTGTCATCTTATGTGATAAGATGTGATATATATGTATATAAAGACTATGAGCACAAAAGATCATGTAATCTAGAAGAGTCTAGATGATGGCATATGGATAATGATGAGTGATGTCATACACATCTTTTAGTGTGAAGAGACATGACTCTTCACCTCTATATAAGGACAGAGGGGGCTCCAAATTCACAATAGAACACATCATTCTCTCTCTCATTATTTCTCATTCTCTTTTGTGAGACAAAAGAGAGAAAATATACTTTCTAATTTGTATGACAAAATTATGAAAGGGTGCTTTCTTTTTGTATGACAAAAATGAAAGAGTGTGATTATATGAGAGAAATTATATACATCTTTTGTGAGATAAAATAAGAAGAGTTTTCTTATGCAAGAGGAGAACAAGCTACTAGCATATATATTGTTCTTCTTCCCGTTTTAAGAAGTTTGTTCGTGTGGACACCGATAAAGGAGTTCGTACTTTCGGCGCTTGTGATCTATTCGGCCTAAGAAGATGAGAACGGTTTGTTGAGAGTTTTGGTGGAGACCGATTGTGTGTGCGGTAGATGACTTCCTCACGATCCGACCTAGACGGTCTAAATGGACGTAAAATCGGTTAGGACGGTAACCGGTTTAGAGACGCATGGACAACACGCATGGTTTGAGCGTCACGGATTAAGCGTAATCCGAAAGGTATCTTTAAGATTTATTTCTTTGATTTAACCGATACGCACAGATCCTCGGATTGATTTTGGATGAAATTTTTGTTTTCCGCTGCGTTATGCACGTCTGAAACCCAACACCTACACGGCCAAACAATGAATTACATTCATACAGGAAGAAAATATCTCAAAGCAGTTATACATGTGATGTATAAATTGGTGAATGAAATAATCAATCATTTGTTGATTCATTGTGCAAAATCAGCACACTTCCGTTCAGAATGAAAGTTGTTCCGTTCAGAACAGAAGGTGTCAATTTCCTGGTAGCAAGTTTGCGCAGTTTTGGAAACACTGCTCCGTTAGGAATGGAAGGCTTCCGTTCTGAATGGAACAAGCGCAGGAAATTAGGTTTTCAGTTATGATAACCAAGCAATTGTTTGCCTTCCTCTCTAGTATAAATAGAGGGGTAGTCCCCCTCAATTAAATACATAATTTTAAAGCCTTAGAGGCCGTCGTAATATAGAAATAGAGAGAGAGAGAGAGAGAGAGAGAGAGAGAGTTAATTTCAGAAAGTATTTCATGACTTGTCTAGCTGAGTCCGTCTATTCCGTCTGTCTGAAGTTCGCGTGGATCCGAGTAGAGGTTCTCGATCATTCTTCATTCCTAGGAAGAGCAGGGAGGTTCGCGAAGTTGAGTTTCTGGAAGGAGAAGGTTGAAAGTCCGAATCATTCCGACCTACATCCGTTCTCCGTCTCGCGAATCAAAAAGATCCGAGGTATAAATTTTAATAGTTAATGTAATGTGTATTTTTATACACATTTTTAGGATTTTTATCATGCAAAATTCATCCTTAAATCACATAAAATCTTGGATAAGTGTTTAAAATTAATAAAATTTATTTTTTAAACCCTTAATACACTTTTGTGTGATTTTTCAGGTAAAAAAGACCAAGAAGGGATATTTGGATGACTTGGTAAAAAGTCAGACGATCTTCAAATTCTGGGCCAAGGATGGCCGAATTCTCGATTGTTTTATGCAATTTTATGTGGTTTTAGAAGATTAATTCTTGAATTATTTAGGAGAATATGTTTGATTCAAATTTTAAATATTAAATTGATTCTAATTCGAAGATTAGTCTAAATTTAAATTGGTATGTGTAAGAATTATTAGATCATTTGAACACTTGGAAGAGGTTTTTGTGATTAACTAAGGTTTTAAATCGAGTTTATATAAAAACTTGAAAGTGAAAGTTTTTAATTTCAATCTAATCTTGATTTATTAATTGATTAATTTTTGGAAGGAAATTAGTTAAGCCTTCTTCTAGAACTATTAAAATTGTTATCTTGTGTGATTAATAATTTAAAAGTTATACAAATTGTTATAATTTCCGTACCTCTTTGTTAACTTTTAAAATAAAATAAAAATATTATTCTTTTTTTTATTATTTTATTTTACATGTTCATCTCTTAAACAACTTCATTATACACACTTTTTGTTCTTAAATCATAACTCTTGGAATTTACATAAACACTTAGCACTTGAGAATTGATTTGTGAACTTGTTTTACTTGAGACCAGTCTCCTTGTGTTCGACACCCTAAACTCGATTTTCACGTATACACTTTGTGAATGAATTATGGTACTTATAAATATTTTTGTTGAGAGTGTGAATTGAAAAACAACACAAATTCACGCATTCTTACAATTAATCTCGTACTTTTATTCCCTTAATGATAATCCTAGGAAGGGTTGAACCTGTAGGTTACACTGAGCATGTAACGTACATGGCTATGTGTTTCCCAACATCAATAACTACCACATCAGCTGGAATTTGTCTGTGAAAAACAAATCAGAAGTAGTCACGTGTCCGGGCCCCGACAAGATTCCAATGAGAAAAAGCCAGCTATTATAGTTACATAGAAAATAGTTACATGGGCTTGGTTCTTGTAAATACAAGACGGTGCACCCCGGTTGATTGGTCCGCCATTTTTTAGTCTGGTGCTACCTTCTCACAGTTTTTCTCCAATCTATCTTGCACGACTGCATATCATAAAAATCAAACTGGGCTTTCGATTTCTTCTGAATTTTACTTTTCCTTTTTTCGATCGAATCGCTGGAGAAGAGAAGATGATTTTGAGTTACGATGAGTCGCCATGACCTTCTTTGTCCCGCCTTAATCTTATGGTGAAATTGAGTTCCCCGATTTTTTGCGCCATCTTCCAAACGCTGCTCTTGCTCTGCTCCAAAGCAAGTTGCCTTCATTAATTCGAGCTTCAATTTTTGGGAGATACTCTAATGGTGTCAAAAAGCACACTGGGAGCACATACATGAAAACCTCAAAATCCAAAAATGGCTCCGCCTTTGCCTCATCTTCCTTCTGTATATGCTCCCTTTCCACTCCTATTCCACTCATTATAGAATTTTTTAGGGTGAATAACTCTAGAATAAACCTAGAATAAACCTGCAATTGTTTGTTTTTCTAACTTAATTCTCCTGTTAGTCAAGCTGGGATTCATTTGTTGATTTTATCTGGATGAAATCTAATTTCATGGAGGAATAAACAACATTTGAGGCCTTACTGAATATTGTCAATTTATTAGGAGCAGAAATACATTTATTTTTCCTAATTAAAATTTGTATTCCATACTCACTTCTCTCTTAACATTTTGAATCAATGGTATAGCAAAGAAATTTTTTTAAAATGGTTATGGCTTATATGGCATGCAACATGGCACACATGCAAGCCATTGGTCTTCTATATAAGAAACAATTTAAACAAAACCATAGTTATGTATTTAATTTACAAATCACAAAATATCATATAGTTTGCCCACCGGCCCAGTCATGCGTATTTTGGGGTCTTAAACAACAATCAAATTAGAATCTCAGAATTTAGAAGCATTTTCACAAAAGAAAAAATTAACACTCAATCTTCATAATTTTATGAAACACGAATCTTCTATTATTTCTTATTGAATCTTCCATAAGAACTAGAAAGTAATTCAAGCGAATCCTTTTTCAAATTTTTGGGGTCTGGGAACAATTTCAAAAAGATACTATATCTTTATTCCGTTTTTTTATGGCTTTAGAAAATAGAGAAAATAAATATATTCATGATACATGATTTGAATTTGCTTTGAATTTGCTTTTTTTTTTTTTTTGGTCATTGTTTTGTGATGAATCAAATTTTATATATGATTTTTAGGGCCCTAATATTTTGTGGGCCTAAGGCGGGCTACCTATTGTGCAACAGAAGAAGGCCGGCACTGCTCTATCAAAGAACAACAATGAGTTCCAAAGAAAAAAAGAAATTACTAGAATAGAGAAGCCGACGGACAAGCCGAAAGAAATGCTTGGATTTCAATTAGTAAATGAATCTTGTTTTATGTCTTAAAAAATTCATGATAATAAATTGTAATGAATTAATTTCTACTAGAGTGTTCCTCGCTTCGCTTCGGATTGATATTGTATTTTGTCATCATGATAATAACTTGTTAAAAAAATAGTTCTAACTAAAATTAAAGAAAAAATATTTTTCAATTTAATTTTCTATTCAATGATATCTAAGATTATGTAATCGATATAGATAAAAATTTCTTTCATATATAAAAAGTAAAGCACACACGTAATATTAATTTTAGTGGGAATATTTACGACATTTTTTTATTTGTTGGGAAATTGAACAAAATACATGCATAATTTTATGAGTTTTTATTTATAGAGGATTGAAGAAACTTAAGAAAAAATTATAGTGTCACATTTAATAATATTTTTTTTGTAAGTATATTGAATTGACACAAATCTTTAGTAAGAATTCAAAATTAAAAAATAACACACATGAAGGTAAAAAAAAAAATTAACTTTAGATCATATTTTTAATGTTATAGGGGCTAAACTGAAATTTGATTATGAAAACGTAGAACATGATATTTTAAATTTTGTAGGGGGTGAAATGAATTTTGCTTAAGAAAAAGTGGGAGAGAATGTGGGGAACGGAAGGAGAGAGGAAGTGGGCGAGAAAATTGGAGATCTCCATTGAACCCATCTATATATATGGTGTACGGAGTATGGCCGTAGACCAATCAAATCTTTAGTAAGAATTCAAAATTAAAAAATAATACACAAGAAGGTAAAAAAATATTTAAACTTTAGATCATATTTTGAATATTATAGGGGCTAAACTGAAATTTGCTTAAGAAAACTTAGAACATGATATTTTAAATTTTGTAGGGGGTAAAGTGAATTTTGCTTAAGAAAAAGTGGGAGAGAATGTGGGGAACGGAAGGAGAGAGGAAGTGGGAGAGAAAATTGGAGATCTCCGTGATGGTGTTAAGCCCTAGGCCAAAGTGTTTGTGACCTAGATGATGGATTATAATAACAAACGTAATATTTATTCTAAGATATTTCATATAATATGTGCGTATAGGTTATTTTAATATAATTAAAATAGACCATGAATATGCAATTCGAACTTTATGTCATCAAAGTGCGTGACTTTGATAGTAAAAACTATAAAGTGTTATGAATGTTATTCTAAATCGTCCCCGGTCATTTATAGGATATTTGTGGAGACAAATATACTTGCGATACATATAAATATATATATTTATATACAAGCTATAAATGTACACCAAGTATATTAGTTGACCGATGATTATGTTTTACCGATCATGGATAAATAGTTATCAAGTCATTAACATAGGTATATGTTAGAGACCATATATCTTGGGTCGACCCGCCATAAGAATGCTACATGTTTTACGTCATTAGCGATTCTTGTAACATAAAGTATTTATAGTCCTTTGACCCGAGATTGTCTCGGTTCCCAACATGAGTAATTTTATACTTTAATATAATCTAACACTTGCCTTTAACCGGGTGGTCATAACGGTTATGATTAGGTATACAATGAATCATGCGAGAGGGATGAGTGCAATCAAGATGGGATTTGTTCCTCTCATAAATGAGAGAGATATCTTTAGGCCTCTTGATGAATTGAACCGAAGAAATGTATGGCCATACTCAAATGAATTAATAAGAGTTATTAATGTCATTTGTTCTTGTTCAGTTTAATTTGGGATCAAGAAATATTAATCGATTTATATAAGGATGACGTATTACATGCCTTATGATCGATATAGATATCGCGTGACAAAGGGACTAAATACGTGATTGTTGATCAGGTAAATCGGATCACCGATATTCACTTAAATTGGGTAGTCATGATGGCTTGCTAGAGTCCGCTCATGATTTATAGATTGTTAAGTCTATTGCCAACATTAAGTGAACCTACAGGGTCACACACAAAGAACAAACTGAAACGGGCGCAGAAAATCCTAGCGACTTATATGATGAGTTGCATAAGAATGTCACAAAATATATTGTCATCTTATGTGACAAGATGTGATATATATATATATATATAAAGACTATAAGCACAAAAGATCATGTAATCTAGAAGAGTCTAGATGATGGCATATGGATAATGATGAGTGATGTCATACACATCTTTTAGTGTGAAGAGGCATGACTCTTCACCTCTATATAAGGACATATAGGGCTCCAAATTCATAACACAACATATCATTCCCTCTCTCATTATTTCTCATTCTCTTTTGTGAGACAAAAGAGTGAAATATACTTTCTAATTTGTATGACAAAATTATGAAAGGGTGCTTTCCTTTTTGTATGACAAAAATGAAAGAGTGCGATTATATGAGAGGAATTATATACATCTTTTGTGAGATAAAATAAGAAGAGTTTTCTTATGCAAGAGGAGAACAAGAGACTAGCATATATATTGTTCTTCTTCCGTTTTAAGAAGTTTGTTCGTGTGGACACCGGTAGAGGCGTTCGTACTTTCGGCGCTTGTGATCTATTCGGCCTAAGAAGATGAGAACGGTTTATTGAGAGTTTTGGTGGAGACCGATTGTGTGTGCGGTAGATGACTTCCGCACAATCCGACCTAGACGGCCTAGACGGACGTAAAATCGGTTAGGACGGTAACCGGTTTAGAGACGCATGGACAACATGCATGGTTTGAGCGTCACGGATTAAGCGTAATCCGAAAGGTATCTTTAAGATTTATTTCTTTGATTTAACCGATACGCATGGATCCTTGGATTGGTTTTGGACGAAATTTTTGTTTTCCGCTGCGTTATGCACGTCCGAAACCCAACACTCCATTGAACCCGTTTATATATATGGTGTACGGAGTACGGCTGTAGACCAATCAAAATGAAGCGGTCCACAGTCGTACTCCGTGAGCCGCGCACTATTTCGAACCGTTTGATTTGTATCAAACGGTTCAGAATCATCAATGTTCAAATATTGAAGAAAAAAAATTAAGGGTGCTATAAGCTGGGTTTCGAACTCCAGTCATTTGATTCAAAGACATGTTTAGTTACCAACTGCGATACAACACTTTGTTAATATTAACTTATCTAATTAATACAAATACTATATTTCAGGCCAGGACAGGTGTCAAAACAGAAATCAAACCTGCAAGCTTTACTACTACTATTGTAATTGTAATTGTAATTTGTCCGTAATTGCAACTTTCTTGGTTATAGCAAAATCTTATACATGTACGTGTTGTTGCATTTCGATCATAGTATACTCGATTATACAATTTAACATAACTATAAACAAGGGATACTCGTGCTTTGCGCGACTTTTTGTACTTTTTTGTTGAATATTGCGGTAAACAGGAAAGAAAATGAGTGAAATTTTATAATAATAGTTGGGTAAATTTCACCATAGGTCACTCAACTTTCAAAAATGACCTAATGAGTCACTGAATTTTCAATTGTCACATAGAGGTCACTAAATTTTAAAAAATTATCAAATAGGTCACAAAACTTTCAATTGTCATTTATAGGTTACTTAACTTTTAAAAAAATGACTAAATAAGTCACCCGATTAATTGAAATTTGAGTGACATATTTGATTATTTTTGAATGTTGAGTGATATATAGGAGAGAATTGAAAGTTGGATGACCTATTTAATAATTTCTGAAAGTTGGGTGATTTCTAGGAGACAATTGAAAGTTGAATGATTATTTGATTATTTTTGAAATGACTTGTGATGAAATTTACCCTAAGTAGATAAAATGATCTACTATCGAAACTGGTACAACAAACGATATGCTGTAACCTTTGCACCAAAGCTTTACAAATGAAGATATTTCATTTTGTTCCAAATTTGAACAAATAAAAATATATTTGTAGAAAGAAAAAGTATACATTTTTGTTTATTGAATGAATCATTTGTTCATTTTTGTGACAGTGCAACAATATACACAAAACAGATCATGCCTATTAGACCACAATGTATTTAGGCCTTATGATCATTATCAAATGATAATGAATAAAGGATATGACGTGGCAAATTTTGGTGAGAGTACTGTAGAAAAGAGCATTTTCATAGTATTTATGGGATATCACCAATATAATTAGCAAACAGAAGAAAAGACAGATTAAGCATCATAAATAATGTTTATTGATTACTTCGTGCAATATAATTCAGCTTTTCTCCGTGACTATGTTTTGCATGTGTTGTATTAGTTAAATTTGGTTTATACATAGAGCAATGTGGATTATATTTTGTATTTTCAATCTTATTATTAAATCTATATTTATTATTATTATTGGTAGTACCACTATTTTCAAAATAAATTACATAAATGTACCTCCTTAAGTTTCAAACTGCATTGGTGCTTGAAACTTGGTATCATTCTGTTAGAAACAATTCTGAAAATGCCATACACCATATGTTAAAAGGAGTATTATTAATTTACATATTTTTAAAATATTTTTGCATTTACATGAGATTATTATTCATGTTGTCACGTCGGTAAGTCCATCTCTTTATGTCTCTGATTCACAATTTTTGTTCATTGGTTATTTCTACATTCAAATTCAATTTTTTTTTATGGTGTTTTAATCCCAAAATAAGCTCTTTGATTCATTCCTTCAGTTCTCTGCCTGCCCATGCAGTCAATTTCTGAACACACATCAATTAGAAGACCTGTAAATAAATAAATAAATAAGATATTAGAAGACGAATAAAAAAAATTTAAATGGAATTTCGAGCTCTAGTTGATGTATATTGTTTTCCAACAATAAAAGTAAGTTATATTGTTCAATATACCAATTTTAAATCACTGATCCAATACATGACAGTTAGAATTATATAAATTATGCATTTTAATCCCCCCCCCCAAACAATTAAAATTATGCGTTTTAGTACTTCATAAATACCACCTTTCTGGTCCATATAAGAAGCTCACCGCCTCTTGAACAAAAATCAAAGGAGACACATATCTCTCGTTTTCTTTAATTTCCCCAGTAAATGTAAATGACGCATTTTATAAATATATTTGAAAACCCCAAATTATCTACAAATTATAGAAAAAGAGAGGATAATAAGGTATAAGGCAAAAAAATGCAATTAAACAACAAAATAATTTGGCTTGTCAACTTGAATAGCTGACGCATCTAAATCTGGAAATTACTAAAGATGTAAAGTATATAAGTTTTGAGAATAGAAAATCTAATATTGTTTCTTTTGAAAAAAAAAAATCATCTAGAGACACCGACACTTCGTCATCATGAGCTAATTTGTGTTCTGTCAATTTAAGCAAGAAATCAAATTAGGGTTTTATAATTAGCAACAATATTTCCATGCTTTAAATATGAATTTTAGAAATTATAACATCATTAAAATTTTGGTGCTTATAGCTTGCAATAATCTGCTCAACAAAACTACTTCACGAAAGAGGCTAGATTAAATTACAGAAAGTCCACACAAAAATTTTGAAGGGGTTCATATTCAAATTTTGACAAAGTAGAAAATAAGGAAAACAAACCCAACTGGCACGGTATTGGTGCTGAAAATTAGAAATATTGAAGAGCATTCACTAACCTTGATTTTCACTGACTTCAAATTCAAGACTCCATGCTAATATCAAAATCTATACTGAAAATAAATACTGCCTAATCAATAATCAAAGTTTAATCTTTGCAATTTCTTTATTTAAAATTCTGATTGACTTATCACTTTAACCCTTGAGCTTTCTTATCCTTTATTTTCACACAAATCAGTATCTAGAAACAACAAATTTACAGATCGGGTCAAACACTGAATGCTACAGTAAGAATAATTTCGATTTTTTCTTCATACAAAACCAAATAGGGTTAGAAGACGCGCCAGAGATGTATGATCCGATTCCGACAACCATGGCAAGGGGAGGCAAATCGGCTTTTCTGACGTTCGAGATTTGGATGGAACGATGTAATCGGGTGTTTCGAGACGAAGGTATAAATCCGAGTCGGGTGGCTGCAAGAGCGGCGGAGGAATTGAGAGCTTGGGCGAATAGAGATTCACCTATTTTGTAAGGGAAGGGGGGTCTTTAGCTAGAGTCTAGCTAATAATTTTAGCTCCGCTTTTCTTGATTTGTTTTTGTTATTTATTTGCTCTTGTTTATGCGTGGTTGTAATTTATCTGGGATTGTCTCCTAACACCAACCTGCTGTTAGAGAGCTGTCCCTAAACTCGTTAATCTTTATTTATAATTAATTAAATACTTGAGTGTGGGATTACTCACCTCAAGCTCCCATTCAAAAAAAAAAAAAAAACCTACAAAATTTGAAAAGTTTGAAAAAGAGGGAAAAAAGAACACTAACCAAGGTGTTGATCAGCCAATTAGGTTATTGGGTAGAAAGAGAGGGAGAAATCAAAACTAATAGCAATATGACGCATCTATGGCAATGAAATACCGCGCTGGCCGAGCATGAGTCTCATTCATCTTGTCGCTTCATCTCAGGACGTAGGGGAGAGAGTCACGGTGGAGCCGGAGGCTGAGAGAGAATGAGAAAGATGAGGGTAGAGGGTGAAATCGCAAGGAAGAGGCGTTCTTCCTTCAAACTTCGTGAGAAAAAGAGAAAGATGAGGATAAATCATCTAAGGCTAGATCGAGTGAGGGAGGAAGCAACATCAATGAACGAACGGTTGAGATAGTATTTTGATTCAATCGGATGGTCAACAAAAAAATACTGACGTGGTTGATTGAGAGCCAAGTACTGTAGAAAACACCTTTTAGGATTATATATATAAATTAATTAATTTCTTAAAAATATGCAGGAATCACTCTTTTTACTACAATATATATTTTGATGCAGCACAGCAGCTGAAACCATGGTAAAGCTTCTGATTCCTACTAACAAAAAATTTCACATATCTTTATGTTGAAAAAACGATTATCACATACAGAGCTTCACGTAATAAAAACAAATACTATTATACATCTCAAGAAGCTTTATCTTCTTCTTCTTAGTTCTCAAGAAGTTAAGAAAGTCAGGATTCAAGTTCTTATGACATCACACGAGGCGATACAAAAATGAGGTAATTGGATATTATTAACTTTATGAATAAAAAAGGGCACAATGTACCAATGGCGGCCCTTTGGATAGACGGGCGAAGCCGCTGCTTTGGACTTCAAACTTTTAGGACCTTAAAATTATTTATAAGTATATATATAATCTATTCTATAATATTAAAGAAAAGTTATGCCCAACATACATTATTTTGGCACTAAGTTACAAGAGAGTTAACATATAAAAATTTTATTTTTCAAATTTGTCTTACTTGTGGATGGCTCCAAAACGAAATAAAAAAAAATCACCATATTTGCTCTATCTAACTTGGAAATTAAAATTTTGTTTTCTTTCTCTCTTCCGGCATACCTAATAAGTTCTTTTTTGATGAAAAATCAATCATAATAAGTATAAAATATATGTCCTAAATTGGGTCGCATATTAGTCCGTCAATTGGATTAAAATGACTACACAACGAGAAAAAGCGTCTGCTCTGCGATCTATTGATCTCTTCTCTTCTGAAGGTATATATATGATACTTTTATTATTTATCTTCTTTCAAATTTGTTGTTCTTTAAAAAATATTACAATAATTTTATATATGATTCATTTTTTATTATAACAGTTAGCACAAGAAAGGTTAAATGGATTAGCAATATTATCCATTGAAAATGATTTCGCGAAAAAGATAGATTATTCAAATTTAATTAATTTATTTGCTTCTAAAAATTTAAAAAGAGTGAATTTTAAATAATTATAAGTTGTTGTAGTGTTATGTAATTTTTGTGAACTTATACTTTTGTTTGTTTTGAATAATTTTTATATTAATTTGGTACATTTCTATTTTTAAGAAAAAAGAGGCCTCAGGTGAATTACGCTTTGGGTCTATAATAGCATAGGACCGGCTCTGAATGTACCACTAGGTCCCTGTATAATTGGATGGTAAATTATTCCATGTACTTTATAATTTAATGCATGGTTAGTCCCCGACTTAACCAATATGTTATCACTGTTAACTATTTTTTAAAATAACTATTTTGTTGTTCCGAATTTTAAATGAGTTTTTCCCACTAGAATAGCCTAGTGATTATGATACTATTCCAACTTTCTGTAGATGAGCGATTCGAATCCTGTGTCTAGTATTATTGATTTAAAAAATTAAAGATATATGAGTCCAGTCTAAAGAGAACGAATCATGTAGGATATTTATAGAGAAAAACATACTTCAGGTAAGAGGCTACATATCCACACTAGTATATTCGCAGACTGGATAATCATGTTCTGTTAATCATGGACATAGCGATGTCAAGTCTGGAATATAGGTACGTGTAAGAGAACACGTACTGGACTGACCACACTATGAGAATATGCATAGTATATGTCATTAGTGATTCTCATATGAATAGTGTGCTTGTTCGTAGGGTCATCATTAGGTATGCACTCAATCATGAGGAAGATTGGGAGTGACCAAGATGGGATTTGTTTCCCTCGTCAAGAGGGAGATATCTCTGGGCCCCATGATGAGCTAGGACTGAAGGAAATGTATGGTCATGCTCAAAATGGAATAACATGTATTGTTAATATTATTTTGTAATTACTCAGTCTAATTCTCGATCAGGAAAAAAACTTTGATCAAACTCAAGGATGACATACTTCCATGCCTTGTGATCAAGACATATATCGTAGAACAAAAGGAATAAGCAAATGTCTTTTCAGATAGGTTTGTGTTCGCTGATGATTTCATTTAACATGCATAGTCATGATACCAGTCTAGAGGTTACTCATGACTTACAACATTTTGAAGATCGTTGCCAGCATTAAATTAAATCTACACGGCCACACAATGAATTACATTCATACAGGAAGAAAATATCTCAAAGCAGTTATACATGTGATGTATAAATTGGTGAATGAAATAATCAATCATTGGATGATTGATTGTGCAAAATCAGCACACTTCCGTTCAGAATGAAAGTTGTTCCGTTCTGAACAGAAGGTGTCAATTTCCTGGTAGCAAGTTGTTCCGTTCATAATGGAAGGCTTCCGTTCTGAATGGAACAAGCGCAGGAAATTAGGTTTTCAGTTATGATAACCAAGCAATTGTTTGCCTTCCTCTCTAGTATAAATAGAGGGGCAGTCCCCCTCAATTAAATACATAATTCTAAAGCCTTAGAGGCCGTCGTAATATAGAAATAGAGAGAGAGAGAGAGAGAGAGTTTTGTGAGTTAATTTCGGAAAGTATTTCATGACTTGTCTAGCCGAGTCCGTCTATTCCGTCTGTCTGAAGTTCGCGTGGATCCGAGTAGAGGTTCCCGATCATTCTTCATTCCTAGGAAGAGCAGGGAGGTTCGCGAAGTTGAGTTTCTGGAAGGAGAAGGTTGGAAGTTCGAATCATTCAGACCTACATCCGTTCTCCGTCTCGCGGATCAGAAAGATCCGAGGTATAAATTTTAATAGTTAATGTAATGTGTATTTTTATACACATTTTTAGGATTTTTATCATGCAAAATTCATCCTTAAATCACATAAAATCTTGGATAAGTGTTTAAAATTAATAAAATTTATTTTTGAAACCCTTAATACACTTTTGTATGATTTTTCAGGTAAAAAAAACCAAGAAGGGATATTTGGATGACTTGGTAAAAATTCAGACGATCTTCAAATTCTGGGCCAAGGATGGCCGAATTCTCAACAAATCTCCGCGAAAACCCTAGAAACGCATCTCCAAAATTCTTACAACTCTTATCCGCTGATAATCCAAGACAAAACCGACATAATCCACACAAAGACGAAAAGTCAACCCCAAAAAATCACTGATTTGACCAAAAGTCAACTATTCTAAAAGGGGTAAAAATGGTTACCAAATTGAAGAGAACGACGATACGAATCCAACGGTACAAATCTCGCGAAAAGACCTTCTAGAACACCCAAAAAGTACGATACAAGATCTGGTCAACCCTGATCAAATTCAAGGTTTGACCAGGTCAAATTCCCTTTCAGCCAATCAGATGCAAACACGTGCCAAAATCCATTAGAAATCAGCGAACCGGAAAACAACACGTGGCTCATTTTTATTGGGGAGCATGTCTGGCGTGTTCAGTACGAGGATCAATCCGAGAATTTCTGGCGCAGGCACATGGCATGAACCCTTGTGCCAAAATGCATTTCTCAAACAGACTGTTAACGTGCCTCCGATTATTTGCGATATGGACACCTCATTTCCATCATTAACGCATGAATTGCGAAGTTATGGACGGTCCATTGAAAGCAAATGAAGGCAGTTATTCACGCGGTTTCTGCAACCAAGTATACGGATTGTACGAGGTTTAATTTACCCTATCATAACCCGACGCGTGTCATTACGCGTTTGTTCTCAGATATCGATACAAACTTACTCTCTGGTTCATGCTAAACTTGACACCTCCGCTGTTTGTATAATACACGAAAAGAGTAACAATGGACGGGCAAGAGAGGAAGAATGGAGAATGCACTTTACGCATTTTCTGGAGAAACTGATCGGATCAGCCCGAGGTGCAGTACTAGGATAATCTATGGCCACTCAACTGTTGACACGTGTTAAGCCTTTTTCAACAGAATCAAGGAAGGTAACGCGTGGCAGTTTCTTATTTGCTGAATTTAAACGTCTGGATTTCACTCCAGCTAATCACTGGTCGCCGCGTGTGATGGCTGAGATATTTCAAGGAATTGAGGAGAATTGCTAAAGAACACCCAAATTGTGTGCCCAGTCAGATTTTGAACTAGAAAATGAAGGAAGAAAGATTAAACATCCCCTAAATTACTACCCAATATCAAAACCGGATCAACACCATTTCTTTAGTCCCACAACTTTTATTTTCAATATTTGCAAGGCATTTTCGTCTATAAATAAACCCTTCTTCTTCCTTCATACACAACCATTCTATACCATTCTCTCTTCTCAAAATCATTGTAAATACCACTCTTCTTCTTCTTTTTTTCTTTTTCTCCATGGATGACCTTCTTTAAGGTTGTCCCAAAATCCTAATTTTCTTTTGGTGCCTTGAGACAAAAGGGAACCAAGCTTCAAGAGGAAATTCTTGTTCTAGAAGGAGCAAGAATTGAAGGAAGATTCAAATCAGCCAAGGTGGCTCTAGCTTGAATCTTTATTTGTGGTTTGATTTATTTTTCTTCTTTTTCCTTAATATTTCTCTCTTTTTGTTGAATGAATAATTTGTCAAGCATGAATGTGAATATTGTTTGTGTACCTTGAGTAGTTTGAGTAGGGAAAGATTTTTTGTGTAATTTTGTGATAAAATCTTGTGTTTGTTTTATGCAATTTTGTGTGGTTTTAGAAGATTAATTCTTGAACAATTTATAATGCTTGAGTTGAATTATTTAGGAGAATATGTTTGATTCAAAATTTAACATATGTCCAATGCACATTTAGCTTATAAAAAGTAATTAATTCATACATTAGTAGTTTAATATATATGTTTGAAACTTTTTGATAATTGCAAATTATAGATCAATCTATTATATGAGTGTTGATATTTGTAAACAATGAAAACAAACATAATTAAAATACATGAAGTTTCATTAAAAGTTAAAACATACCTCTCATAATTTTTGGAATTTTCTCATATTTTTTTTCTCGACTATTATTGTATTATGCAATTTGCCATGCCTTAGATTGAGCACTATAATTGTAAGTACAAATCAATTTTACTTTGCTTTATAGTCAAAAGATATATATGTTATATTTCATAAAAATATAGAAAAAAAGAGAAGAATTGTTGGGGGTGCATATTGGTCCATGAAAAGTCCCAAGTTATATGAGACATTCGATCAATATCTAAGGGTTGATAATTGAAGAGATGATGTGGCAAAATATGGTATAAGTATTGTAGCAAATGAGGTTTAAAATTATATATACAAGAGATACTCGTGCTTTGCACAATATTTTTGCAGCATATTTTCATGTCATACAATTTGGTATAATGTCAAGGAACTCCTATGGTAATATGAAACTTGCATTTTTACATATGAACATATTTGTCACTCAGTGACTCAATATAAAAAGCAAACACTACATCTAATGATATCTTAATATTTGCAGTTCATTTTTATACATGTACTCTTGATGATATGGTGGGAAAATAAACAACTCAATAGACTAAACTACTATTTAAAATGACGTTCAAAATAAAAGATCAAGGGCAATAAAGTGATAACACACACATCTGCAACTATGTTAGTGTTACTGATACGTACACCTCAGCAGCAGAATTGGTAACAACGCATGAAGAACCAATTGTGCAATCAACTCCATTTAACTTTGAATTATTCAATGAAGTGTCAATAACCCTCAGTTACGCAATTACCTCTCTGTTTAATCCTATCTTCGCTCAGTTCACTCTCAACTCAAACATCAAAGTTGTCTTGGTTATTCAAATAAACGAAAAAAGAGCATAAAATAAGTGAAATCAATTAAACAATAATTACTTATTACTGAATTTAATCTCAATCCATTTCACACATATACCTCTTAGGAGTTAGAACCACACTTCCTACTTGCTTTTTAATAAGTTTGATAGCTTTATCATCAATTTTTGTGTTGTAGGACGAATGCATCTTTGCATTAATAGATAAAAAGAAGCTCAGAAAACGAATTAGGAAAAAAAAGATCATCTCGAATCGTCATTCTGTTATGACAAATCTGTAATGGAATAAAACACAGAAGCTGATTAGTATATCCCTAAGCTAGAAAAAATATGTAATAATTGACTCGAATTCAATTAGTTTTTCCCTAATTATAAAAATAACAACTCATTTCAAGTTCAAGGACCAAAATTCTTCATTTCTGTGAGATAAGTTCATGTAAGATAAAATGCACATTAGAATATTTCAGTATTTCTTCTAACATCTTTTAAGATTAAGGATAATATTGGTTTCGTATTCTTATATCCATTAAAGGACAGTGCATAACCGATACCATAATTAACTGGTACATTAAAACAAAAAATCAACAAAGACACCAAAACAAATCTTCAGGATAATCCAGGTAACAATTGATGTAGCTAAATAATGATCAATGTTCAATAGTAGATAAACAACACACAAAATAATGAGAGAAAATGAAACTGATCTAAGCATTGAAAGCCTAGTCCTTTTTTCTGAATTTTTTTTTTTTTTTTTTTTAATGTTTGCTCGAGGTGGGTCAATCCCACACTCGGAGCTCAAGAATTCTGAAAATTATGAGCTTCAAATACCTTAACTAACATTTCCTGAAATTTGGTGAAATTAGACCATCAATTTATATATGAAAAGTTAAACAAAGTACATTTTTTGTTTGTTTTACAGCTGGAGTTGTTGAAATAAGTATGTTCTTCACTTGAGATTGTATAAAATTCCCAGGTCAAATTTATGTTGCATCAGTTCTCAGTTCTCATTACTCAAATTTGGACTTGATTACTCCAATTTATCCAAATTGGGCTCAATTGAATACAGCAAGAAAAGAGTAAGCTAGAAATCCCAGCAGAGGTAATGGACTTGTAAGAAATTAGACTCAATTCACAACCTAGATTTGTAAGAAATTGAGTAAATTCACAAAGTAGACTGATATTTCAAACAAATCGAAAAGAAATTATCTTCAAACCACAATAATTTAAGAGATTATAAAGAAATAAAATTGTTTAAGAATAAACCAACCTAAAGAGTTGATTAGATCAATATCCAAGAGGAGCTCGTCCGAAAGTTAAGAAAAAAAGGAAGAAAGAGGATGCAAGGAGACGTTAGTGTCCGGCGAGAAAAGAGTAGACATGGCGGGGAGAGGAGAAATCGAAGAGGAGAGCAATGCATGATAAATGTTTCTAATTTGGCGGGGAGAGGAGATCTGTAACGGTTTTTAGGAAAAAACCGTTACAGATATTGGCAATTCTGTAACGGTTCTTTGATGAAAACCGTTCTTAAGAGTTAATTAGTAACGGTTTTCAAGAAAGAACCGTTACAAAATGCATACAATATGTAATAAACCGTTCTGTAACGGTTCTTTGATAAAAACCGTTACTAAAGTGTAATTAGTAACGGTTTTCACGAAAGAACCGTTACAAAATGCATACAATATGTAATAAACCGTTCTGTAACGGTTCTTTGATAAAAACCGTTACTAAAGTGTAATTAGTAACGGTTTTCACCAAAGAACCGTTACAAATATGCATACATTCTGTAACGGGTCTTTGCTGAAAACCGTTACTAATATGTAATTAGTAACGGTTTTTTTGAATTAACCGTTACAAATTACAAAGAAGTCCAAATCATTACAGAATTTAAAAAACCGTTACCAAATTTAAACAACCGTTACTAATATTAAAAAACCGTTACTAAACTGTAACGGTTCTTTAAAAAAACCGTTACTAATTTATATATAATTTATAAAAATAATAAAAAATATAAATCCGCCTAGTTCCGATTAATCTCCGATTAATCCCCGATTAATCCTCGATGGTTCCGACCGCCCGACTAGCGCCTAGCGCATTCTGTAACATTGGTTATAATACATGAATATTGACTATATATGTTAAAATTGAATCCGAGCCACGAGTCGAGCCGAGAGCAGAGCAGGGTCAAACTCGAGCACAGCTTATTTAGACTCGCACTGGCTCGGCTCGGTTCAGTTTCGAGGTATTTTCGAACGAGTTTGAGATAAACATGAATGAACGGTCGAGTTACAAGATTTTTCGCCAGCCTTAGCAGGAACTTAATGCTACATCCCTCCATAAATGTTGAAGCAAGTAGAAATATTATAGAAAATAAGCCACCACAATAATGTATAATAATACAATAGTAGTTTTGAAGTAGATGAATGTGTAATAGGTTCGAAAATGTAGGCGTATACTTTGTAAATATCATAGCAAGAAGCTTACAACTGCTATGTATATATCATATGTGATGATTTACATGCTATCTTTTTGAAATGATGTAAAAATTAAGAGCTCTATTTTGGAACAAAACGACTCTTACTTTTAGTGTATATGTACAATATATCGATACAACTTCGATCTTTAAATACTATCACGTCAAACATCATAGTTTTCAATAAAAGTGTATGTATAGCATAATACTGTATTATTGATTTGATTGTCTATAATATTTCTAAGGCCCGGTCCTAATATTTCACACGCAAATTGGATAGTGGGCTTTTGACAACATTTATCCTATGAAAGTAAGTTGGTTTGATTCAGATATTTAGCGAGTCTAACAACTTATTGCTGATGGGTTGTCTAACAAAACACATGTTGAAAATATTTCCCCGCAAAGATATTGACAAAATACCAGACAATAAAGGCGTGAGGCCTGGTTTAACAGGGCTAAATCGAGTTAACCATGTGGGCTGGCTGAATTAATATCAGGGCTGGCTAATTTAACAGTGCGGGCCAATAGATTTGATGAAATTTGAATCGGCCGATATTGTTTAACAGGACCAAGGCCCAATTTATCCGCAAGGTACTGTGCTGCCTTGGGAGCCAGTATTTTATTAGACCCCTAAACCTAGGCACCTAAGCATGCCGGACAGGAACATACTTTCCACCAGATGAGACATTTACCACTTCACCAGCATGCCCCGTTTACCATCTCTGGTGGGAAATTGAACTTTTCGAAACAACAGAGGCTCAGAATTTTTTTCAAAATGAAATGTGTGGGAAAATGAAGGATTCAATGACCATTGCCCCGTCGTAATTTCATTTCTCCAGTACGCCATTTCAGCCCACGAAAAATTGACGAGAGAGAAATATGATGGCTATGTCCTTGCTGAACGGGTAAATTCTTAATCGCCTTGTTTAATTGTTTCTTTCAATGCTTGATTTCAATAGTTTCTTACAAACAGTTCTAGAGTTTAGGTGATTAACCCGTTTCTATTATGGTGATATTATTCGTTATTGTTTCTTAGTTCATAATTTCTTTACTGTAAACCGATACATGTTGAAATAAATCTGCCTTCTGCATTTTTTGTGTAAATTGATCTAATAATTTGATGATATTTACCAACAATGACTTCCTGCAACTTTAATTCGAATATGGAGTTCATAAATTTGCTGCAGTAACTTAGAAACTGTAATTCATTACTGTTGGGACTATGACCATTAAAACTGATGATATAATAAACAGTGTATAGAGACCGATGATATAACTTACAACTGCTATGTATATATGTGATGATTTACCTGCTAGTTTTTTGAAATGATGTAAACATCAAGATCTCTTTTTGGAACAAAACATACTCTTACTCTTAGTGTATATGTACAATATATCGATGCAACTTCCATCTTCAAATACGAGTCCGTATATAGGGTGAATTCAGTTTTTGAACCGTTAGATTTGCATCAAGATATGTGCAGATCACGGATCTTATTTCCCGTCCCCTCCGTTCGATCCCTTCCCGCCCAAACACACCACAAAAAACAATTCGTGCCTCTCTGACCGAAGAGGAAAAAGAAAGAAAAAAACTGAAGCTCCCACTTCCGTTCCGCCTCTCTTCCTCCGCCGTGCTCCGCCTCCCTCAACCTTATGCCGGCCCCAAAACGACGCCCTCCAAACCGCCACCTCATAGCCCTCCCAATTCTTGCCTCACAAAACCCTAGATTGTGCTGGTTTCTCTAGACTTGCGTAGTTTGCCGTTTCCACTCTCCTTCAAGCAAGGTATTAGCTTTATTGTTTTGGTGCTTCTCTCTTGTCTTGTGCTCTCTCTATTTTTCTCTCTTTCTTCTCTAATTGCGTTTAATTTAGGATAAATTTGGCATACTTAGGATTAACAATCGGACTAATTAGAGTTAGTTAGAATATTTTCAACTCAATTAGGGCTGAATTTGCTTAGTTGGTGTTGAATTAGTCATCAATTTTGTAATATAAATTTGATTTGAGCTTATTTACCAATCTATTAATTTCTTTTTTGATAGATATGGAACCAAATGGCTCAACAAGTGGAATTTTTCAAGAGGATGCTTGCATCTTTGATGATGGAGAAGAGCTAGAACACTCTTCAAATCCTTGCGACGACCCCCATGATGATTTTAGTGAAGAAGATGTTGAAAATGATAATTCGCTTAATTGTGAGCATAATCATGACTTAATTGTGAGCATAATCCTCAATTACCAAAAAGAGATAATTCGCACATTACGGATAATATTTTTGGATATTTGAATTTTTTTGGTAACCGAGTTGTTTGCATTTTTTATTGATAATATTTTGTTATGTTCTTTTTACATTTGCAGTTTTTTATCCAGAGAGTTCATGAAGCCATGTCTGATCTAAGATAGCAATAAAAGTATTGGATCCCATGTAATTTGAGAAAATTGTATTTTAGTATAATTTTTTGAGGTTGTTTTGTTTCTTTTTTGTTTCATTTCATCATTTTTTCTTTTGTTCGATATACTAACTTTTTTCTATTTGGAGTTTTTGTAGGTATGGCGTGAAGACTAGTACTTGAAGATTGTGTGAAGAAGAGTGGTTTTAGAAGAATGTTGCTATAGTTTTTGAATTAGGATTTTCATAATTTTGTTTTTACGTTTTTGAATTACGGTTTATATGGACAATTGGGTAAGCTCTACAATAGTGTTGTTGTTTATAAAGGTGTTTTGTGGCTACTAGAATCAATTTCTTTTTATTTGTTGCAAGAATAAGAAAGCAACTTATAAACAGAGGTACATGTAGAAATATTGCTACTGTTTTGTTGCTTCAATTAGAAAAGTGGAATATGTTATGTTTTCAAATAATGATGTTATATTTTGAGTAAGATGACATAATTTTCTTAGTTGGAATATGTGAAAATTATTTATTTACAATTGCGAAAGAGATATATTATATGTCACTCGCTCCATCATTCTCCATCTCACTTTTAGAACACATTCCAGAAAGAAAAAAGAACGGAAAGAATTGAAATTCAGCTACGATATGACTTCCTCCTAATAGAAAATAGAAAAATAAAATAATACAAAATAGACAAATAAAATACATCATATCATGACATTTAGTCAAGCGAGCCCCAAAACTTAGAAGGTTTACAAATAATCGACAAAACATACAATACAAAATGAACTTGCAAACTCCAAATTCTAACAAATTCCCAACAAAATAACACATCAAATGAACTCCAATACTTCAAATTTCAACAAATAATCCATAAAATAAACCCTAGAACTTTAAATTAAAGCCTAAAATATATGGTATACACTTCCAAAATCTCAAAATATCAAATTTACCCCTCTAAAATTATAACAATCAAATTTGAGTTTTTTTTTCATAAAAATATTTATAAACTCAATTATTATGCAAATTAGCACATACTCGGAGATCTTGATCTGCACGCATCCGACATCCTAAAGCAGATCTAATGGCTGAAAAATTGATTTCACCAACCTCTTGGAAAAATCGATTTCACCCTATACGGACTCCTTCACTACTATCACTATCACGTGCAAATCAAGTAAAACAACATAGTTTTCATTAAAAAGTGTATGTATAGCATAATATTGTATCGATTTGATTGTCCTATAATATTTCTAAGGCCTTGTCCAAATATTTGACACGCAAATTCGATAGTGGGCTTTTCACAATTTCTATTCTTTGAAATTAAGTTGGCCTGGTCCAGAATGGAAGAATTCCAAAGTGGGTATTTGACTATGAGCTTAGGTTGGCCTGGTCGAGAAAAGAGTCCATTGTTGGCTTCTCATCTCAGCCTCATCAGTCATCAGTCCACTTCATCCCACCTGTGATTCCGGGAGAGAAGAGGAGAGGGAGGGAGGCTCCTCTTTCCTTTTATTGCTACTGCGAGAGAGAGAGAGAGAGAGAAGGGAGAGAGAGACTGAGGCTCCTCTTTCCTTTTATTGCGTGCTGCCTAATTTAACAGAGGAGAGGAGGGCGGTTCCAGCTAGGCGGCGCTGCTCCTCTTTCCTTTTATTGCGTGTTGCCTAATTAAAACATAGGGGAGAGGAGGGCGGTCTCAGCTATTTTTCTATCACGCAATTGTTCCTAAATCTCATCTGAGATCGAATCAGTTAAGTTTCTGTTTCTAATTTTATCGAATCAGTAAGTTTCTGTTTCTAATTTCTTTGTTCTTGTTTAGTTGTTGATTATGTTATGTGCTCCCTGGGCTGATTTCTATTGTTTATGTTTTCTTTACTTTTTATTGTTTTTCTGGAGGAATTAAATCTTCTTCTTAGTTTGTTTAGTTTGTAGGTCATTTCTGTAGATTCAATTGTTTATGGGTGTTTGAGTGAAGGGTTAATTGTAATCCAATTGAAACATGAACCGACCATTAAATCACTTTGTTTATCTAAATACAGTATGTGATTTCAAATTGTTTGTGTTTGAAAATAATAAAGCATTTGCTTGTTACTTTATGATTGGCCTGTATGGTTGTTGTCCTATATAGCTGACACTTGTTTGTTGTTGTTGCTGTCCTAATTAATTATGACGTTGGCGCAGCAGGAGATGAAGAAGTCAGGTGACATGTCTCTCGGCGCATGCAGCAGCAGCGCAAGTGGGAAAAGAAAAGCAAAGCCTGCGGAAGAGGTGCCTGAAGCGAAGCAGCCGAGTCTAACTCTAGCAGCGTGCATGACGAGTAAGGAAAGTTCCGTTCCCATGCCCATGCACGTGGATAAGATTGAATGGGAGCACTCCTTCTGGTCCGAATCTTCCGACGATGAGGACGATCGTTCTTCGGATGCTGCTCGTGATGATGAGGAGGAGCAGGAGGATTATAAGAAGTTTGAAGAATTCGTTAGTGAACAGGGCCTTACCATTGCCCACTGTTATGAGGAGCAACTCCAAGATTTATGGTTTCATTACCGTTTTAGACGGCATTTCATCATCTCTGATGAGGTCATCATCTTTACTATGATTATTCATTTCCTTTTTCTATTACTCTCTTGCTACTTTATATTTATTTGTTTCTTTTTTCCTTATTCTTAAAATGGCGCATTTTCTATTATTCGCTTTCTAATTTGTTTGTTTGCCTTCTCCTTGTTCAGAAACACGAGAAGTTCAAACTGCAGAACAAGAGAAGGGTCGATTTCACTATAACACTTAATTCCAGGCCAGAAATAACGGTAATCTAATCTCATCTTTTTAGGTCTATTTAATTTTTTTATTGCTTTTGAGGCTACTAATCTCTCTCTCTCTCTCTCTATATATATATATATATATATATATATATTTATTTATATATATATATATATATATATACATACATACATACATATTTTAAATATAAAAAATCACTTGCAGAAAGACAGTTGTGAAAATGAGATCTTCGAGGTATTGGAGAGAGAAGGCCTTGTTAATATGCCCAAGAATTTCGCAATTCCATTGATTCAGGTTTGTTTTTTTTTATACATGCATAATAAAATTATATTGTGTTGAGTTCGCGTCTAATTAATTGAAGCATTGTTTGTTTATTTATTGTTCCATGTAGGAGGCCATCGAAAGAAAGGTAGATTTGCATGGACTACAGGTTTCTTTTGATCTCATAAAAAAGCTCGTTACTCTGGTGCCTTGCGTCCAGGTATTTTCTACTTCATTTTCTTTACTTTTCATTTTTTAAACTCAAAATTCAATATTTAACCGTATTAAAATCTTGCAGGTAAATAATACTACGATAAAAGTAACTGAGTTCCTTCATAAAACTGGACTAGCAGGCGACCTTCCTGAAATATATATTGACCGTGCGATTTTTGTAAGTGAAGTAAACTCATTTTATTATTTTCCTATCAACTTATGAAGAATGTCATTTGGGTTAAATCTCCACTTAACTCTTTCTAATTTCAGGGGTTTAGAGACGCATTATACAACTTAGAGTTGTCAGGGTGGTTCCACCCCATAATTTGTAAGGTACTATACGAGCTTGCATATTAATTATTGTACTTATATTTTATTTTTTTTATTATAGAAGAAATAGTGTTAATTTATTATAAGCAATGGTTTAAATTACGATATAGCGGTCCGTAGCACTTGAGCTTTTTTTTTTGTAGCGGATTGCGGTAGCGGCTTTATAGCGGGAAAATACCACTTTATATAGTTATAACAAAATTTTCTATAAAAAAATAAAAAATAAAACCACCATAAATAAAGATATTATAATAATCCATAATTATTGTACTATCTGGAGAAATAATGGAGAAAGAAAGATGTTTTATTTTTTTTTGGGTTTGAGTTTATTTACTTATTATGTTTGGGTTTGGGTTTAATTGCTTATTGGGTTTGGGTTAATGAATTTCGGGTCCAAATAGCGGCGCTATTTTTTCCGCTATTTCGATCGCAATAACGGCGAAAATGCCATTGTTGCTATAATTCCGTTGCGAGTTGCTTTCTATATATAATTTCCGCAATTGTGCCGCTATTTAAAAACACTGATCATAAGTTAATAACACATATGAGTCGTTGTTGCAGGATCGTACTGTGGAAATTTTCGCGCAAATAGAAAGAACATGCAAGATACGACGTCGTAAACTGATCCAGGTTTTTATAATTTTAAATAGCTACTCTTTGATTATGTTGCAAATTCCAATATGTTGTATTCTAGTCCCCTACCAACAATATCTTTGATAATATCTGGAATTCTTTGTTGTAATTAAATGCGTTTGTGATACATATATAGAGGTGGAAAAGTGAGACTCCATTGGCATATGCCGACTACATCAAGCAAAAAGAAGAGGAGATTCAATCTTCCCAGGTAGCTATTTTACTTAATTTTTTATTTTATCAAATAAATTGTGGACAGAGATCATTTTATTAATGTACTACTTTGTTATTTTAGATGTATCAAGATGCTCTCAGAGATGTGGAGCTGCATCAAGAGTTTCATCGTCATGTGCGATCTTGCGAGTTTATCGAGGTACTGAAAGTGTTTCACATTTAATCAGATTCCATATCAATTGATTGTAATCTTTATCTCAAGTATTTCTAACTCTAAAATTATCAAACTTGTTATTGCATGGCAGCACAATATGAAGGTCGAAGAGCTTCTCGAAGATAAGAGGGTGGTGGAGACTCGATTCGAGCGATTAGACAAGTCACTTCTCATAGCATCCTTGAAGGTAATAAGTAACATTTTTCTATCTCCTCTTTTTAATACTACATTAGTTCAAACCTCAAATTCCCTTTAGACTTAATTTGATACAACTTGTGGTCTTAATATTGTTTGAAGGCAAGGCTCAGTTTATTGCATGCTGAACACGAATATACAACCTTCGAGTCTTGGGTAAGTGGCATCGCACGTGAAAGAGTTGAGAAGGTAATAAACATTTTTTTCCTCTTTTTGTTGTTCTCTCTTATTTTCTCAATATATATATTATAATAAAAATGTTAACTTGTGCGTATAGGGTCGGTCAAGCATGGATATAATACTTGATGAAATCCGAATCAAGCATCCAAAATTTCCACAACTCTCTGATAATTGGATTTTCACCGATGTCCAACATCTTCCTGCTAATTGGACCGAAGATCAAAAGGAGGTAGTCTCTTCATCCAATCGTTTAGTTTCATTAAAATAGTGCGAATTTTGTGAACAAATCACCTGGATTATACTTGATTTGCAAAACAAAGCCTCCATTATTGCAAATTGCAAAAAAACACTATTTATTAGGAAATTACAACATAGACCAACTGCTTGCAATTTCCAAAATCGGAGGTTTTTCTTCCATTTCCTAAAGAATTGCTTTTTTCTTTTGCCATTTCCAATAATGGAGTTTTTTTTGCAATTGGAGCGTAATTAAAGGGCTTTTATGCGAATTTCTCTTAAAATAATTTTTTAACTTTTTTCTTTTGTGCAGGAGGAAATCTCCTTATTTTATGAATTGTTGCATGAAGTTAGAAAGCGCACCAACTGTAAAGTTTCAGATGCGTATTTGATTGAGGGGATTCTGGTATGTTAAATTCTGTTTTTTTCTCTCAATATGAAATAAGAAATCAATTAATCTTATTTAATTAATCACAATTTTTATAGGATTACTCAAAATATCGTTCCTGGATGGAAAAATGCCCTGAAGAATTCAAGGTACTCAGTTAAACTCAAAAATTATTGCTATTTTGTTTTATGAATTTAATTTTTGATGGTATTTGACAATTACTTCTCTCCATTGATTGTAGAATGAAAAGGATAAATCTTTATATTGCACTTCTTATCTCATCTCGTGCAGAAGAAAGGTGTTGCAATTTTTTTTTATTTTTTTATTGTATATTTATTTATTTTTAAATATGATCTTACTAATGAAATAATTTCTTATTGTGTAGGAATGGGATGAAGCATTTTATGATCACCCTGTCTATAGAATTATTTATGAGAATGAGTCAACATTAATATGGTAGCTAGTATCTAAGGTTCTCTCTCTCTCTCTCTCTCTCTTAAATTAAGCAACTGTCATGTAGAATTTTAAAATAGTATCAACGATTCATTATTCGAATGACCCAACATTTGTAGGCCTGCAGCTTATGTGAAAAGTAATAATTATTTATATTTATATAGGACTGAGAAATTATGACTATTTCATTCAATTAATTTTTTAAGATAAAAATATGCTTTTGGCCCCTCAAATTTCCATTTTGATCATTTAGTCCCGCAAAATTTTAAGAGCTAGTAGATATAAAGACACATTTAAATTGGTTGAATTTCAAAATTGCAGAATTCCGGGCGGCTCAAGACCATGGGGGTGAAGTTCTTATCTTATTGTAGCTTAATTTATGTATATTCTTGTTTTGTGTTAGACTATGTAGTAGGTGTTGCTTAACATATGGTACTATCTTGTGTGGGTGGGTGTTATGCGATAGTTATCTCGTGTTGACCTTGATTAGTGTATATCCTTGTTTTGTGTTATTCAAACTATATAGTAGGGTGTTGTTTGACATGTGTTACTATCTTGTGTGTGGGTGTGATTTGCGATAGTTAACTCCTGTCAAACTGTAAGAGCTGCGAGGACATTTGGGGTACTGGTATGCAGCTCCCTTGACCACTTTTAATTATGAATTTGGTACTATTACTTGCATTTTGACTAAAAAAATTGCTTCGACTTTACATTTTATTATGCTGTTGTTTCATTTCTCATGGCAATAACATGTCATATTTCATTGCCAGCACACAGATAATAATATTGTGCTTCTAGAACACAATTATTTTTCCCTGCCAATTTTTCCAACATAGCTTACACGACCTGTAAAAAGCAACATTTAAATCCTGGCGTGAACATATGCCACTTCACATGTCCACCACAACTTCAATTAAAAAGAATAAAAAATGTACACAATAAACTTAATTAACATGAAACTCAATAGTGAGAATCCAATCAAACATACCCCCTATTTCGTAGTGTTTATTGGGCATGGCCTTTATATGATGTGAGAATCCAAACAAACATACAAATTATATCAGTACCCCCTAAATCCTTATTAACATTGGCCGAAACAACATAAATAACATTAACTCTGATTATAGTTATAGTTAAGATAAGCTAAATAATAATATGAATGCATGACTAAAAATATAAAGTACAAACCAAAAAAAACTTGGCAATCTTGGGGAATCTTTCGATGGCGTCAATGATGAGGATATTTACCTCCACATTTTTTTAAATTGTGAGCATATCCTTTTCGGCATCTGTCTTTTTGTTTACCGCCAAACGGGACGAAAATGTTGCATTTGGCGTGTAAACTCTCTCTTCCTTCTTTCCTTTTTCCTTCTCACCTTTTTCTCTCTTTTCTCTCCTTTTGTTCTTCCTTTTCTTTTTCTTTTACATTTACATTTTCTTTCATATTCACAATTATATTTTCATCATTTAACCCTAATTCCTCATCTTTTTCCCTTTTTTATTCGCTTCTTCGCACAACGATCTATTTTTCATCTCTAGGAAACTCGTCTTCTTTTCCGCTTCTCAATTGAATTGCAAGAACGGGTTTGACGTCTGGTCCCCTCCCTTGAGATGGAAGTTTGTTTTCAACCTGCCCCTTAAGTACGTTAAATTCATTCGCCATCTGTCTCATCTGCATTTCAATATTTTGTACTTGTTGACTCGTTGTTGCGTGACCTTAGGCAAGGGAGTTCATGTCGTTCTTCATCGATTCCAATTCTGTTGAAAAGGTCGAGAAATTGCTCGCACATCATTTTGACGAATTTATCATCGAGAGAGGAAGGTTAAGGGGTTGCTAATGAATGTTGAAGAGGTTGTTGTTGAGTTTGCGCATTGGGGTGAGTGTAGAGTCCTTGCCTTTGGGGTTGTTGCTACGGAAGTTGTTGTTGATTCTCCTCCATTCTCCAATGAAAGTTCCAGCATCGTAAGTGTATTGGATTTTTGGTAACCACAGCCCCATTGGTTTCCCCCGAAATTTCTCATCTCGTTCACATCTTGTTGGAGTCTTTCACACTCATCGGTTGCATGTGTCGTGTCCCCACAAAACTCACACTTCTTTGGCTCGATTTTTCCTCCTACTGCATTGAGCATTTGGCTAAACCTTTTTTCGAAATCTGTGGTGATTAAGGATTCCATCGCCTTGAGATCTACCATGTTAGTGGCATTCACTTGTCCTCCTCATCCACAATGCCCTCTCATCCCTTCTGCATTCGTTTCAATGAGCGCTCGCAATTGAGAGGGGGTCATGTTGTTGAAAGTCCCTCCTGCTGAACATTGGAGAATGCGGGTGTCGAGGTCATTCATTCCTTGAAGAAATTGGTCAAGAAGAGAGTTATCGGCTAGGTTGTGATTCGGGAAAGATGCACACAGTCTCACGAACCGTTCATAATATTCCTTGAGGTTTTAGCCACTCTCTTGTTGGATCCCCGTGATTTCAGATCGCAGTTTGGCGGTAAGCGTTTCAAGATAGTAGCGCTTGAGGAAGCGCTTCTCCACCTCTTCAAAAGCTCATAATGGCCCTCCTTGGAGATGGTTCAGCCAATCCCTGGGAGTGTCTTCTTAAAGTGTGAGAAAAAAGAGTAAATTTAATATTATCCAAATCATTAACCACTTAAAACTGACGGGGTAAGTTCGTCACCTGCCTGCTAAGTTTTACCATGCGATCTAACACCAAGGCACTAGGTTTTACTCCTCGTATTCTCTGCCGGCTAATACCTGCTAACCTTAATAACGGAGTTCTATCTCAAGTTGAAATAAGAAGCATAAGAAAAGACACTAAGTACAAAAGTTAAACAACACAAACAAAGATGAAATCAAAACGACATCGAATATACTACTCAAACTCTACCCTAGAAAGGGTTTAGTTACAAGAATTCATAACTGGAACACAAAACAAATTAAATTGATACATAAAACAGTACAATATTGTTTATCTTGTCTATAACAATAAAAGAACTGCTACCAGTAATGTGATCCATTGGCCGGCCCTAGGGTTCACCCTTTTATAGGTGAAGGGTCAGTCTCCAAATTGTGAGAAAATAATTCTTTGCTAAATCTAATCAAATCAATCGCTGAATCTAATCACCAATCAAGGATCAAATTAAATCAATCATAATTCTCAATAAAGTATCATTCAATGGAATATCACATGAGCGTAAAAGTTAAATTAGATATAGATAATCTATTACACATTAAATCACATAAGCAGTTATTTTATTTATTCCCTTTTTTCATTCCATTTGGATGTTTTCTTCATCGTTTCTCACGTGCCAATGTGCAAACGATGAAAGTGCCACGTGTGTGGTCGGGCAGGGATCGGGACTTTTGGTCGGTTATCCTAAACATATTGAAAACTAGAGGCCATCTCGCTCCGCTTCGGAGTTGTAAAACAGATAAATTTCACAACATACATCATGATAAAAAAAATTATAATTTTGAGTTTTGAAAAGAAAATAGATATGGAAAAGTGAAATTTAGGTCATAGAGAGTTGTTTAAAAGTATAATTTTGATATTTGCAATTTTAAGGGAGTCAATATGATATATTGGCATTTTAGAGTGGTAAACATAATATCTAAATTGCACAAATTTTGAGTTCTAAAAGTATAAATATGATATTTGCAATTTTTGGATGTTTATTTTTGACTTTTTCAATATGATAAATATGATATGATCAATTTGAATCTTAATGCTAAATTTTGATATTTTCAATATTTGAAGGGCTTTGAATCATTTCTTAGTGTGATGCTTTATTTCTCATCATAATAGATATACTTGATATAATGCAATGTTACAAAAAAAAAAAAAATTATGAATGATTAAATAATAAGATAATTTTTTAAAATCTTGTATTTTATCGTATCATGTTTTAATGGTCTTCATAAAATACTTATAATATTTATTTTATGATACTTTGATGTTAAATATATGAGAAATATGTGATCTTTTAAAAATTTATTGGGATACAATTGAAAATATAATTTTTTACAACACAACTAATTATGAGAGGGTGGAAGAAAAATTTATTGTCGGTTAACAGGTTGGATTTGAATTTTTTTATGCAAATTGATGTAAATGAAAAATATGGCAAAAAAATGAACCCATCCGGGTTAGAACTTGCAATCTTCAAGTTGGAAGTCTGTATTTGTTGGGAAACCCGTAGCCATGTACGTTACATGCACAGCGGAACCTACGGGTTAAACCCTCACTAGGATCATCGTAAAGGAAATAAAGGTACGAGATTATGCTATTAAAATTTATATCTCGGATCTTCCTGATCCGGGAGAGAGAAGCGGATCTAGGTCTGAATGAACTTCCATCTTGCTTCCTTCTCCTTCCTGGCTTCTGAAGCTCGACTCAGTGAACCTTCTTGCTCTTCCTAGGGACGAAGAACTTGATTGCTCGCTAATCTCCAAGGAAGGAGATATTTACTCGTATCCACGTCGAACTTCAAATAGTCGGAACCGAGTCCGGAAATACTTTCAGGAGGCTCTCACAAATTCTCTCTCTCTCTCTTTCTTTGTATTATAGCCATCTAGAGGCTCTATATTGTGTGTCTAATAGAGGGGGGCTGCCCCTCTATTTATACTAGAGAGATAGGCGAAGGTTTGGTCAGTTACCGTAATTAAAATTCTAATTCCAGACCTATTCCGTTGTCGACGGGGTTATTCCGTCGACAACCGAATAAGACTGCATTCCATATGTGGAACCTTGGCTGCCAAGAAATTACTTATTCTGTTCCCAACGGAACCATTCCGTTAGCAACGGAATAAGGCTGATTTTGCACAATAAACATTTAATGTTTGATTATTTCCATCACCAATTTATACATCATATGTATAGCTGTTTTGAGAGCATTTCCTTCCCGACTAGACATTGTTCTATGCGTGACCGTGTAGGTTCCATTTAACGCTGGCAATGATCTTCTAAAGATCGTAAATCATGAGTAACCTCTAGACTGGTGTCATGACTACCCATGTTAAATGAAATGATCAGCGATCATAAACCTATCTGAATAGACATTTGCTTATTCCTTTTATTCTACGATATATGTCTTAATCACAAGGCACGATAATATGTCATCCTTAAGTTTGATCAAAGTCTCTTTCCTGATCGAGAATTAGACTGAGTAAATACAAAATGATATTAACAACACATGTTAATCCATTTTGAGCATGGCCATGTATTTCTTTCAGTCTTAGTTCATCAGGAGGCCAAGAGATATCTCCCTCTTAACGAGAGGAACAAATCCCATCTTGGTCACTCACATTCCTCGTCATGATTCAGTGCATACCTAATGATGACCCTAATGATCATCCCGTTACGGATGACGTAAGATCATATTAAAGTATGCAGTTCCTCATACAGAAATCCATGGTGACCTCAAGTCGTAGGAACAAGCACACTATTCATATAAGAATCACTAATGACATATATCATGCATATTCTCATAGTGTGGTCAGTCCAGTACGTGATCTCTGATACGTACCTATATTCCAGACTTGACATCCCGATGTTCATGATTAGCAGAACATGATCATTCAGTTTGCGAATATACTAGTGTATATATGTAGTTTCTTACCTGAAGTATGTTTATCTCTATAAACATCACACATATCACTAGGGACGGTTTAGAATGCCATTTGTTGGTTCACAGTTCTACTATCAGAATCACGTATTCCGATGATGTGAACCCAAAGTATCATTCATGATCGATCTAATATATGTAAATATATTAGTCACCCATACACTCAATCATATATGAACTAAATAAACGTGTTTCTCATAATCTAATCTCCAGTCCAATGTAACTACGCGAAAACATGTCGTGGTGTAATCATGTGTTAACAAAATAATTTATAAGTTCCCTAAATGTTTTCACAAGTATATATGTGGATTTGAGTTTAGGGTATCGAACACAAGGAAACTGACCTTAAGTAAAACTAGTTCACAAATCAATTTCATGAACAATTTAAAGAAAATAATAGAAGAAATAAAATATTTTTTTTTGTTGATTTTGAAAGTTAATAAAAAGGTAGAGAAATTATGACAAGTCGTATAACTTGTAAATCACTAATCACACAAGATAACAATTTTAATAGTTCTAGAAGCAATGCTTAACTAATTTCTTTTCAAAAACTAATCAACTAATAAATCAAGATTAGGTTGAATTTAAAAACTTTCACTTTCAAGTTTTTACATAAACTCGATTTAAAACCTAATTTAATCACATAAACCTCTTCCAAGTGTTCAAATGATCAAATAATTCTTAACACATATCAATTTTAAATCAAAACTAATCTTCTAATTAGAATTAATTTAATATTCAAGTTTTGAATCAAATATATTCTTCCAAATAATTTAACTCAAGCATTATAAAGTGTTCAAGAATTAATCTTCTAAAACCACACAAAATCGCATAAATCAAATATAAGATTTTATCACAAATTACACAAAAAGTCTTTCCCTACACAAAACTACTCAAGCATGCACACACAAATAAAATTTGCACACATGCTTGACAAATTATTAATTCAACAAAGGAGAGAAAAAATAAGGAAAAAGAAAAATTAATCAAACCAAATGGATGGAGAATCAAGCTAGATCCTCCTCTTGGTCGATTTGAATTTTCCTTCGAATCTCGCTCCTTCTAGAATAAGACTTCCTTCTTGAAACTTGGCTCCCTTTTATCTCAAGGCACCAAAAAGAAATTAGGGTTTGGGACGACAAGAAGGTCATCCATGAAAAAGAGAAAGATGAAGAAGAAGAGAATGGTATTTACAATGGTTTAAAGAAGAGAGAATGTTGTGTGAGAATGGATTCTCCTTTAGAGGAAGAAGAAGGGTTTATTTATAGGAAAATTTTACAAGCAAAAATGGAAAACAAGAGTTGTGGGATTAAAAAGAAAGGTTTGATTCGGTTTTGTTTAAGGTAGCAATTTGAGAGATGTGTAGCATTTTCCTTTATTTCTTATTCAAAATCAGTCTAGGTACATTTATCATTTCTCCTTTTAAGTATCTGACTGGACACGTGGCGCTACCTGATTGGAGGGATCTATCAGCTGTATGATGTATGAATTCTGGAATTTTTTTGAATAGTAGCACTATTTACGCAAATAATTAATCAGATAGCATTTTTTTCGAAACATTTGGGTAGGTAGCACTTCCGCCAGACCCTCTGGCGGACCTGAAGTAGTTCCGCCAGAAGGTCTAGCGGAACTAAGGAATTTTTTTTTCTTGATAATCTCGGCCATTTGGCACCCTTAAACACGCTTAATTAATGAAAAATGCTAGTTCCGCCACAGGGTCTGGCGGAACTAGATAAAATTTATTTTTGGCCCAATTTGGACGGTGAAATTGGCCCAAAAATGACGAAAATATAGGTTCCGCCAGACAATCTGGCGGAACTAGCTAGAAATAACTAGTTCCACCAGATGAGCTGGCGGAACTAGATTTTTTTTTTACTGACCCCCCCAAAAAAAAAGATGGTCAAGTTCCGCCAGACCCTCTGGCGGAACTAGCTAGAAATAACAAGTTCCGCCAGTAGTTCTGGCGGAACTGGACCATTTTTTCAACTTCCAATCTGACCCAAAAAATAATAAAAAAGATGGTCAAGTTCCGCCAAACCCTCTGGCGGAAGTAGCTAGAAATAACTAGTTCCGCCAGAGGGTCTTGCGGAACTAGATAAATTTTTTTTACTGACTGACCCCCCCAAAAAAAAAAGATGGTCAAGTTCCGCCAGACCCTCTGACGAAACTAGCTAGAAATACCTAGTTCCGCCAGAGGGTCTGACGGAACTAGATATTTTTTTTTTACTGACTGACCCCAAAACAAAAAAAAGATGGTCGAGTTCCGCCAGACCCTCTGGCGGAACTATCTAGAAATAACTAGTTCCGCCAGAGTGTCTGGCGGAACTCGACCATTTTTTTAGACTTACGACCTGACGCAAAAAAATAAAAAAAAATGGTCTAGTTCCGCCAGACCCTCTGGCGGAACTAGCTCGAAATAACTAGTTCCGCCAGCGCGTCTGGCAGAACCTGTCTCAGCGTGTCTTCTGCGCATGTCTGACCCCAAAAATTGAGAAATAACCTAGTTCCGCCAGACCCTGTCCAATCATTGGGGCCTCCTATAAAATGATAATCTTTCTCTCTCCCCCATTCTAACCTAAAGTCCGCCCCCCCCCAAAAAAATACTATTCAGGCGATTTTGAAGTGTATTTGAGGTGTGTTTAAGGTGATTTTGACCCAACTAAATAGAGAAAATAGAAGAAAAGGAAGACGGAAATTAGGTATTCAATTATAGATTTTTTGTTTCATTAAATAATTAATTGATTTTATTATAGATTTGTTGTTAATTTGTTGAAATATTATTGCAATTACTAGGAAGAAAATGGCACAAAACTCTCAAATTCTTGTATATTACGATGGTCTGATTGTAAATCTACCGAACGGATGCAATTACGACCCGGAGGAACCGGCTTATATTCCAGAAAGTACAACCACAAATAGGGATTATGACCAACTGTGTAACGAAATTTATGAGAATCTCGGTTGGTCGTATAGTGATATTCTTTTAATCCGAGGTTGGCTTCCTTCTCTTAAGAAAGGCATTTGGCATTATAGGTTAGTGAAAATTATGAATAATACACAATTGGTTAATTTTGCGGAGCGCGTCATAAAGGTTGGGATGGAGGAATTATAAATATATGTTGATCGCGTCCAAAATAAAGAATATCAGATATGAACTAGTAGTAGATCAAATGTAATTCGAAATGCAAACGAAAATGAGATATTAGAACCCGTTCAAAATGAAATAAATAATGAAAATGGGAATGAGGACCCGTTTGTGACCTTTGATATGGCACGTGTGAGCAATAATGTACTTCCCGAAATAGATGATGATGAAAATGAATTAGATGAGGAACCAGAGATGGAGTCAGAGGACGAGGAAAAAATTTATGGAGATAGCGATGAAGAAATGGAGAGAGTGAACCATCAGACGGGATTTATATATACGGAAGAGGGTGAGATGGTTAGTGTAGGTACTTTCGGTGATGCGCCGGCTGCTGAATTTGAAGATAGTTCAATGTGAGAATATGCGAGAAATGATCTCTTATCTGGCATGAATGTGAATGAAAATGATGATGAAATATTGTATGAGGGACGTACATTTGAAACGAAATCAGAACTACAATCGGCTGTAAGAGCATACAGTATCAAGCATCACCGAGAAATAGAAGTAGACCACTCGAATAAAACGAGATATATTGTGATATGCAAGCTTAAAGATGAAGGTACTAGAGGATGTAGTTGGAGGATACACGCTTCGATTAATAAAAAAAATAATTTATGGGAGATTAAAACATTTAGACAACCACACGTATGTATTAACCAAACACCTAGAAGAGACCACAAATAGTTAACGAGTGCGCTTGTTGGGGGGCTAATTCTAGATATCGTAAGAGAAGATTTAGATGTTAAACCTGTAACCATAATAGAAGTCGTTAAATTGAAGGTTGAATATACCATATCGTATTGGAAGTCTTGGCACGCCAAACTGATGGTGTTATGCCCTAGGCCAAAATGTTTGTGACCTAGATGATGGATTGTAATAACAAATATAATATTTATTCTAAGATATTTCATATAATATGTGCGTATAGGTTATTTTAATATAATTAAAATAGACAATGAATATGCAATTCAGCTTTATGTCATCAAAGTGCGTGACTTTGATAGTAAAACTATAAAGTGTTATGAATGCTATTCTAAATCGTCCCAGGTCATTTATAGGATATTTGTCGAGACAAATATACTTGCGGATACATATAAATATATATTTATATACAAGCTATAAATGTACACCAGTATATTAGTTGACTGATGATTATGTTTTACTGATCATGGATAAATAGTTATCAAGTCATTAACATAGGTATATCTTAGAGACCATATATTGGACTAACCCGCCATAAGAATGCTACATGTTTTACGTCATTAGCGATTCTTGTAACATAAAGTATTTATAGTCCTTTGACCTGAGATTGTCTCGGTTCCCAACATGAGTAATTTTATACTTTAATATAATCTAACACTGCCTTTAACCGGGTGGTCATAACGGTTATGATTAGGTATACAATGAATCATGCAGAGGGATGAGTGTAATCAAGACGGGATTTGTTCCTCTCATAAATGAGAGAGACATCTTTAGGCCTCTTGATGAATTGAACTAAAGAAATGTATGGCCATACTCAAATGAATTAATAAGAGTTATTAATGTCATTTGTTCTTGTTCAGTTTAATTTTGGATCAAGAAATATTATTTGATTAATATAAGGATGACGTATTTCATGCCTTATGATCGATATAAATATCGTGTGACAAAGGGACTAAATACGTGATTGTTGATTAGGTAAATCGGATCACCGATATTCACTTAAATTGGGTAGTCATGATGGCTTGCTAGAGTCCGCTCATGATTTATAGACTGTTAAGTCTATTGCCAACATTAAGTGAACCTACAGGGTCACACACAAAGAACAAACTGAAACGGGCACAGAAAATCCTAGCGACTTATATGATGAGTTGCATAAGAATGTCACAAAATATATTGTCATCTTATGTGATAAGATGTGATATATATGTATATAAAGACTATGAGTACAAATGATAATGTAATCTAGAAGAGTCTAGATGATGCCATATGGATAATGATGAGTGATGTCATACACATCTTTTAGTGTGAAGAGATATGACTCTTCACCTCTATATAAGGACATAGAGGACTCTAAATTCATAAGACAACACATCATTCTCTCTCTCATTATTTCTCATTCTCTTTTGTGAGACAAAAGAGAGAAAATATACTTTCTAATTTGTATGACAAAATTATGAAAGGGTGCTTTCCTTTTGTATGACAAAATGAAAGAGTGCGATTATATGAGAGGAATTATATACATCTTTTGTGAGATAAAATAAGAAGAGTTTTCTTATGCAAGAGGAGAACAAGCTACTGGCATATATATTGTTCTTCTTCCCGTTTTAAAAAGTTTGTTCGTGTGGACACCGGTAGAGGCGTTCGTACTTTCGGCGCTTGTGATATATTCGGCCTAAGAAGATTAGAACGGTTTGTTGAGAGTTTTGGTGGAGACCGATTGTGTGTGCGGTAGATGACTTCCGCACGATCCGACCTAGACGGCCTAGACGGACGTAAAATCGGTTAGGACGGTAACCGGTTTAGAGACGCATGGACAACACGCATGGTTTGAGCGTCACGGATTAAGCGTAATCCGAAAGGTATCTTTAAGATTTATTTCTTTAATTTAACCGATACACACGGATTCTCGGATTGGTTTTAGACGAAATTTTTGTTTTCCGCTGCGTTATGCACGTTTGAAACCCTACACAAACAAGACGCGTTTCGATTCTTATTTGGGGGTTGGAGGGAGGCTTATAATTTGCTCCCTGAGCTGATGGCTGCAATAACATCAACAAATCCTGGTACTTTGTATACATTTAAAACTGGTGCCCCAAATAGAGATGGTGAGTTAGAGTTCAAAGGTCTTTTTTGGGCATTTGGCCCATCACTCCATGGTTTTTAATTTTGCAAGCCCGTCATAACAGTAGATGGAACATTTTTAACCGGAAAATACCAAGGAACTTTACTGACAGCGATTGCTACCGACACAAATGAGACATAGGGAAGAAGAATGAGACATGGGGATGGTTTTTTAATTGTTTGCGTGATGATCTCGGAGAAGAAAATATGTATTACATTATTTCGGATAGGCATACTGGCATAATTAATGTAATGAGAGTGAGAAGGTGGCTGCCACCTTATAGCTATCATCGTTATTGCATGCGGCATCTTCAAGCAAATTTCAGTACTGCTGTAACAGACAAAACAGTGGTTCCGATGATTCAAGGATTAGTACGTGCGCACAACAAATATAAATTTAATAAGATATGGGAAAAAATGGGAAAAAAGATAGTTCAGCGATCGATTGGTTATTGAAGATAAATAAATCAAATTAGGCGCTTTCGTCCGATACTGAAGGTCGTCGGTGGGGCATACCAACTAGCAATAACGCCGAAGTGATGAATTTTGTTTTCAAATGTATAAGAAAACTACCTATTACGACAATTGTGGAGGCGACATTTTATAAGCTAAATTGTTATCACGTGAGATATCGAGCGGCTGCTGATATGAGGGAAAAGAATTGGTTGGAAATAGTGATGTTAAAAATGGAACGTAGACGCATTAAGGCTGCTAGGCATAAAGTCACTTGCTACAACTTAGAGCAAGGTATTTATCAGGTGCTTACGCAAGCCCGGCGTTCGACGAGTGGTATAGGAATTCCGAGAAAGAAATGGCGAGTGGACATCAACGAAGGAAAATGCGAGTGTCAGAAACCTATGCTATATCACTACCCGTGTTCACATGTCATAGCAGTTTGTATAAGCAAAGTTATATCCAGCGAAGTTTTCATTCATCCGTGTTATTCCTTGGATAATTTGAAACGTACGTACGAAAAAAGTTTCTATCCTATAAAGGAAAAATCACAATGGATGCCACGCATAGAAATTTGTAATTCCAATTTATTTCCTGGTGATAAACTTATAAGGAAAATGCTAACGGAAGGATGAAACGTGGAAGAAGGCAGGAGTTGCGAATCCAAAACAACATGGACATCATGAACAAAGAAAAGCGTGTAATGAATTGCAGCGTCTGCAAATTACCAGGTCACACTAAACGAAAGTGCACACAAATGGGTGGAGACCGTTATAATGGACCGTAGTTTGGTTTATTTAGATTGTTTTATTTTGTTTATTTTATTTAGTTTATTTTATTTAGTTTGTTTTATTTAGTTTATTTAATTCAGTTAGTTTTATTTATTGTTGAGTAGTTGTAATGTTTAAGTTAAAACAATCTAAATAAACCATAAACCTTAAGTTAAAAATCAAACATAGTCTAAATAAACAAACAAATCGCAACATAATCCAAATCCCCAAACATAACCCTAAAACACGAACATAAACCCTAAACATCTCCGCCGCGTGCACCACGGTCGCGTGCGCCACGTCCTCTTCCTCTCCTACTCGCCTAGTTCTAAGTTTGCATTTGAATGACCTGACTGACGTATTCTCCTCCTTCCTCTTCCTCTTCCTCTCCTCCTTCGTTGAGCACCTCCCACTCGGTATCATCGGGATACTCATTAAGCTGTGTACAAATTAGCTTTTGGCATCCCAACCATTTTCTGACGCCGTCCTTTACTTCTGCCCTCATATTTGCACCAAATTCTCTTAGCATTCTGATATCTATGCGAGCTCTCTCCATGGCAGTTTGTGCCTTATAGTATTAAACAAAAAATTATATTAAAATTAAAAATTTAACTTTACATATATTAAAAAAATTTAAAATATTACCGCTAATCTTTTATCCGGGACCATAGGACGGTATGTGCTCGAACCGTGCGAAATGGTGCTTTGCACCAACGGATCGGAATTCTGCAAATACCATCTCATGTAACCTTCAGTATCGAGAGGGGTATACGGCTCCAGGGAATCCATTTGCGAATACCAATACCATTTATCATTCCAACGTGTAATCCAATTCTTGATTCGTCAGGTCACGTAATTCTTTGTCGGCAATTTTGTCGTCTTCAGGTATTTCCGGAGGTATTTTTTGCCGATACCCGAACTGTCGCATCACCCTCTCAGGATGATAATGCTCGACGATCCGGAAATAAATCAACGGCACACTGAGTAGTGCCGATGTTCTTTCTTCCTGACAAATGTGCGGTAGCCTATCGCGGTACGGCTCGTAAGGTGCCCAAAAGATATCACTCGCCGGGATGCTGTGTAACATGTCGCGGTTCGCCCACAAATGAGGAGTCGACGGATCCTCTTTAACTCTTGCATCTCTCCAGAGCATGCCAACCGTATCATTGTAATCGGATCGTCGTAGATATTCAATCTTGCCGGGTTTAATGAAACTCCCGGTCTTCCGGTCGCAAAATGTTGCCAAGCCCATAATTTTAGTAATAAGATGCAACCTCCCATATTTTTCCGACCGGGACCTGTACTTTTGCACAGTTCTCTGTACAGGTATGCAAGTACCCCACTCCCAAATGCCCACTCATGCAAATTATTCATGTCTTCTAAAAGTACCAGGGGCATGAGCGAATAACAGTCCCCATTCGGATCCGTAAATAAAATGTCGGACAAAAATCCGATCATGTAAGCTCTACAATATTGCTCGACTTGTAATATGGGGGCATCGCACTCTAAATCGGCAAAATTCTCCATGAACCATTTTTTATTTACCAACACGTTGCTTTTCTTATTCCCTGATCCTCTGAACATCTCTCGGGGGGTGTTTTTCCATGTAGTTCCCCGGCTTTATTTGCCCAATTAATAGCGCTGTTCTTCACACAGAGGGGCTTGCCATCCACCCGCAACCCCAACAAGCATGAAACATCCTCTAACGTTACGGTCATTTCTCCGTGCGGCATGTGGAACGTATGCGTCTCTTTTCTCCACGTTCCTGCAGAGCGGTTATCAGTATGCCATCGATTGGTACAAAACCGATTCTCTGCGTTTGTAACAAACAAGCACTCGCAAAATATGGCTCGAACTGATAATTCCATGGCACATGCGGAAACAAAACATATAAGGAAATTATTTTTACATAATAAAATAAATAGATATATAGAAATAATTTTAAATACATGTTATAATAAAGAAATTTTAAATTTTATTTTTATTATGATAGTAGGAGTATTTTCATAATTTTAAAAAATATTTTGGTATGTTGAGAAATAATAAAATTTTAGTTCAATTTAAAGAATTTAGAAATTTGAATCATCAAATTCTGAGGTGTATAGTGAAAGATGTGATTATTTTAAGTTGGAGGGTCTAAAGTGCAATTTCGGCAGCGATGCGTAGGCTGTTCAGTTTCTTCTTTTGTAAGTTCAGAGAATCTCACGGGGAAGGCTGAATTTTTAGATTTTGCAATTAGTGGGTAATTATGGTCTTTATTGAGAATAAATTGCATTTAATCAGAAGATACGGTGTATCTTTCCCTTCTATTTTGGTTCAAATACCCCTTCCCTGTCTTTTCTCCCGATTAATCGACCCGCGAAGCGCTCTCTCTCTCTCTCCTTTTTCCCTCGTCACACGACTCCTCTCCATTTCTTCCCTCTCCCTCTCCCCTGCCTTTCCTTCTCTTCTCCCTTTCGCGCTACGTAACCTGGGACGGGTCCATTGGTGAGTAATTGGAGAGCTAAGTGGAGCTTTTTCACCGTAGCACGTACCGGCACTATAGCACGCACGAGAACACCGTAGCACGCGGTTTCTCATTTTAGCTTCCGTGAAACCGGTCCACGTAGACCGAAGGTAGAAGGCAATTTCGGCTCGTGAACACCGAGTTTATCCGGACTTCAACCCCAATTTTATTCTCTCGCAATCTTCCGGAATTCTCGTGAGTTTGCAATTTAGTTAATTAGTAGTTAGTGTTAATTTGTATTATTAGGCCATGTTGCATGTGTATATAAATAAAATAAATATTTTTTTGGTTATGGATCTGTTGTTTAATTAATATAACTATATTTTTCAAAACTAAATTGGGGAAGGATAAATATTTTAATAAGAAAATTATTATATTAAACGGTCAAATATGTTGGAAAAGAGAACTTTGATGTTATTTTATTATATCATATGGACTATATTCTAAATAACGATAATCATTGGTATAGGGTATAACTAAATAAATGTTATAATTTTTAAGTAAAATGATTGTGGAATATGATAATATGATATTAATATTTTCCTATAATTTATATTATGAGTAAATAATATTACAAAATATCTGATTTTATTAAATCTGAAAATGGGGTATTTTCTGAACTGGAACTGGATTCTGGATTTTCGGACAGATTCAAGAGTCTGGATTTTAAAAGTTGGAATTTGGAAATACTGTTTTTAGGAGAATCTGGAATTTATAGAACTGGAATTTGGAAGCACTGTTTTTAAGAGAATCTGGAATTTATAGAACTGGGATTTGGGAATACTGTTTTTAAGAGAATCTGGAATTTATAGAACTGGGATTTGGGAATACTGTTTTGAGAAAATCTGGAAATTCGTGTACTTTTTAAAAGCTAGAATTTCAAATCCGATTTATTAAGGAAATTTGTTTTAATTATATTTTTTAACCATAACTCCAATTTTCACAAATAAATAGTCGATCTGTATGTTTTTGGGCATTCCGGGATCATTGGTAAAGTTAGTTTCTGCATTTAAGGTCCAGAAAATATTTTTTCGGGAGTAATCAGATTTAAGTCGGTACGAATTTCGAGATCGAATAGTAATTAGTATTAATTAAATAATTAGATTCGCGTGAGAAGGAGTTCGTATTAGAAGAAGACCAAGAAGTTGAAAGAGTTGCGAAGGAAGCTCCAGAGTTTGTGAAAGCCGGAGATTTCGCGTGAGAGTTGCTAGTTGTTGCATTTATTCAAGTAAGGTTTTGCCCGCATATGCTTTTCCTTTTGGCTGTATTTGTTCTTCCGTATAAATAGTATTTATATTATAAGTATTTATAATTATAATACCGAATATTGAATATATAACTTTTATTTATGAAATAGAGCTTACATGGCTCAAATTAATATTTTAGTAATAAAAGAAATTATAAATAATATTTAAAGATATTTTAAGATACGGGGTATAGTGAGATGTGTGAAAAAGCAGAGGTAATACAGCCGTACTTGGTAGAGCGAAACCAGGGCCGCTGATTCACCTAGGTGAGAAGCCGTACTTAGTAGAGCGAAACTAGGGCCGCTGATCACCCAATAACGAGCTCGGAAAGACTTGTATCTGTGCGCGTACTCGATGCCACGGAGCATGATCTAGTGTGTGTTGTGTGTGGAAGGTGAAATGAGTTAATATCCCGTAATGAAAAACAATTTTTATAACTACTATATTATTACTATTATAAATTATGTAATCGACTCTTCGTTACTTTATTTTTTTTATAAACTATATTTATATACATCATATTTTTGTGTATGCGGCTGAGCCTCTTTTCTTACCTTACTGAGTCAGTACTCACCCTTACTTTTATGTTGTGCCCAGGTTTTGATCTGTAGCTTGGGAATTGCGGGTGGAGTGGCGTCTTAAGCAAATTAAATTTAGTTTAATAGTTACTTTAAATAAATGAGAACTTTATAGTCTCAATTTTAGGATTTTAGGTTGTTGTTAAGTTTAAAAATTGTAATTTAGAGATTATGTGGATGCTTGTTAAATTGCCTTTTGGCGGTTGTTATATTTTAGTCATTTATTTGGATCAGGGGTGTAACAACTTTAATGGTATCAGAGCAAAACGATCCACAATCTAAATTATAGATAAACGCGCGTGAGTGAGAGTGGGTTGGGTGAAGCAAAAAAAAAAAAAATAAATAATAAATAATAAATAAATAAATAAATAAATAAGGAAATTTAAGTAGCATATTCTAAGAGTGAGTGTCTCAATATAATTCAGGAAAATGTCTGACGGTTCTAACAACGGTGACACTGGTGGTAGAATACCAGTCGCCACCATGACGCCTTCAGCGAATGACTTTTTGGCGCTCATGAGACAACTAATTCAACAGGAATCCCGGGACAACGGACAGTCCTCTCGAGCTGGTCAAGGAAATGCTCAGGACCTCCTGAAGTGTTTCTTGAGTACGAAGCCGGATACCTTTTCAGGTTCGTCTAACCCGGATGATTCGTACGCATGGCTACAACACGTGCGCAAGAAGTTGGATGCGATGAAGTGTCCGGAGGAGGATAAGGTGCGGTTGGCTACGCACATGCTTTCTAGACGAGCGGATTCGTGGTGGAATTTACAAGAAGGTGGGTTACTAAGAGAAACATCCTGGTGAGACTATACCGTGGAATTGGTTCGAGGAGGAATTCTTCAAGCATCATTTTCCGCAAAACCTTCGGCGCGCTCGCAAGCAGGAGTTCGAGAATCTGAAACAGGGTAGCGTGCAGGAGTATTCTGAGGAGTGGCACCGACTTTCCATATTTGGAGGTAGTTCTGTGGTGGATGTGGAGGAGCGTGTGGCCAGATTCATTGATGGATTGCATCCGGAATTGGCGATCATAGTGAGGCCACACATTTGGGAACGATATCGGAGGTGGTGAATGCGGCGATTGGCGTGGAACGTGATAGGCTTCAATCGTACAAGATGAGGATGGATAGGCACGAGCGTCGCTCGAAGAAACCATCGAGACCGGCACCCTATAATTTTCGTGGAGCAGTGCAAACCCGTGGTTACGAAGGATCCGAATTACCACCTTGTTCGACATGTCATAGGAGGCACCGAGGAGAATGTTTTCTCAAGAACCGGAAGTGTTACAATTGTGATCAGACCGGTCATATAGCGAATCAGTGTCCGAACAAGGGGAAGTATGGAAGTCAGAGGCCACCTGTCTCTCGCTCTTCCCAGCAGCAAGTTGGAGGTTCCAGCAACCGTCCGAACAACCGTGCGACAATGTATGCAGTCCAGCGCGACAACGAGGCGGAGGTTACCAATGCCATCGCAGGTACCATTTTTATTTCATCCGTCCCAGCTTGTGTGCTCTTTGATACGGGTGCATCATTATCATTCGTAGCGTCATCATTTGTGCATGAGCATGGTTGGAAAACTGAGGTTAGTAGCGAGTCGATAGCAGTGGGAACACCAATAGGAGGTTCGGTTGTAGCGAACCGAGTGTGCAAATCCAAAAACGTGAAGATTGGTGACCATAGATTGCCAGTTGATCTTGTAGTGATGGACATGCGAGATTTTGAGGTTATTTTGGGCATGGATTGGCTCGTTCGACACAATGCAGTGATTGTTTGTCGACAACAAATGGTGATCTTCCAAATGTCCAATGGCGAGGAGTTTAATTTTTCCAATCGACGATTGGAGTTCGGAGGTCTTCTTATTTCTAGGAAGCATGAGAAGAAATTTGTGCGAGCTAAGTGTGCGGCGTTAGTAGCGTCCGTTCAGGTGACTTCACCTCGGAAAAGAAATTGAAGGATATTCCAATGGTGTGTGAGTTTCCTCGGAGTATTTCCCGATGAACTTCCCGGTTTACCCCCGGATCGAGTTGTAGAGTTTGCGATCGATCTAGCTCCGGCACGGGGCCTATTTCCCGAGCTCCTTATCGTATGGCACCGGTGGAGTTGAAAGAATTGAAAAGTCAGTTGGAAGAGTTGTTGAAGTTGGGGTTTATTCGACCCAGTGTTTCACCGTGGGGAGCACCCGTGTTATTTGTGAAGAAGAAGGATGGTTCTATGCGGTTATGTATCGATTACCGCGAGCTCAATAAGGTTACAGTAAAGAATAAGTACCCTTTACCCCGGATCGATGACCTATTTGACCAGTTACAAGGGGCTCAGGTTTTCTCGAAGATTGATTTACGTACCGGTTATCTTCAGCTGAAAATTAAACCGGAAGATATACCGAAGACCGCATTCCGCACGCGGTATGGACATTACGAGTTTCTAGTGATGTCGTTTGGATTAACCAATGCACCGGCGGCTTTTATGGACTTAATGAATCGAGTCTTCAAACCTTATCTCGATTCTTTTGTAATCGTGTTTATCGATGATATTTTGATTTATTCGAAGAACGGGAAGGAACATGAGGAACATCTGAGAGTGGTGTTGCAAACTTTGTTGGATCACAAGTTGTATGCAAAGTTCAAGAAGTGCGAGTTTTGGCTTCCGAGTGTGTCGTTTTTAGGTCATGTGATTTCGAAGGATGGTTTATCGGTGGATCCAAAGAAGGTTGAAGCAGTGGTGAATTGGAAACCACCAATGAATGTAACGGAAGTGCGTAGTTTCTTGGGTTTAGCCGGGTATTATAGACGTTTTGTGGATGGATTCGCAAAGATTGCGTTACCGATGAGTAGGCTGATGAGAAAGGATGTAAAGTTTGTGTGGGATGAGAAGTGCCAGAAAAGTTTCGAAGAGTTGAAGAAGAAGTTAGTTTCTGCTCCTGTCTTAGTGGTACCGGAACCGGGAAAGGAGTTCTCGGTTTACAGTGATGCCTCACTCCAAGGTCTCGGGTGTATATTAATGCAAGGCAAGAATGTAATAGCGTATGCTTCGAGACAACTCAAACCGTACGAGGAGAATCATCCCACCCACGACTTGGAGTTAGCGGCGGTTGTGTTTGCTCTGAAAATTTGGAGGCACTATCTTTACGGCGAGCGGTGTAACATGTTTACGGATCACAAGAGTCTTAAATATATTTTCTCGCAGAAGGAGTTAAATCTTCGGCAACGGAGGTGGTTGGAGTTGATGAAGGATTATGACATTAACATAGAGTATCACCCGGGAAAAGCGAATGTGGTAGCGGATGCTTTAAGTAGAAAGAGGTATGCGACAATGTCGGCTTGTATCGTTTACGATAGATGCATTTTGAATGACCTAAGAAAGATGGATATTGAGTTGGTGTTACCGGGTGATGATGCTATTTGGGCGAGTCTTGTTATTAGGCCGAGCTTATTAGACGAGGTACGCGAGGCACAAGATAATGATCCGGGTTTTGTGAAGATTAAGGAGATGATGATAGAAGGAGTATATCGGGAATTTAGATGTGACTCTGAAGGAGTATTACGAGTTGGTAATCGGCTGTGTGTTCCGAATATTCCGGATATTAAAAAGGCGATATTAGCGGAAGCACATTCCTCTCGGTATTCGGTTCATCCGGGAGAAACAAAGATGTATCGAGACCTCAAGAAAAGCTTTTGGTGGAGAAGAATGAAATGGGAGATAGCACAATATGTAGAGAGGTGTTTAGTGTGCCAGCAGGTTAAAGCGGAAAGGAAGAAGAAAGCAGGGCTATTGCAACCGTTACCCGTACCGAAAGGAAAGTGGCAAGAAATAACGATGGATTTCGCTACAGGTTTTCCAGCGACCCTGAGTAAGAATAATGCAATATGGGTGATAGTGGATCGTCTCACCAAGGCGGCTCACTTCATACCATTCAGATTAGGAACCCCACTAGAGAAGATGGCACAGATGTATATTGATCGTATAGTGTGCTTGCACGGAATACCAGTTCGGATTGTATCGGATCGAGACCCGAGGTTTGTATCTCAGTATTGGCATTCAGTGCATAAAGGCTTAGGTACGAAGTTGAATTTTTCTACGGCTTATCATCCGCAGACCGATGGTCAGTCAGAACGGACGATTCAGACCCTCGAGGATATGTTGAGGGCGTGTGTTCTTGAGATGGGAGGTCATTGGGATCAACATTTGCCACTGATTGAATTCTCGTATAATAATAGTTATCACACTAGTATTGGCATGTCTCCATTCGAGGCGTTGTATGGGGCGCGGTGTAGAACACCATTGTGTTGGGAACCAGTGGGTGTTCAAGACCCGACAATTCCGGAATTAATTCAGGAAAGTGTAGAAAAGGTTGAATTAATTCAGAAGAAGATCGAAGCGACTCGGCAAAGGCAGCGACATTATGCCAATCCGAAACGAAGAGAAGTGGAGTTTGCAGTAGGAGATAAGGTATTTTTAAAGGTATCCCCAACAAGAGGAACAGTGAGGTTTCACATGCGAGGAAAACTGAACCCTCGATTTATTGGACCTTTCGAGATTCTCAAAAGAATTGGAGAAGTGGCGTATCAGTTGGCTCTACCCCCCAACTTTATCAGGAGTACACGATGTATTTCATGTGTCGATGTTGAAGAAGTATGTCCATGACCCGAGTCATGTGGTGGATTATGGCTCCTTAACTATAGAGAAGAATTTGAGTTACGAGGAAGAACCAGTTCGTATTGTTGATCGAAAGAATCAGGTGCTTCGTACACGAACTATTCCTTACGTTAAAGTGCAGTGGAAAAATCACACAGAGCGCGAAGCGACTTGGGAGCTAGAGTCAGATATGCACGAGAAATATCCAAACCTCTTTAGTGACCCAAGTGCGTAGATCGTTTGGGGACAAACGATCCTTTTAGGGGGGGGTAGTTGTTATAATAAAGAAATTTTAAATTTTATTTTTATTATGATAGTAGGGGTATTTTCATAATTTTAAAAAATATTTTGGTATGTTGAGAAATAATAAAATTTTAGTTCAATAAATTCTGCACATTAATTAAAGAATTTAGAAATTTGAATCATCAAATTCTGAGGTGTATAGTGAAAGATGTGATTATTTTAAGTTGGAGGGTCTAAAGTGCAATTTCGGCAGCAGTACGTGGCTGTTCAGTTTCTTCTTTTGTAAGTTCAGAGAATCTCACGGGGAAGGCTGAATTTTTAGATTTTGCAATTAGTGGGTAATTATGGTCTTTATTGAGAATAAATTGCATTTAATCAGAAGATACGGTGTATCTTTCCCTTCTATTTTGGTTCAAATACCCCTTCCCTGTCTTTTCTCCCGATTAATCTGACCCGCGAAGCGCTCTCTCTCTCTCCTTTTTCCCTATCACACGACTCCTCTCCATTTCTTCCCTCTCCCTCTCCCTGCCTTTCCTTCTCTTCTCCCTTTCGCGCTACAGAACCGGACGAGTCCATTGGTGAGTAATTGGAGAGCTAAGTGGAGCTTTTCACTGTAGCACGTACATGGCACTGTAGCACGCGCAGAACACTGTAGCACGCGGTTTCTCATTTTAGCTTCCGTGAAACCGGTCCACGTAGACCGAAGGTAGAAGGCAATTTCGGCTCGTGAACACCGAGTTTATCCGGACTTCAACCCCAATTTTATTCTCTCGCAATCTTCCGGAATTCTCGTGAGTTTGCAATTTAGTTAATTAGTAGTTAGTGTTAATTTGTATTATTAGGCAATGTTGCATGTGTATATAAATAAAATAAATATTTTTTTGGTTATGGATCTGTTGTTTAATTAATATAACTATATTTTTCAAAACTAAATTGGGGAAGGATAAATATTTTAATAAGAAAATTATTATATTAAACGGTCAAATATGTTGGAAAAGAGAACTTTGATGTTATTTTATTATATCATATGGACTATATTCTAAATAACGATAATCATTAGTATAGGGTATAACTAAATAAACGTTATAATTTTTAAGTAAAATGATTGTGGAATATGATAATATGATATTAATATTTTCCTATAATTTATATTATGAGTAAATAATATTACAAAATATCTGATTTTATTAAATCTGAAAATGGGGTATTTTCTGAACTGGAACTGGATTCTGGATTTTCGGACAGATTCAAGAGTCTGGATTTTAAAAGTTGGAATTTGGAAATACTGTTTTTAGTAGAATCTGGAATTTATAGAACTGGGATTTGGGAATACTGTTTTTAAGAGAATCTGGAATTTATAGAACTGGGATTTGGGAATACTGTTTTGAGAAAATCTGGAAATTCGTGTACTTTTTAAAAGCTAGAATTTCAAATCCGATTTATTAAGGAAATTTGTTTTAATTATATTTTTTAACCATAACTCCAATTTTCACAAATAAATAGTCGATCTGTATGTTTTTGGGCATTCCGGGATCATTGGTAAGGTTAGTTTCTGCATTTAAGGTCCAGAAAATATTTTTTCGGGAGTAATCAGATTTAAGTCGGTACGAATTTCGAGATCGAATAGTAATTAGTATTAATTAAATAATTAGATTCGCGTGAGAAGGAGTTCGTATTAGAAGAAGACCAAGAAGTTGAAAGAGTTGCGAAGGAAGCTCTAGAGTTTGTGAAAGCCGGAGATTTCGCGTGAGAGTTGCTAGTTGTTGCATTTATTCAAGTAAGGTTTTGCCCGCATATGCTTTTCCTTTTGGCTGTATTTGTTCTTCCGTATAAATAGTATTTATATTATAAGTATTTATAATTATAATACCGAATATTGAATATATAACTTTTATTTATGAAATAGAGCTTACATGGCTCAAATTAATATTTTAGTAATAAAAGAAATTATAAATAATATTTAAAGATATTTTAAGATACGGGGTATAGTGAGATGTGTGAAAAAGCAGAGGTAATACAGCCGTACTTGGTAGAGCGAAACCAGGGCCGCTGATTCACCTAGGTGAGAAGCCGTGCTTAGTAGAGCGAAACTAGGGCCGCTGATCACCCAATAACGAGCTTGGAAAGACTTGTATCTGTGCGCGTACTCGATGCCACGGAGCATGATCTAGTGTGTGTTGTGTGTGGAAGGTGAAATGAGTTAATATCCCGAAATGAAAAACAATTTTTATAACTACTATATTATTACTATTATAAATTATGCAATCGACTCTTCGTTACTTTATTTTTTTATAAACTATATTTATATACATCATATTTTTGTGTATGCGGCTGGGCCTCTTTTCTTACATTACTGAGTCAGTACTCACCCTTACTTTTATGTTGTGCCCAGGTTTTGATCTTTAGCTTGGGAATTGCGGGTGGAGTGGCGTCTTAAGCAAATTAAATTTAGTTTAATAGTTATTTTAAATAAATGAGAACTTTATAGTCTCAATTTTACGATTTTAGGTTGTTGTTAAGTTTAAAAATTGTAATTTAGAGATTATGTGGATGCTTGTTAAATTGTCTTTTGGCGGTTGTTATATTTTAGTCATTTATTTGGATCAGGGGTGTAACAATACAATACATTAATATGATGTTGCCTGTATCGGAAACCCCCTTTCGCTTTAGCCTTGGTGTTGTCTGGTTGGCTGAAACATACGGTTCTGTGATCATCCTAGAATTTGTTCAGCGGACGATATACCGGACCTTCTGGCTCAACTATAGGAGCCTTCCCCCGATCCGCCTGACTAGATCCTCCCCGAATAGATCCGCCCCTAGATGACATCCCTATATTTTTTAAATATAAATAATAATTAAACAATTACTATAAATAAATTACTTCAAGCTTTTTTTAATATAAACAATTTACTTCAATTTTTTTTAATAGGAATAATAGTATATAGTCAAAAATAAAAACCTAACCAATCGCTACAAATATATATAAATAAATTTGTAAATAAGCCCCTACGTTATGCCTTAATTTCAAAATAGCCCCTGCCCTATTAGAAATTATAAAAAAAAACCTGCATTATTGCTAAAATTGCAAGAAAGCTCCTACCGTAATATTGAAGCTAACGCCGTTAGTTTCGATAGTTTAATTACTTCAAAATTATTTTTTAAATCATAATTAACATTCTTGTAGAAAAAATATTTTAAGAATAATTATGAAAAAGTATTTTTTTATTATGTACAAATAAATATATTATTTTTCACTAAATTGTTTTATTAAAAATATATGTTCCCGAAACAAAAGTTTTCCCGAAACAATTTTTTTTCAATAAGAAATTTTTTTCCGACTTTTCGTAAAAATAGATTTAAAAATATTTTTTAAGAAATATAATTTTTAGATAAAATGTTAATTAATATTTACAAAAAATAATTTTGCAGTGATTAAACAACTGAAACTAACGGTGTTAACTTCAATCTAACGATAGGATTTTTTTTGCAATTTAAGCAATAATGTAGGAGCTTTTTTTCAATTTCCAATAAGATAGGGGCTTTTTTGCAATTAAGGCATAATGTAGGGGCTTTTTTGCAAATTTCTCATAAATATATTACTAAACAAATTTATATTATATTTTTTTTCTTAAAATAACTAAATATTGAAAATTAATTATTAAAAAATTTCATACCAAATTAAATTGATAAAAATATCCCTATATAAATAATAACTAAACTTTACATATATTACATAACTAAATAAACATATTATTTAACACAAAAATAAATAAATAATTACTATAAATAAATATATTACTAAATAAATATATATTATATTTTTTCTTAAAATAACTAAATATTGAAAATTAATTATTAAATATTTTCATACCTCCTCTTTCTTCTTCTTCTTCTTCTTCTTCTTCTTCTTCTTTTTCCTTCTTGTTCTTCTTCTTGTTCTTCTTGTTCTTCTTTTTTCCTCTAAAGAAATCAATACAAATCCAAACAAATTTCAATAATATCAACATATTTAAACCAATTTCAATCTAATCTCACTAAATCCATACCTATTTCGCACTAATTTCACTCAATCAAAACTTACTACCATTCATCCAAATCAACAAAAATAACTAATCAAAACTCAAAATCAAACAAAATAACTTATGTATTTCTTCTTCTTTCTAACTTCTCCTTCTCTTCCTTTAATTTCTCCCTTCTCCTCCCTTCAATTTCTTCCCAAAATCGCACAAAAATCGCCCCCCTTTTTTGCTCTTTTTTTTCGGTCGGACGGGTGGGTTAAAAATGGGGTCAGACGGGTTTAAATGGGAGTTTAAAAAAACGCGTGGTCTAGTTCCGCCAGAGGGTCTGGCGGAACTAGTTATTTCTAGCAAGTTCCGCCAGAGGGTCTGGCGGAACTTGACCATCTTTTTTTTTTGGGTCAATCAGTAAAAAAAAAAAAATTATCTCGGTTCCGCCGGACCCTCTGGCGAAACTAGTTATTTCTAGCTAGTTCCGCCAGAGGGTCTGCCTGAACTTGACCATCTTTTTTTTTGGGGGGGGTCAGTCAGTAAAAAAAAAATAACTAGTTCCGCCAGACCATCTGGCGGAACTAGTTATTTCTAGCTAGTTTCGCCAAAGGGTCTGGCGGAACTAGACCATTTATTTGATTTTCTTGGGTCAATCAATAAAAAAAAATGGTCTAGTTCCGCCAGCTCATCTGGCGGAACTAGTTATTTCTAGCTAGTTCCGCCAGATTGTCTGGCGGAACCTATATTTTCGTCATTTTTGGGCCAATTTCACCGTCCAAATTGGGTCAAAAATAAATTTTATCTAGTTCCGCCAGACCCTGTGGCGGAACTAGCATTTTCCATTAATTAAGCGTGTTTAAGGGTGCCAAATGGCCGAGATTATCAAGAAAAAAAATCGCTTAGTTCCGCCGGGCACCTTCCTGGCGGAATTACTTCGGCTCCGCCTGCAGAGAATGCACGAAAGTCTTATCGTCCCAAATATTTTGAAAAAAATGGTATCTGATTAATTATTTGAGACAAGTCAGGAATGCGTTTCAGATAAACTAGGAAGAGATAGTGCCATGTGTCAGCCTTTGAATGGTTGGTACAGAATATACCATCCGCGTGGAAGTTTCTGGTTGGATGGATGAAAGCTCGGAACAGGCAAAGCTCGTTTCAGGTTGGTTAAAGTCACAAACGTGTTTCATGCAATCTCAGTTTCCTCCAAATGGAGAGGTCCGTTTATACTTTCTTTGCATAATTTCTAGGGGGAATGGAGGGCATGTTTTGTTTTGAAATGGAGATGGGTTTTATATTTGATTCTTCAAATAAAGTGAAAACTCGTTTTGCAGAGGAAATGAAAAGATTCCCTGCAGTCCAGGGCCTGCCATGTGTCACAGCATGATTGGCTGATTTTTTTAAGTAATTATTTTTCTTGCAACGGATCTTTATTTGAGCTTTCCAAGAGTTCTAGAAGGTATTGTTTTGCGAGGATGATATCGTTGGATTCGTATCGTCGAGACCTTCGTGTTGACATCCAACATGAACCTGTTTTGAGAACGTTGACTTCTCGGTCAAGGCGGTTTTCGGGTTTGACTTTTTGTCTTTTTGTGGATTTTTGTTTTGTTTTGGCTTCGACGAATAGTTGATAGGGGCTGTCGGAAGTTGGACCGGCATGTGAAGGATTTTTGCGGAGATTTGTGGAGAATACGGTCATCCTTGACCCAACATTTGCAAATCGGTCCTTACTTTTGGAGTTGACTTTTTAACAAATCCTCCAAATATCTTTTTTTTTTATCTTTTTACCTGAAAAATCACACAAAAATATATTCAAAATTTCAAGAATACTTTTTATTAATAGTATTAAAGGCTATTAGGCATGATAAACATATATTTCTCATATAAGCAAAGATTATAATGAAATATTATGTATTTAGTAATTATACCATTTTTCTTCTTATATATAAAGCTTATAAATTGGGCATTTTTTTTGACACGTGTCCTCTTTGGACTTTTTGTGGCACTTCATTTATGGACAATCATATAACGAGTCATTTCTACTCATTAAAATAATAAATAATACAAAAATAATTTCATTAGATAATAAATAATGAAAAAAAAAGATAAAAATAATATTTTTTTTAATATGAATTAAATTATTTTTTATATTTTTTATTATGTCTCACTTTGATAATAGAAAAAAAAGTCATGTAGCGAGTTATTCTAATTCATTAAAATAACAAATAATAAAAAATTACGACACCAAATAATATCATTTGCATTCATTAAAATAATAAATAATGAAACATTAAGATAAAAAATAATTTTTTTTAATATGAGATAAATTATTATTATTTTTTTATGTCTACTCTATCAAAATAGAAAAAATTATAATTTTTTCATTTTATAATTTATTAGTTCTCACTTAATTATAGTTTTACTCTTTGATGTTGCGAATATAACATGTTACATTTCATCATCTTATTATCTCATATTCGTTCTTTCATTTATCTTTATTCCTTTTCATTCATTAAAATAATAAAAAATCTAAGACAAAAAATAATATCGACCATTCATTAAAATGATAAATAACGAAAGACTAAGGCAAACATAATATTTTTTTATATGTGATAAATTATTATTTTTATAATTTTTTTATTATGTCCCACTCTGTCAAATAGAAAAAATCATGTAACAAGTCATTTTCATTCATTAAAATAACAAATAATGAAAAACTAAGATAACAAATAATATCATTTCCATTTACTAAAATAATAAATAATGAAAAGTAAGACAAAAAATAATATTTTTAATATGAGATAAATTATTATTTTTATTTTTTTATGTCTCACTCTATCAAAATAGAAAATATTATAATTTTTTATTTTCTAATTTGTTTGCGGTATGATGTTGTGAATATCACTTGTGACATTCATCATCTTATTATCTCATATTCATTATTTCATTTATCTTTATTTTTAATAAAATTTCATGAAATAACTATTTGACATAATAAAGATCTTGATTCAACATTCTGTTTTAGCTCTTATGGGAAAATGATATTTTTTTTCTTTGTTCTTAATTGAAACTTTGATGGAACTACTTATCTGCTATTGTGAAATGACTTTGTTGTGTACTCCTCAGTCCTTTACTTGATTTATTTTTTATTTTTATGAACATTAAATTAGTTTGAATTTTACTTCCGGCTTAACTGAAACAGGTAATGAGTTAGAGATGAGATACAATTTATCTTATTAGAGATATCATATTTGGAAACTCACAATGTTGATGAAAACATAGTTTTTCTTTAAAGCAGTCGAAGTACAACAAAATACCAATTAGAGAACTGTTATGAGTTAATTCTGATTTTCACGTCAACGTCTTTAGTTAATTTTAATTATTTTTATGTTATTTGTTGTTATTTATCTACTAACTGAATTATTAAACTGTTTCTAATATTGTCAACTAATTGCTTTTTTATTCGTGCTTTTTATTCAAATATAGTTATTGAGATTTGTTTTTATGTTTTCACTAAAAATGCTGCAAAAAAATCTCAGAAGAATTCTAAATCGATTTATCCTCTGAAATTTTGTTGGCCACATAAAAGATGAATAGTCAAAACCATATGCTTACTCTACAATACAAAATTATGGAAGGTATCACATTTATTCGTAACTTTATCTTTATATGCAATTCTTAGAAAAGTGAAAACAAAAAAACGATGAGACCAATGAAGGAAGAACTCAGAAAGAAATATCGCCGTTTATGATACATAATCATCAATTTTATATCGTCTATATTCATAATCTTATCTTTATATTTTGCAATTATTAAAAAAATAACAACACATAACTGAATATGGAATGTGCCTTATAACTTTTAAGTGTAATATTATTGTGTATTTCCAAATTTAAAATGTACAAAAATGTGTTCACTATATGTTAATCTTAACTTATTTACTGTATTTTTTGTTTATATTTTTATTTATTGAAAGAAATTCATCTAATACCGAAGCGGAACGACTAGATATAATAAAAGTTGGACGTGGTTTTTGCTACGTGTTAGCATTAGGTATAGTAAGCATTCTAGACCTTAAAATGATAATCTGAACGGACAACAGCGTGAGTGAAACCCACCACTCTAATTCACTTCTTTCATAATATTGGGCTAAAATGGGCTGAGATTCTTTCTGAAAATTTGTTCATATATTTCATGTATTGAATCACTACCAACCCTTTATAGAGACTCATTACACAGATTACAACTTATTATTTTCATACCAAAGATATAATTGCATTGGTCTTATATCAAAATCTTCCTAAACATTTATAATTCAACACGAAATTACTAATTAGATGTACTAATGTGCAAATATACAATATATCACATAAAGTATACCTTTACTTATAAACTCATAATATCTTAAAATACCGTTTAATAAATTGAAATTGCATTATACATAACGCATGAAAAAATGACTTCCAACAAACATGTCCCTTCAAAGCATAATTTTTTTAAGAAAATTATAGCCCAGCGAAAATGAAAGTTACGTGCTTATTCATATATAAGACTTTATAAAAATTAAAGTGAGTTTATGATATATCTTTACACGTTTTGAGACAGAGGATGGGGATGTTCTAAGATAATATTTTATATCATGCAATATTCAATAAGAAGTGTCTCTTCAATCCTATACAGTAAAATTGTTTAATTTTGTTTGAGCCGAAACGAAGCTAGGGTAAATACTAGTAATGCATAAATTTTAGTCTTCTTTCTTTCCGCACACAAATATATATCGCTATCTACCCTGCAAAATAAAAAATATCATTTATACTATAAATTGATACATATTGTCTTTTAAATAAGTTTTCAAAAGAAATTGTTACTCATTTATTTCTCTATTTTCTTCAAAAAAAAATTCTGAAATACAATCCGAAGAGGAACGAGATTATGCTCTAGTATAAATGTAACTTTGTACCTGTCATGCAACATGTGTAACACCAAAATGCACAATGAATACAACTCATCCTTCTAGTACATACAAGCAAATCTAATGATGCTACTGCAAGACCAAAGTATCCTCAATCATTAACTCAAAACCTCATTTATTTTCCTTACTATTATATCAATTTGACAATAATATATTTTAATATTTTATGTCAAAAAGGTATCTTGCTAAAGCAACAATCAAAGATTCTATTTCTACATGTACTTCACAAATTACAATATATGGTGAACAGCTAACGAGCCGACAAGAAAACGAGCTGTAGAAGTTATTAAAGATAGTAAACAGATCTGCTAAAATATATGAGTCCATCTATTTAGCCCTCATGATGTCACATTTTTGTGCCCGTGACGTCACAATACCATGTGGTAATCAAGAAAAAACAATCAGGCAGCAACTTTGAGGGTTGTATTCCTGTTATTTTCCTGATTATCAGCAAGAATATCTCCCATTCGTATTGATTATCAGCAGGAATATGTACCATCTGTACTGACAATCAGTAAATGTCATGTCTAATCACAATTAAACTTGGATTTTGGGGGGAAAAATAAATTTGAAACTACTTTTGTTTTTGAGGGGGAAAATGTGAACAGTGTTTCGTCTATAAATATAAGTGTCATCCCAGCGCACAAAACTCTTTTTTTACTTCCAACATATTTTGCCAATTATCACTTGGCTTGTCGATTATCACCACCATTAATGAACTCTTTATGAGATTTAGTAATGCAGATCCAAATATAAATTGATTTTTTCTTCTTTTTGATGTTGAGTTCAAGATGGGCATAGATGGAAAGATTTCCTTCATTTATTTCAAAGAAATAAAAGATTTCAAAACGTAGAATTTTTAATACTTTATTCTAATTAGTATTTTTTTCGGTTTTTATTAATTTCTATGTTTTTTTTCTATTCTTCATTTTACCATCTTTAATTAGTATTTTTCTTTTTTTGCCTATATATTTCTAGTTATTTTATTTGCCTATTCTTCATTTTTTCATATTTAATTAGTATTTCCGTCTTTGTTATTTTAGTACCCCCCCCCCCAAATTTCGATAATAAGCACTGATCAGTTGGTTTTAATCTCTTAATTGAGTTTATTTTAGAGTATTTATACTCAATTTGGGGCTAATTAGGTGAAGTTGAGACAAATTCAGCAATTGATACTAATTTGGGTAAGTCATTTACTGGATATTTATAATTTGCATTTATTCCCATCTAAATATTCAAAGTGCTTTGTATTTTCTGTGAAATTAACGACTAATTTTCATTTTATAAATGTGTGCCTACAAAATGAAAAGAAGTTCCTAATCAGAAGCTAAGTACATATTTTGAATCTTTCAAATCCAAATAACCTATTTAAGCAAAAATGCATACTGCAATAATGTTTTGCACTTTAACCCTGATTATATTCAATGACTTCATAATAAAAACTAATTCCTTATCCCGAATTCTGAATTTCAATAAAGCGACAGAAATAATAATTCCTTTAACCAACCAAACAATAATACACCTCAAATTATATGATTAACAACCAATTTGTGAATCTAAGCCAAAATGCCATCTGCTATTGCCTCATTAATTTTTTTAAAGATTATTAGAAAAAGGAATACGAAAAGACCAATTCAAAATTATTCACGATAATAACGAATTTCATTTTTTATGTTTCATTTACTTCTTTTCTTGCATTATTTATTTTATTTTTCTTCTTTTTTTGTCTGCAGTCATCAATTACCAGTAGTAACTCATGCAGATCCAACAACTTTTTCTATTTTTGTTTTTTTTTCTATTCTTCATTTTTTTTTTTTTCATTTTTTTTTGTCTTTAATCGATATTTTTCTGTTTTTTCCTATATTTTTCTAGATGTTATTTTATTTCATTTTTTCTTCAAATTCTTGCATTATTTATTTTATTCTTCTTCTTTTTTTTATTTCTGCTTGTCACCGATTACCACTAGCAATTGAAACATATCCAACAATTTTTTTTCTATTTTTATTGTTCTCATTATATTTATATTTTTGAGTTTTATATATTTTATGTATTTTTTATGTTATTATTTTTTTCTAATATTCTTCTTTTTTTATTGTTTATTGCTTTCTTTTTTTTTTCTCTATGTTCTTTCTCTATTAATATATATTGAAATTTGTTTATGAAAATGATTTTTCTCATAGTTATTTGATAGTTATTTAAATTATTTGTTTTTTAGGTATTAATACAAGGAGAAGATTTGGATGGTTGTATAAATTAGCTCATGGAATATTGATTGCATGGGAGTTTTATTTTCATGACTAATGTTTTTTGTGGAAAATGAATGTAAATTGTATGAATTTTATTTTTTGTTTGTTTCTCTATTATTTTGAATGTAAATTTGTATGATTTTTTTATTAGGAAAATAATGAATTATCATTTGTCTTATTTTGTGCATAGTTGATATTTTATTGGTGTTACGAATTGATATAAATTAAAATAATTATTACTATTTATTATTATATTTTAGGAACTGTAGTGATTAACACCAATAATATAGTGATAAACATTAATGTTTCAAGTTCGTGATAACAAGTAGCAATCAGATATATGGTAGTAAAACATTGTAGATATATTTTCCAACTTTATCTACGTATCTTACAAAATTGTTTACAACACATGCAGGTGGATAATGAAAACGTTCTGAAATCAGTGCAAGAAAAAGATTTCTTCTTCCAATTACGGTGCGCATAGAAAAAATTTCGTTCACAAACTCAGTGGGAATTATGGCTCGAAACGAGCCGAGCCGAGTTTGGCCCAGCTCGAGCTCGGTTCAGAATCAAGTTGGCTCGGCTTGAAATAATGACCTAGATTCGAGCTCATTTGCAAGCTCGAGCTCTACTCGATCTCTCTCTAGCCAGCTCGGCTCGTTCTATTTAGCTCTGAAAGGGGGAAAAGAGCCACTGTATGAGACGAGATGCAGATGTGTGGAGCATAGGGGATGTCGCTGGACAGATACGACGGCGTTTGTGGAGGCGGCCGCCGTCTCAAAGAGGAATGGGTAAGATCCAGGCTAGAAATGGAATCGTGTTAAGCTGGGGATTTTGATTTTTTGATCTGGAGATGGAGAAGAAGGTTTAGTATTGGATTTAGGTTGGGTGGATATTGGGTTGTTGGGCATGAATTAATAAGACCCTCTTATATATGGTATAGCAAAGAATATTTTTAATTTATTAGGAGCAAAAATGCATTTATTTTTCCTAATTAAAATTTGTATTCCATACTCACTTCTCTCTTAACATTTTGAATCAATGGTATAGCAAAGAATTTTTTTTTTAAATGGTTATGGCTTATATGTCATGCAACATGGCACACATGCAAGCCATTGGTCTTCTATATAAGAAACAATTTAAACAAAACCATAGTTATGTATTTAATTTACAAATCACAAAATATCATATAGTTTGCTCTGCCACCGGCCCGGCCATGCGTATTTTGGGGTCTTAAACGACAATCAAATTAGAATCTCAGAATTTAGAAGCATTTTTACAAAAGAAAAAATTAACACCCAATCTTCATAATTTTATGAAACACAATCTTCTATTATTTCTTATTGAAATATTGAATCTTCCATAAGAACTAGAAAGTAATTCAAGCGATATCTGTTTTCACATTTTTGGGGTCTGGAAGCAATTTCAGAAAGATGCCATATCTTTATTCCCCTTTTTTTATTGCTTTAGAAAATAGAGAAAATAAATATATTCATGATACATGATTTGAATTTGCTTTTTTTTTTTTTTTTTTTGTCATTGTTTTGTGATTGTTTTGTGATGAATCAAATTTTATATATGATTTTTAGAGCCCTAATATTTTGTGGGCCTAAGGCGGGCTGCCCTATTGTTCAACAGCAGAAGGCCGGCACTGCTCTATCAAAAAACAACAATGAGTTCCAAAGTAAAAAAGAAATTATTAGAATAGAGAAGCCGACGGACAAGCCGAAAGGGAATGCTTGGATTTCTGTTAGTAAATGAATCTTGTTTTATGTCTTAAAAAATTCATGATAATAAATCGTAATGAATTAATTTCTATTTGTGCGTAATTGCAACTTTCTCGGTTATAGCAAAATCTTATACATGTACTTGTTGCATTTCGATCATTAGTATACTCGATTATACAATTTAAACATAACTATATATTAGTTTCTTAAAAATATTCAGGAATCACACTTTTTACTACAAAATTGAAAATGTATCCTAATTTTGATGCAGCACAGCAGCTGAAACCATGGTAAAGCTTCTGGTTTCTACTAAGAAAAAATTTCACATATATTTATGTTGAAAAAACGACTATCACATGCTTCACGTAATAAAAACAAATACTATTATACATCTCAAGAAGCTCTACCTTCTTCTTCTTAGTTCTCAAGAAGTTAAGAAAGTCAGGATTGAATTTCTTATGACATCAGACGAGGCGATACGAAAATGAGGTAACTAGATATTATTAACTTTATGAATAAAAAAGGGCACAATGTACCCAATGGCGGCCCTTTGGATAGACGGGCGAAACCGCTGCTTTGGACCTCAAACTTTTAGGGCCTCAAAATTATTTATAAGTATATATGTAATCTATTCTATAATATTAAAGAAAAGTTTTGCCCAACATACATTACTTTTGCATTAAGTTACAAGAGAGTTAACATATGAAAACTTTATTTTGCAAATTTATCTTACCTAAATTGGATGGCTCCAAAACGAAATAAAAAAAATCACCATATTTGCTCCATCTGACTTGGAAATTGAAATTTTCTTTCCTTTCGCTCTTCCATCATACCTAATAAGTTCTTTTTTGATGAAAAATCAATCCTAATAAGTACAAAATATATGTCCTAAATTGGGTCGCAGATTAGTATGTCAATTGGATTAAAAGGACTACACAATGAGAAATAAAATCCAAACCGTATCCGAAATATCCGGACCGTATCCGTATCCGTTTAAGATCCAAACCGTATCCGGATCCGGGAAGTTCAGGATCTGGATTCGTATCCGAAAAAAATATGGATACGGATCTAGGATGACCACTATCCGGACCGTTTTCACCCCTACTTATAACTCATCTGATGCGTGATAATCTTATACTCTTCTTATACTTTGTCCTTATCCCGAAAATATCATCACAGTTCTTTTTTCCTTTTGTCTTATACTTACTTTTTCACCAACCACATTCATCTTTCTCCTACCAAAAAAGTTATTTCCAAGCAAAGTTATTCTTCAATTTTTTTTTTCTTCTAAATCTTAGATCTTTCTTCTAAAATTTATCATTTCCCAAAATAAATTATATAAATCGCTTCATCATGTAAAGCTTTTTCATTTGAGATTTCAATTGTGGGGTGTTCGGTTCAAGTTTAAATTAAATATATCAAGCTCATTGAAATATTCAGGTAAGAAAGCTTGAAAATTTACGTCTTTTTTCTATTTGTTAGAGAAATTGTATACTTGTAGTTTATTAGAATAGCTTGTTTAGTCTAAACATGTAACCTACAACATTGACATTAATTTCTTGTTTGGCTTTTTGTTTGTTAGAAGCAGACTAAGTAAAAGGTTGAAGCAATATTAAACACAAGAGATACACGCGCTTTGCGCGAAAGTTCTATTTTTTTATTGAATCAATATCTAAGGGTTGATAATTGAAGAGATGATGTGGCAAGGATTAAGGATAAGGGTGGCGCTATTTCTAGAGCAAGTTTTTCTCTGTCTAGAGCAACAACTAATTAATTGAATAGAATACCGAAAATACCCTTATTCTAATATGGTAATTAATAATTGTGTATTGTATATGAGACAACTTTCTCTAATTGATTAAAAAACAAAATATAACATATAAAAAAATTACAAAATAATGATTGTCTAGAAACAACAGCTCTTCTTCATAATCTAATATCATAATTTTTGTTCATTTTTAGATTCAAAAAGGCACATAACTTAAATAATATATATATTTTCAATATATATAGTTTTAATAAAGATGGAAAGATGTAATATCATAATTTATATATATATTTTTTTAATATAGATTCAAAAAAGAAATATTAATCGTGCATGAAGTTGTATAAATAAGCAACTTATTACATAGATATTTAGCAGAATTTTATCATATATATACTTTTTAAAATTTTCTTGTTTTTATAAGCAAGTTAGAGAAAATGAGAAATTAAGGCAATCAAATAAGAAATAGTTTATATGATCAATAATTACCATAATAGAGATAGGGCGTATAATTATATGGATGATATATTTGTTTAATTATTTCATTAATTATTCTTACTATTTTGTTGATATTAATTTGGAAAGAAATGATACACAATAAATCAACAATTACATTATATAGCATAATACATGTAGGGGTATTTTTGGAATTTTAATGAAAAAATTAATGACGCTCTAGATGGAGAAAAACTTGCTCTAGACGTAGAGCCACCCTAAGAATAATATTAGTTTCGTATTCTTATATCCATTAAAGGACTGTGCATAACCGATACCATAATTAATTGGTACATTAAAACAAAAAATCAACAAAGACACCAAAACAAATCTTCAGGATAATCCAGGTAACAATTGATGTTGCTCAATAATGATCAATGTTTGATAGTAGATAAACAACACACAAAATAATGAGAGAAAATGAAACTGATCTAAGCGTTCAAAGCCTAGTCCTTTTTTCTGAAAATGTTTTTTTTTTTTTGAATGTTTGCTCGAGGTGCGTCAATCCCACACTCGGAGCTCAGGAATTCTGAAAATTATGAGCTTCAAATACCTTAACTAACATTTCCTGAACTAACATTTCCTGAAATTTGGTGAAATTAGACCATCAATTTATATATGAAAAGTTAAACAAAGTACATTTTTTGTTTGTTTTACAGCTGGAGTTGTAGAAATAAGTATGCTCTTCACTTGAGATTGTATAAAATTCGCAGGTCAAATTTGTGTTGCATCAGTTCTCAGTTCTCATTACTCAAATTTGGACTCGATTACTCCAATTTATCCAAATTGGGCTCAATTGAATCCAGCAAGAAAAGAGTAAGCTAGAAATCCCAGCAGAGGTACTGGACTTGTAAGAAATTAGACTCAATTCACAACCTAGATTTGTAAGAAATTGAGTAAATTCACAAAGTAGACTGATATTTCAAACAAATCGAAAAGAAATTATCTTCAAACCGCAATAATTTAAGAGATTATAAAGAAATAAAATTGTTTAAGAATAAACCAACCTAAAGAGTTGATTAGATCAATATCCAAGAGGAGCTCGTCCGAAAGTTAAGAAAAAAAGGAAGAAAGAGGATGCAAGGAGACGTTAGTGTCCGGCGAGAAAAGAGTAGACATGGCGGGGAGAGGAGAAATCGAAGAGGAGAGCAATGCATGATAAATGTCTCTGAATTTGGGATGATTTGGAATTTGGAGAAAATGAGGAGTCATCAAATATTTGTTACAAAACATGGTGCAGCATTAGGATCTATGGACCAAGAGTGGAAAATAAGACCAATTCTAAATTTATGTAAGGTATGCCATAATTATAACGCACTATGAATAGCTAAAATCTACTAATATTGAGAATCATGGCAGCCGATGGATGTAGATCAAACGACTGATATATTTTGAGCTGACGTGGAAGGCTGCTGTGTAAGTACTATAGCTAAGGCACTTAAGGATTATAAACATAAATAAATTAATAATGTAAGATAAGCAAAGATTGAATGGATAACCATCTGACATATAAATCAAGTCGATGGAGCTTGATATTTGCTTGTGAATGGATTTAACCATCTAATTCTCTTTAATTGTGAATGTTAGACAAGCTATTGTTTGTTTGTGACATGGAAATATTTGTTTGTCTGACAAGCTTGGTCTTTGCTTGTCTGACATGGCAATAAAAGTCAGATCGTTAAATTCATTTAAAGGTTAATAATATTTGTTATGTAAAACTCAAAAGATTTGAGTCTTTCATGATCAATCAAATTTTCTTTTGACTTTATTTTATAAGATTTTTCTTGTAATGTTATATGTAATCAATCTGAAAGCTATTGTTTAATTAGTGTTTGTACTATTTAGTTTTAAGTAAAAATGTTTAGTAATCTAATTAAGCATATGGTGCAGGTCATATTTTGGCGAAATTCAACAGATGCCTATCACTTGTTAGTTTCTTGTGAGCACTCAATATACTCTGGTTAGTGTTCATTTTATCTATATTTCATTAAGAATCCCTAGTATTTTTAGATTAATAGTATTAAAGAGCAATTAGGCATGATGAACATATTTCTAAGCAAAGATTGTAACGAAGTATTATGTATTTAGTAATTATACCAGTATAATAAAAGTTGGATGTGGTTTTTTCCACGTGTCGACACTAGGTATAATAAGCATTCTAGACCTTAAGATGATAATCTGCACGGACAACAGCATGAGTGAATCCCACCACTTTAATTCACGTCTTTCATAATATTGGGCTAAAATGAGCTGAGATTCTTTCTGAAAATTTGTGCATATATTTCATGTATTGAATCACTACCAACCCACAAAAGTATTTATAAAGAACTCATTACACAGATTAGAACTTAGTATTTTCATACCAAAGATATAATTGCATTGGTATTATATCAAAATGTTTCTAAACATTTATAATTCAACATGAAATTACTAATTAGATGCACTAATGACCAAAAAGGCAAGAGCGGGGGAAAAGAAAAGAGCGAAGATAATCAATGTTGCAAATAGCGTTCAGCGGTTTGCAGCATTGAGGTTATTTTTATAGTGTATAGCACTTAGTAAACGATTCAGCGTACGATATAAAGGATATTACAATATATAGTTGATGACATCATTAAGTATCATTTAAAAAAAATATATTCTTTTGTAAAACAAGAGTGATAATTTGACTAATTTTGAAAAACAAAAAAAAATTCCGACCTTTTAAAGGTGTCAGGGTGGTTCCACCCCATAATTCGTAAGGTACTATATGAGCTTGCATATTAATTATTGTACTTATATTTTATTTTTTTTATTATAGAAGAAATAGTGTTAATTTATTATAAGCAATGGTTTAAATTACGATATAGCGGTCCGTAGCGCTTGAGCTTTTTTTTTTTTTTTTTGTAGCGGATTGCAGTAGCGGCTTTATAGCGGGAAAATACCACTTTATATAGTTATAACAAAATTTTCTATAAAAAAATAAAAAACAAAACCACCATAAATAAAGATATTATAATAATCTATAATTATTGTACTATCTGGAGATATAATGGAGAAAGAAAGATGTTTTATTTTTTTTATTTTTTTTGGGTTTGGGTTTATTTACTTATTGAGTTTGGGTTTGGGTTTAATTGCTTATTGGGTTTGGGTTAATGAATTTCGGGTCCAAATACTGGCGCTATTTTTTCCGCTATTTCGATCGCAATAACGGCGAAAATGCCATTGTCGCTATAATTCCGTTGCGAGTTGCTTTCTATATATAATTTCCGCAATTGTGCCGCTATTTAAAACACTGATCATAAGTTAATAACACATATGAGTCGTTGTTGTAGGATCGTACTGTGAAAATTTTCGCGCAAATAGAAAGAACATGCAAGATACGACGCCGTAAACTGATCCAGGTTTTTATAATTTTAAATAGCTACTCTTTGATTATGTTGCAAATTCCAATAGAGTCCCCTACCAACAATATCTTTGATAATATCTAGAATTTTTTGATGTAATTAAATGCGTTTGTGATACATATATAGAGATGGAAAAGTGAGACTCCATTGGCATATGCCGACTACATCAAGCAAAAAGAAGAGGAGATTCAATCTTCCCAGGTAGCTATTCTACTTAATTTTTTATTTTATCAAATAAATTGTGGACAGAGATCATTTTATTAATGTACTACTTTGTTATTTTAGATGTATCAAGATGCTCTCAGAGATGTGGAGCTGCATCAAGAGTTCCATCATCATGTGGGATCTTGCAAGTTTATCGAGGTACTGAAAGTGTTTTACATTTAATCAGATTCAATGTCAATTCAATTGTATTCTCTCTCTCAATGATTTCTAGCTCAAAAATTATCAAACTTGTTATTACATGGCAGAACAACATGAAGGTCGAAGATCTTCTCGAAGATAAGAGGGTGGTGGAGACTCGATTCGAGGGCTTAGACAAGTCACTTCTCATAGCGTCATTGAAGGTACTAAGTAACATTTTTGTATCTCCTCTCTTTGATACTACACTAGTTCAAACCTCAAATTCCATTTGGACTTAACTTTCTACAACTTGTTGCCTTGATATTGTTTGAAGGCAAGGCTCAGTTTGTTGCAAGATGAACATGAATATACAACCTTCGAGTCTTGGCTAAGAGGCATTGCACGTGAAAGAGTTGAGAAGGTAATAAACATTTTTTTTCTCTCTTTTTGTTGTTCTCTATTCTTTTTTTATTATAATATATATATATATATATATATATATATATATATATATATATATATATATATAAAATAATAAAATATGTTCTTTTGTGTGTATAGGGTCAGTCAAGCATGGATAGAGTACTTGATGAAATCCGAATCGAGCATCCAAATTTTCCACAACTCTCTGATAATTGGATGTTCACTGATGTCCAAGATCTTCGTGCTAACTGGACCGATGATCAAAAGGAGGTAGTCTTTTCATCCAATCGTTTAATCTCATTAAAATAATGAGAAATTTGTAAACAAGTCCCCCGAATTATACTTGATCTGCAAAAAAAAAAAAAGACCTCCATTATTGCAAATTGTAAAAAAAAAAAAAACACTATATTCTTTAGGAAATTACAACAAAGCCCAATTGTTTGCATTTTCCAATAAAGGAGGTTTTTCTTCAATTTCCTAAAAAATTGATTTTTTTCGGCCATTTCCAATAATGAAGTATTTTTTTTGTTTTTTGCAATTGAAGCATAATGTCGGGGCCTTTATGCAGATTTCTCTTAAAATAATTCTTTTATTTTTTTTCTTTGGTACAGGAAGAAATCACCTTGTTCTATGAATTATTGCGTAAAGTTAGAGAGCGCACCAACTGTCATGTTTCAGTTTCAGATGCGTACTTGATTGAAGGGATTCTTGTATGTTAAACTCCATTTTTCCCCCACATAATATGAAATAAGAAATCAATTAACCTTACTTAATTAATCACAATTTTCTTAGGATTACTCAAACTATCGTTCCTGGATGGAAAGATGCCCTAAAGAGTTCATGGTACTTGGTTAAACTCAAAATTATTGATATTTTGTTCTTTGAATTTAATTTTTGATGTTATTTGATAATTGACGCCTCTCTCTTGATTGTAGAATAAAAAGGATAAATCTGCTTTATATTGCACTTCTAATCTCATCTCGAGCAGAAGAAAGGTGTTGCAAATTTACTTGATTTCTTCTTGTTTATTGTATATTTAATTTGTTTTAAATATGAACTTACTATTAATGAAATAATTTCTTATTGTGTAGGAATGGAACGATGCATTTTATGATCACCCTGTCTATAGAACTATTTATGAGAATGAGTCAACAATAATATGGTAGCTATTAGTGTTCATGAGGATATCTAAGGTTCTCTCTCTCTCTCTCTCTTAAATTAAGCAACTATCACATAGAATCTTAAAATAGTATCAACGATTCATTATTCGAATATGACCCATTTGTAGGCTTGCAGCTTTTGTGAAAAGTAATAATTAATTATATTTATATAGGATTGAAAAATTATGGCTACTTCATTCAATTAATTTTTTAAGAGAAAAGTATGCTTTTGAGCCCCCAAAATTTCCATTTTGATCATTTAGCCCTCTCAAAATTTTAAGAGCTGGTAGATATAAAGACGCATTTAAATTGGTTGAATTTCAAAATTGCAGAATTCCAGGCAGCTCAAGACCATGGGGGTGAAGTTCTTATCTTATTGTAGCTTAATTTATGTATGTTCTTGTTTTGTGTTAAGTCAGACTGTAGTAGGTGTTGTTTAACATGTGGTACTATCTTGTGTGGGTGGGTGTTTTGCGATAGTTATCTCGTGTCGACCTTGATTAATGTATGTCCTTGTTTTGTGTTCGAACTATGTAGTAGGATGTTGTTTGACATGTGTTACTATCTTGTGTGGGTGTGATTTGCGATAGTTAACTCCTGGTGTCAAACTGTAAGATCTGTGAGGACATTTGGGGTATTGGTATGCAGCTCCCTTTACCACTTTTAATTATGAATTTGGTACTATTACTTGCATTCTGACTAAAAAAATTGTTTTTGCTTTACATTTTATTATGCTGTTGTTTCATTCCTCATTGCAATAACGTCGTTTCATTGCCAGCACACAGATAATAATCTTGTGCTTCTAGAACACAATTCTTTTTCACTGTCAATTTTTCCAACAGCTTACACGAGCTGTACAAAGCAACATTTAAATCCTCGAGTAAACATAGGCCACTTCACATGTCCACCATAACTTCAATTAAAAAGAATAAAAATGTACACAATAGTGGCAGACAAACTTAATTGACGTAAAACACAATAGTGAGAATCCAATCAAACATACCCCTTAATTCGTAGTGTTTATTGGGCTTTTGCCCTTTATATGATGTGAGTGAGAATCCAAACAAACATACCAAATTATATCAGTACCCCCTAAATCTTTATTAACATTAGCAGAAACAACATAAATAAAATTAACTCTTATTATAGTAATAATTATGATGAGCTATGTTAGAGTCTAGTACATTAACTGGCACAGCTCAACCTTCAGGCCCACACATATTGTTCTGAAAAAGGCTTAAGCTTGGTTGGTGCTAGTAGTTAATGCACTAACCTATTTAAGTAACTTCAATTTTCATTCACTATTCAAAATGGGACTAATCATCTAGCCCCTTGTTCCACTATTTTAGTTTCGGGGTGTAACAAGCTAAATAAATAATATGAATGCATGACTAAAAATATAAAGTACAAACCCAAAAAATACACATAATTGAGATTCTAACAACCAGTCAACCCAAAATACATCTGTGACTGTGATCCATAGATTGATACATTAACTAACTCTGCCATAATGGTTGTACTGGCCATATATAACTTAAATAAAATCACAGAACACATAAAGATACATTGTGACAAAAGTACTAAACTAACAGATGCAAATTACTATTCAACCCACGAGGTCAGGGTTGAGTTGCATCAACAATGACATGTGCCCACCAACGCCAGCAGATACCGGCGCAACATTGTCAGGACTGTTCACTGACGGAACATCCTGTACAATCATAAGAGGGAAAAAAATGTTATTAACTTCCAAACGTATAAAATGCATGCTCTATTCCTTTAATTAAATAACCTGCTGGTCTGTGAAGGGGGATGATGGCGTGTTCTCTCATTTATTAACTGTCTTTATTCGCAGAGTATAATTGAGCGGTGCCTTCTTTGATCCAGGCTTTTTACGAAGGCTCCGTGGATGCCTAGTACGCTTAACACGTACCTGGTCAAGGAATGCTGCAAGAGTACGGAAGATAAAAGTCGAATGCTACAGGTCTCAAATCGAATATCATTCGAACAGCAGGTTTGACAATCTGATCAAGCCCATCAAACACATCAACTATACTACTATACTACTGTCGGCTACCTGCTTGAAAATTTTAAAATAAACTTGTTTAACAAAATAAACTTCAATTCTCAAGTGTATACGTTGACAATCAATTCTCAAGTTTTCAGGATCTTATTTGCAAAATGCCAAGATTTAGAAATTCAATTCAAGTTTATTCAAAATTCCGCTTTGACACACTTTGATATTTTAACTCGAAACTAGGTCAAATGAACTTCAATATTAGCAAATGACGTATCCTTGGAAACTAGACAAGAAGATCTTTTCAATGATGTTTTATTGGTATTATAGTTTTATTAAGAAAATTTGGGAAATTATAATTTAATCCAGCACTTTTACAGAATCACAGTTTTAACTTTAGCAGATTTCAAAAATTTATAGAAAAATAATCAAAACTCCTAAATTCACCAAAATTTTAATGAAATTCAATCACTTAGTTTAGAAGCTTCTAGAAGAAATTAATACATAAATGTTCAATACATCAAGAGTTATTGATAAAATTCATATATGGTTCCAGATTTAGGTCAGACAGACCAGTTCTAATAAAATTGACAATATCTTCAATTCTGTCTTAACAACTAATATTTTAAATTCTATAAATGGATTTTGCACTTCAAAATATTTCAGATATGACTATTTCTATATTTTTGTTATTAATTTATATTTCTAAAAATTAGAAATAAACTGAACAGAAAATTGAACTAGAAAAACAGAAACAGAAAAATAACAAATGTGAAAAATTAATATCTCACAGATTATAAATAGAAATTGGAAAAACTTTGGTTTGAGAATTATCTACAAAATGAGAAATTTAAATGAAATATATTTATTTAAATATTTAGATTTGTTTTGGACTCGAAATTGAAGTGAAAATACTGAAAAACAGAAAAATTACTGCAGCAGGATAGGACTTGAATTTTATTGATAAAAATAGGGTTATTTTGAGAATTTGTATAATATGGATATCATTAATCACTCATAAAACAATCTTAACAGATCTAGAAGCAATATTTGAGTATTTTTCTTCCAAAAAAAAATACTTAATAAATGAATCAAAACTCAAAGTTCAACTAAAAACTTCTATTTTCGGTTTTCATGTTCAAATTAATACACATATGTTAAAATGGTATGAATTACACATATATTATTTTTAATACACATATGTTAAAACTCAAAGTTCAACTAAAAACTTCCAAACTATTTTTCTTTTTTTTAGATGTTAAAATGGTATGAATTACACATATGTCATTTTGAAACCCGTAATACACAAAGTAATATAATATAGTTTTCAATATTCTGAAAATTTATCTGAGATGATAGTTCTCACATAACAGAGATATAACACTGAACAATAATCTAACTAATCATGTAATATTATGATAATAATTTAAACTAAAAGCTAAGATTTGATAAAAAATTTGATTCGACGGCGGAGAGAAAATTGATAATAGTTCTCTTGAAAATTTTCAAAGAGGGGTCTTAAGAATATGATAAGAGTTAATGAGCTTATTATTTTACTACATGTTCTTTTATATAGTCTATATTCATATATTTTATCAAGAAAAAATGAAATTGGAATCGTAACAATATGTCTTTATATAATATTGTGGTAATAATTTAAATAAAAAGCTAAGATTTCAAAAAAATTTGATCCAAGGACCGAGATAAAATTGACAATACATCTCTTGAGAATGCTCAAAGAGAGATGAAAAATAAGATATAAGATATAAGTTAATAAGCATATCAGTTTTGTACATCTTCATTTATATAGTCTATATTCATATATTTTACCAAGAAAAAAAAATTGGAACCATAACAATATGGAACTCAAAATAAAGAAAAAATTCCAGAAAATTTATAAAGAAATATAATTTTAACATGAGAAATAAAATATTTTATAAAGAATTATAATTTTCAAAGAAGAAAAAAAATTATTTATATTTTAATGAGTAAACTTTTCATTAATTATTAGTACATGTGATATTGTGGTAATAATTTTATGAAAAGCTAAGACTTCAAAAAATAAATTGATCCAACGGCCGAGAAAAAATTGGCAATAGGTCTCTTGAGAATGCTCAAAGAGAGATGAAAACTAAGATATAAGATATAAGTTAATGAGCATATTATTTTTGTACATGTTCTTTTATATAGTCTCACATATTTTAGCAAGAAAAAATTGGAACCATAATAATATGGAACTCAAAGTAAAGAGAAAATTCCAACAAATTTATATTTGATGATTTTAACATTAGAAATTAAATATTTCATTAAGAATTATAATTTTTTAAATAAGAAAAGAAAAATTATTTATGTTTTAATGAGTGAACTCTTCATTAACTATTGTATTAATAATTGAACATAACTTTGCACCATGATTCATCGAAACCATCTGATTAAAATCTAATGGGTACAAACAAACCCACAACTGTTCTCACTAAATCGGGTATGGTATACAAAACATCAATTCAACCAATCATATGCTTATGTTTTAATAACCACATAAATGTTGCCATAAAATATCAATAAATTTGAAAAAATGAATAGTTAAGATCTATGTTGCACGGATACAGACATGGGTGTCGTGTCCGACACGACACGGACATAACGACACGACAATTCTAAAAAAAGTAGAGGACACGACACGTTATATATATATATATATTATTATATTATTTTATGAATAAAATATATAATTTAATTATTGTATATATTGTTTATGTCAATTTTATTTTATTTTAAAGGATTATAATAATATTTTTACCTTATAATTAGAAAGTTATACGTAATATTTTATAATTGATACAATATATATAACATTTGAAGTTGCATTTTTATACGTGCATACAAGATATTTGACATTTTAGATGTTTGTGTGTGGAAACTTGACACTAAATAATCAAAATTCACTTTAAATGTGTAGTCCCACAATTACTGGAATAGAAAAGTTGGATGAACTAGTCTCTAAAATAAGAGAATGACTAAATAGTGCAATAATTGCGCCAATAAGTCCAATACACGTATCTGAGAAGTGACATGAGAAGTGTCTAAGAAGTGTCCTGACAATTTTTAAAAATAAAATATTTGACCCACCACGTGGTGTGTCCACTTGTCCGACACGGACACGGCTCGATTTTTGAAGTATTCGCGTAACATAGGTTAAGATTCAACAAAAAAAAGGATCGAACGGTCGAAATAAAAGTGATAATGTGGCATTTTGATGAGCCTCAAAAGTAGGTGAAAAATAAGGGGTTGGGGTTAATAATAATTGTGCCACTCTCTTTTAATGCAAAATAGTTGATGGCATATATGGTAATAAAACTAAAGTTTGAGGGTATTATTTAAAAAAATTGATGCCACAATAAATCAGCAAAATAAATTATTATGTAGCGAATTGTGTATTGGGTATTATGTTTATTTGGAAATAACCCGCTATATATTTGAAATGCACATAAGATCCCAGAAAATGACATGTGTCACTTGGAGAAAAAAAGTTCATTTTTAACTGTTGGGTTTGCTTGGATTGAACGGTTGTGATTTAAGGGCCTCATATTTCGACACGTGGCAAAAAGATGACCAAGTAGCGAATTGTGTATTGAATATTATGTTTATTTGAAAATGACTCATTATATATTTGAAAGTATAAAACTTGGCGCAGAAGATCCCACGAAATGACACGTGTCACTTGAAGAAAGAAAGTTCATTTTCAACCGTTGGATTTGCTTGAATTAAACGGTTATGATTTGAGGGCCTCATATTTTGACACTTGGCAAAAAGATGACCAACTTTTATATATAGTAGTATAATTAATAGAAATGTTGTTGGGGTTCCAACTTGCCGGCTAATATTTACCCACAAGTTCCACTCAACCTAACCAACCGATGGGCCAAGAGATTTTTATGATTGGGTTAATATTTTATGCTTATGAAGTAAATTGTATCACCATATTAATAAATTAATTATGTTAATAAATTAATAATGTTAATAAACTAAACTTGTTAATAAATTACTATATTAATTAATCTATCATACTAATTTATTCATCATATTAATAAATTTATCATATTAATGAATTCATCATTTTAATAAATTGATCATTTAATAAATACATCATATTAATAAATTAATCATTTTACTAATTAATCATATTACGGGCAAATTATATTATTATTTATGTTGTTATTATTTGATGATCAAAATTACAACAAATAATGCTAATATCATAGTAAAACATTCTTAACTACTATTATATTATATTATATGTAATAGAAAACAGTAAAATATTGTTAACTATTATGATATTATACTTAATAGAAAACAATAAATTTGTGTATAAGATAAATTATAAAAGAAATACAACATTAATAAATCATTATAATGATACAATAAAATAATTAGTAAATAAAATATTGCAATAAATTTAACAAGAGATATTATAGCATAATTATCGTTGATAAGATCTGAATCAGCAACACATGATATATACTTTTCTACATTTAGCAATTAAAGAAACAAAATATAGTAATAATTTTAACAAAAGAAAGTAGCAAATACTAGTTATGATACTAATAATACTAATATTGCTGATAAGATTTAAATTAACATCACAAAATTTATTATACAAAAATAAAAAAAATGCTAAAATAATGTTATAAATTTACATGAAAAAAATAATAAATAGTTCATATAATAATGAGAGGGAATTTCATCACCTAATATATTTTGTAAACTAAATTATGCAAGCCATTATTTAGACTCTGACCTAGCCATAACATCTAATAAAAACTACATAATAAAAATATTATACATGACTGTAGTAATTTATCATGTGTCACATTTAGAAACTGAATTGCATTAATACATTTTCCAACAAAATAATTAATAGCACTAAACCGGCTAAGATCGCCGTAGCATCATTGAACTTCATGTTACATACTTTCAATCATCATTCCAACTAAAAACTCATGTGAAATCTTCTTCAAAGAAAAATAAGCATGGAAAAACAAACTCACAAAACATAGGGAAATTGGATATCACGACGGTCGGGTAACAACCCGTGCGTGAATCGTAGTGCTACATGACATGCTTCTCAGCCGCCGGTTGTCTCTTGTCTTTCTTCCCGTTGTTCCCTTCTTCTCCAACCCGGCGGTCGATATATATATATATATATATATATATATATATATATATATATATATATATATATATATATATATATATATATAACTTGTTTTATCCGAATTATGTATTGCTATATCATATCTATATATTATTTTCTTCCTGGATTATATATATTGTTATATCAAAACTTTATAATATATATATTGTTTTGTCTGAATTATATATTGTTATATCATATCTATATACTGTTTTAATCTGAATCTATATATTGTTTCGTTGTTGCGCCTTTGTTTTCAGATCTTAGCAGCAACCTTCATCTCGTCGTGCTGCTGTCATCGCTTGCTCAGGAGAAGTCGCCGGGTGGAGCTCCATCGCGTTGCCGTCGTGCCACGTCAGCCATTACGCACGGGTCGTCCCAAAAATCGTCGCACAATATCAGTACCGTTTCCCTTATCTAGCCCAATACTTCCTATTTTTTTCAATTTTTTACCACAATAAGCTCTAAATAAATAGATTTAGTACACACAAAAGAAGAAAAATGATGATTTTTTAAGATTTTGCAATTGTGAACCATATATGAACTCATTAATACATATTTTTTTAATAAATTAAACAACAAAATAATATAACTAATTTCGTTATTATAAATATAATTAAAATTAAATATTGTCATATTAAATATTTAATAAATTTAATATAGAACTGGCTATAATTATTTTAATTATTATCTAACAAAATATTTAGTTGAGAAAAAATTGCTTTTCAACAATAAAAAATTATTACTACTGTTTCTTTTCTTAAATAATATGTGCAATTATCTCTTAACTATATATAATTAACTCAAAATTAATAATCATAAATTATTTGAGTGAACCTATTTCTCTTTTGTCTATATACACTTGGTTCGTATACACCTTGGTCCTTCTAAATTACAGTTTACATGATCTCGGCCCATGAAAAAATCAGTTAAATTAGAATTGGAGGATTTGAATCGGATGGACACTGGTCCAAATTAATGTGAGCTCTTTACGTGTGACTAGTACCGGCACGTACTATGCACGTGAGTGGCATTTGTGTAAAAAATATGATTATTATTTTAGTGCACAATAGGGCTTATAATTATATTTTAATATTAATTTAAAAATATTCAAATAATATATACTTTTAATATTTTTGAAATATTATCATAAATATTATGGAAGAGCAAACTTCCTAATTGCAACAATTAACACTCTAATTAGATGCACTGTTATAATATTGATATAAATTCATGTTACGTATAAAAAAAATTATATTTCATATATTATATAACAAAAAATCATGTACTGCAAAAGTAGAATTCAACTCAGCCTCATTATATTCTTGACCAACTGGTACAGTGACACTGACCTGTTAATCAATTTCGTTGTGTTTGCATCTAGTCTTCAATCTCCACTCTCCAGTTGGGGATTATTTTCATTGTCGAGAGAGATTTTATTCTTTTTATGGTTGAGATTTTGTGGCCATGGCTATATCAGTTCTCTGTTGTGCACCATAATTTATTGATAATCATTTTTCTAGTTGTGCAATATTTTGACAATTGTAATTGCTCATATTTTTGTTTGTTAATATGCTACTTCTCACATATGTTGGTGATTAACCTTAATTTCTATCATGCTCCTATCTAATTTCAGTTCAATTATTTTGACAAGTAAAACTTATTTTTCGAAAGGCTGGTGAACTCCTAGCTCTAAAAGGAAGTCAAAACACATAAATTCGTTTCAAGCCAATATTAGGTCTCTTCAAACATAAGCAAGACAATATATGTGACACTTAGAAAATGTATCAAATAAGTAGGTTAGTGTTACGAAATAATTCAGTACACATATGAATAAAATTTATTACAAAAATTAAACATAATTTTACATGACCATTTGGAAAAAAGAACATAAAAAGGCTTGTTATGCTGTCAATAACACAACACTGAAAAAACACATCATCAAATAAAAATATAACAAGGAACCAAAATAACATGGCTTGTTATCTAACAAAAACTCGTAAAAAAGAAAATATCTTCCCTTATATTATCTAAGATTGTCGTTCAATTCCACGAGAAGATAACCGCTGCTCAATCTAATTGAAATAAATAAATGCTAAAAGTTAGCTAAAAGCTAGAAAATAAAGTACTATTTGGGATTAATAAATTCAGGCAGTACAATTATGTGTTTTGAACATGAACGTTCAATTGAAGAGGTCTTACTAAACCGTCGATCGTCTGCTTCTCTTCACCTCCATTCTGATGTTTTTTATTGTAAAATTCGAATCGAACTGAAATTAGAAAAAAGAACAGAATTTGAAGGTCAAATTTGGTTGAAAAAATCACAGATTCCAAATAAAAATCCAAAATATAAGAAATAACAGCTTTGACTTTCCATTATGATGTGATTTGTGACAAACTGATTGAAAAGCATGCAATTTGAATATCGTTAAAGACAAAAAATATATATAAATAGAAGAACTCTGAATTTTTTTTATGATTGTATTTTGAACTTTATAGTTTATAAACCAAACCTGAACCTCAAAAACCGGCGTATCAAATAGACTATCAAAGCCTTTAAGTTGAAGAATCAAATTTAGAAACAACAGATTTTAAAGCGACAAAACTCCCAATTCTTCCAATTTGAGTTAAAAAATTGCGTCGGTAAATAAAACACCTGCATTATTGCATATTAACTCCTTAAATTGATCGAAATTGGAACTGAGAGAGGGAAGAAGTTCCTAAACAAATTGCACTGTTGGAGGCCGACAGAGAAACAGACAGAGAGAGAGAGTTGAGTCGCATAAACTTTATAGGTCAATTGCTTCAGCCGAGCTGAATCGGTCAGTCGAATCACGCACAAAGCAATTGCCGTAGAAATATGCGCCTATCATAGGCCTAAACAAATATTTTTGAACCCTAGTCTATACTACTAAATAGAAAAGAAAAAAAGTTAATTTCAACTTCATGATTTCATAACTAAATATAGAAATACAAGTATCAAACAGCACTTTTGCAAAAAAAAATTTACTATAAGATAATTTACGAAAATATCTCAATGTTATGTTTGGTTTATTAGTTGTTAGATATATCTTCTGCTTGGTGTTCAATTAAAAAATAAAATATTCTGGAAATTGAAAATTAAAATATAAAAAATAAAATATTCTGGAAAAATGCAGATATTGAAAGATTTTGATTTATATTACATTGGGATAGAGGATCTGCCTGGTGTTCAATTTTGTACAACAACCTGTCAAAAATAAATTAAAAAATTGTAATTATATTATTTTATAAACATTTGATTTTTCTAATTAAAGTTCACATAATTACCAATATACGCAAGAAAAATACATGATTATATATTGGGAAATTCTTCAAAACCCCCCTGACTTTCCTCAATATTATCAAAAACCCCCCATCTTTTTTTATTCTTCAAAAAGCCCCTATAATTTGACTTGAATTTTTTTATAACCCCCTATGGGGTTAAATCTCACATTTTCCATCCAATATTTTTTCTTTTTACCAAAATGCCCCTGCTTAAATTATTTTCATATTTATGCTGAAAATAAAATATGAAATATTTTTCTACATAATATTTCATAACATTATTTTGATTATATTTTATGATATTATTTCAGGATTCATTATTTTATTTTATTATTATATTACTTAAAATGTTTTTCTCTTATTTTATAAGTAAATTCAATTCTATTTTTAAATTAAAACAAAAACAATTTATTTTACATAAATATTATTTTCTTGATTATTATTTATTATGATTTTATTTTTATTTTAGTACTCATTTATTTATATTAAATGTAAATATATAATTTTTATTTATTATTCTGGTTTTGAAAAAAAAAAGAATTTTGAAGAGGGTATTTTGGTCCAAAAAAAATTTATCAGATGGAAAATGTGAGAGTTTAACCCCATAGGGGATTATAAAAAAATTCAAGTCAAATTATAGGGGCTTTTTGAAGAATAAAAAAAGATAGGGGGGTTTTTTATAATATTGAGAAAAGTCAGGGGGTTTTTGAAGAATTTCGCTTATATATTTAGTCATTATAGAGTTGTTATTTAGTGTTATTGATATATTCAATATGCTAAAAAAAATTTAATGAAAGCTTGAGGCGGCAATAGGGTAAATTTTTATTAGAAGATATTTAATGAGAGAAATTATACTTAATTTTTGAAGTAATAAAGAAACCTTTTCTGCTCTTTCTACACATATGAAATTAACAAAGTAAACATTATTAGTAAATAACAGTAAATAAAAAAAAAGTAAGAAAAAAGTACGAAATTCGTATTCAGAAAATGTAAAGAAGACATTATTAATTTCTTCATTCTATTATCCCAAATTAAAACTCAGATCATGCAATTAATCTCAAATGAAGAATCAATCCTAAAAATTATACATTTGCAGCCAAATTTTTGTTTAATGCTAACTTGATTTTCAGCCAAAAATTAACCCACAATTGCGCAATTATTCCTAAATATTGCATTAATTTAACCCAATTTAGCGTAAATCACTTTCAAAATGTATCTTCTCAATCAAATTAAAGACGAAAATCAACATATAAGCCTCTTGATTAGAGAACAAATCCAAATTACCTCAGGAAATCGAGCTTCTTGCTACAATCGCTTCAGCTCCGCCGCTATGCAGTGCTTGCCTCTAATATCAAGCTCCACCATCATTGCTCCTCCGATCTGGATCGTTGGACGACGTGGCAAGCTCCGCCATTAGTGATGTTGCACGGAGATCACTAAGTTCCGTTGCTCCTAAGGCCCTACGAAGGCGGTGATGAGATCGGAACGGGCGGTGAAAGTTTTTACGAAAAAATCGCATTATATATGAGAGAAGCAAACAACAATTAATCCCCTCTTCCTGAGAGAACTACTTTTGAACATCAACGCTGAGACACGTGGTCTCACAGATGAGCCATTAGATTGAGCAATTTGTCTCAATCATCCAGCCTTTATTTTTTTATATTTTCGATTTTCTGTAATATTTATTTTGAAATAGCTGATTTGTTGCAATTACATTTGTTCACACTTGTTATATTAAGGATTACAGTCAAGAGAGCCAGCCCCCTTTCTATCTACACGACACTTCTCCTCTAGATTTTGCGCGTTTTTGGGGCTCCCATCGTGTTTCTGCTCGGATTCTATCTCGTAGGCGGAGGGACTGCGAAAGGGGAGGTGGGTGACTCGTCTGGGCGGAACTGGAGAGATAAACATTGTAAAAATTAAGAAACATACCATCATTTCAACACACCGTGAAAACTACATAAGTTCTGTTTCATTAACCCATGGACAATTTAATAAAATCAAACTAACCTATTACAACATAAGTTAGTTGATTAGTTTTTCCAGTTCCTTTCACCTAAGTTACCATACGTTTTAAGACAAATTACAAAACAGATAAATTAAACATAATAAGAGGTAAGATTTGCTCTCTCATGTCGTCGGTAACAGTTAAAGTTCTTCAGGACTCTACCTGTAATAGCAAAACACAAAGCGACTAAACATAATTTATCTGTTACAAAAGTGTCTTTCACTATCTAATATTTCACAGAAGTTTTCAATTCAGGTTCATCTCTTTTTTAGTCTTCAGAGTTTGACCTGGTAAAATGATTTAATTGTTAACAGATACTTGAATTTCTGAACTTATGAAAAATATTTTTGATAAAATAACAGTAAATGGATGGTAGAAATTGACTGACTAATAAATTGTACAAACCTCTTCTTAGTGATGGTTAATTTGTACTCACCTTTTTTTCCTGCCCGCTTGATCTTTGATGATTGTTTTGTTAGCAGAATTTGAGCTGTAAAAAATAAATCAGATTTGTGGTATTAATAGGAAATTTATTGTAGTGAACAAATACTTGATTTTTTTTGTGGATGGAGCTGATTAGGTTTCAAAATTTGTTAGGGTGTTTATGAATTGTTACAAAATTAACCTGTTGCTTTTTTTTGTGTTTTCTGGGAATTTGGCGGGTGTGTTTGGAGCCGATTTTGTTAGTAGTTCGGGAGGTTTCCTTTGGAGTGTTTTTGTTGGAGAATTGTCGATGACTTGTACAGATGAAGTTGTTGAAGAAGCCTCCAGTAATGGAACCGTATTTGGTACCGGAACAATGTCAGATACGTTAAAATTTGGACGCCTCTTCTTTTCGATACCGGAATTGAATATGACATCGAAATAGAATTGGCGACCAATCAAAGTTTGAAAAGCACTTGGGATAACAGTTTTTTTTATACTGGGTTGTGTTGATAGTTGGGTTGCTGTAACAGTTTTTTTTATACTGGGTTTTTTTATATGAGTTGAGCCTCTCTGTCGAACAATGTAAAATCAACTTCAGTACCAGTTTCATCAGTGACGAAAGCACATAACCTGAAACTGGTAATTGGAAAAAAAAATGAATTAGATAAGGTGTGATATTTTCTTTAGGTTTTACATAATGATTAAGATTAAAGGATTACTTTGTACAGTTTGGGGTGTGGATTTTAGGGTTTGGATTAATTTTCAGTGATAAGGATTAAGGAATTGGTATTTAAAACTGGAGTCTAGGTTTTAGGGTTTACACTAATTTTTTAAGGTTTGTGGGTTTAGGAAATTTTCTTTCTGAGTATAGTGTTTCGATGTTTTGTATAGGATTTTGGAAAATGCAGGGTCTACGTTTTAGGGTTTAGACTAATTTTTTAGGTTTTCATGATTAATATTCCTTTTTTTTGTCAAGGATTTAGGTTTTGTTGACCATATTAGATTTTGAGAAAATTTGCAGAATTGGATTTTTAAGACCAATGCATTATTGTTTTTAGTTAAAATTTTTTTACCGTTTTTATATTGAAATAAGTACCAAAGTGTAGGCTCATCTACATTTGAATTGCATTTCTAGCAACGGTACCCATTTCCAGTAACTTTTAGTTTAGTTAAATGAGTTCTGCATCCGACGTAGTACCAGCGTTGAGGATCATCAAAACCCGCCAATGTTGCAAGACATTTAACTTCTTTTGCCGGTAAGGTTTTGTTTTAACATATTATGTTAATGGTAGTGGAGTGAAATGGCGTGGGGGCTTTAGGAAGCGGGAGAGATAAGGCCATGGTCACCATAGCCGACTTCTTTCTTTTCTATCCTCAACTCAAGAGAAGAGGAAAATGTATCAGCGGTGCTTGGTTTGTCCGTTGTAAGTTTTACCAAACAGTCCTCAAGCTTTATCGAGTGGCTAAGGAAATCATGATCAACGCCGTGACTGTCGGCAAGTACTCCGTCATCAATACTTCCGAATCCTCACCTCTCCCTGAATCTCATCACGTTTCCTTCAAGGTACACTGACACCCAATTCGATTTTTTTCAAATTAAGGTCGATTAGTTATAAAGTTAAGCAGTTTCGAAAGCTTGCTTAATTTGGATGGAAATCTTCTTTACCTTGAATGGGAATTTCTTAATTTGATCTCTAATCTCTTTTCATTTGAACCGAAATTGCCTGATTTATTTATTTATTATTTTTATATTGTTTCGAATTTTGAGTTGAGGTTCATATTCAAAAAGAGTATTTGCATTGGATAATTTGATGATTTGAGAGAAATTTGTCCATAAGCCTGAGGTATTGAAGAGCTACTGGTGAATATTAAAATTATTGCTAAGAAAACCAAAACAGTTAGCTAATGTTTTTTATCACCTACTCTTTTCATTTCTTTTTTTATTTTACCAATTTCGGTATACAAATGAAAGTCACAGTGAATAGTCCTGCAAATTAAAAACAATAGAAACCATAAGGAAATGGAAATTATTAAACCCAGATTCTCCGTGCTCTTTGCGGAATCATAACCCTGATTAAATGAAATTGAGAACAATTGAAACCCTAAGGAAATGAAGAGAGAAAAAATGAAAACTGAAGTTGAACTAAATACTAAATTCCAACTTTTTGCCTTCAAATTTTTTGCAAAAAATAATGGGAACTGTTCCCTATCTATGCAGAATGCATCTTTGTCGCAAAGCTTGGAAATATTTAAGAATGTTTATTCCCTTGAAAGCATTTTTTTAATTAGTAATTGATAATTGATGTTGTGAAAAATATAATAAATAGGTAAGGGAAAAATGTTATGTTTTCTAGGAATAAGGGAGTCTCTGACAAGAGGGGACAAGTATTGTTGTGGTTAGGAGAGTAAGTATATGATGCTGTTGTTGGATTGTTTTGTTGTATAAAGTTTGGTAAGACACAATAGATATATGGATTTATTTCTTTCAATACTTGCTTGAAATGACAGCAACATATTTCACAAGTTTTCTTTATTTCCATCAGATTTGTCATACGTGGAATTTTCTTCGAATTAAGGTGGTAAGATGATCTCAGTCAAATTAAAAAGAAAATATAATAACAGTCTAATTTGTATCAAAAGGTCACTGAAATTCGAAAATTATACTAAATTGGAAAAATAGGGGCTAAATTGAAAAAGCAATCAATTGAGACAATAGAAGAGAAAATTAGTTGATTGCTCTAAGACAACACTGAAATGAATGATGATAGAATAACAAAGAAACAGAATGATAATTTATTTAATATTTATTTAATATTTCAAAATATAAAGGAGAAAATAACAAGGATTATAATGATTGAAGTTTTCAATGTGATAATTTGTCTATTGCATAGTTGGACTCAGTTTTTCTAATTTTGCATAATTATTCTGTCAAAGTTTGCATATGTAGTGGTTTTATTTAATTCGACAAATTTCAGACTCCACGGATTTCTGGTTTTCTAGGGGCTTCAGTGCAAAATTAACACGGTTGAGCTAGACAAAGGAGTTGGAATTTTGTAGGGATCTTACTGCAAAATTGCATCTGGATTCTACCATAAATATTGATTTTTGAGGGTTTCTATTGATTTTCTTTTATTTTGCGCAAGTGGTGGTTCAGATTCATTTCGACAAAATTCAGATCACAAATTTCTGGTTTCCAGGGGCCTCAATGCAAAACTAACTGCTATAACAATGCACCAGTGGCCTCAAAAATGGAATCATGGAATTTTGTTCCCTTTAATTTCCGAGTTTCTAGGGGACTTGCTGCAAAATTGTTCCTGGATTTTACCATTGTACAGGTAATTTGGAAAATACTGCTTTTCGGGGGCTCCATTGAAATTTTCATTTATTATTTTGGTACCTGCAACTTTGGTACCGGTCCTGGTTCGGTCTTTGTTGAACATTTAAAAACAGCCCCTGCATTATTGCCAGTTTTGCAAGAAAAAGTCTGCAACTTGATACAAACTGACAACCTTAGTTTTAAACACTAAAATCATGTTTTAAATATTTAATAAGCATTCTTAAAGTTGAATTTGACTTGAGCAAAAAATGTGACACTAATATTTATCGGTTGATTTTATCTACTCATTTCATCAAAATTATAGCTAATTCTTTTAGTTATTTACTTGTACTTTTTATGTTTTATACATAAATAGAATAGGTGAGGAAGTCATAGATGCTTCAACAGGAAGCAACAAGAGGAAATTAATGTTTAACGGTGAGCTCAGGTAAATATACAATTCAATCATATGTATTCAAATGCATCATTTTTTTTTACTCTGTATAACTAATGAGACTATTTTTTTAGTGACGATGTCAGCAATAATTGAATGATGATGCCCTTCACGAGTTCTGCAATAACTTTTGAGCGTTGATGCTTATTTCCCCCATCATTTTTGTGATAGTATTATATTATATAATGACAATTATAATATAGTCATATGTAGTAATTGTAAGAGCATTACATGATCTTAAGCTAAGTACTTATATGATGTGTAATGGATCATTAGTTTATGGTGTGTAATGGATGTGTTAAAAGCATGTTTTGAGTATGCTGTATAATGAAGATTCAAACTTTTATATTGTGCAATTAGTTTATGGTGTATATTGATTGTGCTGTGTACGAAATATTTAAATCCTCGCATAAGAAAATGATCTGAATCAAAGGCAATATGAAAGTTTTGTGTTATGATGTGTGACAGAGAATTATTCATGGTGTGTAAAGGCGCTTCCGAAAATATGCTTATAAACTTACGTTATATAATAAGGGTTCAAAAAAGAATACCACATGTAATTTTTATTATGATCTATATAAGGTTCATAAATTGTACATTATTTATATAATAAATGATAAAAAATTGTATAAAAAAAGTGATAAAATAATTTATATAAAAAGGTGCTCAACAAATGCGCGCAGCGTAGCGCGGGTATTCCTCTAGTTTATTTGAATATAGATCCTGATATTTATTTCATCATTTACATACCTAATATATAAATCTCTAACTATTTATTTAATTTTTGTAATACCAGATAGTGAGATAAGTATATTATAGCTTAGATATTAATATATCCACTTAATAATAGTAACTATTGATAATTTATATTACTTATGATTATCTAACATTATATCTAGATCATAAACTATTTCAGTATATATTTATGGATGAAATAAATAAAGTTCATAATATATATGACATTGTAAATTTCATAAATTATATCAATATTTCTACATTAGTTTTGGATATAACTATAAGGATGTGTTGGGCACTAATAATCATAATTTTTTTAAGTGATCACAAATTCAATTTTCTGGGATATTTGATATATTACGTATGTGTGGCTTATTTTAGAGATGTTCATTGATTGAGTTGATTAGATTAAGACCAAAATATGAACCCAACCTAATTACAATGAATTTGTATTTTTTTTCAACCCGATCCACCTCTTGATACTTCAAAACCCATTAAATCCGATGAAATCTAGCTCAAAACCCATCCAATCCGATACATCTTATTTTAGCAATAAGAATATCTTAATGCCTTTGCAAATATAATGATAAATGATACATAATATCAGGAGATGATAAATTTTAGTATAGAACATAAAAATAGAAATATAGCAATTAATAATTGTTATGACTGCCTTACATATTCCTACAACTTTATTAAAAAAACAAAAGAATACTCAATGATTTATGCAAGCAAATCTAGTAAGGCAGAATCATACATTCAATGATAAATTAGAGATAAAAATTGCGCTGATCCGCTCTACTTGAGAACAAAAAGTGTATTAATAATTTACTGCAAATTACATTGATATACACTATATTATATGTACATCAATTCATGTTGACACTTAAAATGCGAGATTGTATAATGAGATACGTAAATGCTTCATGTTAATAAATTTTGCGATCAATGTGCATAATATATGCAATATATGCTGCCATATAACTTTTGGAAATAGATTATTAGTTTACAATAAAAATGATTAATTTTCAAATCAATAGAAACGTCTTCTAAAATAAAAAATGATGTTAAATAAGCTTTTACACAAGCAACTACAAAATTGACAATTTGAGGGTTTCTACGTGCAACGCACGTGCCGCGGCTAGTATACACTAAAACAGCCTCGCACTAGAAGTAACAAATGGGTGGGTTGGGTCACTTCGGGTTGGCGTCATTCCGGTTCCTAGAAGTTCGGTTCACGGGTCGTTCGGGTCTCGGGTATTTCGGATTTCGTATCGTTCGAGTTTCGGGTATTTCGGTCTCGGGTCGTTTAAGTTCGGGTTGGATCGGGTTTCGGATTGTTGACTTGTCAACTTTTTCGGGTCAGGTCGGGTTTGGGTTCTGGTGGGTCGGATCGGGTTTTGGGTCTGGTTAGATTTTGCTAGCTTTATTTACACACTGTCTGTTTAACTTTTGTTTGAATAAAATATCTATCTATTTTCAATTTTGCGCAATCAAAGAGGCCGATGAGCTCAAAAGTTTCAAATAGAATTTTATAAAACCAATATATCTAATATATTATTTTCAAAACTAATATTTTGTTATTATAAAAAATAAAAATAAGATATTACAAAATAATATATAATACTAACATAATTGTGAAATTAACAATTTCATGATCATTCATTCACTATATGCAATTTCAGGTCATTCAGATTCGGATAATTCAGCGTATCATCTGGATTATAGATCATTCAGGTCCGGGCCATTCAGGTCTTAGATCATTCAGGTCTCAGATCATTCGAGTCTCAGGTCTTTCGGATTTCGAGTCATTCGGGTCTCGGGTCGTTCGGCTCTCGGGTATTTCGGGTCGTTTGGGGTCGGGTTGGGTCAGATTTTGCCAGCTCAACCTCGCACTCTAAAACATAAATTATTAAAAAATAAAACTTATAAAGACTTGGCGCACCACGTCACCATGGACCAACGCACAAAGACTCTCAGTCAACCTTCCTTTGATCCATTACTATAATGGGAAAGAAAAGAAGCAACACGAGTAACTGAGGTGCCTTCTACTTTTGGCGCACCTCTTCTCAGTTTGAATGAGCTAAAATCGCCATTTTCATCCCCATTCATCACAGAAAATTGCCTCGTCAAATTCACCTCCCCTTCCTCTTTCCTCCTCAGCTTCGTGCTAGGGTTTCTCATGACCGCTTACTCTTCTCGCGCCAGAATTTCTCACGGAAAGAAGGTGAAGGAGGAGAATCATAGTTGCCAAGAAACACGATATGCTGGGAACACGGCACAGATATGCGATACGCTATATCCTCCGATACGCGATACCGGGGGGGGGGGATTAGATGGTACGGTCTTTCGATACGTGATTCGCTATGGATATAGTGGTATATATGTGTATATGTATAAAATAAATGTAGCATTTGAAATATTATAAACAATATTATATGTTTTTTCTGATCTATGTTCCCCACTTTAAAATTGTTTCTATGATAAAACCAGCAAAAAAAATTATCATTACACATAAGTTATATATGGACCATTAGATAAAAAAAATAAAAAGTTGGATGCTGAAATAAAGAGTCATGTTGAATTAGAAATTATCAATACATATAAGTTATATATGGGCCATTTTTTCATTTTTTTTCCTTTTTTTTCTCAGTTCTTTTTATGGGCCGGATTTGCTATTTTCAGTGATCCGGTACGCTTGAGACTCGCATTCCGATACGGAGTGATCGGAAACGGGGTACGGATGTATGATGAACGTTTCCGGTAACTATGGAGGAGATCTTACTCAAGTTTTAACCTGAGGTTCGCATTTCTTTTCTGACCCTTGAGTTTCTCACGCCAGGGTTCGCATTTTTTTGGAGTGTTGTTTGTTAATTGTTTCCACTGCAAAATTTCATCTTCTCTCTTACTAAATTTTCACTTATTTCTCAATCTTCTCTCTTTTGATGATGTTCTTCACTGATATTAGGTTGAAATTGATTGAATTAGGTCTTATATTAACTGAATTAGATTTGAAATTGATCGAAGTAGTTTTTGTGTTTAGTGGATTTCGGTTCGCATTGACTGATGAAGCTTGAAAGTTGGCTGAATTATGGTTGAAATTGACTGATTTTAATTTATATTGTCTGATTTGAGTTTCCATTGACTGAATTAGGGTTAAGTTGACTGATTTAGGTGTTTGATTTTTTTTTTCTGTTCTTTATTTTTGATAAATATTCATTATATTATTTTCCCAAATAATATAATAATTTCATGAATTTAACTTCACTTTCTTGAGTTTAACATAATTTTCATGTATTTAACTTAAATTTCCTCTCTTTCTCTGGAGGCATTTGTTAACTTATTCTATTTTCCTTAATTCTAGTGTATTATAGAAAGAGTGTAACATAAAATAGAAAGTGTAATGGAAAAAAGAGAGTGTAACAGAAAGAACGAGAGAGTGAGATAGTAAGATAGAGAGAGAACGTGAGATAAGAAGAGAGAGAGAGAGATAAAGAGATTGTGTTGTAATAAATTTTGTGATAATAAAATATTTTATGAGTATCGCTTCGTATCGTCAAATCCAACAATATTTAGTTAAATTGTATAATTTTTTTTATACGCATACCAAAATTCGTTTATTGTTAAATATTACTACTATAACCCTCGCTCCCCTTCGGGAATATATTTTTTAATAAGAATAATTTAAAACATTTGGAGGGACATATCATAAATAATTTTAAAAAATAATTAATTAAAAGTTTTGTGAGGCATAATAATTATGATTTTCATAAGAAATATCTAATTAAATTTAGAATGTATAAGCAAGCCCCAAAATCACTACTGCGGTGGTGGTCAAAATTGGTAATAGGGTTATTTATATATATTTTTTTAATTTTTTCCACGGTGATGGTCAAAATTGATGATGGGTCATTTACTTGTCATATTTGGACTCTAATATACTCCTACTCTGAATTGAATGAAAAAGACTTGAAAGTACTCTAATATACTCCTACTTGCCATTTTTTCATTTTTTCCACATTGCTTGGGCCGGTGACCAAAATTCAACCACACTAGATGGATGGTACAAAGTCCCCGCCCTCAACTCGTGCATAACGGCAGTTTCTGGGCTGATTAGCAGAAATGTGGTTGTACTTTCTAGCCTCCTGTTCAAAGAAGCATTGCTGTACATGTTTAGCCTCTCAAAAAAGGCGAGGGTGTAAAACGTAAATCTAGCCACAACTGAAACACCAATCTATATTACAAAAATATATATTTATATTAGCTTGTATTAAATTAATTTATCTCTCATTTATTGACGAGATAATTTCATATAAACCCTTCTGAAACTGCAAAATATAATAAATATATCTTTCTAAAACCAAAAAAATACTTCAAATTTCCCTTTACAAAGACAAGTGGATTTGGATAAATGTGATATTCTTTTCTTTTAGGAGGGTAAATTTAATATATGTGAAATTTCGCATTTAATAAAAGTAAAAAAGGAAAATTACGAAAAGGTCCTTACGTCTGAGTCAAGATGGTGAGAGTAAGAATTCTCTCCTTTCATGCTGCTTCCAATTGCCAAAACTCCAGGCGACATAAAAAAAGGAGCGAGAGAGTGATAGTGGGTGGGAGTGAGAATAGCCAATAGAAGACCCTCAATAGTTATAGAAATAATACTAATGACACTCTATTTTTAAATGCTTAACGTGAAATTAATAGATTGTGGAATATATGGCAAATATATTGAAATTTAGGGATATTTGTTAAAAGGGAAAAAGCATAGCCACAAAAAACTAAGCCATTCATGTGGCAGATGGTGTATTGGATACTTACTATACGCACTTTTAGAAATGACCTGCTTCATATCTATCAATATCAGATTTGGTATAGAAAATCTCAAAATTAGACACGTGTCACTTGTTGGTGAGAAGTTCATATTGTTGTACACTTGAAAAAAAAAATTTCGAACTAAGTTCTTATTTTCAGTATCATTTGGAGAAGATCTTCTTATCATTTCTACACAACACAACTCGGTGACTCGATGATTCCTTGCTTTGAGCCTCTATATAGCCCGTTGTTGCAGCCCATAATTTGCCTTTTAATATATGATTTTTTTTAGTTTTTAAACTCTCAAAATTGCATTATTCTTTTTTTTTAAATTGCCCGTAAGCTTACACATACACACTGACACATACCAAATCATAAACTCTCATCCCAAACCCACCTAAAATCCCTACCTAATTCTGCTCTCAGCGGGAATTGATTCAATGACCTCTTAATTACCTGTCTAATGCCATAATCATTACACTAAGATATATTTAAATACAATCATAAATATAGCAATATACTGAGAAAATTTCTTTTATTATTTACGATTGCATTTAAATTTTCACCGCATAACCGAGATCTCCGGTTGAAGAAACTTGAGAGGATTACCCCTAAAAAACGGACTCCAGACATCTTTCAACTCAATTTTGAGTATTTTCTTGTTCCACTTTGTGTCCGTAATAAGTACGGCAATTCTCATCTAGACCCGGTCTACACAATATAACTCTTTCCTACTCTTTCGTTCCCTCAATACATTCTATTGGTCACCAAGTACGAAAAGACCAGCTCATCTTATTAGTTAAGAATTTAAAACAAAACGAAGAGGTTGCTGTAAATAGAAACTGGTATAGCGTAGTCTCAGTCTTTCTGTTCCTTCTCTTCTAGCTCAAGCGTGAATCGAAATCTTGATGTGACACGGTTTGGTGAGATTTTTCTCTTTTTCTTCTCAAATTAATCTGTTTTTAACTTCGTTTTTGTGACATTGTAAGTGTAGGATCTCGGACAGAAATTTTTTGGTTAATTTTGATGCTAATTTTACTGGTTTTTTGGTATTCTTTTTTTTAACTTTACTGAATGCTAGAGCTTGTTTATGCTGTTTGAATGAAACACGAGCTTTTTTCTTTCTAAGTTGCGAATCCATCTTTGTTATCTTTTTTTTTCTACATTTTGTTTCGTTTTACATTTAGCTAGAATTATTCTAGTGTGAGATCTGTGTATGTCACAACTCAACTCAATTTTAGATAGAATTTAAGAGAAAATAAGAAAAAAAGTTGGATTCTTGATAAAATTGCCAAGAGGCGGCAGTTTTACAACAGAGAACTCAAAGAGAGAAAATAAAATAGAGTTTCTATTACAATCATAACTCACCGAATCACTCTCACCCTATATATAACAATCTCCCACCAATGCACTATTACAAAAAAGTAATTCTAAACAACACAAAATTAACTAGGAGTAGAATGAAAAACTCAAAACATCGCAACTCCCTAAGTGGCATAGGCTGTAAATATGTTCCTCCTACTTCTCCATTAAAACTAGTAATGGCAACCTCCATTTCACTATTAGATCCGTTAACCCGATAAGCTAAGTGATAGTCGGGCCTTTTTGATCTGGCCCATTCCCCTTCATTTTTTAATTCTAATTTTCGGAGGCCCAACCTTCACCTCAACGGCCCCTTTCTCCCTTACACCTGACAGTGTAGGAGCTAGGTAATGGCGATTAAGTGTTTTAGTTTGATCAATTTTCATATTTCTGTGAATATTTGGGGTTTAGGGTTTAACGGATAATTCAATTTCAATCTTAAATGCTAATTTTATTATATAGAATTTTAGATACTGTTTGAGCATATGCTTACTTTACTTGTATTTAATTTTATATTATTTGATTTTATTTATTGTTGTTTTTTGTCCATTTATGAAGCATGTAAAACCAAGCATATAAAAACCAAGAGTTATTGAAATAATGTGGTTTTGAAATTATTATGTCTTATTGTGTTGTGCTCATTTATCTATGATAATAAATGATTTTATTATTTTGATATTTTATGTTTGATATATATATATATATATATATATATATATATATATATATAGAAAGAGAGAGAGAGAGAGAGAGAGAGAGAGAGAGAGAGAGAGAGAGAGAGAGTCCACTACACATAAAGTTATAAAAACATCAATCCTCAAACTCATTGACTGTTGATATCAGAATTTAAAATGCTACATTCCTCTTTTTAATGCATTCCTCTGTTTAAATCGATTCTCTATTCATTTAATGCATTCATCTGTTAAACTTTTTTCTCGAGTTTGACACAAAAACTAAGAAGAATCAGAACCTAGTACAATTTTATAGAGGTGTATGATAATTTTAAATGAATATATTTGTTTCTAATAGATAATACTATGATTTTCTAGGTTTAATTCTTGATAAAGACCCGCGCAAAGTTTGACGTTGGAAGGAAGTAGAACTCATGGCGGTAAGCATAAATCTTTACTTATTTTTTATTTATTTATCGAAAAAACTGTTGGCCCTTACTTAAGACAAGTATATTTTTGTGAATTGTGATAAGCTCATGGCTGCAAGCATAAATCTTAGTTATTTTTTTATGGAAAATTTACAAATAACCCACTAATGGTTCTCAATATTACAGAGAACCCTCTACATTTTCAGATTTATAGAAAAACCTCTATGATAAAATTTTCATTTACCAAAAACCCCCTCCATCCACTTTTCCATCAATTTATTGGTTAAACTTTTTAAAATTCTCATTTTACCTCTATGAAAAAAATATCTTTCCAAAATAATTTTTCTTAAAAAAAATTATAAAAATATATTTTCCGAAAAAGATATTTCTTTGAAAAAATAAATTAGAAAAAATATATTCTGAAAAATAGTTTTAAAAACTATTTTATCAAATCTTTTAAAAAAAAATCTTAAAAATATTCTAATAAAAAATTGGTAAGAATTTTTTTAAAACATTTAAGAAAAATTATAATTTATTTTTGTTCTAAGAAAATATGTTTTCTGAAAATTTTTAAAAAATTTCAGAATTCTAAATACATCTTCTGAAAAATTCTAAATATATTTATGAAAAATATTTAGAATTTTTTTTTTCTGAAAATATACTTTTTTTCTAAACTTTTTAAAACTATTTTATCAAATATTTAAAAAAAAAATCTAATAAAAAATTTTGTAAGAATTTTTTTAAAACATTTAAGAAAAAAACTCATATTTTTTCTAAGAATTTTTGTTTTGGAAAACGTCTTTCTGACCTATAAAATAATTTTCTTTAAATACTGCTTTTTAAGAAAATTATTATATTCAAGAAATTTGTTTTTGATAAAATTTTAGAAAAACTATTTTTCTATGATAATATTCTTTGTACAATGTTTAAAAATTTTTTTTACCAATTTTTATTTCTTAGAAGAACTATTTTTGGAATAACATTTCTTAAATGTTTTCATAAACAATCCTTGTAATTTTTTTGTTTAAAAAAAAAAAAATTTATAAAACTGTATTCTTAAAAACAATTTTCAATAAAAGTTTGTGAGAAATTTTTCGTCATAAATTTGTAAAAAAAGGATTTGATAAAATTGTTTTTAGAAATATATTTCGAAAATATCTTTTCTAGAAAATATATATTTTTAATCTTTTTTTTCCAATTTTTTTTCTAGGATTTGTTTTTCGGAAGATGTATTTTTAGAAATTTTTTTGAAGAAAATTATTTTATCATAGGAGCAAAATGATAATTTCAAAATTTTTACTAAGAAATGGATTGAAAAGTGAATGGAGGGGGTTTCTTGTAAATGAAAAGTTTATCATTGAGAAAGCAAAAGCGATTCCTGAAGTAGCGGCGAGCGAAATGGGAGCAACCTAAACCGTGAAAATGGGGTTGTGGGAGAACAATACCGGCGTCGTGCTGCTAGGCAAAGCAGTGGAGTGCTGCACCCTAGATGGCTAGAGTCCAGTAGCCGAAACAACTTTAGCAAGATTTATAATATGTATAGCATTACGCCTGTGTTTACCCTTCGTAATGATCTACAATTCAAGATAAAAACAAGAATTTATGAGTCGCTCCCCCCCCAAAAAAAAAAAAGAATGAATAATTTAATGTAGAGGAATTTTGGATTGGATTTGGCGATATGGCCAAGCGGTAAGGCAGGGGACTGCAAATCCTTGATATACTCTTATCTTCAACGAGCGGACCAGCCTTCAATGCAGGTCGAAACATATGGTACCCAGATGGTTGAATGCTGTTAATGAGAATAGGAATTCCCTTTTCTGATATTTGCATTTCTAACAATTTTGGTAGTTTGACCGCGGAATTTATTTGTTTCGGTATTTATGGAAAATGAGTGTGTGGCTGAGGACATCCTTTAAGAGCGGGAGATTTTTTCATATTTCTTTTTGGCTGGCTCCAGAATGTTTCAGTTTATGTTCCTACTTACTATCTGGATATACCAAGAGAGATGTACGGTCTAATGAGGCTACTATGAAATATTTACTCATGGGTGGGGCAAGCTCTTCTATTCTGGTTCATGATTTTTCCAGCGTCGAGAAATTGATTAATCGGTAAAGATACATGAATTTGGTGTCCCGCCCAAGAAAGAGACCCAAGTCCTAGTAACCCCTCTAAGTGATGATTCAACATAGATTCTACATCTTGGAACCAAGCCAATTTTGGGGCTTCCAAAAGTAGAAAAGTTTTTTGAGGTGCCTTCGATCGATTCAATATCGATAAACCTCAAAAATAGACTTGAAGGTTTGAATAAATGTATACCAAAAATTCTGGAATTACCTTGGATTTTCTTAATTGGAGCTGAACTAACCATAGCCCAAAGTCGCAGCTTTAAATCCAACAAAAGCTTTAGTCTCCGTTTGTCTTCTTTTTCCCTTTGTGTTAAAAAATGTGATTTGAATTAGTATCAAATTCTACATTTATTCCTTTTTTTGTTCTATCTCTTTTTCTTTTTCCATTCCAAATAAAACTAAAAAATGTCCTAATCGGATAATTAGATCTTTATCTTATTTTCTTCTTTTCTTAGGATCAATTGATTCAAATTTCAATTTTTGTAAATTTGAAAATATAGGGGATGTTTTGTAATATTGAGAAAGGATATGTGGTTATTTGTAAATTTCCCTTTTTTATTTATTCAAAAGTTGTTAGCCCTCACTTAAGACAAGTATATATTCATCTACTTGCATAATAATCCTCCAAATTTTAATATTACAAATATTACTCTAAATTATATTTATATTTTTACTATTTTTCAATTTATGGAAAAATATTCATATTAATAGCTCTTGAGCATAATCGCATAATTGTATTTAATAAAAATAGTTAAATATATTGAGTAAAATTATCATATAAATTTATACCATTATTATTAGAATATTCAAGAATTTCATAAAATATTTTTACAATAAATTGCTTAATTTTGAGTGAATATTTAAGAACTACATTTTGAAAAGGTAATATTTTTATAATTAGTTATTAGATTTGTAAAAGTAATTATTTTTTTACATAATAAAATAGTATAAACTTAAACTAATATATTATGTATATATTAAATATTCTTAACTTGGATGGTATATTGCAAACAGTACAGATTCTACTTCAAAAATAATAATGATTATTTATATGAAAATATAAATTTTCGATGGGACAAGATTAAACTCGCATCGTTCCAAATTAAATTTTCTGATAGTGATTATTACCTTATTTAATTAATATATTTTTTGCTGATTTTTTAGAACAAAAATTTTATAGGACATGGTGCATCAACAAAATGTTCTCTCTATTATGAACCGGATGGAACAAAAACTCATCTATATGAAGGATGGATTGAAAATAATGAGAATCGTTATCTTGTAGCAAAGATAAATGATGAGGATGATGCAGACAAAATAATTGGAATACTAAAAAATTTTAACAATTCCAATATTTTAAAAGTCCGTAAGATAAATGGTAATGACGAGAGCACGTACATGTACTACAGTGATACAAATCGATGCTTTACTCTCTCACGCGATGCGACGAGATTATTTGTAAAGAATACGAATGGATTTCACGAATTAAGTGAAATTGGGAAAATATTTTTTTGGTTAGTTTTATATAATTATACTTTGAAATCAAACTCGTTTTTTTCTTGTAATAATAATTTGTTATTTTAACATTTTTTTAAATGTAGGAAATTTGTGGAACCCGCCGAACTTTTGTGCGGTTTTAAAACTATGATTACACGTAAAAATGTTCTTGTAAAAGAGGATGAAGAGGGATTTTGGTTTCCTATTTTAGGGGATTCTATCTCATTGCCAGGTAACTTTTTTGCATATTGGTATAATATTTTTATTTTTATAAAAAATATTTTTATATTATAATAAGGTAACTTTTTTGCTTATTGGTATAATATTTTTATTTTTATAAAAAATATTTTTATATTATAATAAGTCTTCGTACTTTTTAGGAGGACAACATAGTGAGAGTGATATTTGGAAAAATATTGGAAATTTATTGGAGGACCTTTTTGGTAGTATTGGTGATCAAGGTGCATTCCTTGATGATGAAGTGAGTGAATTAATTAAAAGATTAAAACATGGGGAGATACAAAGGTACAATTTATATGATTATAGTTATGAGAATTAAGCATATAACAAATACAACGGGTTTGCATGAGATATTCAAAAATTATTGCATTACCATTTTGACAATAACAATATTTACAATAAAACATAATAAATATAATGTCGATGCATACGCCATAATATGTTGTTTTGATGATAACCATAACAGAATTTCTTTAATTTCAACTATAAACAAAACAAAACCATACATGATACAACCAGCCAAGAAGGCATAATCTTTCACCTCAGGCTGACCCTTGCCAAATATTATAGTATGCCACAATCTCTAGATTAACCCCAAATAATGACAATTAAAATGCCCACCCATAAAAGAACTTAAACTCCCCTCAAAGTAAAAGAATCACTGAAACACCCTCATTCCTCATGACCCAAATGTGACATCGGTTTCTCATCATCCTCAATATGTGCATATTAGTCGGTCTGTTCCAGTATATTTCCTCTTTTTCTCTCTGTACCATTACCGGGTAAGGATTGGTACATCTCATAACTTGGTCCAAGCATAAGCTATACCGATCTTCTAGTACATCATACTGGACGGAGTTGGTACGGCCTGTACCGGCTGTTTGCTTGAAATATTTATTACTTGATGTCAAGATGGTAGATCCCAAATCTAGTTTTGCCGATACTGTATAGAAGGTGCCGGCAGGTACATCTTTGGTCCACTGGGTGGACCAAAGATGATTAGCGGGTCTCCACTTGTAGACTACTTTTGATAACAAAAAAGAGAGGCTGATGGCTTGGAGAGAAAATAAAAGGGCGACAGGAAAGGCGACTATGAGAGAAATATCTGGAGATGGAATTAATAGCGGATCTCCACTGCAATCCGATGAGGACTCTCGATTGGACAAGACGACCAGAATATTCAAGGCAACCACTGTGAGACGTGGATCGCGTCTATTCTGCACGACGACTGATAGATGGACGACCATTCGGCGCAGACAAAGTCCCTCAATGGCGAAGGGAGGTCTCAACCGCCGAAGTTACTACCATAATCATGGCTCAAAATCCTATCCGAGCAGGAATCAATCCGATTAGAAAGCTCAACAATCCAACTTCATTACAAAGCATGGGAAAAAGAAGTGCTTTAAATGCTTGTCTTCAACTCAACTCATATCTGAGTGTAGAGAGCCTACTAGATGCTTGTGCTGCCATAAATTGGGGCATTCAAGCTTCGACTTCAATAGGAATAATTACCTATCCGATTCTCAAAAAAGGCTAAAAGGAGATTTAAGACGGGATTCAATTCTAAAAAGAAATAAATCTAACACCATTAACACAAGCCAATTACCTCCTACCTATAAATCATCCATACCAATTAACAATCTGACTCACACTTTCACCTCTTCTCACATTTCAATTCTCAAACCAAACACCAACAATGACCAGCTTCGCTCAATGAGGCCTCGTACCATGACTACCTTCATGACTGACACCAGCCTGTTGCCTCACTATCTATACTTCCTTCACAAAGCTGCTTATGTGAAAATTCTTATAAGGAACTTGCGTGACAACCTAAGAGCTGATATCAATTGACACTACCGGCAATTGACACTGTCGGTGGACTGTGAGAGACCCAATGCTATTCCTCAGTACCTATGGCTCAAATATGAGGACTACGCAAGAGAGGTTCGTGTGTATCTCAAGCATTACAGAGATCAGACGGCAGGGAGAAACAACAGTTTTCTCCCTGAAAATAGGGGTGTACAAGGACCTCAGGGGGGAGGAGGACGAGACAACAGCCCTAATGCTAATGGAAATGATGCTCAGGAGGGGGGCGGAGAGAATACTTCCAATGACAGTGCTGATCTAGGTGGTCAGCAGAGTAGTGATGATGTGTTGGATGATGCAGTCAGTCAGGGGGTAGGCATGGAGAATAAGGGAGGAGTCCCGTTCTTCCGTAAGGGAAAGAAATGTATGTGGATTAAGAAGAAGAAGAGGGGAATGCAAACGAAATGAGTGGAGAAAGTCTCATCCATGGCGGTACCAGTCGAACAGACGGATGAGGAGAAAGAAGGTACTGGCGTTCTTCACTGCGTGGAAGAAATGGAGACTACCGACACTGTCATGCAACTGGAGGGGACGGGTATTCTACAAAATGGAGAGGAATCTCATGCTGTCAGGGGACAATATGAGGAGATGGATGTCTTTTCATTCCGCACGTTACAAATGACTTTGTCTCCGACACTTGAATTTCAAAATCTTTTTGGGGCATCTGGGCCACAATGTGAAATGGGCTTGAGTGTTGAAAATGGGCCTTTGTCTGCCGAAGAATACACTCCGCTTCAAGGTAAAAAATCTGTTAGTCGATCTGGTATCGAATCTCTCCTTCCGCACACTACAACTTGTCGGAGCGTGAGAAACATGAAGAATGAGAGTTCTAAGTACATGAGCTGTGTGGAGAAAGCACGCAAGACTCAATTTGCTAAATCGAAATAGTTCGTCCTTAATTTACACAAAGGGAAGAAGCATGGAAAGGGAGGAGGAGGAAATGGGACAGGACAAGACGCAAACATCCTGTCAGCAAGACCGTTCAATCGGAACATCGGTGCTGGGGAGGCAATTCCAGATGACTAACAAAGCAAATGAAGGTGTGGATTACTCTGCTCAACTCGTGTGGGGGAGACGGAGATAAAATGATGGTGGAATTCCGGTCATGCATACTGCTGGAGGGGGCAGGACTGGCCTCGATGGCCGATTAAAGAGCTCTTTCAAAGTTTAGGCAGGCCTTAGTTTTTACTGTTTAGTATTTGGTTGTTTTATTTTTGGTTTGTGGAAGGGTGGCTGTTTAGGCTCGGCTGTATTTTGGGGATGATGTTAGGCTGGAATTTGTACTAGGCTATTTGGGGGAGTATTTACTTATTGATTATGGTAGGGCTTTTGGGCCGTGTGTTTGGGGGCTCTGTTCCTTTTGAAAGGGTCTTCTTCTATGGGCCATGTAAGGGAAATTATGTTTGGTGTTGTTATGGTTATTTACCAAGGGCTGGACTGCCCCCTTTATTTATGTGTTCAAAATCCTTTTTCTTTGGGCTGCTAAGCAAACATTCACTTATATTATCTTCTTAGGCCCAAATTCTCAACACATCTCTCTCTCCCCCAAACACTCACTCGCAGAACTCATAAAAATTAATGAATCAGACACAAACTAAGCTCTTCTCCCTCATGGCTTGGAATGTACGAGGCCTTAACGCACCACCAAAAAGAGCTACAGTCAAGCAAACCATTCAGGAACTTCATCATGCTCTTATTGGATTTCAAGAAACTAAGCTTCAAGTTATTACGTCCATCGATTTAAATGACATTTGTTGGCAAAGCTACAAGAAATTAGAGTTCATTCCTTCTAATGGGGCTTCAGGCGGGGTCTTAATGGCATGGAATAAAAGCCAATTAGACTGCATTAACATCTCTTAAGAGTCATCACTCCATTACTGGTACTTTCCAAAACTTAAGAGATGGATTTGTTTTTGCTGCAACAATTGTTTATGGACTGCCGGTGGCTGCCTCACTGCCTTCCTTCTTCGATGAATTGCGACTGACTGCTGAGACTATGGACATACCGTGGGTGATTTTTGGTGATTTCAATATCACTATGTCGCAACAAGAGAGAAATGGTTCTAATCACAACGCCAATTGGTCATCCTTATTTACGGATTTAACCAATGAATTAGAGCTGGTTGACTTAAATTTAAACGGACGAAACTACACTTGGTCAAATAACAGAGATAATCTGTCATTCGCAAGATTGGATCGTTTCTTGCTCTCCCCTAATTGGACTGAAGCTTATCCTAATTCAATCCAGAAAGCGGTAACAAGAACTACTTTCGAACATTGCCCGATTATGCTAGAAATTAAAAGCGTTTTCAACGGGGCAAAAGTATTCCGATTGGAAAATTATTGGTTAAAAGATAACTCCTTCATTCAATTGGTCGAATCTTTCTGGAATCAAGACCGTGTCCCAAATCCTCAACAACTGCATGATAAAATCAACCTACTCACTAAAGCAATTAAGATTTGGGCAAAGCAAAAAATAACTCTCCGGAAGGAACAACTTCAACTTTGCAATTCCATTGTTGACTTTTTGGATAGAGCTGAAGAAGAGAGAATGCTAACAATGGTGGAAAAAATTCTAAGAAGATGGACCAAGACTAGGATAGTAGACTTATGTGAAATTGAGCAGATTATGTGGAAACAACGAGCAAAAGCTAAATGGACTGTACAAGGAGATACAAACTCAAAATACTTCCACTCAATCGCTTCATCAAGGAAAATAAATAATTTCATAAATGTCATTCAGGTTAATGACTTAATGCTCACAGAACATAAAGACATTGCAAAGGCTGCCTTTAATTGTTTCAGAGATACAATCGGAACAAACGCTGAATGTGATACCATGGTGGACTTCCAACAGATCTGGGGACCATCCTTGAAAAACCTTAATAAACTCAATGAGGCGCTACATAATTCAAAACTTAGTGAGGTCATTGATCACTGGCCAACTGATAAGTCGCCGGGACCCGATGGACTCATGGGAGAATTTTTCAGAAAATTCAAACAAATTATGCTTCCTGACTTAAAAGTCATTATCGGAGGCATAATTTCTGGGGAATTTGATTTGGGACCCATAAGTACATCATACATTTCTTTGATTCCAAAATCTGAAATTGCCATTCAGTTCAAAGACTTCCGTCCCATAAGTTTGGGACATTCCATTCAGAGACTAGTATCGAGATTCATACAAAATCGTATGAAAAATGATATTCAAAGACTGATTAGTGAATCGCAATCGACATTTATTCAAGATAGAAATATCCTTGACAATTTCGCTTATGCCCATGAGGCCATATCATTATCCGCAAAAGAAGGGTTCCCGCTAATTCTTTACAAGGAAGACTTATACAAAGCATTTGATTGTGTTTCGTGGGATCTAATCAAGGCGGCTCTTATTCATAAAGGATACTCTCTATCGGAAGCTAATTTGATAATGGATGCGGTATTTAGAGGAAGTGCAAAAGTCTTAATTAATGGTATCCCGGGAAAGATGATAAATTTGAAAAGAGGAGTGAGACAAGGGGACCATCTCTCGCTATACATTTTTAACCTAGTTACGGATATAATGCTAGCCACATTTCGTCACATCCAACAAGACAATTTTGTTAACCCACCTCACCATACCCTAAACACTTGTTTAATGTATGCCGATGATGTGCTAATCTTCATGAAGCCGAAATACAATGAGGCAACAATGATAGCAACCATCTTAAACCTACTCAAAAGGACTACAGGTTTTTATAGCCAATCCTTTAAAATCTTTTATTAGAGGGTTCAACTGTCACCAAGACAGGCTTTTAGAAATTGCAGACATCCTCCAATGTTCTATTAAAAATTAAACATTTATCTATCTTGGAATACCGCTTTCGAATAATAAATTAGAGAAGCAGGACTTTGGGCCTTTAATTACTAGAATAGAAAAAAGACTTCCGTCATGGAAAGGAAAGATGTTGTCAATGGTAGCTAGAATTGTTCTAAACAATGTTGTTCTTAATTCGCTTCCAAACTACTTCTTCTCGATGTTTAGAATACCGATGGGGGTGATTAATAGAATTGATAAAATAAGAAGAGATTTTCTATGGCATGAAGATGTTTCTAATCAGAGGAAGATGAAATTTTTAAATTGGGAATCTATATGCTTGCCAAAAGAGTGCGGGGGGGGGATTAAAAACTTGAATGTCATGAATGTGGCGCTCCTTACTAAATGGGCATGGAAATACTATGGGTCAAATCAGGAAATTTGGGCGCAACTGGTAAGGAAAATCTATGTCGAAACACCCATACCTACGGATATTCACCTATATAAGTAGCCCCTAATGGCAGATGTACACTCAATCATTACGATGTTTAACAACTTCGCGGAAACCTTTGGGACAACACACTGTTCTGGAAACATAATTGGATGGGACAAAGACTAGAGATCACTTTTCAAATTTATACTCATTCTTAGATAATGGTCAAATTTTGATGGTTAATGCGGCTTTACAATTGGAAGACTGGACAACACTATTCAATCTCCCACTATCAATGATGGCTCAAAGAGAATTGCACGACCTCATTCTATTATGGGACGAAGGGAATTCTTCGGGGGACACGGATGATGGACACCAATTCATCCATTGGTCTCTAGGAAAGGAAGGACAATTTTGCGACCAATATATGGTATACAACATGATTGCAAAAAACCCTAAAAGGACTATCCCATACAATACATTTGGAAGCTCAAAGTACCTCCATAAATTCGTATATTTCTCTAGCGAATAGTCAGAGATATACTATCCATGGTCGATCAATTAGGAAAAAGGGGATTCGTCTTGCCAAACATATGTCTCTTATGTAAATCGGAGGCCGAATCGGTAAAATATTTATTACAAGAATGCTGTTTTGCACTATCAATCTTCAATGGCATGCAATTAGATAATACGAATATCAAACACTTAAACAACAAGGAGATGCTCAACTCAGAATAAAACTTGCGGCAACATCGTTTTGGATATGGAAAGAGAGATGTGCAAGAACCTTCACGGATCGACAATCCACCACTCAAACACTAATTGAATCGGCAATGGCTGCCCTCGCTTCATGGAATAATCTGCTCTAATCGCTTTGCCGACTATTATATCATATTATATGTTAATATAGCATGTACTCTTTTATTTCAATATTTTTTTCTTTCATTTCTTTATGGAGTTTAGTGTTAAGTCCTCTTCTTTTATTACAAGCCAACTCTCTTGGCAAAACTTATAATGAACCTCTTAAATTCTCAATATATTAACTGCATGCTACCGGATATAACCCGGAGTCTATTTGTAAAAAAAAAAAAAAAAAAAAGAGAGCAAAAGAAGAATATTTTTACTTTAATCTTTCTGAGATCGACGACCTCAAATAGGTGACTGGTGTGTTGATTGGAGGAAATCAGACCATATAGCTAGTATTAGTACTCAATTCCAGCAAGAAAAACACTTAAAGCAAATTTGATAAGACGAATCATATTTGAGATATGAGATAACAATAAAAGAAAATTGAGAAATTACCTTTTACCTGTACAATACACAACTATCTCTTTGTTCCTATATTCTCAATTCAAGGTTAAGGTTCCCAAATAATTCTACTGCAGATATTTCTCAAGTCTTGACGTCTCTTCATAAATATAATAAACATATTTAATAACTTAAATATGTTTCCACTTTACCATCGTCTTCATTTGCATGGATTTATCTCCCACCAATCTATTTCGTAAATAGAATACCCATATTTAAAAGCCTACATGTCCAATTCCAGTCTTTAGATATCTTAATCTAATGGTCAGAATTAAAAGATAACTTGGCTAATTCTGGTGATTAGGATTTTCTAAACTATTGAATATATTAATACTTTTCGTTAACAACACTGTTTTGATTTTTTTTTTTATAGTGCAACAATGTTAAAAAGGCAACCATCTCTTTGGAGTTTGGCAATGCGTTATGGATTTATACTGAATGGCCGGACTATTCCTACGACGTGTATCCAGGGGATAATGGTAAATGTAGGTCCGACGCTACATGGTCGACTAAATAATTTTTTAAATAATCCAAGCGGCAAGATGACACTACATGAACTTTGTAATGGTCTACGTAACAAATTTCAGCACATGGACGTAAGTTCTAATTGTATTAGAATTTTTCATCATTTAATTAAGTAATTGTAATGCTAATATTAATTTATTCTACTTTTATTCGCTTGTTAACTTTTTAAACAGTTGGAAACTGCTAGTGGAAAATTTACCGATCTTGATTGTGAGCTTCGGCTAAAGTGCCCACTATACATGATATATCTATCAGACGAAGTTGGTAAGGTTATGGCAGAGTCCTCCTTTCCGAATGACTGGAGTGCCATTCTCCTTAATGTATGTTTTTAATATAAATACACACACTCGTACACAAATACACACTTCTAACAGAAATTAATTTTCAAAATTTTAGTAGTTAACCTTCGTTTTCATTAACTTTCAGGTTTGTTGGTAACTTTATGGTTACTAAAGGTCCGTTCAGATGCGCTGTTAGTAATTCTGTCTCTCGCTTTCCTCTTTTCTCGATCACTTCTCTGTCGACTTATTCTCTGTTCGAATTGACAAGTTCCTTCTTCGGTTGTGGCTTGTTTAATTAAGCTTTGTTATGTGCAACTACACAAATTTTCAACTTGACAGAAGATGATTGATTCTTCGTTTGAGCTACTTTTCACAATTTTAGAGTAATGATATATTTTCATGGTCGTTTGGTTAATTGGGGCTAATTGGTGTGTTAACTAAAATTGGCCTTAATATGACTAATTATGCGTAATTAGTTTTTATTTTTTCTTGAAGGAATTCCTAAATATTGTAACTTTGGGCTAATTGGTTCCTAATTTAGGGTTGTTTGGAATGCAATTATGTCAATCATCACTAATTAATGCAAGTTTTCATGATTAAATTTTTTATTAAATTAAATTAGTTGGCGTTTAACTTGATATATTGGTACTTAATTGTATGCTTATATTTGTGTGCTTCACTATTTTGATGATTCACCAGTATGGTACTGGACATGATAATTTCATTTCCTTGAAAATAAAAGTAAATGATTTTGATGGATTATAGACAGAGGTTGGTATAATTGGTACTTAATTGGGTTTATTATTGCTAATTATGTATAATTTAATGCTTAGTTGTAGGGGGAAATTGTTGTATTATTTGACTACAAATAATACAAATAAATTTTAAAACTGTAGTAGTGCTTAACAAAATGCAATTGTTATGGAATATTAACAGTTAAAGTTGCAAATATTAAATAAGTTAGCGAGAATTTTGAATGCGCATTAAAAACAGATTAAATGATATTTAAGATGAAAATAACTCTTTTGCCATATGTAACTTAAAAAAAAATTTGTTGGCAATCTATTACCCTTCTTACACACACATTGTTAAAATATAAAGATGCATTTGTATGTTATGAAGGCAGTTAATAAATTAGGAAATATGTTTCTTAGAAATAAGATTTCTTGACAAGAAAGTTTGGTATTACCATGAATTAGATTTCTTGACAAGGAGGTTTAGTATTTTCATGTATAGGTGTTAATTGGGGCCGTAAGTATTTGAGTTATTTCCTTATATTAGATATGACTATCCTATAAATAGAGAGGTAAGAGTAGAGTTTTATTCATTCCAACAACAACAATATTTTGTATCTCTTTCTTTCTCTTGTAATAAGAAATTTATATTATTTTTTAAGTTCTATTGTTCAATCCTTTCTTCTTCTATTACTATTCTTTCTTGGGCTAGTGTGAGCATATTGTTGAACTATTATTTCTATTGCTGATAATCACAAGGTCGCTAACTGGTTTAGTGCTGTCGTGTTACTGCACAGTCACTATTGTTATGTTTCTCTATTAGCGACGCGGTTATCTGGTTCAGTCCTTATGTGACTGTCTGGTTTCTTTACATGGTACTAGAGCTTCAAGGGTGATAGATGATGATATTGGTGATAGACGGTGTTGTTCTCGTCCCTTGGTGAAGAAGCTGATTGATTATTATGACATCCATGGAGTTTGGAGGTCGGGTTAGTGGACTTGGTATTGAGGCTCTAAATCTTTCAAATTATTCTATGTGGAAGAGTTGTATGGAGTCTTGTATTAGGAGTGAGTGGTTATGGGAGATCGTTGTTGGTACGGAGGTTGCACCGACGCCTGTCACCGATACGAATGGTATGGTGATGAATGCTGACGCAATAAAGGAGTGGTCGAAAATGAATGCTAAGCTTGTTGAAGAGGTCGATATCACGCAATCTATTCGAGCATATTAAGGGGTGCAAATCGGCAGCTGAGATTTGGAGAACTTTGGATGAGTTGCTCAACAAGAAGAACACGGCACGATTACAATTTATGGAGAATGAGTTGGCGAGTTGCACATAAGGTGAATTATCTATCTCTCAATATTTCTTGAGAGTAAAGGGTATATGTTATGAAATTTCTATCTTGGAACCAGACGAGGCTATTTCGGAGACGAAGTTGAAGCGGTATATTATTCGCGGTCTTCGAAGAGAGTATGTCCCGTTCGATACCTCAATACAAGAGTGGGTGCAACAACCATCCTTGACGGAGTTTGAAAATTTGCTCTCTTCTCAAGAATCGCTGGCTCGACAAATGGCGGGTGTTTCAGTTTCTGAAGGCGAAGGTCATGCTCTTGTGTCTAACAAAGTAAAAACTCGGTATGACCAAGAGGAACGGAAGAAGGAAGTTACGAAGAAGGGGGAGTCTTCATCAAATAGTGATTATCGGTCGACTATCAAGTGTTACCGATGTGGGAAACTCAGTCATATGAGGAAAAATTGTCGTGTTAAGTTGAGAGAAGGAAATTTCGCGGGTAAGGAAGATATTGTCAAGTGTGAAATTTGGGATACGGGGTTTCATAGCAGAAGGAGTTTCTTTAGACGTGTGTACTTCTATTAACTATGAGGATAACTGGATCATTGATTCCGGTTGTGGTCATCATCTGACTGGTGACGATTCCAAGTTTCCTTCACTTCGCGGGTATAACGACAATACTGCCTTTGTTACTGCCGACAACATTATTTATCACGTGGTGAATGAGGGCACGGTTATTGTTTCTGATAAAGAAAACAGGTTGACAGCTCTCGATAGTGTTTATCACATGCTTGGTATGAAGAAGAATCTTTTGTCGGTGACGAATGCGGTTAATGGGGGTAACTATGTGTTGTTTTGCCCGAAGGATGTGAAGTTCCTCCGGAATGTGGAGGAGGTGAAGGGTGATATTACTCACGTCGGTACGAGGGTAAAAGACTTGTATGTTCTTTCGGCTTCTTCCTCGTATGTTGACAAGATGAGCAACAATAATGGCATGTCGGTTTGGCATGCTAGGCTCGGCCATATGGGTATTGACAAGTTGAAGGCGATGGTTTCGAGGATTCTTGTCAACGGGTTTCTGTCTCTTTCTTTTGCAAGTGGTGTTGAGATGTGTGATTGTTGCCAATATGGTAAATCTCATCGGCTGCCTTTCGAGAAGTCTCAGTCAAGGTGTAAAGGTGCGTTAGAACTTATTCATGGTGATTTGATGGGTCCTACGCAAAACGCGTCGTACGAGGGTGCTCGGTATATGTTGGTACTCGTCGACAATTTTACACGGTACACTTGGGTTTATTTTCTGAAGGAGAAACATGAGGCATTTTCTAAATTTTTGAGAATTTAGAACAATGGTCGAGGGAAGGCTCGGTAAAAGGATTAAGAAGCTTCGAACCGACAATGGAGGCGAGTTTACATCCAAGGATTTTCTCTCATTTTGCGAGAGGCATGGCATCAAGAAGGAGTTGACTTGTGCTTATACACTGCAACAAAATGGTGTGGCGGAACGGAAAATTCGGCATATGGTGGAGGTATGCAGGAGTTGGGTGTATGAGAGGAATTTACCGAAGGCCTTATCGGCAGAAGGTATGGCATGTGCCTACGTAGTTAATTGGCTTCCCTGCAGTCCGATTGACATGAAGTCACCTCACGAGTTGATGTTCGATGAGAAGCCAAGTGTGAAGCATTTGTAGGTATTCGGTTGTAAATGCTTTGTTCACGTATCGGATGAGAAGAGGACGAAGTTAGACACTAAGGCTCGGAAGTGTGTTTTTATTGGTTATGATCAAAGAAAGAGGGGATGGAAATGCATGGATCCGATAACTCATAAATTCATTGTCTCTCGAGACGTGGTATTTGATGAAAGTCTTCTCTATATGGTGATGGTGGTCCCAAGCGGTAGTTTCGAATCTGCCGACACCACCTGTTGTTCACGTGGTAAACTCGGGTGTTGATGACATGGGTAACTCGAGTGAAGATTCGAGGTTCTCGTCACCTACGTCGACTGTCACGAGTTCAAGTGAGATGGATCAAGGTGACAGGGGAAACAAGAAGTGCAATTACAAGAAGAGGGAAATGCACAAGCTCTAAGGAGGTTGGCAAGGACGGTAACTCGGCCGGCTAGATATAGAGATGAAAACTTTGTATCGACGTATTCGTGTTTCTTTTCAGGATCGTCGGATGGTGAACCTTCATGCTTTGAGGAGGCGAAAGGTAACAAGTCGTGGGAAGATGCTATGGACGAGAAGATGCAAGCTCTTCGAAAAAATGAAACTTTGGATCTTGTTCTGAACCCCAAGGGAGTGGACCCGGTTACTTGTAAATGGGTCTACAAGTTAAAATGCAAGGCAGATGGGAGTGTTGAGCGCTATAAAGAGAGACTTGTAGCGAGAGGATTTTCTCAACGGTATGGCGAGGATTATGAAGACACTTTTAGTCCTGTCGCCAAGATGACATTCGTGCGAGTAGTGATTTCAATGGCTATTTCGCTAGGTTGGAAGCTGTGGCAGCTGAATGTGAAGAATGCTTTCCTGTATGGTGAACTCGACAAGGAGATTTATATGGAGAAACCGGTTAGATATATTTCCAATGTGCGTCCTGACTATGTGTGAAAGCTGAAGAAAGCGCTGTATGGTTTGAAGCAGACACCTCGAGCTTGGTATGGAAAGATTGTGAAATATTTACAATTTTGTGGTTATTCTTCTTCGAGTTCGGATCACAGTTTATTTGTGAAAAGAAAGCCAGGTCTACACGTGGTCGTCCTTTTATACATGGGCGACATGATCATCACCGACAATGATGAAGGTGAATTTGCAAGACTTCAGGGTGAGCTCTCGATTCGATTCGAGATGAAGGATCTTGGAGAGCTTAGTCACTTCCTGGGATTATAAGTGGAAGGTTTAAAAGACGGCTATTTTGTCTCTCAAATGGGTTATGCTGGGAAGCTCATTGAGAAATTTGGCATAAAAGAAGGTAAGCACTGTTCGACACCGCTGGATGCAAATTTTAAATTGAGACATGATGATGGAAAGGTACTTCCGGATCCCCAGAAGTTTCGTTCTCTTGTTGGAAGCTTGATTTATCTCACGATTACTAGACCGGATATTACCTTCGCGGTCGGCCCGGTGAGTCGGTTTATGCATGCTCCGACAAAGTCGCATCTGGATGCAGCGAAGATAATTCTCAAGTATGTGAGTTCGACTCTTGATCTCGGGTTATTTTATAAGAAGGGTTCCGAGTTCGTTTTGCATGGATATACCGATGCTGACATGGGCGGTGATTTGGATGATTGGAGATCGACATCTGGTTATGTTTTATCTTGTAGTTCTGTAAGTGTTTCTTGTTGTAGTAAGAAGCAAGATTCGGTCTCTCTTTCTAGTACCGAGTCGGAGTACAAGGTGTCATCACTTATGGCACAAGAGTGTGTTTGGTTACGGAGGTTGGTCGAGGATGTTTATAATGCGGTCACTAGTCATACGGTTATTCGATGCGACAATTGGAGTGCGTTGAAGTTGGCGATCAATCCTGTTTGTCATGTGAGAACCAAGCACATCAAGATCGAGCATCACTTCATTCGTGAAAAGGTGCGTGATGGAATTATTGGAGTTGAGGAGGTGAGAAGTGTTGGGAAATCCATAGTCATGTACGTTACATGCGCAGCAGAACCTATGGATTTAACGCGCCCTAGGATATACGTTAAGGGAATAAAAGTACGAGATTAACTATTAAAATTTATACCTCGGATCTTCCTGATCCGCAAGACGAAGAACGGATGTAGGTCTGAACTTTTCTTGACTTGCAACCTTCTCCTTCCTGAATCTTGACTCGCGACCTCGTTGCTTCTCCTAGGGATGAAGATCGATCGCTCGCAAGTTCTGAAGATAGAGAACCTCTACTCGTATCCACGTGAACTTCATACGTACGAAATAACCGGACTTGACTAGACAAGTCCGGAAATACTTTCCGAATATCTTTCAAAACTTTCTCTCTCTTTTCTGTGTAATAGACGGCCTCTAAGGCTTCTGAGTTGTGTGTTGAATAGAGAGACTCTGCTCTTCTATTTATACTAGAGAGAGAAGCAAACGATTGCTCAGTTACCATAATTAAAACCCTAATCTGTGCCTATTCCGTTGACAACGGAATAGGTATTTCCATAACGAAATACTTGGCAGCTAAGGTTATTATAGTTTCCATATATATTCCGTTGGGAACGGAACTATTCCGTTGCCAATGGAATGACACTTTTTTATTCAATCAATTATCCAATAATTGATTATTTCGTTCACCAATTTATACATCATATGTATAACTGTTTTGAGGCATATTCATCCCATACGAATGGAGTTCATTGTGTGACCGTGTAGGTTCCATTTAACACTGGCAACGATTTTCTAAAGATCGTAAGTCATGAGTAACCTCTAGACTGATGTCATGACTACCAATCTTGAGTTTTATCAAAGTCTCTTTCCTGATCGAGAATTAGACTGAGTACATATAAAATGATATTAACAACACATGTTAATCCATTTTGAGCATGGCCATGTTTTTCCTTCATTCCTAGTTCATCAGGGGGTCCAGAGATATCTTCCTCTTGTCGAGAGAAACAAATCCCATCTTGGTCAATCACATTCCTCGTCATGATTTAGTGCATACCTAATGATGACCTTAATAATCATCCATTTATGGATAATGTAGGATCATATTAAAGCATGCAGTTTCACATACAGGAATCCATGGTGACCTCAGGTCGTAGGAACAAGCACACTATTCATATGAGAATCACTAATGACATATACCATGCATATTCTCATAGTGTGGTCAGTACAGTATGTGTTCTCTAACACGTACCTATATTCCAGACTTGACATCTCTATGTCCATGATCAGCAGAACATGATCATCCAGCCTGCGAATATACTAGTGTGGATATGTAGCTTCTTACCTGAAGTATGTCTATCCCTATAAACATCGTACATATCATTAGGGACAGTTTAGAATGTCATTCGTTTGTTCACAATTCCACTATCAGAATCATGTATTCTGATGACATGAACCCGAAGTGTCATTCTTGGTTGATATAAGATTTACATTCATAACCCATACACACAGATATATAAGAAATAATCTTTATTGAATAAATAATAATGTCTTAATACATAATCCATTTCCTAGTACAAATACATTTGGCGTAGGACACTAATCCTACAGTTTCCCACTTGCACTAGGCCAACTCTAAGTATCTTATGCCCATAGACTTAACATGACCCTCATGCTTCGCTTGCGGGAGTGATTTAGTTAATAGATCGGCGACATTATCATCCGATGACACTCTACACATTTTAACATCACCTCTTTGTATGATCTCTCTGATTAGATGGAAGCGTTGCAGTATGTGCTTGGACTTTTGGTGAGATATCGGTTCCTTTTCTTGTGTGATCGCTCCATTGTTATCACAATATAGATCCACTAGTTCCGAGATGCTCGGAACTACTCTTACCTCCTCCAAAAAGTTCTTTATCCAAACAGCTTCTTTAGCCGCTTCTGCAGCGGCTATATACTCTGCTTCCGTTGAAGAATTTGCTATAGTACATTGCTTGGAACTCTTCCATGTCACTGCGCCTCCATTTAGGCAAAATAAATAACCTAATTTCGATCTAAAGTCATCTAAGTCTGTCTGGAAGCTTGCGTCGGTGTAACCCTTTACAACGAGCTCGCCTTCCTGACACCCATAGACTAGGAACAGGTACTTAGTTCTTTGTAAGTACTTAAGGATTCTTTTAACAGTTATCCAGTGACTTTCACCTGGATTAGACTAAAACCTTCTTGTTGCACTCAATGAGAATGACACATCTGGTCTAGTACATATCATGGTATACATGATAGATCCTATAGCCACAGCATATGGGATTTTTTCATGCGTCTTCGTTCCTGCTCACTTGTAGGACACTGCGTCTTACTGAGAGAAACGCCATGTGACAAGGGCAAAAATTCTTTCTTGGATTCTTGCATTCTGAACCATTTCATGACCTTGTCTATATATGTACTTTGACTCAAACCTATAAGCCTTCTAGATCTATCTCTATAGATTTCGCCTAGGCCATCTAAATGAGAAACACATTTCTAAACTCCACTCTCATGGACTTTTAGACTCATTTGATTTGGAATCATTTGAGACGTGCGAATCTTGTTTACTTGGCAAGATGACTAAGAAACCCTTCACAAATATTGGTGAAAGGGTCAATGACTTATTAGAACTCATACATACTGATGTATGTGGTCCAATGAGTACGCCGGCTAGAGGTGGGTATCGGTACTTCATAACTTTCACGGACGACTTCAGTAGATATGGTTATGTTTACCTAATAAAGCACAAGTCTGAATCCTTTGAAGTGTTCAAAGAATTTAAGAATGAAGTACAAAATCAACTTGGCAAGAAGATTAAAGCACTTCGATTTGATCGAGGAGGCGAATATCTGAGTCAGGAATTTGAGGATCATCTCAGAGAATGTAGAATAGTTTCACAACTGACTCCTCCAGGAACTCCTCAGTGGAATGGAGTGTCCGAAAGGAGGAATCGAACCTTATTAGATATGATTCAATCGATGATGAGTCAAACGAGCTTTTCAATGTCTTTCTGGGGTTACGCTCTTGAGACTGCCGCATTCATACTGAACATGATTCCATCCAAAGCGGTTCAAAAGACGCCATATGAGATGTGGACGGGGAAAAACCCCAAGTTGTCTTTTCTTAAGATTTGGGGATGTGAGACTTATGTCAAACGTCAGTTTCCCGATAAACTCGGACCTAAATCAGACAAGTGTCTATTTGTGGGATATCCTAAGGAAACTAAGGGATATTACTTTTACCACCCGTCAGAGAACAAAGTGTTTGTTGCTCGCAATGGAGCCTTCTTGGAAAGAGAGTTTGTCTCTATGAGAAGCAGTGGGGGCAAAGTACAACTCGAAGAAATTCGAGACCCACCTATAGTTGCAGAACCTATGATGAACAAACATGCTCTAAAGGAGTTGGTGAGCTTAAAATACAACAGACTCAATGTAGATCTAGTAGGATTCATCGTGAGCGCGAGAGATATGAATTTCTCGTGTCTAATGATGATGATGTGACATTAATAGATGATGAACCCACGTCCTACCAAGATGCTATGAAGAGTCTCGACTCTCAGAAATGGTTAGAGGCCATGAGAGCCGAGATGCAATCCATGCAAGACAATCAAGATTGGAACTTGATTGATCCATCCGAAGGCTTGAAGACCATCGGATGTAAGTGGGTCTTTAAGAAAAAGACTGACGTGGATGAAAAGGTACAAACCTACAAAGCAAGGCTTGTGGCGAAAGGTTTCAAACAAGTTCATGGTATTGACTATGACGAAACTCTCACATGTAGCTATGCTTAAATCCATCAGAATTCTATTAGCCATAGCAGCATATTATGACTATGAAATATGGCAAATGGATGTCAAAACAGCTTTCCTAAACGGAAATCTGACCGAGAACATGCATATGATGCAACACGAGGGTTTTGTCGATCCTAAGAATTCTAGTAAGGTTTGCAAGTTTCAGAAATCCATCTATGGATTGAAGCAAGCATCTCGAAGTTGGAACCTTCGTTTTGATGAAGTCATCAAAAGTTTTGGTTTTATCAAAAGTGAAGGTGAGCCTTGTGTTAACATGAAGTTCAGTGGGAGCACGGTAGTATTCCTGGTGCTTTTCGTAGATGACATATTACTCATGAGAAATGACATCCCAACATTATTGAACGTCAAGAAATGGTTGGGAGATAATTTCTCGATGAAAGACCTAGGAAAAGCCTCCTACGTGTTAGGAATTAGGATCTATAGAGATAGACCTAGAAGGCTTATAGGTCTGAGTAAAAGTACATACATAGACAAGGTCATGAAACGGTTCAGAATGCAAGAATCCAAGAAATGATTTTTGCCCTTGTCACATGGCGTTTCTCTCAGTAAGACACAGTGTCCTACAAGTGAGCAGGAACGAAGATGCATGAATAAGATCCCATATGCTTCGGCTATAGGATCTATCATGTATGCCATGATATGTACTAGACCATATGTGTCATACTCATTGAGCGCAACAAGCAGGTTTCAGTCTAATCCAGGTGAAAGTCACTGGATAGCTGTTAAAAGAATCCTTAAGTACTTACGAAGAACTAAGGACCTGTTTCTAGTCTATGGGTGTCAGGAAGGCGAGCTCGTTGTAAAGGGTTATACCGACGCAAGCTTCCATACAGACTCAGATGACTTCAAATCGCAATCTTATTATTTATTTTGCCTAAATGGAGGCGCAGTGACATGGAAGAGTTCCAAGCAGTGTACTGTAGCAGATTCTTCAATGGAAGCAGAGTACATAGCTGCTGCAGAAACGGCTAAAGAGGCTGTTTGGATAAAGAACTTTTTGGAGGAGCTAAGAGTAGTTCCGAGCATCTCGGAACCAGTGGATCTATATTGTGACAATAATGGAGCGATCGCACAAGCAAAGGAATTGAGATCTCACCAAAAGTCCAAGCACATATTGTGACGCTTCCATCTAATCAGAGAGATCATACAAAGGGGTGATGTTAAAATGTGTAGAGTGCCATCGGACGACAATGTCGCCGATCCATTAACTAAACCACTCTCGCAAGTGAAACATGAGGGTCATGTTAGGTCTATGGGCATAAATGCTTAAAATTGGCCTAGGGCAAGTGGGAGACTGTAGGATTAGTGCCCTAGGCCAAATGTATTTGTACTAGGAAATGGATTATGTATTAAGACATTATTATTTATTCAATAAAATTATTTCTTATATATCTGTGTGTATGGGTTGTGAATGTAAATCTTATATCAACCAAGAATGACACTTCGGGTTCACGTCATCAGAATACGTGGTTCTGATAGTAGAACTGTGAACCAACGAATGATATTCTAAACTGTCCCTAGTGATATGTAGGATGTTTATAGAGATAGACATGCTTCAGGTAAGAAGCTACATATCCACGCTAGTATATTCGCAGGCTGGAGGATCATGTTCTGTTGATCATGGACATAGAGATGTCAAGCCTGGAATATAGGTACTTGTTCGAAAACACGTACTGGACTGACCACACTATGAGAATATGCATGGTATATGTCATTAGTGATTCTCATATGAATAGTGTGCTTGTTCCTACGACCTGAGGTCACCATGGATTCTTGTATGTGAAACTGCATACTTTAATATGATCCTAGGTCATCCGTAATGGGATGATCATTAGGTTCATCATTAGGTATGTACTGAACATGATGAGAAATGTGAGTGACCAAGATGGGATTTGTTTCTCTCGTTATGAGGGAGATATCTCTGGCCCCCTGATGAACTAGGACTGAGGGAAATGCATGGCCATGCTCAAAATGGATTAACATATGTTGTTAATATCATTTTGAATTTACTCAGTCTAATTCTCGACCAGGAAAGAGACTTTGATCAAACTCAAGGATGACATATTACCGTGCCTTGTGATCAAGACGTATATCGTAGAACAAAAGGAATAAGCAAATGTCTATTCAGATAGGTTTATGATCGCTGATCATTTCATTTAGCATTGGTAGTCATGACATCAGTCTAGAGGTTACTCAAGACTTACGATCTTTAGAAGATCATTGCCAGCATTAAATGGAACCTACACGGTCACACAATGAACTCCATTCGTACGGGATGAATATGCCTCAAAACAGTTAATACATATGATGTATAAATTAGTGAACGAAATAATCAATTATTGGATAATTGATTGAACAAAATAGTGTCATTCCGTTGGCAACAGAATAGTTCCGTTCCCAATGAAATATATATGGAAACTATAATAACCTTAGCTGTCAAGTTTTCCGTTATGGAAATACATATTCCGTTGGCAACGGAATAGACGCAGATTAGGGTTTTAGTTATGGTAACTGAGCAATCATTCGCCTTTCTCTCTAGTATAAATAGAAGGGCATAGTCTCTCTATTTTACACACAACTCAGTAGCCTTAGAGGCCGTGTATTACACAGAAAAGAGAGAGAAAGTCTTGAGAGTTATTCGGAAAGTATTTCCGGACTTGTCTAGCCAAGTCCGGTTATTCCGTTTCGTGTGAAGTTCACGTGGATACGAGTAGAGGTTCTCTATCTTGAGAACTTGCGAGCGGTCTATCTTCATCCCTAGGAGAAGAAGGAGTTTCTCGAGCCGAGCTTCAAGAAGGAGTTCTTCGAGCCGAGCATCGGGAAGGAGTTTCGCGACCCGATCTTCAGGAAGGAGACGGTTGCGAGTCAGAGTAGTTCAGACCTACATCCGTTCTTCATCTCGCGGATCAGGAAGATCTGAGGTACAAATTTTAATGGCTAATCTCGTACTTTTATTCCCATAACGTAGATCCTAGGGCGGGTTAAATCCATAGGTTCCACTGCGCATGTAATGTACATGGCTGTGGATTTCGCAACACCTTTTAGATCTATCTCTATAAATCTTAATGCCGAGTATATAAGCGGCATCTCCTAGGTCCTTCATTGCAAAAGACTTTCCTAAAACTGTCTTAACATTTGTTAAAGTCGGAATGTCATTTCCAATGATTTATATCATCTACATAAAGTACTAGAAAAACTATTGTGCTCCACTAACCCTCTTATAAACATAGGGTTCATCTTCATTTTTGATAAAATCAAAACCTTTGATTACTTCATTAAAACGAAGTTTGCAAATCTTACCAAACCTTTTAGGATCAACAAAACCTTCGGGTTGTGTCATATACACATTCTCGAGTAAATTTCTATTAAGAAAAGCTGTTTTGACATCCATTTGCCATATCTCAGTCATAATATGCGACTATGGCAAGCCGAATTCTAATCCATTTAAGCATGACAACTGGTGAGAAAGTTTCGTCATAGTCTATACCATGAGTTTGTCGGAAACCTTTCGCAACAAGTCTCGCTTTATAGGTATGCACATTTCCGCCCATGTCAGTTTTCCTTTTGAAAACCCATTTACACCCAATGGTCTTTGAACCTTTAGGTCAATCAATTAAGTTCCAAACTTGATTATCGTACATGGACAGCATCTCAATTTTCATGGCTTCTAACCATTTATGAGAATCAGGATCCTTCGTAGCTTCTTGGTAAGATGTGGGTTCATCATCTATGAGCGCCACATTTTTATCATCAGTCACGAGAAATCCATATCTCTCGGGCTCATGACGAACTCTACCAAATCTATGAGGAGCATCTTGTGTTTCAAGACCGGACTCGTCTACTCTTGAAGAGACTAGTGGATCTTCCAATGGCTGTTCATTGCCAATTAGTGGATCTTGAATTTCTTCAAGGTGTACTTTATTCCCACTGGTTCCTTTAGAAATAAATTTTCTTTCCAAAAAGATACCATTTCGAGCAACAAACACTTTGTTCTCAGATGGGTTGTAAAAGTAATATCATTTAGTTTCTTTAGGATATCCCATAAATAAGCATTTATCAGATTTCGGTGTTAACTTGTCAGAAATTTGACGCTTCACATAAGCTTCACAAACCCAAATCTTTAGAAAAGACAATGTGGGACTCCTCCCAGTCCATATCTCATGTGGAGTCTTTTGAACAGCTTTTGATGGAATTATGTTTAGTATGAACGCGACAGTCTCAATGACATAACCCCAAAAGGATATCGGAAGATCTGTTTGACTCATCATAGACCGAACCATATCTAATAAAGTTCGTTTTCTCCTTTCCAAGACACCATTCCATTGAAGTGTTCCAGGAGGAGTAAGTTGTGAAACTATTCCACAATCTTTAAGATGATCGTCAAACTCTAGGCTTAAATATTCGCCACCTCGATCTGATCGAAGTGCTTTTATTTTCTTACCTAGCTGATTTTCTACTTCACTCTTGAAAATTTTGAACAATTCAAAAGATTCGGATTTATGTTTCATTAAGTAAACATATCCATATCTACTTAAGTCATCAGTAAAAATAATGAAGTATCGAAAACCACCTTTAGCTGGTGTGCTAATTGGTCCGCATACATCTGTATGTATGATATCCAATAACTCACTTTCCCTCTCACCTCTCTTTGTGAAAGGAGCCTTTGTCATCTTACCTAATAAACAAGGTTTGCACGTCTCAAATGATTCTAAATCAAATGAGTCTAAAAGTCCATATTGGTGGAGTTTATAAATGTGTTTCTTATTTATGTGTCCTAAATGACAATGCCAGAAATATGTCAGATTCAAATCATTAGATTTAAATCTCTTTGTATTAATGCTATAAATAGACTTGTAATGTTCATGATCAAGATTTAAAACATAAAGACCATTTTCTAATTGACCATTCGCATAGAAAAGATTTTCTTTACTTATGGTAAAGTTATTATTCTCAACAACAAATTTAAAACCATCCAAAATCAATCTCGACACAGATACAATATTCCTATTCATAGCAGGGACATAGTAGCAATTATTTAAATTTATCACAAGTCCAGAAGGTAAAGATAATAAATAAATGCCCACGGCTAATGTAGCAACTATTGCTCCATTTTCCACCCGCAGGTCAACTTCACCTTTCGCTAATCTTCTACTCCTTTGCAGCCCCTGCACATTATTACAAATGTGAGTACCGCATTCGGTATCTAATACCCAAGATGAGGAAATAGATAAATTAATTTCAATAACATTAATACCTGAAGTAGTAGTCTCACTACTCTTCTTCTTCTTCTTTAGATCCTCCAAGTAGGCCTGACAATTTCTTTTCCAATGGCCTGGATTGTTGTAGAAGAAACAAACACCCTCCTTGGGTTTCTTGCTCTTAGGTTCGGACAACACCTTGCCCTTACCTTTTTCCTTGACTTTGCCCTTGATTTTTCTCTTCTGACCTTTGCCTTTCTGAACCAAAAGAACATCATTGACAATATTTAACTTCATAGTCCCCTCGAAGTTCTTCAGCATGCCGTGCAACTCTGTGAGACTCTTGTCCATGTTATGCATATTATAGTTCATTATAAATGGATTGAAATTCGGAGGAAGAGACATAAGGATCAAATCGGTAGTCATCTCATTGCCAATCTTTGCCCCTAGTTTCTCAAGTTGATCAAGGTACCCCTTCATTTTCAGAATATGAGCACCCACCGAGGAGTTAGGAACCATCTTACAACTTGCTAATGCACAATGTGCATTATACCTCTCATTTCTAGCTTGCTCTTGGAACATTTCCTTGAGCTGTGCCAACATTGAAAATCCTCTAAATTTTCAAACTACTTTTGAAGATCGGCATCCATGGTGGCTAACATGAGATATGTCACATCATTAGAGTCGCTTGCATGCTTGGCATAAGTGTCTATTACTTCTTGATCAGCATCATTAGTGGGCTGGTTAGGAATGAGCCTCTGAAGGACATAGTTCTTCCTTTCTTGTTTGAGAACAATTCTCAAATTTGGTTGCCAGTCGAGGAAGTTTTTCCCATTGAGCTTGTCCTTCTCAAGGACGGATCGTAATGTTAAAGTTGATGTGTTGTTTGTTGCCATTTTCTACACAGGTTTATATTAATATGTGATTTGAGATATTTTAATATAATTATAACTCCCACTATTTTATTCAAATCAATAACCCTCAAATGTATTGATTCGGAAATTTTAACTTTAAATTTCATAGTGGGCCAAGATCCAAATTTCATCAAGTTCCAAGTGAGCTTTGGCTCATCGCCTAGAACCTAATTATTTAGGTAGGAATATTTCTAATTATATCTCATACAACTCTTGATTAATCCATAGGATGAGCATCATATGCTCGGCGTATGCATCCTATCATATGCCCCCAGCCCAAGTCTGACTTGATAGTTCAGTTGAATCTAACCATGTCTAAATATCGAGAATCACCATTTCTCGCTTCTTATCACCCTAAGATTATGCTAATTCACTATGCTTTGGCATACCCAAATTTTGCATGATCGAAGGGATGATAAGTATACATACATGGGAGGCATTTCTATGATTCAATATTATATGAGGGATTGTTATATTTAACCTTTTTATTTTAGTTGTTTTATTTTATCATGTATTTCATCACAGTACATCACATGTACAGATAAAATAAATATGATATGATATAACATGGCCTTGATGATCTAAATGAGCCAATTATTAAGATCATTTCCTAAGATACATTCAACCACAAGGCATTGATGAACTCCTTCATCTCCATGATGTGTATGAGGCGGACGGTGAACTCCTTCATCTCCATGATGTGTATGAGGTGGACGGTGAACTCTTTCATCTCCATGATGCGTATGATCGTGGTAGTTATATTATATATAAAATGAACGGAACCATGCCCGTCACAATTAACAATCAAAATAAATTACATCACATCAACCAAGAACGGAACCATGCCCATCATGACACACAAATCACAATCATTCATCACATATCTAATAGGCCATGTTATATGCATTATGTTATACTTCAAACCATTTTACGAAATATGTATAAGGCGTTACGAATATGAAATTCGGTTCTACAATTAATCTATGTGTGAGTGCGGGGTTCGGGGCACGGCCCCGAAAAATGGGGCTCCCTTGCGGGGTCAAGGGGCAGAGCCCTTCCAAGGTTTCAACGGGCAGCGCCCCTAAAGAAATTTTATTTTATATAGTGCCGAAACTCAAAATATCTTTAAAAACTTGATGTGTTGAATACATCTTTTCGAAATTTATTTAGTGTATCATATACGTAGTTTCGCACCTTTTCATAAAATTTAGACACCCATCCGAAAGTTATGATACATCACATGCATCCCTTCATGACATACCCAAGGCACCCTTTCAATCAAGTCGCACCCTTTCATGATCAAGATACATCACATGCACCCTTTCATGAAGTCGCATCCTTTCAATCAAGTCGCAACCTTTCATGATCAAGATACATCACCGATGGTGTTATGCCCTAGGCCAAAGTATTTGTGACCTAGATGATGGATTGTAATAACAAACATAATATTTATTCTAAGATATTTCATATAATATGTGCGTATAGGTTATTTTAATACAATTAAAATAGACCATGAATATGCAATTCAGCTTTATGTCATCAAAGTGCGTGACTTTGATAGTCAAACTATAAAGTGTTATGAATGCTATTTTAAATCGTCCCTGGTCATTTATAGGATATTTGTGGAGACAAATATACTTGCAGATACATATAAATATATATATTTATATACAAGCTATAAATGTACACCAGTATATTAGTTGACTGATGATTATGTTTTACTGATCATGGATAAATAGTTATCAAGTCATTAACATAGGTATATGTTAGAGACCATATACGGACTGACCCGCCATAAGAATGCTATATGTTTTACGTCATTAGCGATTCTTGTAACATAAAGTATTTATAGTCCTTTGACCTGAGATTGTCTCGGTTCCCAACATGAGTAATTTTATACTTTAATATAATCTAACACTGTCTTTAACCGGGTGGTCATAACAATTATGATTAGGTATACAATGAATCATGTAGAGGGATGAGTGCAATCAAGATGGGATTTGTTCCTCTCATAAATGAGAGAGATATCTTTAGGCCTCTTGATGAATTGAACTGAAGAAATGTATGACCATACTCAAATGAATTAATAAGAATTATTAATGTCATTTGTTCTTGTTCAGTTTAATTCGGGATCAAGAAATATGAATCGATTAATATAAGGATGGCGTCTTACATGCCTTATGATCGATATAGATATCGCGTGACAAAGGGACTAAATATGTGATCGTTGATTAGGTAAATTGGATCACCGAAATTCATTTAAATTGGGTAGTCATGATGGTTTGCTAGAGTCCGCTCATGATTTATAGACTGTTAATTCTATTGCCAACATTAAGTGAACCTACAGGGTCACACACAAAGAACAAACTGAAACGGGCGCAGAATATCCTAGCGACTTATATGATGAGTTGCATAAGAATGTCACAAAATATATTGTTATCTTATGTGACAAGATGTGATATATATGTATATAAATACTATGAGCACAAATGATCATGTAATCTAGAAGAGTCTAGATGATGTCATATGGATAATGATGAGTGATGTCATACACATCTTTTAGTGTGAAGAGACATGACTCTTCACCTCAATATAAGGACATAGAGGACTCTAAATTCAATATACAACAAATCATTCTCTCTCTCATTATTTCTCATTCTATTTTGTGAGACAAAAGAGAGAAAATATACTTTCTAATTTGTATGACAAAATTATGAAAGGGTGCTTTCTTTTTTGTATGACAAAAATGAAAGAGTGCGATTATATGAGAGGAATTATATACATCTTTCTAATTTGTATGACAAAAGTATGAAAGGGTCTTTCCTTTTTGTATGACAAAAATGAAAGAGTGCGATTATATGAACTATAATAAGAGGAGAACAAGCTACTAGCATATATATTGTTCTTCTTCCCGTTTTAAGAAGTTTGTTCGTGTGGACACCGGTAGAGGCGTTCATACTTTCGGCGCTTGTGATCTATTCGGCCTAAGAAGATGAGAACGGTTTGTTGAGAGTTTTGGTGGAGACCGATTGTGTGTGCGGTAGATGACTTCTGCACGATCCGACCTAGACGGCCTAGACGGACGTAAAATCGGTTAGGACGGTAACCGGTTTAGAGGCGCATGGACAATATGCATGGTTTGAGCGTCACGGATTAAGCGTAATACGAAAGGTATTATTAAGATTTATTTCTTTGATTTAACCGATACGCACGGATCCTCGGATTGGTTTTGGACGAAATTTTTGTTTTCCGCTGCGTTATGCACATCTGAAACCCAACAGTGGTATTTGAGGGACGTGCGTGTTTCGGTTAAATTGAGACGGTATATATGAGATATATACTATTTAGATACCATTTATAATTTTAAGGCTTGCATATAGAGTATTCAAGTGTTGAATAGTCTTATTTGAATGGATGTGATGGTTTGGGGATTAATTCATAAAAAGATACATGTGATGTACCATATTTATGAAAGGGTTCATATGATGATTAATTCATAAAAATATGTATTTGATACATTGAATTGCATGAAAAAGATGCATGTGTGATGTACGAAATTTCATGTAAGGATATGTTTTATTTTAAAGTGTAGTCATATTTCATGTCATGAGATAGTCTCGTGACGTGCATCTCTTGACAGAAAGTTATATGCATCCCTTGGTAACGTGCGGTTATGTTCACTTGGGCAAATTGACAAGTATATATACAAAGATGGTCAAGCCAATTTCATTTGGTCGTTAATTGATGTTACTGCATGCAAGAGTTGCAAGTGAAAAGATGTATCCATAATTATGAGATATATATCTACATGAGAATTGTACTTAGATCATGTTCGTGGAAAGGATATGAGATATCAATTGCCACGTTGTCTTATTCATGATCAGATTGAGTTCAATGAAAATGTGCATCTAAAAGTCGTGACCAAAAAGCTCATACAAAAATTTGGAATCAAAAGGTGTGATATCAAAACGGTCCATGCAAGAATTGCATACTGTGACAAAGAGGTATGACTGATACAGAATATTTAATAAATACATATGATGATGTTATTAGGTGTAGATGTTATATTCATGTCTGGTTAATATTTAATATTAAAATATTCCTAATAACAAGTTACAAATATATGTGTTTCACTAACACTTAATACTAGAAATGTTCTAATAAGAGTATGTGTTATCATGAGACATATGTTAGACGTGTTATATCATATCCTTTTCTTATACTTTGATGTTTTCTATGCATCTGATGCATGGTCCTGAGAACATATAATTTATGAAATTATATTTCTGCAACTATGATTTGATTAATCACGAATATCATATATATATTTGAAATAACTAAAAGATGAGATCCAAACGTTGTCCGAAAGGTTGCGACGAATGGGTGCGACCAAAGGGTGCGACTAAAGGGTGTGACCAACGGATGCGATCCAAATATCACGTCCATAAGGTTGCGACGAATGGGTGCGACCAAAGGGTGCGACCAAAGGGTGCCACTAAAGGGTGTGACCAATGGATATGATCCAAATATCACGTCCAATAGATTGTGACTAACGGTTGCGACCAAGAGGTGCGACCAACGGGTGTAATCGACATGCGCAACTAAGAGGTATGACCGAAAAGGTGCAATCGCAAGAGTTGCGACCTCTTGAATAGTTGTGTCTTCATGAAAGGGTGCATACCATGAATTGCCTTTTTGAAATTGTGCATGTGATGCATTATTTCATGAAAAGTTGCATGTGATGTATTGAATTCATGAAAAGATGCCTATGATGTATTAATGTGTAGAAAAATGTGTGTTGACAAAGTTGACCAGGTATTGACCATGTTGACAGTTGACTACACTAATTTACCCCTTGATTGTTGACCATTAAATTGGTCAAAAATTGATCATGACCTGGTCAAAATATTGACCATTGACTGTTGACCTTGTCAAATGTTGATCGTTGACCGAGTCAAATGTTGACCAAATCAAATATTGGTTTTTAACTTGTTAAATGTAGACAATGACGACCGTGCCCCAAATGAAAGAGTTCATTAGGCATAACACATCCATCATGGAGATGAAGGAGTTCATCGTCCATCATGAATACATCATTAAGATGACAAGTTCATTTTTAACCACACATCATGGCGATGAAAGAGTTCATCGATTTCTATATATGGAGATAAGATTTTTATAAATGATTAAATAATCGAAACATAATATGATTATGTTTATATTTGATATTTTTGTTGATACGTGTTGATATAATGAAAGAGTTCATTAGGCATAACACATCCATCATGGAGATGAAGGAGTTCATCGTCCATCATGAATACATCATTAAGATGACAAGTTCATTTTTAACCACACATCATGGCGATGAAAGAGTTCATCGATTTCTATATATGGAGATAAGATTTTCATATACAATCTAAGAAAAATTTCATGGAGATGAAACATATATTAGGAAATCTTTATGTTAGTTCATAAAGATCAAGGCCATGATATATCATTGTTATTATCTTTATTCTATTAGTACATGTGATGTTATTTGAATATTGCATAATAACATATAATAGTAAATAAAATCCCTCAAAATAATGTTAAGTCATGAAGTGCCTTCCATAAGTCTAAATCTCTTGATACTCTGATCGACCCTGCATAGGTCATGCCAAAGCTGGGTATGTAGGGGCGATCTTAGGAGGAGAGAATGTGGGAAATGGGAGCCAACATAGGTCATGCCAAAGCTGAGTGTGTTGGGTACTATTTTGCCGATGATTAGACATGGTTTGATTTAACTGGGCTATCAAGTCGGACTTGGGCTCGGAGCATACGATAGGATATATACGTCGGGCATATGATGGTTATCCTATGTTGTTCAAGAGTTGTATGAGATACAATTGGAATTATTCCTACCTAAATAAGTTAAGTTCTGGGCGATGAGCCAAAGCTCACTAAGGACTTAATTGAAATATGGAACTTGTCTCACTATGAAACTTCATGCATTGAAAGTTTCTGAATGAATGCGATTAAGGGTTATTGATTTGATTAAAAATAGTGAGAGCCATTATATGAAATATTTAAAGAATAATAGTCTTTGAATATTATTCAATTCGAATAGTATATCTATTTATGTCTCACAATAGGTCCTTGAGAAGGACAGAGAGCATAAGATGCTTATAATCTTTAAAATGAACATGGACAAGTGTTGTCAACGATGTTTTCGTGCTTAAAAAAAATCGTAAAGAGTAATCCCAAAGATAAGGGTAAGGTGCTATCCGCACTTCGGCCTTAAGTAAGAAGTTGGTATCTTTTGTAATGAATTGGTTCATTGAAAAAAATCATAATTTCTCAAGAAGATATGAAAAAGAGAATGAAAGGATAGTGTGACTATCACTTCAAGTATTTTTGTTATAGAAATTAACTTGTCTATTTCACATCATGTGTATTAGATACACGATGTGAATCACACATTTGTGAAAATTTGCTGACAAAGTTGTAGACTATTGAGTTAATATGATGTTAACATATGAGTGACAAATGTAGCAAAAGTTGTTGCATTTTCTCAAGTAACTCATTTATTTACATTGTCTTTTTGGACTTATCGCCGACATAAATAATTGTTATTTAATGTCGACAACAAATTTTGTATTATCTATAGTTCGAGTTTATCTATGAATGATTATTAATTTATTATTGAGAATAATAATTTCACCATACACAAATGTCAATTTTCTTTGGAAATGTTCCGATAGAAAAATTAACTTATGTGTTATATCGAACAAGATAATTATAAGTCTATCTATAACATTAATATTAAGAATTTAAATCTAGCATTGCCGCTTGGTCTACTTAAATAAGATGAACATTTATTAAATCCATTAAGATAGATTTTCAAATTCATTTGATTTTGAATCATTTGAAACATGTGTAACTTATTTATTAGACAAGATGACATATACATCTTTCACAAAGTAAGGTGAAAGCAAGTTACTTATTGGCTCTCATACATAGTGATGTATGTTCATCAATGAGTGAAGGTGCTAGAGAAAACTACTTCATCGTGTAACTTATTTATTAGACAAGATGACATATACATCTTTCACAAAGTAAGGTGAAAGCAAGTTACTTATTGGCTCTCATACATAGTGATGTATGTTCATCAATGAGTGAAGGTGCTAGAGAAAACTACTTCATTGCTTTATTGAAACAATAAATTTGAATATTTTGAAAAGTTAAAAAGTTACAAATAATGAAGTAGAAAATAAAACTTGGCTTCGAAAAAATCAAATTTCTTTGATGGGATCGAGGAGTCAAGAACCAAGTGTTTGATCATCATGATAACTATATCGAACTTTATTAGATATAGTTCAATTATGATGAGTCAAATATATCTTCTATTTCTTGGGGGGTTACGCTCTTATTGCGTTCATACTAAATATAATTCGATCTAAAGCAATTGTAAAAGACTCCATATGCGATATGGACTGGTAGGTGTATCAGATTATCTTTTGTCAAAATTTGAGGATATGATACTTAATTGAAGCATCATGCATCTAATCGGATTAGTGCTTATTGTGGAATATCCTAAGAAAAGTAAAGGATATTACTTCTATAATTAATATGAGAACAAAGTGTTTGTTACTCAAAAATTATATCTCTTTGGAAGAAGTGTTTCCAAAAGAATTAGTGGGAGTAAATTTGAAACGTTCAAATTCCACATACTGACCGTAATGCTCGGATGGAAATTAATTCAGATTTCAACTAGTGATTGAGTATGCAATTAATCAAGTAGACTCTCAAGATGTTGAAAAGTCTGAGTATATAACATAAGTGTATTCATGTAGATTGTCTAATGATAAAAAAAAATTCGTACTGATAGATGATGAGTCCACATTCTACTAATAGACTATAATGAGTCAAGACTCTAATGGTTAGAGACTTTGAAAGTTGAGATGTAATCCATGTCAGACAATTAAATTTTGAATTTGATTGATCAATCAGATGGAAATACGGTTTTAAAAGAAAGACCGACATGGATAATGTGCAAACATATAATGCATGATTTGTGGTTAAGTTAAACTCATAGTATAGACTATGATAATATTTTTCCAAGTCATCATGCTTATGTATTTCAGAATTTTTTTGGGCATATATTCATAGTATGACTATAAAAGATGCCAAGTGGATGTCAAGACGTTGTTTCTTAATAGAAACATATGAAAGTATGTATATGATACAACTTGAGAGTTTCGTCTATCCTAAAAAAATTTGAAAAGCGTTTGCAAGTTACATAACATATATTTATGAATTAAATCAAACATCTCTAGGTGAATATTTACTATTTGATGAAGTAACCAAACAATTTGGTTTTATCAAAAATTAAAGATAAATCTTATGTTGACAAGAAATTCAGTGGGAGCATAATTACATATGATGTGAATTAAGTGTAACAAGCACACATAAGTTTAATCTTAGTGAAAGTCACTAAATAATAATCAAGAGTATGCTGATATACTTGAGAAGGATAAAGTATTCTTCTTAGATTATGGTGGACATAAAAATATACAAAGTATTTGCATATGACAATGTTTGATAATCCATTTAAGAACCCAATCCCTTAAATGATGGTGATCATGTTAGGTCAACTGGTATGTGATACCACATACATCAATGAGTATGAGATACTTGGTTGATTTGGCCTAGTGCAAGTGGGAGATTGATGGTGTTATGCCCTAGGCCAAAGTATTTGTGACCTAGACGATGGATTGTAATAAAAAACATAATATTTATTCTAAAATATTTCATATAATATGTGCGTATAGGTTATTTTAATATAATTAAAATAGCCCATGAATATGCAATTCAGCTTTATGTTATCAAAGTGCGTGACTTTGATAGTCAAACTATAAAGTGTTATGAATGCTATTTTAAATCGTCCCTGGTCATTTATAGGATATTTGTGGAGATAAATATACTTGCAGATACATATAAATATATATATTTATATACAAGCTATAAATGTACACCAGTATATTAGTTGACTGATGATTATGTTTTACTGATCATGGATAAATAGTTATCAAGTCATTAACATAGGTATATGTTAGAGACCATATACTGGACTGACCCGCCATAAGAATGCTATATGTTTTACGCCATTAGCGATTCTTGTAACATAAAGTATTTATAGTCCTTTGACCTGAGATTGTCTCGGTTCCCAACATGAGTAATTTTATACTTTAATATAATCTAACATTGTCTTTAACCGGGTGGTCATAACGATTATGATTAGGTATACAATGAATCATGTAGAGGGATGAGTGCAATCAAGATGGGATTTGTTCCTTTCATAAATGAGAGAGATATCTTTAGCCTCTTGATGAATAATAAGAGTTATTAATGTCATTTATTCTTGTTCAGTTTAATTCGGGATCAAGAAATATGAATCGATTAATATAAGGATGACGTCTTACATGCCTTATGATCGATATAGATATCGCGTGACAAAGGGACTAAATACGTGATTGTTGATTAGGGATCATGATGGCTTGCTAAAGTCCGCTCATGATTTATAGACTGTTAAGTCTATTGCCAACATTAAGTGAACCTACAGGGTCACACACAAAGAACAAACTGAAACGGGCGCAGAAAATCCTAGCGACCTATATGATGAGTTGCATAAGAATGTCATAAAATATGTTGTCATCTTATGTGATAAGATGTGATATATATGTGTATAAATACTATGAGCACAAATGATCATGTAATCTAGAAGAGTCTAGATGATGTCATATGGATAATGATGAGTGATGTCATACACATCTTTTAGTGTGATGAGACATGACTCTTCACCTCTATATAAGGACATAGAGGACTCTAAATTCAATATACAACACATCATTCTCTCTCTCATTATTTCTCATTCTCTTTTGTGAGACAAAAGAGAGAAAATATATTTTCTAATTTGTATGACAAAATTATGAAAGGGTGCTTTCCTTTTTGTATGACAAAAATTAAAGTGTGCGATTATATGAGAGGAATTATATACATCTTTTTGTGAGATAAAATAAGAAGAGTTTTCTTATGCAAGAGGAGAACAAGCTACTAGCATATATATTGTTCTTCTTCTCGTTTTAAGAAGTTTGTTCGTGTGGACACCGGTAGAGGCGTTCGTACTTTCGGTGCTTGTGATCTATTTGGCCTAAGAAGATGAGAACGGTTTGTTGAGAGTTTTGGTGGAGACCGATTGTGTGTGCGGTAGATGACTTCTGCACGATCTGACCTAGACGGCCTAGACGGACGTAAAATCGGTTAGGACGGTAATCGGTTTAGAGACGCATGGACAATATGCATGGTTTGAGCGTCACGGATTAAGCGTAATCCAAAAGATATTATTAAGATTTATTTCTTTGATTTAACCGATACGCACGGATCCTCGGATTGGTTTTGGACGAAATTTTGTGTTTTCCGCTGCGTTATGCACGTCTGAAACCCAACAATCACATGCACCCTTTCATGAAGTCGCATCCTTTCATGAAATCGCAACCGTTCATGATCAAGATACATCACACGAACCCTTTCATGCAGTCGCATCCTTTCATGAAATCACAACCGTTCATGATCAAGATACATCACAAGCACCCTTTCATGAAGTCACATCCTTTCATAAAATCGCAACCGTTCATAACGAAAATTCAACAATTGAAAAATAACGCCTCAAAATCAAAAGAAATATTTCGAAAATGGTTTATCCGTCTTAATTTAATTGGAATTCACTTGGCTCTGATGTCACTGTTGGGTTTCTACCGTTCATAACGCAGCGGAAAAATAAAAAACGAAACAAAATCGAATTCGAAACCCAAAAGAAGGATCCGTGAATTACAATTAAATCAAAGAAAAGGTCATAACTTTACACCTAGTAGAATGCCCCAGGCCAATATATTTGAGATCTAGATGTATGGATTGTGTTAAACAAACATTGTGTTTATTTAGAGATATTTTATATAATAAATGTGTATTGGTTATTTTATTCTTATTACTAAAATGAACCTTGAATATGATATTCAGCTTTATATCATCAAAGTATGTGACTTTGATAGTAAAACTATAAAGTATTATGAATTATATTCTAAACCGTTCCTGATCATTCATAGGATGTTTGTGAGACAAATATACTTTATGATAAGCTATAAGTGTATATCAGTATGTTAGTTGACTGATGGTCACGTTTTTACTGATCATGAATAAGAGTTATTAAGTCATTAACGTAAGTATATGTTAGAGACCATATACTGGATTGGCTCACCGTGAGAATACTACATGGTTTGTGTCATTAGTTATTCTCAGTAAAGAATGTATATGTAATCCTTAGACTTGAGATTATCTCAGCTTCCTACATGAGAAATTTTATACTTTAATATGATCTAACATCGTCTTTAACTGGGCGGTCATAAAGATTATAATTAGGTATATAATGAATTATACGGAGGAAAGAGTTTAATTAATATAGGATTTATTCCTCTCATGAAATGAGAGAGATATCTTTAGGCCTCTTGATGATTTGATTGAAGAAACACGCGGACATGCTCGAGTGAATTAATAAGGAGTTATTAATGCCATTTCATGTTCAATCAAATTCGGTGTCAAGAAATATTTATCGACCAATGTAAGGTTGACGCGTACCATACCTTATGGACGATATAGATATCATGTAACAAAGGGATACAATGCATGAACATAAATTAGGTTTGATCGAATCATCTATACTTGCTTAATTTGGGTAATCATGATGTCTTGCTAGAGGCCGCTCATGATTTATAATCCGTTGTGATTATTACCAACATTAAGTAAACCTACAGGGTCACACACAAAGAACAACTATTGAGACGTACACAGAAAAATTATAACTTATGTGATATGTTGTATAAAGAGCTACATAGTCAAGTGACACATCCAATCCTACATCTTATATGATAAGGTGTGTTGCATATATGGTTACATAGTTACCATACACATAGGATATGAAACTTATAGACTATGTAGGCACAAGAGACACCCCAAAAATAATATATGAATGTATATTATTTTCGTCCAACTTTTTGTGAGAAAAAAGGAGAGAAAAATCCGAAAAATATTCTCTAGTTATTTCTATGAGAAAAATGAAGAACAAATACTAGTATATATTGTTCTTTATCCATTCAAAGGGGTTGTTCATGTGGATACCGGTAGAGGACGAAGCGAAGTGCGGCGTCTTTGTGATTCGGGTTGAAACTGTGATTTTGTTTGAAAAATCGGTTTTGTTTGAATATCGGCTTGTTTGGAGAATCGGTTTGTTTGGAGATCGCTTGAAGATCGGTTTGTGAGACCGGTTAGGCGAAACATACAAAGGATCGGTTTGGAAACCGGTTTTGAATCGGGCAAAGAAAAGCGTCAACCAAATTCATTTTAATCATCATGGATTAAGCGTAATCCGAAGGTACAAAGTTATGAACTTTTCTTTGATTTAATTGTAATTACCGTATCCTTGTTTTGGGTTTCGAATTAAATTTTGTTTCATTTTTGTTTTTCCACTGCGTTATGAACGGTAGAAACCTAACGCCAACTCCTTGATATACTCCTTCTATTATCAAATATCACCATAATTTTGTCCCTAATGGAATCAAGAAGGTCAAGCACCAGACAGTTTCTCGCTTCACCAATCTAAGAATTAAAAGTTTCTGATATATTATTCGTAAGGTAATCACATGTAGCAGTACCAAACTTGCTCTTACTCCAAATTTTGCTATGCTCTTTTAAGAGATAATCAAGAGCCTCTTCACGTACTTCACGAATCTCATTTATTATCTCATTAAAGCAGTTCAGAGAGTATGTTTCTGCAGCACTCCACAAGGAAGACTTAAAAAACTCGCCACCAAAATGCTTTTTGAAATTATTAATCAAGTGTCTCATGCATTCTTGATGCTCTACATTTGGATAAACTTGTGTAATCGCCACGCCTATTCCTTTTTGCATGTTAGAGGAGATAACAAGACCTTCGGGTGTTCCTATGGCTTGTTGCAGACCCTTAAGAAACCATACCCATGAATCCGTATTTTCAGATTCAAGCATGCCAAAAGCTACCGGAAACATCCCTTTATTACCATCCACAGCCGTTGCAGCTGCATATATATATATATATATATATATATATATATATATATATATATATATTGAAAAAACTATTATGCAAAGAGAACTTGTCGAAATTGTAAATTTCGGGTTCACAATTTGAGATTGTCCTGTGCTATTTTGTGTGGCTGGTTATGTTCACGTTTAGGGTCTATATTGCTTGTAAGGACATGTATTCACAGTGGTTATGTTTGCTTTTCCCTTTCTGATTTTCTTCTTCGTAGTATTGAAGTATTGTATGTTTTCTTGTGGCAGGTCTTGCTTTACCCCCCTAACCCCCCCCTCTATTTTCCCTTTCTGGTTTTCTTCTTCATCGTATTGAACTATTGTGTGTTTCCTTGTGGTAGGCCTTGCTTTACCCCCTATTTAGATGAATCCGCTAACTTGGTACATTTAAAGTCACTCTTGACCCCTCTTTTCCTGTAAAGGACCCCGTCAATTATGCATGCTATATCCGGTTTCAAGAAATCCTCGACTCTTAGTACCCGTGTGATAAAATCCTAGTCAATAATATCAAATGCCTTGAACATGCCTGTTTTAATTAGATTGAAATATTGTTGTACCTCTTTTGAGTATAATTTTTTTTTTCTGTTATTTGGAGTCCTTTAAGGAAAACGGATTGCACCAAATCCACTAACGTGTTTATTACCCTTGATAATATGGTTGCTAGAACTTTCGAGTAGATTATGACAACAGTCCTAGCTGAAAGATGTGTACTAATATCTCATTTAGGACATTAATAATATCCTCCCCTATAATGTCCCAAAATGCTTGAAAAAATTTGTCTGTAAACCCGTCCGGTGTTTTATTTGCACCTGATCTGCGAATTACTTTTTTTTGCCTCGTCATTAGAGATGAACTCAGAGAACATTGTTGGTACGGCCGGTTGCTGGCCAAAAAGAACTTGTAGGTTCATGTCATCTGACTCATTATGACCCATTCTCATTAGGTTTAAAAAATGCGTAAATATTGCACGTGCATTTAACTTCTGTGATCGAATAATTATATCGTTTAGGGAAAGCACTTCGATTGTGTTGTTTCGCGTCATTTACAAATTTTACTATGGGATAAATGCACCTTAGTCCCTGTACTTTAATTCAGTGCATGTTTAGTTCTTGTACTTTCAATTTAGCAATTTTAGTCCATGTACTCTCAAAATAGTACCCCATTAGTCCCTAACTTAACGGAATAAACTAATCCCGTTAAATATTTTTGTAAATGACAGTTTTGCCCCCTTTGATTTCTTTCTTGAACGAACAACAGAGCTCTTACTTTTCTTCTCTTCTTGCTAGTACACACAGAACACACACGAGGGGAGAGATTAGGGTTCCTCCACGCCCTCCCCTCCGACCCTCGTCGGATCTCCGGCCATCTCCGTCGGAGGCTCCACCTCTCCTCTTTCTCTCTCCCTGTTAAGAGAAGACGACGAACGGAGCACAAACCCCTCAAGACCCATCCCTCCGCCGCTCCATCGATTGACTCCGGTCAACACCGTCGTTGTTTCGCACATCCACCCCTCTAGGTCTAGCTTCGCTCCACCTTATCATGTCCTCGCTCAACTTGTCACCTGCCTTGAAAACCTGTAGCTCTCTCTCTCTCTCTCTCTCTCTCTCTCTCTCTCTGCTGTCTTTCATCTTTTTTTTGAATTTTCTCTCTCATCTTAACCTTCAGCCCTTTCTTGTTTGATTGGCTCATTTTAGTTAATTGAAGCAGGAGCCGGTTAGTTAAGGCTTAACAGGAGCTGATTGGGTTCAATTGAGGCTTAAGTGGGTCTGATGGAACCCTAAATTAGGTACTCCATTGTATTTACTGTATAACAAAATAGATGATTGTAAAGTTTAATTATGTCTTGTTTTGTCTTTTATAGCTTGTTACCAAAACTATGGCATAGAGGACCTACAATACTCTTATCTTGAAGGTACATGATAATTTACCAATTTATAAAATAACACTGTATACTGAACTAATACTATAATGTATAATCAAACTAATTTATAGTTTAACCAAAGTGATTTATAATTTAATTGAACAGATTAGTACATGACAAAGCTGAAAGGGGCAGGTTATGCATTATTACTATTTGGCTACTGAATGAAGCATTCAAAAATTGAAAGAATTTAAGGTTTTATTTGGATGGAAGGGCCTTCATTGAGAAAGAAGTGAGTGAGGGAAAGAAGCAGATTCATTGGGAAAGACGTTCCATTGCATGCTTTGACAAGAATCACTCACACATTCATTGAAAAAGAGCTGTACCACTAGGATTGGTACAACATAGCTTACATTGGTATTGTTCGTACCACTAGGATTGAGCACTAGTATGGAGGTTGTGATGTGCTATTGAGCACTAGTATGGAGGTTGAGATTTGCTACCAGCATGATTCAGTACTAACTGGTTAACTATGCTTATTTGACTGAAAATTTGGGATTTATGTAATAGAATGTTGTATGGATGTTTCTTAATGTAATATGTATGATTTATCTGTAAATTGAGATGTAATAGAATATTATATAGATGTAAAAAAAGTTATGTTGTATGCGGTGTTTGAATGCATGCAGGTTGGTTACTATTTTATTTTGTTGCGTGAGAAAAATAATGGTACCAGTGGTACAATTATCATACACAAATATCATACAGGTAACAAATAAGCCACAATGCACATGATGAATGTTTATATGCTTTATCAACATAGTTTCATCCTTATGTTATGAAAATTATAGAATTGCAAAATTTAAAGAGTCATCAACTACAAATAAGCCACACTGCACTAAATCTCATCACACTGCCATAAATCTAAACATTCACCAAAAAAAAAAATCTCAGTATTAGCAAACAACAAAAGGCATCAATAAACATCTAGAACAAAATAATATTATCGTCAAACAAAATAACAAAATCATAATACTAACACCACAATGCACTAATTAATTGTAAGTCCACTAATATTAGAGTTGACTTGAGATGGTTGCGAAGTAGGTTCATTTGCGGCGTTCTTTGGCTTTCTTCCTCTTTTCTTCGTATTTGATGCATCCTACATAATTTCATAATTATCAAAATGTATCTAAATAATAATTAGGAGCTCATAAAAATAACAAAATAAATAATCTCAAACAATACCTGATTATTTGAAGTGGTCTTCTTTTTAACTCTCTTTACATAATTAGGATTTCTAGGTTTTGTGCATTTTAAAGAATTGTGTCCAACCTCCCTGCAATTGCCACATTTAAGTCGATTTCCTTCTCTTGAAATTCTATATTATGGAAGGTCAGTGGTTGGCTCAGTGTTCGGGTCTCTCCTTCTCCTTTTCTTAGGCTGTCCCGGTTGATTCTTCACTTTTGGAGGGAAAATATCACCCCATGGTGTATTAGGCCATTTATCAAGACCTGGCATCGGGTTAATAACATGCTCGTACACTTTAGCATATGTCTCAATGCTATAGAATGCACTAATATAATCTTCAGGATTCTTCTTATGGTAGAGGATTGCTACCATAGCATGGATACATGGTATACCCGTCAAATCCCACCTGCCGCAGTCACATGTTTTTGCTTCCAAATCAACCACCAGGGTTTTTACACCTTGTATATGATCAACTTCAAATCTTGGTCCTCCTCCCCAACAAACCCGATAATCTCCCATCTCCGCTCTGTATTCATCAATCTTACTTCTAACCTTCGGTGTAATGTTACCATGCCAATAGACCATCTTCTCTCTCTTCACTTGAAGTCTGTGCATAAGTTTCCTTCTTATCATCTCAAGCATGGAAATAATAGGTTTTTCTCTTGCCTCTAGTATATATGAATTGAAAGATTCAGAAATATTGTTCAAGAGCATGTCAGATTTTGGCCATTTACGAAACGCGTGTCTAGACCACTTTCTAGGGTCCTTGCCTGTCAGCCAATCATATGCCTCTCGACTACAGATACAGACGTGCTCCATTGCTTGAGTGAAACTGGTTTGGTTACTTGCTTTTGCAGCAGCCCACATCCTATCTCTTAGGGTTTGTCCTTTATGCAGTTTGTTGAAGTTCTTGTACATGTGCCGCACGCAATATCTATGCTCCGCATAAGGAAGCCGCTCATCAATATACTGAACCAATCCCTACAATAAATAAAATTGTATTACTCGGTATTATGATAATTTAGTAAAAACATTAAAAAAATTTAATTAAAAATTACTCACGGTATGTTGGTCAGAGATGAAAGTCCAACCCTTTTCTTGTACCGTTCCCAAATCTTCCTGCAGAAGAGTCAAGAACCACCCCCATGAATCCTATTCTCTCCTTCGACCACCGCATAACATATAGGAAATATCTCTTCATTTCCATCTTTCCCTACGGCTACCAACAAACAACCTCCAAGAGCTGTTTTTAAGTGACAACCGTCTAGTCCAATAATTCGCCTACATCCAGATAGGAAACCCCTCTTGCATGCATCTAAGCACACATATAACCTCTTAACGTAGTGATCTTCTGATTCAAGCTTCATGGTCGTATCGGGATTCCATTTTTTTACAGCCTCACAATAATCCCAAAGTCTAGTGTATTGTGTTGCTATGTCTCCTTCTAGGCTCCTAATAACTTTTCTCTTCGCCCTGTAGCATGTCGATCTAGTTACTACTAGACCATGCTCTCGTGCGATTCTTGCAACCATCTTTGACGGTTCCCATTTGGGATTATCTCTAATTTCCTCAAAATACATATGAGCAACCCACTTGTAAGTAAATTTAGGATTTTCATAATGTCTGCCACATTTATGTTCATTCTCGAATGTTTTGATCTGAAATGATTGTCTATCATTAGACCAACTTGCGTGCATTGACCAACCATATTTTTTAGCGCAAAGTACCCTAACTCTCTCCTTGTCATTCTTCACATAGGAAAAACCACGACCATCCTCAACAGAATTTTTTACTAAAGCATCTTTAAAGGCTTTAATACTTGAAAATTTCATGCCTACCTCAAATTTAATATTTTCTTTCATATCAACTTCCTCATTGAACTCGGGATACTTGTGAGCAGGTTCATCATCCGAACCGTCGATCATCTCCAAATTATCACTATCCCAACACTTCTCCTCCATGTTACTGTCTTCTTCATCCGGTAACTCCCACACGTAAAAATATTCTTTAACTTCATCTCTAATAATCCCGTCAACTTTGGTATTATGCAAATCCTCATCAATCCTCTCATCATCAGACTCAACCATCCAACTCATGTCGACATCATCTTCACTCTCAAAGTCTTCCTCTTCTTCCTTGTTTTCTTCTTCCGCTCTCCTCTTTTCTATTTTATGTTCTACACACAACTCAAGTGTGTCACAAGATCCAAGATTATCAATCATTTTTTGTATGTCTTGATCATTTAGTAATATCTTAATCTTCTCAAGACCCTCATCAGGGTACTTATAGAAATATCTAACGTCATTTCCGTATTCTAATTCCTGGAGAGATTTGTCAATCTCTACTAAGGACAATTGCCCCAAGTTCACCTCATTTGCAATTTTGACCTCACCACCTTTATATGCATCAATGGGTTGCCCGCAAAAAGAACCGCCATGATATATATATAAAGCAATGGAATTCGCCATCTACAAATGAAAACAAATAAAATTAATGAAAATAACAACACAAAGCCTTAGATATAAAAAGAGAAAATTAAAATTATAGAAATAATTTTTGATAGTGGAACCTTGGTTTCACTTAATTTCAATTAATTTCTCACTAATCAAAATCTAAATTAATTACTAACCTTAAACTAAATCTAAATCAATAAGTAAATTAATCTAAATATATTATAATTGAAATTAATTGATTAATTAATCTCTCAAATTGTAAAAAAAAAACAAAAAGAATTAGTCACCTGAAGAGGCTCACGAAACGGAGAAAAGGAACGTTAGTGTAGGGCCTACAAAGGGGTCTAAAAGTGGCGTCCGGCTGACGGAACCCTAACATGAGAGAGTCTTATGATCAATTTGAGATTAATGGAAGTAAAAGGGAAAAAGAAAAGTAGAAAACTTAGAAAAAAAAAAGAGGCTTACGGAAGGGAGAAGTGGTGGCGGAAGGAGGTGGACGGGTTATAGTGGAGAGAGGAACCAGGTGGGACTGAATGGAGAGAGGGGAGAATAGTGGCTGGAGCAATATAGAGAAGGTGGAGGGGAGAATAGGGGCTGCGGAGAGTGGAGAGGCAGAGGAGTGGGACTGGGCGGCGGCGAGAGATGGATTGATCGGCGGCGGCCGGCAGAATGGACCGGAGCGGTGGCGAGGGCGGAGCTCGTCTCTCCTCCGTTCTCTTCTTCTCTTCGTTCCTTCTTCTGTTCGTGACAGGAGAGAAAGAAAGGGGAAAAGGAAAGAAAAGGAGAAGGAATAAAAAAAATCTTGTACTTAAAAAAAATAAAAATATAAGGGTAAAATGGTCATTTAAAAAAATATTTAACGGGGTTAAATTATTCTGTTAGGTCAGGGACTAATGAGGCACTATTTTAAGAATACATGGACTAAAATTGCCAAATTGAAAGTACGGGGACTAAACGTGCATAACAATGTAGTACAGGGACTAATGGTGCATTTATCCCTTTTATTATTTATTCATTTATTAATTTTGACAATAATTTAATTAATTGGTATGAATTTATGTGTGATTTTGGTCTTAATTTCATATGGAAACATCAGTTTTCCTTTTGTTTCAGTTACAATTAGGGTTTGTGTACGGAATTCAATTTCAAATTGAGTCAAATTGTAAAATAATTCAGCCTCAGTTGTACCCGTACTAGTCCTCTATCTTTATGGTACTTTCCGTCATTTCCTTTGGTATATTGGTACCCGTCCTCGTTCTCTGTCTTCATGGTTTACAAGTACACCCGTCCCTCTTTCTATCTCTCTATGCGTTTACACCAATTTTGAATAATTTCCGGTTTTTGGCAGCATAAAGTAAATAATGTTGCCTCAAGAAAAAAAATGAAAATTACTCTAATAACTCTTACACATATCATTCTCATTTTTTGTGCAAATGCAGAGTTATAGGCGGCATATCTTATTTTTGTGAAGCTCTGCATCATGAAGAAATGTGATATTTCAGGCAAGAAAGAAAAATGAGCGAATCAAATATCACTGCTGGAAAGCTCTGACTGGTATGATTCTATTGAATGGGTCTAATTGGTTTGATATTTAAAGAAAAAATATGTGTACTCAGAATAGGGTTTCTATACTGAAATTAGGGTTTCTTTTTTTAGATATGGATGGCGTCAGCAAAAGTGTATTGTTATTCTACTCACTTAGTGCAGACTCCTTTTCAAGCTCTATAAGAACTAAATAGATATGGATGGTGTTAGCATAAGTAGTCAGTATTGTTATTCTACCCACTTAGTGCAGACTCCTTTTCAAGCTCTATAAGAACTAAATACAGAAGCTTGTACTAGTGTATGGTTGTAGTATTTGAAACTTCTTGTGATTGTATTTTATGTAGGTTTATGAATATTACTTGTATAGTTGGATGATTTTTATTACGTAAGTCAGACGATTTTTTTTATAATTTAGGATGTCGTTCTACTTCAGTTAGTGGATCAATTTTTCAGTTGCATATTTTGATATGGTGGTATGTGCATGCATAGCATGTATTAGTATTGTACTTCTCAATAATTGATGCTTTATATTGCTAAAGATCTGATGTCTGATGTCTGTATTGTCTTTTTTTTTTTTTGTTGAATTAGAGGTTTGAGCAAAGTCATAAAGGTATTAGTTATATCAATGGTACTATTAGGTACTACTGTGGACCGGTATCATCATATTCAAACCAGTACCACTTCATGATCCTAATGGGATTTCATCTCAACAACAAACATCATCACTGTTTTTTTTTTATCTCAATAACAAGTAGAAACAAAAGAAATAACTAAATAATTCCAAATCTCTTTTAGTTTAGTATGAGTAGAACAAAAACAAACAAAATTAACTGAAGTTATATAAATTCCAATCATCAAATCATACAAATTACAAAATACATAATATTGATACCAAACTAACAAAAGTTACATAATAACCAAGCTTGTATCATTCCACTTATACCAAATTACATCAAAATTACATTTTGTACACCAAAATTTGAAGTGTTCAAATCTTATTTTGTCTGCCTAATTCCTCTTATTACCTACATCCAGGCCTTATTTTCAGTTTCACCAACAGAGTCCAAAGAATACTACATTCAGATGCGACCTTCAGAATACTCATTAGGCTCCATAAGGCTTTGTATAACAAAGTCCATTTCTGGTTTAGGTTGAAATTCTAGTTTCTCTCTGAATTTATCAGAGCTTCGACTCCTACACAAAAAAAAAAATATATATTCATATATATATATATATATATATATATATATATATATATATATATATACTTAGGTTTTTATTTCTGATGAAAATACCATAATAAATCCATGTATAATCCCTTATTTCACCAAATTCAAAACCTTACTTCAATGCAATTCAGCCCTAATTCAATGAAATTCGGCACCTTACATCAGAATCTTACTTCACCAAATTCAACCCTAATTCCTAAAATTAACACCTAATTCAGCCCTAATTAAGAACAATTCAGTCCTAAAATAAACACCAGTTCGACGCAATTCCTAAAATTAAGCACGGCTTTTGCGTGGTGTAAAGGAACCAAAAAAAAAAGAATAATATACGGCATGCTACGATCGCAAAACAATAAATATCAATATGTGATCTCGTCTTTTCTGTGAGTGGCAAATTCGAAATTCTGATTTTTTCCTGGGGCATATAAGTAAAAATCCCCATCCTCCCTCCATACATACCGCTTCGTGAACCAAAGACTCATCCCAAATAAATCTAAGAAATCAGTTTCAGGGGTATATATGTAAAAATACTCTTCGATTTTCATACATACCGGATTCGGAACCAGAGACTCCTGCCGAATAATGTTGCACGCAATCAGACAGACAATTTCAAAATTCAATTTATTTCAAGGGTATATATGTCAAAACCCTCTTTGCATACCGGCTGAGGATGGAGCAATTTTTACTTGTATTCCCCTGAAAAAAATTGGAATTTTGAATTTGCCACTTTGAGGATGTATAGAGCTCGAAATACATCAAATTTAGATTTGGACTTGCGATATTGAGCTGAATCATGCATTTACTTTATGAAACTTATTATATTTGGATAAATTTGATTGTTTTTATATAAGATGGGTATATTTGGAGTTCCGGAGGAACAAACTTTGAAGTTTATGAAGGATTGTGTGATTGTACAATTGGATGTGTAATTGGATAAAGAGTGATACTCTGTTATATATTTTTGTTCATTCTATTATTTTTCTCTATTGTTAGTTTTCTTGATCTTATGGATTTTTTGGTGTTTTTTGACTCCTTCAAAATAGATTGAGTAATTATTGAATAGGTTGTTTTGTAATATTATTCATTATTATTTGATTTTAGGTTGGACAATTGGGTCAATTAGTCATGTGTTCAAGACAGAATGAGATTATTTTCAATCGAAAACAGTTAAGTGCTGCAATGATTATCAAAAAGGCTTATGAAACAGTTTCCTTGCAAAGCTCTAATTATTGGATGGGATCCGAATTAGTCTATGTAATGATTTTTATACTTTTGTAATAATAAAATTATAAGGGGCTAAAATTCATAAATGTAATAGGTAGCTATTGGGTGTGCCACAGTGCAATATTTGTATGGGTCGGATTTGATTAGTTTGTTAAAAAAGTGGGTGCATAGATCAATTCAAACCGTGTGTCGACTGGAATGAGCATAAATAGGAGTGAAGAATAGAGAGGGAACTCACATTTGTAATGAGAATTGTTTGAATTTTAGTAATTTGTTTCTATTATCTTCATTGTTCCCTTTTTTCCACAAAAACACACAAAAAATCCACAAATTAAGTCACGTGACAATTAGTATCAAAGCTCTCGTATCTCATACCTGAGCAATTCCCTTTCATCAATGGCAAAAGGAAATAAAAAAAATCATGACAACAAATCCAAATCTCACAACCGAGTCAAAAATTCAATCCGAGAGATTTACACAAGTTTATGAAGATATGCGATGTCAAATTGAGGAGTTTCGATCAATTAACAACCATCAATTCTACGAAATTCGAAGCATGTTTGCTGAAATCCGAGCTCCGAAGGTTGCGACTGGTGGATCTAATCAAACAGAGTATTTTCATTTAGTATACAGTTGGAAAAATAAAAATGAGTACTTTTATTTGGTCTGATTATGTCTATATTTTTGGGGCTTCTAAATTTGCAAAAGAATTTAATTCTATTTCTTTCCAAAAATTATTTATAATTATAATTCAAAACATATTTAAAATCATATTTTAGCCATAAATTATTCTTTAGCTCCATTTTTACTCCATTTTATCAAATACATAATATTTTGAACCATTTTATATTACTTTTATATTTGTTATTGCATTATTAAGCCTAAAATATGTGCGTAAAAATACACACACCGCTAATCAATACCCCTTAACTATTTAATCTTATGCAGTCGATGAACTAATCCAACTAGCATCATTGAGCAAATCAACCGGTGGTCGTCTTCTCTCGGCTGTTTTAGAGCGAATGAGAAGAAACACTGAGAAGCCCACAGTCGTGTCGATCTTCTGCTCGTCAAACTGCGGCGACGTCAGCCCCAACACGCTAGGTGCCTTTTGTATAGATACCTGGCTTTCCTGTGATTTTGATCATAGTACATGTAATGGAAAGAATGAGCTTTGCTACGTCCATGGGCCCGGGTGAGTTAAGGTTTTGTTTTGTTTTGGTTGGGAATCTACTGCGATTTCATTCATTTCCTCTCTCTTCAGCTATCTAGACGAGTTCGAGAGCGCGAATAATCATGGACCTCCAGTTCCAGAAAGCCAAGGACCTGTTCTCCTCAGCAAACGAGCAAGTCCAAGATAGAATTAGGCAAAAACACGCATCATGGTTTTATATACACAAAAAAGTATGTTTATGATAACTTTTCTCGCTCTCATTAACATGATTTTAATATCGTGAAAACCTTACTACGGTTTTCATGCCAAACCGTTTAGATGCATCACATGTTACCATAATTATTGGAAAATCAATTTGATATATTCCCGGTTTTATAAAAACCATGATAAAAAGATGAAATCCAGTGTTTGTTATCACAGTTCTTTAATAACAAGTTGAATGTTTTCCTGGTTTTATTGGGAACCGGTGTAAGAAAACCGACTTTTCAGAAAAATAAGCACCTTATATCCCTCCCGTTCTCTCACTTCTAAGATGCCGCCAAATTGCGAAAATACCGATTTTTTTTTAATTGTAGCACTATTTTGAAGAATAATTAATCAGATAGTATTTTTTTTCAAAATATTTGGGTAGGTAGCACTTCCGCCAGATCCTCTGGCGGAACTGAAGTAGTTCCGCCAGAGAGTCTGGCGGAACTAGTGATTTATTTTTTTTTATAATCTCGGCCATTTGGCACCCTTAAACATACTTAATTAATGAAAAAGGCTAGTTCCGCCACAGAGTCTGGCGGAACTAGATAAAATTTATTTTTGGCCCAATTTGGACGGTGAAATTGGCCCAAAAATGACGAAAATATAAGTTCCGCCAGACCCTCTGGCGGAACTAGCTAGAAATAACTGGTTCTGCCAGAACGTCTAGCGAAACCAGACCATTTGTTCAACTTACAATCTGACCCAAAAAGTCAAAAAAATGGTTTAGTTCTGCCAGCCCCTCTAGCGGAACTAGCTAGAAATAACTAGTTCCGCCAGAGGGTCTGGCGGAACTAAACCATTTTTTAGACTTACAACCTGACCCAAAAAAATCAAAAAAATGGTCAAGTTCTGCCAGACCCTCTGGCGGAATGAGCTAGAAATAACTAGTTCCGCCAGAGGGTCTGGCGTAGATAGAAAAAAAAAAAAAAAAAAAAAAAAAAAAAACTCTGGCGGAACTAAATCATTTTTTAGACTTACAACCTAACCCAAAACAATCAAAAAAATGGTCAAGTTCCGCCAGACCCTCTGGCGGAACGAGTTAGAAATAACTAATTCCGCCAGAGGGTCTGGCGAAACTAGACCATTTTTTCAACTTACAACCTGACCCAAAAAAATCAAAAAAATGGTCTAGTTCCGCCAGACCCTTTGGCGGAACTAGCTAGAAATAACTAGTTCCGCCAGATGGTCTGGCAGAACTAAACCATTTTTTAGACCTACAACCCGACCCAAAAAAATCAAAAAAATAGTCAAGTTCCCCCAGACCCTCTGGCGAAACTAGCTAGAAATAACTAGTTCCGCTAGAGGGTCTGGCGGAACCTATATCAGCGTGTCTTCCACACAGGTATGTCCCCAAAAAATTGAGAAATAGTCTAGTTCCGCCAGACTCTATAGCGGAACTAGTTTAATCATTGGAGCCTCTTATAAAAGGAAAATCTTTCTCTCTCTCCCCCAATCTAACCTAAAGTCCGCACCCAAAAAATAAAAATACTATTCAGGCGATTTTGAAGTGTATTTGAGGTGATTTTGACTCAAATAAATAGAAAAAATAGAAGAAAATTAAGACGAAAATTAGGTATTCTATTATAGATTTTTTTATTCATTAAATAATTAATTGATTTTATTATATATTTGTTGTTAATTTGTTGAAATATTATTCCAATTAGTAAGAAGAAAATGACACAAAACTCTCAAATTCTTGTATATTATGATGGTCTTATTATAAATCTACCAAACAGATGCAATTACGACCCGGAGGAACCGGCTTATATTCTAGAAAGCACAACCGCAAATAGGAATTATGACCAACTGTGTAACGAAATTTATGAGAATCTCGGTTGGTCATATAGTGATATTCTTTTAATCCGAGGTCGGCTTCCTTCCCTTAAGAAAGGCATTTGGCATTATAGGTTAGTGAAAATTATGAATAATACACAATTGATTAATTTTGCGGAGCGCGTCATAAGGGTTGGGATGGAGGAATTAGAAATATATGTTGATCGCGTCCAAAATAAAGAATATCAGATAGGAACTAGTAGTAGATCAAATGTAATTCCAAATGCACATGAAAATGAGATATTAGAACCCATTGAAAATGAAATAAATAATGAAAATGCGAATGAGGACCTGTTTGCGACCTTTGATATGGCACGTGTGAGCAATAATGTACTTCCCGAAATAGATGATGATGAAAATGAATTAGATGAGGAACCCGAAATGGAGTCAGAGGACAAGGAAGAAATTTATGGAGATGGCGATGAAGAAATGAAGAGAGTGAACCATCAGATGGGATTTATATTTACGGAAGAGAGTGAGATGGTTAGTGTAGGTACTTTCGGTGATGTATCGGCTGCTGAATTCGAAGATAGTTCAATGTGGGAATATGCGAGAAATGATGTCTTATCTGGCATGAATGTGAATGAAAATTATGATGAAATATTGTATAAGGGGCGTACATTTGAAATGAAATCAGAACTACAATCTACTGTAAGAGCATACAATGTCAAGCATCACCGAAAAATAGAAGTAGACCACTCGAATAAAACGAGATATATTGTGATATGCAAGCTTAAAGATGAAGGTACTAGAGGATGTAGTTGGAGGATACACGCTTCGATTAATAAAAAAAATAATTTATGGGAGATTAAAACATTTAGACAACCACATGTATGTATTAACTAAACACCTAGAAGAGACATCCCTATATAAATTTTATTTTTTAAATATAAATAATAATTAAACAATTACTATAAATAAATTACTTCAATCTTTTTTTAATATAAACAAATTACTTCAATCTTTTTTTTAAGAGGAATAATAGTATATAGTCAAAAATAAAAAACCTAACCAATCACTATAAATAAATATATTACTAAACAAATTTATATTATATTTTATTCTTAAAATAACTAAATATTGAAAATTAATTATTAAATATTTTCATACCGAATAAAATTGATAAAAATATCCCTATATAAATACCCTATATAAATAATAACTAAACAATATATTATTACATAACTAAATAAACATACTATTTAACACAAAAATGAACAAATTGCTTCATTCTTTTTTTTTTAATACAAAAAATTGTATATATTAAAAAAACCATAAACAATTACTATAAATAAATATATTACTAAATAAATTTATATTATATTTTTCTATAAAATAACTAAGTAATAAAAATTAATGATAAAATTTTTTCATACCGAATAAATTTGACGAAAAATTTACTCCTTCTCCTTCTTCTTCTTCTTCTTCTTATTTTTCTCTAAAGTAATCAACAAAAATTCAAATAAATTTCAATACTATCAATCTATTTAAACCAATTTCAGTCTAATCTCACTAAATACATACCTATTTCGCACTAATTTCACTCAATCAAAATTTATTTCAATTCTACCAAATCAACAAAAATAACTAATCAAAACTCAAAATCAAACAAAATAACTTACATATTTCTTCTTCTTTCTAACTTCTCATTCTCTTCCTTTAATTTCTCCCTTCTTTTCCCTTTAATTATCTCTCAAAATCGCAGAAATTTCCCCCCCTTTTTGCTCTTCTTTTTTTCGGTCGGACGGGTGGGTTAAAATGAGGGTCGGACGGGTTTAAATGGGAGTTTAAAATAACGCATGGTCTAGTTCCACCAGACCCTCTGGCGGAACTAGTTATTTCTAGCTAGTTCCACCAAAGGGTCTGGCGGAACTTGACCATTTTTTTTTATTTTTTTGGGTCAGATTGTAAGTCTAAAAAATGGTTCAGTTCCGCCAGACCCTCTAGCGGAACTAGTTATTTCTAGCTAGTTCCGCCAGAGGGTCTGGCGGAACTAGACCATTTTTTTTATTTTTTTTAGGTCAGGTTGTTTGCGTCAGGTTGTAAGTTGAAAAAATTGTCTAGTTCCGCCATACCCTCTGGCGGAACTAGTTATTTATAACTAGACCATTTTTTTGAATTTTTTGGGTCAGGTTGTAAGTCTAAAAAATGGTCTAGTTCCGCCAGACCCTCTGGCGGAACTAGTTATTTCTAGCTAGTTCCGCCAGAGGGTCTGGGGGAACTAGATCATTTTTTTGATTTTTTTTTTGTCAGATTGTAAGTTAAAAAAATGGTCTAGTTCCGCCAGACACTCTGGCGGAACTATCTAGAAATAACTAGTTCCGCCAGAGAGTGTGGCGGAACCAGATTAAAAAAATGGTCATTCTGGCGGAACCGGTTATTTCTATCTAGTTTCGCCAGAGGGTCTGACGGAACCTATATTTTCGTCATTTTTTGGCCAATTTCACCATCCAAATTGGTCAAAAATAAATTTTATCTAGTTTCGTCAGACTATATAACGAAACTAATATTTTCTATTAATTAAGCATGTTTAAGGTTAGACAAATGGCCGAGGGGCTATCTATTCGAATATTTTGAAAAAACACGCTATCTAATTAATTAGTCTTCAAAATAGGGCTACTATTAAAAAAAAATCGAAAATACCCTAGCTCGCTCACTCTCTCTCATGGCGATCTCCAAATACCATTTTTTTGAATTTTTTGGGTCAGGTTGTAAGTCTAAAAAATGGTCTAGTTCCGCGAGACCCTCTGGCGGAACTAGTTATTTCTAGCTAGTTCCGCCAGAGGGTCTGGGGGAACTAGATCATTTTTTTGATTTTTTTTTTGTCAGATTGTAAGTTAAAAAAATGGTCTAGTTCCCGCCGACACTCGGCGGAACTATCTAGAAATAACTAGTTCCGCCGAGAGAGTGTGGCGGAACCGCATTAAAAAATGGTCATTCGGCGGAACCGGTTATTTCTATCTAGTTTCGCCGGGAGGCCCGACGAAACCTATATTTTCGTCATTTTTTGGCCAATTTCACCATCCAAATTGGTCAAAAATAAATTTTATCTAGTTTCGTCAGACTATATAACGAAACTAATATTTTCTATTAATTAAGCATGTTTAAGGTTAGACAAATGGCCGAGGGGCTATCTATTCGAATATTTTGAAAAAACACGCTATCTAATTAATTAGTCTTCAAAATAGGGCTACTATTAAAAAAAAATCGAAAATACCCTAGCTCGCTCACTCTCTCTCATGGCGATCTCCAAATCCAAGCGCCATGAGAGATTCCGGCATCGGAATGTTGAATCTGCAGTCTCAATTCGCCATGAACGAATTTAATTTGGAATCGAAGTGTACGATCGGCGATTCCGGCCAAGAGAGGTTTGTTTGGTTGATTCTTGATTGGATTTTTAGTTTTTTGATTGTTTCTGTGCTCTGATGATTCGATCAGTGAAAACTATGCTTGATTTGTTGCTTTCTGCTGTGAGATTCATGCTGTATTTTCCAGTCAATCCCTTTGAATTATCTTGATTTCTTTTTTATTCGTGAATTTTGTATTTAATCTGTTTGTGCTGAATGTGTGAAGGGAAGCAATTCTTCCTTCCTCTCCTCCCTTTCTCCCAAATTGTAGAAGATCTTCCTGTGTTTAGTCGTCTCAGTTCAGTGAATGAGTTAATTTGCATAATTTCACCCAATTTAACAATTAAGCTTGAATTAATCCTCAATTGACCCTGAAATCATGTAGTTACGAATTGGTGAGCATGGTGAAAAGCAATCCAAGTACTTAAAGGACGATGATGGAGAATCTTCTTCAGCTCTTCTTCATCATCATCGACAGAATCATGCGTGATTGACTTAAATCAGTACTTAGATCAAAGGATTCAGGCGCGATTGACTGAAATACGCCTTCTGCGGTAAGATTGTCTCTCCATATTGATTCTGAGCTCATTTTTAATACATGATTGATTGTGTAATTTTGTTATATTTTTGCGCAATTTGATTTTTTTTATGAATTTGTAACTCATCAGTCCTTAAGGGCACCTCTTACTCTCAGGCTGCTACTATTGAACAGGTGTGTGTGTGTGTATATATATATATATATATATATATATATATATATATATATATATAATGGTTTAAAAGAAACTGTATATTTGAGAAATTACTGATCTTAAATTTTTAATTTTCTTAAAACTGAAAATCGTAATTTTTTTTTTTCAGAATTATGTGTTAACTCCAAGGGTGCCGCACTTCTCATCCATAGACTCAGAAATTCAGGCGGGAATCTTCTAAAAAGGACCTTACTTTTATCAAAATTGTAATTTAAACCCTTTTTATATGTAAATTTTATAAAAAAAGTAAATGTTTTCTTTCGATATAAATGATTTACCACCCCTTTCATCACAAGGGCTCGTCTTCTATCTGTCAATGCTAGTGATAACTTGAGTTACTTTTTTATTTATTTGGCAGTTATCTTTGGAATAAAATTAACTAACATAGCCCTCAAAATGCTTTTATTACATGAACAGATCCACACGACCATTCCCGCTTCAATGACGCCTGTCCCTCGTCTTAACACGCAACAGATAATATTTTCTTTTTACTACAATAAAACCATAAATATCATAAAATATAATATATTTTTTTTAAATGATTATAGGCTTTCTAATAAACCACACAAATTCATTTCAAATAGGCTGATGAAGTGCGTTTATTTGGAGAACCAGGTTTACTATGAAGATGAGAACTTTTAAGCAAATTTATAAGTTTTTTTAGTCAAATACTAGACATTTTTTGTTTGTTATGGAATATATTTTTTTTTTTTTTGGAATGTCGTATATTTTGTGTGGAGAATTTTTTGATTTAATATAATATTTTTTGTTCAAATATAATCATATTATTATTTAATTTGATGATTGAAATGTTTATAGAAAACCTTGTTAAAAAGTGGCATATTGAACGGTAGTAAGCATGGTTTCAACTGTGCTAACGTACTCGTGGTTAAAACCATGTTAATATATTCGGGCGTAAACATGGTTTAAACCATGAAAATAAAACCGTGTAACATTTACACGCAGTTTCGAAGCCGTGAGTATAAATTCTTACCACGCATGGAGATGTCACGGTTCTACCACGGTTTCAAAACCGTGTGAAGACACGTTTTACCATGATTTAAACCATGTGTACAAGCAAATAAAACCGCGTAACCGAGCATTTTTTGACATAGTGACGTGTTTAATTGTTTTATCTTACATTTTCAGGGACGGAGCCTTTTATAGGGGGCCGAGAGTTATCATAAAAGAGTAGTGGGTTCGAACCTTGCTTGATGCATTTTTTTTCTTTTAAATTAAAGAAGAACACGGAAAAAATGGCATCGACAGGCCGTGGACCAATTTGAGGATTTGTTTATGGAGCATATTTCTTATCCCCAAAAAGTGTAAAAATTGTATGGGAAATGACATTTCAAAATACAAAAAAAACAGTACTTGTAAAATAAAGTAATAAGATAATAAAAATAGGAAGTTTTATATTAACTTGACTAAGGAAGGGTGTAAAATAAAGTAATAAGAACAGGAAGTCATATATTAACTTGATTAAGGAAGGCTGCATCAAAGTACTGAAAGAGGCAAAAAAGAAGCAATTACACAAACAACAAATAAACCACACAAATTCATTGGAAGTCAAACATTCACCCCTCAAATCTACAATTTTCACACTCAACTATGTGGCAGTCCGCTCGAACTCGACTCGAAATTTTTTCGAGTCGAACATGAGAGCGAGTTACGAGCCGCAATCTAAATTTGCATCTTTCGATATGTGTACCCTTCTTGATAAGGAAATAAAAACTTTCTTCTATATCGCCCTAAAAATAAACCACACAATTCAATTAATACTTGACATTTAAGGTTATAAACCACAAAACAAAATAAAATAAAATAAATACCAAAGTAAGGTTCCCAGGGTCCGATCGGCGGAGCGACTGGAGGGTCAGCAGACGTAGAGATGCTGCATTATATGGTGGAGTTGTTTCACTTCCTAATGGCTTCTCTTTCTGTTAAAGAAGATAATAATAATAATAATAATAATAATAATAATAATAATAATAATAATAATAATAATAATAATAATAATAATAATAATAATAATAAAATTAATAATAATAATAATAATAATAATAATAATAATAATAATAATAATAATAATAATAATAATAATTGGTGCTAGTAATCATATGATTGCGAGCTTACCGAAGCACCGGCAGAACGCATGATGAGCTTTACTTCACCCACAGCCCTAAAACAAATATAAAAATGAGAAGAATAAAAATTATATAAAGCTATTTTATATTGAAAATTATTACTATAGGGGTAAGAAATTATATACATGCGATCCCTGTTTTGAATTAGCACGCAGCAATCGTGGTAACCTTGAGTCAGGACTTTATGAAGACGCACTCTGAAAAATAAAAAAAAATTATAATTTCATCCAAAGATTAAAAAAAATGTTTAAAAGTTAATTATGAAATATTGAAAGAGTCATCAATTTTTTTTTTTGATGGAAACAAGGGTCTCAAAATCGAAACCCTTGATCATATTAATCAAAACTCATTTACAAGTGCTAGTTTGTCATCCCTTTTACACAACATAGAAAGCTAAAAAATAAAACACAATCTTACAGCACTCTCACTTGGTTTAAAGAAAAATACACAACACTAAAATTAACTATGCCGTCATCAAATCATTACATCTCAGCCAAGAGTTTACGTCAGTTTTAATTTTCCAATAGCACTCGTCAATATAGGGTTTTTTTCTTGGAATAGAATCCCGTTCCGGCTCAACCAAATATGCCAGCAGGCCCATCCTCGCCATACGTACCAGATCTTTAGTCTCTCTTTATCAAGTCCCAGCAGTTTTATGGACCATTCCTCCATTGACGACCTTGGTTGATGGCCTTCGTAATTGATGTGAAGAATTAATTTTTCCCACTCCCCTTGCGAAATCACATCTAAAGAATAGGTGATTTATTGTTTCTTGAGCCGTCGCCAAACAACATAAACAGTAGGCAAAACTGGTGCCACCTCTTTTGATATAATTATCTTTCTTCATGAGCTTATTTTGCAACATTAGCCACACGAATACCTTGATTTTCGCTGATAATTTGCACTTCCAAATGTTATAGACCGTGTCATTGGTAACACCGGGATTACTGATCAGGTTATAAGCTAAAGAAATCGAAAATTTCTCTCGGGCATCCCCCAGGAACCAAAGGTTGTCTTCTTCTTGGTTCAAACTCACATTCTGTAAGAGAGCTTGCAAGTCATCTAGCTCTATGTGAGCACGATCATTTAGGTAATGGACCACTCCTAAATCCCAGCCATCTTGTTCGAGCCCTTCTCGAACTGACATTTTCTGCGTAGTCGAGAAAGAGAAGAGAGTCGGATATGCGTCTTTGAGAGGAATTAGAAGCAACCAAAATTGTCGCCAGAAGCTTGTATTATGCCCGTAGCCCACACTAGACTCGCTCATTCTTAGGAATGCATCCAAAAAGGTTGAAATGTCTCTCCAGAAGAAAGAGCAGTTATTTCTCTTAGTTTTGAACCGAGGATAAATCGGCTCTCCATATTTCGCTACACAAATTTCGGACCATATAGTGTTTTTCTGATTGAAGTAAGACCACCACCACTTCATTAGTAAACACATATTCAGCATCTTTAGATCCCTAATTCGCATTCCGCCATTAATTTTGGGTGTACACATTAATCTCCAATTAGCCGGGGCCATTCCGGTTTGACCATTGGCCCCCTCCAAATGAATTGCCGCTGTATTTTTTCCATTTTATTAATAACCCATCTCGGTAATTTTAAAACAGCTCATAAAATAAGTAGGCAGAGCAGATAGCACCGATTTAACCAATTGTATTCTTCCTGCTAGCGATAGAAATAGTCCCTTCCAACCTGCTAGACGATTAGAAAATTTGGTGAAAAGAGGCAAATAAGAAGCTCGGGGAGGTTTCTTAAGAGTTAGGGGCAAACCGAGGTAAGTAATAGGGAAGGAGGAGATTTCGCATCGGAAAAGGGTTGACAACATGTGAGTTTGTTCGGTTGACAGGTTGAGAGGGATAACAGCACTCTTTGACCAATTAATCGCTAATCCGGAAATATTTGCGAATAGTTGGACTAGGATTTTGAATCTAATGGAATCTCGCTCGTCAAATTTATTCAAAAAAACAGTGTCGTCCGCATATTGAAAAGTCAAAGCATTGGCCGCAATAATATTTTGTGCGAGAGGGAAAGTACAATTCATCATTCGTTGTAAGGCGTCGACTGCCAATACAAATAGAAGCGGAGACAACGAATCACCTTGACGGACCCCTCTTTTGTGTTTAAAACACCTTGATCTAGCTCCATTTAGAAGGACCGATGACTTGGAGGATATGAGAATCGAATTAATCCAAGTCAACCATTTTGATGAAAACCCTCTCGCTCTCAACATTTTTAGAATGAATTTCCAGTTGAGAGTGTCAAACTCCTTAGAGAAATCCGCTTTGAAGATAAAGGCATGTGAAGAGGAGGAGTGAAGGTGATGGACCATTTCTCAAACGGATGCAAAAGACTCGGTAATGTTCCGTTTACGTATGAAACCCGATTGAAAGGGGGAGACAAGGTCAGGTAGGAGGATGCTTAATCAGTTTGCCAAAATCTTGGTGATGATTTTAATCGGACTTGAAATAATACTAATCGGACGATAGTCGTTTGGTCCCGTCGGGTTGTCTTTTTTAGGCAATAGCACAATGTCGGCTCTATTAATGTAGGCTAGGTTTGCCTTGTGATTGTTAAATGCCCGAATAAACTCCATGAGGTTTATTTTAATTATATCCTAGAATGTCGACCAAAACTCTGAAGGTAGGCCATCGGGACCCACGGCTTTCCACTTGGGCATCGAGAAAATCACGTCCCGTACCTCTTGCTCGCTAATCTCCGCACCCAAGGAATCCAAGTTCGGAGAGGCAGAGAAAAGGTTATTAAATTCAAATTTGATAGTGGATTGCCTCTTTGATCCCGTGTTAAGGAGAAAATGTTTCTGGAATTCGTCTCTAATTAGTTTTTCATCTTATGTTGCCTCATTGTCTATAAGAATTTCAGAAATCATATTCTTTCGTCTTCGGTTAGAGGCCAACAAATGGAAGTATCGCGTATTTTCATCTTCCTCTTTGAGCCATCTACAATGAGATCTTTGTTTCCATTTTGCCTCTTGTGCCCCCACTAAATCGTAAAGCTATACCTTGCACGCGATTCGTATCTTTCTCTCTAGAAAAGAGAGATTGCGTCCCTCTTCTGCCTTGTCCAGCATTTCTACCAGTTTTTTGCATTTGCGAATTTTTTCTTTTGTCTCCGAATTACGCCATCGCTCGGAGTGCCACTTGTGGAGACCTCTTATTGTTTTTCTAGCTTTTAATATTAAATTATCTCCTGGGTTATTAGAAAGCGGCGTCTCGCCCCAAAATTCTTTTACTAGATTAACGGTTTCGCTATAATGGAGCAATTTCAATTCAAATATGTGTATCCATTTAGTTGCATTATCTTTAACGAGAGCGAGCTTGAGCGGAACGTGATCAGAGGTTGTGTTGCATAATGGTGAAAGCGAAATTCTAGAAAAGGTGTGTTGCCAGTTCGGGTCTATGAAAGCTCGGTCTATTCGGGAGAGAAAAGGCTCTGGTCGCCCATTCGACCAAGTAAAACGAAGCCCAATAAGTGGCACCTCAGTAATGTTTAGAGAGTTAATCGCATTGTTGAATGCCAAGCATAAGTTATGATTACCTGCCTCAGTCGAACGCTCGTAAGTTCACGCACTAAATTAAAATCACCAATTATAATCCACGGAACATTATCATTGGTTCTCAATCCCATCAATTCCTGAATGAAAGTGGTTTTTTCCGACTCATTAGCTGGACCATATATATTACTAATTCTCACTTTAGCATTCCCTGAATTATCCTTTAGAATGACAGAGAGAGAATGAGGAGTACTAGAGGAAGCAACAAAAGAGAGGCAACGTTTCCAAGCCGTTAATAATCCGCCTCGAGAGCCCACAGAAGGTTTGAATTCACCATTCTGATAAGAAGGAGGACATATTTTCCGTAATTGAAAAAAAGAATTACTCTGCCATTTCGTTTCTTGCACACAAACCACCTCACAATTCGCTTCTTTTATTCCATCTTTTATTAAGTTACATTTTCTTTCCTCACCCGGACCTCTAACATTCCAACTCAAAACCGATAAATTATTGTGATACATGAATAATAAAAAACTACTTGAAATCAATGTGTATAAGAGCTTCCTAGTCCCTACTCAATCCGAGGGCTCCTCCGGCTGGGAGAACCCCTCCAGCTCCTCGAGATGTAATTCTTTCTCTAGTAGAATTAGCCCTTCTTCATCCAAAGTAAGCATGCACTCATCCACTACTCCTTTTACTAATCCTTCTGACATTGGTTTTTCATTGAGCACTTCCTGAGATAATGAATCTACTACTTTTTTCTGTTTAGCAGTGGGTATCTCTGTCTCTAATTTCTTCTTCTTCAGTAAAGTTGCTTTTGTAAGAGGGTCAACATGGGCCGATGTAGCGGCTTGGAACCTAGGACTCCTTCTAATAGGCTCTTTCTTTTGTATCATCATTGGGCCGCTGGGTTTAGTTATTTTTTCATCTTCTTTTGTAAAATCTGAATTTTTCTCATTGGGCCCATTTCTCAAGCCCATTTCCTCCATTTCCACATGTCCATTTTCTTTTTCACTCTCTAATATCACATTCACACGTGCAGCACTATCTTGCATGATCACCAAAGAGGGCGCATGCATGGAATCTCCATCAATATGCAATGTATGCCCTAACTTACCCCCCATAATTTCTCCCATACTACCTGTATTTTCTTCTCCAACATTCTCTTCAAAAATTAGGTTGTGAGCTCGGTTTTGTGAATCAACTGGTGCCTCAATGGTCTCTTCGTGAATCTCGCGTTGTATCTTGCCATCATTGCTACACGCCGAGGGACTCTTCTCTCTCGCTAGGCCTTCTAATCCTCTTTGATTCATCTCCTTCTCTTCCGCAGTTCGTTGAGTTTTTTCTCGTTCTTTCTCCACCTCTGCTAGTAACCAGTCCCTCCTTATCGGGCTTTCAATCTCCGCAACCCTTTCTAGTGCAAAACTCTCTGACCTCATTATTATCGTATCGGGGTTATCTCTTGGAATGATCTCTGACCGGCACCCATCTGAGGATGAGTCTGCCGTATCAGAGAAAATAGGCATGCGAGGAGCGTCTACCACTGAATAACGGGCAAGATCTGCTTGTCTCTCATCTTCTGAGACGGAGATATATGAGTCTGACTCTGGAGCGCGAGTCTGATGCATCAGAATCAGATGAAGAAGAAGATTCGATAGTCGCTAGGTCCGGACGGAAGTCTATCCATCTCTCCACATGAACCGGAAGAATATGAGCAATACCATCGATGACCCAAGTAATATAGTGCGGTATCACAGCTAGATTGTGAACTGCCACTGAGATTCTAAGGCATTGAAGGGATCTCTTGCGCGATGGAGATTCGTGGTTCACGTAATAACCGAAAGAACTCACTGCGTGGCAGAAATCCGCCGGTCTCCAACCTTGAGGGGGTATGTCGTAAATGTCAAGGCAAACTTCAAAGCGGAACGCCATAGCCTTTCCTCTAAACTTTGGACTCCAAGCGTGCATGGAGAATCCACCTTAAGTCAGCTCTGCCGGAGTCTGTGCAAGGAACTCTGTCCTCTTCATGTCCGGGGGAAGTAGTAACAAAAAAAGGTTGTCCCTCCAGTGAGTTATACCAACTGAGTTTAAAAGCTCAGGCCAAATGTTACTCAATTTATCTCTGACTTCATGAAGAGAGAGATATCTTGGCAGCGGTGTGGATAACACTACTACATTAGCCAGATACGAGAGCTCTTGATGATGCCTGTTGGAGGTTGTAGTGTAATGGAATAAGTTTGAAGGCCTGTCCATCGGCATCTTGGATCCACTAATTGTCCCTGGCGGAAGGTGGAATATGTCTGCTTGCGGACCGATCTTGATCGGTGAAGAAACCGGGATGGTGGGTGGGTTTGTTGGCGGAGAAATCGGGGTGGCAGTTATCTGAGAATTTATGCTTCTCGCAGTTTTTCGCGTTATGCCCTTCGGAAAGGCATCTAACACACCGTCTCGAAAACTTGCAAGATCTAGCTTTATGACCTTTGCGCAGGCAATTAAAACAGCGTCCCCTCCAAGCCGGATCATTAGGGTTAGGTGGAAGGGGTAAGTTGGAAGAAGAAGAAGAGTAGTTGCGGTTGTGTGGTGAGTTACCCATAGATCCGGATGTAGATCTCATGTTAGATCCCTTTAGCAGAATATCTCTGTAGGTTAGAAAACCTACCGGTGAGGGAGGTAGATCTGGTGGTGTTAAAGGAGGAGAGCTCGCAAGGTTGTGGGTTGAAGAATGGCTTTGGGGTAATGGGGTAAAAATAGGAGAAATACTAGGGTTTATCGGGTAGAAGGGGTGCAGGGGTACGAGGATCTTGTAGGGATTCCGATCCGTAGGGGTAGGGGCGGCCGACTTCCTTCTTTGCATCGTGCTCCATCCATCTCCATTAGGAATTACCTTCAATTTCGCCATGAAATCACCTCCTTATCGCCTTCCCAATTTATCCCTTAAGGTTAAGGTTCAGCAAAATTCTCGTTTACCAGAGTCATCAAATTAACCTTGCACTTCCAATGCTAAGATATCCGGCCCTATTCCAAACCGAAAGATTAATTTCTCTTATCCCTTCAATTAAAGGAATTTGAAGCATCTCTTCAAAGATCGGATTACTTCCCCCATCTGTTTTAGCAAAGTTTAAATCAAGACATAACAATTTAAAAAAAAAAAAAAAAAAAGCAGTGTAAAAATGTAAAATAGTAAAATATACCAGTGCAGGTATTAGTGCAGAATTCTGAGTTGCCATATTGAAGACAGACGACGGGTTTTAGGCGTGAAGACAAGTCCCTGCCTCGCAGCCCCTTGCATCCTACAACTGATGAAACGTAAAATATTTGTTAATAAAATAGAATATTACGCTCGAATAATGTAACATTCAAATGAGATTAAAACAAAATTGCAAATGCAATTTATTGGTTTATGTAATTTCCCTTGAAAACTATTGTTTGATTAATTGCTGGGAGGCATCAAACGAAGGTTTTAATCCCCTTTTTCTCTCTTCCCCCACCATATTAATTTAAAGAAAACGGTGAAGATCTATGTCCATCTCCCAGATTTGATTAAAAAGTAGTTCTGATGCCAAATTGAAAGGTTAAATTAACTAGGAATTGATCTGAAATTGAAAAAATCATATCCGAAATTAGAAAAAAGGGAGACTACCTGTTACATCAAGGACTGAGCCGTCAGCTACTGACGGAGCTTGATCGACCTGAGAAGATTGAGGACAGAACATTGAGTGGAAATCGAAGGGGGCTTGATCTGATAATTTCTGTACTGTTTTATCCTTTTCATTCATAGCCTTCTGATTTGAGAAAAAATATAAATCAGATTTTTTATATTAGCATATGAATGTGTTGAAATTCGTTTGAATTTGAAAGGAGGGGAGATGAATTAGACCTGAGAAGATTGACCGAAAATGGGGTGGAAAATGAAGGGGCCATCAGCTACTGAGGGAGGTTGATCTGATAATTGCAGTACTGTTTTATTATCCTTTTCATTCATAGATCTCACTGGTACTGCGACCTGCCATACAGAAATTTAACGTTGATTGATAGATTCAATACATCGTTATTACTTGAAAAAAAAACTGATAAAAGAAAGAGTATAACCTTGACAGAATCATGAGAATCCAAGTCTTCGTCTTGCTTCATCACACCACTGTTGCATTTAGGAATTGAAGGCGACTGAACCTCCTCGATCAGATGGGGATTGGCATTGGGAGGTGGCGGGTTCTCCTGGCCGCCTGATCCGGGTGGTTTTCCGGCCGGCGACTCTGGGCGGAGGGTTGATCTGCCGGCTGGCGCCTCCATGGAATATCGAGGCAGAATTGGAACGAAGAAGAAGAAGAGAATGAGGCGGTGCTGAGTGATTTCTCAAAATGAAAACATATATATAGAAGTGGAAAGAAGAAGAGTGAGAACGAGGCGGTGCTGAGAGGTTTCTCAAAATGAATATATGTAAGCTGAGAGGTTTAGCCGACCCTTGTTATCCCGGTTCCCAACAAAACCCTAGTTTGGTTTTTACGGTTTCTAGATAAACCGTGATCTCAAATATTCTATCATGGTTTTTAACATATAACTAAAATAATACCCGCACTGCGCAACGGATTTTAAAATGTATTGTTTATTTATCATATAACAAGCGTTACGTATTTTTAAAATTTATACCATATTGTAGTAGCTTATTTGCCAATATTGTGTTAGATTAGACCATACAGTAGTTTTGAGCATGTAGTATCAAGTATTAGATGAAACACTGATATTAGTGCTTCTAAGGAAAATGTAAGAACCAGCTAAATGAATGATTCATCAAGTATGAAAACCCATTTATTTGAATAAATAATATTTCTAGACCAAAAAACAATTTTGCAAATTTTATAAACAATGTATTTACTACATCTAATATGGAACAAATTTTATTTGATTGTAACTTCCTTCAAGGGCTGTTTGGATAGCTGCTTTTGAAACTCAACATGTAAATCAATATTCTGGAATTAAAAATTCTGCATTTATACTTCTATTTCCCATGTTTGGATATAAGAAATTAAAGCTACTGTAGTCACGATTCTAGTTTTTGGATTACTGTAAAAGAAATTAGCAAACTTTATTATTGATCATTATTCATACATAAATTCAAGCAAAAACATCACCATATCCTGTTTGAAAAGAAGAAAAAAAAATAGACTGTTTAATTATCATGATTTCAGCATGAAAAATCTTAAGCAAGATAGTTAAATTATCAAGAAAAAACGAGCCATTTAGTGTGCAAATTAGAAGATGAAATATTTAATTTATTCTTGCCAAGAATGAAAGGCAGCCCAGAGCATATTTCCTTTTGCAGATCGATCTGGAAAAAGAACGACATAACGAAAATTCTAGAAAGGGAAAGAAATATTTTCAAAAATTCATTACACAATGAAGCTCTCACAATTTCCCAATTCCTCAATTAACTATCAATCAATCAAAATTAGCTCTAAATCACCCCTAATTCATGCAACACCATACCAAATTATGGCATTCTTGTTATAGGCAAATTTTATAAAAAAATTTCTGAAACAAAATTTATTTGATTGTAACTTCCTTTAATAAAAATAAATAAAAGAAACTCTGGATTATGAATTAATCTTAAATAAAGATTTAAAATTAAGAAAATACAGAAGCCTCAAAATAACATCATTATATAAAAAACAATTCCCTCTAAACAATTCAACTAATAACAACTCCTTATAAAAAAAATAATCCCCTTTAAACAATTCAACTAATAACATCGCATTATATAAAAAAAATATGTTTAAACAATTCAACTAATAACATCTCATTATATAAAAATAATTTCCTCTTATCAATTCAAAGACAACAATTACAAAAATAGGACACATAAGGCACCAACAAACTAGACTACATCATTATACACATTTATACTATACACTTCCTTTCCTTGCTTTGTTAGTAATCCAAATTTATGGACCAAAATAATATAAAGGATGCAAGATTCCAGATGAAAAAACGAAAAGAGAGAGAGGAAAAAAAAACATACTATGAGTTACTGGATCAGCCTCTTGGCTATCTGTTTGTGTATTTGAAGCACGTAGATGAATAATATGCCTTTTTTTGTTTTATTTTTCATCTTTTATATTGCAATCTTTAAACCATACAGAAAAGACTAATCTTAGTTTTTAGTTCATATCATGCGGTTTGGAGCTTCTAAGTCATCTCGGAGAAATGAATACTCAAGGAACTTGTAAGACAAGTGTTTAAGTTCATCTTACCGTTTCAAGAAGTTCCATTATAAAAGAAAGTTTGATATTTGAATATAAAAGATCAGGTTATGTGAAAGATGACCGATCCGACCGGTCCGACGACCGACCGCGATCAACAAATAAACCGGATCCCGTGTGTCCTTTCTCATGGGTTATCTCACCGTCAATGTGGATTTTGGCTTGCAAATTCGATTTTACATCCTCAAACGTAATTTTCTATCTTCCATAAATCATCATATCTCTAATTTTCTCTCTATATAGCAAAAGTGCTTGATCCTCGTTATCCACGTTAGCGTCGATTTTGGCTAATTTATTAATGACTGACGCAAACTCTGAAATATGTTCGGACAACGAACCACCCTCATTCATGCGGAGCGTATAAAGACGCAATTTTAACCGCAACCGATTTGTGAGAGACTTCTTCATAAAAATGTTTTGTAATTTTTCCCACAACTCTTGAGCGGTAGTCTCCTCCAAAACCTCTTGCAACGTCCCGTTGCTTAGGCATAGTTGGATGATCGAGAGAGCCTTATCATCTATCTCTCTCCACTTTGTATCCGTAATGGGCTCCACCAAATTTTCTCTCCCAAAAATGACATCCTTTATCCCATGGCTAGACAAAATAGCCAACATGCGTACTTGCCATAAGGCAAAGCTCGTCTTACCGTCGAACTTCTCAATACTTTCGAAACGAAAAATGAGCGCACACCGAGTAAAGCACAAGGAAGCGTCAACAAAACCGGTTGCAAAAAACGGTTGGGATTTCAGCTAGGGTTTAGGATTCGGTTAAAACCGGTTTGGGGTTTCGTTGCAAAAAGCCGATTTATGGTTTTGGTTACAAAAATCGTTGTTTTAGGGTTTTGGTTGAAACGGGTTGCAAAAACCTAACCGGTTTAGGGTTTCGGTTGGAGAAAAATGAATTCCGCCGGATATCCTCACGTAGAACGTTGCTCTGGTACCAGATTGTTGGAAATATTCGACAGAATTGCAGTAGATCGAAGAGAAGACAGAGAAAACGAAAAACCCTAGAGGAGGGTTTGTGTGAGCCGTCGCGTAGAAGAGAGAAAGAAAGAAAAGGAAAGAGAGAATCAATTTTAGCAAATGAAAACTTAACCTAATTAACCTAGGATACAAGATATATATAGTACACATTATAATATGGACCTACGTGGCCCAATAAATCAATTAGGATCCATAATTCAATAGAAGGCAATATACATTGAGAGATACAAGATAAATTAATATAAATTTAAACAAAATGAGAAAAGGATCATTCTGTACCAGTGCAGCATTGCAAGCGGTACTTAAAAATAAGGATCACAAACACACACTTCCCTTCTTGATAGTAGCTAAATGAGCAAAATATACATTAGTTCAGAACTAAACCAAGAAAAAATAAATTCTTGGGCTCTTCAAATCAATCTTCAATATCAGAAATTGATACATGTTTCTCTTTCTTGCAGAACACAAATGATCATGCATGAATTTCAGTCAAGTGGCATTCAGTTGTGTAAACTAGTACACACAAAATCTATAATTCATGAATTTCAGTCTTCAATACTCCAAGCTAAAGTGTAGTATCTTCTACTTTATCATTTCTCAACTATTTGGGTGCTTAGTTTATGGTTATTTGGACTTTGGAGTTTTCTTAGTTGAACTTATACCCTAGAGAAGACGAGCTTTTTCCTTGTTTTTATTTAATTGAATTTATTTAAAACCCTTCACGAGTGCGTAAACACTTGATAATATATTTACATGATAAATAACAATGTGTACGAATTATTGTGTTTCAAATATGGAAAGCAACTTTAATATATTAGTAACAACGGGAATGATAAATCCTAAAGTCTGTGTAAGGTACTGTAAAGTCCGTGTAAGGTACTGAATTAGTATAACTATATTCAAGTCCAACTAATACAGTCGCAAATACTTAACCAAGTTGTAAGAATAATATTAAGTTAAACATTCAATCAATAATCAAGATGAAAGGAACAGTAATAACATACCAGAAGCTTTGACAAAACAAAATAAGCAAAGACATTTATCTTGCACGAGGACTTTTCTGTAAGTTGGAAAACCTGAAGACTAGGATAAAAAATATGTGCAAGAGAATATATGAGACTAAATATTTACATTATTCTATGTATGAATTTACTTTTTGTATGATTGTAATCTATATTATTAGGTATCATTTCAGTGAAGTCCACTACATTAATTATTAATTCACAGAGTTAGGCTTAATTTGGCTTGACTTGGACCAATTGGGAAATTGTATACCTTGGTACACAGCACAATACATGGGTTCAAAAGGTTAATTCTTTATGAAATAAATTGAACAGCTCTAGAGTAAACAAAATAAATTAATGGTTACCAATAAAAAACCGTCAACCAACTATTCTCACTAACAATATCCCAGACTGGGAACATATCTGCAAGATTTTCATCCAGCAGTTGAAAACTTCCACTCAAATTGGTGCGATATTGGAGTAATTGCAACACCAAATTGATTTGGAATTAGGTTATATGCAAGTAATTCTCTCTTTTAAAGGAATAGTTGAGAATCCACCTTGTGAAAGGACAATTGATCTTTTACCTATACAAGAAAGAAAATTAAATATCAGAAATGCAAAAATCAAACGAAAATAAAAAAAATATTTAATTTTATAATTAACCTTGAGGAATTATCGCCCAAAGAACGGAGATTCCTCTCTCTACCTTGATGCTGCTTCAATACTATGTTGGGTGTGAAAGAAGTGACACGAGAGAGAATCCTGTCGAATCATAGTTCCTTGGGTGCAAAAAAAAAGGTCCGTGAAGTGAATGGTGGCCTTGCGAATATTCAACTCAGTTTGGATTATTTCAGCAAAAACATATTTGAATTTTATAGAATAACTATTTCAAACTCGATTTTCTCCATCAATTCATCATTTTCTGAGAGCTTTATATCCATGTAAATAGAGGAACAAGAGAAGAGAATGGCGTGTGAAGTTTTCCAATCAGAATTTTGTAGAGAGTATGACAAGCTCGAGAATTTCTCAGCTCAAAACGGGTTTAATTTTGGATTGACAGTAGGTTTTTCGCATTTTCCGGCAATTCAGGTGGTTCTGGGGCCGGCAAACCATACAGTTGTACTTGCCTTGTTGAGACGAGTCATTTGACGTTAAGCATGTCTAATTCTGAGAATTTTGAAAATTTCACGATTTTTCATGCTGGATTTAACTGGTTTGACTTGCTATTGACTTTGACGAGTTTGACCAGACTTTGGCCAACTTTTCTGGGAGTTGATTTAAGTAATTTCATTCATGTTTTTTGTAGGTTCATATAAATTGAGAGAATACCACCAAAAGCTCGAGTGCCCCAATTAGGGATAATGTACTGATAAAAACGTGAGAATGAAATTCATCAATTTTTTTATACCGGGTTTACTTTTTGCTAGAGTTGTAAATAGGAATTCCGTCCCATATGTTTAAGAATATTAAAAGCTAGAACAAGATTATGAATCTAATAGAATATAAATTTGTTTCTTGTAATTTTGTTGCTATTTATTATTTTTTACATTGTACATTGTCATTTGATGAAAATTTGTATTTCAAATGCAAGTATGAATTAAATATCTTTTTATTTCAGAATCCGGTATTTTATCACAAATAGTAAATTTTGAAATAAATGATTTTGATAATTCACCAAATCAAACAACATAATTGTATTATCAAATATATGTATTATTAAATATACATTTTGCTTTATCATGTATCTCAAAATCCCTCAAATTAAACAAGTTCTATGTAACTTGCTTTTGAATTTTTGCAAATATTTCTTTCAATTTTTTTATACAAAATAAAATTGACAAGTCATATTACAAAATATTCAACAACATTGAAAAAACACATACCATTAATTGTTTGTGTGCCATAGCGAACCAACCCGGTAAAACCAAATTACCCTAATAATTGAACTAAAATGAAATGAATAAAACGAACAACAAAATCGAATGATATTAGAACTAGAATTCGAACATAACACGATAAACATATACATTACTTGTGAAATGTCAAATCTTAAATGTTTGTAGGAGTTCCTACGACAAAATGAGAGCAAAAAAATTATTGTGAAAAATATTGGATGTAATAATGAGAAAAATAAAATGTGTATATGATTGCAAGTTAAGAATTATACAATTATGTTAGTTAAAAAATGATGATATGTGATGTGATAAAGTAACAATTATTTGTTTACCTTTCTTGCATTTAACAAAAATTATGTTAGGGTTGTTTGTTTTAATTTCATCCCCTTCTAAGTTTAAATTGATTACAATTTTTTCCCATGGTAAACCGTTGTTGTCATGAAAAACTTTCCAAACCCATTTTAAAAGCATTTGCATCATTAAATGATTCCAGATTTAAAATTCCCAGACCCCCATCATTCTTAGGTCTACAAACTTTTTTTCATGATATTATTAAGTTGTATCCTGATTGTTTATTGCCTTTCCAAAGAAAATTTCTTCTAATTTTATCCAACAAAAAAGTAGTATTCTGGCAGGGAAGATAGTACAGCATTAATCAGAACTAATCTTCTTGCAATATTTAAAAAACATTCTTTCCAGCCTTGTAATCTTTTTTCGAACTTTTCTATAATTTTCTAAAGTCTGATTTACTTGGTTTTTTAAAGTGTAATGGGTATCTCAGTTAGCTTATTGGCATGGCTGCTTGTGGACATATCTTTTAAATAAGAAAGATTTTCTGGTAGTGCGCAAAACACTGATTTATAAGTTAGTTTTTTGACCAAAACTATTTTCAAATGCCTTTAGCAAGAATTTCAGTCTTTTGACTTGTTGGATTTTTTTGTTTTATCAATAATACCGAATCATCAACATGGAGTAAGGAAACATTTATATTCCAAAAGGTTTTTCTAAGAAATTGCATTATCCTAGTATTTATGTAACTCTTGAGAGAGCATCCATTGTAATTATGAAAAGGTGGGGAGAGATTGGGTCTCCTTGTCTAACTCCTTTTTTCATATTTATTGATTTATTTGGTATACGATAAGAGGTTATTTTTTGCAGTCGTTTTACACTTACCAAAAGAAATTTATAACCCTAGACTTAACTACAATACAGTAGACAGTGGAAGTAGGGGTCGAACCACAGAGAGCTATTTAGACTAAACTAGGTGAAAAGATTACTTTTCTAATGAAAATGGACTCAATAAAAATAGAAAACTAAAATAAAGAGAAACCAAGAACGTAAATAAAACCAAACACAAGACCTAAAACAAGACACACAATTGGGGGGTTGTTGATTGGTTGATTGCAACAAAATGAAAGTAACAAGTAAAGAGGAAACTTAGAGTAAAAATCAAGAGATGTGGTGGTTTGGTGAATTGAGGCATAGTTTTGTGTAGTGAATTTATATGTAACTTTATCCTTGACTATAATAATGAATTTGGAATTAATCTCTTAAGTGCAGTAAGATGAACTCTAACCGATAAATAACTCAAACAAAAAGATAGGATTTTAGTTTAGATGAGCTCGTAAATAAAAATACTAACCTACTTGAATATCATAACCAATTCAATAGAAATCATTGGCTATTTAAACAAATCAAAACCTCCTAGACAATGAGCTTGTTCAGAACTGTTTAGATTGTTGTGAGTTATTTGCACTTGGCTATTATTCAAATTCTAATGGAGGCTATTGAACAAAGCAACCATAGGAATTTTGTGGCCCTTGTTAATTACTATTGAACATAGAATTGACCGAAATAAACTTAAAATAATTCATTGAGCATGAAAGATAATAAAATGAAAATAGAATAATAACCGTTTGATAAGAGGTATTTTTGCAGTCGTTTTACGCTTACCAAAAGAAATTTGTAACCCTAGACTTAACTACAATAAAGTAGACAGTGGAAGTAGGGGTCGAACCACAGAGAGCTATTTAGACTAAACTAGGTAAAAAGATTACTTCTCTAATGAAAATGGACTCAACAAAAATAGAAAACTAAAATAAAGAGAAACCAATACCGTAAATAAAACCAAACACAAGACCTAAAACAAGACACACAATTGGGGGGTTGTTGATTGGTTGATTGCAACAAAATGTAAGTAACAAATAAAGAGAAAACTTAAAGTAAAGACTAAGAGATGTGGTGGTTTTGTGAAATGAGGCATAGTTTCGTGTAGTGAATTTGTGTGTAATTTTATCCTTGATTATAATAATGAATTTGGAATTAATATCTTAAGTGCAGTAAGATGAGCTCTAACCGATAAATAACTCAAACGAAAAGATAGAATTTTAGTTTAGATGAGCTCGTAAATAAAAACACTAACCTACTTGAATATCATAACCAATTCAATAGGAATCATTGGTTATTTAAACAAATCAAAACCTCCTAAACAATGAGCTTGTTCAGAACTGTTTAGTTCGTTATGAGTTATTTGCACTTGGCTATTATTCAAATTCTAATGGAAGCTATTGAGCAAAGCAACCAAAGGAATTTTGTGGCCCTTGTTAATTACTATTGAACATAGAATTGACCGAAATAAACTTAAATATAATTCATTGAGCATGAAAGATAATAAGTAAATGAAAATAGGATAATAACCGTTCAAATGAAATTCATTATTAATGGTCTCAAAAGTTACAACACACAAACATAAACACTAACTATGCCTCGAAGGGCTTACTCGAAATACATGGAAAATAAAGAAAATAAAATATTGATAGAACCCATTAATGAAGCGTGGATGGAAGGGTGAAGCTTGCTTGACTTGCCCAACTCCAAGAGAGAGAATGATGAAGTTCAAAAGTAATTAGAATGGATGCCTTGCACCTGGTTATATAACCTTCTCAAAAGGTGATCATGAGGGATGAATGAAGATCCATGCAAAGAGTGTGAAGGAAGCATGGCAAAGGCATGAAGAGTGCATGCAAAGTGCATGAAAGATCTGTCCAGAAGATGGTCAATTTGGGTCATGTAGACTTCGGAATTGGGCTCTGGTGATATAGAATGAATTGTGGGCTTTGTTCTCTTCTTTCCAACGGTATATAGTATGCATATAGAGGAGGCCCAGATTATGAGTTATGGCCGAAATAATGAGACTGTGTCGGCAGGCCCGAGTCTTGATTATTATCTCTCTCTTGTGCTCCAACTTCTTTTCCCCAAGTTATGCTCCATTAAATTGCACCTGAAATCACATAAATATCTTATTAGTAGTATCAACATTCAAGTTATGATTATTATCCATTTAAACACATATAATGGTGTAATATTACATATGTATAGGGTATAAAATGTGTATAATTAATGACTTATCAAATTATCCCACACTTAAATATTTGATCGTCCTCGAGCAAAGATTATAGCTTGTATTGGTAGATGGGTCCCATGTTTTTGACTCGCTCTTCACTTATATACCAGCCAATAATGATCTTTGGTCCCTTGTGTAAGATTCCGTGCACTTTGGTGAAACTCGCACTCACTCTCTTTTTGTATAGTGGAATATGAATGTGGAATATGTGGAGTGTCTCTCATAATATCTCTCAATTCTCAAATGAATCATGATTTCCTACCTTGGTCGTGAGGGGAATTCTCAAGGCATGTTTGGTGGAATATGATGGAATATGATGGATAATATATATATATATATATATATATATATATATATATATATATATATATATATATATATATATATATATATATATATATATATATATATATATATATATATATATACTACATAATTGGTTTGCTTGTCTACTTCGCCACTTTCGGTCAAATTGTCACTTGGTTTTCTAAACTCATGCCTCTACTCTCCGAATAGATATCGCCTATACCTCTATCTTCTTGGAATAATGAACCTCCTAATGTGCATACCTCCTAGCACCTTCAGTCATCGGCCCAAAATGTGTCGGCCCTAACTGCCGGCTTTGAGATGTATGACTGGGATCCACTCTTTCTCACAAATCGGGTAAACTAAGGTTTAGGCCATGTACAAGGGGAACAAGTTTGAGTCATGCAATCTTTTATTTATTTACTTATTTATATATATTTTTTTTTTTTTGCTTTGTTTTTTTTTTTTTTTTTTTTTTTTTAGATTGTGACTCAAATCTATTAGGATTATAGGGGCCTAACTTGCCTTTGTGTCAAAAATAGAGTTTACCCGAGAATCTACTTTCATAAATTTGTCTCTAAGATGCATCTACTCACGAATACACTCGATTTACAAAGCTCATCTACTACACATAAGCCCTCAACTTCTGACACTAACCTCTACTTCCCGTCCCCTATCTTCTTATATAATGCCTAACCCTCCTTCTCCAAAACCAAGCAACAAAGTGACTTTAGAAGCTAATAGACTTGGATATTATTTATATATATACGAGATGATATAGTGGGTTATTATGGATATTATACTATAAACAACTTGAGTTCCGGTTCACGGTCCAATGGTAAGTCCTCACATAATTTCTTACGCAAATCCCTAAATTATTGGCACTCAAACAACAAATCGAGTTCACCAGTGACACAAGATCCCTAAACCAACGACCTCAATTCTTCTTGAACTGGTCTATATGATCCTTTTTGAGTCCAAACAAGTTCCACCACATTATTCAATACAAGTTACAGTTCTCTCTCAATCTTTTTGATTTTTAATTGGGCATTTTTTTTTATTTTTATTTGAGGCTTAAAAATGGGTTTTTATTATTATTATTTTTTTTATTTATTTATTTTTTTAACTACCTAAGATGCAATAAAGACTCCACCCCACACTTAAACTTTTACTCGTCCTCGAGTAAAGTTAAGCACAAAGTAGTGATGCAATGCAAGAAAAAGAAAATAAACAAAGAAAAACACAACCTTTATTCGCAGGGTTGCCTCCCAGTAGCGCCTCTTTTTAACGTCGTTGGCCCGACGTTTCCATCTCCTCAAGCAGTGGATGCTGGCTCTCCAAGCTCGTGAATGTCAATCCAGCTCGCATCGAAACTCTCATGAAACCGCTTCAGCCGGTGCCCGTTGACCTTGAAGACTTTCCCTGAATCCAGACCCTGAGTTTCTGCTGCACCATAATCGAACAATTTGGTCACAAGAAAGGGCCCTATCCACCTACTTTGTAGCTTGCTCGGGTGTAATTTGAGTCTTGAGTTAAACAGCAACACCTTGTCACCCACTTTGAAATCTGTCATGATACATCTTGGTCTTCTCCTTGAAGATTCGGGAGTTCTCATACGCGTCATTTCGGATCTCCTCTAACTCTTGGATTTGCAACTTCCGGTTGAGTGCATCGTTTGGGTAATCTAGATGGCACTTCTTGATGGCCCAACTTCACCTCATTTTGGTGTTACATAACTTAGCTTATGTAGCTCTATTTTTTTATTAATTTTATAAAAATAAGGGCAATGATAAAAATCTAAACAAGACGGTCCTGAGTGGCTTATGAAAATCTATCTACTCTTTGTTGTGAAAGCATATATCATGTATCTCAATATGAAAGCAGATACTTCACTTTATGATATTTCTTCTTCTTTTCTTTTCTTTTCTTTTCTTTATCTCTAACAAATTCAGTTTTTATGTGTGTTCTAGTTCCAATATAGAGAGTATGGATTTCTGCCATAATGATGATCCCATTGTGATATTACACTTTTTTGAACCCCTTTTTAATTTGATTTTCTCTCTCTCTCTTTTTTTAAATTTTTATCTAAAATTGCCATTAAAAGATACTGTTTTTGGTGGAATTAATATCCTTTGCTGTAATAAGCTCCTATTTAAACAGAGGAAAGTTTGTTTTTAGTCCCTCGACTATTTACACAAACTCAAATATAAGTGTTATTTTTACAGAATCTTTTTATTTCAAGGTTATTTCACAAAGCAAATATTGATCAAGGAGCCTATCGTGTCGGTTAAGTGATGACGTGGCTGATGGCGGCAGAGTGAAGAAGAAAATGATGGTGTTATGTCCTAGGCCAAAATGTTTGTGACCTACATAATGGATTGTAATAACAAACATAATATTTATTCTAAGATATTTCATATAATATGTGTGTATAGGTTATTTTAATATAATTAAAATAGACCATGAATATGCAATTCAGTTTTATGTCATCAAAGTACGTGACTTTGATAGTAAAACTATAAAGTGTTATGAATGCTATTTTAAATCGTCCCTGGTCATTTATAGGATATTTGTGGAGACAAATATACTTGCGGATACATATAAATATATATTTATATACAAGCTATAAATGTACACCAGTATATTAGTTGACTGATGATTATGTTTTACTGATCATGGATAAATAGTTATCAAGTCATTAACATAGGTATATATTAGAGACCATATATTGGACTGACCCGCCATAAGAATGCTACATGTTTTACGTCATTAGCGATTCTTGTAACATAAAATATTTATAGTCCTTTGACCTGAGATTGTCTCGGTTCCCAACATGAGTAATTTTATACTTTAATATAATCTAACACTGCCTTTAACCGGGTGGTCATAACGGTTATGATTAGGTATACAATGAATCATGTAGAGGGATGAGTGCAATCAAGACGGGATTTGTTCCTCTCATAAATGAGAGAGATATCTTTAGGCCTCTTGATGAATTGAACTGAAGAAATGTATGGCCATACTCAAATGAATTAATAAGAGTTATTAATGTCATTTGTTTTTGTTTAGTTTAATTTGGGATCAAGAAATATTAATCGATTAATATAAGGATGACGTATTATATGCCTTATGATCGATATAGATATCGCACGACAAAGGGACTAAATACGTGATTGTTGATTAGGTAAATCGGATCACCGATATTCACTTAAATTGGGTAGTCATGATGGCTTGCTAGAGTCCGGTCATGATTTATAGACTGTTAAGTCTATTGCCAACATTAAGTGAACCTACAGGGTCACACACAAAGAACAAACTGAAACGGGCGCAGAAAATCCTAGCGACTTATATGATGAGTTGCATAAGAATGTCACAAAATATATTGTCATCTTATGTGATAAGATGTGATATATATGTATATAAAGACTATGAGCACAAAAGATCATGTAATCTAGAAGAGTCTAGATGATGGCATATGGATAATGATGAGTGATGTCATACACATCTTTTAGTGTGAGGAGACATGACTCTTCACCTCTATATAAGGACATAGAGGGCTCCAAATTCAATAGACCACATCATTCTTTCTCTCATTATTTCTCATTCTCTTTTGTGAGACAAAAGAGAGAAAAATATCCTTTCTCATTTGTGTGACAAAATTACGAAAGGGTGCTTTCCTTTTGTATAACTACGAAAGGGTGCCTTCTTTTGTATGACAAAATGAAAGGGTGCGATTATATGAGAAGAATTATATACATCTTTTGTGAGATAAAATAAGAAGAAGAAAAAGAGTTTTCTTATGCAAGAGGAGAATAAGCTACTAGCATATATATTGTTCTTCTTCCCGTTTTAAGAAGTTTGTTCGTGTGGACACCGGTAGAGGCGTTCGTACTTTCGGCGCTTGTGATCTATTCGGCCTAAGAAGATGAGAACGGTTTGTTGAGAGTTTTGGTAGAGACCGATTGTGTGTGTGGTAGATGACTTCCGCACGATCCGACCTAGGCGGCCTAGACTGACGTAAAATCGATTAGGACGGTAACCGGTTTAGAGACGCATGGACAACACGCATGGTTTGAGCGTCACGGATTAAGCATAATCCGAAAGGTATCTTTAAGATTTATTTCTTTGATTTAACCGATACGCACGGATCCTCGGATTGGTTTTGGACGAAATTTTTTGTTTTCCGCTGCGTTATGCACGTCCGAAACCCAACAGAGAACTCGTCGCTGTAATTGGCGGATCTGTTGTTGTGGAAGGGGTTGATGTTGTCGTCGGAACTGCTCGAAGATCGTGCCTCGATCGGCGGTCACGGCTTCGATCAGAGTTGCTTCTTGGGGTACCGTACCTCGGTTGGCGTTCGCGGTGATGATCAGCGATCTCCTTTGACGCAAGGCGCTCTTGGAGTTGTTGTAACTGACTTTTCATTTCTTCGACCATGCGATCCTTCGCACCAGCTTCTGGAACCTGATGGATGGCGGCGGCGGTGTTACGTCCTTTTCGTTGACGAACGACGGCCATTGAACCTGCTCTGGTACCAACTGATGGCTTACGGAAGCGAATAATTGAAAGAGGAATAAAGACTGGATACGATACAAGAGGAGTATTACTCAACTCTCTTACAATCTAGAAGTTCCGAAAAACCTGAAGCCCCTTCTTGAAGAGTTCCGGAATATAATGCCAGATGAAATACCTCCCGGACTTCCACCTATGAGAGATATACAACATTGCATTGACCTCATACCTGGTTCTCCACTATCGAACAAAGCCGCTTATAGCCTGAACCCCAAGGAAAATGAAGAACTCCAGCGACTGGTCGAGGATCTGTTACAAAGGGGTATAGTGCGTGAAAGCATGAGTCCATGCGTTGTACCTGCTCTGCTCGTGCCAAAGAAGGATGGTTCATTTTGCATGTGTATCGACAGTTGTGCAATTAACAAGATTACGGTAAAGTACCGTTTTCCCATACCTCGACTCGATGACCTCCTCGACCAACTCCATGGTGCAACATTTTTTTCTAAAATCGATCTCCGAAGCGGATATCATCAAATCCGAATGCGGCCAGGCGACGAGTGGAAGACTGCATTCAAAACACACGATGGTCTCTATGGATGGATGGTGATGCCATTCGACTTTTTAAATGCTCCGAGTACCTTTATGAGACTAATGAATTTTGTGTTTAAGTCATTTTATTGGCAGGTTCGTAGTGTCTATTTTGAGGATATTCTCATATATAGCAAGGATCCTGATGAGCATGTACGACATCTTCGCCAACTCTTCGAGGTGCTAGAAGAGCAAAAAAAATTTGTCAACCTGAAAAAGTGCGAATTCATGACCTCAAGTTTGGTATTTTTGGGGTACGTGGTGTCAGATGATGGAATTAAGGTTGATCCAGTAAAGGTCGAGACAATTGTCAGTTGGCTAGCCCTGACGTCTATCCATGACATACGAAGTTTCCATGGCCTCGCCTCATTTTATCGACGTTTCATCCGAAACTTCAGTACTCTGATCGCTCCAATTACTGAGTGTCTAAAAGGTGGTATGTACAAGTGGACAGATGAAGCTCAAGAGAGTTTTGAGTTAGTCAAAGAGAAGATGACCCAAGCTCCTGTCCTCGCACTCCCCTGCTTCGACAAGGTGTTCGAGCTTGAATGCGATGCATCTAACGTGGGTATAGGCGCTGTTCTAAACCAAGAAGGACGTCCCATTGCCTTTTTCAGTGAAAAACTTCCTGGATCATGTAAGAATTATTCGACATATGATAAGGAATTCTACGCCATCATCCGAGCATCAACACATTGGAGGCAATATCTTATCTCAAAGGAGTTTGTTCTTCACTCCGATCACGAAGCGCTGAAGTACATCAACGGTCAACACAAACTTAAACCCCGACATGCCAAATGGGTTGAGTTCCTACAAGAGTACACTTTCAACATCAAGCACAAGGCTGGCGTTTTGAATCGAGTCGCGGATGCGCTAAGACGACGTCATTCCTTGTTTTCTACCATGCAAGTGAATGTTATCGGTTTTGATGAAGTGAAAGAGCAGTACAAAGATGACGTAAATTTTGGTAAGGTGTATAACGCTTGTTTGACAGAGCCTTATAACTATTTTCTTATTCAAGACAGATTTCTTTTTCTTGGAAACAAACTTTGTATCCCAGAAGGTTCTCTTCGGTATGCTATTATTCAAGAGGCTCATGACGGAGGACTTAGTGGGCATTTCGGGTGAGATAAAACTTACGCGTTAATCAGTGGACGATTTTTTTGGCCAAAAATGATAAGAGATGTGAATCATTATGTCTCAAGGTGTCGAATCTGTCACATTGCAAAAACCTCTTCACAAAATAGTGGCCTTTACACTCCTCTACCAGTACCTCAAGCTCCCTGGGATGACATTACCCTCGACTTTGTATTAGGGTTGCCCCGGACGCAAAGAGCAAAAGACTCTGTGATGGTTGTGGTCGATCGATTTTCAAAAATGGCGCATTTTGTTCCATGTGCTAAAATAATGGATGCAACCCATATCGCTAATCTCTACTTTCGGGAGATTGTAAAACTCCACGGAATTCCGAAAACCATGACTTCTGATAGGGATCCGAAATTTGTCGGACATTTTTGGCGTACTCTTTGGCGAAAAATCGGTACGAAACTTCAGTTTAGTTCCGCACATCATCCTCAAACTGATGGTCAGAGCGAGGTCGTAAACCGAACCTTAGGCAACCTTCTATGCAGTCTCGTCGGTAGTCATCTTCGACAGTGGGATCAAGTCCTAGCTCAAGCAGAGTTTGCTTATAATAGTTCTACGTGCAAAACTACTGGAAGAAGTCCTTTTGAAGTAGTGTATGGAATAAATCCCGCAACCCCGTTAGACCTTCTACCGCTTTCGACACTTCGTCAGTTCAGCGAAGATGCTAAAGACAGAGCAAAATACATCAAAGAATTGCACGAGCAAGTGAGATTCAATGAGGGAGATTTGGTGTGGATACATCTCAGCAAGGATCGCTTTCCGCCGGGCCGACACGGAAAGCTCAAACCTCGCGCTGACGGTCCTTTCAAGATTGTCGAACGCATCAGTGACAACGCTTACAAAATTGAGCTGCCTGGAGATTATGGGGTCTCAGCAACTTTCAATGTTAAAGATCTAACACCATACTATGAAGATGAAGGGATCAACTCGAGGGTGAGTTTACACGCAGCAGAAGCGTATGGTGTCCTTTAACCTGCCATAATTACAAATTAGGAAGGAAATTTCTTGGGAATAGAGTTTCTTCGCAAGGAAATTTCGTTATTACCATGTATTTTTTATTTCTTATTTTATCTTTTATATTAAGCAGTATTGTAAGACAAATTTAGTAATAAGGTCATTGTTTCTTTTGACAATCCCTCAGGCATTGCCTATATAAAGGATCTATTAGCTATTGTAAGAAACAACCAATCAATTAATAATAAAGCTATTTTCTTGAGTTGAGTAATACCCTCTTGTATCGTATCCAATCTTTATTCCTCTTTCAATTATTCACTTCCGTACACCATCAGTGGCTGTTAATGGTGGCATGGTATGGAAAAATTGAAATGCCCAAGTGGCATATTATGATGTGGCTAAAATTACTCCCGTATTAAGAATCTAATGTTTGAGAAATATTTTGTGGCTGGGCTTCACCTTGGATCGTGAATCTATCACTTAACATGTTGACAAACATTTTCCGTGGATACCAAAGTCAGAACAACTATAAAAATATCTGTGTGATTGCTTGCTCTTTGAGAAAGGAAATATGATCTAGTTCTTTATGTGATCACACTTATGCAATACTCATGGGGAGTATTGTTAGTTTGAAAATCGATTCCAAAATTATTACCGAACTAGAATTGTAGTAGGAATGTTAAGGAATGTAATTAGAGCGGACACAGTTTGGATAGTGGTATAAGTGACATTTTCACTTTGTGGGTTATACATTATATTTTGATTTCTTTCAACAACAGCCGGTACATGAAAGATTTAGTCTGAATGTTTGTTAGATGGAGTTTTTTTTTTTCTGTGCAAATGATTGTTGGTTTTGGGCTGTAAATTGTTTTTTTCTAACATTTATCTCTTTTTATGGCTCAAATGAATAGTTAGACGATGATTCTTTGTAGTGTCATTATGACTTGGGGATTTGATGTGTAAGATAATTAACTCTGATCTAAATGGATTTTGAGATTTGATATACAAGATTAATATATTTGTAATATTATATATTTTTTTATGTACTTTAATGTGTATTTATCTATTAATTTGGCTGTTCATATTTTTATTACTTTTGAATTGGCTATATGGGATATGAATTTGATGACATGTCGAATTGTTCATTTAGATGTTAAAATGTGTAATTTGACTTTATAGGGTGAAGGCCAGCTTTGCTTATTAAACAAATGAAATCTTTAGAAAATACAAATACATAGAATCAAAGATGAAGGAATACAAATGTAACACAAAATAATTGAAAAAGGCAGAAATTTTCTGAAAATGAACTGGTGATGAAGAATAATCAAAATAAATCACCAATAATAAAATGAATACATAAAGGACTAAACCCAAGCTACTATGACAAACTCCTCAATCAAAATGAAACAGGCCCGATAACTGCAACACACTACTACAGAAGAATTAAGTAAAACCATAAATAATCTATCACTCCATGCATTCCAGAATCATAATCGCAATCAGAGGCCATCAACCGGTACAAACCCCAAACTTAGATCAGAGGCGCTCAATCAGACGACAGAGGGGAACCAAGTCCAGCCATCCCCTGCAAAACTCCGGTCGGATTCCATGGTTCAGATTCTGGACCCGATTCCGAATCGTGTCCTTTGCCCTTCAACTCATTGAAACCCCCTCTTTTACCCGCAAAATCCTCAATGATGCAAAGCTCACTTTCATACGAGGCGGGCCCGCGTGCTGAATGTATTATGAGAGGTCCAGGTTTCAGATGGGGGAATTTAGAGAGAGACAGAGAGAGAGATTATGATGTGATACGAGAGATCGAGAGATTAGATGGGGTTTATATAGATAGGTCGAGGCCAAATGTAACAGGTCGATTTCCCGCCAAGAGATATCTGACGGGATTTCCCGCCGCGCTCCGTTCGTCGCTGGCTCCAGTCCTCGGGCTGGGCTAACTAAGGTTCGATTAGGGTTTTGAAATAGGCGAGTTTTGGGGACGAAAGAGACATAAATGAATCGAATCCTCTCCAGTACAGAGCCCAATCCTCTCTCGTTTTTACATAACCGGAGATATGCTAGCGTGTTGACTTCAGCCGTCAAATCGGGCGTTTATATTTGGGCTTGTTAATAATATATATGGAGTATTTAGTTTTATTTTCAATTATTTTTATGGCCCAAGACTATATTAGTCTTCCTTATCTGTTTTAGCTGGAGTTATATACATGATAAATTGATGAAGGTATAGACTGTGAAGGGGTATGTTAGTATGTTTATTTATTCGTTTTTACAATTTTGAATTATTGAAAGTAGATAAAGCTTATATTCAGCTATATACAAGAAGATTATTTTAATCTGAAAAAAATTATTTTGTTCAAATAAATACTCTCCATATTCGTATCTATATATCAAGCATGACAAAGTGATGATATCAAAAATTGAGATTCATTGTGTTGGATTGAACTGATAAGTGATCCTCCTTGCAAAATTTTCTCCTTTATTTTTCTTCTCTTGACAGAAATCTATTGCTTAAGGGCTGTTTTGTTGCGTGTGCATATATTGCATATGTGGAACCGCATCAAAATAATTTAATGCTGTGATTGAAGTCAAAGAGAATGTAAAACAATAGGGGGAATTTTTATATATGATCATACAAAGACTCTCTCTCTCTCTCTATCTATGAATTTAAGGCTATGATGAGTTTTCTCTGAGCTCATTGGCCCATGTTCCTTAACCTTGTATCTGTTTTGAGAGATATTATATTGGCACATAAAAAGGTTTCGCAAAGAAAGGGTGATGCGAAAGCCTAAAAGTTGATGCATGAAATGATTTCTTTGGGACTTGAGCTGAATGCCTTATGAATGGCTTTTGCAAAAAAAATGGTTGATGAAAAGAAAGGGTAATGGTCTCTCTCTCTCTCTCTCTCTCTCTCTCTCAACTTGAAATGAGGGGCTTAATTGATCATATTTCGGTTCTATTTGGCTTCGTGCTAGGGTACCAAATCTGAAAAAATAAATCTTTTGTATATATCAAACATGCCAAATGATGATATATAAATTGAGATTAAAGGGATGGATTGCACATAAAGTGATCCTCCTTGCAAATATGTCTCCTTTATTCTTCTTCTTTTGACCTAAATCATGTGCTTAAAAGGTTGTTTTGTTGCATATGCATACTTATATGTGTGGAATTGCTCATAAGAACTCAATCTTAGCTCAGTCTTCTCTTCTTCTTTCTCTTCTCAATCTGAGCTCTCACGCATTCGCGGCCCTTCTTGGCTCCTCTTGCTTTCTCAATAGATCCAAACCCCCTTCTTTTGAACCGTCTGATTCCAATCTATATTTCAAACATGGCAAATGATGATATCAAAAATTGAGATTAATGGGATGGATTGAACTAAAAATAATCCTCCTTGCAAATTTTTCTACTTTATTGTTCTTCTCTTGACCTAAATCATGTGCTTAAGGGTTGTTTTGTTACATGTGCATACTTTTTTATATGTGGGATTCTAAACTTATTTGTTGTTCGGATGCTGAAAGAGGAAAACGAAAAGAGTATTTGTTTTAAGTTAAAGGGTGTGAATTCAAAGGGGAGAAATTTGAAAAAATGATCATACAAAGGCAATTCTAAGCCATGTTTAATTCAGTCAATGTACCTCTTGGCCTCTCTGTCCTCTTCTCGTTTTTATTTTTCATCAAATTTTCTTCTCTCTTCTTGCATGTTTCTATTTTTTTTTTTTTTTTTTCCATTTTACTTCTGACCCCGTCCCCTTTCATGTTTTTTTCTTCTATTTCCTTTTTACACGTTTTTTGTCTTTTTTGATCCCCTCTCCAGTTGTCTCTCTCTGTGGGCTAATAAGTGTCTTACGGGTGTTTTGGTAATTTGACAGCTGCATGAAGGATTGTATTTTTTTAGACTTAAACCCTCTATTAGAATTTGGGTGCATATTATTGAAAATAAAATCAGTAGAGCGACATTTTATAATTTGATATGCTTGAGAGGAAGCTCTCCAAGGGCGATTCTTGAAGCTCTCCAAGGCGACTCAAGATTGAAATTCCGGCGACCTTACCTAGTAGGCAGAGACTCTTTAGGAGGATAAAGACTGCGGCCTGTATTCTACCCAGGTCGTTGAGTTTTAACTCCTTGGAGAATTCTCTCCACTAGATCGGAAATTCAAGATTTGGTACTTGGTTTCTTGACATATACCTGATTGATCAAGACTCCTTTGAGAATTCTCAGATAGTTGCCAGATCTTTAGAGATCGAGAATTATGGAAATCAAATATAGAAAAAGATGAGAACTGGATCCAGATTGTGAACAAAAAGAAACACAAACATCAACAAAAACATAAACAAGAAAGAAAATTCAGATGCTTTAGATGTTTGGCAATAACACATGAAAGAAAAGATTGTAAAAACAAAATTACATGTCATAATTGTAAAAAGCAAGGTTATATTGCCCAGTTTTGTTGGACTAAGAAGACCTCAGTTCCATCTCAAATTCAAACCTCATACTCTAGAGCTTAGTCAGCTCAGGTGCAACAGAACAAAGCAACACAAAAACCTAAAAATCGTAATATACATTTCCAAGATAGGAAATCCCAAATCACGATCTGCCTTCCAGAAGGATCCCTGGCTGACAAAACCCTAACTCCAAATACCTTGCAAATCTATCAAATCAATCTTAGAAGAGTCCCACTGAACCTCGCAAACAAAGAAATATTAAGCTGGTTAGTCTCTACTTTCAGCTCATTCAAGGAAATTGTTTCAATTAGTAGAACTAAAGAGTTGAAAGAAGTAGTACTTACAGTTGCAGTAGTAAAAAGGAGCAATATCCCATTTTCATTATTCCTCACAGATGGGATCCACAACCATAAGATCCGTATTCAGAGCTATGATTTCATGGGGCAACAAGATAGACCATCATGTTTGATCCGTATGAGAATATTAGAAATTTGACAACTCTCGTACAGAATTCCTAAGAAAGGAAAATATTGATGCTTTGTATTTTTTTTTCTCTCTTCAAAAGTAGAAGAGGCTATTTTATTTATTATTGGATTTCTTTTCTCTCTTGTATGTTTACATGTTTACATCTCTTTCCTTTATATAGGAGGCTTGACATGTAACAACAAGGTAGGAGTTTAAATACATTAAGTTTACAAAACTCCAAATTAATTCTGTCTTCCTAACATCTAACTTAATTAGGGGTTCATTGATTTCTTTTGTTTGTAACATTTCCTTAATGACACGAAAGCTAATCCGTCCCGGATCAATGTTCTTATATTTACTCATCACCATCCCATATGATCTCAGTCCCCAATCAGAACCCAAACCACATTAAACCATATTCATTCAATCAACCAGTACTCCAAGAACTCAGCCATGAAGGGCTGTCACATAGTCCATAGGATTGGCCTCCACTACCATTAACCACACATAATCCAATAAATTCACATCATCATCTTTCTATCAACCATTCAACATCAGAAAATTCTCAAATGGAACTGGTACCACACAATTTACAAGTTTGGCAACCATTCCCAACTGACAATTCTCCACCTCCAACACACAGTCCAATCCAAGCCAATTCCAACTCAATCCTATACTTGGAGTATAGAAAAGCTAGAGAAGTAGAAAAACTTCTACATTCTCTCAGTTTTAGCCGACCGTCTCAAATCCTTGAAATTGAGCCAATCAACATTAGTGTCCCACTTGATCTACCTGACCCACAAGTTCCACATAGCCAACATAACTCCACATCAGATTCACCTCCAATTAGGGCTGACATTCTGAGTGAAGAGTTTGATAATCATGTGCCAGTTGCTCATGAAAAAAAGGGAAGACACTGAGGAAAAGTCTGCGGATCAGAGGGAATCAGTCATATCATTATATATCTGTAATGGATAAAGCTCAAATTCAGCAATATAAAGAACTGACAAAGGGTTTTAATAAGAGGAATAATAAGAAAAAATTAATATTTGATGATGAGGTAATAGATAATACCCTGTTAATGGAGAAGAGGAAATTAGAGGTCGGAGATGTTTATAAACTCTTGCAGGGGACAAGAATTGATATCACAGAACAAATGAGAGAGAAAGTTCTCTCTTTTTCAAAGTAGTACCTGCACAGAAAGTTCAAGTTCCAGTAAGAAAATACATTAAAATGCAGTTTAAATCTTTAAAAATAATCAGCTAGAATGTACGAGGCTTAAATGATGATTTTAAGAGAAAAGAAGTTAAAGATAATTTAATAGGGGAAAGACCAGATGTGGTATGCTTGCAAGAATCCAAGTGAACAGACTACTCACTTCAAATACACGGAGACCTATTTGGGCCAGGCTTAACTGGTTATGAATATTTAAACTCAATTGGGCCTTCAGGTGGCATAATCATAGCTTGGTCAGAAACTGTATTTGAATTGGTAAAATGTATCAAGAGTAATTACTCAATAACAATACACCTAAAGAGTAAATGGGATGGTATAATGACGAATATGACAGGGGTACCTAAAGAGTAAATGGGATGGTATAAGATGAATATGACAGGGGTTTATGGCCCACAACTAAGGTCAGATAAAGAAAATTTTATTAAAGAGCTAGAAAAATTAGAAGAAAAGACAGTACCATGGAATTTAATGGGCGATTTTAATCTGGTGGCATCTATTGATGAAAGATCAGGGTATAGGCAAAGATCTTGGAATGATTCAAAGCTATTCAGATACTTCATCTCTAAACCCAACCTCATAAATCCACCTTTACATGGTAGAAAATATACATGGTCCACAACCCAGCTCAAAGTTAGACTTGATAGGTTTTTATTTAACCTTGAATGGTCTCACAAATTCCCAAATTTCAACTAGACTTCTTTAACCAATACTTGCTCTGATCATTGTCCAATTTTCCTTAAAGCCCAAACAACATACCCAATACACAGATCTTTCAGGTTTGAGAACAATTGGTTACATAGCCAAGAGGCTCACACCTTAATACAATATCACTTGACCTCAACCAGGGCCAACACATTATCAGAGTTCCACAAGAAATTAACAGATTTGGGAATCAAACTAAACAGTGGAATAAAGAGAAGAAGAGAAACACAAAAAAGTTCAAGGAAAACAGTAAAAATATTATTAAATGGATGGAAATTAAAGAAGAAAGAGAAACTCTAACAGAGTTAGAACTTTGGTTGAAAACTATTATAAAACAAAGAATAATAGAGTTAAAAAAGAGGAGGAAGAATATTGGCAACATAGAGCCAAATTTAGATGGATTAAGGAAGGAGATTGCAATACTAAATTTTTCCATAGTTATGCAACTGTAAAGAAGAGTAAATTGATGATTCCAACACTGATAGATCCAAGATCAAATACAGAGGTCTCAAATCATAAGAAAAAGGCACAAGTGCTTTTTAATTTTTACAAAAACCTCATTGGTACAGAATCACCACATCAGACCAACAGTTCCACTTTCAATGTTTCCAAAATCTACCAAGAGGAGAAAATTGATTTGTCCGTCTTAAACCAAGAATTGAAAATAGAAGAAATAGATGTGATTGTTCAAAAATGGAAAAGTAATAAATCCCCAGGACCCGATGGTTTTAATGGAGAATTTTTTTAAAAAATATTGGAGTTTAATAAGAGAGGAAATATTTCGTTTGATAAAATGTAACAACTTAAATTCCGGCCTTGCTGAATTCTCAGTTTCTCACATTGCTTTAATCCCAAGAAAAGAAGGTGCTAATAATGCTAAAGACTTTAGACCAATAAATCTAATAAGTTGTGTACAAAAAATTATTCCTAAAGTCTTGGCTAATCGATTAAAACTGGTTATAAATAAATTAATATTACCTAATCAGTTGGGGGTTTTGGAAAAAAGAAACATTTCTTATTGCTATATTTATGCTAGAGAAGTGGTACATAAAGAAAATTATGAAAATAAACGTCTTTTATGCTTTAAAACTGATATTCAAAAAGCTTTTGATACAATATCTTGGGATTTTATAATACAAGTAATGGAAATAAGAGGATTTAAAGGGTGGTGGTTTGATTGGATTAAAGAATATATTTTGAAAGGGGCTGCTAAAATAATACTAAATGGTTTGCCATGCAATCCATTCACCTGAAAAGGGAAGTGAGACAAGGGGACCCATTGTCTCCTCATCTTTTTATTTTAGCAATGGATTCATTAGTCAGGGTTTATGAAAATTTGGCTAAAGAAAACTATTTGAAAAAACCAATTGCCAACATAAATATCTCATTGTTTTATGGAGATGACTCAATCTTTTTGATTAAGCCAGAACTGCACCAAATTCAGAGATTGAAATTTCTTTTGAAAACATTTGAGAATAGCTCCGGTTTAAAAATAAACTATGATAAATCAGATTTTTGTACTATTCCAAAAAACCGTCCAAACTCTCAAGCAATCTCAGATGAATTGGGATGCCCTCAAGCCATAATGCCCCTAAGATACTTGGGATACCCACTTCATTTTAAAAAAACCCACAAAATTTGAATTTCGAAAAGTCATTGAAAAATTTGACAAAAGATTACAAAGTTGGCAAGGATCTTTATTAAACATTGGTGACAACTAGTATTAATTAATTTTGTTTTATCCTCATTACCAATATACTATTTTTCAGTTTTTAAATTTCCCAAATGGGCAATAAAAGAGATGGATAAAATCAGGAGAAACTTTCTTTGGAAAGGACATAAAAAAAGTGGTTATAGCTTACTTTCTTGGAAAAAAGTGTGCAGGCCTAAAGAAGGAGGAGGTCTTGGAGTTTTAAATTTAGAAACATTTAATAATGCTATGCTTTTACAATGGATTTGGAAATATTTTAATGAAAAAAATGGTTTGCCATGGAGGCAGTTAGTAAGTAATCTTAGTTTAGGAGGGGAAAGTCACAAAAACAAGGCTGATTCCTACTTCTTGATAGAAATAAAGAAACTCATACCTTTCTTTTTAGCAAGCATTGGGATTAAACTTGGAGATGGGAGAAAGGCTAGTTTCTGGCACAGTAATTTGGGTGAAGGGTTACTGTGCCAGAGATTTCCTTCCTTATATTCTCATGCTGAAGAAACTAGAGGTACAGTCCACCAGTTTAAAAGGATTCAAGAATTAGACGAGGTCTTTAAAGAGATCATCTCTCTCAAACCCCGACAAGAACTGTTCAACCTGCAACAACTCTTAAATCACGTCATTTTAAATCAGCAAACAGATGCTCTAAGTTGGCAATGGAGCAGGAAGGGGGATTTCACCACAAGGAGTGCTTATCATACCATCTCAATGGGAGTTCATACCTCAAATACATTAAAAAAAGGTGTGGTCAGTTAAATTACCAGAAGAGGGGGATTAATCTGGTCAACAGATATTATCTCTGTCATAAAGCCCTAGAATCAGCTAATCACCTTGTAGGTGAATGCTGCTTCATTGAGCATGTCTCGTTTCAGCTCTCGCAAGAACTTGCAGCATCTCAAAGTACCGATCCATTCACTCATCTACACAGATCTGTCAAGGAGGGACGAGGCGATGAAGGTCTAAGACAGATTGTGATGCTATTTCTGTTTTGTTTGTGGCGAGAGCGGTGTAGAATAGCATTTACAGAAGAGAAGAGAAGTAGTAGAGAGCTAGCAGAGTTGGAGCTCATCAGAAAAGTGGCGAATTGGAGGAGAGCAGAGCTTCTAGACATGGATGCGCCGCCAGGCGATACAAACAGAGAACGAAGAAGAGAGAGAAAGATAAAGATGTAATAAGGGTTTTTGGTCGGAATGACCTAAAAACTAGATATTTGTTGAGCTTAGATTCTACTAGTTGAAAGCCCGCGCGTTGCTGCAGGTTTAGAATGGTTTGCTGGTTCTCAAATTAGTGCATTCAAATTAGTGCATTGTAACTTGTAATCTAAGAACATTTAGCATTTGGTTATAAAGAGTTATGAATTAAAAAAAAAGAAAAAAAAAATGGGCAACTACAACTATGAAACAAATCAACATACACTCAATCAACTGTACTGTAATAGGCATCTACAACTATAACTAATAATGGCTTCTAGCCGAACTTTCAAAGCAATCCAATATAAACATTTGGATTTATATAGTTCATCTTTTGTTTACTTTTCTTCTCTCAATTTTATTCTAATTTTATTTTTGTTTACTTTTCTTTTCTCTCAATTTTGTTCTAATTTTACTTTCTGTTATTCAGAAATGGCAATCCTCTTGGCATTATTTATTTGTAAACATACAATTGTTAGATACCAGGCAAGATCTGGACCTTTTATAAAAAAAAAACTGCACTATAATATTCTTCTCGCATAATAAGTCATTTTTTTGAATCGTTCAAACAAGCCTTGTCCTCCTCAAATGGGTCGACCCGTTTCGTCAGAGACGACTCCACCGTACCTAAGCTCAAAGATAATAATAATAATAATAATAATAATAATAATAATAATAATAATAATAATAATAATTTGCAAAGAAGCCCCTTCATTTTGCTGAAATTGAAAAAAAAACAATATGGGAAACTGCAAAAAAAACCCTATGTTATTGCCGAAACTGCAAAAAAAATTCCTACCAATTCATTTATTTATTTTTTGCAATCTCAACAACTATTTAGATTTTTTTGCGACTCCTAATAATAATCCCGGGCTTTTTGAGATTTTTCGATTAATTAATTAGTTACGATTTTTTCAATAAGTTAAATAAATAAACAACAATTAAAAGGGTTTAGGATATAAGACCTTGGCAGTTGCGACTAAAGGTAATTGACAACTGCAAGTAATTTTACTTCCCAATTAATCAGTAAATTAGCACTACTGGTGGAGCCTATGAGAAACCCTCAAAGACATGTTGAACAGTCTTATGAAAAGGAGCTTTTGTATTGATAATAAGAAATTTGCATAAAAGCCCCTACATTATGTTAAAATTGCAAAAAAATCTTCAATATAACGAATTGCAAAAACCTACTCCATTTATCGGAAATTGCAAAAAAGCCGCCTCATTCATAGAAAACTGCAAAAAAAGCAACTCAATTATTAGAAATTGAATTTTCAATAATGAAGTTTTTTTTTTTTTACAATTTCCTAAAGAACCTAAGGACTTCTTTGGAAATACAGAGCTGAAAATGAAACCCTAAATCAAATCCTCTTCCTGGCCCAAGAAAAAATACAAAAACATTGTTTTAAATATCTCCATTTTCCACAAGTGACTTTTAAAATAATTTTACTCACTAAATTCAATTTCACATATGAAATTTACCAGAAAAAATTTCTTCAAAATCAAACAAATGAAAATAATAAATAATTTATTTTCAACTGGACTGGAAATATTGATATATGAAGAAATTGCATTAAATTCCATTTTGATTAAATGAAATGATCAGATATTCTAAATTTCAGTTTCAAATTATGATTAATTAATATAAGAAGTTACTGATTCAGTAAGATAAGAAGAAAAATAAATAGTTGGAATTCAAAATTGTTGCTACATACAGTATTGCCATGTGTTTTTTGTGACAGATCCTAAGCAAGACTGGAAGCTTTCATTCCATTTTTGCTTCATTACCACAGCACATCCGTCACCGTTTACATTTAAATGATTTCAGGGATATACACACACAAAAATCTGTTGAAAAAAGCTCACTTTAGCACCCTTAACTCTTGAGTTTGCTCACTTTTGCACCCCCAACTATTTTTTGCTCACTTTTGCATCCTAAACTATTTAAATTGAGCAATTTTGCACCCTCCATCCATTAAATGTCTAGTCAGCAGTTAGATGGTGACATGGCACTATGATGTGGCAAAAAATATTGTTTATTTATGCTGACTGGATATTTATTTAAAAAAAATAAAAAAAATATACCTTCCCTTCCCCTTCCCTCCCCCCTCTATCTCCCCTCTCTGCCTCACGAAAGAAAAAAACACATAAACACACCCGCCCCTCCCTCCATCTCTGTCCGTCCGCCGATCAGTTCGCCGGCCGCTGTCACGCCGCCGGCCTCTCTCTCGCCGGCCGCCACCTCTGGCGGTAGATTATTATTTTTTTTTTTTCAAATTAGTAACGGTTTTTATGAAAGAACCATTACAGACTTGCTTAAATAGTCCAAAATCTGTAACAATTTTGGACTATTTAAGCACCTTTGTAACGGTTCTTTCAGAAAAACCGTTACTGATTGTTATAATTAGTAACGGTTTTTGTGAAAGAACCGTTACTAATTGTTATCTTTAGTAACGGTTTTTTATAAGAACCGTTACAAAATTGCTTAATTCTGTAACGGTTCTTTAATAAAAACCGTTACTAAGTTGGAAAAAAAAATAAATAAACTACCGCCCCTTCCCCTTCCCCTTCCCTCCCTCCTCTCTCTCCCCTCTCTGCCTCACGAAAAAAAAAAAGAAAGGAAAAAACACAAACACACCCGCCCCTCCCTCCCATCTCTGTCCATCCACCGGTCAGTTCGTCGGCTGTCCGTCCAACAAAATTTATTATTTTTTGTTGTATTTTATTATTTTTTTCCTTCATTAAACTAACTAATTAAATTTTTTATTCAATATATTGTAGAAAATTCGGGAATGTACACCGGTTGTTCTTTTAGGATTTTTTATAATGGTTTATTTGTTTTGAACGGTTCTGATTGGGTGTATGTTAATGGACAAAATGATCAATTGGGGGATTTTGTAGATATTTTAACATACACCAACCTTAAATGCATGGTAGAAGAGAAATTAAATATATTTGATATCTCAAAGTTGCGTTATAGGGTGCCGGAAAGCGGTATCTTACAAATTCTATATTCCGATTTGTCGGTTTGGGAAATATTTTCGAATTTCACAAAGATGAAGAGTATTGAGTTGTATGTAGAACACTTGAGTAAGAATGAGGATACGGGTTTCGTTGGGACAAGTTAGAGTGTTGAATCGGATTCTTTGGCGATTAATGTGTACGATGAAAGAGAAGATTGGGGAAATGATGTTGAAAAAACGGATAGTGAGTTTTCATTTTCAAGTGATTGTGGTGAGAGTAGCGAAGAAGAACCCTTGAATATTGTGTATCCTCCGGATTATGAACAAATTGTATGTACCGCATTTCATATCGGAAAGATTTATCCTGGAGTTTCGGAATTTAGAGACGCGGTTAGAAATTATGCGAGAGAAAATGTAAAAGAGATTAAATTTGTAAAAAGGCAGAAAGAGAAAGTGAGAGCGGTATGCAAGAATCCCGGATGCCCGTGGGTTGTATATGGTTCGTTAGATAGCATAAACAAGAATTTTGTGATTAGAACTTTTCATTCGGAACACAAGTGTGCTCCGTCATTTAAGTGTAATTATATAACGTCAACTTCTCTTGCTGTCAAATATGAAGAAAGAATTAGATCACATCCGGGATGGAAATCGATTAAGATGCAAAAAATAATAAGGCAAGATATGGCGGTTAATGTTACGGTGAGCCAATGTAGAAGAGCGAAACTGAAGGTAATGAGAAAATATTTAGGAAATTATACCGAACAATATGCGAAAATTTAGGATTATGCACAAGCATTATTAGATGTGGATAAAGATAGCACTATACGGATAAATGTCAAGCGAAACCAAGCGGATGAAGTGCCACGATTTCATAGAATTTATATTTGTTTTGGTGCGTGCAAGAAATGATTTTTAAGTGGATGTAGAAAAGTTGTTGGATTAGATGGGTGTTTCTCGAAGGGCCCATAAAATTTGAGATACTTTCTGCAGTTGGGAGAGATGCTAATGATCAAATGTATCACATTGCTTGGGCAGTTGTAGATGTAGAAAATAAGGATAATTGGGGTTGATTTTTAAATTTATTGGCGGCTGACTTAGATATGAGATCGGGTTATCAGTGGGTTTTAATTAGCGATCAACAAAAGGTAGTTTATTTTTATTTATTTTTTTGATTAAATTACTTATTTTAGAAATCTTATGTATATATTTTGAATAGGGATTACGAATTGCAATCGAGCAGTCCTTGCCTGATGCAGAGCATAGGATGTGTGCTCGACACATACTTCACAATTGGGGCAGGAAGTATAACAACGGTAATTTGCATTATTTATTTTGGTTATGTGCATGGTCGTATTCCGAACCCCAATATTTAGAGAATATAGGGTTTATTCGGGATATATCGGTCGAAACGAATAATGATCTTTTAAAAATTGATCCAAAACATTGGTGTAGAGCATATTTCAAGGAATATTGTAAGTGTGCGGTAGTCGATAATAATATGTCCGAAACATTTAATCTTTGGATAAAAGATTGTAGACATAAACCAATTATAACCATGTTAGAAGAGATTAGGCACATGGTTACGACACGAATTGCAAAAATTGCATGTGAAGGCGAGAAATTTTCGGACGTTTGCCCTAAGATTTGTAAAGACCTAAATGATAATATTGACCTAAATAAAAAATGTCATGTGATTTGGAATGGTCAAGACGGTTATGAGGTTTTGCAAAATGTCACTAACGCGAAAGGGGAAATCAAAGAACACGGGTACGTGATTGATATGAGTACTCGTAAGTGCTCTTGTAGGATGTGGAATCTTTCCGGTATCCCATGTCCTCATACCATTTGTGTTATATATAGCATAAGAGGTGAACCATTGAATTATGTGGCAAGATTGTTTCAAAAAAAGAAATGCACCGCGAAACGTATTCTCATTTCATGGCACCGGTTGTCGGTAAACAAGATTGGCCTTAAACGGGTTTCGATGCTCCGTTACCTCCTATTAAAAGAAAGATGCCCGGTAGACCTAAAAAGCATGCTCGGCGTGAACAAGGTGTAGTGCCAAAACCGCCACCTTCTAAAATGACAAAAGCGGGACAAATTGTAAAATGTAGTTGTTGTCGCCAAGCGGGTCATAATAAAACTACTTGTCCGAAAAAGAAGAATCAAGTAATATTTGTCATATTCAATTTGTATATTTATAATTAATCTTAATATAAATTTTGTTTTAATGTTAATTTCTTTTTCAGGATTATTGTAATAAATCAAGGGCGTCATCTACTAGTCAGTCTTCAAATCAGACTCCAAACAACTAGATTATGTTGAATGTTAATGGATTGTATGCATGATTATTTATATTTGGTGGAATTCATATATTTTTTTAAGACATGCATTTTATCGCATTTAGTGTAATTTTGTGTGTTCTTAAGGACATGTATGCATTTGGTAATATTTTATGTTTTTTTAAGGATTCATAGACATTTTATGTGTTCTTAAAGACTACTTTTTTTTTCCTGGCCTGGCGGTAGTTTATTTTCTTTTTTTTTCCAACTTAGTAACGGTTTTTATTAAAGAACCGTTACAGAATTAAGCAAATTTGTAACGGTTCTTATAAAAAACCGTTACTAAAGATAACAGTTAGTAACGGTTCTTTCACAAAAACCGTTACTAATTATATCAATTAGTAACGGTTTTTATGAAAGAACCGTTACTAACTGTTATCTTTAGTAACGGTTTTTTATAAGAACCGTTACAAATTTACTTAATAACGGTTTTTCTGAAAGAACCGTTACAAATTATCTTTAGTAACGGTTCTTTCACAAAAACCGTTACTAATTATAACAATTAGTAACGATTTTTCTGAAAGAACCGTTACAAAGGTGCTTAAATAGTCCAAAATTGTTACAGATTTTGGACTATTTAAGCAAGTCTGTAACGGTTCTTTCATAAAAACCGTTACTAATTTGAAAAAAAAAAAATCTACCGCCAGAGGTGGCGGCCGGCGAGAGAGAGGCCGGCGACGGTGACAGCGGCCGGCGAACTGATCGGCGGACGGACAAAGATGGAGGGAGGGGCGGGTGTGTTTGTGTTTTTTTCTTTGTTTTTTTCTTTCGTGAGGCAGAGAGGGGAGAGAGAGGGGGGAGGGAAGGGGAAGGGAAGGTATATTTTTTTTATTTTTTTTAAATAAATATCCAGTCAGCATAAATAAACAATATTTTTTGTCACATAGTGCCATATCACTATCTAACTGCTGACTAGACATTTAACGGATGGAGGGTACAAAATTGCTCAATTTAAATAGTTTAGGATGCAAAAATGAGCAAAAAATAGTTGGGGGTGCAAAAGTGAGCAAACTCAAGAATTAAGGGTGCTAAAGTGAGCTTTTTCCAAATCTGTTAATAAGAGGAAAATTGAGGATGCAATCTGAGTTCATCAAGGTATAACTAATTCCAAGTATTTTTTTTTTAATTCTTTCTAAATATGTGGAAAATGAAATGGATATGAGGATATTTTGGTCAAAGAAAAAAAAATTATAAATCTAAACTTTTTATTCTCAGAAAATTAGTCAATTGCCCAAAATCGTAATTAAATGTGCAATAAAATGTAAGAAGTTACATTCTTTGTCTGAATTTCTAAGTCTCAAGAAGATTACACCATCAATATGTCATTGACAGATTTAGGTCTACAGTCGAGTTTTCGGTCAAACCCCAATTATGCAAATTAAGATGAGTTCAAACAAAAATTTGATAATTGCCTAAAATCATTAATCAAAATACTCAAATGAAAATCAAATTGAGTGACGCACAAACCAAATTCAAAATGAAATAAAATGAACGAAGAGAGAAACTCACATTGGCTTGGGCAGTAGAGAACTGGATTCATTCTAGACCGTCAGATTTGATCAATCGGACAACGGCAGCGGCAGATCTGAAGAGAGGTAAAGATGGAGGGTGGGATTTTTTAGGGTTCAGAGAAAGAGAGGAGTGACTGGGAGAGGAGGCGCCGGAGGGACGGCCCTTTCGGCGGCGACGGCGGCGGACATACGACGGAGATCAGCAAAGATGTTCTTTTGATTTTGGGGGTGAAGCGGAAAGAAAAGAGAAGAAGAAATAGAATGGGAGTACTCAATAGACCAACCATTGAAAATAATGTCACCTCATCATATAGGCTTGGTCTATTATTCGTTCAACATACACCGCGACCTGTTCTAAATCGTTGATCGAAAATCAGACGGTGCAAAATAAAAACACTGACGTGGCCGAACTGAATCTCTCCAAAATACTCCAAAATATATATAGGGTATAGATTTTTGAGATTTTAATAATTAGAATATGAAAAACCAGGCTTTAGATTCCGGGATTTCATGTATAGGATTATAGGGGAATTTTTGGGCCTGGCCTGGTATAGAAAATATGGCCCAATTTTGGTTTTATTTTTCTTTTATGCAGATTGTGTAAGGGAGAAACAACTTTGTAAATATTACAAATACATATAAAAATATTTGGAAGGGGGATATTAAGCCCCATCCAAATTTTCTCAAAAAAAAAAAAAAAAAACCTCCATTAGTGGGTTGAGAGACTAGCTAAATAGCTAGCAAGCTTTGGCAAAAGGATTGAATATTTAAGGGCATTTTGGTAATTCCTCCCAAATTGACAATCATTGGGTTGGATTGGACTGAAAATAATTCTGCTTGCAAAAAAATTTGTTTTATTTTTCTTCTCTTTATCTCAATCAATTGCTTAAGGATTGTTTTGTTGCGTGTGCATACTCCTGTGTATGTGGAACCGCATAATAACAATTTTATTGGGATTTCCCGCCAAGTGGATAGACCTAACAGATCGATTTCCTGCGCACCATTCGTAGTTTAGTATTAGGGTTTGGAAATAGGCGAGACAAGTTTGTGGCTGGCATGAAAGAAAGAAGGGGAAGGTATTATATTATCTCGTAATATACACATATAAACAATGAGTGTGCTGTGTATAAATGAGTATATTAACCAGATAGACAAACGATAAATAATGAATAAGTACTGTGCATTAAATGATTTCTTTGAGACTTGAGCCGAATGTTGTGACTTGTAGCATGATGTGACTTTTGCAGAAAGATGGCTGAAAGGTTGTGGTTGTGGTACATGAAATGATATATCTTTGCACTTGATCTCACTGTGAAGAATCTCTCTCTCTCTCTCTCAATGATGATATGAAAAATTGAAATCAAACAGATGGATTGACCTGAAAATAATCCTCCTTGCTAAATTTTCTCCTTTATTCTTCTTTTCTTGACCTAAATCATATACTTAGCGGGTGTTTTGTTGTGCCTCCAAAAAGATGAAATTGCACCTACAATTGAGGAAGTTGATGAAGGAGATAGAAGATGATATCAAGTGTTTGAGTGAAGAAATAAGGAAGGCAAGGAAAACCGGTTGTGAAGAAACTGATCAAGCCGTGTCAAACATGCATAGTGCTGGAAATGGTAAAACCTAGGGCAATGAAGGGTGTTCTTGCAAATTTCTCAACATAAAAAATGTCTTGTCTTTAGCTTATCAATCTCTCAAATTTTTTACTGTGTTTCTAAAACATGGGCAATGATAAAAATCAAAACAAGAGGGTCTTGAGTGGCTCATGAAAATCTGTCTACTCTGTGACGTGAAACAGATATATCTCATCTTTTTCTTTCTTTCTTCCTTCTCTATCTCTCTAACAATTACAATTTGTATGAACGTGTCCTCTAGTTTCAACATAGAGTGTGGATTTCTGCCACAATGAAGGTCCCATTGTGACACTACACGTTTTTTGAGCCCCTTTTTAATTTGATTTTCTCTTTTTTTTTTCTTTTTTTTATCTAAAATCGCCATCAGAAGATTTAGCTTGACGTGGAATTAATATCCTTTGCTGTAATAAGCTGCTATTTTAATAGAGGAAAGTTTGTTTTGAGCCCCTCGACTATTTAGGCAAAGTCAAATATAAGTGTTACTTTTACAAAATCTTTTTATTATAAGGTTATTTCACAAAGCAACTCTATTGATCAAGGAGGCTACCATGTCGGTTAAGTGATGGTGTGGCTGTTTAGATAGTGACATGGCATGCTATTGAAAATTTGAAATGCCCAAGTAGCATATTATGATGTGGCTAAAAGTTACTTTCATATTAAGAATCTCATGCTGTTGAGAAATATTCTGAGGATATAAAATAGTCTGAACTCAAGAAATTTTATGGAAAATACCTGTGATTGCTTCTTCTTTGACAAAAGAAATATGATCTTATACCCTTTTTTTTGAAGGAGAATTTATACTTTTTTTATTTTTTATTTTTTTGGTTTTCTTATAGCTGTTTTTTTGTTTTTGTTTTCAAGGCATGGAAGCCTCACAATTATATAATTGTGCAAGCAGAATCATTAATGTATATTCATAATACATGTATTGGCTCAAATTTGCAGCAATTGTGAGCACCCTTCAAGAATATAAAAAACGAATATCAAGTTTCCTATTGAGGCAATGATGAGAAATTCTCTCCAAGTCTCCGATCACACTTCTGCAATACTCCTGAGGGTATTGTTAGTCTGAAAATTGATTCAGGTCTTCGACTGTGTTTTGTACAAAATTATCTCTGGAACTAGTATTATAGTAATTTAAGGAATGTAATTAGAGCGGCCACAGTTTGAAGTGGCATAAGTGATATTTTCACTTTGTGGGTTATACATTATATTTTGATTTCTTTAGGCAACAGCCGGTACATGAAAGATTTATAGTCTCAATGTTTCTTAGATGGAGTTTTTCTAATTTTCTGTGCGAATGATTATCGGTTTTGGGCTGTGAGATGTTTTTTTATGGCTGAAAATGGATAGATGATGATTTTTGTAGTGTCATTATGACCTGGGGATTTGATGTGTAAGATAATCTAAATGGATTTTGAGATTTGATGTACAAGATTAATATATTCATAATATTATATATTATTTACTTTCATGTACTTTATCTGTACTTTTCTATAATTTTGGTTTATTGTTTTTGACTGCTTTTGTATCGGCTACATGGGGATATGATGGACAAGTGAAATCGAAAGAAAATTTTATCAGCAGAAGGCTGTTCTTTTGAGTCATATTTCATCACTTTGAGCATAAAAAGGAAGATGTTCTTGACTGGGCCCTATTTCTTAACTTGTTGGATGTATGTAACATGTATTATATATTGAAGATTTTTTTTTCAAAATACCATTATTTTCAGAAATAAATCAGTATATACCACTGTTTTGAAAATAATGGACTAATACCATTTCCGCCACTATTAGTGGCGGAACAAAATCTGTTCCGCCACTAATAGTGACGGAACATATAATTTTTTTTTTCTTTCCAAAATCCGCCCATTTGGCGAGTTAAACATGATTAATTATTATAAAAATCTTGTTCCGCCACTATTAGTGGCGGAACAGGTTAAATAAATTTTCAAACCATCCTAACGGGATAATTAGCCTAAAAATTGAAGAATTAACTGTTCCGCCACTATCACTGGCGGAACAAGTTCATATTTAGCTTGTTCCGCCACTAATAGTGGCGGAACAGGCTATAATTTTTCCTTCCCCCTGACTGAAAAAATTCGAAAAATAACCCATGTTACGCCATTCATTCTGGCGGAACAGATGAAATTTACACCTGTTCCGCCACTCTGAGTGGCGGAACATGGGTTATTTACAAAAAACCCACCTTTTAACCCGTTCCACTCTCTCTCTCTCGTTCAACCCGACCCGTGAAAAATTGGGGCGATTTTTTGGGCGAAAATTGGGCAATTTTTGAGTGAAAAAACGCCAAAATTAGTAAAAATTAAAGGAGAAAGGAAGAATTAGAAGAAAGAAGAAGAGAAAGGTAATTTATTTTATTTTATTTTGAGTTTAGGTTTAGGTGTTGGTGTTAATATTTTTTGAATTGATTGAAATTAGGATAAATAGGTTTGAATTAATTGAAGTTAGATTAATTTGTTTGATTTGTTAGATTAATGTGTTTGATTTGTTTGAATGAATTTGGTTGAAATTATTGATTAAAAGTAATTTTTTTTATTAGGGTAAAGGAAGGTGAAGGTGAAGGTGAAGGTGAAGGTGAAGGTGAAGAAGATATTAGGTTTATTCGGTATGTATAATTTTTGTAGTAATTTTTTTTAAATTATGAAAATATTCAATAAATAAGTATGTATAATATTCAATATTCAATAAATAAATATTCAATATTCGGTATGTATTATATTAAGATATATATATATATATTTTAAAAGTTTAGTAAATTTTTTTTTTAAGTTAAGTAGTATTATATAGGAAAATTTACAAATAACCCCCTATCTTTTATCAATATTGCAAAAAATACGTATGTTAAACTTTTCATTTACTAAAAACCCTACTTTTTCAATCCATATTTTAGTTAAAAATGTAGAAATTACCATTTTAGCCCTACGGGAAAAAAATTGCAAAAAAATTTATTAAATTTTTTTTTTCTAAAACGATATTTTCCAACAAAATAAAATTCATAAAAAATAAATTTATAGAAACAAAAATTTCCGACAAAAAAATTATTTTCTAGAAAAATTATTTAATAAACTATTTTTTTAAATAAATTATAATAAAAAATTTCTTACAATATTATTTAATACTTATAAGCATCAAGTGAGGCTGGATGAAAGTCGGGGTGATACACCGTGAACAAGAAGCTAATTGGCCCATATTCACTGTCGATAAGCACCTCTTTTCCCCCAAAGCATTTCGGTTTGAATTTGACACATGCTTTAGCAATATGAACCTTTGTTGAGACGATGTTTAAATGGAGCTCAAGTGCACCTTCCATGGGGCATGCTAAAAGTGACTTGAACAAGGGAATCACCCCCTTGTCAGCAGTTATACTGACGCAATTCTTGCGCTTCTTCTTGAATAGGGTTGTTTTCACATCAGGTGTGAAACCACGCAATCCAGAGATGGAAGCTTCAATTTTACCATAGACTTTGATATAATTGGATGTTTTTATCTTGGGAAGTTTTATTTCTACAGAAACCACCAACGCCTCACTAAAAGTTGCATAAGTCACCTCGGCAGAGAATCTGTTAGCTCCTTCAACCTTTCCAATTAATGGCCAGTCATAATCGGATTCGTGCCATTCGTAGTAGCTCATAATCACCTGCCCTTTGCACACTTCGCGACGACCATCCTTGAGATCGAGTTCAATTGTATTCACATCATATCCTGGGGCAGCTATTTCTGGGCCAGTGAGTGTGAGAGTACCCTGTTTTTTTTTTTCATTTTCCATTAAAACAATTAGACACGTAAACAAAGAAAATATCAAATACTTGCTGTAAATTGCATACAATTTCGCAATAAATAAATACTCAAGAATTAGATTGGTAGCAAGTACCTCAGGAAGGATCATTTCCGGGCTTTCACGCGTCCTTCTAAAGATATCATCTTTGCCGTATGAAGCACAAAGAGTAATGGTGCCATGGATGTTCAATTTTTGTCTCATTTCGACATCAGAAATAATGCGGACCTCAAAAACTTCTACGAGACTTTTCCCGGTGCCTATCCCTACTCCATAAGGGATGCTAAAGATATCCTTCGGCTGCTTACGGTACTGACTGAACCACTTTTCGAATTTCTCCTGTTTCTCTTCCAACCAGAAACTGTCTTCTTCATCCTTCTGACATGTGTCTTCTTCATCCTCCTCTACATCTGTATCCTGTGTCTCAGAGAACAAATGCTTTGCAGCCGCCTCCTTTATATCATCTGTCTGGAGGGCGGCCTTAGAGTCGGAATACTCATCGCTGCCCTCGTAATACAGAAGCTTATTCTTAGTACTCTTAGACTGTACACACCGTCAATGAAATCAATGTAGAGCGAAGCCATAGTCGTTGAACTCGATACGTATAGGTGGAAATCAATTTGCCTGAGAGAGAGAATCTAGGGTTAAGAATTATGATTGAAGCGGGAGAGAGAGAGAAAGAAATGGGAACTAGGATTATACGATTGGGGAGAGAGACTCGATACGTATAGGTGTAAATCAATTTGCCAGAGAGAGAGAATCTAGGGTTAAGGATTACGATTGAAGCGGGGAGAGAGTGATGAGAACTAGGGTTATACGATTGGGGAGAGAGAGAGAGAGGGGGGAACTAGGGTTACTATAGATTGGGGGCTGGACAGGGGATGTAAATGGGCTGATTTTGGGCGGTTTTGAAACGTGTACATCAGGTCGGGCGGTTTTGCAGTCTCTTTACATTGCGCGTCTTCTGTACGTGGAAAAGAACGGTTTTGAATGATCAGCAGGGAAGGTGTTAGTAAAATAAGAATAATTCTAGTCTGCCACAAAAATGTCTCCAAAACTCTTTGATGGCATCATCATGATGTCATTTTATAGTTCTAAGTGAGAATATATGCGGTATTAATAATTTTAAAATAGTTTTTGAGTTTTTATGGGAAACTTTTATTTAATAAAAAAAATTATGATTACATGACATCTATTCCATCAAACATCATATCATCATTTAATGAAAAGTGATAATCACTTATCAAATCATTATCACGTGGAGTCTATATTATTTCCTTGATATCATAAGCATGTCACATGATAATAATAAGTTAGCCAAAATACTTGTCATAAATTATAAGGAAAAAATTGGTATATTATGATTGTCAGAAAATCAAATGTTTGATACAATTGAGATGTTTAATTTCGACATAGAAGAAGTCATGATCAGCAAATCTACCAATGTTTGATACAATTTAGATGTTCAAAATATGGATATAGAAAAAGGCATGATCAGCAAATCTTCTCATATCATCTCTACCTGTCAAAAAATAAATGTGAAATAAATAATCAAATTATCTTAATTAGGCTAATAGAATTTACAATTAAATCATACATTCCTAATATCAGAAATTTTAAATTAGAGACCAATCTATATGGATAATAAATTGAACAGTATATTACCTTCAACATATCAGTTTTACTTCATGATCCTCTTTCTAGGCCTTCAAATTCGTCAAAAGAAAAAAGCATCAAATAAACAAAGAATTTATCAATATCAGGAAATTGGGTCAAAAGAGAAAAAAGGTGAAGGATATATCACTTCAACAATTTAACACTTTCTTATTCTCAATCAGAAAGGAAATACAGAAACAATCAAAAAGTTAATTGTAAACATTTACTAACCAGCTATCCGATTTTAAATATTATACACCTTTCTCTTGCTACACTTTCACTTGCAATTCTCTTAGTTGCCATACAAAATCTGTATCAAATCCACAATTTAAAATTAGATAAAGATAATTTCTAATATGAAAAGTAAAAAAGAAAACAAATCTCTCTGCCAGCTTGATTAATGGATCTTTTCTTCTGTGTGTTTCAACTTTTGGGCCACCAATATATAAACCAAGAATCAATGCAGACAAGTAGAAGCATAAACAAAATTGAAATTCTGGTAGTAATTATCTATGGATTTATTAATTATTCCCTCTAACGATATTTATCGAGAATAGATGGCTTGAGCTTCATTTGCTTGCAACTACAATGCATTCCTTTTCATCTTCAAGACTCTGAAAACTCTAGCTTTAGCACCTTGATTAAGCTGTAATTTAGTTGCAAATACTGGATAATTATAAAAAATAAAAAATGAACACCTCTAAGACACAATAAGAAAACTTAGCGAAATTGGGACTGCCGTTCTCTGGCATTGTTGAACCTCAAATCACTGCTGATGATTCAATTCTGGAGCTAAGCTGTGTTTTTTAATCTAATTTGGGGGAAAACTGCGGTTTTGTTTGTAGTTTTATTGTTTTGTGTGTTCTGAGACAGTTCTGAATTGATCGGATAACTTTTCTGTAAAATTCAAAATCCGAATATATCTAAATGTAAATAATTCATCTCATAATAAGAAAATTAAACAAAAAGTGATAATGAATTGAAAATTAAGTTGATTGTTACTTGATTCGCAAGGTCTCTAGTTGGGAGAACTATGATGCTAGGGAACCTGCCATAACTGGTCTTTTTATATCTTTACTTTTTCCATTTGTTAAAGATTCCATAACTGGCAGCACAACAACTAACGTTTTACCCTGAAACCAATTTGATAAAAGTAAGATGCAATTTTACAAATATTACAGATTGAATTGAAGGAAAAGATAACTCTTCTATTAAATTCAAGCAAATTTATACCTGACCAGTGCGAGATCAACTGTACAAATCATGTGCCTCCAAACAATCCATCTGAGTTTAATCAGAGCTACAACTCACATAAGCAAACCAGTGAGAGCTCGACCGATCAACAAAATGCACGTAAGCTGTAGTGATACCGCATCAGAAGGAGTTTGAACCCGGAGGAATTTGAGCTCGGAGAGTGAGAGATTTTATTTGACGGCCGGCGAGTCAGAAAGACGGCCACAGTGAGAGATGCTACGGCGCCGGCCAAAACAGAGAGAGAACGGCAGCGAAGAGCCTGGGAAGAGAGCAGAGAAAGAGCGTGGAGAGGGGGTAGAGAGATGACGTAACCAGGTAGCCACAGTTTGCGGGAGGTTAATAGTTGTTCTCAATAATCATAGTCATTGTTAAAAAATAACCATAAAAAATATTCATCAAATAAAAAAGACAAAACTCACGCTCTTTTATCCCACTCTCCTAAACTAAAATATGGGCAAAAAAATACACATTGCTACAAGAATTACAGTAAATATTAAAGAAATATATTTTCAATCAGTTAGATGTGGGCGGTGAAATATCTTTGTGATAATACCCTCCATACGAACTGCGAACAATATTGGCGAATTTGTTGTGCGTAATGCAGCGACAAGATCTATTTCTTAATAAGTGTATGCTTTCGCACAAAAATAAGGCAGCTAATAATTCAATCACTCAAACTAAATCCATATTTTGTGATGCACTCTAATATTACTCATCTTTCAATGACTCTAAAATGAATAAAGTACCGTAGAAACCCTCCTGTCATAAGAATGATGTTTATCTGAATAATATATAAAAGACCGGCCCAAAGTTTCAAGTAAAAGATGCTTAGTTTCCTCCAAAATCTCGATAAGCCATAAAATGTATGCTACTACACATCTAAGGATATTTCTGTTTCATTTATAACTAAAGAAAACTAGTTAAGTTATCAAATGTACCATAGCAAACATACCTTCACACTAATTGAATTCCTTTCAACTACCTTGGCAATCATGTTGAATGCATGAAAAAACATTATTGACCCATTTGACAAATGGAATTAGTAGAATGAAATTAAATTTTAAGATGGACAAGTATAAAATTCCGAATTAATTAATTCTAAAGTTTGTTTGGATGTTAAAAGTATAAAATTCCGAAAAACATAATTCCTTATTTGATTGTTTAGTTGTTTGTAAAAATCCGAAATTATGTTATGATTATACAATTAATAATATAAAATATGGAATAATATAATATAAAGTAATATAAAATAAAACATATAACATAAATAATATAGAATAAATTATATAACATAAATAATATATAATATAATATAATATAATATAATATAATATAATATAATATAATATAATATAATATAATATAATATAATATAATATAATATAATATAATATAATTTAATTTAATTTATTATAAATATAATATAATATAATATAAATAATATAACATAACATAACATAATATAATAAAGAGATGATGGAAATTTTGGACTTCTAGTTTTTAGAGAGAATTATTTTTGGGTGAAGTTATATAGAAAGAAAATTTCAAGAATTACTTAATTCTTATTCCAATGGTTTGCCAAACAAATAATTTGTAAGAAATGAAATTTGAGATCCAATTCCACTTGCCAAACGGCCCTATATGCATGTTTAAGTTTCATCTCTACCCATATTTTCTTTTTCAAGTATCACCAAATATATCTTAATACAAAACTAACAAAATAACACTAAAATCTGTATAATTTATATCTCCCATTTAACTTTACAGTATATTTTTATTAGTTCTCTCATTTTTAGTATTTTTTTTTTGTTTATTAGGGTTTTAACTTAAAACTTCACATTATATATTTGATAAAAAAAACTTAGCACATTGTAACACATTCTAGTATCCCATACAACAACATGTCCTAATTTCATTCATCACGCCAAAATAAAAAATAAAAGAACCCTAGCAATAACAATAATGCACCGAGTGAGACTTCTTTGAAACAAAAGGAGACACAAAATCAGAATTCGGGCCCCACGAATCAGATATAGATTTAGCCGGAACAAATATTTGAGTCCGACCTGACGCGATTCTTCTTCCACTGACTTGGCCATAGAAAAATCCACTGACAGCTGGCACAAAAATGTCGCTATCAGAGCAGATATGAAAATCCAACGCTTTTTCCAGGTCTTGGTTTCCAGGTTTCAGAAACTTCCCCTTTTTCTCTGCTGGAATTATGTCATCCTAAAAAAAAAATATTATTAAAATTTATTGTTATTGTTATTGTGTTATTGTTATTGTTAACCTTTGTATAAGTCTTAGGAAAAGCCTCTTTCAAAGGATTCAAACTCTCACCCCACCAAGTCTCGGTCAAATAAACAACAGTATCACTATCAAACCCTAATTGCTTCAAAAACCGTGCAATTTCACTTGCACCAAAGCATCTTTTCGCCAGAAAATCCGTGCAATCCACCTTCAGATCAACAGCCACAAATTGTTTCGATCCGAGCGATCTGAGCCGCTGGATCATAATTTCCCCCATTTGCAACAACTCATTTTGAAATTTTAGGGTTTCAAACATCGCAACACAAGAACTTGCAAGTAAATATTTATCATTATACAATTCCTTCGGTTTGAAGCTCATTGATTGGAAGCTTATCGCGAGGCGAATGTAATTATTATTTCTGAAAGTCGGTAAGATCATTTTTGCGATTTGGTCCTCAGAAATTCGGTTTTTCACTCTGATTAAAGTCGGTTGTCGGCCTGCCACATCAGCGGGAACTTCTTTCTTAACTTTGATTATGTTATTAAGAGTCGATATGAAATTCTCTACATCATATATATCATCAAAACTCCTGCATCATATGATTAAATTAAGTAAATGAAATCTATCTTACAAGTGATTAGGATATAACCTAACAAAATTAGGTTTTTGCAAAGTTAGGGTTTCATGGGGTACCTTTTTTGACCTAGTTCGGATCCTCTTATATCAGGAAGAATAAGAGTCGCGCCGAGATATTTTGCAATAACAACCGCATTTGTAATCTATGTATAAAAATTATGCATTTGAGTAATAAAATATTAGTAAAAGCATGCAGATAAATATAAAATAAAATAAAATATATTGTACTTGTGATATGTGATACTCGGGCCCACTTGTCAGAGATAATGTGATATAACCTTTTGATTCCTCCACATCCTCTGTAAAATAAAATAATAAAAACAACAACAACAACAACAGCAACAACAACAGCAGCAACAACAGCAGCAGCAGCAGCAATAATAATAATAATAATAATAATAATAATAATAATAATAATAATAATAATAATAATAATAATAATAATAATAATAATGATAATGATAATAATAATAATAATAATAATAATAATAATAATAATAATGATAAATTAATATTATTATTATTAATAATAATAATAATAATAATAATAATAATAATAATAATAATAATAATAATAAATAACAACAACAACAACAACAACAACAACAACAACAACAATAATAATAATAATAATAATAATAAGGAAAAGTTGCAAAAAAAAATGTATAATCACAAAATTGCAACAAACTCTACATTCTTGAAAATTGCAAAAAAAATCCATGCATTATAACCGAAATTACAAAATGCCCCTCCATTATTAATGGTGGGGAGTCTTTTGTAATTTCGGCAGTAATCCAGGTGCTTTTTTGCTATTTTCAACAATACATCGACCTCTTTGCAATTTTGGCATAATGTTAACAATTTTTTTTTGCCAATTTCCCCATTAACAATAATCATCATGATGATTCATTGAAAAGACTATTTACTTGAATCAGGTTTAGACCAGCAAGGCTTCATAATCTTCTTTTCTTCACTAACCATTACATTCTCTCTCTTAACAACATCTCTTTTGGGGCCAACACTGATAGTAGTGATTTTAGACGTGCTTCGCTGCTCTACTTTCACAATGCCTGCCGATTCTGAAATCTTCATCTGATTCATGAAAATCAGGAATTAGATTCTCGTCAAATGAGGAATTCGTTTCTCGTAGTAAATCTAGATTTCATTTCCCGGATTTACAAAAGTTCCATTTTAACAGTTTTACTTTAACTATTGACTGTGAGAACTGAAAACAGGGAATTAAATTCAAGATTTTAATCAATAATAACAAGGAACGTTTATTGAAATCTCCGCACGATGCTTGATCTCACACAAACCAAAACCACCAACAATAAATTAAAGGAAAATCAAAACGTGGGTAAAAATTAAATGCATACATCCGTATAAGAAGAAGTAGTAGAAGAAGAAGAAGAGCTAAATTCTGATTCTGAAGAGGAAAAATGATCGGTTTTGATCATATTAGCCAGCATTACGAACATCGACAGAGTCAGGAATCCCGCCACCACCTGTCTGAAATCCACCGCCATTTGCTCCCTTTCCTCTCAAACTCAAATAAAAAATCGAAATAGATCAATTTATTTTGTTTTTCTTCTTTGAGAAGGGGAACTGAACTGAGCTCCACTGTTTTCTTTACAAGTGTGTTTTGAGAGAGACGAGTATGATGAATAAAAATTGACCAGATCTAGTGAGATAGTATATGTTTGTCTAGACATGTTTTATACTAAATTGGTAGATTCGCTATAACTGAGCTAATGGATGCTTCTGTAGACCAGGTTTAGCGAATTTATCAATTATTTGGAAATTATTTGTTGGACCTAGTCTATTAAAAGGTCTAGATCAATAGATATACTTATTTAGAAGGGACCCACATGTAAGTGGAATAGCTTATAAACCGAGTCTTTTTAAGATTTTGAGTTGTGAAAGTTGAGAATTGGGTACCGACACACTGAAACACGTGGAAAACAGATACAGTAGACTTGCTAGTTCAATCCTCTCCATTTAAGTTTAAAAAGTGGAGATTCATGCATTTTTAATCAAGTTATATACGGGGGCTTATGTATATTCTTGTACCATCCAAGTATTGGCTTAGATGGGCCCGACGAAAGTAGGATTTTGTGAATTTTTTTTAATGGGAAACAATTTTATTGGGAAATTTAGTGAAATTTATTTAGTGAACTTTTATTAAAAACGCGTACTTACTACGGCTGAAGTTAGCTTTAACTCTTTTTTTCCCTACCTATTAATACATGCTATTGTTTTGCTTTAGGCCTTGGGCCAGGCCCTGTGTGGAAGTTAAAAGTTAATATTTCATCAAAGTGCTTATCAAAATACCTTTCAACAGTACTTTTTGATACATAAAAACAATTTTTTTGAGTTTTTGAAGGAATAATATGGAAATTGTTTCCTAGAGTTTTTTGTCAAAAGTGCTTATCAAGATGTTTTTTGTCGGCAGCAAAACAGCCGAAAAGCATCATTTTTGCGTAACGAATTATTTACCATAAGATTAGAATTCTTATTAACACCTTTTCTTTTCTTAGTGGCTGACAAGAATTAAAAATGACCTACTTAATTTTCAGATTATACAAGTTTGAAATCAAGTTTTTAATTTCTTTTCTGTCTAATTTGACATAAAGGAAATGTTCTTACTTTCAGAATTTCAAAATGTTTTCTTTATTTGAAACAAATAATCAATAGTTATTAGTTCACTTAATGATTCAGATCTAAATGTATTTTAACATCTAACGGCCGAAATAATTGGTTTGATATGACCTCATGAAGAGCTGAAAAACAGTGGTGGGACAAACTATGATACAAATTGCCTGATGTTGTTACAATTGGCTTTTAAAATTCCATCCAATAATATGATGTTTCAAGATGGCCATAGCATCACTGAATTTGATCTCTCCTAAAGGAAAACTTCATTCTAGATACCTTCACTCCAATCATCATTCCAACTAAAAAGGGAAAAACAAACTCACAAATACATAATACAAAAGTACATTGTCAATTTTATCACACATCATTTAATCTTTTTCACTAAGCATAGAAGCAGCAGCCTTATCCACAAACCAAGTAAGCTCGCCCTCCTCAAGCTTGACCATCTGAACAGGCAACGGATCTGCCGTCCCATTATTCTCACGAAGTGCTTTACAAACCACACTAGCCTTACCTGACCCAGTAACGACCATCGCGACATGAGCAGACGCGTTGATCACAGGAAAAGTGAGCGTAATTCTTTCAGGCGGCGGTTTGGGCGAGTCGTTTATGGAAATGACCCATTGTTCGTATTCGATGAGGATTGGGTGGCCGGGGAAGAGGGACGCCACGTGGCCGTCGGGGCCCATGCCGAGCAACATCAGATCGAAGCGCGGGATGTTGCTGAATTCGACAACTGAGATCGTTTTCGCCCAGCACAGTGGTATAAGGATTTGCTCGTAGGCTTGGGCCGCTGATTCGGCATCGAGAGTGTCGTCTATCGCGTAGATTTGAGTCGCAGGAATTGGAACCTATCAAAAAGATATTTAGAGAGAGAGAGATTTAGAAAGAGAGATAAATTTTTAGAGAGGAACGGCCGGATACCTTGGAGAGGAAGCCATCAAAGGCGAGTTTGTAATTGCTGTCAGGATGGTCTTTCTTCACGACTCGCTCGTCAACCCAAAAGATGTGCCATTTTGACCAGTCGAGTGACTCTAAATAGGGTGATTCGGTTAGTTTTCTGGACAGAGAGAGAAAAAAAATGGATTCGGATAATAATGTTAAGTTAGTTGAGTAGAAATACTGCATTTGAACAGATGGAATTTGCTCAATGCAAGATCGAACCGAAGAGAGTGCAAAATAAAAAGAAACAGTCAGATTGGAAACCTAAGGGCTTTGATGAGGGATCCGCCAGACAGAACGACACTAAAGGCGCCTCGCTCGCTAGTGAACTTATCAGACAACTCCGCCGTATACTTCGCCAAAGACACCGCGACCGCTTCCTCATCATCCAACACCATCAGCTCCTTCCTCCCGCTCGCCGCCGCCATTTTCACCGCCTCTCTTTACTTCCAGACCAATGAAGAGACAGACGATTGGAGAGATGAGACAAGAGAGGTGAGAGAGAGACAAAGGTTTTGACTTACGAGAGGTCTGTTTAAGATTTTGTTTTAGGGGTTTTCTACCCGGACACACACAAATGCCCCCTCACTTCCCTCTGTGTGGGTCTCCCCATTACCACTTAATTCCTCATTAATAATTTTCAAAAAAAAAAAAAAAATGGGCCCTTTCTTTCTTTCTCCCTAAATAATTAAAAAAAAGAAAATAAATAAATCATTTTTCAAAACAAAGAATATGGGTTCCATGTGTGTGACTCTCTCTAAAGTAATTTTTTCCTAATGTTTTCTTTCAAATTATGATTTTTCAATAGCTCAATTTAAAAAAAAATGAAAAATATAACAAAGATGATGAAATCTTTCATTCAAGACCCCAATTGTTATACTTTCGTACGCAATTATGTTTTCTCATAATGACTATTAAAAATAATTTATATAGATTTTTTATGATTATTAATTCATAAGATAAATTTATGTCAAATCAAATATAATTAATTATTTTGAAAACTAAACTGTGTAACTTATGTGTTGTGAGTTATAATATCAATAACCACTGAATACTCGCTATATATAATTCCTTTCTAAATAACAATAAAACAAAAATTAAAAAATAATAATTTATCAAAAAAAAAATGAGCCCACATGTCACTCTCTTTCTCTCTCTCCCTCAAATAAAAAAAAATAATGATTTCCAAAACAAAAAAAAAGATGGGGCCCTCTTTCTCTCTCTCTCAAATAATTAAAAAAATAAATAAATAATTCATTTTCCAAAAAAAAAAAAATGTGGGTTCCATGTGTCTTTCTCTCTCAGGTAATTTTTTCCTAATGTTTTATTTCAAAATATGATTTTTTTAGTAGCTAATTTTTTTGTGAAAAAATGAAAAATAGAACAGTGATGATGAGATATTTTATTCAGGATCTCAATTGTTATACTTTCGAACGCACCATTATGTTTTCTCATAATGACTTTCAATATCTCATATCTTCAATCGACTGGATTAAATATCACAATGTGAGATGACATTATGATTCATTCCTAAATAAAAATAAAAAAAATAATAATTTATCAAAAAAAATGCGGGTCTCATGTGTCACTCCTTTTATCTCTCCCTCAAGTAAATAAAAAAAATTGATTAATAATTTAAAAAAAACGTGGGCTCTCTCTTTCTCTCTCCCTAAATAATTAAAAAAAAGAAAATAAATAAATTATTTTTTCAAAAAAAAAAGAATGTGGGCTCCATGTGTGACTCTCTCTATGGTAATTTTTCCTAACGTTTTCTTTCAAAATATAATTTTTCAATAGCTCAATTTAAAAAAAAATGAAAAATATAACAAGAATGATAAAATCTTTCATTCAAGACCTCATAATGACTATTAAAAATAATTTATATAGATTTTTTATGATTATTAATTCATAAGATAAATTTAATGTGTTAATTATTAAACAATAAAAATGATAAAAATTGCAACGGAGCGCGGAAATTCTCCTAGTTCACTAAAAAGCTGAGCGCACTTCCCACTTTTTCTTATTTTTTATTTTTTTTTGAGACCCACTTTCTACTAAAATTCAAAAAAGCTGACTCTATCATAAGTAGAAAGTGGGTGTAATTTTGTGTTAAACTAGAGTTTTTTCCTTTTGTTTTATTAGTTAAGAAATCGATACTGACACACTGAACCACGTGAAAAAACGGATCCATTCAACTTGTTAGTCCTCTCTCCATTTTATTACTCTCGAGATGTGTGTATTTTAGCAAGTTATATGGGCCTATAGTGATCTCTTCCATTACCCAACAATGGACTTATCTGGGCCTAATTAAGAATATCATTTAGTGAATTCATTATTGGGAAAATTTTCAAAATTTAAAGAACTAATTTTTAAAATTTCCTCATTTTTGGTGATCTAAAGTATATTGAAAATTTTTGTACCACCTATTTTTATGATTTTACTATAATTTTATTCTTATTTAAGTTTGCATAAAATATTGTTTTCATATTTGTTAATTGTTATTTGAAAAAGTATTTGTGGATTATTTTTAGTTGAATTTTTTTTATGAGCTATACTCTTGTATAAAAATAAGTAAATTGGATGAAATGTTATTGACTTTAATTCTCATAGAGATTGAAAGAATTCAAAATCTAGTTTAGAAAGACCGAGATAGTGAATCTAAAAAGTTGCGAGTTTTTTAATATTCAGAAGCTTTTTGAAATGTTTCCCTAAAATTTATTTATATATAAATAAAAAAAATTTAAGATTTTGAAGGGCTACTGTGAAACAATTTCATAGATTGTATCCAAAATAATTTTTGTCCGCAGCAAAAGAAGCCAAAATAAACATCATTTTTGCTTCAACAATAACAAATTACTTACCACAAAGCATTAAAAGTCTTTATTAACATAAATCACCTTTTGTTTTTTCTCGCTATGATTGACAAGATATTAGAATGACCACTTTACCAAACCTATACTTCCTAATTTCTTACTTTTTTGGAATAACCTTATGAAAAAATAATTAACAAAAATAAAATTATTATTTATTAACTTATTTCTATTTTTTTCTTCTCTAATTCGACATAAATGCTTTCATAATTCAAAATATCAATAATAATAACAAGGGAGGGCCTAGCTCGCTTCGGAGTTACAGTTGTTTTATTTTGTCAAATAATATTTAATATACTGAAATTATAATTTTACATAAATATTTTGTAAATATCACAAATCAAATTATATTATTATTTAGATCTCACTATAATAATTAATTGTTATTCAATGATTTATAGATAATAAACATATAACTATTGAAACTTCTATTGACCTAACATATGTTGATTACGTATACTACGCACATTCCTGTATATACAATGTCATAAGTTTAAATAAATTCAAATAATTAAACACATAATTTACAACATTTTATTATTATTTTTTAATACCAAAATAATATTAAATTTGAAATTATGTTTTATCCAATAATATAATTGTATAACCAACACAAATAATTATATTTAATAATAATATTGTAATTTCTAACAATATTTAACTATAATTTTAGCATAATATTATATAATATTAATAATCTAATATTAATGCCATGATAATATGGTAATACTATTAATTAGAAAGTTGGTGATCAATATAGAATAAGTACTTACAAAAAAATATGGTATTTGACACAAAGCAATAAATGGGCTGGTTGGTTATTGGTAACATTCGAGCTTTCTTATGGGGGTGGCTGTGAGTTCGATCCCAGCTTTCAAGCGAAATCAATTATTCTGGTTGGTAATATTCAATGTTGTGTTCCAAGATTCATTTAGTCCCGCCACACGTTTTAGTTTAGAAGTGTTTGTATATGGTTGCCCCAAAGATGGGGCGTAATAATCTCAATAATGTGGGCTTTCTGAGGACTTCAAAGGATTCTTCTATGTGACTTTGTGGACTGGCCTGATGCATTTTTATAAATGGGTTACATATGACCCGCTTCATATTTATATGTTCAATAGTGGTTAAAGAAAATCTTAACTGGACATGTGTCAATTTTTCCCAAATCATAAGTTTTATATATTAGAAAGAATTTCAAGCTCTTGAAATTTGAAAATATTATTTGTCCGAACTCAAACAAAATAACATTACTTTTATTATTTTATAAAAAAGAAGTTTCATTTTACACTTTCTTTTCCCAACTCAATCAAAAAATTTATTTACATTCTACACAAATCATAATGTCATTCTTTTTAAGAAGAGAGATGTTAATTATGATATTTATTTGCGTAGAATCTAAATACAAATCTCTTATTAAACAAAGTTTCATTTATAATTTGATAATTTGTTAATTTGATTTTGTTGAATCAACTCCATTCCTAATGACAATGGAAGGCATCTAAGAAATGCAAGTGGTTAGATCAATAGAAAATCTTCTCTCTCTTGGATGGTAAATTGCTATTCGTTTGAAGATACCAAAAAAAATGGCCACAGAAGAAGGGATAAAACTCATCACCTCCAACTTTGGTATCTTCAAACGAATTAATCATATTAGAGAAGGATTACAGTTTGGTGAAGTATCAGTGGATCTCCTGGTATCAGAAATACACAAGGTACCATATTCATTGAACTTTCAAGATGACGTGCATTTAAACAAGGCCTACATATTCATAGAACACATACCTCAACAAAAAAAGGCTAGGTTAGAACAAGTTTGGAAGGTGAAACCAATTACAAATGAGGCTCAGATTTCAAAGAACTTGGTCCCTCAAGTTCACAATGATCGGCCTTCAAGTAAAAGTTCTTCATCGCCAAAAATTTCACCAACCAAACAAGCAGGCACAAGAGATGAGATATGGAAAAAGAACAAGTCTCCAGGCCCTGACGGATTTACTGGAGAGTTCTTTAAGAGATTTTGGAACATTTTACGACTCGAGGTCTTTCAATTAATCAAGGGAAATAGAGTTATAGAGGGGTTGGGAAGCTTCTCCACTTCTTTTATCACACTATTACCCAAAAATGAGGGAGCGGTAATGCCGAAAGATTTTCGGCCAATAAGTTTAATTTCGAGCATTCAAAAATTGATATCAAAAACCCTTGCCAATCGCTTAAAAAAAGTCATTAATGATCTTATTCTCCCAAACCAATTGGGGTTTCTAGAAGGGAGAGAGATCTCCGAATGTTACGTACACGCATGAGAGGCTCTCCACATAGCCAACAATGAAAATAAATCACTTCTTATATTCAAAGCTGACATCCACAAGGCGTTCGACTCGGTATCAAGAGATTTCATCTTGCAGGTACTAAAGGCAAGAGGGTTTGGAGATCGTTGGGTAGAGTGGATGAGGCACTATGTGCTAAGAGGGTCAACTAGGGTTTTGTTAAATGGCCAACCAGGAAAATGTGTTCATTTGTTGAGAGGGGTGCGTCAAGGCAATCCTTTATCTCCCCACTTATTCAATCTTGCCATAGATGCTTTAGCGAGAATAGTGGAAAAGTTGGCTTCACAAAATTTCATTGAAAGACCAATAAAAGGGATACTAGTGGCCTTATTATACGCCGATGAAACTTTATTTCTAATTAAGCTAGATTTAATACAGGTTAAAAGGTTGAAATTTATTTTGAATTCTTTTGGATCCAAATCTGGTTTGGTTATCAACTTCGAAAAATCGGAATTTGTTTGTTTACCATCCAACATACATGAGATCGAAGCATTATCCCAAGAATTAGGGTGCCCGTGTGTTTCCCTGCCCTTAAATTACTTGGGCTTACCGCTTCATTTCAAAAAACCCGCAAAGGAGTTCTATCTTGAGATAGTGGAAAAGTTTAATAAAAGGTTGCAAAGTTGGAAGGGCAAATTATTATCAATAGGAGGGAGGTTCACATTGATCAACTCGGTTCTTTCATCCTTTGTGATCTATTATTTCAATGTATTTACTTTTCCACAAGGTATTCTTGAGGATTTGGATGCTGTTAGGCGAGATTTCATTTGGAAGGGAGAAAAAGAAACCGGTTATAACTTGGTTGCATGGGAAAAGGTTTGTAGACCAAAAGAGGCCGGAGCTTTGGGGGTTTTAAACCTTCGATCCTTCAATCAGGCATTAATGGTTAAATAGGTTTGGAGGTTTTATAATTCTTCATCATTGGCAGAATTTGGTTGGGAATATAGCTGAAGAGGATATTAAGGGGCCTATTCAGGGTTCCTATTTTTGGCAAGAGATCAAACAGTTGGTGCCTTTCTTCAATTGTAGCACTGAGTTCATGCTGGGTAATGGGAGAAAGACTAATATGTGGGGAGATAATTGGGGACAAGGGTCACTGATCTTACTCTATCCTTTCCTATCACACACTTAAACCATGCTAAAGGTACAGTGGCACAATACAAGGGAATCGTGGATCGAAGAGGGTTATTCAAAGAACTTCTAGCAATCAAACCCCAACAGGAATTTATCGAACTCACTCAATTATTGGACAGAATCCAATTAAGAGGTGAAGAGGAGGATAAAGTGCGCTGGAGGTGGAATGAGAAAGGGAATTTCTCTTCTAAAGAGGCATATTAGAAATTTGTGCTAGGAGTGCACGTTGAATCCGAATTAAAACACATTTGGAAGATGAAATTACCATTGCGAGTAAAAATATTTTTATGAGAATTACAACAAAAGAAAATACTTACCATTGATAACTTGCAAAAGAGGGGGAGACAAATGGTTAATAGATGTCCAATGTGCTGCAACGAAGCGGAATCCGTAGAACACCTCATGTACCAATGTGATTTTGCAAAAATACATTGGTGCTTGTTAAAAGGAGCTTCGAATCGCGAAATAGGTCTCCCAAACTCGACAGAAGAAATGAAAAAGGCGTTATTTAACGAGCGGACAGAAGCACCGATCAAAATCCTCATGGGGCTCTTCGTGTTCGTGTTGTGGAGGGAAAGATGTAGAAGGATATTTAGTGAACAGAAGAAGGAGAGAGAGGAATTTGTGAAGGAGATATTGGATGAGAAAGAACAACTAGAGAGAGCTTTGGGGAGATCGACAGAAGAAGAAGAAGAAAGATCTTAATTTAGTAAAAAGAGAAGAATGCAAGACCTGTTATTGGCGAATTCTAGAGTGATACAATTAGATTTGTTTTTAATAGGTTTTTTCTAGACTTCGGCCCAAGACAGTTCATGGGCCAACATTTCTTTATGCATTTCTTATTATCTTTTATTATTTTTTATTTTTTTGGTTGCATAGAGATCCTATAAGGGCTCGTTTGGCAAGTGGAATTAGTAGAATGGAATTGAATTTTAAGATGGAGAAGTAAAAAATTCTGAATTAATTAATTCTAAAGTTTGTTTGGATGCTAGAAGTATAAAATTTTGAAAAAACATAATTCTTTGTTTGGTTGTTTGTTTGTAAAAATACGGAATTATATTATGATTATACAATTAGTAATCTAAAATATGAAATAATATAATATAAAGTAATGTAAAATAATATAAAATAAAATATATAACATAAATAATATAGAATAAAACATATAATATAAATAATATATAATAAAACAAATTAATATAATATAATATAATATAATATAATATAATATAATATAATATAATATAATATAATATAATATAATATAATATAATATAATATAATATAACATAAGTAATATAATAATAATATAACATAAGTAATAGAAAATAAAAATACAAGTAGAAAATAAATAATATAATATAATATAATATAATATAATATAATATAATATAATATAATAGTTTGTCGCACTTTGGCATTCCAACTTTTTTAGAGAATTATATTTTGGTGAGTTTGTATAAAATGGAGAGATTTTAGAATTAGCTAATTCTAATTCTAAAGTGTTGCCAAACAAAAAATTAATGTTTTGCATAATTTCAAAATGCAATTCCCCTCAAGATTCTACACTCCAAATGGCCCCTAAAAGAAGCATAGAAGGGGTTAGGTGTAAATAGTTAGGAGCTTGTACAGATTTTCTGAAAAATATATAAAGATTTAACTTTTGGAAGAGGGACACCAAGCCCTCTCCAAAAAATTTCAAATAAATAAATAAATAAATTGATGCATTATTATTAATATATACTTTTTTAACTGGCTCATGATATTATTTTAATTCAGAAACTTGTGAATATACATTTTTCTTTAAAATTTAAAAAAATCTTAGTAGATCATTCATCTGTTATCTTAAAACATTATATATTGTGATATAAAAATTGATATTATAGTGTGATATTATTGTTGTTTACTGGAAGCCTATAGGGGAGGTTAATAGGGCTAAATGTGCGGAAACGTGAAGATTATACTTATTTTTAGGGTTTTTACTTCTTAATATTTTTAGACTTTTATGTGATGGTTGTTTAAATTCTAATTAACAAAGAAACTAATTAAACAAGAAAATAAAGTAGATAGAAATAGAAATGAGATACCGAATACCAGATCTGATGACAGAGTTCAGCGAGGTGGTTGCGTTAATCTTAACCACCCGTTTACTCGCTGGCGACCCTTTTGCGTTCATGAGTTACCTATTCTCCGGGACTTGCCTTGTGGCTCCGATAACCACTAAAAAACAGATCGTTTACAGGCCTCGAACCACCGCTCGTCTTACAACAAACTTGATGAATCGATGGAGCAATAACTTACAAACTCGATTTCTTTAACTTCAACAACACGCATGAAACACTCGCTAATCTCTCCTTAATCTTCCAAAACTTTTGAGTGAATAACATTCAATAAATAAAGAGAGAAGAAAAGGCTTTTTGCTATCTCAAAATGATGATTTTTTTCGGATTGAGCTGGTTATTTAAAAGAAGGAAGGAGCAGCTCACAGATATGGAAAAACTAGCTTTTTCATTGACAACGCACTTATTCCTTTGACAACGGAATACCAAAAAGGAACAGAATCAAAGACGATTATTGCTCAAATGGCTAAATTCCTGACTATTTCGTTGACAACGGAACCTATTCCATCGACAACGGAATAGCGCAACACGTAGCCAGAAAGACAGAGCCATTGCGTCCTCGATGGAGTGGAACACTGTCTATTCCGTTGACAATGGAATAGACAGGTGTTATTCCGTTGAGGACGGAATAAGTCCGTTTTGCCCATTTTCTTCTCAATTTAAGATGGAATAAATAGACTCAAAAACTCAACTAATCCTACAACCACACTAAGAACTCCAAAGCTAGAAATCTTGAGCTAAAGCACAACGTCTTCTTGTTCTTACGATATTAGAGAGATGCGTCCATTTCAAAATAAAAGAAATTTTAATTTCGATAATCTGAACTGATAAGAGAATCTCAAACAACGTTTATTAGTAGTTCGGAATAGTTTTAAATATCATCAAACTGATGACAACAATTATTGTGTTATATTAAACCTGATAATAGACGACCATAAAAAATACCTCCAAAAATATACGTAAAATAAAATTAAAACCACTTTTTCCATTATTAAATTAAGTGAAAATATGAAAAAACTAAGCACCATTATTTATGTGTAGATGGTTTAGAAATCCAAAAGTCCAATTTCTAGTCTTGCATAAGACAAATTTTTTAATTTTTCTAAATTTATTTCGGAGTTTGGAAAACAGAATCGTATTCGGAGTTGGTCCCTTAATATAGCGATTTAGAATCGGCTTAATTAGACAGGAGTCGGTCCAATCGGATGAAAAATCGGACAAATTTATATAATAATTTTATATAATCGTGAGAAACATGCATTAATCGGATCAGAGCTTGCATATTCCGGCTCGAATCGGAATCGAAATCGGCAATTCTTCAAACCATGATTTTTTTAGTTCTCATACATTTCATTTTGAAAATGTGTTAATGGGCATTTTAAAATTTTACATCAAATTTAAAATCATATATTGTATTATAGCATTAATTCATGAATTTTGAACCTGCAAAAATATAATGATTATGTGATTTTTTTTAATTATTATATAAAGAACCAATTCGTAATTTTTTACATTATAGTGATTTGTTAGCTTATTGATAATATTGTCTAAAGTATTATAACAAATAATATTCTTTATCTATTCTGAAAACTTCAAATTAATTCATTGTCTAAGCCCTCCTCCAAAAGATCATATCGTATCCTAATTATAAATTGGGGCCTAATGATGCACGACGGAAAAAAAAATTGTATATAAAGATAATAAACATTATATAAAATTATACAAAGAATGTACATGATTTACTTTTGTCAGAAAAAATAAACACTATACAAGTAAAATAATTAAAACAATACATAGAAAATAAAAAAGTATATTGAAAAACAGAAAAGATAATATATCATCGCGTTTTGGGCATGATCAAGCCTGCCAAGTTTTCAAATTTCTCATATTTAAATATACTTTATTTTAGAGAAAATAATTTGACGCATTTAAATATGCTAAACTTGTCAATACATTAAATATTATTGATGAATAATAGATATACATACACAAGTCCACGAATCTCAAATTATAAAATGACATAAAATAATAGAGGGGTGCAAGTTGGGAATTAGCAAATAAACAAAGCCAGCAAACAAAAGTGTAAAAAGATTAAAAAAAAAAAAATTTATTTAAATAGATATGGGGGCAAAAGGATAAGGTCACCCACCAATAAACAATATACATCATATCATATGCTACAATAATACAATATGGTTAGTATCATATTGATATCACATCATGCACATTGGTCCTGGCCATGCAAGTGGGTTCCTTAAATTAATGTCTCAAAACTTATCCTATCCTATCTTCTCCCTCTCAAATAGTTGGTATAATGTTTTTTTTTTCTCCCTTGAAGGCCGCAGGAAGTTGGGTATAATGTTGAGAAATGATAATTGTCATGAAAAAAGATTGCTCAAAATACGAAAAGTTAATATTAGATACTTCATAAAAAGCAAAATAAAAATAAAGAATTAATCAATATTACCACACATAATGTTGAATAAAATTATTCACTTTAATTTTTTTGCCCATGATCTTTATGAATGAAGTGTCAAACGAACTATTATCTACTGATAAGTGAAATATCTACCATCATATAATTATATGAAGCATAAAATATCTATATTAAATAATTAAAGCCTAAAGACAACATCAAGTTTGCTTCCCTAACTCTAGCAATAATTAAACCACCACTTGCCAAGACAAATCATAAAAATATCATTAAATCAAAGCATAGGATCCTCTTCAAAATTATCAAAAGGGCATAAAAGTAAACAATCCACACTCTCAAATCAATGCAACTTTACCAATTTGCCAAGGTTCAACATATCATGAAAAAGGATCATCAAATAATATATACATAAATTGTATTTACTCTTAATGCTAAAAAAAACCAAGAACTTGCTTGCCACATATAATTAACATTCTAATTTTGATTTCAAACCCCCAACTCCAAAAACAACTAACTCTTTAACTTTGAACCAAGTTTATTAAAATGTCAAAATGTTAAAAGAGGATCTAACAATCTAATATTAATCATAATAATTATTATTATTACCCAAATTGATTAATCAATTGATCAAATCATGTTTATTTAGATCTGACAGAGAGAAACACCTAGGGGATCTCAAAGGCATCTTGGCCTTAATTGATTCCTCATTTTTCCAAATGGGGGTAAAAATGGATGGCCTCAATTGATTTCTTGGTTCGAGATTTCCACTCTTCTCTTCAAACTCTTCTTCTTCCTCTCCTTCCTCTCCTTCTTCCAACGTCTCTTCAGAGGAGATTAATGGAGGCAGAGAAGAAGCTGCCATGGAAATGAGAGATCCACACGAAGCTCTTCTTCTTGACCAAGCCATTAAAACCCGCCTTCTTTTGTTGAAAGGATTTTCAGGTTTTATTAGATCTTTAGCTGTTGCATTTGATGCATTTGAGAGGCTCGTAAAAGATTTTGATTTGCCCGAGTAGAAATTAGATAATCCTCTCCTGGTTAATGGAAGAATAAACAGGGGATTAGAAAGATTAAATATGAAATAAATGTGAATTACTTTTGCATAATTGAATACAGGCAAGATTGGAATTTACTTCCTTGTGGAAAAATTAATACTAAATTATAAAAGGGGAATAAATTCTAATTTGAATTAGAATTTCTTTTTTATATCATGAGATGGTCAAAAGAATCCAAATCAAACCAAGAATAAAATCTATGGATAATATCTTTTACAAAAAAGAAGGAATCCTAATCTATCCACCCTACTAAATTTTATAGTAATATATCACAATTTCTATATTTTCAATCAAATTTTGACAAACAGAAAAAAAAACCCAACAAAAAAAAAATTAAGATCTATATTAAAAAACAATAATAAAACAATCAATTCATCTGTTTAAATAAAAATAACTCACTTATCAGGGAGTGAATCCTCCAAAGAATCCAAAGAACTCAAGCTGCTCTTATTTTCTTCGTTCTCTTTGCTCTGAACCTCTCCATCTTCTTCTTCTCCTCCTGAACTACACGCTCCAATGGAGGAAGTATCTGACCGCTCATCTTCTTCTTCTTCTGAGAAGGACCCATTAACACTTTTTCTCTTTTGATCTTTCGGACCTTCATCTGCATAGAGAGCCAGTTTGGCCGTTGATTTCAGACCTAGAAGCCCTCCTGCTACCTCCACCGACATCTCTTCTCTTGTCGTACAATTGAGAGAGAGAGAGAGGAACTAACAAAAATTTGATGGATAAGGGTTTCTTACGAAGAGAGAGAGAGAGAGACAGGAGCAGCTAACACATTGTTGGATTTTGGGATCTTTTGAGAGAGTGCTGAAAAGTAATTGAGAGAGAGAGGGAGAGGATAAGAGAGGTGGTTTGTGGATAAGTATTAGGTAAGAGATTGTCTCCAATTAAATATTTAGACAAAGGCCTTGATTGATTAATTGTGGCATATCATTTTTGTATTTGGAGCACAGTTGGTCAATTCGTGAATAATTATTCACGTATTATATATGTATATTTCAAATAATTCAAAAAATGCGAAAATTGCGTTTCCATTTGAATAATACATATTCATTCGCGAATTTTTGACAAGGCGAAAATTCGGCCCGTATTTTACGAATTTTTACCAAATATAATATTTCACACATATAAAAAGTTGGAAAGGAAATCGACAAATTTCTTAGCATATAAATCACCCGAATTCTGAAAAATGGAAAGAAATTGTAAGAAAATGCAATAAATCAAACAAAGCAGACAAGTAAAATAATTTAAATATTTATTTGATCATTTGTTCCCTATTTCAACTCTCTGCCATTTTGAGTGCAAATATTTAGAGAAACTTCTCTATAATTCTATATATTTTAAATTACATCATTCAATTTGATTCTTTCTCTCTCTCTTGTAGTGTTCTGATTCTTTCAAACTTCTCCCAAGTCCAAGGCTCCAAGCTGCTAAGGTATATCACATTTTCCTTCTTTACTAGGTTAATATTTTTATTTGCATATTTCACACAACATGAATATTTTTTACATATGATAATCTTTCATGTTGTAATTTTCTCAAAATACTCTCAGGTACGAGATGGTGAAATCTAAGGATAGATTTTGGGAGTTTGCCACTGATCTGAAAGGTCGATTCAAGTGTAATTTCTATTCCAAGGAATTTTCTTGAGGAGCTACACGAGTAAAGGCTCATTTAGCTGGTATTTAAAGCCGTGATATTGCATTATGTGATAAGGTTACCGAGGAGGTTCAAGCAATGGCTGTCCTCGCAGTTGGTCCGCTCAAAAAATTCCCGAGTGGCATCTTCTTCGAGCACTAATAAAGCTGAGGACAACGTTTCTTCATCCTCTATTGGGTTATCGAATGTTACGGTAACCACCCAAACCACTATCAAAGAAATTTTTAACAAGAAAGACAAGGAAGCGGTTGATAATTTTCTTGGCAAAGCTATTATAATGAATAATATTCCTTTCAACGTGATCCAATCCTCTTCATTTATTCAAATGTGCAAAGCCATATCTGATTTTGGGTTAGGTTATTGTTTACCTAGTTACTCTACCCTTCGAAGAAAATTAATACCAAATACTAGAAACCAAGTAGGCCAATATGTATCAGAGGTGAAGAAGTCTTGGGATACCACCGGTTGTACATTAATGTCTGACATTTGGACCGATATGAAAGAGCGGTCTTACATCAATATTGTTGCCTATTCCCCAAATGGTGTTGTTTTCTTAAATTCTTTCGAGCGATCGGCTGATAAATAAACGGGTCATTATCTTAAGGATATAATAGTATATGTTATGGAAGAGATCGGACCAGAAAAAGTGGTGCAAATTATAACAGATAATGGTTCAAATTATGAAAGTACTGGCGAAATGATAGTTGGAAGATATCCTCATATCTATAAAACTAGATGCGCGGCACATGGGATTCAACTTTTATTGAAAGATATCTATCAAGATGTTCTCTGGGTCAGACAAGTATTTGATGACGCGAATACAATTGTGAAGTATATGTACATGCACATAATTGTATTGAATTTGATGATAACCCACACAAATAATGAGTTAAAAAAACCATGCACAACAAGATTCGCATCTCATTTTCTAATGCTCCAATCTGTTGTTGCGGTTGAGGATAACTTGAGAGGTCTAGTGGCGTCTGCTGAGTGGAGAAATATGGATTACAACAATTCGGCAGATGCACTAAGAGTAACGGATATTATGCAAAGAAGTAGTTTTTGGGTTGATCGCAAAGAAGTGTTATTGGTGTTAAAGCCACTCGTTTTGGTTCTTCGTTTGGTAGATGGAGAAGGATCTACGGCTGGCTACTTGTACGACGCAATGAATCGAGCAAAGGAAGCTCTGAAGCAACGGTCGCGGAATGATCCTGTTAAGTACGACAAATTGTGGCAATTGTTTGAGCTGAGAAAGAAGAAGAATATTCTTCATATGGTTCACGAAGCTTCTGCATTTCTTAATCCGGGTCTGATATTTGATGGGAGGGTAAAATATGAGCAAGAAGATATTAGAGCCGGTATGAATTATATTGCTGAAAATATGATTACGATAGAAGAAAGAACCGGTTTTGCTTCCCAATTATTGCTCTATAGAAATAAAAGTCCGCAACTGTTTAATACTCTTTCCTTGGCAATGATGGTAGATGCTCATCCTCGTAAGTTTTCAATCTTCATAAAAAAATTTACTTGCTCTTTTAACTATTACTAACAAAATTTTAATTTTAGGAATTTGGTGGGAACTTCATGACGGTGATCTACCTATTCTACAGAGGATTGCTATAAGAATTCTTAGTCAGCCGTGTAGTTCATCAGCATGTGAAAGGAACTGGAGTGCATTTGAAACTGCACAAACCAAGAAAAGAAATAAATTCTCACCTGAAATGTTGGAGATTCTGGTTTATACAAGAATGAATTCATTAATGATGGAGAAGGTATCACAGTTAGTTTTGAAAGATTCAAACGCTATAAATGTAGACAAACTTGATGAACTTCCCGAAAAATTGAATGATACTGAAGAAGATGTTGTGGCAAGTGATGAAGATACACATTAGTTCGATACTTTGCTTGGAACTTAGTTCTTGTTTTCTATTTTTTTTTGTCGAAGTTAGAGTTTTGCTACTTATTTTTGCTTTATAAGTATTCTTATGAATGGATAACTACTTTTATTTATTAATTAATGCTAGATTTTTTGTTCATTTCTAGAGATTATTGTAATTAATTAGTTTGTTATGTTTAAACAAGACATTATAAGCTTAATACAAGCTATATAATTTGCCGAATTTTTCTTGCCGAATTTTAAACGGACAACATATTATACACGAACGTATACTAATACGAATATTTGCCGATCTCGTTTTTTAGGTCCGTATTTTTCGCCGAACTGAAAACGTTCGAATATGAATTATACATGAACGTATTGTGTATCGTATTATTCACGTATTATGAATGACTAACTATGATTTGGAGAAATAGGAATTCTCTCCATTTTCATATGAAGATGAAGATGAAGATAAATTGTGTCTATTATTTTTTTTACATAAAAATTTAGATATTTAATTTTTTTTTTATTTCCATGCTTCTACTTGAAGTTAGCTTATAAATTATAGTACAAATTTGTTACAATGGTCAGGAAGAGCAAGAAGAGTTCTTTCACTTTTTTAATAAGAATATTTTAGTTTTGGAAAAACAAATCTATCATAATACTAGATTTTATATTGATAAATATAGCAGTCTACTTTTAATTATAACAACAAATGAGAAAGTGAGATAAAATTATTGAAATCTAGCTATAAATACTACATTTCATACCAATAAATATAGCAGTCTACATAACGTATAAATTTAGCTATAACCACTACATATTAAAATGTTTCAAAGAAACAAAATAATATAATTTTTATAACAGACAGAGAAATACCCAAAATAATGGTCGATGTGACATCATAAAAAGATGATCGAGTTGTGGACTAGAAATATTTAGAGTTCGAATTTAGCGATTTTCTATATGATTCCCTTCGTCTCAGTTTGTGACGCTCACTACTCAATGGGAGAGATTTTGTCTTAAACTATTGCTTTTATTAATCAAAGTATCTAATAAATAATTACCTGCTGCAATATATAAATGAACAAATTCTATAAATAGTTATAATTAGTAAAAAAAACTTATTTTTAATGGTAGACATGTGGCTTCAAAAATAACGGTGAAAGTAACATCGATCTTCATAAGCTAACTGAGCTAGAATATAATTATTTAATGTTCAATTTTCGATAATTTTTTGGTAATTAAGTTTGTCAATTTTTACTTCGAGTCTATGACCCGTAAAAATCCGTTGGAAGAAAATATTGCCTTAAATTTTTTTTGAATTCTTGAGAAAGACTTTCCTAAATATGCTACACAAATTGTTTTAACAAAATATTCGGTATTTTGTCGTCACTCAAACTTGGGACATCTCCCAAAGTTCAAAGATGTCTTATTGCTTGAATTAGCAATCTTTGATAATATTGTCTTCAACTTATTTCATATTTTTTTTTGTTAATTAAAGTATCTCAAGAGCTTGTTAAGTAAATTAAAAAGACTCAATTATATAAATAATTATAGTTTGTAATATATAATAAACACTATTTCTAAAATAGTGTATTTTTATGATAAAAAAGTGTCATCATTTTGCATGTTATGCAACACATTACAATATTGCAATAAAATCATTATTTCAGTAATACCAAACAATCATTTGATTGGTTCGATCTAGCCATTAAATGCACACAAAATCCTACTCAAAGAGTTTCTTGAAAACATATTGCATTGACACATTGCGCATTGGCTCTGAAACGTGGCACATATTCATTAATGCATAGACCCGATTAAAAGTCAGGCTATTATATCATTATTTATAGTTGGATAAATATGACATAAGTAATGTCTATAATCTTTTTTTTTTTTCCGACTATTAGGCTGCAGACATCTAACTTCTATATATTTATGCCTCCGTATATCGAACTCATGCTCTCAACGCCTATACCAACTATGACAACAGCGGTTGACGAGTAATATCTATAATCATCACATGACATGTCACTTGTAAATAATATTTTTATGTGTATATTAATTGTCTTACTATAATTTTTTTTCATTCTTGTATACAACTTAAGAAAAGTACATTAATGTATAGAGATAATATTCCATGTTCCGTTTAAACACCTCCTAAATAATGTCCATCTTTTTGTATTTTTAGTTATCCAATGTAATTTTATGTTAAAAATATTATGTCTTTAATATATATTTATTACACATATTTTTTATATTATAAATTTCGAAATAAATGATAATATATATTCTTATTTTTATGCAATATATTTTTATATATGTTAATTGTATAATTTCGGATATCAATATATTATTTTGAAATTTAATTACACCTTTTTGAATTTCAGTAGTGCCACGAATAAGCCGGAGATGCATATCAATCTATAAAAATTAAATTATATTATGTGATAATATTGTGATGAATATTGAATATTGGAGTGGAGTTAATTATTATTTTTCTTTTTTCACATACAGAAAATTTCAATACTTCAGTAATATTTAACTTTTCAAGGTTAGTATATTGGGAGAAAAAGGTTAGCTACATACTACTATTTAAGTATTTAAAGTTCATATTTAGAATTTATTATTCATTATATATATATATATATATATATATATATATATATATATATATATATATATATATATATATAAATAAATCAGTGCAATACAACAAAATAATGAATTTCACATATTTAAATTAGAAAAAGAAAATTACCTCACAAAAAATAAAGGAAAAAAAATTATTTACTACATAATACGATCTTATATCTTTAATTAATTAATGATAAGTGTAAATATAAGATCTCAAATTAATTAATTATTTTATTCATTCTCACATTCAATATGCGTACATATATCAATTACGATTTCTTTCTTCTGGTCAACTATGGATAAGAGATAAGGTTTGATGGAAAGAATAAAATTATGTGACTAATGCTTTAATTTGAATAAAATATTATTTTTTAAACACTAATGGCAGACAGACTTTCTTGGTAGGGCTGCTTTATAATATTTTAATTAATTAAGAAAGTACAAGAAATTGCTAATGAAATTAACATGAGAAACATATCAAAGAGTATTCTTGAGTTTATATTATTATAATTTAAAATATAAGATCTTTTAGATGTTGGACAGTAATTTAGATAATAGGGTCTTCCTAATAAAATTAGATAATAGGGAAAATTAATCTGTCCATGCTGAACCACTCTCACAGAATTTGAGATTCATGGGAAGTGCATGTATGAGGAACAGGATAATGTACTTGGCTTTAGTCTAAAACTTAGTCACATGTTTTGTGGGTCTCATTTTTTTTCTGGAGAAGATGAGGAAATTAGCTTGGTTGGTATCTCATTATGGAATATTCATGCTTTCTTGTCATTTTTATTATTTGGTATTAAATAACCAAATATTCAATTTAATTACTCCAATAATTGCTATATTGGTGGCTATTTTATTGTAACTTGAATTATATTAAAAATAAAATTTGATACTTATCTTTTGAAAAATGTTGAGTCTTAGTAAGTATGATATTTATAGCTTCTAAATGCATATAGTCAATTTGATTTCCTGAGATTTTAGGATATATAATCATAGACATACATTTTTAATGACCCTCAAGATTTTCGATGTAATAAATATGATTTTTTTTTGGACTTGGTAATTTATTATAATATAATTTCAGAATTTATGTATTGTTATGTATCTAATTTTTTAAATTTATGGTTCTCTAGTCCGTCCAATACAAAACTGACAATGAAACCGGCGGCTGAGAAAAAAAAATAAAAGACCTCAATGATGGAGTGTTTGGACTGTCACGTGTTGGAAACTTTAGAAGGAGCGCAACAATCGTATCTTCAACAACAAATGAAAGAGCCCAACCAAAATTTTCACCATCGATTGCATATTCAAATTTGGTGAAGAAAGAATTAATTTAAAAGGATTCAAATTACCATCAGATTCCTTCGGTTAAAATAGAGGCTTTTTATTCTCCCCATTCGAGAGACTTAATATTGTAATTTAATCATGTAGCACATTTTATTAATAAAAGTCTTTTGTAATCTTATTGATTACATATTAAAAAAAATGGTTTCCTACTCCATATTTCTTGAAATATAAGAAATTGAGAATAAAAAACACAAAAATTACATTGAAGTATTTTTTTTTACTTTCTTTTCTTTTACAAATATTGTCATTTGAAAACTTAAAAAAATTAAGTTTGGATATCTAATATGTAAAGTCAATTTTTTTTTGAAGTATCAGTAGACGAAAAGCTTACTGAAAAATATATATACTAAATTACAGAAAAAAGAGTTTTACAATGTTCGATAGTTACAGCTAGTAACAACAAAATCTACAATTAAAATAATAAAACAAACTAATAAAGTTACTACAAAGCATAAGGGAGAAATGCGAGAAAATATGTTATTAAACCCTAAACCTTGAGAGCTAAAACGAAAGGCGATTTAAGAACAATTCTAGGTCTAAAAAGGTAAGGCGGCGGATAGTTGATCTTGAAGAGGGTTGGCAAATGATCCAAACCCATTTATGTCCTCGCTACACTCTGTTTAAACCCTACGGACATTCTAGACCAAAACCTTATCTTCTTTCTCCTCTAAACCATTCCACTTCACTAAAAATCGCCATTTTCATTATTTTCACCTCTCAAACTCTCCCTAAACATTCAAACACAACATGAGCAACATGAGCTCAAAATGGGTCCAAAAGGACAATGGTTCTTCATCGATGGGACTGTCAGCCTCCGGTCCCCTCCCTTCTCAATTCCATGTCCCAATCGAGCCGTTGGAGCCAGCTCGAAATATCACTAAGACCTTGAAGAGGATGCCGTTGAGCGACAAGTGCTCCAACCTCGCCACACGATGTGCTTTGAACAACCAACGAATCCCCAATCGTTCCAGAACAGAGGAAACTCTTCGAGAAACCTCAATTTTGGCAATTTTGCCCACACCTTTATTCAGTTATCAGAAGAAAGGTCTCGAATGTTAGCGTTCCTTCGAATATGGGTACAAAATCTTGAAATATACAAAACCAAGGAAATGCACCAATTACAAAGGAACAAGCCATATAGTGATTGACTGTCTATCGTTGGATAATCGTGCTCTAATTAAACAGTCAATCGCTGATGCTCTGAAGCCGAGGGGCGTCCCGGGAATCAATGGACTGCCTAAGAATAGGCCGGCCTCCTTAACGGTATTCCTCCATCAAACGAAGAAACACCAGGATGAGGTTAAGAAATATAAAAATGCCTTAGTAATTGATACAAGGCTGGTAAAGGGGCACAACCTTTATTCCCTTCGTAACTTCATCTTTAGAACGGTGAATTGGAAAGGTGATCTAGACCTTGTTTACTGGGGAAATAATCACTACCTTTGGTTATGCCCTGTGGTTTTGACCGAAAAGTAGCCTACAACAGGTACATGAAAATGTTTGATGACGGGGACTAAATCTTGTATAATTGCGAACGATCGAGGCAATTCCTTCGACTCTTAAGTACAAGATATGATTTGACATGGTAAACCTCCCTCTGTCGTGTTGGTGCATTGATTAACTCTCAGCAATGTTAAGTCCATTTGGTGCCTTACTCGATCATGGACTACTCACAAATGTTCAAACCATGGAGCTGTTACCTATCGTCATCGCCACCTCCAACTTGCACAAGGTTCCAAATTCATTGAACAACATTGCCATATCAGATGGCTTTGCCCAGAAGGTTCTTCTCAATTTTACGAGCATGATTGAAGAGCCAATGAGGTTCATGTGACCTAGAGATCTAGCACCTTCCCAAGAGTTTTTCAAATCGAGATTAAATGAAGTGATTTTTGGGAAGAACTGGCAAGTCAGCGATCAAGTGGCTCCGATGGATCCACCGTCATAAACTCAGACAGATGAGGCAACCATGCATACAGAAGATCAAATAAACACCCCTTTGATCCAAGCCACGCCTACACCAGCCAAGAAAGATGAAACATCGATTATCACGAAGACAGTCAGTTCAGTCAACAAAATCTCATCGGCCACCTCCGTTAAATAACTGCCATTGGCTAACCAAATGCCAGTAAAGAAAACCGTTGCGCCGTCGATGTCTAAGAACGAGCCGATGGAAAAAAATTGACAACATCATCCAAAGTGGGTGAGGGACAGTCAGCAATGGTGAAACCTACACAGGTCGAGACAAGGGAGGATAATCCACAATTGATCATGCCATAGGAGACACAAAACGGCATGGAAGGTTTGTAGTGCAGAGGGGCAAAACAAACTCTGAGAAAGCAGCGTGAATTAGGAAGGAGATGACCCACAGGCAGACATCACAGACCTATAGACACAAGCTGTCCCAACTGAAGTCACCACACACGTGGCAGGTAAAGACAAAATCCAAACTCCGTCTTTCAATAAAAAAATTAAAATACAAAGGCCCAAAACTCTATTTAAATTCAGCAGGCCCAATGGGCATTCATATCAAAGACATTTATTTAGGAAAATCAAACCGAATTAAAATGCCCAATCAGCAGAAAGAATTTATCTATCCTGGGCCGGTAAAAAGAAATCCCACAAATACAATCACAAGAGGGCTTAAAAAAGTTCTCATTGAAGCAAATATTCTTGAATCTTTACAGGATGAAAGCCTACTTATAAATCCCCTATCTCTTGAACTTATATATTCATTACAAATATTATGTGGTTTTGTAAAAGAACAAGTTCTTTAAAATCAATCTTGCAACCTTAAATCCATCAGAAACTATTGACCAAAAAATAAAGGTCTAGCTAAAAGTTCTGACAAACTTATAATTTTTGAAATTACAGGTGATGTCATTTAGGGAGAAGAAGGAGAATATAAGGGAGAAGAAGGAGATTATGAAGGTGAATAATTCGATGAAGACATGGAGGGAGAATACGATAAAGGCTTTGAAGGTGATTTTGATGACGGAGAGTACTTGGATGACGAGAAGTTCGCAGGAGAGGCGGTGGGAGCCGACGGGGAATGAAGACCTCCTAGACATGGAAGGGGAGGAATTCGTGTCAGAATCCATGGTCTAGAATCACAACCGACAAACCCTAGAAAACTCCCATATGAGAGAAGACTTTCTTTGAAGAGTTTAGTTTGTTTTATTGTTATTTTTTTAATGTTAGATAATTAGAATTTTCTTTTTTGGAATGTAAGGGCCTTGGGGCCCCAAACAATTCAATGTGGTTAAAAATATTATTAGAAATACTTCTTGTGATGTGGCGTATTTGCAAGAAATAAAATGGCGCGATTGTAATTTCTTTGATATGAGAAAAATTTGCTCATCAAAATATAAAAATTTTGAAACAAAAAATGCTATAGGTTCAAAAGGAGGACTTATCACAACATCTCAAACTCACACTCATGACTAAATTCACCACAAATCACACCCTAAACATAGTCCTTTTATTGTCGTCAGGAAATCAAATTATGGTTTCTAACATTTAGACCTAAAAAGCAACAAATTGAGAGGGCTTGACTTAAATATGAAGAAGCCAAGCAAATTACTATCTCAATCTGGCAATCAAAGGGTAATATTAATGGGCACATAGATGACACCAAATGATTTAATGGTAAAATCAATGCAACTGCACAAGACTTATCAGAATGAGCAAAAAATAAATTTAAAGATGATTCCTCTGTAGAATTTTTTTTGTGAAGCAACAATTCATTGCCTTGATATGATTGAAGAGGTCAGGGACCTGACAGGCGATGAGCTCACATTAGAATTCAAGTCAAATAAGAATCATAGGAAATTGCAAATAATTTAGAAGAGAAGTGGCAACAAAATTCTTCCCGCACATGGCTAAAATTAGGGGATATGAAATCAAAGCAGCACAATGAAACTGCAAAAAGACAAAGCTAATGGACCAGATGGGGTACTAACATAATTCTTCCAAATGATTTGGGATAGGATCAAAACAAACCTAATGAATGTTATACAAGAATTCAACGAAAACTCGCTGAACTTAGGTGAGTTAAACAGGACAACCATAACATTAATCTCAAAAAAAGAAAAAGACGCTCAGTTGGAGAACTTCATTCCAATTAGCGTGATCTCAGCCCCCATAAAAATTATTACAAAGGCTCTGGCATTGAGGTTACTGTTGGGGAATTTGTGTCCATGTATAATACATGTGCAGCGGAACACACAGACTCAACCCTCTCTAGCATCATCGATAAGAGAATAAAAGTACGAAAATAGGTATTTAAAATTATACCCCCGATTACGAGAATCCATGTGAGAGAAGTGGAAACCAATACGAGGATCCATGTGTATCGGCTAAATCAAAGAGATAAAACTTAAAGATACCTTTCGTATTACGCTTAATCCATGACGCTCATACCATGTGTGCCATCAATCGCCTTTCAATCGGTTACCGTCCAAACCGATTATCCGTCCGCCAAGACCGTATATGTTGGATCATTCGGAAGCCATCTAACACATAAACAATCGATCTCCACATAAACTCTTACCAACCCGTTCTCATCTTCTTAGGCTAAATAGATCACAAGCGCCGAAAGTACGAACAACTCTACCAGTATATACAGGAACAAACTTCTTAAAATGGGAAGAAGAACAATATATGCTTGCACTCATTGCTCTACATGATTCATTAGATACCCAATCATAACCGTTATGACCACTCGGTTAAAAGCAGTGCTAGATTGTTCTAAAGTATATAATTCCTCATGTTGGTAACTGAGACAATAAATACTATAATAATAATCGCTAATGACGTAAACTATGTAGCATTCATATGGCAGGTCAGTCCAGTATATAATCTCTAACATATATCTATGTTAATGACTTGATAACTATTATTCATGATCAGTAAAACATGATAATCAGTCAACTAAAATACTGATGTATATTTATAGCTTGTCTACAAATATATTTATTTGTCTCCACAAATATCTTATAAACGACCAGGAATGATTTAGAATAGCATTTGTAACATTTTATAGTTTTACTATCAAAGTTACACACTTTGATGATATAAAGCTGAATTTCATATTCATGGTTAACCTATACGCACATATTATATGAAATATCTTAGAATAAATATAATGTTTATTAATTCAATCCATCAACCTAGCTCACAAACACTTTGCCCAAGGGCATAACACCATCATTGAGTATTACAGCTGCCTCTAGGACTTTTATTGTGTGTAAAATAGAGGGGGGCTTCTCCTCTATTTATATACTACAGAGAGAGACGCAAGACTGCTCAGTTTCCTAAACTGACACCCTAGGCCACTATTCCATTCGATAGTCCATTCTAATGGACCAGTGTTTCCATAACGAGGAAACTTTGCTGACAAGATTTGAAAATTCAGTTTAGGGAACCTATGGTCCGTTCGATCAGACCATGTGCTGAATTTGCACAATCAAGCATCTTATGTTTGATTCGTTCTTTCACCAATTCATACATCACATGTATAACTGTTTTGAGGTATTTTCTTTCCGAATGAATGAAGTTCATTATGTGACCGTGTAGGTTTCGGTTAACGCTGCTAACGATCTTCTAAAGATCATAAGTCATGAGTGACCTCTAGACTGGCATCATGACTACCCATGTTAAATAGAATGATCAGGGATCATTTATGTATCTAAATAGTGTTGGGTTTCGGACGTGCATAACGCAGTGGAAAATAAAAACTCGTCCAAAACCAATCCGAGGATCCGTGCGTATCGGTTAAATCAAAGAAATAAATCTTAAAGATACCTTTCGGATTACGCTTAATCCGTGACGCTCAAACCATGTGTATTGTCCATGCGCCTCTAAACCAGTTACCGCCCTAACCGATTTTCCGTCCGTCTAGGCCGACTAGGTCGGATTGTGCGGAAGTCATCTACCGCACATACAATCGGTCTCCACCAAAACTCTCAATTAAACCGTTAGGCCGAATAGATCACAAGCGCCGAAAGTACGAACGCCTCTACCGGTATCCACACGAACAAACTTCTTAAAACGGGAAGAAGAACAATATATATGCTAGTAACTTATTCTCCTCTTGCACAAGAAAACTCTTTTTCTTCTTCTTATTTTATCTCACAAAAGATGTATATAATTCCTCTCATATAATCGTACTCTTTCATTTTTGTCATACAAAAGGAAAGCACCCTTTCATTATTTTGTCAAACAACTTAGAAAATATATTTTCTCTCTTTTGATTATGTTAAAGTATAAAATTACTCATGTTGGGAACCGAGACAATCTCAGGTCAAATGACTATAAATACTTTATGCTACAAGAATCGCTAATGACATAAAACATGCAGCATTCTTATGGCTGATCAGTCTTGTATATGGTTTCTAACATATACCTATGTTAATGACTTGATAACTATTTATCCATGATCAGTAAAACATGATCATCAATCAACTAATATACTGGTGTACATTTATAGCTTGTATATAAATATAAATTTATATGTATCCGCAAGTATATTTGTCTCCACAAATATCCTATAAATGATCAGGGACGATTTAGAATAACATTCATAACACTTTATAGTTTTACTATCAAAGTCACGCACTTTGATGACATAAAGCTGAATTGCATATTCATGGTCTATTTTAATTATATTAAAATAACCTATATGCACATATTATATGAAATATCTTAGAATAAATATTATGTTTATTATTACAATCTTTCATCTAGGTCACAAACACTTTGGCCTAGGGCATAACACCATCAAATAGATGTTTATGATGGTGTTATGCCCTAGGCCAAAGTGTTTGTGATTTGGATAATGGATTGTAATAACAAACATAATACTTATCTTAAGATATTTCATATAATATGTGCTTATAGGTTATTTCAATATAATTAAAATAGACCATGAATATGCAATTCAGCTTTATATCATCAAAGTGCGTGACTTTGATAATAAAACAATAAAGTATTATGAATGTTGTTTTAAATCGTCCCTGGTTATTTATAGGATATTTGTGGAGACAAATATACTTGCGGAGACAAATAAATATATATTTATAGACAAGCTATAAATGTACACCAGTATGTTAGTGTTGGGAAATCCATAGCTAAACTCTTTCTTAAAGCTCGGCTCGAAGAACTCCTTCTTGAAGCTCGACTTGCTAAACTCTTTCTTAAAGCTCGGCTCGAGAGACTCCTTCTTCTCCTAGGGATGAAGATAGATCGCTCGCAAGTTCTCAATGTAGAGAACCTCTACTCATATCCACGCGAACTTTACTCGAACGGAATAACCGGGCTTGGCTAGACAAGTCTGGAAATACTTTCTGAATATCTCACAAAACTCTCTCTCTCCTTTTTCTGTGTAAAGACGGCCTCTTAGGCTTCTGAGTTGTGTGTTAAATAGAGAGACCATGCCCTTCTATTTATACTAGAGAGAGAGGTGAACGATTGCTCAGTTATCATAACTAAAACCCTAATCTGCGCCTATTCCGTTGCCAACGGAATGGGTATTTCCATAACGAAATACTTGGCAGCTAAGGTTATTACCGTTTCCATATATATATTCCGTTGGGAACGGAACTATTCCGTTGCCAACGGAATGGCACTGTTTTGTTCAATCAATTATCCAATAATTGGTTATTTCGTTCACCAATTTATACATCATATGTATAATTGTTTTGAGGCACATTCATCCCATACGAATGGAGTTCATTGTGTGACCGTGTAGGTTCCATTTAACGCTGGCAACGATCTTCTAAAGATCGTAAGTCATGAGTAACCTCTAGACTGATGTCATGACTACCCATGTTAAATGAAATGATCAGCGATCGTAAACCTATCTGAATAGACATTTGCTTATTCCTTTTGTTCTATACAATATACGTCTTGATCATAAGGCCCGGTAATATGTCATCCTTGAGTTTGATCAAAGTCTCTTTCCTGATCGAGAATTAGACTGAGTAAATACAAAATGATATTAACAACACATGTTAATCCATTTTGAGCATGGCCATGCATTTCATTCAGTCCTAATTCATCAGGGGGCCCAGAGATATCTCCCTCATAACGAGAGGAATAAATTCCATCTTGGTCACTCACATTCCTTGTCATGATTCAGTGCATACCTAACGATGACCCTAATGATCATCCCATTACGGATGACGTAAGATCATATTAAAGTATGCAGTTCCTCATACAGGAATCCATGGTGACCTCAGGTCGTAGGAGCAAGCACACTATTCATATGAGAATCACTAATGACATATACCATGCATATTATCATAGTGTGGTCAGTCCAGTACGTGTTATCTAACACGTACCTATATTCCAGACTTTATATCTCTATGTCCATGATCAACAAAACATGATCATCCAGCATGCGAATGTACTAGTGTGGATATGTAACTTCTTACTTGAAGTATGTCTATCTCTATAAACATCCTACATATCACTAGGGACAGTTTAGAATATCATTCATTGGTTCACAGTTCTACTATCAGAATCACGTATTCTGATGACGTGAACCCGAAGTGTCATTCTTGGTTGATATAAGAAATATACATTCACAACCCATACACACAGATATATAAGAAACAACATTTATTGAATAAATAATAATGTCTTAATACATAATCCATTTCCTAGCACAAATACATTTGGCCTAGGGCACTAATTCTACAGTCTCCCACTTGCACTAGGCCAATTCTAAGCATCTTATGCCCATAGACCTAACATGACCCTCATGCTTCACTTGCGGGAGTGGTTTAGTTAATGGATCGGCGACATTGTCGTCCGATGACACTCTACACATTTTAACATTACCCCTTTGTATGATCTCTCGGATCAAATGGAAGCGTCGTAGTATGTGCTTGGACTTTTGGTGAGATCTCAGTTCTTTTGCTTGTGCGATCGCTCCATTGTTGTCACAATATAGATCCACTGGTTCCGAGATACTAGGAACTACTCTTAGCTCCAAAAAGTTCTTTATCCAAACAACTTCTTTAGCTGCTTCTTGCAGTGGTTATATACTCTGCTTCGGTTGAAGAATCTTCCACAGTACATTGCTTGGAACTCTTCCATGTCACCGCGCCTCCATTTAGGCAAAATAAATAACCTGATTGTGATCTGAAGTCATCTGAGTCTGTCTGGAAGCTTGCGTCGGTGTAAGCCTTTACAACGAGCTCGTGTTCCTGACCTCCATAGACTTGGAACAGATGATTCTTTTTGAAGGGATTTGATAAATGATTTGAGATTTTGTAGCCAAAGTGTTTGACAAAATGCCTAATAAGATGATGGAAATAGTTAAGGTCAATGCAGCCGTACTTGGTAGATAGAACCCAAGGCCGCTGATTATGATCAAGGTGATAGGCCGTACTTAGTAGGTGGAAGCTTGGGCCACCTAATTACCCAATAACGAGCTCGGATAGACTTGTATCTGTGCGCGTACTCGATGTCACGGAGCATGATCTAATGTGTGTGCGTAAAAGTGGAATGAGAAATCGCTATCCCAATATAAAAGAAATTTAACTGCATTTATATTTATTTTTAAATCAAATATTTATTTATTAAAACTAGTATTATTTTTAACGTATGCGAAGCATACCCTTACTGAGTTTCGACTCACCCCCCTTTTTCCATTCTTCTCAGGTTTCAGGTTCAGTTATTAGGGTCATCGGGTTGAGCGTCGTCAAACATCAAGATAAAATAAATATAATAATAAAGGTGAAGATAAATATAGATATTTGATTTTATTATTCCTTGTATTTTTCCGCTGTAATATGATTTTTAGTGCCGTATATCCTTTAGAATATACGACCGTTACATCTCGGGTCGAAATTGGAGTCGGGGTGTAACAAAATGTCTAAATAGTACGTAGTCATGATTTCAAAATATATATCACCCTTAATGATAAATTAATTAAGGTAGGTTTTTGTGAGGTTAAAATGCACCATTATTAGTTCCATACTTGAATAGTATTGCAAACTTGATCCCTTTATTATTTCTCAAAGCTAGGGAGAGAGGGGCAAAGAGAGAGAGAATGCACAAAAAGAAGAGAGAATGCAGATATTTCTCAGATAATTGTCAAACACCGGAATAAATAATTACAAAATGACGAAATTAGGATTGAAATTTAATCATTTTACCTCACAGATAGAGCATGAGAGAGAGAGAGAGAGGAGGAGGGATAAAATCATAAAACATAAAAGACAGAAGGGATAAAACACAAAATAAAGAAAAAGCGATAACACACAAATTTCAAACAGAAAAGGTTTCAAGTTCACCATTAATATTGCTTCCTATCACATTATAGAATGAAAAAAAAAGAAGTGAGAAAATGTAGGAAAAATAAAGGGCATAAGATATTTAGAGAAAAATAGATATTGCACTTATTTCTTGCACTAGAACAACAAGTGGAAAAATGTTGGGCTTTTATACACTCAATATTTCATCAAACGGATTAACGACCCCTCATTTTCCTTACTAAAAATCCACGTCAGTCTTCTTCTTGAAGACCCACTTACATCCGATGGTCTTCAAGACTTCGGATGGGTCAATCAAATTTCAAACTTGATTGTCTTGCATGGATTGCATCTTGGCTCTCATGGCCTCTAACCATTTCTGAGAGTCGGGACTCTTCATAGCATCTTGGCAAGACGTGGGTTCATCATCTATGAATGTCACATCATCATCATTAGACATGAGAAATCCGTATCTCTCGGGCTCATGACGAATTCTACTAGATCTACGTTGAGTCTGTTGTGTTTCAAGCTTGCCAACTCTTTGAGAGCTTGTTTGGTCTTCCGTCACGGGTTCTGTAACTGTAGGTGAGTCTCGAATTTCTTCGAGTTGTACTTTACTCCCACTGCTTCTCATGGAGACAAATTCTCTTTCTACGAAAGCACCATTGCGGGCAACAAATTCTTTGTTTACCGATGGTTTGTAAAAGTAATATCTTCTTGTCTCTTTAGGATATCCCACGAACAGACACTTATCGGATTTGGGTCTGAGCTTATCGGAAACTTGACGTTTGACATAATCCTCACATCCCCAAATCTTAAGAAACAATAACTTGGGGCTATTCCCCGTCCATATCTCATATGGTGTCTTTTGAACCGCCTTTGATGGAATTTTGTTCAGTATGAATGCAGCTGTCTCAAGAGCATAACCCCAGAAAGACATTGAAAGATTCGTTTGACTCATCATCGATCGAACCATATCCAATAAGGTTCGATTCCTCCTTTCGGACACTCCATTCCATTGAGGAGTTCCTGGAGGAGTCAGTTGTGAAACTATTCCACATTCTCTGAGATGATCCTTAAATTCCTGACTTAGATATTCGCCTCCTCGATCAGATCGAAGTGCTTTAATCTTCTTGCCAAGTTGATTATGTACTTCATTCTTAAATTCTTTGAACATTTCAAAGGATTCAGACTTGTGGTTCATTAGGTAGACATAACCATATCTACTGAAGTCGTCCGTGAAAGTTATGAAGTACCGATACCCGACCTCTAGCGGGCGTACTCATTGGTCCACATACATCAGTATGTATGAGTTCTAATAAGTCATTGACCCTTTCTCCAACTTTTGTGAAGGGTTTCTTAGTTATCTTGCCAAGTAAACAAGACTCGCACGTCTCAAATAATTCCAAATTAAATGAGTCTAAAAGTCCCTGAGAGTGGAGTTTAGAAATGCGTTTCTCATTTATATGGCCTAAGCGACAGTGCGAGAGGTATGTTGTATTTGAGTCATTCGGTTTAAATCGTTTAGTGTTATATATGGACTTATAATTCTCTTTCTTAAGATCTAGCACCTAAAGACCTCTTTCTAATAGAACATTTCCATAGAAAAGATTATCCTTTAAGATAGAACAATTGTTATTCTCAATAACAAATTTATAACTATCCAAAGCTAGACTAAAAATAGAAATAATATTTCTGCTCATAGCAGATACAAAATAACAATTATTAAGTACTAATACAAGTCCACTAGGTAAATTCAATAAATAAGTTCCTACGGCTAATGCAGCAACTCTTGCTCCATTTCCCACACGCAGGTCGACTTCGCCCTTAGCTAATCTTCTACTACTTCGTAGTCCCTGCACATCATTACAAATGTGAGTACCACATCCGGTATCCAATACCCAAGATTTAGGAGTAAGTGAATTAGTTTCAATAACAAAAATACCTGAAGCGGTAGTCACACTATCCTTCTTGATTTAGTCCTGATAGAGTTTGCAGTTTCTCTTCCAATGGCCAATCTTGTTGCAATGGAAGCAAACTCCCTCCTTGTCTTTCTTAATCTTAGGTTTAGGCAACACCTTGCCTTCACCCTTGCTCTTGTTCCCGGTCTTCTGACCCTTCTTCTTGTGAACCATTAGAACATCTTTGACAACATTTGTCTTCATGTCCTCTTGTGCATTCTTAAGCATCTCATGCAACTCGGTGATGGATTTCTCCATCTGATGCATATTATAGTTCATGATGAATTGCTTAAAACTAGGAGGTAACGACCCGAGAATTATGTCAACAGTCAATTCTCTGGGCATAGCTGAACCAAGAATCTCCAATTGATCAAGATAGCTCTTCATCTTGAGTACATGAGCACTCAAAGATGAACCTTCAGCCATCTTTGTGTCAGTCAGAGAGACGGTCGCTTTGTAGCGCTCAACTCTAGGCTGCTCTTAGAACATTTCCTTGAGAGTTACGATCATATCGTAAGCACCCATGTCCTCCAGTTGCTTCTGAAGCTCAGAGGTCATGGTCTCTAGCATGAGACAAGCTATCTCCGTGTCGTCCTTGACGTATTTAGCATACGCATCTCGGGCAGCCCTTGGGGCTCCCTGTTCTGGTTCCTCTGGGTAAACCTCTTCTATGACATTCAGTTTATTGTTAGCCTTGAGAACAATTCTCAGGTTTCTAAACCAGTCAAGGAAGTTAGACCCATTGAGCTTATCCTTCTCAAGGATAGATCGCAAATTCAACCCAGTTGAATTATTATTTGCCATTATTCTACAAGTTAAAATGTAAAGTGCCATTATTATTTATTCATTGGGGTGGTTTTGTTTTGGTGTTTCTTATATTGTACTTCCACTATTTTTCTTCAAATCAACCACCTTCAATAGTATTGATTCGGAAACTTCAAATGAATGAGGTTTCATAGTGAGTCAAGATCTGTATTTCATTGAGTAGTAGGTGCGCTCCCGCACAACCCTTAATGCTCAACTATTTACGTAGGAACACTTTCCAATTGTATCATATGCAACTCTTTTTTTTTTATGGAATGAGTATCTTATACTCGGTGTATTATCCCATCTTGTGCCTTGAGCCCAAGTCCGACTTGCTTGCTCAGTTAAGTTTAACCATGTATGAGTATCGGCAAAGCAGTTTCCAACACATTCAGCTTAGGCATGACCTGTGCTAGTCACTTCTTCACGCGTGCCTCTTTCCCCAGACAATCCCCACACGCCCAGCTCCGGCATGACCCATATGGAAAACTATCTGAGTACTGAGGGTTACAGTGACATGGGAGGCACTTCATTACTTAATATTCTGAAGGATTTTGTTTTAGATTTATAAAATATAAACATCACAGAAACTAAGTTAAATATGGTATGAGCCTAATCCTCACGAGCGATCATGATGTTCCTAATTCTAGATCTATCTCTAGATTGCAGGAGTAATCTTCAACGAACCCTTCGTTGTGTGTGCGAAGATCAAATGCTATCTTCTGAAGATTGCGCCGAGATCTCTTGCCTTGAAGTCTTGAAATAATATCTATTCTAACAACTATCCTATAGCTAGAAAAGGTAATTTACAAATTTGGACAACTCACAGGTTGCCATAATTATAACTTTGGACAACTCACTGGTTGCCATAGATATTAGACAATATTACAGGCATTTACACACAAGATTACATCGCAAAACAATCACAGATCAAAAGCTCATACCATATTTGTATATGTAAATTCCATGTATAACAAAAATTTGGGTTTCTCGCAAAATCAGCATTATTTTGTTGGAACGAAACTGTTCCGTTCTGAACGGAAGTACTCCGTTCTCAATGGAGACGTGCTGGAAATTTGTATCTTCTTTTGTTTTAGTTCCGTTTCCAAAACGGATTTCGAAAAACTATTTTCGAAACTCCAGAGAATCATAATATCCAATATTATATTCCTAGAAACTATATCTGTGATGTTTTGAAATAATATTTTCAAAACCCTAAAATTTATTATACTAGAATTTACTAAAATTTGAAATATTTAATCGACGATTATTTCCTTAACGAACGCTCTGATGCCAGTGTTGGGAAATCCATAGCCATGTACGTTACATGCGCAGCGGAACCTATGGATTTAACCCGCCCTAGGATCTACGTTAAGGGAATAAAAGTACGAGATTAGCCATTAAAATTTATGCCTCGGATCTTCCTGATCCGCGAGATGAAGAACGGATGTAGATCTGAACAATTCCGACTCGTAACCGTCTCCTTCCCGAGGCTCGGCTCGCCAAGCACCTTCCTGTCGCTCGGCTCGAAGAACTCCTTCTTGAAACTCGACTCGCTAAACTCTTTCTTAAAGCTCGGCTCGAGAGACTCCTTCTTCTCCTAGGGATGAAGATAGATCGCTGACAAGTTCTCAATGTAGAGAATCTCTACTCATATCCACGCAAACTTTACACGAACGGAATAACTGGACTTGGCTAGACAAGTCCGGAAATACTTTCCGAATATCTCTCAAAACTCGCTCTCTCCTTTTTCTGTGTAAAGACGGCCTCTTAGGCTTCTGAGTTGTGTGTCAAATAGAGAGACCCTGCCCTTCTATTTATACTAGAGAGAGAGGCGAACGATTGCTCTATTACCATAACTAAAATCCTAATCTGCGCATATTCTGTTGCCAACGGAGCTATTCCGTTGCCAACGGAATGGATATTTCCATAACGTAATACTTGGCAGCTAAGGTTATTACAGTTTCCATATATATATTCAGTTGGGAACGGAACTATTCCGTTGCCAACGGAATGACACTGTTTTGTTCAATCAATTATCCAATAATTGATTATTTCGTTCACCAATTTATACATCATATGTATAACTGTTATGAGGCATATTCATCCCGTACGAATGGAGTTCATTGTGTGACCGTGTAGGTTCCATTTAACGCTGGCAACGATCTTCTAAAGATTGTAAATCATGAGTAACCTCTAGACTGATGTCATGACTACCCATGTTAAATGAAATGATCAGCGATCGTAAACCTATCTGAATAGACATTTGCTTATTTCTTTTGTTCTACGATATACGTCTTGTTCACAAGGCACGGTAATATGTCATCCTTGAGTTTGATCAAAGTCTCTTTCCTGATCGAGAATTAGACCGAGTAAATACAAAATGATATTAACAACACATGTTAATCCATTTTGAGCATGGCCATGTATTTCCTTCAGTCCTAGTTCATCAGGGGGCCCAGAGATATCTCCCTCATAACGAGAGGAACAAATCCCATCTTGGTCACTCACATTCCTTTTCATGATCGATTCAATGCATACCAAACGATGACCCTAATGATCATCTCGTTTGTTGGGTTTCGGACGTGCATAACACAGCGGAAAACAAAAATTTCGTCCAAAACCAATCCGAGGATCCGTGCGTATCAGTTAAATCAAAGAAATAAATCTTACAGATAACTTTCGGATTACGCTTAATCCGTGACGCTCAAACCATGCGTGTTGTCCATGCGCCTCTAAACCGGTTACCATCCTAACCGATTTTGCGTCCGTCTAGGTCGTCTAGGTCGGATCATGCGGAAATCATCTACCGCACATACAATTGGCCTGCACCGAAATTCTCAACAACCCGTTATCATTTTCTTTAGCCGAATAGATCACAAGCGCCGAAAGTACGAACGCCTCTACCGGTATCCACACGAACAAAGTTCTTAAAACGGGAAGAAGAACAATATATATATGCTAGTAGCTTGTTCTCCTCTTGCATAAGAAAACTCTTCTTATTTTACCTCACAAAAGATGTATATAATTCCTCTATTGTAATTTTTCTATTGGAACATTTCCAAAGAAAATTGATATTTGTGAATGGTGAAATTATTATTCTCAATAATAAATTAATAACCATTCATAGATAAACTCGAACTATAGATAATACAAAATTTATTGTCGACATTAAATAATAATTATTTATGTCGGCGATAAGTCCAAAAAGACAATGTAAATAAATGAGTTACTTGAGAAAATGCAACAACTTTTGCTACATTTGTCTCTCATATGTTAACATCATATTTACTCAATAGTCTACAACTTTGTCAGCACATTTTCACAAATGTGTGATTCACATCGTGTATCTAATACACATGATGTGAAATAGACAAGTTAATTTCTATAACAAAAATACTTGAAGCGATATTCACACTATCCTTTCATTCCCTTTTTCATATCTTTTTGAGAAATTATGGTTTCTTTCAATGAACCGATTCACTTCAAAAGATACTAATTTCTTACCTAAGGCCAAAGCCTCGGCAACATCTTGCCCTTATCTTTGGGAGTATCTTTTACGTTCCTTTTAAGCATGAGAACATTATTGACAACACTTGTCCATGTTCATTTTAACGATTATAAGCATCTTATGTTATCTGTCCTTCTCAAGGACCTATTGTGAAACATAAATAGATATATTATTCGATTTGAAAAATATGTAAAGACTATTATTCTTTAAATATTTCATATAATGGCTCCCACTATTTTTTAATCAAATCAATAACCCTCAATTGCATTGATTCGGAAACTTTCAATCCATGAAGTTTCACAGTGAGACAAGATCCATATTTCAATTAAGTCCTAAGTGAGCTTTGGCTCATCGCCCAGAACTTAACTTATTTAGGTAGGATTAATTCCAATTGTATCTCATACAACTCTTGAACAACATAGGATAAGCATCATATGCCCGACGTATATATCCTATCATATGCCCCGAGCCCAAGTCTGATTTGATAGCCTAGTTAAGTCAAACCATGTCTAATCATCAGCAAAATAGTACCCAACACACTCAGCTTTGGCATGACCTATGTTGGCTTCCATTTCCCACATTCTCTCCTTCTAAGATTGTCCCGACATACCCAGCTTTGTCATGACCTATGCAGGGTCGATCAGAGTATCGAGAGATTTAGACTTATGGAAGGCACTTCATGACTTAACATTGTTTTGAGGGATTTTAATTAATATTATATGTTATTATGCAATATTCAAAGAACATCACATGTACTAATAGAATAAAGATAATAACAATGATATATCATGGCCTTGATATTTATGAACTAACATAAAGATTTCCTAATATATGTTTCATCTCCATGAAATTTTTCTAAGATTGTATTTCGAAATCTTATCTCCATGTATAGAAATCGATGAACTCTTTCATCGCCATGATGTGTGGTTTAAAATGAACTTGTCATCTTAATGATGTATTCATGATGGACGATGAACTCCTTCATCTCCATGATGGATGTGTTATGTCTAATGAACTCTTTCATTATATCAACACGTATCAACAAATATATCAAATATAAACATAATCATATTATGTTTCGATTATTTACCCATTTATAAAATATATATATATATATATATAAAGCTTACGAATGCAGAAATCCTGGGGCGGTCATTATTGTCAACATTTGGCAGGTCAAAACTCAATGTTTGTTTTGGCCAACATTTGACTCGGTTAACGATCAACATTTGACAAGGTCAACAGTCAATGGTCAATATTTTGACCAGGTCATGATCAACTTTTGACCAATTCAATGGTCAACATTCAAGGGGTAAATTAGTACAGTCAACTGTCAACAATTAACAGCCAATACAATCAATAGTCAACATAGTCCATAGTCAACACAGTGGGTGAACAGTCAACTGTCAACATGGTTAACATGGTCAATACCCGGTCAACTTAGTCAACACACATTTTTCTACACATTAATGCATCATAGGCATCTTTTCATGAATTCAATACATCACATGCAACTTTTCATGAAATAATGCATCACATGCACTATTTCAAAAAGGCAATTCATGATAGGCACCCTTTCACGAAGACACGACTATTCAAGAGGTCACAACTCTTGCGATTGCACCTTTTCGGTCGTACCTCTTGGTTGCGCATGTCAATTATACCTGTTGGTCCCATTCCTTGGTCGCACCTCTTGATCGTAACTGTTAGTCGCAACCTATTGGACGTGACATTTGGATCGTATCCATTGATCACATCCTCTAGTCGCACTCTTTGGTCGCAACTCTTGGACTCAACCTTTGGATCGCATTCCTTGGTGGCATCTTTTGGACACAACTTCTGAATCACATCCATTCATCGCATATTTTGATCCCAAATTTTTGTATGAGCCTTTTGGTCACGACTTTTAGATGCACAGTTTCATTGAACTCAATCTGATCATGAATAAGACAACGTGGCAATTGATATCTCATATTCTTTCCACGAACATGATCTAAGTACAATTCTCAAGTAGATATATATCTCATAATTATGGATACATCTTTTCACTTGCAACTCTTGCATGCAGTAACATCAATTAACGACCAAATGAAATTGGCTTGACCATCTTTGTATATATACTTGTCGGTTTGCCCAAGTGAACATAACCGCACGTTACCAAGGGATGCATATAACTTCCTGTCAAGAGATGCACGTCACGAGACTATCTCATGACATGAAATAGGGCTACACTTTAAAATAAAACATATCCTTACATGAAATTTCGTACATCACGCAAGCATCTTTTTCATGCAATTCAATGTATCAAATACATATTTTTATGAATTAATCATCATATGAATACTTTCATAAATATGGTACATCACATGTATCTTTTCATGAATTAATCCCCAAACCATCGCATCAATTCAAATAAGACTATTCAACACTTGAATACTCTATATACAAGCCTTAAAATTATAAATGGTATCTAAAGAGTATATATCTCATATATACCGCCTCAATTTAACCGAAACACGCACGTCGCTCTGATACCACTTTTGGGTTTCGGACGTGCATAACACAGCGGAAAATAAAAATTTCGTCCAAAACCACTCCGAGGATCCGTGCGTATCGGTTAAATCAAAGAAATAAATCTTAAAAATACCTTTCGGATTACGCTTAATCCGTGACGCTCAAACCATGCGTGTTGTCCATGCGCCTCTAAACCGGTTACCGTCCTAACCGATTTTCCGTTCGTCTAGGCCGTCTAGGTCGGATCGTGCGGAAATCATCTACCGCACATACAATTGGCCTCCACCAAAATTCTCAACAACCTGTTATCATCTTCTTAGGCCGAATAGATCACAAGCGCCGTAAGTACGAACGCCTCTACCGGTATCCACACGAACAAACTTCTTAAAACGGGAAGAAGAACAATATATATATATGTTAGTAGCTTGTTCTCCTCTTGCATAAGAAAACTCTTCTTATTTTATCTCACAAAAGATGTATATAATTTCTCTCATATAATCGCACTCTTTCATTTTGTCATACAAAAGGAAATCACCCTTTCATAATTTTGTCATATAAATTAGAAAGTATATTTTCTCTCTTTTGTCTCACAAAAGAAAATGAAAATAATAAGAGAGAGAATGATGTGTTGTCTTATACATTTGGAGCCCTCTATGTCCTTATATAGAGTTGAAGAGTCATGTCTCTTTACACTAAAAGATGTGTATGACATCACTCATCATTATCCATATGCCATCATCTAGACTCTTCTAGAGAAGGCTTTCACTTTCATTCACACTTGGCCGACCTTTCTTAGTTCACTTAATGTTGGCAATAGACTTGACAGTCTATAAATCATGAGCGGACTCTAGCAAGTCATCATGACGAATATCGGTGATCCGATTTACCTAATCAACAATCACGTATTTAGTCCCTTTGTCGCGCGATATCTATATCGATCATAAGGCATGTAATATGCCATCCTAATATAAATCGATTAATATTTCTTGATCCCAAATTAAACTGAACAAGAACAAATGACATTAATAACTCTTATTAATTCATTTGAGTATGATCATACATTTCTTCAGTTCAATTCATCAAGAGTCCTAAAGATATCTCTCTCATTTATGAGAGGAACAAATCCCGTCTTGATTGCACTCATCTCTCTACATGATTCATTGTATACCTAATCATAACCGTTATAACCACCCGATTAAAGGCAGTGTTAGATTATATTAAAGTATAAAATTACTCATGTTGGGAACCGAGACAATCTCAGGTCAAAGGACTATAAATACTTTATGTTACAAGAATCGCTAATGACGTAAAACATGTATCATTCTTATGGCGGGTCAGTCCAATATATGGTCTCTAACATATACATATACCTATGTTAATGATTTGATAACTATTTATCATGATCAGTAAAACATAATCATCAGTCAACTAATATACTGGTGTACATTTATAGCTTGTATATAAATATATATTTATATGTATCTACAAGTATATTTGTCTCCACAAATATCCTATAAATGACCAGGGACGATTTAGAATAACATTCATAACACTTTATAGTTTTACTATCAAAGTCACGCACTTTGATGACGTAAAGCTGAATTGCATATTCATGGTCTATTTTAATTATATTAAAAGAACCTATATGCACATATTATGTGAAATATCTTAGAATAAATATTATGTTTGTTATTACAATCCATCATCTAGGTCACAAATATTTTGTCCTAGGGGATAACACCATCACCGTTACGGATAAAGTAAGATCATATTAAAGTATGCAGTTCCTCATACAGGAATCTATGGTGACGTCAGGTCGTAGGAACAAGCATACTATTCATATGAGAATCACTAATGACATATACCATGCATATTCTCATAGTGTGGTCAGCCCAATACGTGTTCTCTAACACGTACCTATATTCCAAGACTTGACATCTCTATGTCCATGATCAGCAGAACATGATCATCCAGCATGCGAATGTACTAGTGTGGATATGTAGCTTCTTACTTGAAGTATGTCTATCTCTATAAACATCCTACATATCACTAGGGACAATTTAGAATGTCATTCGTTGGTTCACAGTTCTACTATCAGAATGACATATTCTGATGACGTGAACCCGAAGTGTCATTCTTGGTTGATATAAGAAATATACATTCACAACCCATACACACAAATATATAAGAAACAACCTTTATTGAATAAATATTAATGTCTTGATACATAATCCATTTCCTAGCACAAATACATTTGGCCTAGGGCACTAATCCTACAGTTAGTTGACTGATGATCATATTTTGCTAATCATGGATAAATAGCTATCAAGTCATTAACATAGGTATATGTTAGAGACCATATACTGGACTGACCCGCCATAAGAATGCTACATGTTTTATGTCAATAGCGATTCTTTTAACATAAAGTATTTATAGTCCTTTGACTTGAGATTGTCTAGGTTTCTAACAGGAGTAATTTTATACTTTAACATATTCTAACACTGCCTTTAACCGGGTGGTCATAAAGATTATGATTAGATATATAATGAATCATGTAGATGGATGAGTGCAATCAAGACGGTATTTGTTCCTCTCATTAAATGAGAGAGATATCTTTAGGCCTCTTGATGAATCGAACTGAAGAAATGCATGGCCATGCTAAAATGAATTAATAAGAGTTATTAATGCCATTTGTTTTGTTTGATTTATTTATTTTCATTTTTTCTTCCTTTATTGGTTAAAAATATGAAAAAGTATATATATATTTCTCGTTCACCATCCGTCCCAATCCACCGTTTATCATTGGTAAACGGGACTCACTTATATTCAAAATAAGTGGGTCATGTTTACCAATGATAAACGGTGGATTGGGGTCAAAAAAACACAATGGAGTATAAACCATCATATTTAACGGCATAATATCTATTATCATTTATATTCTACAAGTGAATTTGAGATTGTCTTAGTATTTTTGAAGTCCCAAAAAAGTGTCTGTTTGAGGCTTCTAAAATAACAGGATCGGTCCTAATTGTTGGGCCCTTTGGAAGAAGCACAACAATAGAATATTCTATAATAAAAAAAGACCCCCGGACATTTTAGTAGATTTGACATAGAGTGAAGCATTAAAATAAAGACGATACATATGAATACGATATTCCCACTCGAACTTTCAAGGAACAAGAATTACCCTCTTTTCTTGTTTCTATTTTTTTTTCCTCATCGTTCTCTCTCTTTTTTTTTTTTTTTTTTGAGGAAATACACAGGAGGCATTTGCATCATGTTGCTTATATTAAATTAGCGTTGCATCTACAAAGTTACAAGAAAATTTAAAAATAAAACAAAACTAAAACAAGCCAAAACTCCTAGTCTATCATAATTTTCAATACTTAGCCATTGTATCTCCAAAAGATTGTGCTCATGCTCGTCTATGGATCCCGGAAGCATCTAATGCCTTTTCTTGAAATATCCTCTTAATGCGTTCTAGCCAGATTTCCCGGATGACCGAGATCCAGTGAAGGTCCCACTGCGCAGGCGTCCTTCAGTTGTAGTTAATCCTTTTTTGCCTCCAGAATAAGGTCAAATCGTCAATCCAATGTGTAATCGGGGATCCTGAGGTGGATGCTAGTTTGTTCCACACATCAATTGTGAAATTGCAAGAGGTACATAAGGTTCTTATAGCAGAGGAAGCATATATTCTATCAAATGAACTCTTTTCTTTGCAGACTATTGTAGGTCTGCAATTTGCCTAGTAACACAATCTAGGCAAAGATTCTTATTTTGAGTGGTGCCTAAATTTTTCATAGGCTCATGAGCCATGTACATTTTACGCCCGGATTGACCAGCTTTTTGTATGCTGAAGCTGTTGTAAACAAACCAAACCGGTTCCATTTCCAGTTGTTGGGGACGTTATAATCCGTAGTGCTCATTCGATAGGCGCCTGAGAGGCTCAAGAGATCTTTTGTAAAGAAAGACGTTGTAGAAGTTGGCAACTCATTCAACTATTGTGTTGAAGTTATGCCATAAATATGTGGACCACGGATTTGTCCTGTTTTTTGCCCTGGTTCCATATGGATTTCAGGACTAAGGGCATGTTCCTTATTTCTAAGTATGGGACTTCGAGCCCTCCATTTTATTTTGGTATGTGTTACACCCCGGAACCAAATAGTGGAAAAGGGGGGCTAGTTGATTAGTCCCACCTTGAGTAGTGAATGAAAATTGGAGTTACTTAAATAGGCTAGTGCATTAACTACTAGCACCAACCAAGCTTAAGCCTTTTTCAGGACAATATGGTGTGGGCCTGAAGGTTGGGCTGGGCCAGTTAATGTACTAGACTCTAACAGTATGCATAGCTTGTCCCAAGCTACCTGGCATTGTATGCCCTTACATACATCTTCGCCCTTCCAAAAGAATGCTCGCATGGTCCGGTACATTTCATTTATTACCTCTTTTGGTAGTTGAAATGTTTGCATTAGGCATGTCGATAATGCTGCTTGGACCACTTTAATGATCAATAACCTTCCAGCTTTGGAAAGGAATTTTCCTTTCTAGACACTTAATTTGTTCTTAATGGATTTTATGAGTGGCTGGAATGCTACAATAGTAGGCCTTTTGTAGGATAAGGACAAATCTAGATATTTGATTGGTAGAGCTCTTTTCCTGCAGCCCAGTATGTTTTGTATGGTATCCTGATAGGCTGACGATATTGCTATCGGAACGAAATCACTATTCGCTAAAGATCACTGTCTCATATGCAAACTATAGTGTTACTGCTGCAAATCTAGCGGCAACCATCATGATCTGTGTCAATCTGAGCATAGTTTGCTGCAAGGCATCCACTACCTATTTAAAAAGCATTGGCGATAAGGGATCACCATGTTAATCCTTACTGATGTTGGAAAAATGGACCCATATGGCCACTTACTTTTAGGTTAGAGATCGAACATGATTGTTGTGCGTTTATCTAGTTAATCCATTGGGTCGAAAACCCTCGCTCTATCATTATCGCAATAAGGAATTCCCAAGATAGATTGTCAAATGCTTTGAGAAATCCACTTTGAACAATATTGACAGTACATTGCATTTTTAATAAAAGTTTAGGATTTCCTCTTGCCGTGAGAAAATTGTCAACGATGGATCATCCTTTAATGAAAGTTGTTTGATTTTGATGAACAAAAGAGTCGATGAAAAGTTGTAGCTGTAGGATGATTGCCCTAGGTTAATATAATAGTGCTAGAAAATGAATTATGTATTGAGACATTATTAGTTATTCAATAAATATTGTTTCTTATATATTTGTGTCACTGTGTATGGATTCTTAATGTATACTTACATCAACCATGAATGACACTTCGGCTTTACGTCATCAGAATACATGATTATAATAGTAGAACTGTGAACCAACAAATGACATTCTAAACTGTCCCTATTGATATGTAACATGCTTATAGAGATAAACAAACTTCAAGTAAGAAGCTACATATCCGCACTAGTATATTCGCAGACTGGATGATAATGTTCTCCTGATCATGGAATATAGACACATATTAGATACCACGTACTGGACTGGCCACACTTGTGATACATGTCATTAGTGATTGTCATATGAATAGTGTGCGTCTTCCTATGACCTAAGGTCATCATTGATTCCTATATGTGAAACTATATACTTTGATATGATTCTATGTCATCCTTAACCGGAAGACCATTAGGGTCATCATTGAGTATGCACTGAATTATGACGAGTAATATGAGTGACCAAGATAGGGATTTGTTCCGCTCGTGACAAGAGAGATATAATTGGGCCCCCTAATGAAATAGGACTGAAGAGACATTATTTTTTTTATCAAGAAAGAGACATTGATCAAACTCAAGGATGACATATTTTCATACCTTATGATCAAGACATATATCATAGAACAAAATGAATAAGTAATTTGTTGGGTTTCATACGTGCATAACATAGCAAAAAATAAAAATTTCGTCCAAAAATCATTCCAAGGATCTGTGCGTATCGGTTAAATCAAAGAACTAATACTTAAAAAGTACCATTCGGATTACGCTAAATCTGTGATGCTCAAATCATGTGTGTTGTCCAAGCGTCTCTAAACTGGCTATCGTCCTAACTGATTAAATGCCCATCAAGACTGTCTATGTTGGATCCCGCTAAAGTCTTCTACTGTACACGCAACCGATTTCTCTGCCATAACCTTTATCAACCCATTATCAACTTCTTAGGACGAATAGATCACAAGCGCCGAAAGTACAAACGCCTCTACCAGTATCCACACGAACGTTCTTAAAATGGGAAGAAGAACAATATATATGCTGGTAGCTTGTTCTTCTCTTGCATAGGAAAACTCTTTTTCTTCTTCTTATTTTGTCTCACAAAAGATGTATAATTCCTCTCATATAATCGCACTCTTTCATTTTTTTTCATACAAAAAGAAAGTACCCTTTCATAATTTTGTCGTACAAATTAGAAATGATATTATATTTTCTCTCTTTTGTCTCATAAAAAAATGTGAAATAATGAGAGAGAGAGAGAGAATGATGTTGTGTACTAAATTTTGGACCCCTCTATATCTTTATATAGGGGTGAAGAGTTGTCTCTCACACATCAAGAGATCTGTATAATATCCTTCCTCCTTATCCACATGTCATCATGTATATTCTTCTAGATTACTGGATTTTTGTTTCCATAATCTTTATATATATATGTATCACATTTTATCATATAAGATGACAATATTTTTTGTGACATTTCTAGGTAACTCATCATGTAAGTTGTTAGGATTTTCTGCGTCCGTTTCAGTTTGTTCTTTGTGTGTGGCCATGTAGCTTCACTTAATATAGGCAATTGACTTTGACAGTCTATAAATTATGAACGGACTCTAGCAAGCCATCATGACTACCCAAATTAAGTAAATATCGGTGATCTGATTTACTTACTCAACAATCATGTATTTAGTCCCTTTGTCACATGATAACTATATCGATCATAAGGCATATAATACGTCATCCTTATATTCATCGATTAGTATTTCTTGATCTTGAATTAAACTGAACAATGGTGGAGAATGTGTATATAAACTCTAAAAATATACATGTGTGGGGTCTAGTCTAAGGCGGTTCCCTTTTTGGCTTTGCCACAGGACCGACTTTGTCAACAACATGCCAGTAGAATATTATCACCCAATGCTGCTTTGTACTGTAGGATTTTCCTTCATTTTATCCATAAATCTATAAATTAGAGGCCGCTAGAGTGCTCGTAATCTCATCTCAATGTAATAGCTTACAAATTTCTGATGAACTTGGCTAATTGATGAGTAGCTAGGTGTAAAGCATTTTTCTCCAAGATGTTAGAGCACATGGTACACGTGTCTTGATGCGGTCAATTTTTTTTGCATAGGTTATCAATAGTCAATAATTATTTTTATTTAGTGTTAAATTTTGTTACCGTACAGATGAATATTTAGAAAAAAAACATAAGCAGTGACTTGCAAATTTTCAAAATGAAAGATCACTATCGTACTGTTATGTCGTGTCATTATACAAAAGCCAGATATCGTCACAATACATTAACTATACTTTAGAGCTATAATAATTATTTCATATACAATATATAAAAATGGTGTAATATGTGATGATTATTCAGATCACGTATTGATTTTCTATATATTAATATCTACTAATGTGAACGTATTGGGTTTATGAAAATGGAGGACTGTGAGGGCCAACAACCATGAAATTGTTTTTTTATTTAGTACCTCATTTCATAATATTTATAGTTAAAAAGGATCAAATTATATATTTATTATTTATTTATTTATATATATAAAATCTTGAAAGGCTCTACTACAGTTCTTTTATCTAAGTGAGCCTCGTCGGTCATATATTGTGCACCATCCGATTGTGTAATCGTTTTATAAGTTGCTAGGGTATATGTGCATGGTGACTTATGATATACATGATACATGGAGCAATGTATTGCATACTAATTTTTGTTTGATATTTCTAAGACCCTATTTTTTTTCATGTTTTACACAAAGAAACCTCCTAAAGTAGAATAGTCTGGTTTCAACTATTCTTCCACAGGCTAAGATTTTTACTATATTATAAAGCCAAATCGGAAGTAATTTATATTTGAGATCTAATATGTCACGACGGTATTATAACAAGCCGGATCACGACGACAATATATAAAAATAAAACAAAGAATCACCAAAGAATAGAAAGTAGGTCATGTAAAATAAAAAAACATAACTCTCAATTTTGTATTTTCAACGTTTGTACACATCAGTTTTCGAATCGATTTCAGAATTATGTAATCATGTAAAATAAAAAATTTGATCTTAAAATGAAGTTGGAAGATGCATCACCATTAAATATTAAATACGTCGCGCTTGAGGATCTTCTTGTATATTATAGTTTTGCAAGTACTTTTCTACAGTACAAGCACCAAAATTTGCCACATAAGCTCTTTAATTATCAACTCTTAGATATTTATCCAAGGTCTCATATGACTCATCAATTGTAAGATTATGATCGGCCAATATATATCTACCACCATTATCCCCCTTTATTTTACATCTTTATAAAATATATAATACGTTTTTACTCTAAAGTTAAGTAAAAAAAAATTTTGCTAAAAATTGTGGTGCTCAATTTTAGGCATGGCAGTTTAGACAATTTTCTCAATATAGCAATAGTTGAGAATAAAAAAAAATCAAAATTTGATTCCAAAAAAATCAAAATATGATTGTGATGGCTCTCAAAACTCACAATTTTTATTTAACCAATTGAGAGGTATGTTTTAACTTTTTGATGATATTTCATGTATTTTTATTATGTTTGTTTTCATTATTTACAAATATCAACACTCATATAATAGATTAATTTATAATTTGCAATTGCCAAAATATTTCAAACATATATATTTAATTATTTATGTATAAATTAATTATTTTATTAAGCTAAATGTATATTATGACAAACTTTAAAATAATTTAAGCTTGCCAAATGCCTAATTGATAAAATCGTGAGGAAAAAAAGAATAGCTCTCACTAGAAGTATAGTTGCATTGGCTTTTTTTTGTTGGTTATGCAGTAGTTGTCTCAAGATCTGGACATGCTTATTAAGTAATATATTATGTTAATTATTCGACATATTGAATGTGAATTTAACACAAAAACAAAAACAAAAGTTTACTGAAAGTGGGACTACACAAAATATATAGAGTGCTCGCGCAAAGCGCGAGTTATCTGCTTGAATATTTTATTTTATAACTATAATATTTTCCTATCCTTATTCCATATTTGTACTTTTTTACTTATCATTCGATTGAAAATCAAGTATTCTTATTCAACCACTGATATATTATATTGGAATTTCATTGTCTTTGTGTATAAATCATTAAAAAAGAAAACATCAATTCTTTTGTAACCAAGTACACATTTTAACATATTACAAAATCTATTTGACATCAATTAAATCATTTATCACTACAAAATTTAGATATTTTCATTCATTTTATTATGCAAGTATTTCCAATTTACAGTGTACACATATTATAGTTTTCAATAACCATGTAAGATTTGTCTCAAACAAAAAAAAATAACAACGCAATGAGTTTCAATTATATACAAAAAAAATGAACTGATCATAAAAAAAAAACTGTAATGTTAATAAGAACAAATACATTCGTATAAGCAATTTCATTTTTGTGCATATAAAACTTATAATATAAAAGATATCATTATAGAGGCTTCTACAAAATAAGCATATACAATTATATAGTACTATGTAGATCATTATATAATAAAATAATATCATTTATAACCTTAATTAAAAATTTAAAAATCTCGTGCAAGCTTGAGTTATCTCTTGTTATAGAAAATTTTCTAAAATTTGAAGAATGTGCCCCAAAGATTGAAAAAAATAGTGGAAGGTTTTTTTTTCAAACTTCTACGAAATGCAATTTTTTTTAAAGATATGACTATATTTAGAAAATGTAATGACATTGTTTTGAATTTTTAGTGTAGTCAATTCCAAGATCAAGGAGGAGATATTGTGGGGTAAAGATAGCTCAAAAATGTCAATCGATGGTAGCTAAAATGGAATCCAATCGACGACACATCATCACTTGCATCATCACAAATTTTTCAAAAGGTTGTTATATGCCATAAATTGTGTCCCATTTGGTGCATTATATTTATACCTTTTTTTTTTAGGCGACATTATATTTATACCTTAGTACCACCATTGTTCAATAAATATTAGGGATTTTATATTGTGAGCTCAGGAAGAATTTCTAGAAAACACACATATAGACAAATAATATATGATGAATCGGTATATATTATTAGATCATTAGATCCAACTAGTGGATGTTTCGCTCCGCTTCGAACTGGAATTAGTAAAAATAATGATCATATATTTCATAATTTAGTAGAATAATTTCTAATTTTGTAGCTTTTTTTAATATTAAACACGACAAATTTACATGATATTTACTATTATTACCATCTTGCTTAATTCATGTTTCTAATTTAAGAGAATGTTACTATATTCATGTTATTTTTTTTATCACAATTATGCTATTTATAAAAATTTTGAATTAAATATGAAAAAATAATATTTTATCACTCGTGATTTAAATCCTAAAAAATCATACAAATAACAACGGGGTGATAAACATGAAATTTGTTGGGCAAATAATAATTTGAGATTTTGCAATCTTTTACATATGTATTTTAGTAGGGCTTTTTTTGTCATGTACTATATGATAAAATTTAAGGTGTATATATGATATTTTTAGATTATATACTCATTTAACGGAAAATATTGTCAATATTTCAGCTATTTTTTTTAGCGCAATACCTAATATTTGTCAAAAAGGCATGAAAAAAAGAATAGATTTTGATTTCTCATTTTATAAGGTATACATGATATTTTTAGCCTCTTTTCAAATACAACTTGGATCATTGTTGTAAATATAAATTATTTGATTATGCCACATCAATTATAATTTCATTTGTATTGTTTATAAAAACTCATACTATTACTAAAATATGACCATCAAGTTATTGCTAATAATTTTCGAAATTTTAAAACCATAATTATTGGTGAATATAGCTAACCACGTTAATTGATAAATGCATAATGATTTTAAATTATATGAATAAAAGCGAGATATTTATTTTGGTTGTAAATGAAATCATATCGTAAACATATATACATACATATATGTGACATTAATATTTCTAATAATTTTTTTTAGAACTTTGATATTTATCTTTTTTATTAATATCATGTATAATTAGTTATATGAATAGTTATAATTTTATTGATACTCAATACATCAAACCAATACTTGAAATATAAAAGATTGATAAATGGCTATAGCGCAAAATAGACACATGTCACAATAGAAACTATTTTCAAATTTTATATATAAAAGATAATTTCATAATAATATTTTATATTATTATTACTTCTTATTATAACTTAATAAATTAAAATATTTCGATAAAAAAAAATAATTATTGGTAGAGAGAATCAATATTGAGTTCAAATTGGAGATTCTTAATAAATTTTATAAAAGATGAATATATTTGTTGGGTTCAAAATGGGGATGATTATCAAATGAGAATATATATGGAGAATCTATTGGATGCAAATTGGAGATATTTATCATTTCTCTAGATGCCATGTGTAAAAATAGCCCAAATTCATAAGCTTTATATATTAGTGAGAATAAGATTTATTGGTCTGTTATTATTAGTTCGTCTTTTATATATATATATAAGATGACTAAACAATTTGTACAAATAAAGTCCGGATTTTACTTGTAACCAAAATTCATCAAAAATTCAAATTTCAACCGTACGGAAGGAATATATATGTTTTGAGTATGATGTAGATTAATTTTCATAAGAATCAGAATATTATATCATTGTCATCATGTATCATCAAAATTCATCAATATATATATAATATGTATTATATATCAAAATTCATCAATATATATATAATATGTATTATATATATTTTGATGATACATGATGGGAATGATATAATATTCTGATTCTTGTAAAAATTAATCTACAACATATTCAAAACATATACATTCCATCCGTACGGTTGAAATTTGAATTTTTGATGATATATATAGTATTTTGGTCACAAGCAAAATCCGAACTTTACTTGTACAATTTATTTAGTCATCCTCTATATAAATATATATATAAGGTGAGCATGGCATTAGTATTAAAATTGCTCTATTTAGTTTGGTAATAAATATGACCTGTAAATACAATCAAATTTTTAATAGCATAAAAATAGAAGATAAATGCACACAATAAGAGTAAAATTCATATTTTCTTGTACAATTTAGTGGAGTTTGAAATATACTTACTCATATGAAATCACCAGAAAAAAATAGAAACGTTGATTTTCGAATCAAATGGAATTTGAAATAAAAAGAAGAAATAATGATTTGAAATTCCTAGAATTCAAAGATGCTAATCACATAACTCATATACAAACCATTGTTTTTGCGAATTCTTTTTCTTCACAAAGTTATATAAAAAGGCATTTTTCTATTTATTTTAATACTTAAATTGATAAAAGCATCGATGCAAATGGGACCCGAGGAAAGATTTTTGTTGTAAAAAATGGGACAGGATTAAGACTATTTGCACAGAAATGCTTTTTATATGGTTGGCATATAATGTGTAGGGACCAGGGGCCAATGCAAAAGAATAATTAAAGTATACTATTTATCAACAGTTTAATATATTTTTTATTTTGTATATAATCTTTATTTATTTCTTGTATATTGTTTGTTATATATACCATTTTATAATAGACTAATTGAAACCCCACGCTTTGCACGAGACCTATAATAATTATGTATATTTTGTCCGAAACATGCAATAATTCAAGTCGAAGAATATTTCATAAATTCAAGTTCAAACATGTATTGTCAATATAAACAATATGAAAGAAACGATTCAGTTATTGAATAGTGATTATAAACATAAGGTTAATTAGGGGTTTAGGTTGAGTGTTTTGTGCAAAAGTATTGAAACAAATATTGTATTTGATTGTTATAAGATTGATAAAATAATAAAATATAAAGTAATACAAAAAAAATATCCTATGCCATGAAAAAAAAAATATTTACATTAGAGTTTACAAGAGCCATAATTCTCCATCTATAATGATATTGTACCTCTAATCCCCCAAAAGAAAGAATGAAAAATAAATACCGTACATAATAACTGAAATAAGAATATACAATTTTGTACTGCATCAAAATAGAAAAAAAAGAACAAAAATAAAAAACCTACTATATAGAGTAATGTACCATGCATACATTATTTGCGATTCTTTCTTTTGAGCCAAGCAACAAGCCTTCTTAAGAAATTTCGGAAATTTCACTTTGTTTAGGGGCTCTTTGTAAATTTGTAAAAAAAATGAATTGAGCAGCACCATTGTTAAGTGCTCCTAACTTCCACCCTCTCTTTTGAAATTTATGATTTTCTTCACTTTTACGGACCTATTGGCGATTTTATTAGTCAGTGGTACCAACTTCAAACTGGTACCAATGAGTTCGAACCTCATAATTTTGGCCTTTTGGCCTTGTGAATTTTTCAAAGAAGTTTGTCAATCTTCTGAATAAGTCCTCGTATTTCCAACAAATTTGATGAGCATTTTCTATCTCCCTCTTCTGTTTTATTCCATTTTTTGACCCTGAAATATAGAAAATCAGTTTAATTATTTATCTATAAGAAATCACAAACAAAATAATAAAAGTAATAAGAATACTCATCTTCATCCCAATAAATTTGGGCTCAACCTTTAATGGAATTGAGTCAAACCGACGTACTCATCGTCTCACCATTGAACCCTTCATCCTTCTCCACTATGTCACCTCTGCTTCTCTCAAACCATAACACTAACACTAATTTCTCACCCTCTTACAATACTTTAAAACAGGGTCAATTTTCTCTCTTCTCAAATCAAATGATCTTTCTTCGCCCAAACTTAATAAGTAAAAAATTGTGTGGTTTAGAATTTTAGAAAAAGAACACTTACTTTAGAAACCCCTGTTTAAAATCAAAATCATAACAATTAAGTCGAAGTTTCAAACAAATTTAACTAGTAGAGATTAGAAACGCAATATGCAAAAACAACATTTTTTTTATTTTTACTATTATTAGTTTCTTTTTATTAGCACAAATTTACTCAATTCAAGGAAGAATGACTACATAAAGATTAAAGATCTAACAATCACCTTTACCCAATGAGTTACTGGTTTCTTCAGATTCTTCTATTCTTCTTCAGCCATATCATCCATCTTCTTCTACACTATTAGAAATTAATTAATCAGCCAACTTTACTACCTATTTAAAAAGATTAAACTAATTAATTAGTAATCATCTTTAATGCCTTAATAGAAAAAAAATACCGGCCAAGGCGGAGAGTGACAAATGAAACGGCGGCCGGCCATATCAGAGAGAGAACAACGGTGGACAACAGAGAGATGGCGGGGGGAGAGAGAGAGGGGGCGGAGGAGAGGAAGAGAGGGGGCAGGGGGAGAGAGAGGCTAAGTTCTTTTCTTTCACGATGGAGAAGAAAAAAAAGGTAGTGTATCGCTTTGCTCGGAAAAAAAAAAAATTTGGGGACGGAAATAACAAAGCCATGTTATTTGAGACGTGTAAATGAAATGTAAATGACAAAATCTCAGCCATTAAATATTTATCTGATGGTCACTATTGAAATAGACACCGTATATGATTCATCTTGAAGAAAAATGTTTAGAATTAAGAACTATTAATAATGTATACTATTTTCATTACATTTATCTAGTGTTATATACTGTTTAATACATGTACAATACCATGATTTTTTCCCCTTTTCCCTCTTTATAACGAAATTTTGTATTGGGCCTATGGGGCATTTTCTTTGAAAAAGTCTTGATTAATTAATCTTAAATTTCGGGCTTTTGTTGGCTTACATAACGTATATACCCACTAAACATTTCACATTTTTAGAATTATGGCCCATAAATATATACTCACCAAGTATTATTTACACAACGTTAATAATACTTTAAGGAACTGAATAAATAGTGTATTAAGTATATGCTCCATAAAATTAACATTATCCAAGTTCCTTTTATATTTTTTATTTAAAATCCTCTTTTTATCCTTCGTTAACATTAATATATTTATACGTGTAGCCTAATGGTTATGGTATTAGTAACACTTTCCATAGGTGTTATGTATGCTTATGGGCTATTGTAAAAAAAAAACATTAATATATTTATAAATGTAAAAATAAAAATAAAAAGAAACTCAATAAAATTCCTTGAAGAAAATAAAATAAAAGAGACGAGGGGAAAAAACCTTGACAAGGTTTCAAAAACCTTGAAACCAATTACTGAATAACTTTTTTTTTATATCGATACTGCCACTTGGGAAGTCTCTGTCTAAGACGGTAGTTCTCTTGACTTGACATAGTTAGCCATATTTCCAAAATACAAAAAATGGTGGGTGTATTTTGTAAGAAAATCCCCAGTTAAAACATGTATTCAAACTGGTATGACCACCAACTATTATCTTTAGGGTTTTCTTTCTTAGAAGCGAACTTTTTCACATGATACTGAGATTTTTTTTCATTTCTTGGAAGCAAACTTTTCACATGGAAGGAAAAAAAATGGTTATGGATCTTCTTTTCTAGGGATCCTAAGCTTGTACCTTTTGCCTCCTGAATATTTGCAAACATCAGATATAAAATTTGTGCAACAGATCAGTCAATGATATGCATATATCATGTTTCTAAATTATAATGAATTTGGAATTTTTTTTAATAAAAATATTAAAAATTGTGAATTTATGACTTATTAGCTCTTAATTCATTGTAATTCAGACTCCTAGTTTGCAAACATCAGAGTAAAATTTGAGCAACGAGTCAATAAACTGCAGATTTTTTTTTAAGCTGTAAGGAATTTAGATCTTTTAAATATTTTTAATTTGTAATGTATTAGCTAGTTGTTCATGAAAGCATACAATCCTTAGTAGAAGTTTAAAAAACTCCAAATTAAATATCAATTATTATATAAAAATGTCAAGAATATAACAAAGCAATATTGTACTTTTTAACGACAATAATATTATTTTCTCATAAAATATATTATTTGGAGCGTTTTGGGTGTCTCAACTTGCCATTGAGGGACCCTATTTTATTTTCCTATCAGAAAGGAGGTTTGTGCTTACGAAATTCCAGTCTGTCTTGTTGTACCAAAAGACATGCAGGCACTTTTGGACATGCATACCCCCAACAAATTTATATTTGTAATGTTCATTTTTTTTCCTGAACTTTAGATATAACAATTTTTATCATCTAGATATAAATAATATTATAAATGGATATCTAGATATAACTTTAGATACAACAAATTTTGAGATTAGATAGGCCTTGTGTGAACATCTTAAGTATATATATCGAAAGTACTTTATAATATTATTATATCTAGATGTTCAAAATTTGATTGAGACACTAAATAAATAAATAAATATTTGACTGAGACACTAATATTAGTTTTTAATCTACTATCTGTAATCTTCTAATACGATACTGCTAAATCCAATGACTTTCTAAGTTACTATAGCATAGGGCTGTTTTGAGACACTAATATGAGATTTGAACCCATAAACTCGTTCTCAACTTTCAAGCAAAATACTTATTCATAAGGCTATGAGATCATTTGCAAAAAAGAATAACCCTTTCAGATCTTTGATTACAGAATTTAAACTATAAATATTTCTAAATATCTTTATAATTTTTTATTTCGAACACTGAGAGTACTATTCTTTCTTTTATGTCAAATCAAGGAGAAAGAAATCACAAAAATTAATAATGAAATCTCAGAGTTTAAAATAAAAAATAGAAATAGTAATTTTGAACTTAAGTTCAAAATGTGAATTCTATAAACTCAAATATAGAAGCATTTTTTGCAAAATTTTTTATTTCAAGGTTATTTCAAAAAATAACTTCATTTCACAAAGCGATGCAAAGCCTTTTTGCACATGGTAAATAGAAGAAACCATTCTTCTGTTTCTCAATGATTCACCACAAAGAAAATTATAAACATCCACAGACTGAACTCTGAATTGCAACTTTTTCTCAGATGGTCCTTCCATTTGTCGGAAATCACCGCCCTGTCCTTCTGCTACATATCTGTGGGGGTTGCTATGAAGTTTTCTGAGAATAATTATTCGATCTTATTTTCAGTTTCAAATCAAATTATTTTTTCATTAGACGGATCTATTGTCCATTTTTCTCAACCATGCAGACTCCAGCCAAATCAGATCGAAATCGCATCGACTCGAGTTAAAATCAAATTAATTTCGAGTTGAGTAAATATGTTCACTAAATCATGCATTATTGATCATATATTATTTTGTAAGACTAAGACCCATATTATAACTTAAATGCAACATATGTATTTAACAGTTTATTTCCAAATTTCTTGCTCATATTATCATGTATGCTTGGTTTTGTACTCGTGTCGAAATGAGCGTTGTCTCGAGCCAGAATCAAGTTGATCTTGAGCCCGTCTTTTAGCTCGAAATCATATAACAATTTTGAACTCAAGTTGAGTTTCGAGTTTGATTTTGAACTTGGTCCAGCTCAGTGGACCCCTATTATGCATCAGCGGAAGTTTTATAAAATGTTGAAGTTTGAAGAAAATGATTGAAAAATCCATACTTGACATCAATCAGATAATTATCAATCAGTATGTACATTCATCCATAATGTTAGATTCTTATCCATATGCCATTTGTATAGCGAGACTCAAAATATTTTTAAACAAAACCTTTCATTGGCATTGGATCCTTGTAGAGAAATGGAATGAATTGTATATAATATTTGTGCATCCCTCTAGTGTAGATAGAGTCTAAATAAATGTAATATTGTGTTAAAAACTTTAGTGGTGGATGTTATTTGTAAAAACATTAAAGATTATAAAAATAACAATATTGACATTAGTTTAAAATTATGTTTTATTGAAGCTAAAAATTAACTGAATGGTAGATAATTTTAGCATAGAATAGATGCGATTCTAAAAGATTAATATTATTATTTTTTTCATTAAAAGATTAATGTTGTAATATTAGCATTGGTTGTCATCAAAATTATAATTATTAGCATTAGATGTTAATAAACTAACTGCTATATTGTGCTAAGAAAAGATTATTAAAATTATAATAATAGCATTGGATTCTTGTTAAGGAAGGCATGTTAACATATTTTGTGCATCACATGATTAGTGATCATTTTAGATCCAAACAAGCTTTACTTTCTTCATGGCATGCAATAGACCACAAAAATTGTCTTAGATCCAAACTTTAGTTTATTTATTTTGGTATGCTCCCAATATAAGATTGGTGGAATAAGCATATACATATAGTTACTTAAAAGAGTATTGCTACATGTACACTTGTGGTTACAAATTATTTCTGATAAATCAGCCTTTTTAAAATTATTGTGCATATGCTAATGGAAAATTATAACTTGAGTTTATATAACATTTTTACATGATTTTTACTATAACGACAAAATATCGTATTAAAAAAATTGTTGATCCAAGGAGATAAGGAATGAAAACATAACTTTTCCCAAAATTAAGATTTCGCATCATATTTATCTCTTTGTTATTATACAATTTGAACAATAAAATATTAGTTAGACATATAAGTTAATGATTTGAACCATCACATATATACACAACTGCTAATAAAATCATAACTCTATATTGATCCAATTTAAACTCCTTGTGTAAATCACGAAATAAAAAGCATACCTTTTCGTAAATCACGATATCAAAAACATACCTTTTCGTAACGCACAAATGAAACTCTAAAACAGATCCGCACAAAATGCATATGTATAATACATCTCAAAATAACCAATTATTCATACTTTGAATTCAATTGAATTATAGCATATTTTGAAGCATGAACAATAGAGGTACAAAATTTCAAATACCCAAAACAATATATTCGAAATTCATTAATCATAATAATTGGAATAATTAAGCTCCTTTTTCCCAACCCAACAAACCCCATGTGGCTCACCAGCTTTTGCCCCCCCCCCTTCCTCACTTGAGAGATCTGGTTTTCTCATACAGTGGCATAATTGTAATTTTCTCACAATTGATGGGCACTTCTGAGTTTGATTCTTCTAAGACCCCCACTACTTCATGTTTCTATTATGCATGCAAAATGCAACCATATCGAAAATAATTTTCTTTGGATATAGTACATATAAAGTAATTGATGGAATATATATCCTAGGCTAAGTAGTCTGATGAAATAATTAGTATACATTATATTATATAGAGAGAAAGTGAGAAAGGTACTAAATTATTTAATGAAGTAAACAAGTCTTCACAACTTTATTAGTTCAAATTGTTACTTCAATTACAAAATAAACTTCGTGGTATACAAGAATGTCCACATATACTTTGATGACTGACTCGTCTATCTTGGCGTAGAAGAACTGTCAAGTGCGAAAAGACCATAATACCCTTGACTGGTGGCAAATGGGGCCATATGCATGGTGGGATTCAAACAAACTTCACTTCTTCTGAACAGCTAATTAGATCCATTAATTTAGACTTTTTAAATGGACGTCTAATTACAACATACAATTCTACGCAGGAAGTTATAGAAGAATGTAATTGTACACTGTAAGATTGGTATAACACAGATACGTACTACTTGTGTAGATTTAATAGTGAGGGAAAGACTTGGTTGTTTTCTCTTTAGTTTGTAGCCTTTTTATCTTCTCTCTAGTTTGTAGGTTGTACTCCTCTCATTCCTCAAAACAATCATTTGTATCTCTCTCTCTCCTCTGTTTTTTTCCTCTCTCTCTCTCTATTTAACTACCTTGCTATTCCCTCCACATATACCCTTTCCTCTGTTTCTCTCTCTCTACATCACCACTTCAAAACCTTCAATTACACTTCAATTCAACCCCAATTCACCAATTCAATAGTACAATTCAACTCAATTCTCCAATCTTACACCACAATTCAACCCAATTCTCCAATTCCACACTTCAATCCAACCCAATTCCCCAATTCTACACCTCAATTCACTCAATTCTCCAATTCCAAACCTCAATTCAACCCAATTCTCGAAGCCAATTATGACTATCGAACTCGAACCGTTGATCATCGATGAATTACCATCCATCGCTCTGATTCGTACGCAGACGGTTGCAGTCACAACAGACGAATCCTCCACAGACGAATGTGTCACGCCAAAATCAGAAGATGATAAAATAAAATCAATTCTCACTTGTCCGCCCGCTCCAAAAAAGCCTCGGCCAGCAAAAAGAAAATATGTATCATCTCCTTCTAGAGAATTCCATGTGGTGCCACGCGATCTTTCGACGGTTTTTCGATCTTTGCCACCAAAGAAACGGATCCGAGTTGCTTGTTGAGTAATTGAGTTTTGGTGCAACTCAAATTCAAATTCAATTTCAATTGAATTGGTTGGTTTGTTGGTTGTGGTTAAATTGAATTGTGGTTAGTTTGGTGTTTCTATTTGGTTTGGTTGTGTTTAGGTGGATTTTAGGTGTGTTTTATATGTTTAGAGTTTTTTATTTTATTTTATTTATTTATTTGGGATTTGGAAAATAAATCAAAGGATTGTTGGGGGTGGGTGAAATTGTACAATTTAGTCATTGTTGAAAGCTTGTTGGTATAGAGAATTATATGCTTGTATTCATTAAAATTAATCTGTTATATGTCATAATTTTTTTTCTTTTGTATTTTTCATAAAAAAATTAGATTTGTCAAATCCTCTCCCTATCAAATTCGGTTGCAATTTATCAAGTAAAATTAGTAAATATTAAAATGGAAGTACCCAATTGGGTCCAACCGGCAAATATTAAAGCATATAAACTTTAGGACTCTATTTTTTTTTTAATATTTCATCACTCTTATATTATTTTGCTTTATTTTTATCTGGATGAGGATGGTAAAAATAAAAATCTCCAATGGAGAGGGGAAAATTACAAAAAATAACCAAAAATGGAGGCGCAAAAATTGATCCAACAAATTTCACTCCTACACAATTTACCAAATTAAGAAGGGAAGGTAAGACTTTTAGAGTAACTGAAACTATTTTAGTGAATTTTTTTTACCTCAATCACATTACTCCAAATTCTTTGTGGCATTTGTTAATATGTAGCTCATTAAATGAGACATTGACGCGTACAATCCTTAGTTCATAATTATATTTTTATTCAAAAAAGGTCCGTTAATTATAATAAAACACCACATCCTCGCAAGAATTTTGAACAGATTTTACTATACACAACAAGATATTAAGTTCCAACATGATAACTTTAATCTCAATAAATGATAATTTTAACATATAAAATGATAAATTTAATTTTAAAATGTTAGTTTTAGAAGTCAATTTTCTGCATTTGATAAAAAAATCTTGTGAATACACAACCTTTGAGCTGCACAACAACATTGGCAACAGAAGAGTTAATCTAATCGCATGGGTCCACTTGGCAATAACTCATCATTTACTAGAGCTTCCTTGTAGATCAAGACACTTGAGTTTGATCCAGCTTTAGAGCATTCCATAATTAAAGGAATAATACTGGACTTGGAAGCTCGTGACTCATGTGTGAGAGAGATAGAGATTCCAAAGAGACAAGAAGCACATGATGAGCAAGTGTGCTTTAGAAGAAGGAAGGACAGCACATTTTTGAAATTGAAATGGTGTGGTATACTTGTGAAAAGTTAATCAACATATACCATTCATCCTAAGTTAGATCCATACACAAAAGGAAAATGTTGATACAAAGATATTTGTATACTTAGAAAGGATTAAAGGGAATGTTTATAACATAAAAAAAGACTTCAGTGTCTACTAATAAATACAAATCAAATATCTAATTTGTAAAAAAAAAATTGGAAAAAACTATTTGACTACTATTCACTGATGTCATGAATATTTTCATGTTCTGTTTATTCTTAAATACTTAATTAGTTGATAACAGTACTAAAAAAGACAAATGCACTTGGTAAAGTATGGATACGGACGAAATTTTACAAAAATAACATATATAATGAACATACATTGAAAGATAAGTTTGCCACTTTAGATGCTAATTTACTATACATAATATTTATTTTTGCTATCAATATCATTTTCCACTTTAATGGCATCTGAACGCCCACTCCTCCTTTTACACGCATTGATACATGCTTTTTATTGCAAGCTTCCATTCTAAGATACATGAATGGTAGTCCGTAGTCAATTAGGTGGTCCTAATTATTTCTTCCTTATTCAGTTCTTCTAATTCCTTTTTAAGATATTTCATAACATCCCAGTTCAATACTTGGTGAATGTGCATTAGGCTGGTCAATTGAATTAATTAGTTTTATATTATGGTAAAAAAGAATTGAATAATCTATATTAGAAAACTGAAACAAGATCAATCTATTAGCTAGATCTAATTTTTTGTTATATATGCATCTCATTTTTGACAAACCATCTCAAATTTACAGAGGATTATAATGATTTTGCATATTATATTTGCGGTAATAAACATCACACAAGATAAAAGATGCTCTTGTTTCTAATAGTTTTGGCCCTTTTGACCGAAACAAAACATAGGATGCCCCCACTTTCTCTTCTTTTTTCCTCTATTTTCTATGAAGATTTGCCTCCATCTAGAAGGTACAAAGTTCCAGTCAGGCTGTCTCTATAAGCATTATTTTATTTTATTTCCCATCTGTAAGAGTTTATTGGTTATTTTTAGATTTAATTAAATGGATAACTATTTGAATTTCCCACCAATCGAACGATTTAATCTAGGTTTTTAGCAAAAGTTGAACAGAAAATATTGCTAGCACGACATAATATATATATATTTTTTTAAGTAAAACTATGAGCGTTCGGTGCGTTTCATTTTTGATTGCATAAAAAGAAAAAGTTTCAGATACAATATGTTTGCAACATGCAAACTAACAATTACGGACTCGTTTGATATCATTTCTATTTTTTCGTTTTTCATTTTTTAAAAATAAAAATCAATTTTCTATTTATTTTTGTTTTTAAAACCGATAATTTTTTTTTCTTATTATTTTATTAAATGCATATTTATAATATTTTTAGTACCAAAATATCAAGTTTTCAGTACCAAAATTTCGCTTATAGTATTAAAATAATATTTTTAGCATTAATATACCATTTTATTTAGCGATATATCATTTGTAGTGTCAATGCACCGTTTATAATGTTGATTTATAATTATTGAGTATTAATATCATGTTTTCAGTAATTACTTTAGCATTAATACACTATTTTTGATGCTAAGTTATTGAGTTTTCAGTGTCAATCAGTTTACAATATCAATACATCATTTTCTATGCCGGTATACTATTTCCAGTGAAAATATATTGCTTTTAGTTTATTAAAATGTTATTTATAGTATCAATAGACCACTTTTAATCTCAATATATCATTTTGAGTATTAAAAAACCAATATAACATTTTTAATATTAGTATATATCATTTCTAGTGACAATATACCATTTCAGTGTCAATATAAAGATTTTAGTATAGATCTCAGTATTAATAATCCTTTTTTTCTTCTTGTATTATTATACTAATTTCAGTATTAACTTATCTTTTTTATTGCAATATAAATTTTCAGGATCAATATTTTTAATTAGTGGCATCTTACCTTTTTTAGTGTGATATAAAATATTTGGGTCGAAATTCTTTTTTTAATGTGAATATACCATTTTTTACGCCAACTTATATTTTAGTGTTATCATATTATTTTTATGTGATTTATGACATTTATAAGTTTGACAATGAAAAATAAAAAAGAAGAAACATATTTTTCTCGTTTCCAAAATCCTGTTTATTTTTTGTCATTTGAACAAAAAAAAAATTGAAAGATAGCCATTTACCCAAACATATTTTATTTTTTATTTTTTGAAGAAAAATAATCAGAAAATAGAAACGGCAACGATACTAAACAAGACCTAATGTAGCAAAACTTTATAAGCTCAAATTCTATCAGAGACTCTAGAGAGAACAATTTTTTTCCAACTGGGTATCATGCATAGTACTTCTTTAGCAGTTCTTAAACCACAATTCTATGAAGTGCTTGATCTCATTGACTATTAGAATGTGTGCTCTTCTCTTTCCTTAAAAGATCCTGCGATTCCTTTCACGCCTAAGTGATGAGCATGTAGCTGCCCAGATAGTGCTCCACCGTTGTCTCCGACACAGAAAGTTATAACTCTGTTTACTACCATTTTTCGAGCAAGTTATGGTGGTAAGAGGTATCCCCCATTTTGCTTGTATGTGGGACCAGACTCCAACTACATAGGTGAAGGAGACGAAGAGACGGGTCCTTGTTTCATGAATTTGTCAACACAATTTGTAACGAGGGTTGAATAGCCAACCCTCTTTTTGGAGGATTTCTGCTGTTAGAATTTCTCCGTAACGGACAACCATAATAAAATTTTAACCTTCGATGGGGTTTTGATTTTCCAGAATAATTTTTGCCGCCAAATTTTCTTGCCGGGGTTAATGAGGAGGGAGTAAGTCGGTTGTGCCCTACCGCTAGATGTGTTTGAATGGATGTTGCGATGTATATAGAGAGGAGACACACGGCATAATATTGGAGTCCATATAAGGTATCATTAGTGACACGAAAACTTTGGTATCACTAACCGATATGACACATTTGAATGTCGTAATTGACGATCTGAAGCTTAATTAAATGAGCTACCTATTAAATTCTAGTTGGAAACTATATCTTTTAATTTTATGAATTTATTTATGCCCATCATGCTGATAAAAATATTGATAATGGATGGTTAAAATCACATGATGGTGCTAAACTATAATTTACAAAATTTCGTATATAAAATCCGATTTACTAACCTTATATACCATATCAAAAAATACATTTAGAAAAATAAATTTCAAATATTTTGAATATTATTTCACCATAAATGGACTAAATGTTCGTTATTTACAGTTGACAATATGTTTTCTTTCATATTTGATGGACGATCAAATAATCATTAAATAAAATAGAATTTTGTATTACACATATTTTTAGTTAGTAGATGGATTATTATCTATGTTGCACCGATACGGATACGAGTATTGTATCCGATACGATAAGGATGATGGGATACGACAAATCTCAAAAAATTTAATACGGTTATATATATTTATTTTTTAATTATGTTTATATAATATAATAATAAAAAATAAATAAATTAATAATAAATAATTAATATTTCAAATTTAATATCAAAATATGTAGAGAAATTAAATACATACTTGATATTAATGTTCGTAAAATTCAAAATTTTGATTTAAGTAAAGAATGATTTCTCACTTTTTTAGGAATTGATTTTTCTAATTATGTGAGTTGTAGACAAAATAAAAAATTTGACTTATGAAATGTAAATAAGTCTTTTATTGGTTTAAGTGCGGGTTAAAATTTGATTAAAAAAATGGTTAAAAAAGTATAATGAACCGAAATGTATATTGAAAGTATCCTAGAAGTATACTGATGTAAATATCTCAGCCGTATTCTAAAAGTATTCCGGAAGTATCCTGCCGTATCATGCTGTATTTTGAATGTATCTGAAAACTTTTGTTACTAAAATAATCGGATACGTTACGTGACATATCCGATACGTATCGGAGGCATATCTTAGCCGTATCCGTATCCTCATAATATTTCTCAGTTTTTGAAGTATCTATCAAACATAAATTATTATGAACCGTTCTAATTGTTTAATTGTTTATTTGGACATTCAAATATGTCATTTGAGTTGGTGTTTCCAATATGACACCTAGAGGTGGCAAAATCTGACCCGACCCGAACCTGAACCTGTCCCGATCCGAAGATGTTGACAAGTCAACGACCCGAAATTCGACCCGACCCGAAACCCGAATGACCCGAACCCGAAGGACCCGAACCTGAATCCGAATCCGAATGACCCGCCCAATTTTCGAAACCTGAATAACATATGATGCAAGATGAATAACATGAAGTTGAATATTTGTGTTCTGATTTTGCCATAATTATTAGATTTTCTGTAATTTTACATTGAAAAACTTGTATATCTACATGTGTTATGTTTATGATGATGATTTTTTAATTCTTACATCTTATGATATTATTATATTAATGAATTTTAATAGAAAACTTGATTTGTTATAGTGAACTCACTTAATATAACTAACACATAACTAATAACAACATACAAAATTAATATTATATCATATCGTGCAATAAACAAGTCAGCAACAAAATTAAACCAAAAAACTTATCATGTTCTTGTTACACCATTGTGCAAACCTCACAAAAATATCATGTTCTCATAATAGTCAAAAGTACTTTCAATTTTTATATATTGTCACTATAGTGCCTATCGTGAGTTTTGAAGTATCCGCGTAATATAGATAGTGAGTTACTGACCCTTACAAGATTATAAATTATTTTATTATTTATTAATTATTAATTATGTTATATATATTCTATTTTATTAGGGGTACTAAAATTTTGTTTTAATTAGATATCTTAATTTTGTTTTACTTGATTTTATATTACTATCATATGTTTTATGAATATATGTTCTTACGTAAGATGTATCCTATTAAGATATGAGAAGTATCTCGCAAAGTGTCTCGTTATTATTTTGGAATAAAATATTATGAAACGTCACTATGACATATCCGATACGGTATCTGAGTATCTAATACGAGTATAAGTATCTGATACAATATGGCTGGATTTTAACGTATCCGCATAACATCTATACTATTATGTTAGCATTGTATATATACAATTTTGTAGTACTTATAGTTTGTTTTTTATATAATGTTAATATCGTTTAACAGTCTTATATATTTCTTTATAGTATTGTCTAATCCTTGGGTTCTATTGCATGTTTATAGTACTCATTCTTGATTTATAAGAACAAGATCTAAATTTCTTGAATTACTTGAATAGATTGTACAACTTTGGTTTATAAAGTTTGTCTAACCCTTGAATCACTTATTTGTTTGAGTCAATGAATCTCAATTTAGTCAAATATCTCATTTATACCACTAATTACATAAAATAAGCTTCAGTCTCTATTTTTACTGTCATGTCAGTCGTTTTCAGTCAAATTGGGCCCATTATCTATCATAAAACTAGAAATTATTTTATTATTAAATTTCCTTGTTGAAACATAAAATCACCTTTATACCTATTTTATTATGTGAGATATTAATATTTGAAATTTACTGTTTTTGTAATTTCATATTTTTTATTTCAACAAAACTCTTCTGTATTGAATAAATATTAAAAAAATACAAATAATTAAAATAAAAATTTACCACGAGATTTATCTCGTTTCTTTTGAAGTCTAGTTTCTGAATCTAAGCCCAAATTTCAGTGTTGACTAATAGTGTGTGAGTTATTACGAAATTACTGAACAATGGTCTGAAATCCAAACTTATGAACAGATACTGGTATTTCACTGATATCCCTTGACTTGATAACTGTTAATTATTCATTTTTTGTGGATCATATATATCCCTTCATTGAATTACAGATAAATTTTCATAATTTTTGAGTGAATCATTTGACCGGTACAAGCTCTGAAAGTTAGATATAATTTCTGAACCATAATTATCTGAATTATTTTCTGATCTAAATTGTCTGATTTATTTCTCCTTCATCCTAAGTCTAAAAATATAAACTTTTGATTCTAAAGTGTAGCTCTTGAAGTCTAGTTTCTTAAAAAAAAAATTTGTCTCATTTGGATTGTGTTTTGTATTGCTTTGAGCTTTATTTGTAAACTGTGACATTGCTGAAAATTTCTGAGTTTTGCGGTAAGAATTGAGAATTATGCAAAGTTTTATAATAAGATTAATGTTAAGACTTAAGATATTTTGAGCTTATAGTAAAAAACTATATTATGTCTATATATTTAATTTGAACCTGAATTGTTCTTCGATGATAATTTTTTTTCCTTTTCTTTGTTGGTTGTTTTCCATGGCTGTGTCGAGGTTTGAAGAGAAAGAAGAAGAACAAGCGTGGATGGGATGGTGTGCAGATAAAAGGGCTTGGGATCTTTTGACGATAAATATTTTATAGCCTTTTGTGCTGCCCCTTTTTTTTATGTATTTCTATTGCATTTGCATACAAAAACTCGTGCCATGTATTTATCACTGTCACAGGAAATCAATTCCAATAAATATTATGTATATAGTCGCACTATTACCTCTTACAAATTCTAACACATGCTTATGTGTCCATTTATTATTGGTTGAAGTTTTTTAAAAACACAAATAGTAAAATGATGTGAAAGAGTATATCAATAATATGTGTACTAAATTGTTACAATATTAAAAAAAAAAGCACATTTTTACGATATGTTTTTCATTGCCCTTCTTAAATAGAAAATATAGTAAAAAATATTATATATAATAGATATATCCAAATGTATATGATCATATTTTATTTGAATCTTTCCATATTTTTATAACTTTTAAAATATTTTTTCATTTTATTCCATTTTTTTATTTAAAAATAATACTTTAAAAAAATCCGATTCTCTAATTCGACTCGGCTGATTCCGACCCGAGTCGGACGATTCTCACTACATAGACAGTGAACGACTTCGATCCTGATTTGGATATTAAGAACTATGAAAATTAAGTTGAATTTTCAATATTTCGTCTATCTATATACAAACTTGAATTGCTCAAAATGCAGACCAAACGTTTTCGAAACACAGACCCGACTTATCCGAAATACAAACCCGAATGACCTGTAACCTGAACCCGCCTGACCTGTAACCCGAAGGACCCGAGACCCAAACGACCCGATACCCGAACGACCCGAGACCCGAACGACCCGATACTCGAACGACTCGTGACTCGAATGACTCGGAACCCGAAATGACCCGATCCAAACCCAGCCCAACCCGCCCATTTACCACCTAATGAAACCCTATACTTTTCTCTATATATAGAGCCATACCATAAGTTTTTTGATCATTTTTATACAATTATAGCACTTTGTCTATAATTAGACTGAGTTGCCAATTTCTGTTAGTCCTTCTCCTCATGCTCATTGTGTTGCCGGGTAATATAGCACATCATCTATAATGGAAAATGATTTTGATTCCCCAATTAGTTTTTTTTTTTTTTTCTTTTGAACTCCTCAAATGATGAGATTTATTTGTAAATAATTATTTTTGACGAGTATTGAATTCACAACCTCTTAGTTGATGAGGTGATGTCTTTACCGCTTGAACTAGCAAGGTTTGACCCCAAATTAGTTAATTCATGAATTTATGATCCAAGCATAACTTCATGACCAAAATCATATATATAAAATAGAGAAAACAAGAAATTTTTTTTATTTTTCTTCATCTCGTAATTAATAAAATAGTCGTTGATATATATAAACAATATTGATTTATGAGACGTCATTTAAAAGAATTACAAATACTGAGATATCGGTGGAAATTGATAAATAAATACCATACAAACTGGTAAGTTTTGAATTAAGCGACAATTGTTCTTTGAGATTTCTGAAAATGTTCTGTTTTTTCTGCAATTTAGGTTTTCTATGCAATTTAGACCAAACTAGCAAATCCTTCACACGTTGCGCGAAATTTCTATAATATTACTTTAAAAGTAATTTAAACGATCATTTAGATAATAATAATAAATTATATTAAAATATAATAAAAAATAATATTATTGCACAACATAATACTAATTTAGTAAAAAAGTACTATATAGTTGTGTCAAAAGTTGAAGGTTGATACGAATATAGTATAAACATAATAAAGAAAAGTTGAAAGTACATTCTGAACAAAGATTCAAAATATTAACGATATTGATACGAATGCGGATAACTTCAAATATGAATTACGGGGCTGAGACATCTACTGGTTTTAAAGCTACAAAGAAAACTTGGAGATTTTGTTTGGAAGCGCTGGAATTAAACATAAAATTGTTAATGTTGGTACCACCCAAGAGAATCTAGAGGGGGTTACTAATCTCTCTAGTTGTAAAGAAAATGGTTCTTCAAAGGTACTGCAGAATATTTGGTACCGCGTGCAAAGTGCAGTTACTAGTTTGAACATGTATAAACACACGCTTCGTGAGGTATCAGAGACGATGGTTTCTAGTGTGACTTCTCTTCTGAGTTTAGATGGCAACGGTGCGAATTGGGTAGCTTTTGGTTGGTTCAAATGATACGAACACAATTTCGATATTGTTGGATATAAAAATAATATTGAATCTATATTATTACGTATCTATATTATTCTTCTAAACACATGACTATTTATGGTAATGAAGTTAATAAATTATAACTTTTAAGAAAAAATTGAAAGAAATAGCAAAAAATGCTAATACCAATATGGATAATATTTGTATCCAGATTTAATAAAAAAATAAAATATTCATTCATATATATATATATATATATATATATATATATATATATATATATATATATATATATATATATATATATATATATATATATATAAGAGAGAGAGAGAGAGAGAGAGAGAGAGAGAGAGAGAGAGAGAGAAAATATCCGAAAATATATACTATTCGAATAACAATTTATTCGGCTATATATACAAATATTATTTATATCCGTATCCAGGAGCCAAATCGATAACCAAATTAGTATATGAATCCAAGTAAAACTATCCCAATCAGTATCTATATCTGGTCGGATACGGATAAATTTGATTTGATAAGAATATTTTGCGGATATGGATATAGGTCGGTTGGATAATACTCTTTCTGTTTACACCCTTATAATACAAAATATTAACGTGGATATTGATAATATATATATCTGAATATGATAAAAAAAACCAAAATATATATACATGTATCCAAATAAGTATATGTATTCTATATAAAGTGAAATATTCGGAAACATATATTATCTGAATAATAAATCATCCGGATACAGATATTATCTGAATACGGATATTATCCGGATATTCATATTACCCGTATCCGGGAGCCAAATCTATAACAAAATTCATATCCATATCCGAATATGTATATGTATTTGGTCAGATATGGGTAATTTTGATTCAGATATAATTTTTTTTATTAGAATACATATACAGGTCGGTCGGTTAATATCTTACCCGTTGACACCTTACATGTACATGGGTCGAATCTTGATTTTTCTAAAATAGAAAATCTCGATACATGGCTAAATCTTAACCTTTATATGATCCAATCTAATGGGCAATATCAAAGGTCTATGAACCTTAATAAGATGAGATGAAATTTTTTTAAATTAATAACTATTAATTATTTGATGCATATAGATGATATGTGTCAATACATCAACCATTAGATTTTAATTCAAGGGTCATGATTAAATGATGATGTGGCTTAATTGAACCATTAAATTTTTTAATCTAATGGTCATGATTAAAGGATGATATGGCTTATTATGAACCATTAGATTTTTTAATCCAATGATCATGATTAAATAATGATGTGGCTTAATGTGATGAGAGATTTTTTTTCAAAATTAATAACTATTAATAATAGTGTAGGGGCATTGCAAATTGTCTTTTTCTAATTTCCGCCAATATATTGCTTATCTTTCTAAGAAAAATTAATTATTTTTTGCAAGTTTTTGTCCAGTTTGGCATGAATTGGTATGAATATCTTAATTCATACCAATTATAAAGGCAGACTTTGTGTAAATGGTTATTAAGCAATGAAAACGGGCTTCCAGCCCCTATTTTCCAATAAAAAAAAAATCTTAATTCTTTATTTCAATAAGCCTGTTTATTTATTAACACAAAACGAAAGGTCTGTTTTAATTGCTAATAATTTTGTATTACTTTTTCTTTGCAGATATATTTTGTGGCGCCTATCGGTTTTGCTCCCCACCAGAGCCTAAAGAGTGCTCTTGTTCTCATATGCAGTGTTCTGTTTTGTCACCCACTGATTTAAAGTTCAGCCGGGAAAGGGAGGTTCTTGACCTTCGAGTTAGGTAAGGCTGTTTTCCTAGAACTAACATGCGTGATTATGAGCTTACTGTATAAGGATTTAGACTAGAATGGTACTTATACGACTGATAAGGTGTATAGTGGTACCAGAATATGTGATCTACCAAAGCGGTCACATCCCTTGCATATGACCAATAATTAGTAGATATTGAAGTTAATTATCACTAAATCTATACTTGAATCTGATACCAAAATATGACTGATTATAGTTGGGGTTTAGGTTGAGGTAGAATGATACTTCTATGACCGGATTGGCTTCCTGTATCATTTAATGAATTTGAGGGTTTTAGAGGTTGAAGGCCTTTCTATGAATCTGAGATTTTTTCAATCTCCAATAATGATTGTTTTTTCATCTCTAATTTTATCTACATTGTTCATGCCTATAATCATAGCGTTCAGTCTTAATAGCAGAAAACAAGAAAAAACCAAATTGACATTTAAATCAAACAACACATTAATATTATTTGCTCTTCTGATGGTGATATTTAGCTTTTCTTATAATCAGTTATTACCTCTCCCTTTAAGCACCAACAAAATTCACATGACCAACTAAAGCACCAATTAAATCAACTAATAGATGTAAAGAAACCGGAATGACTAAACCAGATAACCGCGTCTCTAACAGAGAAACAAAACAATAGTGACTGCGCAGTAATACGACAGAACTAAACCAGCAACGACCTTGTGATTATAAGCAGCGGAAATAATAGTGCAGCAATACGCTCACACTAGCCTAAGAAAGAACAATAATATAAAAAGAAATGATTGAACAATGAAACTTGAAAAATAAGATAAATTTCTAATTACAAGAGAAAAAAAAAAGATACAAAATATTGTTGTTGTTTGAATGAATAAAATTCTATCCCTACCTCTCTATTTATATGATAGTCATATCTAATATAAGGAAATAACCCAAACAATTACTGTCCCAATTAACACATATACATGGAAATACTAAAACTTCTTGTCAAGAAATCTAATTCATGGTAATACCAAACTTTCTTGTTAAGAAATCTTATTTTCAAGAATTATCTTTCTTAATTTGTTGACTGCCTTCATAACATACAAATGCATCTTTATATTTTAACACTCCCCCTTAAAGTGCATTTGGCCACGAGCCCCAACTTGGCTCGCAATAACTCGAATGATCCCTTGGAGAGAGACTTGGTGAAGATATCAGATACGTTGTCAACGCTTCTCACCTCCTCAACTCTAATAATTCCATCAAGCACCTTTTCACGAATGAAATGATGCTCGATCTCGATGTGCTTGGTTTTCGCGTGACAAACATGATTGGTCGCCAACTTCAACGCACTCTGATTGTCGCCTCGAATAACATTAGGACCAGTAACCGCATTGTAAAAATTCTCGACCAACCTCTGCATCCAAAGACACTCTTGTGCCACAAGTAATGACGCCTTGTACTCTGCCTCAGTACTAGAAAGAGAGACCGAATCTTGCTTCTTACTACACCAAGAAATACTTTTAGAACCACAAGAAAAAACATAATCGGATGTCAATCTCCAATCATCCAAATCACCGCCCATGTCAGCATCGGTATATCCATGTAAAAGGAACTCGGAACCCTTCTTATAAAATAACCTGAGATCAAGAGTCGAACTCACATACTTAAGAATTTTGTTCGTTGCATCCAGATACGACTTCGTCGGAGCTTGCATAAACCGACTCACCAGGCCGACCGCGAAGGCAATATTCGGTCTAGTAATTGTGAGATAAACCAAGCTTCCAACAAGAGCACGAAACTTCCGAGGATCCGAAAGTACATTTTCATCATCAAGCCTCAATTTGAAATTTGTATCCAGCGGTGTTGAACAATACTTACCTTCTTTTACGCCAAATTTCTCAATGAGCTTCCCATCATAACCCGTTTGAGAGACAAAATAGCTGTATTTCAAACCATCCACTTCCAATCCCAGGAAGTGACTAAGCTCTCCAAGATCCTGCATCTTGAATCGAATCGAGAGCTCGCCCCCGAAGTCTTGCAACTTCGCCTTCATCATTGCCGGTGATGATCATGTCGTCCATGTATAAAAGGACGACCACGTGTAGACCCGCCTTCCTTTTCACAAATAAATTGTGATCTGAACTCGAATAAGAATAACCACAAAATTGTAAATATTCTGCAATCTTGCCATAACAAGCTCGATGTGCCTACTTCAAACCATACAACACCTTCTTCAGCTTGAACAAATAGTCAGAACGCACCTTAGAAATATATCAAACTAGTTGCTGTATATAAATCTCCTTGTCGAGTTCACCATACAGGAAATAATTCTTCACATCCAGCTATCACAACTTCCAACCTAGCGAAGCAACCATTGAAATCACAACTCGCACGAATGTCATCTCGGCGACATGACTAAAAGCCTCTTCATAATCCTCGCCATACCGTTGAGAAAATCCTCTCGCTACAAGCCTCGCTTTATAGCGCTCAACACTCTCATCCGCCTTGCGTTTCAACTTGTATACCCATATGCAAGTAACCGGGTCCACTCCCTTGGAGTTCGGAACAAGATCCCAAGTTTCATTTTTCCAAATAGCTCGCATCTCCTCGTCCATAGCATCTTCCCACGACTTGTTACCTTTCCCCTCCTTAAAGTATGAAGGTTCACCATCCGTCGATCCTGAAAAGAAACACGAATACATCGACACGAAGTTTTCATCTCTACATCTAGCTGGCCGAGTTACCGTCCTTGTCGACCTCCTCAGAGCTTGTGCATTTTTCTCTTCTCACTTGAACTCGTGACAGTCGACGTAGGTGACGAGAACCTCAGATCTTCACTCGGGTTACCCATGTTATCAACACTCGAGTTGACCACATGAACAACATGTGGCGTCGGCAGATTCGAAACTACCGTTGGGAACCACCATCACCATATAGAGAAGATGCTTCATCAAACACAACGTCTCGAGAGATAATGAATTTATGAGTTGTCTGGTCCATGCATTTCCATCCCTTCTTTCTTTGATCATAACCAATGAAAACACACTTCCGTGGCTTAGCGTCTAACTTCGTCCTCTTCTCATTCCGTACGTGAACAAAGCACGTACAACCGAACACCTTCAAATTCTTCACACTTGGCTTCTCATCGAACATCAACTCGTGAGGTGACTTCATATTAATTGGACTACAGGGAAGCCGATTAACTACGTAGGTAGCACATGCCATACCTTCTGCCCATAAGGCCTTCTGTAAGTTCTTCGCATACGCCCAACTCCTGAGTACCTCCACCAGATGCCGAATTTTCCGTTCTGCCACACCATTTTATTGTGGTGTATAAGCACAAGTCAACTCCTTCTTGATGCCATGCCTCTCGCAAAATGAGAGAAAATCCTTGGATGTAAACTTGATGGTGTTATGCCCTAGGCTAAAATGTTTGTGACCTAGATGATGGATTGTAATAACAAACATAATATTTATTCTAAGATATTTCATAAAATATGTGCGTATAGGTTATTTTAATATAATTAAAATAGACCATGAATATGCAATTCAGCTTTATGTCATCAAAGTGCGTGATTTTGATAGTAACACTATAAAGTGTTATGAATGCTATTCTAAATCGTCCCTGGTCATTTATAGGATATTTGTGGAGACAAATATACTTGCGGATACATATAAATATACATTTATATAGAAGCTATAAATGTACACCAGTATATTAGTTGACTGATGGTTATGTTTTACTGATCATGGATAAATAGTTATCAATTCATTAACATAGGTATATGTTAGAGACCATATATTGGACTGACCCGCCATAAGAATGCTACATGTTTTACGTCATTAGCGATTCTTGTAACATAAAGTATTTATAGTCCTTTGACCTGAGATTGTCTCGGTTCCCAACATGAGTAATTTTATACTTTAATATAATCTAACACTGCCTTTAACCGGGTGGTCATAATGGTTATGATTAGGTATACAATGAATCATGTAGAGGGATGAGTGCAATCAAGACGGGATTTGTTCCTCTCATAAATGAGAGAGATATCTTTAGGCCTCTTGATGAATTGAACTTAAGAAATGTATGGCCATACTCAAATGAATTAATAAGAGTTATTAATGTCATTTGTTCTTGTTCAGTTTAATTTGGGATCAAGAAATATTAATCGATTAATATAAGGATGGCATATTACATGCCTTATGATCGATATAGGTATCGCACGACAAAGAGACTAAATACGTGATTGTTGATTAGGTAAATCGGATCACCGATATTCACTTCAATTGGGTAGTCATGATGGCTTGCTAGAGTCCGCTCATGATTTATAGACTGTCAAGTCTATTGCCAACATAAAGTGAACCTACAGGGTCACACACAAAGAACAAACTGAAACGGGCGCAGAAAATCCTAGCGACTTATATGATGAGTTGCATAAGAATGTCACAAAATATATTGTCATCTTATGTGATAAGATGTGATACATATATATATAAAGACTATGAGCTCAAAAGATCATGTAATCTAGAAGAGTCTAGATGATGGCATATGGATAATGATGAGTGATGTCATACACATCTTTTAGTGTGAAGAGACACGACTCTTCACCTCTATATAAGGACATAGAGGGCTCCAAATTCAATAGACCACATCATTTTTCTCTCATTATTTCTCATTCTCTTTTGTGAGACAAAAGAGAGAAAAATATCCTTTCTCATTTGTGTGACAAAATTACGAAAGGGTGCTTTCATTTTTGTATAATTACGAAAGGGTGCCTTCTTTTGTATGACAAAATGGAAGGGTGCGATTATATGAGAGGAATTATATACATCTCTTGTGAGATAAAATAAGAAGAAGAAAAAGAGTTTTCTTATGCAAGAGGAGAACAAGCTACTAGCATATATATTGTTCTTCTTCCCGTTTTAAGAAGTTTGTTCGTGTGGATACGTAGAGACGTTGTGTTTCGTGCTTTTGTGATCTATTCGGTTGTAAATCGCGTTAAAACCGTGCGTTTTTTTTAAAAAAATAAAAAAAAAAAAATATATTTTTTTATAAAAAAATTATTAATAAGGGGGATGTGATTTTGTGGGTGAATAAAAGGAGAAAGGGGTTTGGGTTTTTTAATTTTTTTTTAAAAAAGTTGGTTTTTTTTTTTTTTTGTTGTTTTTTTTTTTTTTTATAGTTTTTTTTATATTTAAATTAAATTTTTTTCATAATTTTTTTAAAATTTTTTAAAAATATTTCTAAATTTTCAAAAGTTGCAAATGATATGTCAATGGAAAATAGAGAATGAGATCTTCACAATGCAAGGTGAATCAATTATTACTTTTGTTCATATTTTTTATGTAATTTTCGTTTTAGTCCTCACTTTTCACAATCAGTCAACAGAGTTATTCAAAAAAATTACAGAAAATCGAAAATTACTTCAAAAATCACCAAAAATTAACAGAAATTAGGAAAATAAGTTCGGATTATGTGGTAAAAATCTCAGATCAAAATGATTGATATTCCAAAAGTTATGGTCAAAACTCAGAACATATGACAGGATTGGACAGAGAATGGTATGAGTTGTCAAAAGAGGGTGGAATTCAAATTTTATCCAAATAACAACTCAATTAAAATTCAGATTAAGAAACTACACTTCAAAATGAATTATTGAGATCTAGATTTTTTATTTATAGGATTTTTCTACTAATTTCTAAAAATCGTAGAAAAACAGTCAGAATCAAAAATCAAGAACATGAAATTAAAACGTCAAGACTTTGCACAGATTTTTTTCTTACAAATTTAACATAAAAGCATTGGGCACATATTATATGAAAGTTGTTCTAAAATATCTAAAGAGACACAAAATATTTTTTTTATGATTTTCTTTGATCAGATCTGAAGTCAAATAATTTCTTTACTGAAACCGACAAAAATAAAATGCAGAAAATTGTATTTTTGAATTAATAGGATAAAAGTAGGGATTTTTAAGGCAATTTGATCAAGAATTGTATCATTAATCACTAAATATTCAGTTTATCAGATTTGGCACAATTTTGAATTATTTCCAACCAGAAAAATTCAGCAAATAGATCAAAATTTCAGATCAAACACCAATCAACCAACTAGTGTTTGATCTCAATTTTTGAACTAAAAACTTCACTAAATCAAGCAAAAACCTCAACCAAGATTCAAGATGATAAAATGGACTAACATGCATGAAAAATTCAGTTCTAAATGACCTAATTAATTCAACCAAATCGATTAAATCAAGAAAAATCCAGATTTAACAAAGATATTATGAACAGTACCAAATCAGTCAATTTAATTCAAATTAAAGCAAGATTTCAAACAATTCTATCACAAAAAGCCTATCCCTACAAGATTCTACTCACACATGATAAGATCAACCGAAATTAGGCATGTGTTCATCATGTTCTTTTACAAATTGGATCTTGTGATCTAAAATTGAATACAAGAGATTAAATGAAAATTGGATCGAACCGAGACGTGGAAGATCAACCAGAACTTCCTTGAGCCGATTTGAACCTCCAATTGATGCTTGATTCCAGCCGAACCGATCAATTGCCTTTTTCACCAAAATCAACCCGAATTGGTGAATTTCACTCAAACTCGAAAATTGAAGCTCGAAAAGCTCTGAGATTCAGTAATGGAGTTACTGAAGCTTAAAGAAGATGATTGGAGAGTAATGTGTTGAAAGAATTTGGAGAATGGAAGAATGATTCTTTTTGAATGGGTTGATCGGTCGAATTTATAGAGAGGTTGGTCTGGAGAGTGGGGGACAAACCGAGCGATTCCATTGGCTCAGGCAGATCAAGTGGGGTGTACTGAAGATCTGGACGAAATTCCGTTGAATTTGGTTGAGAAATCAATGATTTTGGTGGTTGAATTTCTTACTCTGTTTCATTTTGGCGGAAGAATCGTCGGATCGCATCCGAGATTTAAAACGCGAGCGGTTAAATTCTCGCGAGTCACCGACAAAGTGGTCCCCACTTGGATTTGCTACACTGAAACGGGTCATAAGTTGCGTGAAACGAGTCGTTTCATTAGAGTGAGAGTGGCGCTGAGTTTGAATTGTTCTGTTGATCTTTTATGGCGGAACGGGTTGAACGCGCGTGAAACGGATCGTCTTCTGATGAACGAGATTTGGAGCTGAGTTTAAATAACGGTTGTTTCGGTTTTCTGTGGCGTGCGAGCGTGTGGTCCATCCTAAAACAATCTTTTGATGGGTTTTGGTTTCGCAATGATGGATTTTTGGATCCAATTCCTGATCGGGTTTTGACTCCATTTTACCCGTTTCTGAACTCGGTGATCAAACTCGACATTTAGTTTCATTTCAGCTCGAGTTGTCAACCTAGTTTGCTTCCTCTCATCCTCACGAACGCGCAGAGCTTTGAAGCGCAACAAACGGTTGAGAATTCGTTGAGTTTGGCCATTTTGAAACCGGGTTTCGCCTTTCGTCCGCCATTGATGACTGTTCAAGCTCAAACCTTGCTCTCTAAGCCGCAGCAGCTTCATTCTAGCATTCAGGCTTCTTTCCTCACTTCCTCACGATGCTCTGCGTTGCGTTTTATACGTCAATTCTTCCCTTAATTCATGAATTTCCGCCATTAACCGAACTCGCCGAAAATAACCCATCGTAACACAAAATCGTGAATCAAAACGAGATTTCAAGTTGTTTTTCTATCGAATTGATGCTTCGGAATCCATTAAGAGACCCCACTGAAGCTATTCGACTCGTCAAACATCATCACCGTGTGAGAAAAATGCGAGAAGACCGATTGAATTCATCACACTGCCGAAATTCCGACCGTTGGATCATCCAGTTTGAAAAGTTCATTGAGGATTTCGTCGAACGTATTACTCAAACACAGATTTCTCGCTCGATTCCGCACCATTCAATGAGTTCTTCATATGGTTAGAAAGGGTAGACGATGGAGGAGAGAATGAGCTTGGTTTTGGCTCGAATGGTGGACCGTAGAAGGCAAGGTTGCTCGAAGAAGCTTTCTCGGTCGAAACATGGTCAGGTTGGTTGTTGGTTGGCGGATTCTGGCGATCGCCGGCGTTTTCAGAGGTGGAGAATAATACCAACCGATTCATCTCGTCGTACTGAATCCAAGGATATGCAGTTTGATCGATTTTGAGCTTGTTTGTAAATTGGTTATTTGGGTGAATTTGTGTAGGGTTTTGGTAGACTTGGTTGGCCATCTTTGGCCCATGATTTGCAATTTGGGTAGAAATCTTCATCTTATGGCCTTTTCGCCCGTAAAATAATATAAAAAATGTATTAAGAGGTTCCAAATCATGTTTTATGGATTATAAGCATTTTTCATACATTTAGGTGAATTAAGAATGCATTTGAGATGATAAAAACCCTAAAAATGTGTATAAAAATACACATTACAAATTCCACCACACTTAAACCAAGCTTGCCCTCAAGCGTAAATTAAAATCAAGTCTTAGGGTTTTTAGAATCAGTTTAAAGTATTTTGAAAAGAAATTTAGTTATTGCCATGAATGTTATATACTAATATTTGATTATTATAATAATACACGAGGGTCGATGAATATCCATTAATAATTTTAAATTCAAATTTATTTAAAATTCCCCCATCCTTCAAATACGAACCTTTTCCCAAAAAGCAATGCCCTAATTTTGTTTTTTGATACTTTCTCCCCCTAATTTTAAAATGGTGAATTTATACAAATTACCCCAAAAGTTCCAACTAACTCAACTTTCTCTTTTATAAACACGTAAAAGTTGGCATGCGATCCACTCATGTTATCAAAAGACAAGCTGTGCTTTGCACGTACAAAAATCCTTCATTTTCTATCACGGATATGTAAAATTTTTTTTTTTCAAGGGTTTAAAAATAATTTTTCACATTTTTGAATTCTTTTTGTGAAGGGATAACAGGTTACGATTTCGGTCACTTGCTTTTAGTGCGAAAATTAGAGATGGACATACGAGTCATTAGCTATGCCATGAAAGATAGGTTGAGTTAGAAAATTTTTGCGAAACTAGTGGTATTAAAAATAAGGTTTGATTTCTCAAAAGTTTTAATCACAGCATTACTTTAAAGAAAATGATTTATAATTTCGTTAAAGGGGTAAGTGAAATATTTATGAATTTTCGAAACGCTTAATGGATTTTAAATGGATATTATAAATGGAGTGAGTTGGAAAATATGGCATTCATGACAAAGGTCAAATCCTTTTGAAATTTTTTTCAAATCTTTTCATCATTTCCCAAAACCCTAAGTATTTTTTCAAAAATTTCTTGAGAGGGCTTAGTTTTAAAAATCGTTTCCATTTTTCAAAACCTGCTTTTCATTTTAAAATCCTCACACACACAAACTTATTACAAACACAAATAAAGAAAATGAGTTTTTAATTATTTTTGAAATTTTTAAATTTTCCAATTTTTAAGAGTTTTCACATTTTTACAAGAAAACAAAACTTGGTTTTGCACAAAACCACCCCACCACACTTAAACCTTTGTTTGTCCTCAAACAAAAAGTTCAAAAATGAGAAAATTTATGGAAATTGGAAAAATTATTGGGGTTTTATGCAAAACCTCCCCCACCACACTTAAACTTTTGTGTAGCAAATGTTTAAGTGTGAAAGAGAAGTTTTGTAAAAATAAGAAAATAAAATAAAGAAAGGAAAAATACGACCTGACACGACGAGTTGCCTCTCGCCAAGCGCCCTTGTTTTACGTCTTGAGCTCGACGCATTTATGCTTTCATTCTTTCCTTTCCTCGCTTTGTGGCACTGCTTCCAAATTATGCTCATCGAACCATCTTGTATCATGATTCTCGTAAAAGGCCTTCAAGCGATGACCATTAACCTTGAATTTGATGTCTTCGCCCCTAGAAATTTCAAATACTCCAAATGGCAAGATATGGGTAATTATGTAAGGACCTGTCCATCGGCTCTTCAATTTCCCGGGATGTAATCTCAACCGAGAATTGAATAACAAAACCTTATCGCCAATTTTAAATTCCTTTTTGCGAATAAGTTTGTCGTGAGCGATGGTTAATTTTTCTTTGTAAATACGAGAATTATTATAAGCCTCAATGCGAAGCTCTTCTAATTCTTGAATTTGCAATTTCCGCAATCCTGCATCTTTTGGATAATCTTGATTTACCTTTTTGATTGCCCAAAATGCTTTGTGCTCAATTTCCACCGGTAGGTGACAACTCTTTCCATAAACGAGTTTAAAAGGAGTCATCCCTATCGGTGTTTTGTATGCGGTGCGGTACGCCCATGAGCATCCCCAAGCCTCTGACTCCAATCCTTGCGAGAGGGATTAACCACTTTCTCAAGGATTGATTTTATTTCCCGATTGGATATTTCGGCTTGCCCATTAGTTTGGGGATGATAAGCGGTTGACATGCGGTGTTGTATGTGATAATTTTTCAAAAGAGATTCGAGATACTTATTATTGAAATGCGAACCTCTATCGCTAATGATAGCTTTAGGTACCCCAAAACGCTAAAAGATATTCTTTTTAAGGAATTCAATCACCGTTTTGGAGTTGGCATCCCTTGTTGGTATGGCCTCAACCCATTTTGAAACATAATCAACACACACAAGAATATATAAATACCCATTTGATTGAGGGAAAGGCCCCATGAAGTCTATCCCTCAAACATCGAAAAGCTCAAAAAACAATAAAGCTTTAAGAGGCATTTCATTTTTGCGGGTTAGATTGCCCGTTTTTTGGCAATTTTCACAACTTTTTACAAATGAATGAGCATCTTTATAAAGAGTTGGCCAATATAATCCACTTTGGAGTACCTTATGACTTGTGCGTTGTCCTCCAAAGTGTCCCCCACATTCTAAAGTGTGACAAAAAGAGAGTACCGAATTTATCTCATGGTCAGGCACGCATTTGCGCACCATTTGATCGGAACAAACCTTGTAGAGGTAGGGGTCTTCCGCGAGGTAATATCGTGAGTCATTTTTTATCTTGTCCTTTTGAGCTCGAGAGAGAGTGTTTGGCAATTCGCGAGTTTCGAGGTAGTTGACGATGTCTGCGTACCAAGGTGCCATGCCATGGATAGTATAGAGTTGCTCGTCGAGAAAGAGTTCGTTGATCGGAATGATATCGCCTTCGTTTGTTGGGAGTCGGCTAAGATGATCGGCCACCAAGTTTTCGGCTCCTTTTTTATCCCGAATCTCCACGTTGAACTCTTGAAGGAGAAGGATCCATCGGAGGAGGCGCGGCTTGCATTCCTTCTTTTTCATTAAGTGCTTGAGCGCAGCATGATCTGAAAATACAACAACTTTTGTCCCGACCAAGTATGATCGGAACTTTTCCAATGCAAAAACAATTGCTAATAATTCTTTTTCCGTTGTTGTGTAATTCCGTTGGGCGTCATCTAAAGTTTTAGAAGCGTAGTAAATTACGTGGGGTACCTTCCCGATGCGCTGCCCCAAAACCGCCCCGACACTTAGATCACTTGCGTCGCACATGATCTCAAAGGGAAGATTCCAATCTGGGTGGTTGGATAATGGGCGCTTCGCACGGTTTCCCCTTTAGTTTGTCGAATGCCGCCTTGCACGCATCGTTGAACTCGAATTTGATCTCTTTTTGGAGAAGCCTTGCACATTGGTTGTGCGATTTTTGAGAAGTCTTGAATGAAACGCCGATAGAAGCCGGCGTGTCCAAGGAATGAGCGGACATCTTTCACATTACGAGGGTATGGAAGTGTCTTGATAACGTCAATTTTCGCCTTGTCGACTTCCAACCCTTTTCCTGAAATTAAATGACCTAAAACAATTCCTTGGCTCACCATAAAGTGGCACTTTTCAAAATTCAAGACAAGATTAGCTTCTACACACTTTTCCATTATTAGGCCCAAATTATGGAGGCACTCGTCAAAAGAGTTGCCATAAATGGAAAAGTCATCCATAAACACCTCAATGAATTTAGAAATATATTCAGAAAAAATAGAGATCATACACCTTTGAAATGTACCAGGTGCATTGCACAACCCGAACGGCATCCTTCGATAGGCGAATGTACCAAAGGGACACGTGAATGTTGTCTTCTTTTGGTCGTCGGGGTCGATGGCGATTTGGAAATATCCCGAATAGCCATCCAAGAAGCAATAGTAAGGTCGTCCTGCTAATCTTTCGAGCATTTGATCGATGAAGGGAAGATGGAAGTGGTCCTTCTTTGTTGCCGCGTTAAGTTTCCGATAGTCGATACAAACTCGCCATCCGTTCTGCACTCGCGTTGGCACCTTCTCTCCTTCGGCATTTTCCACAATCGTGATTCCCGTCTTCTTGGGAACTACATGGATTGGAGATACCCATTCCGAGTCGGCTAAGAAGATGATAACGGTTTGTTGAGAGATTTGGTGGAGACCGATTGTGTGTGCGGTAGATGACTTCCGCACGATCCGACCTAAACGGCCTAGACGGACGTAAAATCGGTTAGGATGATAACCGGTTTAGAGGCGCATGGACAATATGCATGGTTTGAGCGTCACAGATTAAGCGTAATCCGAAAGGTATTATTAAGATTTATTTCTTTGATTTAACCGATACGCACGGATCCTTGAATTGGTTTTGGACGAAATTTTTATTTTCCGCTACGTTATGCACGTCTGAAACCCAACAGTGGTATCAGAGCGACGTGCGTGTTTCGGTTAAATTGTATCGGTATATATGTGATATATACTATTTAGATACCATTTATAATTTTGATTTATAATTATAAGGCTTGCATATAGAGTATTCAAGTGTTGAATATTCTTAAAAGAAAATATGCGAATAATGGATATGATCCAAGAGTTGCATTCAAAGAATGCGACCAAAGGATATGACCAAAGGATGTGATCCAAAAGTTATGTCCAAAAGATGCAATCAAAAGATGCGATGAATAGATGTGATCCAGAAGTTGTGTCCAAAAGATGCCGCCAAGGGATACGATCCAAAGGTTGCGTCCAAGTGTTGCATCCAAGAGTTACGACCAAGAAATATGATCCAAAGGTCACGACCAAGGATTGCGTCTAAAAGGTGCGACCAAGGAAAGCGATCCAAAAGTTGAGTCCAAGAGTTGCGACCAAAGGGTGTGACCAAAGGATGTGACCAATGGATGCGATCCAAATGTCACGTCCATAAGGTTGCGACCAACGGATGCAACCAAAGGGTGCGACCAAAAGGTGCGACTAACAGGTGGGACCAAGGGATGAGATTCAAATGTCACATCCAAAAGACGCGACGAAAGGTTGCGACCAACGGATGCGACCAAAGGGTGCGACCAAAAGGTGCGACCAAAAGGTGCGACTAACGGGTGTGACCAAGGGATACGATTCAAATGTCACATCCAAAAGACGCGGCGAAAGGTTGCGACCAACGGATGTGACCAAAGGGTGCGACCAAAAGGTGCAACTAACGGGTGAGACCAAGGGATGCGATTCAAATGTCACATCCAAAAGACGCGACGAAAGGTTGCGACCAACGGATGCGACCAAAGGGTGCGACCAAAAGGTGCGACTAACGGGTGTGACCAAGGGATGCGATTCAAATGTCACATCCAAAAGACGCGACGAAAGGTTGCGACCAACGGATGTGACCAAAGGGTGCGACCAAAAGGTGCGACTAACAGGTGTGACCAAGGGATGCGATTCAAATGTCACATCCAAAAGACGCGACGAAAGGTTGCGACCAACGGATGCGACCAAAGGGTGCGACTAACGGGTGTGACCAAGGGATGCGATTCAAATGTCACATCCAAAAGACGCCACGAAAGGTTGCGACCAACGGATGCGACCAAAGGGTGCGACCAAAAGATGCGACTAACGGGTGGGACCAAGGGATGCCATTCAAATGTCACATCCAAAAGATGCGACGAAAGGTTGCGACCAACGGATGCGACCAAAGGGTGCGACCAAAAGGTACGACTAACGGGTGTGACCAAGGGATGCGATTCAAATGTCACATTCAAAAGACGCGACGAAAGGTTGCGACCAAAGGGTACGACCAAAGGGTGTGGCCAACGGATGCGATCCAAATGTCACGTCCATAAGGTTGCGACCAAAGGGTGTGACCAAAGTGTGTGACTAAAGGGTGTGACCAATGGATATGATCCAAATATCACGTCCAATAGGTTGCGACTAACGGTTGCGACCAAGAGGTGCGACCAACGGGTGTAATCGACATGCGCAACTAAGAGGTATGATCGAAAAGGTACAATCGCAAGAGTTGCGACCTCTTGAATAGTTGTGTCTTCATGAAAGGGTGTATACCATGAATTGCCTTTTCGAAATGGTGCATGTGATGTATTATTTCATGAAAAGTTGCATGTGATGTATTGAATTCATGAAAAGATACCTATGATGTATCAATGTGTAGAAAAATGTGTGTTGACAAAGTTGACTAGGTGTTGACCATATTGATCATGTTAACAGTTGACTGTTGACCCACTGTGTTGACTGTGGACTATGTTGACTGTTGATTGTATTGACTGTTAATTGTTGACAGTTGACTACACTAATTACCCCTTGATTGTTGACCATTAAATTGGTCAAAAGTTGATCATGACCTGGTCAAAATATTGACCATTGACCGTTGACCTAGTCAAATGTTGACCAGATCAAATATTGGTTTTTGACTTGTCAAATATTGACAATGACGACCGTGCCCAGAATTCGCATTCATAAGCCTTATATATATATATATATATATATATATATATATATATATATATATATATATATATATATATATATATATATATATATCTTATAAATGATTATGTTTATATTTGATATATTTGTTGATATGTGTTGATATAATGAAAGAGTTCATTAGGCATAACACATCCATCATGGAGATGAAGGAGTTCATCGTCCATTATGAATACATCATTAAGATGACAAGTTCATTTTTAACCACACATCATGGCGATGAAAGAGTTCTTCGATTTCTATACATGGAGATAAGATTTTCATAAACAATCTAAGAAAAATTTCATGGAGATCAAATATATATTAGGAAATCTTTATGTTAGTTCATAAAGATCAAGGCCATGATATATCATCGTTATTATCTTTATTCTATTGGTACATGTGATGTTCTTTGAAGATTGCATAATAACATATAATATTAAATTCAAAATCCCTCTAAATAATATTAAGTCATGAAATGCCTTCCATAAGTCTAAATCTCTCGATACTATGATCGACCCTGCATAGGTCATGCCAAAGCTGGGTATGTAGGGACAATCTTAGGAGGAGAGAATGCGGAAAATGGTTACCAATATAGGTCATGCCAAAGCTGAGTGTGTTGGGTACCATTTTGCCGATGATTAGACATGGTTTGATTTAACCGGGCTATGAAGTCGGACTTGGGCTCGGGGCATATGATAGGATATATACGTCGGGCATATGATGCTTATCCTATATTGTTCAAGAGTTGTATGAGATACAATTGGAATTATTCCTACCTAAATAAGTTAAGTTCTGGGTGATGAGCCAAAGCTCACTTAGGACTTAATTGAAATATGGATCTTGTCTCACTATGAAACTTCATGGATTGAAAGTTTCCGAATCAATGCGATTGAGGGTTATTGATTTGATTAAAAATAGTGGGAGCCATTATATGAAATATTTAGAGAATAATAGTCCTTGCATATTATTCAAATCGAATAGTATATCTATTTATGTCTCACAATAGGTCCTTGAGAAGGACAGATAACATAAGATGCTAATAATCGTTAACATGGACAAGTGTTGTCAATAAGGTTATCGTGCTTAAAAGAAACATAAAAAGTACTCCCAAAGATAAGAGCAAGATGTTGCCGAGGCTTCGACCTTAGATAAGAAATTAGTATCTTTTGCAGTGAATCGGTTCATTGAAAGAAATCATAATTTCTCAAGAAGATATGAAAAAGGGAATGAAAGGATAGTGTGACTATCACTTAAAGTATTTTTGTTATAGAAATTAACTTGTCTATTTCACATCATGTGTATTAGATACACGATGTGAATCACACATTCGTGAAAATGTGCTGACAAAGTTGTGGACTATTGAGTAAATATGATGTTGACATATGAGTGACAAATGTAGCAAAAGTTGTTGCATTTTCTCAAGTAACTCATTTATTTACAGTCTTTTTGGACTTATCGCCGACATAAATAATTATTATTTAATGTCGACAATAAATTTTGTATTATATATAGTTCGAGTTTATCTATGAATGGTTATTAATTTATTATTGAGAATAATAATTTCACCATTCACAAATTTCAATTTTCTTTGGAAATGTTCCAATAGAAAAATTATCTTATGTGTTATATCGAACAAGATAATTATAAATCTATCTATAACATTAATATTAAGAATTTAAATCTAGCATTGTCACTTGGTCTACTTAAATAAGATGAATATTTATTAAATCCATTAAGATGGATTTTCAATTTCATTTGATTTTGAATCATTTGAAATATGTGTAACTTATTTATTAGACAAGATGACATATACGTCTTTCACAAAGTAAGGTGAAAGCAAGTTACTTATTGGCTCTCATACATAGTGATGTATGTTCATCAATGAGTTAAGGTGCCAGAGAAAACTACTTCATCGCTTTATTGAAACAATACATTTGAATATTTTGAAAAGTTCAAAAGTTACAAATAATGAAGTAGAGAATAAAACTTGGCTTCGAAAAATTAAATTTCTTTGATGAGATCGAGGAGTCGAGAACCAAGTGTTTGATCATCATGATAACTATATCGAACTTTATTAGATATAGTTCGATTATGATGAGTCAAATATATCTTCTATTTCTTTCGGGGTTACGCTCTTATTGCGTTCATACCGAATATAATTCCATCTAAAGCAGTTGTAAAAGACTCCATATGCGATATGGACTGGTAGGTGTATCGATTATCTTTTATCAAGATTTGAGGATATGATACTTAATTGAAGCATCATGCATCTAATCGGATTAGTGCTTATTGTGGAATATCCTAAGAAAAGTAAAGAATATTACTTCTATAATTAATATGAGAACAAAGTGTTTGTTACTCAAAAATTATATCTCTTTGGAAGAAGTGTTTCCAAAAGAATTAGTGGGAGTAAATTTGAAAAGTTCAAATTCCACATACCGACGAAAATGCTCGGATGGAAATTAATTCAGATTTCAACTAGTGATTGAGTCTGCAATTAATCAACTAGACTCTCAAGATGTTGAAGAGTCTGAATATATAACATAAGTGTATTCATGTAGATCTATTAGAATTTATCGCAGGCCCGAAAAATATAGATTTTTCGTGTCTAATGATAAAAATTTCGTACTCATAGATGATGAGTCCACATAAAAAATTTCATACTCATAGACTATGTTGCACGGATACGGATACGGGTATCGTATCCGATACGATACGGATACGGCGATACGGCAAATCTCAAAAAATCTAGGATACGGATACGGCTATATATTTATTTAATTATTTTTAAATTAAATTTATATAATATAATAATAAAATAAATATCATTTAAATTTTTATACCACAACATAAAACTAGAACAAATACTTAATACATAATATTAATAATGTTCGTATAAAAAATCTAGGCGAAATTTTGGGAGTAACTTTTAGTATCGGTTCTACACATATAACCGATGTAAAATACATAGCAACAGTTATTTATGGAGAACCGTTACAGATGAATTTCGTAGCGGTTATTTATAAAGAACCGTTACAGAAGAGATTTCGTATCGGTTCTTACGGAAATAACGACATGGCAACGGTTATTCATGCAGAACCGTTACAGATGATTTAGTAGCGGTTATTCAAAAAGAACTGTTACAGAGTTCGTTTAGTATTGGTTCTTAACAAATAACCGATACAAAATACAAATAGCAACGGTTATATATGGAGAACCGTTACAGATGATTTAGTAGCGGTTATTTATAAAGAACTGTTACAGAATTCTTTTGTTTAGTATCGGTTGTTAACAAATAACCGATATAAATTACAATATCCGCAACGGTTATTTATAGATAACCGTTACAGTATGCAACCTTTAGTATCGGTTAATCAGAAAAAACCGTCACAGAAGAGTTATTTGTAAAGAACCGTTACAGAAGACATTTTTTTTTCCTTTTTTTTCATTTATTTTTGTAAACGAGTTGCAAACGGGGGGAGAAAAAAGAAAAAACAAAACACAATACCTAGGCTTCTGTAACGGTTCTTTATAAATAACCGCTTCTAAATTTTTCTCAAAATATTTTGGGCCAAAAAATGATGGGCTGCCGCATCCTTAACGTATCCCGGAAGTATCCTAGCGTATCCTGCCGTATCCTTCATGTATCCGAAAAAAATATATATTAAAATAATTGGATACGCCACGTGGCGTATCCGATACGTATCGGCGCCGTATCGGTGCCGTATCCGTATCGGATACCCGTATCCTCAAGATACTTCCCAGTTTTTGAAGTATCCGCGCAACACAGCTCATAGATGATGAGTCCACATTCTACTAATAGACTATGATGAGTCAAGACTCTAATAGTTAGAAACTTTGAAAGTTGAGATGTAATCCATGTCAGACAATCAAGTTTTGAATTTGATTGATCCATCAGATGGAAATACAGTTTTAAAACAAAGACCGACATGGATAATGTGCAAACATATAATGCATGATTTGTGATTAAGTTAAACTCATAGTATAGACTATGATATATTTTTCCAAGTCATCATGCTTATGTATTTCAGAATTTTCTTGGGCATATGTTAATAGTATGACTATAAAAGATGTCAAGTGGATGTCAAGACATGTTTCTTAATAGAAACATATGAAAGTATGTATATGATACAACTTGAGAGTTTTGTCTATCCTAAAATTTTGAAAAGAGTTTGCAAGTTGCACAAATTCATTTATGAATTAAAGCAAACATCTCTAGGTGAATATTTATTATTTAATGAAATAACCAAATAGTTCGGTTTTATCAAAAATTAAAGATAAATCTTATGTTGACAAGAAATTCAATTGGAGCATAATTACATATGATGTGAATTAAGTGTAACAAGCACACATAAGTTTAATCTTAGTGAAAGTCACTAAATAAAAATCAAGAAGAGTATGATTATATACTTGAGAAGGATAAAGTATTCTTCTTAGATTATGGTGGACATAAAAATATGCAAAGTATTTGCAATGTTTGATAATCAATTTAAGAACCCAATCCCTTAAATGATGGTGATCATGTTAGGTCAACTGGTATGCGATACTACATAGATCAATGAGTATGAGATACTTGGTTGATTTGGCATAGTGCAAGTGGGAGATTGATGGTGTTATGCCCTAGGCCAAAGTATTTGTGACCTAGATGATGGATTGTAATAAGAAACATAATATTTATTCTAAGATATTTCATATAATATGTGAGTATAGGTTATTTTAATATAATTAAAATAGACCATGAATATGCAATTCAGCTTTATGTCATCAAAGTGCGTGACTTTTATAGTAAAACTATAAAGTGTTATGAATGCTATTCTAAATCGTCCCTGGTCATTTATAGGATATTTGTGGAGACAAATATACTTGCAGATACATATAAATATATATTTATATACAAGCTATAAATGTACACCAGTATATTAGTTGACTGATGATTGTGTTTTTCTGATCATGGATAAATAGTTATCAAGCCCATGAGTAATTTTATACTTTAATATAATCTAACACGCCTTTAACCTTTAACGGGTGGTCATAATGGTTATGATTAGGTATACAATGAATCATGTAGAGGGATGAGTGCAATCAAGATGGGATTTGTTCCTCTCATAAATGAGAGAGATATCTTTAGGCCTCTTGATGAATTGAAATACTCAAATGAATTAATAAGAGTTATTAATGTCATTTGTTCTTGTTCAATTTAATTTGGGATCAAGATATATTAATTGATTAATATAAGGATGGCGTATTACATGCCTTATGATCGATATAGATATCGCACGACAAAGGGACTAAATACGTGATTGTTGATTAGGTAAATCGGATCACCGATATTCACTTCAATTGGGTAGTCATGATGGCTTGCTAGAGTCCGCTCATGATTTATAGACTGTTAAGTCTATTGCCAACATTAAGTGAACCTACGGGGTCACACACAAAGAACAAACCGAAACGGGCGCGAAAAAATCCTAGCGACTTATATGATGAGTTGCATAAGAATGTCACAAAATATATTGTCATCTTATGTGATAAGATGTGATACATATATATATAAAGACTATGAGCTCAAAAGATCATGTAATCTAGAAGAGTCTAGATGATGGCATATGGATAATGATGAGTGATGTCATACACATCTTTTAGTGTGAAGAGACACGACTCTTCACCTCTATATAAGGACATAGAGGGCTCCAAATTCAATAGACCACATCATTTTTCTCTCATTATTTCTCATTCTCTTTTGTGAGACAAAAGAGAGAAAAATATCATTTCTCATTTGTGTGACAAAATTACGAAAGGGTGCTTTCATTTTTGTATAATTACGAAAGGGTGCCTTCTTTTGTATGACAAAATGGAAGGGTGCGATTATATGAGAGGAATTATATACATCTCTTGTGAGATAAAATAAGAAGAAGAAAAAGAGTTTTCTTATGCAAGAGGAGAACAAGCTACTAGCATATATATTGTTCTTCTTCCCGTTTTAAGAAGTTTGTTCGTGTGGATACCGGTAGAGACGTTCGTGCTTTCGGCGCTTGTGATCTATTCGGCCTAAGAAGATGATAACGGTTTGTTGAGAGTTTTGGTGGAGACTGATTGTGTGTGCGGTAGATGACTTCCGCACGATCCGACCTAAACGGCCTAGACGGACGTAAAATTGGTTAGGACAGTAACCGGTTTAGAGGCGCATGGACAATATGCATGGTTTGAGCGTCACAGATTAAGCGTAATCCGAAAGGTATTATTAAGATTTATTTCTTTGATTTGACCGATACACACGGATCCTCGGATTGGTTTTGGACGAAATTTTTGTTTTCCGCTGCGTTATGCACGTCTGAAACCCAACAAAACTCGTCTCCATTGTCGGTTCGAAACTTCTTAATCCTTTTAATCCTTTTACCGCGCCTTCCCTCAACCATTGTTATAAATTCTCGAAATTTAGAAAATGCCTCCCGTTTCTCCTTCAGAAAATAAACCCAAGTGTACCGTGTAAAATCATCGACAAGTACTAACATATACCGAGCACCCCAGTACGATGCGTTTTTCGTAGGACCCGTCAAATCACCATGAATAAGTTCTAACACACCTTTACACCTTGACTGAGACTTCTCGAAAGGTAGCCGATGAGATTTACCATATTGGCAACCCTCACACACCTCAACACCACTTGCAAAAGAAAGAAACAGAAGCCCATTGATATGATTCCTCAAAACCATCGCCTTCAACTTGTCAATACCCACGTGGCCGAGCCTAGCATGCCAAACCGATACGCCATCATTGTTGCTCGTCTTGTCAACATACGAGGAAGAAGCCGAAGAACATACAAGTCTTTTACCCTCTTACCGATGTGACAATATCACCCTTCACATCGTCCGCATTCCGGAGGAACTTCACATCCTTTGGGCCAAACAACACATAGTGACCTGCATCAACCGCATTGGCCACAGACAGAAGATTCTTCTTCATACTAGGCACGTGATAAACACTATCGAGAGTGATAAGAGATATTTTTGCAGTCGTTTTACGCTTACCAAAAGGAATTTGTAACCCTAGACTTAACTACAATAAAGTAGACAGTGGAAGTAGGGGTCGAACCACAGAGAGCTATTTAGACTAAACCAGGTAAAAAGATTACTCCTCTAATGAAAACGGACTTGAACAAAAACAGAAAACCTAAAATAAAGAGAAACCAATACCGTAAATAAAACCAAACACAAGACCTAAAACAAGACACACAATTGGGGGGGTTGTTGATTGGTTGATTGCAACAAAATGAAAGTAACTAATAAAGAGAAAACGTAAAGTAAAGACTAAGAGATGTGGTGGTTTTGTGAAATGGGGAATTGAGACAATCTCAGGTCAAAGGATTATAAATACTTTATGTTACAAGAATCATACTTTGTAGCTTGCCCGGGTGTAATTTGAGTCTTGAGTTAAACAGCAACACCTTGTCACCCACTTTGAAATCCTTGTGGGCAAGCTTCCTGTCATGATACATCTTGGTCTTCTCCTTGAAGATTCGGGAGTTCTCATACGCGTCATTTCGGATCTCCTCTAACTCTTGGATTTGCAACTTCCGGTTGAGTGCATCGTTTGGGTAATCTAGATGACACTTCTTGATGGCCCAATATGCTTTGTGCTCGAGTTCAACCGGAAGATGGCAAGCATTTCCATAGACTAGCCGATAAGGGGACGTGCCTATAGGGGACTTGAACGCAGTCCTGTAAGCCCTGAGTGCGTCATTTAGCCGAAGACTCCAGTCTTTCCTGGTGGGGTTCGCCACTTTCTCCAAAACGCCCTTGATCTCCCTATTCGAAAGCTCTGCTTGGCCATTGGTTTGAGGGTGGTAAGCTGTCGAGGTTTTATGTGTGACATGGTATTGCTTCATTAATGCCTCGAAACTCCGGTTGCAGAAATGGGTTCCTCTATCACTGATGATGACTCTCGGGACCCCAAACCTACTAAAGATCTGGTCCTTGACAAAATCCACGACTGTTTTTGCATCTGCCCGTTTTGTGGCCTTGGCCTCAACCCACTTGGAGACATAATCGACTGCTAGGAGGATATACTCAAAGCCATATGAGGGAGGGGAAGGTCCCATAAAGTCGATACCCCACACTTCAAAAACCTCACATGCAAGAATATACTTCATCGGCATCTCGTCTCTCTTGGTTAGTCCTCCCGTTCTCTGGCATCGCTCACATGACTTCACGAAGAAGTAAGCATCCTTATGTAGAGTGGGCCAGAAGAAACCACACTCAAGGACCTTACGAGCTGTCCGCTTGGCGCCAAAGTGTCCTCCACACTCTAGAGAGTGACAAAACTCAAGAACGGATCTAACCTCATTATCGGGTATACATCTCCGAATAATCTGATCCGCACAAATCCGAAAGAGGTAAGGCTCATCCCAAATATAAAATCGGGAATCATACCGGATTCTATCAGCCTGTGCACGTGTAAGATCCTCTGGTAGGTCTTTAGCCACCAAGTAATTCACTATATCAGCATACCATGGTATATAGCTTTGCACGGCATAGAGATATTCCTCAGGGAAAAACTCCGATATTGGGGTACCCTCCTCAATACTCATAGAAAGGCGGCTAAGGTGATCTGCAACTAGATTCTCTGATCCTCGTTTATCTCTAATCTCCAAGTCGAACTCCTGGAGCAACAATATCCAACGAAGAAGTCTCGGCTTGGATTCCTTCTTCTTGAAAAGATGCCTCAATGCGGCATGGTCAGAGTATATAATCACCTTAACCCCTAAGAGATAGGACCTAAATTTCTCTAGTGCAAAAACAACGGCTAGCAGCTCTTTTTCTGTAGTTGTATAGTTGCACTGAGCATCGTCTAAGGTCCTGGAGGCATAAAAGATAACATGGGGTTCTCGCCCATCCCGCTGCCCAAGAACAGCTCCAACTGCCCTATCACTCGCATCGCACATGATCTCGAAAGGCAGATTCCAATCGGGAGCTTTAATGATGGGGGCAGAACATAATTTCTCCTTGAGAAGGTCGAATGCCGCTTTGCACTTCTCATTAAACTCAAAAGAAGCCTCTTTTTGGAGAAGAAGACAAAGAGGTTGAGCGATTTTTGAGAACTCTTTGATGAAACGCCTATAAAATCCGGCATGACCAAGAAATGATCAAATGTCCTTCACACTGGTTGGGTATGGGAGGGATCTAATGACATCGATCTTGGCTTTATCCACTTCAAGACCCCGAGAGGAAACCACATGGCCTAAGACTATGCCCTGATCTACTATGAAATGACATTTCTCATAATTCAGCACCAGATCAGTCTCTACGCACCTTTGAAGAATCATCTTTAGGTTTCCCAGGCAGTCATCGAATGAATCACCATAGACGGTGAAATCATCCATGAAAACCTCAATAATTCGGGTGACATAATCAGAGAAGATGGACATCATACATCTCTGAAATGTACCGGGTGCGTTACACAACCCAAAGGGCATCCGCCTATAGGCAAAGGTGCCAAAAGGGCACGTGAAGGTGGTCTTTTCTTGATCCTCGGGGGCGATGGCTATTTGAAAGTAACCAGAGAAGCCATCTAAGAAGCAGTAATGGTGGCGCCCAGCAAGGCGCTCGAGCATCTAGTCAATGAAAGGAAGGGGGAAATGGTCTTTCCGGGTGGCAGTGTTTAATTTGCGATAATCAATGCATACTCGCCATCCATTTTGTGCTCTCGTAGGAACTTTTTCACCATCCTGATTCTCAATTATCGTAATACCAGTTTTCTTGGGCACCACATGGATTGGTGACACCCATTGTGAATCTGAGATAGGGTATATGATTCCTGCATCGAGGAGTTTGATGATTTCCTTCTTGACAACTTCCATCATTGGAGGATTTAGCCTACGCTGAGGCTCACGGGATGGTTTAGATCCATCCTCCAACAATATCCGATGCATACATGTAGAGGAGCTGATTCCCTTAATATCAGCCAGAGTCCATCCAATAGCAGTCTTGTGGTCTCTCAAAACATTAACTAATTTCTCTTCTTGAGTAGCAGTGAGGCTACTAGAGATGATCACTGGAAGAGTGTCTCCTTTACCCAAGTATGCGTACTTGAGATGAGCTGGTAGAGGTTTTAGGCCAAGAGAGGGGGGATTCACAATGGAAGGTTTGGTGGGCTCAAGAGAGGGTTTCAAGTCTATCAAGGGAGGAGGAGGAGAAGAGGAAGAAGCCTCTCCAATGGCCAAGGCAGATAGACTTTGAAGAAGGTCCTGCTCATCTGGAGAGAGATCAAGAATGGTCTCGAGCAGATCTATGAACTCAAAAGAGGAGAAGTTGTCGACACACTCGTCAATTGGGTCGATGGTGCAAATAGCGGAGACATTCCCGTCAGAAGGATGCTTGATAGCATCAAAGATGTTGAAAGAGATGTTCTCTCCGTCAAATTCCATAGAAAGAGTTCCATTGTGCACATCAATCTTGGTTCGTGCAGTTTTAAGGAAGGGTCTTCCCAGAAGAATGGGAGTCGAATTCGGTGAGCTATCAGACTCATCCATACGCAGAATATAGAAATCCGCGGGGAAGATAAGGCCATTGACCTTAACCAGGACATCCTCTATAACTCCCTCAGCACACGATGAGAACGATCGGCTAGTTGAAGGATCACCCCGGTCTTTGTCAAAGGTCCTAAACCGAGGGAAGAATGGATAGAAAAGGGCATGACATTGATAGATGCCCCAAGATCAAGCATGCACCGAGCAAATTCATGGTGCCCAATGCTGCAAGGAATGGCAAACATGCCAGGGTCTTTTTGCTTCTTTGGAAGCTTCTTGCGAATAACCGCGAGACATTCTCACTCATTGTTACTCTCTCATGACCATTTAGCTTTCTCTTATTCGTACACAAGTCCTTGAGAAATTTCGCATAGCGAGGGAATCTACGAATGTAATCGAGTAGTGGAATGTTTACTTCCACTTTCTTGAAAACCTCTAGGATATCTCTCTCTGCCTCATCCTTTTTGGTGTTAACCGCTAGACGGTTAGGAAAAGGGGCTCTAGGTTTATAAGGTGGTATTTCCTTGGGCTTTTCTTTCATCTTCTCGGATTCCGGCTTAATTACTTCAATCTCTCCTTCACCTTTCATGTTTCCCTTACTCCCTTCTATTTCCTTCCCACTTCTTAAGGTGATAGCACATGCATTCTCACAGGGGTTGAGAGTTTGAGAAGGAAGTTGTGAGGACCCCGAGTTTTTAACCTGGTTTAATTCGGAGGATATTTGAGCAATTTGGGTGCCCAGGATGTGTTAGGGCACTTTTTGTAGCCTTCGAAAAGAAGTAGTTGATGTGGCCAAGGAGGTCACAATGTCGAAAGACTTTTCAAAGCGGGGTCAATTGGAGGTGAAGAAGAAGAAGAATTTTGATTATGGATTTGAGGAGGTTGTTGTGGGTTTCTGGGTCACGCCATCTCGAAGTTTGGGTGATCACGCCATCCGGGGTTGTACGTTTTGGAATAGGGATCATAATTACGGTTTTGACCCCCATTTGAATTTCCGTGTTGGTTTAGCTTGAAGATGCCGCAAGCTGTGGACGTGACTTTCTCCTCATCATGGAGTGTTGGGCACGCATCGGTGGTGTGTCTGTCCGAGTACAAGCACCGCATGCTTTTACTTCCATTTTGGTTCCCATGAATGACGCCATCATATTAGCCAAGCTATCTAATTTGGCGTCCATACCATTCACTCGCTTCTCCAAATCACAGTCTCTAATCTCACTAACTCCCCTAAGTCGAGATCTGGTTCTACTAGATTGGGCATTTTTTGCCATGGTTTCTATCAAGGTTCGTGCTTGCCTAACGGTTTTATCTATGAAAGCACCCCCACTAGCAGAATCTACATTATCCCTAGTCTCTTGAAGCATCCCATCATACAAATGTTGAATCAAGAGATTCTCTGTGACTTGATGGTTGGGACATTTTTCACACAACTTCTGGAAGCGATCATAGTACTCGTAGAGGGTTTCCCCTACTTCTTGTTGAATACTACAAATATGCTTCCTAATAGAAGCGGTAAGAGAGACAGGAAAAAAGATGCCTAGAAACAACTTTTGAAGTTCTACCCAAGTTGTTGGAAAAGGTGCTAGATGGTAGTACCAGTCCTTTGCTGGTCCTCGAAGACTGTATGAAAACAGTCGCAGCTTGTAAGGACCTTCATCTTCAATCTCCGCCGGCATCATTGTTGCGGTGATATGGTTGAACTCCCGCATGTGAGAGTGCGGATCCTCTCCGGCGCTCCCATTGAAGGTCGGTAATAATTGAAAAAGACCCGTATGGATCTTAAAATTTGGGACCGGTGGTAATACAATACCATACTGGTTGGTAGCAAAATCAAAGGTAGACAAGTCCCTAAGTGTCCTATCCTCAAAATTAGCCATGACTGTAGTATTACCTCTTGTAGCATGAGGAGGAGCTGGTGGAGTAGGAGGTTCGCTTTCGCTGTCCAAGTTCTCCACCTTTTCAGTTTCTTCGGCTGCTTTCGGTGCTTCCGGAATTACTCTTCTTCGCTCCAGGTGTGTTCTCTCAATCTCCGGATCTAATGGTGCAAGTGGAAGATTAGAACTACGAGTAGCTTTCATGAACTGGAATCAAGTGTAAGAGATAGAATTAGTGAATGCAAGTAATGCAGACTCAAAGTGAAAATAAATAGTATGACTGGCTCTGACAAAAAGTGAAAGATAACAAAGGTAACGAAAGTGTGACTCTGACAAAAAGTAAAAAAAAAAATGTGACTGACAAAAAGTAAAACGAATTTGGTTTACTCTGACACAAATGCAGACTACCGTACTACACAAGAGAAGTGTGAATATTGACCTAAACTAGTCGCGTTGCTAGCTCCCCGGCAACGGCGCCATTTTGATAAGAGGTATTTTTGCAGTCGTTTTACGCTTACCAAAAGAAATTTGTAACCCTAGACTTAACTACAATAAAGTAGACAGTGGAAGTAGGGGTCGAACCACAGAGAGCTATTTAGACTAAACCAGGTAAAAAGATTACTCCTCTAATGAAAACGGACTTGAACAAAAACAGAAAACTAAAATAAAGAGAAACCAATACCGTAAATAAAACCAAACACAAGACCTAAAATAAGACACACAATTGGGGGGGTTGTTGATTGGTTGATTGCAACAAAATGAAAGTAACAAATAAAGAGAAAACTTAAAGTAAAGACTACGAGATGTGGTGGTTTTGTGAAATGAGGCATAGTTTCGTGTAGTGAATTTGTGTGTAACTTTATCCTTGATTATAATAATGAATTTGGAATTAATATCTTAAGTGCAGTAAGATGAGCTCTAACCGATAAATAACTCAACCGAAAAGATAGAATTTTAGTTTAGATGAGCTCGTAAATAAAAATACTAACCTACTTGAATATCATAACCAATTCAATAGGAATCATTGGTTATTTAAACAAATCAAAACCTCCTAAACAATGAGCTTGTTCAGAACTGTTTAGTTCGTTATGAGTTATTTGCACTTGGCTATTATTCAAATTCTAATGGAAGCTATTGAGCAAAGCAACCAAAGGAATTTTGTGGCCCTTGTTAATTACTACTGAACATAGAATTGACCGAAATAAACTTAAAACAATTCATTGAGCATGAAAGATAATAAGTAAATAAAAACAGAATATAACCGTTCAAATGAAATTCATTATTAATGGTCTCAAAAGTTACAACACAAAAACATAAACACTAACTATGCCTCGAAGGGCTTACTCGAAATACATGGAAAATAAAGAAAATAAAATATTGATAGAACCCATTAATGAAGCGTGGATGGAAGGGTGAAGCTTGCTTGACTTGCCCAACTCCAAGAGAGAGAATGATGAAGTTCAAAAGTGATTAGAATGGATGCCTTGCACCTGGTTATATAACCCTCTCAAAAGGTGATCATGAGGGATGAATGAAGATCCATACAAAGAGTGTGAAGGAAGCATGGCAAAGGCATGAAGAGTGCATGCAAAGTGCATGAAAGATCTGTCCAGAAGATGGTCAATTTGGGTCATGTAGACTTCGGAATTGGGCTCTGGTGATATAGAATGAATTGTGGGCTTTGTTCTCTTCTTTCCAACGGTATATAGTATGCATATAGAGGAGGCCCAGATTATGAGTTATGGCCGAAATACTGAGACTGTGTTGGCAGGCCCGAGTCTTGATTATTATCTCTCTCTTGTGCTCCAACTTCTTTTCCCCAAGTTATGCTCCATCTAAATTGCACCTGAAATCACATAAATATCTTATTAGTAGTATCAACATTCAAGTTATGATTATTATCCATTTAAACACATATAATGGTGCAATATTACATATGTATAGGATATAAAATGTGTATAATTAATGACTTATCTGAGAGTTGTCGACCTATTTTCTTTATTAGAAACAACAACCGTGCCCTCATTCACCATGTGATGAATACTGCTGTCGTCAGTGTAGAAAACTTGAAATCGTCACCATTCAGATGATGACCACAACCGGAATCAATGATCCAGTTGTCCTCATAGTTAACAGAAGCACACACATCTAACGAAAGTCCTTCTGCTACGAAATCCGTATCCCAAATTTCACTCTTCACAATATCCTCCTTACCCGCGGCATTTTCTTCCCTCAACTTAACACGACAATTCTTCCTTATGTGACCGAGTTTTTCACATCGGTAACACTTGATAGTTAACCGAGAGCCACTATTTGAAGAAGACCCCCCCTTCTTCATAACCTCATTCTTCCGGTCCTCTTGGTCATACCGAGTTTTTACTTTGTTAAACACAAGATAATGACCTTCGCCTTCGAAAACCGAAACACCCGTCATTTGTCGAGATAACGATTCTTGAGAAGACATTTTCAAACTTTGTCAAGGATGGTTATTACGTCCACCCTTGTATTGAGATAACAAACGGGACATACTCTCTTCGAAGACCGCGAATAATATACCGCTTCAATTTCGCCTCCGAAAGAGCCTCCTCCGGTTCTAAAATAGAAATTTCAGAACATAAACCCTTTACTCTCAAGAAATATTGAGAGATAGATAATTCACCTTGTGTGCAACGCGCCAACTCATTCTCCAGAAATTATAATCGTGCCGTGTTCTTCTTGCTGAGCAACTCGTCAAAAATTCTCCAAATCTCAGCCGTCGATTTGCACCCCTTAATATGCTCGAATAGATCGCGTGATATCGAACTCTTCAACAAGAACTCCGCCTTAGCATTTATTTTTTACCACTCATTTATTGCGTCCGCATTCATCACCGTACCATTCGTCCCGGTGACAGGCGTCGGCGCAACCTCCATACCAACAATGATCTCTCATAACCCCTCACTCCTAATACAAGATTCCATGCAACTCTTCCACATAGAATAATTCGAAAAATTTAGAGTCTCAATACCAAGTCCACTAATCCGACCTTCAAACTCCATGGATGCCGTAATAAACAATCCTCTTCTTCACCAAGGGACGAGAACAACACCGTCTATTGCCAACGTCGTTGTCTTTCACCCTTGAAGCTCTGATACCATGTAAAGAAACCAGACAGTCACACAAGGACTGAACCAGATAACCGCATCCCTAACAGAAAAACAAAATAATAGTGACTGTGCAGTAACACGACAACACTAAACCTGCAGCGACCTTGTGATTATCAACAGCGGAAATAATAGTGCAGCAATACGCTCACACTAGCCAAAGAATAATAATAGAAGAAGAAAAGATTGAACAATGGAACTTAAAAAATAAGATAAATTTCTTATTAAAAGAGAAAGAAAGAGATACAAAATATTGTTGTTGTTGGAATGAATAAAACTCTATCCTTACCCCTCTATTTATAGGATAGTCATATTTAATATTAGAAAATAACCCAAAGAATTACTACCCCAATTAACACTTATACATGAAAATACTAAATTTTCTTGTCAAGAAATCTAATTAATGGTAATACCAAACTTACTTGTGAAGAAATCTTATTTCCAAGAAACATCTTTTCTAATTTGTTGACTGCTTTCATAACATACAAATATAACATACAAATGCATCTTTATATTTTAACAGTAGAAAATAATAGATGAATTTATCCTCTTGAATGAAAAGATAAGACTAGTTAATATGGAAGTGATTGCATGACACCAACTTAATTATTTTACTATTTCTGCTTAGGGACAGAATAGAAGCTCTTGAGAAACAACTGAAGGCAGCGAGCCTCAATAGAGGCTCAATATCAGCCTGATGCCCTCGAAAATCAGCTTCGATCTCGGAGACTTGAGGGTCACTTTCAGTCTTGGAGGCTCTAAGCCTTAGGAAGTAGGGAAAGGCCCCTCTTGTGCAGAGATTTTTCGGATTAGACCTTTATTTTCTTTATTTACTGCATTTTAATATTTACTATTATAATACTCACTTTCATTTCGAATATTTTAATTTTATTATTTATTTCAATCTATAATGTATGAATTATAATTATGAAAATTTAAAATAAAAAAATAACATAAATGATAAATTCATAAAAAATAAAAAATGATAACCCACTAAATAATTTGGATAATTAATTTATAATCTCAATTTATGTTTGCATTGAGATCTTAAAGATTAAAATGTCATTCTTTTTTATTATTTACTTTGATTTTCTTGTGCCGTTATCTCTTGACATATTATATTAAAAAAATCAATTATTAATAAGACTTAGATGAAAGAAATCGGAAAATTAAAAATGCAATATAATTTATTTTATAGATTTTAGTTGAAACTACAAAAGATTTAATTATAGATGATTAACTTTAAAAAAGATAAAAAATAATAATTATAGTTAACTTGATGTTTAAAAAGCAAATATGAAATTATATATATGATAAAAGTATGCATAATATATATAGAAAAATATAACATGACTGATTTTCTTGAAATGATTGGTTGAATTGGTGTTTTGTGTTTCATACCCGATTTTGTGAGAACCGTTGTGAATTTATTTGTGACCATCGGATATTAATCGGTGGTTTCAATGAATCATGATGCAAATTATGTTCAATTATTAATACCAATAGTTAATAAAGAGTTTATTCATTAAAATATAAATAATTTTTCTTTTCTTCTTTAAAAAATTATAATCCTTGATGAAATATTTTATTTCTAATGTTAAAATCATCAAATATAAATTTGTTGGAATTTTCTCTTTATTTTGAGTTCCATATTGTTATGGTTCCAATTTTTTTTATGAAGAATTCACTCATTAAAATATAAATAATTTTGTTAGAATTCTTAATTAAATATTTTATTTCTAATAATAAAATTATTAAATATAAATTTGTTGGAATTTTCTCTTTATTTTGAGTTCCATATTATTATGGTTCTAATTTTTTTTTTAAATATGTGAATATTAACTATATAAAAGAAGATTTAAAAAAATAATATGCTCATTAATTTATATCTTATACCTTATTTTTCATTTCTCTTTTAGCATTCTCAAGAAACCTATAGTCAATTTTAACTCGGCCGTTAGATGAATTTTTTTAAATATTAGCTTTTCATTTAAATTATTACCACAATATCTCCATTATGTGAAAACTATCATCTCAAATAAAATTTCAGAATATTGAAAGCTATGTTATATTACTTAATGTATTACTGGTTTCATAATAACATATGTGTAATCCATACCATTTTAACATCTAAAAAAAATAAGAAAAATAACAGTGACAAATTTTTGAAAACAATGAGTCATTTTATATTTTCCTATGTAGTATACATATTTTTCCCATATATATAATATTAAATATAATATTTTTTTAAGCTAATCATCTATAATTTAATCTTATGTAGTTTCAACAAAAATCTTCGAAATAAATTATCGTATATTTTATTTTTCTAATCTCATTCATCTAAGCCCCGATTAATACTTAATTTATGTTTTAATATAATATATTAAGAGATAATGACATAAGAAAATCAAAGACAATAATTTTGAATTCTCATGTATTATTTATGTATTATGAATTCATAAACTTTAATTTGAATTTTCATAATTGTAAGTTATATATTATTAGATTGAAATAACTATTTTGAAATACTCGCCGCGAAACGCAAGCATTATTCTAGTTATGTTTTAATAACCACACACACGTTACCATAAAATATTAATAAATTTGAGAAAAATGAAAGATTAAGATTTTACAAGAAATTTGATCATACGGTCTAGATAAAAAATGATTATGCTGCTCAATGAAAGAGCTCAAAAGGAGGTGAAAAATAAGGAGTTGGAGTTTATTTTTCATTATTTTCGTTATCTAGTCCATATTGATACTTGGATCACATTCTTCTTTGTAAGTGAAATCAGGTCATCTGGTTCGCAATGGCCTTAGGAAAGAGGAAAATGCCATTATTGTTGTTCAGATCCCCCAAACCGGCAGCGACGAGTATCGAATAGGAGGTGAAAGAACGGGCCCAAAAGGTGAAGGATTTCAAAGAACAGGAAAGCGTCTGCTTGATGATGAGAGCGGAGCTGCATATGTGTTACACCCCAAATTTCAGGAATAAAATCTGAATGGCAACATTTACAATATTGTTATAAAGTTTCACAAAATATAAAATACAGCAAATTCTTATACAAAAACTTTAAACAAAATACGGAATGATCTAGACGTCGCTCGAATTCCGACACTTGAACCCAAAACCTGAAAAAAAAAAAAAAGGGGTGGGATGAGTCCACCACTAAGTAAGGGCACCCGTCTCATACACTTAAAAAATTAAGTTTATACTAAATCATAAATAATAATAAATTAAATTATTCGAAATCATCATTAAGTAATAAATAAAAATATCTTTCCGAACTTGTTGTTAGGTGATTTATGGCCATGAACATCACTAGACATGTACGGTCACAATCTCATTCAGCCATGGACATCGAGAGTCATATATGCGGCTATAACTTTTGCTGCCATGGACATCGAGTGCCGTGTGCGGCATTAATTTACTCATTTTTTAAAATAATATAATTTACGAAAATAAAACGTATGAGAAGAATAATTCCTTACCATGAACAGATACTTGAAATAATAAAACCGAATTTTCTGAAGTTTACAATCTTAACTTTAGTATAAGATAGCTTCTATGAATCACACGATCAAGAAAGAAGGGAAATATGAAGAATTTTGAAATCATGACAATATTTGAGAACTTGATTCTGGCTTTATTTGATGTATGAAAAAAATTTGGAGAACCGGACGTGTCATGATCATGCATGAAGGAATGGTTCAATGGTCCTTTAAATGACAATATATAGTTGTATGTGAAATAAATATTGAGAGTTACCAACTTAATATTGCTAATTGATTCCTGCATGTAACATTTCTTTAGTGAAAATTGAGGGGTTAAGTGGACATTGATTCACATGCACGAGTTTCGGAAACCGTTTTAAGAATTTTATATGTTTTAACCCCTAAACTCTAATTAATCACATATTCAAAAATGCAACTCAATTTTTTTATTGTTTTTATTCTTCAAACTATTATTTTAAAAGATAGAAGTTAATATGAATTATTTAGAAAATAATTTATGAAAATAATAAGTATTATAATTTATGAAAATACTCCTGAATATAAAGTTCAAAATTTTGGGTTATAACAACATGTGTCTTGATACCTACTAGCACAATGATAGGTATGATCGGTACGGGAATCTCTAATCAATATAATCGAGTTTAGACTTTTGGGGTTGGGTTTGGTAGCAGGGTAACACAGGGATAAACTATTTTATTCTTGCTATTCCTGCCAGAGGGGGATAGCAAGGAATAAACATAAAATTTCGGGTTTAACCCTATACCTGCTTGGAGTGGTGATAGGATTATCCTTGATTTATTCCTCTTTTATACCTAAAATACCCCCATCATAACCCACCTATTCATTTTTTCCCATTTTTTAATTCTCAACCTTTTCTCTCTCCGCCACATCATCAGCTCTTCCCAAAACAATGAACTCTCTTTTTTCACTCATTCTTTTTGTCAAATCTCAAATATATTTTTATAAATTTCTTTTCGCCTAAATAAATTGTATATCTAGATTCTCATTTGTTTCTCTTCAATTTGAGATCATGATTGCATATATTTCGTTGGAGCGGATACATGCATATGTTAATGTCATGTATTTATTAATATATATGTGTGTGGTGTGTAAAAAATGTGAAATGAGATGAGAATGATGGAAGAAATGATGAATAAAATGTTGGTGTCATGTATGTATACTGCATTATGTATGTTGTGTGTTTATGGTTGATTGGTTGTGTTTGGAATGGTGAAGATGTGTTTTAAGTAAATTGTTAATGGGCATAGAGAAAAGATAAGGTGAAAAAAATATTACTTATAAATATATAATTAGTATGCAATTTACTTTTTTTTTATGACATACTATTAGCATATAATTAATCTCTATTTTTCATCTTATTAATGATATTATTATAAGTGGGGTATTTTAGTCATTACAAATCATTTCATTTTTATATTAAATCTTTTACCAATTTTATCTCCATCACGTTGCCAAACACCATTCTGAAATGGAGGAATAAACAGGTATAACACCTTATTCCGGGATTAACTTATACTCGATATTATCCTCCTCCCAAACGGGGCCTAGAGCTAAAAAAAATTGGTAGAGCCAAAATGGTACCACTATGACTTGTTTGGAGTTAAAGAGTCGGTGCCAAATATGTTTGTTATTGATTAAATTATAATTTTATATATAACAAATATTAATGATCTTTTTATATTAGGCTCACGGATGCCCAACTCTTTTTAAAGCATGGAGGTATACACAATCAGGTACCAGCTTAAGAGGACTTTTTTTTTAAATAGTATGTGAAAAATAATTCATCAAATAACATCGTTTTAAAAATAACTAAGAAAATTTCTGCGTTCCTCTGCGTTCCGCTGCGATTTCTATCATTTTTATTGTTTAATAATTTACACATTAAATTTATCTTTTGAATTAATAATCATAAAAAGTCTATATAAATTATCTCAAGAAACAACTTATAACAGAATAAACAATGAATAATTCATATTTTCATTAGAAATTATCTCCGAATCAAATAAGATTTATACAAGTCATAGTAAAAAATATGTAATACTAACATAAAATTATAATTCAACAAATTTAAACATTATTTTCTCATCGATGCGATATTTAAAAAAAAAATAAAGTACAAAAAAATATTTTTATAAATTGATTAAAATTTCATCATTATTTTCACACCAATTAATTCGTATATTTCTCACAATTTATATCATATAAAAAAATTTGGTTGTTGATCTCACACTTAAATGTTAATCTCTGAGCTGAAAATTTAATTATGTATATTTTATACAAACATTATTTGTATCTTGGTGTATCATAACTGTAAGTACCTATAAGATAAAAAAAATAGATCAATTATGTTTTTATTACAATCTTGAGTCATAGTGTCATTTGACATGGTGATATTCAATCCAGTCGATTGAAGACACGAAATATTGAAAGTCATTATGAGAAAACATAATGGTGCGTTCGAAAGTATAACCATTGAGCTCTTGAATTAAAGATCTCAACATCCTTGTTATATTTTTCATTTTTTTCATAAAAAATTGAGTTATTGAAAAATCTTATTTCGAAAAAAAAACATTGGGAAAAAATTACCTGAGAGAGAGAGAGAGACATGGAGCCCACACTCTTTTTTTTGGAAAATAATTTATTTATTTATTTATTTATTTCTAATTATTTGAGAGAGAGAAATAGAGGGCCCACTTTTTTTTGTGAAAATTATTAATCTATTTTTATTATTTACTTGAGGGAGAGAGAAAGATAGTGGCACATGGGACCCATATTTTTTTTTTGATAAATTATTATTTTTTTAATTTTATTTTTTAATTTGTATTTAGGATTGAGTCATAAATGCCATTTTTATGGTGATATTCAATCAAATCGATTGAAGACACGAAATATTAAAAGTCATTATGAGAAAACATAATGGTGCATTCGAAAGTATAACAATTGAGATCTTGAATGAAAGATCTCATCATCTTTGTCCTATTTTTTATTTTTTCACAAAAAATTGAGCTACTGAAAAATTATATTTTGAAATAAAACGTTGGGAAGAATTACCCGAGAGAGAGAGAGAGAGAGAGAGAGAGAGAGAGAGAGACATGGAAGCCACATTCTTTTTTGTGGAAAATGATTTATTTATTTTCTTTATTATTTGAGGGAGAGAGAAAGAGAGGGCCCACATTTTTTTTTTGTGAAAATTATTAATTTATTTTTTTTATTTACTTGAGTGAGAGAAAAAGAGACTACACATGAGATGCACATTTATTTATTTATTTGATAAATCATTATTTTTTTATCTTTATTTAGGAATGAATAATGTCATATGACATGGTGATATTCAATCTAGTCGATTAAAAACACGAGATATTGAAAACCATTATGAGAAAACATAAAGGTAGGTTCAAAAGTATAACAATTGAGATCTTGAATGAAAGATCTCATCATCCTTTTTATATTTTTCATTTTTCACAAAAAATTGAGCTACTGAAAACCATATTTTGAAAGAAAATGTTGGGAAAAAATTACCTGAGAGATGATTTATGTATTTTTTTTTTTTAATTATTTGAGGGAGAGAGAAAGAGAGGGCCAACTTTTTTTTTTTTGAAAATCATTAATCTATTTTTTTTTTTTATTTGAGGGAGAGAGAAAGAGACACGTGGGACCTTATTTTTTTCCGATAAATCATTATTTTTTTAGGAATTAATTATGTATAGCGAGTATTTAATGATTATTGATATTATAACTCATAACACAAAAGTTACACTGTTTAGTTTTCAAAATAATCAATTATATTTGATTTGACATTTCACACTAAATCATGATAGAACACAGAATACTGAATTCAACCAATCATATTCTTACACTATCTAACAATACAGAAACTACACAAAAAAACCGTCATAAAATATCAGAAACTCTAAACGATCGAACGGTTCATATTAAACCACATCATCGCATCCAACGGTCACGAAAAGAGGATGATGTGGCCTCCTTAGACTCCTTATTGGATGCTAGAATTTGGGAGGGGGGAGAATTAAAAAAACTAGCATTTCCGCCAGTCTTTTTGGCGGAACAATACTATTCAATAGCATCATTTTGAACATAATTAAAAAACTAGCATTTCCGCTAGCCTTTTTGGTGGAACAAAAGTTTTTCCGCCAGGAATTCTTACGGATCATGTCCTGGACCATTTAGCAGTCTTAAATACTCTTAATTCGGGGAAAAAAATACTTTTCCGCCAAGCTCTTTTGGCGGAACATGCTAAAATTTTAATTTTCAACATAAAATGCAAATTTTTGGTAAATTAAAACAAAAAAGGTAATTTTTGGTAAATTATATTTCTGCCCTTAGATATCTGAAACAAAAAAGGTAATTTTTGTTAATTAAAATTAGATATTCTATTACAAAAAAAAAAAAAAAAATTTTTTGTAATTTTAGTAAATTAGAATGTAGTTGTAATTCTGGGTCAAAGTTTGCGCATAAGATATGGATTTCAAAAACTTGGAATGACATTATTTTAGAGTTAAAATGGAAAAATCTTAAAGAAAAATTATTCGGGTGCCCAGATTTTGGAATGCCCAAAAGCGTCCACCATACAATTTTAGCTATCCACATATATGCATGCACTTGAATATACATTTTATGCTTACAAATATAACTTTTTGAAAATATAACTTTGTGTAATTTCACTATACTTTTTGTGTTTCTAAAAATATTTTTTTGTAATTTCATCGTACCTTTTATAATCAGGCATTTCTAGACATTCCAAAATACTGGCACTTCATATCTGAACCCAATCTTAAAATGGAAAAAATTGGAAAGGGCGGACTATGATTTGTTAAATTGGGCATGTGTCAAAACGAATGAAACTTGCAAGTTTTACTATATAACTATACTTGAGGATTACTCGTGCGTAGCGTGAAGTGAAATTTTGGACTAGTTTTTGTTATTTGAAACTCAACTATTTTTTTATGTCTATTAACTTTACATTTTAATAAAAATGTAAATGATCTGCCTTTTTTTGCAATGTCAAAATCAAGCAATACCTCTTTTAGATAGGATTTTTGCAAAATAAAAATTAATTACAAAATTATCAAAATTTAAGTTGAAAGTCTTGTCCTTCATTTTGTAAGAGTCCATTGTTTTTCTTAGAAATAAGTTAATAAATATGAAACACATAATTTGAAGGGCCTTTGTACAAAATGTAAAAAAAATGTGAAAAATGCAAAAAGTAAAAATGAAATGTTATATGTTAAATCCTTATGACAAAATCATGATCATATGATCTAGGTAAAAGAGGATGACTTGACTAACTCTCGTAGGAGTACTATAGGTAAGGGTAGGGGTGTTCATTTGATTCGGTTTATTCGGTTATCGAACCGAACCGGTCAATTTCAGTTAATTCAGTTCGGTTGTTCGGTCAATTCAGTTCGGTTTGGTTCAAAATTTTGTATTATTCGGCTAATTCAGTTCGGTTCGGTTTTGGTTTCGAAAAATTGAATAAACCGAACTACTGAATTATATGTCAAATTACTAACTTATAATGATTTGATACTAATTTTTTATTATTTTGCATATTAATATTAATTAGTATGGTCATTTTTCTGTCTAAAAAAATTAATTTTGATGTAACGTTGTTTAGATTTCTTTTTAATTCGGTTCAACAGAATAAACCGAACTAAAATTTGGTTTATTCGGTTCGGTTCAAAATTCGGTTCAATTTTTATTCAGATCGGTTCCGTTCAAGTCTGGTTCGGTTAGGTTTAATTCGGTTCGGTTTTGACCGAACCGAACGAATGAACATCCCTAGTCAAGGGGGTTTAGGATTATATATATTAATAGATATAAAAAAATAAATGCTAAAATATAAAGATACATTTGTATGTTATGAAGGCGATAACAAATTAAGATTTTTTTTTTTTTGAAAATAATGTTTGTTGACAAGGACGTTTAGTATTATCATAAATAAGATTTCTTGACAAAGAAGTTTAGTATAATCTTGAATAAGATTTCTTGATAAGAAGATTTAGTATTACCATGTATCTTTTATTTACTATTTATGCAGAATGATTAGCCTATAAATAGAGGGAAATTGGTAGAGTTTTATTCATTCCAACAACAATAATATTATGTATCTCTTTCTTTCTTTTGTAATAAGAAATTTATCTTATTTTCAAGTTCCATTGTTCAATCATTTCTTCTTCTATTTGTAATGTGTATTTTTATACACATTTTTAGGATTTTTAACATATAAAATTCACCTTTTAATCACATAACATATTGAAAAAGTGTTTAAAATTAATAAAAATTATTTTTGAAATCCTTAATACACTTTTGTGTGATATTTCAGGTAAAAAGACCAAGAAGGGATATTTGGGTGACTTGGTGAAAAGTCAACTCCAAATAAAGAATCGATCTGCAAATCCTAGGTGAAAGATAGCCGAATTATTGACAAATTCTTCATAAAAACCTTACACACGCTTCTCCAATACTCTTATAACCCTTATCCACCAGCCATCCAAGCCAAAACTTATAAAATCCACAAAAAGATGAAAAATCAATACCGAGAAATCGCCGAGTTGACCAAAAGACCACTATCTCAAAAGGAGTCAAACTGGATACCAAATCGAAGAGCTCAACAAGACGAATCTAATGGTATTACACTTGGAATTAGCAACCTTCTAGAACTCTCAGAAACAACAATTCGGAAAAAAAACTGCTCAACTGGTCAAGTCAACCAGCCAACCTGCCAACCATCGACCGACACATAGCCTTCTATTGAATTCCTTCTCATTTTCTGATTTACCCTCAGCCAACCATGTCTCGCCACGTGGCAATCACTGTGGAGAACCGCGTTTTTGATTCTGTCTGAGGAATCAATTTTGGCAAATCAGAAGACGACGCGTGGTGTGATCAAGCCGTTAATGCGTTTTCAGCTAACAGAATCTCGAACTTGCCTCCAGTTTTTGAGCAAATACACACCTCCATTTGTTGGTTAACATATGAAAAAAAGGGAAACTGGAGCCTCCGGTTAAGAGAAACGGAGGGAGTTTTCACGCGGTTTCTGCAACCGTGTAGTACGAACGTCAGTACGAGGAATAACTCTAAAATCAAAAGCGGACGCGTGGCGTTCCGTTTTAGTAGAAAATATACTGCTGACACGTGACGAATTTTTATTCGCTGGATAGTACAGACAATTATGACCTTGACTATTACAAAGCTGAATCTGACCAATGAAAAAATGCCACGTGGTATATGGTTTTCAGTCCGTGTGAAGCATCAGAAATGAAAACGCATTTTATCCAATCACATCTAAATTATCTCTAGTGGATTTAGAAAGGGATGCCCCCATTGCCTGTGTAGCAAGTATTTTATGAAGAGTTGAAGCCTCAAGTGATGAAAACTGGAGAGAAAGATCACATGGTTTCTGAGCTTCTGATTTCCGTGAGGTACGAGAATGGTGCTCCCCAATCAGGCTTCGACGCGTGGCTCCACTGAAGTAGAAAACGCGTTCTGCAAGAGCTGTGAAATCATCCCGCAATTCCATTTTGAAACGGATACCCCCATTTTCTCATTTACAGATAAAAAGCAGTATAATGGATCATCCATTGTCAAGAACCAGAGAAAATAATTAACACGTTTTCTGATAAAATCTGGCGAGTCTGTACGAGGTATAAAATTTACCCACTAATATTTTGCCACGTGTCGCTTTTGTTCGTACGAGAGAATTTAGTAAGTTTTACCCCCGACTCGAATTTCGACCCGAGATGTAACGGTCGTATATCCTGAATGATATACGGCACTAAAAATTGTATTACAGCGGAAAAATACAAGGAATAATAAAATCAAATATCTATATTTATCTTTACATTTATTATTATATTTATTTTATCTTGATGTTTGACGACGCTCAACCCGATGACCCGAATAACTGAACTTGAAACCTGGGAAGGATGGAAAAAGGGGGGCGAGCACAACAACTCGGTAAGGGTATGATTCGTATACGTTAAAAATAATACTAATTTTAATAAATAAATATTTGATCTAAAAATAAACATAAATATAGTTAAATTTCTTTTAGTTTGGGATATTTATTTCTCATTCATCTTTCACGCACACACATTAGATCATGCTCCGTAATATCGAGTACGCGCACGGATACAAGTCTTTCCAAGCTCGTTATTGGGTGATTAGGCGACCTTAGCTTCCACCTACTAAGTACGGCCTATCACCTTGATCATAATCAGCGGCCTTGGCTTCCACCTACCAAGTACGGCTGGATTGACCTTAACTATTACACTTTTCTCAACACCACATCTTTATCCCATAAAATAATTACCTCTAAAAAATATATTAAAAATAGTTTTTCTCAAAATATATTATAGTATTTTATTTTTCACAAATAGTAAAATATTTCGAGTAAGCTACATATGCTCTAATCATTTTAAAATATTATTTTATAATATAAAAATAATTAAAATGGTAAACATATATGAGAGCAAAATCCCTTTCCTTGATAGGAAGAACGACTTATTGATAGTTTTCGGAAATTTGAACATAACAACTTGCACCGCCCACACATAGATGTAAAATAAAATTGTTTTCCTTTGGCAAAAGTTTATGCATGACAAGAATATGGAAGAAAGAATGTCTCATGAACTAAATGGTGTACTCATTTATAGAATAAAGAAACTTGTCCTTAATTGTCATGACATTAATTATATTGAAGGTGGATCAATGGACTGTAGAAAGATGAAAGGTTTCTATTCTAACTAATGGAGTTAATTCTGCATTTAATTGGATTGTGTAACTTCTAGGATGATGGAGATCATGGATTGTAAACTTACCTAGCACGTTTATAATTTTTTTTTCAAATACATCCTTGAATTTTAAAATATCGACACATTTACGTATAAGTAATAAATAAATATAAAGATTTAAATTTCCGGGTTATAACAGTAAGAGTTTGAGGAGATAGTTGGACCAATACCACAGCGCCACGTGATCAGGATATTAAATTGGAGGGGAATTGATAAATGTACCTAGCAAATTACACCCAAGCAAAATTTGAATAGAAAAAAAGGAAATATAGTGTTATACATCTCCCAAATTACTACCCAAAAACGGATCAAGCTCAATTATTTTTCCCACAAGCTTATTCTCAAATATTTCCTAGGTCAAATCTCTCTATAAAAATACATCCATTCTCTCATCCATGGAAAATCCATGATTACACAACTATTTTTAAACCATCCATATTCTTCTTCTTCCTCATCTTTTTTTTTCCACCATTAATGACCTAAACTCGAAAACCCTAATTTTAGAGAGTAGAAAAAAGAGGTTGAATTTTAACAAGGAGAAGGACGGTTGATCTAGCTTGAGCAAGGGTTGAAGGGGAGGCAAAATCAATCAAGAAGGAAGGGCTCTAGTGTTAGTAGTATGTCCTAGGCCAATATATTTGAGACCTAGATGTATGGATTGTGTTAAAAAAATATTGTGTTTTTTTAGGGTTTAGGGTTTGATCATCACGGATTCGAATTAAGCGTCAACCAAATTCGCTTTCGATCATCACGGATTAAGCGTAATCTGAAGGTAAAAAGTTATGAAGTTTTCTTTGATTTAATTGTAATTCACGGATCCTTCTTTTGGGTTTCGAATTCGATTTTGTTTCATTTTTGTTTTTCCTCAGCATTATGAACGGTAGAAACCCAACAATGATATCAGAGTCAAGTGAATTCTAATTAAATTAAGATGGATAAACCATTTTTGAAATATTTCTTTTGATTTTGAGGCATTATTTTTCAATTGTTGAATTTTCGTTATGAACGGTTGCGACTTCATGAAAGGATGCGACTTCATGAAAGGGTACATGTGATGTATCTTGATCATGAACATTTACGATTTCATGAAAGGATGCGACTTCATGAAATGGTGCATGTGATGTATCTTGATCATGAACGGTTGCGATTTCATGAAAGCATGTGACTTCATGAAAGGGTACATGTGATGTATCTTGATCATGAACGGTTGCGATTTAATGAAAGGATACGACTTCATGAAAGGGTGCATGTGTTGTATCTTGATCATAAAAGGTTGCAACTTGATTGAAAGGATGCGACTTCATGAAAGGGTGCATGTGATGTATCTTGATCATAAAAGGTTACGACTTGATTGCAAGGGTGCCTTGGGTGTGTCATGAAGGGATGCATGTGATGTATCATAACCTTCGGATGGGTGTCTAAATTTTATGAAAAGGTACGAAACTACGTATATGATACACTAAATAAATTTCGAAAAGATGTATTCAACACATCAAATTTTTAAAGATTTTGAGTTTCGGCACTATATAAAATAAAATTTCTTTAGGGGCGTTGCCCCTTGAAACCCTTTTTCGGGGCCGCACCCCGAACCCTGCACTCACGCATCGATTAATTATAGACCCCGAATTTCACATTCGTAACGTCCTATACATATTTCGTAAAATGGTTTGAAGTACAACATAATGCATATGACATGGCCTATTAGATATGTGATGAATGGTTGTGATTTGTGTGTGATGATGTGATATATGTAATATATGTATGTATGTAAAAACGGGCATGGTTCCGTTCTTGGTTGATGTGATGTAATTTATTTTGATGGTTAATTGTGACGAGCATGGTTCCATTCATTTTATATATAGTATAACTACCACGATCATACGCATCATGGAGATGAAGGAGTTCACCGTCCAACTCATACGCATCATGGAGATGAAAGAGTTCACCGTCCACCTTATACACATCATGGAGATGAAGGAGTTCATCAATGCCTTGTGGTTGAATGTATCTTAGGAAATGATCTTAATGATTGGCTCATTTAGATCATCAAGGTCATGTTATATCATATCATATTTATTTTATCTGTGCATGTGAAGTTCTATGATTAAATACATGATAAAATAAAATAACTAAAACAAAAGATTAAACATAACAATCCCTCATATAATATTGAATCATAGAAATGCCTCCTATGTATCTATACTTATCATCTCTTCGATAATGCAAAATTTGGGTATGCCAAAGCATAGTGAATTAGCATAATCTTAGGGTGATAAGAAGCGAGAAATGGTAATTCTCGATATTTAGACATGGTTAGTTTCAACTGAACTATCAAGTCAGACTTGGGTTCGGGGCATATGATAGGATGCATATGCCGAGCATATGATGCTCATCCTATGGATTAAACAAGAGTTGTATGAGTTACAATTGGAAACGTTCCTACCAAAATAATTAGGTTCTAGGCGATGAGCCAAACCTTACTTGGAACTTGATGAAATATGGATCTTAGCCCACTATGAAATTTAAAGTTAAAATTTCCGTATCAATACATTTGAGAGATATTGATTTGAATAAAATAGTGAGAGTTAAAATTATATTAAAATATCTCAAATCATATATTAATATAAACCTGCATTTAATTCTATGTAGGAAATGGCAACAAACAACAAATCAACTTTAACATTGCGATCCGTCCTTGAGAAGGACAATCTCAATGGGAAAAACTTCCTCGACTGGCATCGAAATTTGAGAATTGTTCTCAAACAAGAAAGGAAGAACTATGTCCTTGAAGGGCCCATTCATGACCAGCCCGCTAATAATGCTGATCAAGAAGTAATAGACACTTATGCCAAGCATACAAGCGACTCTAATGATGTGACATGTCTCATGTTATCTGCCATGGATGCCGATCTTCAAAAGCAATTTGAAAATTTAGAGGCATTTCCAATGTTGGCACAGGTAAAGGAAATGTTCCAAGAGCAAGCTAGAAATGAGAGGTATAATGCACATTGTGCATTAGCAAGTTGTAAGATGGTTCCCAACTCCTCAGTGATTGCTCATATTTTTAAAATGAAGGGTACCTTGATCAACTTGAGAAACTAGGGGCAAAGGTTGGCGATGAGATGGCTACCGATTTGATCCTTAGGTCTCTTCCTCCAAATTTCAAGCCTTTTATAATGAACTATAATATGCATAGCATGGACAAGAGTCTCACAGAGTTACACGGCATGCTGAAGAATTTTGAGGGGACTATGAACACAAATGTTGTCAATGTTGTTCTCTTGGTTCAGAAAGGCAAGGGTCAGAAGAGAAAAATCAAGGGCAAAGTCAAGGGAAAAGGTAAGGGCAAGGTGTTGTCCGAATCAAAGAGCAAGAAACCCAAGGAGGGTGTTTGTTTCTTCTGCAACAAACCAGGCCATTGGAAAAGAAATTGTCACGCTTACTTGGAGGATCTAAAGAAGAAGAAGAAGAGTAGTGAAACTACTACTTCAGGTATTAATGTTGTTGAAATTAATTTATCTACTTCCTCATCTTGGGAATTAGATACCGGATGCGGTACTTACATTTGTAATAATGTGTTGGGGCTGCAAAGGAGTAGAAGATTAGCGAAAGGTGAAGTTGACCTGCGTGTGGGAAATGGAGTAAGAGTTGCTGCATTAGCCATGGGCATTTATTTATTATTTTTACCTTTTGGACTTATAATAAATTTAAAGAATTTCTACTATGTACCTGCTATGAACAGGAATATTGTATCTGTAGTTTTGGATGGTTTTAAGTTCGTTATTGAGAATAATAACTTTACCATAAGTAAAGAAAATATATTCTATGCGAATGGACAATTAGAAAATGGTCTTTATGTTTTAAATCTTGATCATGAATATTACCGGTCTATCTATAGCATTAATACAAAGAGATTTAAATCTAATGATTTGAATCCGACATATTTCTGGCATTGTCATTTAGGACACATAAATAAGAAACGTATTTCTAAACTCCACCAATATGGACTTTTAGACTCATTTGATTTAGAATAATTTGAGACGTGCGAATCTTGTTTATTAGGTAAGATGATAAAGGCTCCTTTCACAAAGAGAGGTGAGAGGGCAAGTGAGTTATTGGATCTCATACATACAGATGTATGCGGACCATTGAGCACACCAGCTAGAGGTGGTTTTCGATACTTTATTACTTTTACTGATGACTTAAGTAGATATGGATATGTTTACTTAATGAAACATAAATCCGAATCTTTTGAATTGTTCAAAATTTTCAAGAGTGAAGTAGAAAACCAGCTAGGTAAGACTTCGATCAGATCGAGGTGGTGAATATTTAAGCCTAGAGTTTGATGATCATCTTAAAGATTATGGAATAGTTTCACAACTTACTCCTCCTGGAACACCTCAATGGAATGGTGTCTCGGAAAGGAGAAACCAAACTTTATTAGATATGGTTCAGTCTATGATGAGTCAAACAGATCTTCCGATATCCTTTTGGGGATATGTCATTGAGATTGCCGCGTTCATACTAAACAGAATTCCATCAAAATATGTTCAAAAGACTCCATATGAGATATGGACTGGGTGGAGTCTCGCATTGTCTTTTCTAAATATTTGGGGTTGTGAAGTGGTAAGAGATATTTTTGCAGTCGTTATACACTTACCAAAAGAAATTTGTAACCCTAGACTTAACTACAATAAAGTAGACAGTGGAAGTAGGGGTCGAACCACAGAGAGCTATTTAGACTAAACCAGGTGAAAAGATTACTTCTCTAATGAAAATGGACTCAACAAAAATAGAAAACTAAAATAAAGAGAAACCAAGACCGTAAACAAAACCAAACATAAGACCTAAAACAAGACACACAATTGGGGGGGTTGTTGATTGGTTGATTGCAACAAAATGAAAGTAACAAGTAAAGAGGAAACTTAGAGTAAAAATCAAGAGATGTGGTGGTTTTGTGAAATGAGGCATAGTTTCGTGTAGTGAATTTGTGTGTAACTTTATCCTTGATTATAATAATGAATTTGGAATTAATATCTTAAGTGCAGTAAGATGAGCTCTAACCGATAAATAACTCAAACAAAAAGATAGGATTTTAGTTTAGATGAGCTCGTAAATAAAAACACTAACCTACTTGAATATCATAACCAATTCAATAGAAATCATTGGTTATTTAAACAAATCAAAACCTCCTAAACAATGAGCTTGTTCGAACTGTTTTTAGATCGTTGTGAGTTATTTGCACTTGGCTATTATTCAAATTCTAATGGAGGCTATTGAGCAAAGCAACCATAGGAATTTTGTGGCCCTTGTTAATTACTATTGAACATAGAATTGACCGAAATAAACTTAAAACAATTCATTGAGCATGAAAGATAATAAGTTAATAAAAACAGAATATAACCGTTCAAATGAAATTCATTATTAATGGTCTCAAAAGTTACAACACAAAAACATAAACACTAACTATGCCTCGAAGGGCTTACTCGAAATACATGGAAAATAAAGAAAATAAAATAATGATAGATCCCATTAATGAAGCGTGGATGGAAGGGTGAAGCTTGCTTGACTTGCCCAACTTCAAGAGAGAGAATTATGAAGTTTAAAAGGTGATTAGAATGGATGCCTTGCACCTGGTTATATAACCCTCTCAAAAGGTGATCATGAGGGATGAATGAAGCTCCATGCAAAGAGTGTGAAGGAAGCATGGCAAAGGCATGAAGAGTGCATGCAAAGTGCATGAAAGATCTGTCCAGAAGATGGTCAATTTGGGTCATGTAGACTTCGGAATTGGGCTCTGGTGATAAAGAATGAATTGTGGGCTTTGTTCTCTTCTTTCCAATAGTATATAGTATGCATCTAGAGGAGGCCCAGATTGTGAGTTATGGCCGAAATACTGCAACTGTGTCGGCAGGTCCGAGTCTTGATTATTATCTCTCTCTTGTGCTCCAACTTCTTTTCCCCAAGTTATGCTCCATCTAAATTGCACCTGAAATCATATAAACATCTCATTAGTAGTATCAACATTCGAGTTATGATTATTATCTATATAAATAGCATATTAACACTTATAATGGTGCAATATCATATATTTATAGGGTATAAAATGTGTATAATTAATGACTTATCAAATCACCCCACACTTAAACATTTGATCGTCCTCGAGCAAACATTGTAACTTGCATTGGTAAGATGGGTCCCATATTTTTGACTCGCTCTTCACTTATATACCAGCCAATAATGATCTTTGGTCCCTTGTGTAGGATTCCATGCACTTTGGTGAAACTCGCACTCACTCTCTTTTTGTATAGTGGAATATGAATGTGAAATATGTGGAGTGTCTCTCATAATATCTCTCAGTTCTCAGATGAATCATGATTTCCTACCTTGGTCGTGAGGGGAATTCTCAAGTTATGTTTGGTGGAATATGATGGAATTTTGTGGATAATACATATATGTATATACTACATAATTGGTTTGTTTGTCTACTTCGCCACTTTCAGTCAAATTGTCACTTGGTTTTCTAAACTCATGCCTCTACTCTCCGAAAAGATATCGCCTATACCTCTATCTTCTTGGAATAATGAACCTCCTAATGTGCATACCTCCTAGCACCTTCAGTCATCCGGCCCAAAATGTGTCAACCTAACTGCCGGCCCGAGATGTATGACCTGGGATCCACTCTTTCTCACAAATCGGGTAAACTAAGGTTTAGGCCATGTACAAGGGGAACAAGTTTGAGTCATGGAATCTCCCTTTTTTTTTTATTTATTTATTTATTTATTTTGTTTTGTTTGTTTGTTTTTTTTTTTTTTTTTTTTTTTTTTTTTAGATTGTGACTCAAATCTATTAGATTATAGGGGCCTAACTTGCCTTTGTCTCTAAGATGCATCTCCTCACGAATACACTCGGTGCACAAAGCTCATCTTCTACACATAAGCCCTCAACTTCGACACTAACCTCTACTTCCCGTCCCCAATCTTCTTATATAATGCCTAACCCTCCTTCTCCAAAACCAAGCAACAAAGTGACTTTAGAAGCTAATAGACTTGGATATTATTTATATATATACGAGATGATATAGTGGGTTATTATGGATATTATACTATAAACAACTTGAGTTCCGGGTCACGGTCCAATGGTAAGTCCTCACATAATTTCTCGCGCAAATCTCTAAATTATTGGCACTCAAACAACAAATCGAGTTCACCAGTGACAAAAGATCCCTAAACCAACGACCTCAATTCTTCTTGAACTGGTCTATATGATCCTTTTGAGTCTAAACAAGTTCCACCACATTATTCAATACAAGTTACAGTTCTCTCTCAATCTTTTTGATTTTTAATTGGGCATTTTTTTTTTTTTTTGAGGCTTAAAAATGGGTTTTTATTATTTTTTTTTATATTTTTTTATTTATTTTATTATTTTTTTTTTTTTTTTTTTTTTTTTTATACTACCTAACATGCAATAAAGACTCCACCCCACACTTAAACTTTTACTCGTCCCCGAGTAAAGCTAAGCACAAAGTAGTGATGCAATGCAAGAAAAAGAAAATAAACAAAGAAAAACACAACCTTTATTCGCAGGGTTGCCTCCCAGTAGCGCCTCTCTTTAACGTCGTTGGCCCGACGTTTCCATCTCCTCAAGCAGTGGATGCTGGCTCTCCAAGCTCGTGAATGTCAATCCAGCTCGCATCGAAACTCTCATGAAACCGCTTCAGCCGGTGCCCGTTGACCTTGAAGACTTTCCCGGAATCCGGACCACAATTTCTGCCGCACCATAATCGAACAATTTGGTCACAAGAAAGGGCCCTATCCACCTACTTTGTAGCTTGCCCGGGTGTAATTTGAGTCGTGAGTTAAACAGCAACACCTTGTCACCCACTTTGAAATCCTTGTGGGCAAGCTTCCTATCGTGATAGATCTTGGTCTTCTCCTTGAAGATTCGGGAGTTCTCATACGCGTCATTTCGGATCTCCTCTAACTCTTGGATTTGCAGCTTCCGGTTGAGTGCATCGTTTGGGTAATTTAGATGGCACTTCTTGATGGCCCAATAGGCTTTGTGCTCGAGTTCAACCGGAAGATGGCAAGCCTTTCCATAGACTAGCCGATAAGGGGACATGCCTACAGGGGACTTGAACGCAGTCCCCGTAAGCCCGGAGTGCGTCATTTAGCCGAAGACTCCGAGTCTTTCCCGGTGGGGTTCACCACTTTCTCCAAAACGCCCTTGATCTCCCTATTCGAAAGCTCGCTTGGCCATTGGTTTGAGGGTGGTAAGTTGTCGAGGTTTTATGTGTGACATGGTATTGCTTCATTAATGCCTCGAAACTCCGGTTGCAGAAATGGGTTCCTCTATCACTGATGATGACTCTCGGGACCCCAAACCTACTAAAGATCTGGTCCTTGACAAAATCCACGACTGTTTTTGCATCTGCCCGTTTTGTGGCCTTGGCCTCAACCCACTTGGAGACATAATCGACTGCTAGGAGGATATACTCAAAGCCATATGAGGGAGGGAAAGGTCCCATAAAGTCGATACCCCACACTTCAAAAACCTCACATGCAAGAATATACTTCATCGGCATCTCATCTCTCTTGGTTAGTCCTCCTGTTCTCTGGCATCGATCACATGACTTCACGAAGAAGTAAGCATCCTTATGTAGAGTGGGCCAGAAGAAACCACACTCAAGGACCTTATGAGCTGTCCGCTTAGCGCCAAAGTGTCCTCCACACTCCAGAGAGTGACAAAACTCAAGAATGGATCTAACCTCATTATCGGGTATACATCTCCGAATAATCTGATCCGCGCAAATCCGAAAGAGGTAAGGCTCATCCCAAATATAAAATCGGGAATCATACCGGATTCTATCAGCCTGTGCACGCGTAAGATCCTCTGGTAGGTCTTTAGCCACCAAGTAATTCACTATATCAGCATACCATGGTATATAACTTTGCACGGCATAGAGATATTCTTCAGGGAAAAACTCCGATATTGGGGTACCCTCCTCAATACTCATAGGAAGGCGGCTAAGGTGATCTGCAACTAGATTCTCTGATCCTCGTCTATCTCTAATTTCCAAGTCGAACTCCTGGAGCAACAATATCCAACGAAGAAGTCTCGGCTTGGATTCCTTCTTCTTGAAAAGATGCCTCAACGCGGCATGGTCAGAGTATATAATCACCTTAACCCCTAAGAGATAGGACCTAAATTTCTCTAGTGCAAAAATAATGGCTAGCAGCTCTTTTTCTGTAGTTGTATAGTTGCACTGAGCATCGTCTAAGGTCCTGGAGGCGTACGAGATAACATGGGGTTCTCGCCCATCCCGCTGCCCAAGAACAGCTCCAACTGCCCTATCACTCGCATCGCACATGATCTCGAAAGGCAGATTCCAATCGGGAGCTTTAATGATGGGGGCAGAACATAATTTCTCCTTGAGAAGGTCGAATGCCGCTTTGCATTTCTCATCAAACTCAAAAGAAGCCTCTTTTTGGAGAAGAAGACAAAGAGGTTGAGCGATTTTTGAGAAATCTTTGATGAAACGCCTATAAAATCCGGCATGACCAAGAAATGATCGAATATCCTTCACACTTGTTGGGTACGGAAGGGATCTAATGACATCGATCTTAGCTTTATCCACTTCAAGACCCCGAGAGGAAACCACATGGCCTAAGACTATGCCCTGATCTACCATGAAATGACATTTCTCATAATTCAAGACACCGATCGGTCTCTACGCACCTTTGAAGAATCTTCTTTAGGTTTCCCAGGCAAATCATCGAATGAATCACCATAGACGGTGAAATCATCCATGAAAACCTCAATAATTCGGGTGACATAATCAGAGAAGATGGACATCATACATCTCTGAAATGTACCGGGTGCGTTACACAACCCAAAGGGCATGCGCCTATAGGCAAAGGTGCCAAAAGGGCACGTGAAGGTGGTTTTTCTTGATCCTCGGGGCGATGGCTATTTGAAAGTAACCGGAGAAGCCATCTAAGAAGCGAGAATGGTGGCGCCCAGCAAGGCGCTCGAGCATCCGGTCAATGAAAGGAAGGGGGAAATGGTCTTTCCGGGTGGCGTGTTTAATTTGCGATAATCAATGCATACTCGCCATCCATTTTGTGCTCTCGTAGGAACTTTTTCACCATCCTGATTCTCAATTATCGTAATACAAGTTTTCTTGGGTACCACATGGATTGGTGACACCCATTGTGAATCAGAGATAGGGTATATGATTCCTGCATCAAGGAGTTTGATGATTTCCTTCTTGACCACTTCCATCATTGGAGGATTTAGCCTACGCTGCGGCTCACGGGATGGTTTAGATCCATCCTCCAATAATATACGATGCATACACGTAGAAGGGCTGATTCCCTTAATATCGGCCGAGTCCATCCAATCGCAGTCTTGTGGTCCCTCAAGACATTAACTAACTTCTCTTCCCGAGTAGCAAGTGAGGCTACTAGAGATGATCACTTGGAAGAGTGTCTCCTTTACCCAAGTATGCGTACTTGAGATGAGCCGGGTAGAGGTTTTAGATCAAGAGAGGGGGATTCACAATGGAAGGTTTGGTGGGCTCAAGAGAGGGTTTCAAGTCTATCAAGGGAGGAGAAGAAGAAGAGGAAGAAGCCTCTCCAATGGCCAAGGCAGATAGACTTTGAAGAAGGTCCCCTCATCCGTGAGAGAGATCAAGAATGGTCTCGAGCGATCTATGAACTCAAAAGAGGAGAAGTTGTCGACACACTCATCAACTGGGTCGATGGAGCAATTAGCGGATACATTCCCGTCAGAAGGATGCTTGAGAGCATCAAAGATGTTGAAAGATATGTTCTCTCCGTCAAATTCCATAGAAAGAGTGCCATTGTGCACATCAATCTTGGTTCGGGCTTTTAAGGAAGGGTCTTCCCGAAGAATGGGAGTCGAACTCGGTGAGCTATCGGACTCATCCATACGCGAATATAGAAATCCGCGGGAAGATAAGGCCATTGACCTTAACCAGGACATCCTCTATAACTCCCTCCCGAGCAAAGAAGAGAACGATCGGCTAGTTGAAGGATCACCCCGGTCTTTTTCAAAGGTCCTAAACCGAGGGAAGAATAGATAGAAAAGGGCATGACATTGATAGATGCCCCAAGATCAAGCATGCACCGAGCAAATTCAAGGTGCCCAATGCTGCAAGGAATGGCAAACATGCCGGGGTCTTTTTGCTTCTCTCGGAAGCTTCTTGCGAATAACCGCAGAACATTCTCACTCATTGTTACTCTCTCATGACCATTTAGTTTTCTCTTATTCGTACACAAGTCCTTGAGAAATTTCGCATGGCGAGGGAATCTACGAATGTAATCGAGTAGTGGAATGTTTATTTCCACTTTCTTGAAAACCTCTAGGATATCTCTCTCGCCTCATTCTTTTTAGTGTTAACCGCTAGACGGCTAGGAAAAGGGGCTCTAGGTTTATAAGGTGGTATTTCCTTGGGCTTTTCTTTCATCTTCTCGGATTCCGGCTTAATTACTTCAATCTCTCCTTCACCTTTCATGTTTCCCTTACTCCCTTCTATTTCTTTCCCACTTCTTAAGGTGATAGCACATGCATTCTAACGGGGGTTGAGAGTTTGAGAAGGATGTTGTGAGGACCCTTGAGTTTTTAACTGGTTTAATTCAGAGGATATTTGAGCAATTTGGGTGCCCGATGTGTTAGGGCACTTTTTGTATCCTTCGAAAAGAAGTAGTTGATGTGGCCAAGGAGGTCACAATGTCGAAAGACTTTTCAAAGCAGGGTCAATTGGAGGTGAAGAAGAAGAAGAATTTTGATTATGGATTTGAGGAGGTTGTTGTGGGTTTCCTGGGTCACGCCATCTGAAGTTTGGGTGATCACGCCATCCAGGGTTGTACGTTTTGGAATAGGGATCATAATTACGGTTTTGACCCCCATTTGAATTTCCGTGTTGGTTTAGCTTGAAGATGCCGCAAGCCGTGGACGTGACTTTCTCCTCATCATGGAGTGTTGGGCACGCATCGGTGGTGTGTCCTTGTCCGAGTACAAGCACCGCATGCTTTTACTTCCATTTTGGTTCCCATGAATGACGCCATCATATTAGCCAAGCTATCTAATTTGGCGTCCATACCATTCACTCGCTTCTCCAAATCACAGTCTCTAATCTCACTAACTCCCCTAAGTCGAGATCCGGGTTCTACTAGATTGGGCATTTTTTGCCATGGTTTCTATCAAGGTTCGTGCTTGCCTAACAGGTTTTATCTATGAAAGCACCCCCACTAGCGAATCTACATTATCCCTAGTCTCTTGAAGCATCCCATCATACAAGTGTTGAATCAAGAGATTCTCCGGGACTTGATGGTTGGGACATTTTGCACACAACTTCGGAAGCGATCATAGTACTCGTAGAGGGTTTCCCTACTTCTTGTTGAATACTACAAATCGCTTCCTAATAGAAGCGGTAAGAGAGACAGGAAAATACTTGTCTAGAAACAACATTTGAAGTTCTACCCAAGTTGTTGGAAAAGGTGCTAGATGGTAGTACCAGCCTTTGTCGGTCCTCGAAGACGTGTATGAAAACAATCGCGGCTTGTAAGGACCTTCATCTTCGATCTCTGCCGGCATCATTGTTGCGGTGATATGGTTGAACTCCCGCATGTGAGAGTGCGGATCCTCTCCGGCGCTCCCATTGAAAGTCGGTAATAATTGAAGAAGACCCGTATGGATCTTAAAATTTGGGACCGGTCGTAATACAATACCATACTGGTTGGTAGCAAAATCAAAGGTAGACAAGTCCCTAAGTGTCCTATCCTCAAAATTAGCCATCACCGTAGTGTTACCTCTTGTAGCGTGAGGAGGAGGCTGGTGGAGTAGGAGGTTCGCTTTCGCTGTCCAAGTTCTCCACCTTTTCGGTTTCTTCGGCTGCTTTCGGTGCTTCCGAATTGCTCTTCTTCGCTCCAGTGTGTGTTCTCTCAATCTCAAGATCTAATGGTGCAAGTGGAAGATTAGAACTACGAGTAGCTTTCATGAACTGGAATCAAGTGTAAGAGAGAGAATTAGTGAATGCAAGTAATGCAGACTCAAAGTGAAAATAAATAGTATGACTGACTCTGACAAAAAGTGAAAAAGATAACAAATGTAACGAAAGTGTGACTCTGACAAAAGGTTAAAAAGATATGACTGACAAAAAGTAAAACGAATTTGGTTTACTCTGACACAAAAGCAGACTACCGTACTACACAAGAGAAGTGTGAATATTGACCTAGACTAGTCGCGTTGCTAGCTCCCCGGCAACGGCGCCATTTTGGTAAGAGATATTTTTGCAGTCGTTATACACTTACCAAAAGAAATTTGTAACCCTAGACTTAACTACAATAAAGTAGACAGTGGAAGTAGGGGTCGAACCACAGAGAGCTATTTAGACTAAACCATGTGAAAAGATTACTTCTCTAATGAAAATGGACTCAACAAAAATAGAAAACTAAAATAAAGAGAAACCAAGACCGTAAACAAAACCAAACATAAGACCTAAAACAAGACACACAATTGGGGGGTTGTTGATTGGTTGATTGCAACAAAATGAAAGTAACAAGTAAAGAGGAAACTTAGAGTAAAAATCAAGAGATGTGGTGGTTTTGTGAAATGAGGCATAGTTTCGTGTAGTGAATTTGTGTGTAACTTTATCCTTGATTATAATAATGAATTTGGAATTAATATCTTAAGTGCAGTAAGATGAGCTCTAACCGATAAATAACTCAAACAAAAAGATAGGGTTTTAGTTTAGATGAGCTCGTAAATAAAAACACTAACCTACTTGAATATCATAACCAATTCAATAGAAATCATTGGTTATTTAAACAAATCAAAACCTCCTAAACAATGAGCTTGTTCAGAACTGTTTAGATCGTTGTGAGTTATTTGCACTTGGCTATTATTCAAATTCTAATGGAGGCTATTGAGCAAAGCAACCATAGGAATTTTGTGGCCCTTGTTAATTACTATTGAACATAGAATTGACCGAAATAAACTTAAAACAATTCATTGAGCATGAAAGATAATAAGTAAATAAAAACAGAATATAACCGTTCAAATGAAATTCATTATTAATGGTCTCAAAAGTTACAACACAAAAACATAAACACTAACTATGCCTCGAAGGGCTTACTCGAAATACATGGAAAATAAAGAAAATAAAATAATGATAGTACCCATTAATGAAGCGTGGATGGAAGGGTGAAGCTTGCTTGACTTGCCCAACTCCAAGAGAGAGAATTATGAAGTTTAAAAGGTGATTAGAATGGATGCCTTGCACCTGGTTATATAACCCTCTCAAAAGGTGATCATGAGGGATGAATGAAGCTCCATGCAAAGAGTGTGAAGGAAGCATGGCAAAGGCATGAAGAGTGCATGCAAAGTGCATGAAAGATCTGTCCAGAAGATGGTCAATTTGGGTCATGTAGACTTCGGAATTGGGCTCTGGTGATAAAGAATGAATTGTGGGCTTTGTTCTCTTCTTTCCAACAGTATATAGTATGCATCTAGAGGAGGCCCAGATTGTGAGTTATGGCCGAAATACTGCAACTGTGTCGGCAGGTCCGAGTCTTGATTATTATCTCTCTCTTGTGCTCCAACTTCTTTTCCCCAAGTTATGCTCCATCTAAATTGCACCTGAAATCATATAAACATCTCATTAGTAGTATCAACATTCGAGTTATGATTATTATCTATATAAATAGCATATTAACACTTATAATGGTGCAATATCATATATTTATAGGGTATAAAATGTGTATAATTAATGACTTATCATGAAGCTTATGTGAAGCATCAAATTTATGACAAGTTAATACCGAAATCTGATAAATGCATATTTGTGGGATATCCTAAAGAAACTAAAGGATATGACTTTTACAACCCATCCAAGAACAAAGTGTTTGTTGCTCGAAATGGTATCTTTTTGGAAAGAGAATTTATTTCTAAAGGAACTAGTAGGAATAAAGTACACCTTGAAGAAATTCAAGATCCACTAGTTGGCAATGAGCAGCCATTGGAAGATCCACTAGTCTCTTCAAGAGTTGACGAGTCTGGTCTTGAAAAATAAGATGCTCCTCGTAGATCTACTAGAGTTCTTCATGAGCCCGAGAGATATGGATTTCTTGTGACTGATGATAAAAATGTGGCGCTCATAGATGATAAACCCACATCTTACCAAGAAGCTATGAAGGATCATGATTCTCATAAATGGTTAGAAGCCATGAAAACTGAGATGCAGTCCAAGTACGATAATCAACTTTGGAACTTAATTGATTCACCTGAAGGATCTAAGACCATTGGGTGTAAATGGGTTTTGAAAAGGAAAACTGACATGGACGGAAATGTGCATACCTATAAAGCGAGACCTTTTGCGAAAGGTTTCCGACAAACTCATGGTATAGATTATGACGAAACTTTCTCACCAGTTGTTATGCTTAAATCGATTAGAATTCTGCTTGCCATAGCCGCATATTATGACTATGAGATATGGCAAATGGATGTCAAAACAGCTTTTCTTTATGGAAATTTACTCGAGGATGTGTATATCACACAACCCGAGGGTTTTGTTGATCCTAAGAATTCTGGTAAGGTTTGCAAATTGCAGCGATCCATTTACGGATTAAAGCAAGCATCTCGGAGTTGGAATCTTCGTTTTGGTGGAAGATTTTCAATCATGGCGGACTGAGAATTTCGTACCTTCCTTCTCGTTATATCGCTGGTACGGTGCTATTTACTATTGACTAGGCTTGTTGGTAAAGCTTCTCTGGCTTCTGCACCGGTACCTGCTTCCTGCTTGAACAGCCTATTTCAAGGGAGGCTTGGATGTCTGAATCAGTCTTTCCTCTCTGTCGAAAAGTCCAATTTCCTTGAGGAGTAGAGAATTCACCAGCCTGTAAGTAAACCAACCATTACATAGATAGCCTGTCTTCCCACATATGGCTACGCCCTTTGATTGGCATACTTCTTTCTTGACTTCGCCGCATCTCCCGTTGCGTAGAAGGGACCTTTTCCTTTTCTTCGAATCAATCACATGTTTCAGCACCTCAAGCAGGTAGAGAGGGAACGGAAAGCCAGCTCTGGTTAGACTGGGATCGCTGAACTTATGCACTGAAAAATGTCGTATATCAGGCCAGCCTTTTTCTATGGACACCTCTGAGCTGAGTCTAATTGGTTGAGGCTGCCTGAGAATTGCTTTCAATACTGACCTTGGTCTTGGTGCCTTCGGTCGAGTCCTTCCAATCTCAAGTAGCTTCCTGTGTGATTTTCATTCTGTCAAATACTGATTGGGGATTCGGACGTTCATCAACTTGGCTTGATCTCGGACAGCACAATTCAGCTGTTCCAACAATGTAGATACATGAACTACGGAAGAGTCACAAATACTATCGAACACAAACCCTAGCACATGAATCATTATAGCCTCCAGCGTCTAGCTACCCATTTGATTAAGCAGAGGTCAATACTCCTGGGAAAGACTTTCCTTCTTAATCAATTCCTTAGCACTAGGTGAATCACGATGTATTAAATGTCTTAACATGTTTGGACAATTCTGAAAGATATTACTTTCACTTCACTTCATGGTTAGATCCTCAATATCACTATGTAATGACATTCAATGCCAAATCACAGAAGAAGAGGCATGACAAAGGCGTTGATGCCACAAATAAGCAGTGACTCATTCTCCCTACCGAATATGAGAAAGTTGTATGCTCGGCCTTCAATCAAAGATTTCCTTTCTTCGCAACAACTATTTAGCTTGCTTTTTTTCAAATTCTGCTAACAACATCCAAATTTGTACCATGGCAAGAAAAGAAAGTTGAGGATTATTTAGTAGCTTCAGTGATCGGTAAGGAAGAAATGTCCCTCTTCTGGGTAGGCGTAGAATCGCATCCTTAGTTTCAGGATGTCTCTGCTTGAGCGCTTTAGCAGAATGGACTACTTTGACCGAGCGAAGAATATGCTTGATTCTGGGAATCGAGATAGTGAGGATTCATCTTGAAAGGAAAAGGAAGTCTGTTTTGGTTCGGTCGCCTACTAATCAATCACTGGCATAATACGCCCAATTCTTCTCCAATTTGGGCTTGCTTTCGACTTTGATTATCTTCCACTTTCCAAGATGTCTAGGAGAGTAATGATATAAGGGACGTAGAGCGAAGGCAATGACGACTTATCAAAGATTTTGGTTTTATCAAAAATAAAGATAAACCTTGTGTTTACAAGAGGGTTAGTGGGAGCGCAATAGTTTTTCTAGTACTTTATGTTGATGATATATTACTCACTGGAAATGACGTTCCGAATTTAACAACTGTTAAGACATTTTTAGGAAAATCTTTTGCAATGAAGGACCTAGGAGATGCCGCTTATATACTCGGCATTAAGATCTATAGAGATAGATCTAAAAGGCTCATAGGTCTAAGTCAAAGTACCTATGTTGACAAAGTGTTGACAAGATTTTGAATGGAAAATTCGAAAAGAGGTTTCATACCAATGTCACATGGCATAAAATTGAGTAAGACTCAACGTCCTGCTAATCAGGAAGAACGAAATCGCATGAATGTCATGTATGTCATGCTTTGTACTAGACCAGATGTATCACATGCATTAAGTGTAACTAGCAGATATCAATCTGATCCTAGTGAAAGTCACTGGACAGCAGTCAAGAATATTCTGAAGTACTTGAGAAGAACTAATAATTCATTCTTGGTTTATGGAGGATTTGAAAGTGAGCTAGTTGTAACAGATTACACAGACTCAAGCTTTCAAACCGACAATGATGATTTTAGATCGCAATCTGGTTATGTGTTTTGTTTGAATGGAGCTGCAATAAGTTGGAAAAATTCCAAATAGGGCACTGTAGCAGATTCTACGACAGAAGCAGAGTACATAGCAGCTTCTGAAGCAGCTAAGGAAGCAGTTTGGATGAAGAAGTTCATTGAAGAACTCGGTGTGGTTCCTAGTATTGCAAATCCTGTGGATCTTTATAGTGACAATAATGGGGCAATCGCGCAGGCAAAAAAACCAAGATCCCATCAGAGAACCAAACACACACTTCGACGTTTCCATTTGATCAGGGAGATCATTGCGAGAGGAGATATTAAAATATGCAGAGTTGATAGTGATGAAAATGTTGCCGATCCGTTGACTAAACCACTTTCTCAAGTAAATCACGAGGGTCATGCTAGGTCGATGGGTATTAGATACTTGTTAGATTCGGCATAGTGCAAGTGGGAGATTGTTAGTAGTATGCCCTAGGTCAATATATTGGAGACCTAGATGTATGGATTGTGTTAAATAAATATTGCATTTATTTAGACATATTTTATACAATAAATGTGTATTGGTTATTTTATTCTTATTACTAAAATGAACCTTGAATATGATATTCAGGCTTTATATCATCAAAGTATGTGACTTTGATAGTAAAACTATAAAGTATTATGAATGATATTCTAAACCGTCCCTGATCATTCATAGGATGTTTGTGAGACAAACATACTTTATGATAAGCTATAAATGTACATCAGTATGTTAGTTGACTGATGGTCACGTTTTACTGATCATGAATAAGAGTTATTAAGTCATTAACGTGTATATGTTGGAGACCATATACTGGATTGACCCACTGTGAGAATACTACATGGTTCGTGTCATTAGTTATTCTCAGTAAAGAATGTATCTGTAATCCTTAGACTTGAGATTATCTCAGTTTCCTACATGAGAAATTTTATACTTTATAATATAATCTAACATCGTCTTTAACCGGGCGGTCATAAAGATTATAACTAGGTATATAATGGATTATGCAGAGGAAAGAGTTTAATTAAGATAGGATTTGTTCCTCTCATAAATTGAGAGAGATATCTTTAGGCCTCTTGATGATTTGATTGAAGAAATGCACGGCCGTGCTCGAGTGAATTAATAAGGAGTTATTAATGTCATTTCATGTTCAATCAAATTCGGTGTCAAGAAATATTTATCGACCAACGTAAGGTTGACACATACCATGCCTTATGGACGATATAGATATCATGTAACAAAGGGATAAAATGCATGAACATAAATTAGGTTTGATCGAATCATCTATACTTACTTAATTTGGGTCATCATGATGTATTGCTAGAGGCAGCTCATTATTTATAATCCATTGTGATTATTGCCAACATTAAGTAAACCTACAGGGTCACACACAAAGAACAACTATTGAGACGTACACAGAAAAATCATAACATATGTGATAAGTTCTATGAAGAGCTACATAGTCAAATGGCGCATCCAATCCTACATCTTATATGATAAGATGTGTTGCATATATGGTTACATAGTTACCATGCACATATGTTATGAAACTTATGAACTATATAGACACAAGAGACACCCCCAAAATAAATAAAGAAAAAAGTATATTAATTTCGTCCAATTGTTGTGAGACAAAAAAGAGAGAACAATCCGAAAAACCTTCTCTTGTTATTTCTGGGAAAAAAAATGAAGAACGAATACTAGCATATATCGTTCTCTATCCATTCAAAGGGGTTGTTCGTGTGGATACCGATAGAGGACGAAGTGAAATGCGGCGTCTTTATGATTCGGGTTAATGATAACATGCTTAAATAAATTATCATACAATTCCCTACCTTTAATTAAATATTTGAAAAAAAAAATTCTTACTTCTTTCTTTTAATCCCTTTTATTATTTCAAAAATAACTCATCTTAAATCTTTAAAACTAAAAATACTATAACTAATATTTGATTAGTTAGTTGAAATTTAAGGCCACACCTCTTAGTGTTCGACCCCTAAAGCTCAACACCACATATATATTTTTTTGGTTAATTAGGGTAAAATATAAATTCTTTTGTTATCACGTGATTACACAAATGACAAGTTTTCGCGTAGTTACAGTATTATCATAAATAAGATTTCTTCACAAAGAGGTTTAGTATTATCTTGAATAAGATTTCTTCACAAGAAGATTTAGTATTACCATGTATCTTTTATTTACTATTTTATGCAGAATGATTAGCCTATAAATAGAGGGATAGGAGTAGAGTTTTATTCATTCCAACAATAATAATATTTTGTATCTCATTCTTTCTCTTGTAATAAGAAGTTTATCTTATTTTCAAGTTCCATTGTTCAATCATTTCTTCTTCTATTAATATTCTTTCTAGGACTAGTGTGAGCTTATTGTTGCACTATTATTTCCGCCGTTGATAACCACAAGGTTGCTGCTGGTTTAGTGCTGTCGTGTTACTACGCAGTCACTGTTGTTATGTTTTTCTGTTAGCGATTGGGTTATCTATTTCAGTCCCAGTGTACCTGTCTGGTTTCTTTACCGTTGGGAAATCCATAGCCATGTACGTTACATGCGCAGCGGAACCTATGGATTTAACCCGTCCTAGGATCTACGTTAAGGGAATAAAAGTATGAGATTAACTATGAAAATTATACCTATGATCTTCCTGATCCACGAGACGAAGAACGGATGTAGGTCTGAACTTTTCTGACTTGCAACCTTCTCCTTCCTGAAGCTCAACTCGCGACCTCCTTGCTTCTCCTAGGGATGAAGATCGATCGCTCGCAAGTTCTCAAGATAGAGAACCTCTACTCGTATCCACACGAACTTCAGACGTACGGAATAACCGGACTTGGCTAGACAAGTCCAGAAATACTTTCTGAATATCTCTCAAAACTTTCTCTCTCTTTTCTGTGTAATAGACGGCCTTTAAGGCTTCTGAGTTGTGTATCAAATAGAGAGTCTCTGCCCTTCTATTTATACTAGAGAGAGAGGTGAATGATTGCTCAGTTACCATAACTAAAAAGCCTAATCTGCGCCTATTCCGTTGCCAACGGAACTATTCCGTTGCCAACAGAATAGGTATTTCCATAAAGTAATACTTGGCAGCTAAGGTTATTACAGTTTTCATATATGGTATTATTTTGTTCAATCAATTATCCAATAATTGATTATTTTGTTCACCAATTTATACATCATATGTATAACTGTTTTTGAGGTATATTCATCCTGCACGAATGGAGTTCATTGTGTGACTGTGTAGGTTCCATTTAACGCTGGCAACGATCTCCTAAAGATCGTAAGTCATGAGCAACCTCTAGACTGGTGTCATGACTACCCATTTTAAATGAAATGATCAACGATCATAAACCTATCTGAATATACATTTGCTTATTCCTTTTGTTCTATGATATACGTCTTGATCACAAGGCACAGTAATATGTCATCCTTGAGTTTGATCAAAGTCTCTTTCCTAAACGAGAATTAGACTGAGTAAATACAAAATGATATTAACAACACATGTTAATCCATTTTGAGCATGGCCATGCATTTCCTTCAGTCCTAGTTTATCAGGGGTCCCAGAGATATCTCCCTCATTACAAGAGGAACAAATCCCATCTTGGTCACTCACATTCCTCGTCATGATTTAGTGCATACCTAATGATGACCGTAATGATCACCCCATTATGGATGACGTAGGATCATATTAAAGTATGCAGTTTCACATACAGGAATTCATGGTGACCTCAGGTCGTAGGAACAAGCACACTATTCATATGAGAATCACTAATGACATATGCAGTATACCATGAATATTCTCATAATGTGGTCAGTCCAGTACATATTCTCTAACACGTACCTATATTCCAGGCTTGACATCTCTATGTCCATGATTAGCAGAACATGATCATCCAGCCTGCGAATATACTAGTGTGGATATGTAGCTTCTTACCTGAAGTATGTCTATCTCTATAAACATCCTACATATCACTAGGAACAGTTTAGAATGTCATTCGTTGGTTCACAATTCTACTATCAGAATCACGTATTATGATGACGTGAACCCGAAGTGTCACTCTTGGTTGATATAAGATTTACATTCACAACCCATACACACAGATATATAAGAAACAACCTCTATTGAATAAATAATAATGTCTTAATACATAATCCATTTCCTAGTACAAATACATTTGGCCTTGGGCACTAATCCTACAGTCTCACACTTGCACTAGGCCAACTCTAAGTATCTTATGCCCATAGACCTAACATGACCCTCATGTCTCGCTTGCGGGAGTAGTTTAGTTAATGGATCCGCGACATTGTCGTCCGATGGCACTCTACACATTTTAACATCACCCCTTTGTATGATCTCTCTTATTAGATGGAAGCGTCGCAGTATGTGCTTGGATTTTTGGTGAGATCTCGCTTTCTTTGCTTGTGCGATTGCTCCATTGTTATCACAATATAAATCCACTAGTTCCGAGATGCTCGGAACTACTCTTAGCTCCTCCAAAAAGTTCTTTATCCAAACAGCTTCTTTAGCCGCTTCTGCAGCGGCTATATACTCTGCTTCCGTTGAAGAATCTGCTACAGTACATTGCTTGAAACTCTTCCATGTCACTGCACCTCCATTTAGGCAAAATAAATAATCTTATTGCGATCTAAAGTCGTATGAGTCTGTCTTGAAGCTTGCGTCGGTATAACCCTTTAAAACGAGCTCATCTCTGATACCTCCATTGACTAGGAACAGGTCCCTAGTTCTTCGTAAGTACTTAAGGGTTCTTTTAGCAGCTATCCAGGTGACTTTCACCTGGATTAGACTCAACAAGTATGACACATCTGGTCTAGTACATATCATGGCATACATGATAGATCCTATAGCCGAAGCATATGGGATGTTATTCATGCGTCTTCGTTCCTGCTCACTTGTAGGACACTGTGTCTTATTGAGAGAAACGCCATGTGACAAGGACAAAAATTCTTTCTTGGATTCTTGTATTTTGAACCATTTCAATACCTTGTCTATGTATGTACTTTGACTCAGACCTATAAGCCTTCTAGATCTATCTTTATAGATCCTGATTCCTAGCACGCAGGAGGCTTCTCCTAGGTCCTTCATCGAGAAACTATCTCCCAACAATTTTTTGACGTTTAATAATGTTGGGACGTCATTTCCCATGAGTAATATGTCATCTACGTAAAGCACGAGGAATACTACCGTGCTCCCACTGAACTTCATGTAAACACAAGGCTCACCTTCACTTTTGGTAAAACCAAAACTTTTGATAACTTCATCAAAACGAAGGTTCCAACTTCGAGACACTTGCTCCAATCCATAGATTGATACCTTACCTGTATTCTTAGGATCGACAAAACCCTCGGGTTGCATCATATACACGTCCTTGGTTAGATTTCCGTCTAGGAAAGCTATTTTGACATCCATTTGCCATATTTCATAGTCATAATATGCTACTATGGCTAATATAATTCTGATGGATTTAAGCATAGCTACAGGTGAGAAAGTTTCGTCATAATCAATACCATCAACTTGTTTGAAACCTTTCGCCACAAGTCTTGCTTTGTAGGTTTGTACCTTTCCATCCTCGTCAGTCTTCTTCTTGAAGAACCACTTACATCCGATGGTCTTCAAGCCTTCGGATGGATCAATCAAATTCCAAACTTGATTGTCATGCATGGATTGCATCTCGGCTCTCATGGCCTCTAACTATTTCTGAGAGTCGGGACTCTTCATAGCATCTTGGTAAGACGTGGGTTCATCATCTATGAATGTCACATCATCATTATTAGACATGAGAAATCCGTATCTCTCGGACACATGATGAATCATACTAGATCTACGTTGAGTCAGTTGTGTTTTAAGCTCACCAACTCCTTGAGAGTTTGTTTGTTCCTCCATCATAGGTTCTGCAACTATAGGTGGGTCTCAAATTTCTTCGAGTTGTACTTTGCTCCCACTACTTCTCATAGAGACAAACTCTCTTTACAAGAAGGCTCCATTGCGAGCAGCAAATACTTTGTTCTTTGATGGGTGGTAAAAGTAATATCCCTTAGTTTCCATAGGATATCCCACAAATAGGCACTTGTCAGATTTGGGTCCAAGTTTATCGGGAAACTGACGTTTGACATAAGTCTCGCATCCCCAAACTTTATGAAAAGACAACTTGGGGCTTTTCCCCGTCCACATCTCATATGGCGTCTTTTGAACCGCTTTGGATAGAATCCTGTTCAGTATGAATGCGGCAGTCTCAAGAGCATAACCCCAGAAAGACACTGAAAGACTCGTTTGACTCATCATCGATCGAACCATATCCAATAATGTTCGATTCTTCCTTTCGGACACTCCATTCCACTGAGGAGTTCCTGGAGGAGACAGTTGTGAAACTATTCCACATTCTCTAAGATGATCCTCAAATTTCTGACTTAGATATTCGCCTCCTCGATCAGATCGAAGTGCTTTAATCTTCTTGCCAAGTTGATTTTGTACTTCATTCTTAAATTCTTTGAACACTTTAAAGGATTCAGACTTGTGCTTCATTAGGTAGACATATCCATATCTACTGAAGTCGTCCGTGAAAGTTATGAAGTACCGATACCCACCTCTAACCGGCGTACTCATTGATCCACATACATCAGTATGTATGAGTTCTAATAAGTCATTGACCCTTTCACCAACATTTGTGAAGGGTTTTTTAGTCATCTTGCCAAGTAAACAAGACTCGCACGTCTCAAATGATTCCAAATCAAAGAGTCTAAAAGTCCATGAGAGTGGAGTTTAGAAATGTGTTTCTCATTTATATGGCCTAAGCGACAGTGCCAGAGGTATGTCGTATTTGAGCCATTCGGTTTGAATCATTTAGTGTTAATGTTATATATGGACTTATAATTCTCTTTCTTAAGATCTAACACGTAAAGACCTCTTTCTAATAGAACATTTCCATAGAAAAGATTATCTTTTAAGATAGAACAATTATTATTCTCAATAACAAATGTATAACCATCCAAAGCTAGACTAGAAATAGAAATAATATTTCTGCTCATAGCAGGTACAAAATAACAATTATTAAATATTAATACAAGTCCACTAGGCAAAGTCAATAAATAAGTTCATATGGCTAATGCAGCAACTCTTGCTCCATTTCCCACACGCTGGTCGACTTCGCCCTTAGCTAATCTTCTACTCCTTTGTAGTCCCTGCACATCATTACAAATGTGAGTACCACATTCGGTATTCAATACCAAAGATTTAGGAGTAAGTGAATTAGTTTCAATAACAAAAATACCTGAAGCGGTAGTCACACTACCCTTCTTGATTTCGTCCTGATAGAATTTGCAGTTTCTCTTCCAATGGCCAATATTGTTGCAATGGAAGCAAACTCCCTCCTTGTCTTTCTTGATCTTAGGTTTAGGCAATACCTTGCCTTTACCCTTGCTCTTGTTCCTGGTCTTCTTACCTTTCTTCCGGTGAACCATTAGGACATCTTTGACAACATTTGTCTTCATGTCCTCCTGTGCGTTCTTAAGCATCCCATGCAACTCGGTGATGGATTTCTCCATCTGATGCATATTATAGTTCATGATGAATTGCTTAAAACTAGGAGGTAACGACACGAGAATTATGTCAGCAGCCAATTCTCTGGCCATAGCTGAACCAAGCCTCTCCAATTGATCAAGATAGCTTCATCTTGAGTACATGAGCACTCACAGATGAACCTTCAGCCATCTTTGTGTCAGTCAAAGAGACGGTCGCTTTGTAGTGCTCAACTCTAGCCTGCTCTTGGAACATTTTCTTGAGAGTTATGATCATATCGTAAGCACACATGTCCTCCAGTTGCTTCTGAAGCTGGGAGGTCATGGTCGCTAGCATGAGACAAGCTATCTCTGTGTCGTCCTTGACGTATTTAGCATACGCATCTCGGGAAGCCCTTGTGGCTCCCTGTTCTGGTTCCTCTGGGTAAGCCTCCGAATATACTAGTGTGGATATGTATCTTCTTACCTGAAGTATGTCTATCTCTATAAACATCCTACATATCACTAGGGACAGTTTAGAATGTCATTCGTTGGTTCACAGTTCTACTATCAGAATCACGTATTCTGATGATGTGAACCCGAAGTGTCATTCTTGGTTGATATAAGATTTATATTCACAACCTATACACACAGATATATAAGAAACAACCTTTATTGAATAAATAATAATGTCTTAATACATAATCCATTTCCTAGTACAAATACATTTGGCCAGGGCACTAATCCTACATTTACGTGGTACCAGAGCTTCACGGATGGTATATGACGATGTTGGCGAAAGACGGTGTTGTTCTCGTCCCTTGGTGAAGAAGAGGATTCTTTATTACGACATCCATGAAGTTTGGAGGTCGGGTTAGTAGAGTTGGTATTGAGGCTCTAAATCTTTCGAATTATTCAATGTGAAAAAGTTGTATAGAGTCTTGTATTAGGAGTGAGGGGTTATGAGAGATCGTTGTTGGTATAGAGGTTATACTGACGCCTGCCACCGGTACGAATGGTACGGTGAGTAAGGCAGACGTAGTAAAGGAGTGGTAGAAAATGAATGCTAAGGCGGACTTCTTGTTGAAGAGGTCGATATCACGTGATCTATTCGAGCATATTAAGGGGTGCAAATAGGCGACTGAGATTTGGAGAACTTTTGACGAGTCGCTTAGCAAGAAGAACGCGACACGATTACAAATTCTGGAGAATGTGTTGGCGAGTTGCACACAAGATGAACTCTCTATCTCTTAATATTTGTTGAGAGTAAAGGGTTTATGTTCTAAAATTTCTATCTTGGAACCGGACGAGGCTATTTCGGAGGCGAAATTGAAGCGGTATATTATTCATGGTCTTCGAAGAGAGTATGTCACATTCGTTACCTCAATACAAAGGTGGGTGCAACAACCATCCTTGACGGAGTTTGAAAATTTGCTCGCTTATGAAGAATCGTTGGCTCGACAAATGGCGGCTTTTTCAATTTCCGAAGGCGAATGTCACGCTCTTGTGTCTAATAAAGTAAAAACTCGGTATGACCAATAGGAATGAAGAAGGAGGTTACGAAGAAGGGGGAGTCTTCATCAAATAGTGGTTCTCGGTCATCTATCAACTGTTACTGATATGGAAAACTCAGTCACATAAAGAAGAATTGCCGTGTTTAGTCGAGAGAAGGAAATGCCGCGAGTAAAGAGGATATTGTGAACAGTGAAGTTTGGGATACGAGTTTCGTAGCAGGAGTTTCATTAGACGTGTGTGCTTCTTGTTAACTAGGAGGACAACTGGATTATTGATTCCGATTGTGGTCATCATCTGACTGGTGACGATTCGAATTTTTCTTCACTTCGCGGGTATAAAGGCAATACTGCCTTTGTTACTATTGACAACAGCGTTCACCATGTGGTGAATCAGGGCGCGATTATTATTTTTGGTAAAGACAACGGGTTGATAACTCTCGACAGTGTTTATCACGTGCCTAATATGAAGAAGAATCTTCTGTCGTTGGTGAATGTGGTTGATGGGGGTCACTATATGTTGTTTGACCCAAAGGATGTGAAGTTCCTCCGGAATTTGGATGAGGTGAAGAGTGATGTTACTCACGTCAGTAAGAGGGTAAAGGACTTTTATGTTATTTTGGCTTCTTTCTTGTATGTTGACCAGATGAACAACAATGATGGTGTGTCGGTTTGGCGCAAGCTAGTCTCGGCCATGTGGGTATTGACAAGTTGAAGGCGATGGTTTTGAGGAATCTTGTCAACGGGATTCCATCTCTTTCTTTTGCAAGTGGTGTTGAGGTGTGTGAGGGTTGCCAATATGATAAAATCTCACCGGCTGCCTTTTGAGAAGTCTCAGTCAAGGTGTAAAGGTGCGTTAGAACTTATTCATAGTGAGTTGATGGGTCCTATGGAAAATGCGTCATACGGGGGTGCTCGGTAAATGTTGATACTTGTTGACGATTTTACGTGGTACACTTGAATTTATTTTCTAAAGGAGAAACACGAGACATTTTGTAAATTTCGAGAATTTAGAACGATGATTGAGGGAAGGCTCTGTAAAAGGATTAAGAAGTTTTGAACCGACAATGGAGGCGAGTTTACATCCAAGAAGTTTCTCTCATTTTGCAAGAGGCATAGCATCAAGAAGGAGTTGACTTGTACTTATACACCGCAACAAAATTGTGTGGTGGAACGGAAAATTCGGCATCTGGTGGAGGTATGCAGGAGTTGGGTGTATGCGAAAAATTTACCGAATGCCTTATGGGCGGAAGGTATGACATGTGCTACCTACGTGGTTAATCGGCCTCCCTACAGTCCGATTAACATGAAGTCACCTCACCAGTTGATGTTCGATTAGAATCCAAGTGTGAAGCATTTGAAGGTATTAGGTTGTACGTGCTTTGTTCACATACCGGATGAGAAGAGAATGAAGTTAGACGATAAGGCTCAAAAGTGTATTTTCATTGGTTATGATCAAAGAAAATGCATGAATCTGACAACTCTTAAATTCAATGTCTCTCGAGACGTGATGTTTAATGAAGTGTTTTCTCTATATGATGATGGCAGTTTCCAAACAGTAGTTTCAAATCTGCCGACGCCACCTATTGTTCACATGTGAAACCCGGGTGTTGATGACATGGGTAACCCGAGTGAAGATCCGAGATTCTCATCGCCTACGTCGACTGTAACGAGTTCAAGTGAGATGGATCAAGGTGACAGGGGGAGCAACGAAGTGCAATCGCAAGTAGAGGGAAATGCACAAGCTCTAAGGAGGTCGACAAGGACGATAACTCGGATGGCTAAATATAGAGATGAAAACTTCGTGTCGACGTATTCATGCTTCTTTTCATGATCAACATATGGTGAACCTTCATGATTTGAGGAGGCAAATGGTAACAATTCGTGGGAAGATGCTATGGACGAGGAGATGCAAGCTCTTCGGAAAAATAAAACTTGAGATCTTGTTCCGATGCCCAAGGGAGTGGACCCGGTTACTTGTAAATGGGTCTACAAGTTGAAACACAAGGTGGATGGGAGTGTTGAGCACTATAAAGCGAGGCTTGTAGCAAGAGATTTTTCTCAACCGTATGGCAAGGATTATGAAGCCGTGATAGCTGGATGTGAAGAATGTTTTCCCGTATGATGAACTCGAAAAAGAGATTTATATGGAGCAACCAGTTGGGTATATTTTCAAGGTGCGTCCTGACTACGTGTGCAAGCTGAAAAAGGCGTTGTATGATTTGAAGCAGGCACCTCGAGCTTGGTATGGCAAGATTGCGGAATATTTATAATTTTGTGGCTATTCTTCTTCGATTTAGGATCATTGTTTATTTGTGAAAAGGAAGGCGGATCTACACATAGTCATCTTTTTATACGTGGATGACATGATCATCACCGGCAATGATGAAGACGAAGTTGCAAGACTTTGGGACGATCTCTCAATTTGATTCGAGATGAAGGATCTTGGAGAGCTTAGTCACTTCCTGGGATTGGAAGTGGAAGGTTTGAAAGATGGGTATTTTGTCTCTCAAACGGGTTATGCCGGGAAGCTCATTGAGAAATTTGGCGTAAAAGAAGGTAAGCATTGTTCGACACCGCTGGACGCAAATTTCAAATTGAGGCGTGATGATGGAAATGTACTTCCGGATTCTCAGAAGTTTCATGCTCATGTTGGATGTCTGATTTATCTCACGATTACTAGACCAGATATTGCCTTCACGGTCGGCCTGGTGAGTCGGTTTATGCAAGCTCCGACAAAGTCGCATCTCGATGCAGCGAAGAGAATTCTCAAGTATGTGAGTTCGACTCTTGATCTTGGGTTATTTTATAAGAAGGGTTCCAACTTCGTTTTGTATGGATATACCGATGCTGACATGGGTGGTGATTTGGATGATCGAAGATCGATATCCGGTTATGTTTTCTTTTGTGGTTCTGTAAGTGTTTCTTGGTGTAGTAAGAAGCAAGGTTCGGTCTCACTTTCCACTATCGAGACATAGTACAAGGCGCCATCACTTGCGGCACAAGAGTGTGTTTGGTTGCGGAGGTTGGTCGAGAATGTTTACAATGCGGTTACTGGTCCAACAGTTATTCGGGACGACAATCAGAGTATGTTGAAGTTGGCGACCAATCATGTTTGTCACGCGAGAACCAAGCACATTGAGATCGAGCATCACTTCATTCGTGAAAAGGTGCTTGATGGAAATATTAGAGTTGAGGAGGTAAGAAGCGTTGACAACGTGGCTGTCATCTTCACCAAGTCTCTCTCCAAGTGATCATTCGAGTTATTGCGAGCTAAGTTGAGGCTCTTGGCCAAATGCACTTTAAGAGGGAGTGTTAAAATATAAATATACATTTGTATGTAATGAATGCGGTCAACAAATTAAGAAAGAGGTTTCTTGGAAATAATGTTTCTTGACAAGGACGTTTAGTATTACCCAATGTTGTAAATAGCGGTCCGTAGCGGTGCTATAGCGGTTTTCGGAAGCTAAACGCTGCGCACAGTTATTTTGTTGCGGTGTTGCGTTTTTCGATGATTTAGCGGTGAAGCGGCCGCAATAGCGGTGTTGCGTGTGTATGTTGCGGCGTAGCGGTCTGAATAGTATTTTTGATGAATTTTTTTTTAATGGATTTTTTTTAATGGATAGATATATGTATTTTAATATTTTAATATTAATCATATTTTGATTTTGGACATGTAACTTTTGACAAGAACATTTCAAACTTTTATTGTTAATATTTTAATATTAATCATATTTTAGTATTGTATATTTCTTTTTTTAGATTTTGTGGTGCATATATTATATAATGGTATGTAGGAAAATAATATTCACACATATTATCTGTTACAAAAATATATCTCCGCAATATATGCGCTATACGCAATTCGCTACATGAAAATCCTAAACGCAACATACCGCTAAACGCTATTTGCAACCTTAGTATTACCATAAATAAGGTTTCTTAACAAGGATGTTTAGTATTACATTGAATAAGGTTTCTTAATTAAGGAGGTTTAGTATTATTATGTATATATTTTATTTACTATTTTATGGAGAATGATTAGGCTATAAATAGAGAGATATGGATAGAATTTTATTCATTCCAACAACAAAAATATTTTGTATCTCTTTCTTTCTCTTATAATAAGAAGTTTATCTTATTTTCAAGTTTCATTGTTCAATCATTTCTTCTTCTATTATTGTTTTTTCTTGGGCTAGTGTGAGCTTATTGCTGCACTATAACTTGAAAACAGAATTAACTAGAAAAGTAATGGTGAACACACATTCCGGATTTCTTTTAGGTCATTGAAAGGGCAAATTCACTCTCTCCCCACATATGGAAACAACGATGTAACATAATCTTCTTAAATGTATCCACTACTCCAAATTCACTCTTTCCCCACATATGAAAAGATCTTCATAGCGGTGAAAAAGTTTTTTTTCGGTTAGTTACAACTTGTAATCAATCTTCGTATCAATATATATGGGTATCAATATATATGGATGTAGGACTTGAGCCTTCTTTCAATCAAAATATATAGAACCTCATTTTACTTGAAATTTCTTTAATTAATTTTGATGTTACTTTAATGATGATGATATTTTACTTGATCTTTTTAATTTTATTTGTCAGATGTTAATTTTGAATTCCTTTTTTGAATGAATGGTACTTTATTATAAGAATGTTAGGGTATCATATCTACACTATACAAAATCCCCTCAACTAAAAAGGTCATTTAGAGGGATATTCTACCACATACGCTAAAACACAACAAAAACTAAAAAAATGGAAAAAAAAAAAAAAAAGCCTATTTACACAAACTCGAAAAATTGCAAGGCATCGCCAGTTGGCTCATCCGAAAGAGCAAGAACATGATCAGAATCGACACGCATCTCATTTTCCAAATGTACGGGAAGATTATATCAAAATTGAAGACTTCATGCGGCGTTACATCCACCCATTTTCCAACGGTGCTGAAAAATTCATATCAAAATTGGAGACTGCATGTGGAATTACATGCATCTCATTTTCCAACAGTGCAGGAACATTCATATCAAAATTAGAGACTTCATGTGGCGTTACATCCATCTCATTTTCCAACGGTGCGGGAAGATTTATATCAAAACTGAAGACTGCATGTGGAACTGCAAGCATCACATTTTCCAACGGTGCGGGAACATTCAAATCAAAATTAAAGACCGGATGTGGAGTTACATGGGTCTTGTTTTCCAATGGTGCGGGTAAATGGTTAGTGTCGGGTTGAGAAGTTGCATGTGGAGATATGTTAATTGAATTTTTCAGAGGCGGATGAGTGTGCCTCTTTTTGTATGTGACTTCTAGCATGGACGGGTCATCTGATACTTTCATGACTTGTTTCGTTGCTAAACATTCGTCTTTCTGTGTTTTGCACTTGTAATAACTCCTGAAATAAAAATATCTATAGATTAGTTTTTCTTAATATGTAATCTAATCGTAAAGTGGCAGAGAAATCTTGTAATCTAATCCAATAATTCTAGGAAAAGGAACTAGAAATCGGATCCAAAATCAATCCCTAAATTAAAATAAGAAATGATTGTATTGTCCTATTTTTATTTGTCTTCCTTACTTTCATTTTCAAAATTAATTTTTTAATCCATATTTGGTTTCCTGCAATTTTTTTGTTTAAGTCTTATTTTTTTTTATTATTCACTTGTAAAAATTACAAGGGCCATAAGCAAGAAGTAGATAATTACCGTGGGTATGGGGATCCTTTTATCCGTTTTTCACCGTACTTCCACCAATTATAACCATCTGACTGTCCCGGGCTAGTTTCTGGCACATGAATTGTTTCTGAAATTATGTCTCTCCTGCATTTGTTTTTCTGTGTTAATATAAATACTCATGCAAACATTTCTAACAATAATTCTCATTCAGTATGATTAAACTTTAAATTCTCTTTTGTATGCTTATAAAAGAAGTAATTTGTTACCTTCGTTTTTGGCTGGAACGAGAGGTGCTAACTTGATTCATGCCATTAATGGTTTGATTGTTTGCTTCACCATTAGAGACAGAGCACTCTTGAATAGATGTCTTGGAGTGTTTTTCTTCATGGATGGTTTTTAGCTTTGTTTGAGACCCTACTTGCTCACTGTTTCAATCAAACTAGAGGTTTTAATTATCTAGACAATCATATTTGAAATAGTACACATGAAGAATCATCATGAATTTCTAGAATAAAACTGTTTTTCCAATAAAAACATAGACAATATATTTTAATTATTTATGAGAAACAAAATCCTAAAAAAGTTAAATTACCTCTGTTTTAACATCTCATTTTCCATATATCGCACACCTCCTTTTCTATCTGATTCTTCTTTAAACGAAATCATCGGTTCATTCAAAAACAAGAATATGCCGCCTCTCCTGCCATTATAGACCGTTTCTTCTTCCACGCCAGGCATGGCGGCCGTGGTTGACGGTTTTAAAAAAGACGGGAAACCGCTCGATCTTCTTCCGCTATACACCGTTTCCTCATCAGCGATACGAACACTTGGTTGTTGCGAAACTTCGGCAAAATTGTCTCCTTTATTGCCGTTGTGAATAGATTGTTCTTCAATCGTGCTCATGGTTGCGGTTTGAGTCGAGGGAATCATGTTGAAAAGTTGCTTTTTTGAAAATCGGTTTTCTTGAAGAGTCGGGTTGCTATCTGATCTTCTATTCTGAACGCTGACTTCTCCTGTGACCACTGATCGAATAACTTCACTTTTGGATGGATCTAACTTCATCTTCTTGATCCTCTGAGTGCCTGAGCTAGAAGGTATAGCAGAGGAATTTAAGCAGTAGTTTGGAAAAGAAGATTCTTGGTGTGGGAGACTCATCGTGGCACGGCGAAAGCGGGCACGGTTTGTGGGCTTGATTGTGTTTTGATTAGAATTTGTTGGATCAAACTCCATGATTTGATTTTGATTTCAATTTGGGAGTTTAGAAGAAGAGGAGCAGAAGGGGAACTGGTGGGAATGATGAATTATTAGCAAGAAAGACTTTAGGAGGAGGGAAGGAATACAAAGCCTTTAATGTCAACATTGACTTTATAAAATAAAGGAACTGGTCTTGCATACTAGAGCCTTATTATTGTTGTCCACTCAATTCTTACTAATTTCTACCAAATTAAGTTTGTCCAATAACTTTTTTTCAAGATAGATTTTTTTTTAAAACGTTTTTTCAAGATAATTTTATATACCTGTTGATTTGGAAATAAAAGAAGCTCTGAATTGCTTATAGGATCACAATAACCACGTTCCTTTTTTTCAAAATTTAATACCTTGTGATAATTCAAGTTCAAGTTCCTCGAGTTCTAACTTGATTTGAATATAAATTTTCTAATTTCATATCTACAACATTCATGATGAATTAAAATTTATCTGCATATTTCCTCAATAATTTATTTTTTGTTATGATTTTAATAGCTAAGTTCAACAGGCGAATAAAATTTTGTCATGTCAGCTTGTTGGTAGAAAGGAGTGGAGTTGTGTGAATTGAAGGAATGGACAGCTGGTTGTGGGGTTGTTTATGATCAAAGGTCAACTGCCTTGATTTGTCAAAAAGATAAAGCTGACTTTTGCATACTTTTTCTTTTCCGAAAAACTAAAGACAGCTCTATAAACTATAATACTAAATTCAAATTCAATTTGCTTCTCTTTGTTTCATAAATTATTAAACTTTGTTAGGTCTACCGGTTTTCAATGGTATAACCAAGAATATAAAATTGAATTAAACATAAATAACAATTTAGTATTATTAATTTATTATTATGTGAAATAGTTTCGTTTGAATATTCTTAAAGCTGGACTTGTCCTTTTCAGGCCCTTTCATTTCTTTGAACCTTCTCTCTCTGTTTAATTGACTATGAACTATGACGATTTTTTTCTCTCTTTTTTTTTTAATTGTTTATGATTCTGATAAACAATAAACAATATCGTAGGTTAATCATATTAGAAACATTTTCCCTCAATTAATTAGACATATTTTTATTATATATCCTCAATCAATATTTTTTATGAAGTATTTTTCTTGTAATATGAACAAAAATGATATTGAATAACACCATTAAATTGTGTACTATGACCAGAGAAATTACATGGAAATGATAAAAGTGAGCTTACCTTGAGATATTACTAATATATCTCAGAAAGAAATATTTATACATTGACAACATGTTTCTTCAAATTTGAGATCTAAGAATTTTTTTTTAATACACATTCAAATTCTAAATAAATTTTCAGTTTTCATCATTCTATGTATTATTTTACTTAAATACTTTTAGTAAGATAAAAGAACATTAAAGAAAAATAATATAGGAGGCAAAATGTGCATCACATTTCTTGTATATGAAGATTTTTTTAATTTAATTAAGTAGATAACCTAAACCTATCTTATCTTTTATATATGCATGTGTCATTAATAAGTTAGTGGCCTAATGCATTTTCAATTGTCAATGTTTGAGTTTGAACCACTCTAAATTCATGCAAACATTTATTTGTTTTTAGGTGTCAAAATTATTTTACAATATGTCAACGACTCATATTTCTAGACAAGCCTCTCAAAATGTCAACAGCTTTACTATTAAAAAAAATGTCAATGGCTGATTTTATTTTCTTTCTAGAACACCTTGAAATATCAAATATTATTTGTCATCCACCAAACAAGAATAGGCCTGGTTCAGCCAATTGTTGCTTAGGATATGTTGATTGTTCGGCCCAAAATAGAAAGATAATTTGAGCAGGCCTAAATTAAGCCTCTCATGATTGGGCTGAAAACGGAAAATAGAAGAAGTAATGTACACTACTAGAAAAATGATTTTTCCAGACACAAATTTAAACTCTTGAGATGCCCAGCCGTCTAAAGCATATTCCTTTTCCCGGCAGCTTTGCAAATTAGCCGTTAATATTATCTAAACCGGCCATTTTTGAAAAATTGTCATCTTAAATAAATTTTTCGGCAGATTGTAAAAGAGCCATCTGAGAACAAAAACCATCAGATTTTATAAACAGTTGGCAAGAATATTCCTTTTCTTGGCAGACCATCAAATGAGCCATTAAATACTTACCCGACTGAATTTAAAAATTTATTTCTTGGCAGATTATAAAAAAGACACCTTATAGGCAAAAGATGGCAGCTTTTAAAAATCAGTCGGCAGATGTATCAGATCAAATAATGGATAATGATATCGACAAATAATGGATAGTGATATCGACAGGAAAAGATATTACTTGCTACAGAAAAAACCGATCTAAAATTACATTTTTATCCCTATTAAATTGATACATGTTTTATGGAAAATAAATCTAAATTGATTCCAAATCCATCAGTTTAATTTCTTTCCATCCATGAACATAATTTATCACTGAATTATTTTCATTTCATAGAAAGATGAATTTTAAGACAAAATTTTCTTATTCTTATTTAAAAAAAGTCTCTGACTCTAAGTTATATTATTACATGTAGAAGTAATATTTTTTTCCTATCGATATCACTAACTATTTTGAGAAGTTAGAGATTGCTCAATTTCAAATATCACGGTTACTATACAACATTTTTATATCGTTTTTATACTATTTCCTTTTTTCACAAATTCCCTGTTGTAGCTCCAAAAAAAAAGGAATGAAACCGAGAGGAAAAAGGAAACTAAATATATACATGGAAAGAAAATTATCATGATTAAATGCCTTTTTGTAGGTGCTGTAATGATGTTTTATCTTGTGTATATTAACTTGTTAGATTCATTACTCTCTAATATCAATCTAACATACGATGATCCGTGGATTATCGTAAGAAATTTCAACCTCATTAGACACACTAGCGAATCCACCGACAACAACCACACCCTCGAGTCTATTCTTCTCTTTAATGACTTTTGTAAAGTCCAAAAAAAAAAAAAATTCCGTTCCGAACGGAATATTCCGTTCAGAAAGAATTCTCACTGTCAGTTTTGGCTGAAAACTCGGTTTAGTCCGTTCTGAACGGAATAGCCGATAAATATGGCTTCTCTCCCACTCAACTCATTTTATTTTGCGGTTCATTTCCCTCTCCCTTCCACTCCTTTCTTCTCCTTCAAGCTTTCACTCTTGAAACCGAAATTGGAGCTTGATTTTGCTAGTGATTCTCAAGGGGGCTTTCTTCCCGCGCTTTGAGTTCAACTTAGGTGAGTGATTCTTCTTGATTTCGTGTTGATCTTTCTTCTTGAGACGGAATTATGTAAATATAGTTCAATCCGTGAATCAAAAGGTTTAACCCAATAGCTTTGCTCCAATGGAATTGTATCCAAATTATCTAGATCTTGAAAACGTGGGTGAGTGAATTTTCAATTTTCCCTTTTATGTTCTTATTATGACGTGGTTAGGGTTTTACCCTATTAGGCCGTTAATCATGATCTAACCCCATGTTTGGCTCCAATTAATAAATCCACCTTATAATGAGTCCTAACTCACTCTAATTGCTACTAAATAAATTATAATTAATTAATGACATGATTATTTGAGATTTATGATGGAACTCACTTGTATTGTATAACTTGAAAATTAGGCCCGGTAACGTCACTCTGGTTTAAAATTTTGTAAATCTCGTTAGCGTGGGGCGTGCAAACCCTACATGAATTGGGAGGGAATGGATAGTATTAGACGTAGTGATAAATTCCAGAATTATCCCGGGTAAATGATATGATGGATACGGGACGTCAAGTATCATCTTGTTAGGAAATGTGCGAGTTCCTGAGCCCGGCTCATCTTGTTAAGAATAGCGATTTTCTGAGCCACGCTCATCTTGTTAGAAAATGTGCGAGTTCCTGAGTCCGGTTCATCTTATTAGAAATAGCGATTTTCTGAGCCATGCTCATCTTGTTAGAAAATGCGCGAGTTTCTGAGTCCGACTCATCTTGTTAGGAATAGCAGTTTTCTGAGCCATGCTCATCTTGTTAGAAAATGCACGAGTTCCTGAGTCCTGCTCATCTTGTTAGGAATAGTAATTTTCTGATCCTCTTGTACTTATTCTGAATGGAGCGGGGAATGACCCTCCCGTCTATTTGGCACTACTGTTGAATACTATCCCAACCCTCATTGTATATGCATGTGTATTTATAGAAAAATAACACTACTCTTGGAAAAGTAAAACTGAACGATCTCGCTTTAGTTTTCCCTTAATTCATAATTAATACATGGTTTGATTTGTTCACATTTGAGTATTTCTTTGGGGATAGCCTATGAAACGTGTCCCGTCTTAATAAGCTAGCCCTAAAGCATTCCTCACTTAGTCGACTCTCGACTAACTATACTTGTTCATTTGGTATTTTTGTTTTGGGGCTAGATGGGGAGCGTGGAGCAGCTGGAGCGCAGGAGTAGATTGGTGAGGTTGCGTAGTGAGATCACGGTTTTGTGTATTGATTCGACCCTTTTGTCCTGCTTTTATGATGTCATATTTTGGAGACTTAAATGTCTCATTAGACTTGTTCTTCCTCTTATTATGATAGTAAAGGGTTATATTCATATTGCACCGTGAATCTTGTTGGGTTTCTACCATTCATAATGCAACGGAAAAACAAAAAAAAACGAAACAAAATCGAATTCGAAACCCAAAAGAAAGATCCGTGAATTACAATTAAATCAAAGGAAAGTTCATAACTTTGTACCTTTGGATTACGCTTAATCCGTGATGATCAAAAACGAATTTGGTTGACGGTTTTCTTTGCCCGATCCAAACCGGTTTCCAAACCAATCCTTTGAATGATTTGCCTAATCGGTCGTCTCACAAACCGATTCTCCAAATAAACCGATTCTCCAAACAAAAAAAATCACGGTTTCAACCCAAATCACAAAGACGTCGCACTTCGCTTCGTCCTCTACTGGTATCCACACGAACAACCCCTTTGAACGGATAAAGAACAATATATGCTAGTATTCGTTCTTCATTTCTCTCACAGAAAATAACAAAAGAATAATTTTCGGATTTTTCTCTCGTCTTTTTCTCACAAAAAAATGGACGAAAATATTATACCCTTAATCTGATTTTGGGGTGTCTCTTGTGCCTATATAGTCCATAAGTTTCATATCCTATGTGCATGGTAACTATGTAACCATATATGCAACACACCTTATCATATAAGATGTAAGATTGGATGTGTCACTTGACTATGTAGCTCTCCATACAACTTATCACGTAAGTTATGATTTTTCTGTGTACGTCTCATTAGTTGTTCTTTATGTGTGACCCTGTAGGTTTACTTAATGTTGACAATAATCACAATGGATTATAAATCATGAGCGGCCTCTAGCAAGACATCATGATTACCCAAATTAAGCAAGTATAGATGATTCGATCAAACCTAATTTATGTCATGCATTGTATCCTTTTGTTACACGATATCTATATCGTCCATAAGGCATGGTATGTGTCAACCTTATGTTGGTCGATAAATATTTCTTGATACCGAATTTGATTGAACATGAAATGACATTAATAACTCCTTATTAATTCACTTGAGCACGGCCGTGCGTTTCTTCAATCAAATCATCAAGAGGCCTAAAGATATCTCTCTCAATTTATGAGAGGAACAAATCCTATCTTAATTAAACTCTTTCCTCCGCACAATTCATTATATACCTAATTATAATCTTTATGATCGCCCGGTTAAAGACGATGTTAGACTATATTAAAGTATAAAATTTATCATGTAGGAAACTGAGATAATCTCAAGTCTAAGGATTACAGATACATTCTTTACTGAGAATAACTAATGACACGAACCATGTAGTATTCTCAAGGTGGGTCAATCCAGTATATGGTCTCTAACATATACTTACGTTAATGACTTAATAATCTTATTTATGATCAGTAAAATATGACCATCAGTCAACTAACATACTGATGTCCATTTATAGCTTATCATAAAGTATGTTTGTCTCACAAACATCCTATGAATGATCAGGGACGGTTTAGAATATCATTCATAATACTTTACAGTTTTACTATCAAAGTCACATACTTTGATGATATAAAGCTGAATATCATATTCAAGGTTCATTTTAGTAATAAAAATAAAATAACCAATACGCATTTATTATATAAAATTTCTCTAAATAAACACAATGTTTGTTTAACATAATTCATACATCTAGGTCTCAAATATATTGGCCTAGGGTATACTACTAACAAATCTTTATTTTATATCATATTATGTTATCTTTGTTAAATTTGTTTAAGCCTTAACGTATCTATGATACGAGGCGGGTTGTCGAACTCATTTTGTTTTGGGTGTGACAACTTTATAGATTCAAATTCTCTCATTGAAATTCCCTTATAAGGTAGAACTTATACTTAGTCCAGCAAACGTCACTCTCCCACGTATTCAAAATTAGAGAGAGTTCTTGTGTCTACCCATCTTCATGAAATTGCATTCACTCTCAATCTATCAAATCTCCCGGCAACCACCTCGGACCATTGTCCGTTAAAACTCTCCCTACCAAAGGCCTACACAAAAAGAAAACACATTTTCCATTTTGAGAGATATTGGAGTTCCTATGAAGATTGTGAATTAATCATTAAAGAACAATGGTAGTCAACACCTTTAATACATAACTCAGCCATAAATTTCTCAAACAAACTCAAGCTTACTTCAAAAGCTTTACATTTATGGGTCCAAGAAAGATTTGACAACTCCTCTTCCACTTTGGCTAGATGTAAATTCTTTATCAACTTCTTTGACAGACAAGAAGAATTGAGGGCTCTATCTCAAGAAGAATTTCAACTTCGCATAAAACTGCGAGAAAGAGTGACGGTACTTGCCAAAAATCAAGAGAAAAAATGGTAACAACGGTCCTCTTGTATATGGCTAAAACTTGGAGATAATAACACCACCTACTTTCATGCTTTGGCCTCTCACAAACTTAAACTAATCACATATCTAAAATTATACACAATGGCATGATTATTACTGACACAAAGGAGTGCTCTCAATCCTATTTATTATAAAGCCATACTAGGAGCCCCTCACCCCTCTTGTCAAAATTATAGCATCTCAAATATTTATAACCATCAGCTCTCCAATATCAACTTCAGCCACTAGTGGAATTTGTTTTTAGCTTAGTTAAAGGCAAAGCAAGTGGTCCGGATGGGATTTCTAGTGAATTCATACAATCATATTGGGGAGGACATATTAAACATAATAACAAAATTTCAACTAAATGATATTGAGTCCTGCCGTCTAAATAAAGCCTCCATCACTCTTATTCCTAAAACAGATGAACCCACCTTATTAAACGACTTCCGTCCGATTAGCGTCATCTCAATGTCAAGTAAAATCATCACTAAAATTCTGGCAAGTAGGCTCCAAGCCATTGTACCTTCCCTCATTCATAAATGCCAGACCGCTTTCATTAAAGAACGTTCTATTACATAAACATTCTTAATCACTCGAGAGTTACTTAATTTCTACCACAAACAAAAAATCCTGATGATCATGCTAAAAATAGATTTTGAAAAAGCCTTTGACAATATATCATGGGACTACCTCCTGAAACTCCTTCAAATACGTGGTTTCCCTCAACTATGGATCCGATGGATCCACCACCTCTTCACATCATCAAGCTTATCCATCAAATTGAATGATATCCAGGGTGAATATTTCTTCCATAAAAGAGGAGTATGTCAAGACGACCCTCTCTCTCCTTTACTCTTTAATATTGCGGTTGACTCCTTACAAGCACTCCTTAAAAAAATTAACCCACTACTCACTAACCATGTGTCGGTGGCACCCAAAGCATTGTAATATACGGATGACACAATATTGTTCATTGAATTGCACCCACCCTCGTAACCTCAAAATTATCACAAGAACTCTTGAACATTTCGCTCAAATGACGGGGCTTAAAATTAATTGGACAAAGAGTGGTTTTGTACCTCTTTCGATTCCTCAAAACTACCACCAAATAATTGCCGCTATCCTCCCATGTAAAAAGAAGACGCTACCCTTTAAATATCTAGGCCTACCACTTTCTATTAAAATGCCTTCTCAAGTCTCGTTTCTTCCACTCCTCAAAAAACTTCTACATCGACTAGCCGGATGGAAAGGAAAAATCCTATCCTATGGTGGCCGTCTTACTCTTATCAAAGCAGTCATGGCTGCAATTCCGACGTATATGATGCAGAGTTTCATGCTCCCTAAATGGCTACTACTATCCATTAACAAATTGATGCGTTCTTTCTTCTGGAAAGGTGACGAGTCTTGTGCCGGCGGTCATTGCCTTATTAATTGAATGAAATGTTGTCTCCCTAAAGAAAATGGCGGCCTAGCAATTCAAAATCTTAGACTTCAAAACATGTCTCTCCTGCTCAAATGGCTCTGACAGTTAGATAAGAGCCCTCTTAATTTATGGGCCAAAACTCTTGGAGAAATTTATGGGATCACCTCATCCAGGGAACTCCCTCTCATTCCACCCTCTCATCTTTTATTCTTTGTGAAGAGTATCACCCAACTGCTTAATATATACAAAGCTGCAACCATCCAGCATGGTCCATCCAATGAAATTCTGTGGAGATGTGGTGCAAAAAAATTCTATACATCTAGGCAAACATATAAATTGCTCAGCAACTTCGGAGTGAAAATCACTTGGCAATGAAAAATGTGGAGAATGAAAGTGCCGCTCAACACCAAAGTTTTTGCGTGGCTCACAATCAACAACAAGATCCTCACGGCAGACAACCTCAGGAAAAGGAACTGGCCTCATGAAGATCGATGTAGGCTATGCAATAGAGCCGAGGACACAACACCTCTTATTAAAAAAAAAATTCTGTTTCTTTTTCCTTATTTGTAGCCATCCGATAGCTATCCATAGTTTCTCTATCCATCCATTATTGTATCATCAATTCTGCCTCTGTAAAAACTTGATTTTATTTTAATGAAAAAAGAGTGGAAATAGGCAATCGCCTACCGCTCCAAAAAAACTTATGAGATTCATTGAGGGTGTAGACAGAGGCACAAAAGATTGGAAGCAAGCGAATTCTCCTCCGCACTTTCTCCTAGATTCTTGATTTTTTTTCATTTCTTTCAATTCAGGTGCATATTTCTTATTGATATTTTGGTTTAGATCACAATGTTTGTTAAATGTAGAGACTTTTTAGGTGATTTTTGTTATTAAATTTATGGATATTTTACTCTATTTCGTGTAATTCTTTAGGATTATCCAAATGTTCTTGAAATTCTCTATATTTTTGTAGAAAATAACTTTTTCATAGTTTTGGTTGAATTATCTCAATTTGTTAAGTCAATTGTTTATTTTTTGTTGTAATTTTTAGTTTAATTCTCATAATGCAAGATGTTTGATAAATTTCTACCCGTTATTGACATTGTGTTGCAATTTTATACTTAACCCATATATTTTTATTTTATTTTTTAGGTTGGAATATTTGATTGAGCTGGTGCGAGACTTGTACTGTGTTTAAACAGCCAGTATATGGTGGTAGAAATTTGAATATTGTTAGGTCCATCTTGTGAGTTACTTACGAAATTTTATTTTATGTTTTTTTTATGTTCAATCAATTGAATTGAGAGATTTTGCTAAATATGTGATATATTACATTTGTCGAGAATTGAACTCATGAGCTCTTGTTACACAAACAAATATTTTAACCAACTAGGTTACAAGACATTTACGAAATCTTATTTTTATTTTATTACAGTATTTAATTATTTATTCAGAATTAACTAATTTGTAAAAAATACAGGAGCACTGTTGGACAGACACTGATGAAATAAAGCTATTTTGAATATTCACGGCATAGAATATTATATAAGTAGGATTTGGCTATCATTGTTATATATTTGGTATTTTGTTTTATGTATCTATATAATGTTGTGTGCTTCTTTGCACATGTATGTTAAGCATGTAACCATCTGAAATGAATTTTTTATGACTCAAGAATGATTTATTTGTTATATGTCAAAAAAAAAAAGTTAATTGTTATGATTAATTTTGCGTGATTGATGAATTATATATATGATATCTTTTTTTTTTGTTATTCATGAAAAGTACAGCATAAAATATAGCCACCTAAATGAGATAAATTAGCGACACAATATTTTTTGCCGCGTTAATTAACTATTCCGGCACTTTAAAGAGCTGCACTATTCATCTATGCCGGCACTTAAAAGTGCCGAAGACGATATAACATATGTCAGCATTTAAAATTTGTTGTCATATGATTTTATAATGACAATTAAATGTGCCGGAAAAGCTTCTTTTCCGGATTATTATAATTTTTAACGACTACTTTTACAACAACTTTTCAAAACTGTCATTATTTTAATTTAGCGGCTGATTTTTGAGCTTTCCCAACACTTTGCTAACAAAGAAACTTAACCATTGAAAAAAGATAAAATAATAATAATAATAATAATATTTTGGGGGGTACATTACTTTTGATATCCTATGATAAAATAATACACTAAAATTTTATATTAATACTATCTATCAAAAATGTTATATTTACACTAAGATTCACAGCTGACTAGGCGCAGCCCAGCATCAAGATTTTTGGCACTGAAGGCTCAAAATGAGAGAATATATATAAAAAAAAAAGGTCAAATTTCATGTGTATCCCTACAAAACTTCATAATTTCATTTATACCCCTACAAAACGTGAAATATTACTAGTACCCCTACAAAAATTACTAAAATATCATATTCATGAATACTCTTGCCATCCATTTGGTGTTAGTACTACTGTTAATTTTTTATTTTCTCAATTGTGCCGCTATATAAATAAGGTAAAAATCTCTACGAAATATTCTCTTCTCTTTATAAGTTTATTATATATGTATATATATGTATGTAGAATATTTATTTGCTTAAAAGAATCCAAATTATATAAGGAATTAAAAAAATCTTTAGTAAAACAATCTCAATATATATGATATCATTAAATAAAAAAATCATTCAACCAGATAAGTAACCCATTCATTATTTCACAATGACAATGTCTTGAATTCCTAAAAATTGCATACATTATTCAAAAAGCCATTCGCGTTACAAAAAGTATCCTTAATCACATCTAAACGGTGCATTGATTTTTCTAAGTTATAAGTACTTCAAAAATAATATCCTAGTCTAGAAATTGTGAAAAAACTAATATATACATGAATACACATGTTGATGCACTGATATATTGTTTTGAAGGTTATGAATTTTTATCTTCTAGCATTGTTGCCTCAATTCTCCTTGCTAATTGAACAATAATAAGTTTAGCTTGATAGCTTGTCAATTTTCAGAAGAAGTTGTCATGGAAGATCAGACGGCAGAAAGATTTTTTGTCTACAGAAAGAAATCAATACAATAATTAAAAATTTTGATATTATATTAGAATATGTTCAATATAATATATTAATTCGATTTTCATATTTAATTGAGGGCATAAGAGTCATTTTATAATAATAAAATAATAAAATGTGTTATTTGACTAACGGATCACTAACGGCAATGATATTTGTGATATTTTGAGCACTTTATAGGGATATTCATGATATATAAGTGGTTTTGTGAGGGCATTGATGATATTTTACTTTTTGTAGGGCTATATTTACTTTTTGTAGGAATGACTAATCGGCGACTAATAAGAAGCGTGCCGGTTAACGTTAGATTTGACTTATATTTTTTCCCAAATACTATTATACAAATTATCAATAACATTTTTAAAATTTTAAAATCTAACAACAATAAGATATAATCATAATTCAAATAAGTTCAATTAAAATATAAATACCAACATTCAAAGTTCAAATAACATCAACAAATATAGTCAACCAATTTTTTTTTATATAATAATATCAGTCCAAAGTAGAATCAAAATCGGTCAAAGTCCGGTTAACCAACTTTTGTAATCGACATAATCTAATTAGAACAGTAAAAATCAGTCCAAAGTAGAATCAAAATCGGTGAAAGTCCGGTTAACCAACTTTTGTAATCGACATAATCTAATTAGAACAGTAAAAATCGACATCCAATTAATCCGCGACTAATCAATGAGATATTGCCACATTTAAAAGAGTGATTCACGCACCACAATTATTTTTTGTCAAGAGTTAAGTAATCATTGCGTCCTTTTAATTTGGTAGTTTCTGGGCTTTTGTTGAGGCCTGGCACTGACTAGATGCATGTAGCTATACTTAGAGCCTTAAAATTGTACAAGAATATTATTGATTTGATTTGCCAAGTCCAATAACTAAACAACAAAAATAACTCTGAGGTGGGTGAAGTTTCAGATAAATATCCAATTATTAAGATACTCTAGTGGGGCATGTTTGGCAAGTGGAATTAGAAAATGAAATTGAATTTTAAAATGGAAAAGTATAAAATTATGAATTAATTAATTTTAAAGTTTATTTGGATGTTAGAAATATAAAATTCTGAAAAACATAATTCCTTATTTGGTTGTTTGTAAAAATCTGGAATTATGTTTTGATTATACAATTAGTAATATAAAATATGAAATAATATAATATAAAGTAATATTATTTATATTATATTATATTATATTATATTATATTATATTATTTTATTTTATTTTATATTATATTATATTATATTATATTATATTATATTATATTATATTATATTATTTTATTTTATTTTATTTTATATTACATTATATTTTATTTTATTTTATTATGTTCTCTCTTATTATATTAATTTGTTTTATTATATATTATTTATATTATATATTTTATTCTATATTATTTATGTTATATGTTATATGTTTTATTTTATAATATAATATAATTTGCCGTACTTTGGCATTCTAACTTTTAGAGAAATTACATTTAAGTATAATTGTATAAAGAGAAAATTTCAGGAATTATTTAATTCTTATTCCAATGATTTGAGATCCAATTCCATCCAAAATTTCTTGCTCCCAACGCCCCTAAATGTATTATAATATAGATGGATTTTAGTATTAACACATGCATTAATAAATTAATCTTGTACTTCATTTTTGTCAAAATTTCTCATCTCTGCTGAGTGCAGATCCACCACCGTGGTTGATCGAATTATTTGTTGTATGACATTTTATGGATACACCCTTAAAAGTTTTTCCATTTTTTTTCAAAAACTTCCTATTTTTTCTAAATAATTTAAAAATCTTCTGATTTTTAGATTCAATCTACTTTAAAGAGACTAAAAAGATATAATTTTAATATTTAGGGAATTTTTAAGATATTCATAAAATTTAGAGGATTTATGAAAAATATTGCAAAATTTTCAAAATTTATATAAATCAATCGCATGTATTAATAGATTTTATTGACAACTTAAAAGAAAAATTCATGGAAGAAAGTATAACATAACCTTGGCTCTGACAAAATATAATATTCTTAACCAAAAGATCCAAAATAATATTTTTGCTAGGGTATAAATTGAAATTTTTGCAAAAACTTGTTAACTCAAACAGTAAAGTATTCTTGCAGTTGAGAGAAATTTCAAATTTGAGTCACAGTAAATGCAATCTTATATAATATATATTTAGTAAAATTTTCTCTATCTATTGATTATGCCGTTCAAGTCTCAAAAAAAAAATTAATATTTTCTCATCGATATAAATTCAATCCTCATTGGGTTCTTGAATTTTTTCTAGGATATTATTTTCATACAGAGTTGCTTGTTTTTTTTCACCCTCAACATTTTCGAAAATTTCAGTCTTGCTCTCTAAAGACCACGAGAGCATCTAAAATATTAAGAATTTTTAATATTATAAAAAAGTTACGGGGTCTTGATAAAATTCCTAGTTTTTAAATTTTAAATAAATCAACTTAGAAATGCCACTGTTCCAAGATACTAATCACATCAAAAGTATCCTCTCACACAAATATTAATATATTTTATTGACTAACTTGTGAAAAACATATTTTGATGTATTGCATAACATAAATACATAAAATCAGTTTCTTCAAAAAGAAACATCTCATCCCCTTTCTCAGCTCCCCAAACACATCAATGGCAGAACCAGTACGGATCAAACAGATGATGCACGCAGCGCTCCCATACACCGTAATGACTCTCAAGTCAGCCAGCAACGTGGGACTCATGACGATTCTTCGGTCCACGCTGGACCCGGTCTACGGAGTGAAGTCAGTCGTGCTTACTGTGTATCAGCAACTCGCCTCTGCTTCTGTGCTCTGTTTTCTCGCTCTTCTCTTTGATCAGTATTTTTTTTTGTTGATCAGTAATGTCTTTTTTTTTTCACATATCTGTTTGTTGAATTTTGCCATAGTGAATTTTTGTAACTTCAAAAGGGTTGGGTGATGAAGGGATTGTAGTTAATTAGTAAATTTTGTGGGTTGGATTTTGATCTTTTGAATTGATTGTATTTGTGGCAGTGGGAGAAGGAAAAGGCCGAGCTTTCAGATCCTCTCATGGACATTCTTGATTGGCTTCTTGCAGTAAGTTCTTTAATTTTCTTATTTTACAGTTTAGTCCTTCTCCTAGTGAGAAAAATTAGAAGCACACCTTAATTCAAAATCTTCATGGTTACTCCATTTAATAATTTTTGCCTTTAAATGAGAAGGTCAAAGGTGTTATGGCCTTATTAGTATTTTTTTTTGTTTATTCATACAAATTCATTAAGATTATTTGACTTATAATCAGTGGAAAATAAGTAGAAAATGAGAAAATTAAAATAGTGGAAGTAATGTGGAAACAATTTATAAAGAAAAGAACATTAAATACCAAGACATTATTTTGTATTATTACTCCATTGTCTTAAGTCTAATAATCTTTTTCATTATAATTAAGGATTACGACGGGCGAAATATTGCTAACAACAAGTCTCAAATACATAACGGCGACAGTTCAGAGCGTTGGTCTGAACATGATTCCAGTAGGTGTCTTCATTCTGGCCGTTTTAGCAGGACGAGAAAAATTTCATTTTTGCGATTTTTACGGACAGGCGAAATTGTTTGGTGTTTTAGCATCAACTGTTGGGGCGACGATAGTTGTGTTGGTTTCTAACACTGATACAGATTCAGAATCTATCAACACTGGGTTTTGGATCGGTGTTTTGATGGTTGCTTTGGCGGTTCTCACAAATACTATTGCGGCCCTTCTTGTGGTACTAAGTGACATCATACATACTAATATAATATAACTATTTTGTTCAGCTAATTGCTGATATAATATAACTATTCTGTTCAACTAATTGCCAAAATGTTTAATTAAATTATAAATGATAATAAAATACTTTTAAGCAATTACTATAACCCAACAATCCTACAAAAGTTTATTTTCTATGCTGTTTTAATCTCTTTTTAATAATGCTTTATATGTCATGACACTAAAATTCTGATTTTGAAAAAAAAAACATTAAAATTCTAATTCAACTAGCAGCCAAAAAAATCCAAATTACACTGATATACTGGTCTAATATAATTATTTAGTTTCAGCTAGTAACCAAAATGCTTATTAAGTAGTCCCAAAAATCGTACAAAAAACTATCTTATAAATAATACCAGTATATATATTAATCTTGAAAATTTGATTTAGGAAAAAGTGGCGATTGAATTTTCATCCGATATTACATTATCAGCAATGATGACTGTATTTGGCACCCTACAAACATTTATAGTCGCGTTATTTATGGAGAGAGATTTATCTTCATGGAAAATCAACACAAAAAGTCCGGAACTCCTCTCTATATTTTATGGGGTAATTTAATTTTCATTTTGAATTAAATTAATTAATCATTATTTTTATAAATTATTTTTAATATTTACATTTTTTTTTGTTTAGGGAATAATTGTGACTGGAGTGTTTTATTTAGGCTCAAATTGGTGTGTTCATAAAAAGGGCCCTGTATTTTCATCCTCATTTTCTCCTTTGCTTGTAGTTTTTTCTTTTCTTGTAGAGATCTTTTTAGGATCCGAAACCCGCCTTGCAAGGTCTCTCTCTCTCTCTCTCTACACACACACATATATATTAATTTTTTATTGAATTAATTTTATGGTACAGCTTGATTGGTGCAATACTTGTGATTGGAGGACTTTATCTTCTTCTATGGGCAAAATCAAGAGATAATAAAGAGAAAATATCTCAATTAAATGAAAATGATATTTCTGAAAGTTCTTGTACAGATCCATTGATAGTTCGGAACAATGCTTAGAAATGTAATATGTTGTTTCTAGTTGGAACTATCTGGTTAGATTATTAAGTCATTATTGTTATTATAATTATTACTCTATTATTACAATTATTATACTGTTAGATTATTTAAGGATGTTAATATTTTAGTTTAGTATAAACATGGGTCATAGTATACATAAAATCAACTGAGCATGATTTTCTGTTAATTAATTATAATTTTTACATAATTCTATGTGATCTAATTTTACTAGTTATTAGGGAGAGTCTCATATTTACCCTTCTAAAACTTCAAAATATCATAATTACCCTTCTAAAAATGAAAATATCATATTTACCCTTCCAAAATACCAAATATATTATCATCTAGAAATGAAAATACCATATTTATGTCTTAAACTATACAAATATCAAATATATCCATGCCGTTAAATCTCCATGAAATTTAACAAATTAACCGTAGTTTAGGCTTAATAACTCTAGTTAGCATTACAATTTTTTATAAAAAGACTAAAATGCCCTTTTCGGCTAGCCATACTCCCTTGTATCCCTTTTTTTCTCTCTTTTTTTATTTCTTATCTCTGAACATATATCTTCAATGATTTATTTTTTTCATTTTTTGAGTATTGATTTTGTACCAATTATCTTCAACTTCAACTTTAATTTATTTTTTTGTTTTGAAATTAACAATACTCAATTTTAAGTATGAATATATTTCAATTCCTGCATACATTTTAATTAAGTATGAATATATTTTAATTCCTGCATATATTTTTTTGATGGATTTTGTATTAGGGAAGAATAAATATGTTATTTTCAATTTTAGAAGCATTAATATGATAAATTAACTTTTTGGAAAGGTATGAAATTTCCCCTAGTTATTATCATACATATTATTAGTATGGTTACGTTGCTACATTCTGGAAGAATGTCAATATTTCAGTTAAGTATAAACATGGATCCTAGTATATATGAAATCAACTGAGCATGATTTTCCTTCAATCTATAATATTTTTTTACATATCTATGTGACCTAATTTCTAATTAGATATTATAAAACTGTTCCTCTAATAAATTCTACATAATAATTGATTATTTTTGAGGAAATCTACATAACAGTTGTTAAGAGCATGCATATATATGATTGATTTGCCAACTACATGAGCAAAATAATAAAATAAATAAATGTGATTAGCAACTATGCGTGGATTCTAATATATATGAAATCAACTAATCAAAATAAGAATATATTTCCAAAAAGATTTCCTCATTATCTTACTTTTATTTCCAGCATAAAACCTTATTTTGCTATAAAACAAAGTTTGTTATAATTACATGTATTTGCTAATCAGTGGCGGATTTTAATTCGAACCAAAGGGGAGAAGGGGCTTAGTGCAAAATAGACCAAAAATCTAGAAGGGCAAGTACATATAACTTCTGATTCCATACAAAATATAATAGAATAATCATATATATTAAATATTATTTCAAAATTTAGGGGGGCGGCTGTCCTTAGTCCCTACTAAAATTCGTCATTGTTGTTAATAATTATCAAATATTCCCTTGAATCAATTAATAGAGCAAATAATTTACATAGTTCCATATTTTATAACACACTCAAAATAAAATTGAAAAAAAGAACTCCAGCCTTACATCTATTATACACCAACGTTGCAACCTTAGAAAATCTAATCTCCACCTCATTGAAGCTTCGTAGCTAAGGTTGTCAGAATCGAGATTTTACATTGAATCGCTTAGAGACAGAATCGAATCAGATCGTAAATCGAAATAGAATTGCAAGAATCTATGGAAATAAAAATTAGTATAAATATTTGTAAGAAAATAAAATTATTTAGTGCACTAACAAATTTAAAATCATTATATGTTCATTAATTCATACCAAGGTCGGCATTCGGTTAATTTCTTCTATATATACACACGTTAAATGTATAAATTGTTGGAGCAAATATATTACAACTCAAAACTAATAATAAATATTTTATTTGTTATATGGTGATGACTAAGATATTGTACATATTTTGAATTGTAAATATACTTGATTACTCATTGAACTAAGGCGTAATTACCCGCTATTATTATTAGTATTTAGTTAAAAAGTTTGAAATATAGTTTCTTGCAAAAACCGTTACTAAACCGATTTAGTAACGTTTTTTCAAAAAATCGATTCAGTGACGTTTTTTCAAATCGATTCAGTAACGTTTTTTCAAAAAAACCGATACTAAATCTTCTTAGTAACGGTTTTTTCGAAAAAACCGATACTAAATCTGCTTATTAACGGTATTTTCAAAAAAACCGAGACTAAAAAGGTTTAGTAACGGTTGTTTAAAAAAACCGATACTAACTCGGCTAACGGTTTTTTCAAAAAAACCGATACTAAGCAAGTTTAGTAACGGTTTTTTCAAAGAAACCGATACTAAATCTTCTTAGTAAAGTTTTTTCGAAAAAACCGTTACTAAACCGATTTAGTATCGGTTTTTTTGAAAAAACGTTACTAAACCGATTTAGTATCGGTTTTTTGGAAAAAACCGTTACTAAGCAAGATTTAGTATCGGTTTTTTTGAAAAAATCGTTACTGAATCAATTTTATGGGCCGGAGATCTGGCTGGCTGGTGGCGGGGGCTGGCGTCGTCGGCGGGTCTGGCGTCGCGCGGAGAGAGGAGAAGAGACAGAGCAGCAGGGAGACTGAGAAGGAGAAGAGAGACAAGAGCGAAGGAGAAGAGTCAGGAGCGAAGAGAAGAAAGGGAAGATGCTGCTGCTGACGTGGAATAAAAAATCAATATATTTGCAACGTCAGCATGCCACATAATCAGTTAACTGCTGACTGGGCATTTAACTGGATGGAGGGGGCAAGTTGAACATTTGGAAGAGTTTAAGAGGCAAAAGTGTGCAAAAAAAAGTTGAGGGGCAAGTTGAACAATTTTGAAAAGTTCAGGGGGCAAAAGTGAGCTTTTCTCATTTAATATATGTGCCACATGACATCCTAAATATAAAAATATTTATTTTGCACTACATTTATATTTTACGACTATTTCATATCATAAATTATAAGTCTGATGTAGTATCGTGAAATCGTAATGAAAGTAACATTCTACATAGAGAGAGAAGCACAGTAGCAGAAATGAGTTGCTCATACGCCGTAAGTACCAGTGGTTTTACTCCGTAAACCGGGGCCAGCGTGGATCGAAGTAATGCCTTGAAACCGACAGTGATTGCTGGTTTGAGAGTAAGAATGGCGTATGGAAGAACTGTGTGGTTATGTAAGTACGCTCTGTTGTATTTCTAAAAGAGATTTATGCACTATACCTTTGGATAAATTATATGTTTTATTTGTAATGTTATATTTGTAGCCAGTTGATTTTTAAAATAACACTGTGTTATAAAATAAATCCGTTAATAATTTAAAATCATTTTTTTTATCTTTAAGTGGGGCATAAAAAAGTAAAAAAAACAAAAATAGTGCCTCCCTGCTTATTAAAAAAATTCTTTGCAGAGATCCAACACCAAACAACAATTGGAGGTATGCCAGAAGTTGTAATAAAAATTTCCTCTTCCAGAGAGTCTCTCATATTCATAACTACTTTAATCAAGTTAGCATTATTACATCATATACAAATTATAAGCAAATAAAGTTTAATATTTTTTTGGTTTTTGAAGATAGAAGTTTAGAATTCCAAGGTGCAGTAGCCAATGAGGACCAATGCTTCTGAAAAATCAAGAGAAACGTTAATTCTTAGCTACGAACAGGGTTGTTAAATTTCAGATTTAACTCCTAACTTACCATTCTACAACTTTGAGCTTGAGGAAACAATTTGACTTTCACATAGAATCTTATTTTGGTAGAATCCTGATAGAATCCCGATTTTATTTGATCAGTAATGCCTTTTTTCTTATATATCAGTTGAAATGTTGAATTTTGTTTTAGTAATGTTCGGAAATGTAGTCTTAATCTAGCTTTTTAGTTTAGTTTATTATTCATTTTTTCTGGTTTAATTGCAACTTTTTGAAGTGGGAGAAGGAAAACACGGAGCTTTCGGATCCTCTCATGGGCATTCTTGCTTGGCTTCTTGCAGTTAAGTCCTTCAACTTTTTTTTGATAAATAGTCAAGGTTTTTTTTTTCCTTCTCCTGGCAGTTCTAATTACCTAAAACACTGAGCTTTAAGATTGAAATATATAACAATTCAAAAAAAAACATTGAAATATATAAAATTTGAAAAAAATTGTTAATGAGATATGTTTGGTACAAAAAGAGTATTATATTACATTGAATGAAATGTTGACTTTAATATTTATACGGGCCTCAATTTTTTTTACACGGGCAGTGTAAAAAAATAACTTTAGAGGAACTAAAAGGATTTTAAATAATAGGGGTTTTACTTAGAACATTCAAAAAAATTATGGTTGGATAATACATGCAAAAAAATTTATGTGATCATTACTAGATTAGTCTAGTGGTTATGGGACTGGTCTCATTTTGCATAAATAAGGAAATCGAATTCTGCGTTCAGCAGGATTTTAGAGAGGTTTAGAGAGATTTTCAGATAGTATTAGTTGTGCCCTCTCAGTGTGTGTGCGTGTGCTGTGTGAGTATGTCTACAGGCTATTGTCCAAAAAAAATAATAATAATTTATTTGAAAAAAATATTTAAAGTAAACAAAAGTAGTATATATAAATGATAATCTTTTTAATATTAGGGGGCTTTGGATTGGATGAACTCAAGTCAGTGCTTGAATGTGACTTCCAGTTTCCTTTCTTTTTTATTTAATTATACATGCACAACATAAATAATTCTTCTCTCGTATAATGAAGGATTACGATGTGCGACATAGTGTTAATAACAAGCTTGAGATACATCACAACGTTGGTCCAATGCGTCATTCTGAACATAAGTCCAGTCGGACTCTTCATTCTTGCAGTTATAAAAGGAAGAAAAAATTTTCATTTTTGCAATTTAAACGGACGAGCGAAATTATTTGACGTTTTGACAACGACTATTGGGGCGATGATAGTTTTGATAGTTTCTGATACTTAATACTGATTATGTTGGTAATGGAGTTTAGAGTTCTTATATGTTGCCCGAACTTTTGTTAAGCTTTTGTGATGGATTAAATCTAGGCCCTCCAAATCAAAAGGGATAATTTGGATACTTGTCAATTAATTATACAGTTAATTATAAAGTAGTCTGTTTCCTTATTTTAATATTTTCTATATTTTCCCCGCTTGTATTCTCACGTCTCCATTTCAGCTTATTTTTTTTCACGCAATCCGCTTTCTTGTCTCTCTCAAAATATTAATATTAAAACTACAACACAAAATCTATATTGTCACAAAAAATAGTATATAGAAGTAAAAAAGATACATTATAACTCAAAAACATATATTGACACTAAAAAGTATGTACTGTCATCCAAATATTTTTATTCAACATCCAAAAAATAATATTCAAACATAATTTTTAAAATAATAGCATTCAATCAACATCTAAAATTATGTTAAAGAATCATAAAATACTAAAAATAAAATGAACTAAAATATACAAAATGATATATTTACACTAATTGACATATTGGTACCAAATATCATACTTGTACAAAAATAAATTATCAGCGCACTAATGGTATATTGAGATCAACAATGATATATTTACTGTAAAAATAATATTTTCACATTGAATAGAATATAATGACATACAAGTATAATATACCAATGAAATCAACACAGAATAATATATATTAGCACTTAAATATATATATATTAGAATTGAAGAAGATACACTCGACATGAAAACATATATCAATACTAACAAAATTGTATCTTCATAATTCCCTATATAAAATGATATTTAGACATAAATCTAAAAAAATAAACATCTACTCAGCATCCAAAGTTATGATGAATAAGCAGAGAACACTAATATTAATTAAATAACGAAGTTATATTTATATATATACATAATGGTGCATTGACACTAAAATAGTTTATTGGGATCACTATCATGCTTGCACAAAAATTATCTATTGGCATCAAAAAAAGGTATACGGGCATCGGAGGTGTTATATTGTCATTGATAGTGAAAAAAATATATACTTGCACAAAAATGATCTATTGACACTCAAAAGAGATTTATTGGCATCAGAGGTGGTGAAATGGTATTCACGATGACATTAGAACAAAAAATATACATTAGCACCTAAAAGTTTATATTGACATTACGAAAATAATATATTAGAACTAAAAAAATATATTATGACTGAAAATAATATATTGGTATAAAAAAATGATATTATTGACAATACAAATGATATATTTGCTCGGAAAAGTGTATATTTACTCACAAAATAGTATATTAATATTAAAATTGACACAAAATTATGAATTTATTTCTTTATCTCCATTACAAACAACTCAAAAAAATATCCTTAAAAAAAATATTCCTTTTATACAGAGAAGTATAGTTAAACCATAATACAAAATAAAACTATAAGTCACAAAAAATAAATACAATTTTTAAATAATTTATATTTTAAACTAAACCAGTTCATCATCAAAAGTTAGACTTTGTCAATAAGGATAAATTTATTCGATTTGACAACAGTTGTGCTTAATTACAAAATTTGAAGATGAATTGAGTTTCTCTCAAACTAATTGTTTAATTGGTTTTATAAAGAAACCAAATTAGACTTGCTTGAATTTTGTACATTGAAAAAAGACTGAAATTTTGTTATGATGCATATCATAATGCCCTTTGTTATCCATATTATGTCTACCTCCTGATTTATTAACCTTCCACTGACATAAAATCTGACGAAATATGATAATATACGTAGTTCCGGCGTCATGCTGTAAACACGGGATTTGGGAAGAACAAAAGAGGGAGACATGCGACAAAGAGAATTGCTGAGCTTCGCCTACCTTCGTCTCCTTCGTCCAGATTCGTCCACCTTCACTGAGTTCCGTCAGTCGATAGAAGGAAGAGGAGGTGGAGGTAATAAAAAAGTGAGAAACAAATCGTGGGTTGAGCTCGGGCAGACGGAGAGAGATGAGACGAGATAGGTTTCATCGCCATTGAGTGCGTCTGGGGAGAGAGGAAGGTTAATAGAGAGGAGAAGAATAGAATAGAAAAAAGAAAGAACTACTCATGTAGTGAGATTACTATTTTATCCTTATAAGATTTTTTATATGATTTTGGCGATGGCTTGAAATGGAAAGAGAAGCAGCAGCGGATCTGATTTTGCTGCTGAGAATTGTCCGATCGAGAAATTTAAGTTTAATAACAGCCGTTCATTAAGGAGTCTGGCAACATATAAAAACTCATGGAGTTTATAATGCGCTAGGTCTTAATGGGTTTTTGATTGGTGTGTCGATGGTCTTTTTCGCTGTTATGGCACTTGTTGGATCAACTTTTCCCTTGGTATGTAATAATCTAAAAAAATTATGTACGGATCAAATATGACTATTTATATTCAACTAATTGTCAAACTGTTTAAATCGAGTTGTAAGGTTTATTAAATTCTTTAGATTTATCTATATAATATGAAAATCTTTTGCAACTTGTAAATTATACTTTTATCTTGATTATGATCTTTTAATTGCTTGAAATTTTATACAATATGAATAACTTATGCAACTTGTAAAATTATACTTTTAATTTAATTATGATCTTTTGCTTGTTTGAAATTTTGGTTTAGGAAAGGTGCAATTGAATTTTCATCGGATATTACATTATCAGCAATAATGAATGGATTTGGTGCCATTCAAACTGTTTTAATTGCTATATTCATGGAGAGGAATTTATCTTCTTGGAAGATCAATACATCAATCCAAGAACTCCTTTCCATACTTTATGGGGTAAACTTTCATTTTAACCCTTTTCAGTCCACATACGATGAAATTATCCTAAGTTTATTTAAAATTGTATTTACAGCCTTAATTATTACTTAACCAACATGTAATATTTTTGTATATGTGATTTTTAATATTTATGCATTTTCTTTTTCAGGGAACAATTGTTACAGGAATATTCTACTTGGGCGCAAATTGGTGTGTACTCAAAAAAGGCCCTGTATTTTCATCCTCATTTCTCCTCTGCTTGTATTTTTTTTGCTTTTCTTGTTGAGACCTTCATCTTAAAATCCAAAACTCGCCTTGAAAGGTTTCTCTTTATATAAATTTATTTCATTTTTTAAGCATATATATTATTTTTATTCTCTATTTTTACATTTTTTTTCTCATATTTGTTACTCGAGGGGCATTTTTTCCATTTTACTGAACAAATAAATTATAATACAGTGTGATTTGTGCGTTGCTTGTGATTGGAGGTCTTCATCTTCTTTTATGGGCAAAAGCAAAAGAAAATAAAGAGAAACAATCTGAAATAAATGACAATGATATGCCTGAAAGCTCTTGTACAGACCCTTTAATAGTTGAAAGTAAGGTTTAGAAAATGCAAATAAAAAACGGGTAAAATATTGTTTCTACTAAATAGGACTTAAAGTGTAATTTATGTTCATTGATGTATATACCATATATTATTCATTTCTTTTTACCTTGCTGATTGAGCATTTAATCTCATTGACAATGTAATTTATGTTCATACTTCATATCTCCATTTATAAATAATCTGAATTTCAAATCTCTTATAATAGGATATAATTCTATCCATTTTTCTTTTCATTTAACAAGACCCAGTATTCTTTTAATCTGAACCGTTCATTTTTTCCCTTGATGAAATATGGACCTTTTGATCAATATCTGATGGATGAGATTGTTTATCTGCATATAGCAATTTTAGCTCTGAAAGTAAAGAATTCAGTTAGTGGAGTTCGGTGTTATTGTGAGAGCTGTTTTTCTATTTTCAGAGCTGAGTATATGTTATAAAAGTGCTCTAAACATGTATTAATACTCTGAAACTAAGAAATGTGCTCTCAAAATATCATTACTATAAATAAAGGAAACTTACATAAAACCCCCTATCTTTACTGAATATAGTAAATACCTGTTTTTCGTTTTGTTACAAATACACCCCTCCGTTTTATATTTTCCTTTCAAATATCCCCTACATCTACTTCTCCATCCATTCCAAGATTATATATTTGACAATGATTAAAATACCCTTATACATGTCGAATATATTTATTAATAAGTAAATTAAATAACGCTAATTAAAAAAATAAATATAAATAAAAAAATAAACATAAATCAAATAAAATAGTTAAAAATAGAAAATAATAATTAATTTAGAAATAAAATTAATTTAGTAGAAATAAAACAAACTAAAATAAATAGAATATAAAAAAGCAAAATTTAAAATAAAATTTAAAAAAAATTAAAACTTAAATAGCCAAAAAAGTAAATAGTAAAAAAATTAAAATAGTTTAAAAATAAAAAATAACTCAATAAAAATTAATTAAAATAAATAAATTTATAATATTTAATAATAAAAAGCTAGAATTTTTTTTTTTTTTAAATAATTGTTATTGAGTTATTTTTATGTTATATATGTCCGAACTTTTATGTGTATCGTTAAAAGCGGAATTATTTCAATGCTAATTTTGTTACCTTTACAAAATTATATCTTTTAATTCATATTAATATGTGTTAGAGACGTATGATCATTATGTTTCCACCAGTTATTCTTTTCCGTCTCTTCTAGAGATTCTAGAGAAAAAAATTTAACGAAAAATAATTCATAACATGACAATATATTTTACAAAACTTCTAGCCTGAGCACACATAATGGAGCCGTAGACAACCAAGTGAAATCGTACTTTATGAACAATATTATTTATCTTTTATATATCCACTTTTTATATTTTTTATATTCATTGAATTTTGTATTTGTTCTCACTGTTAAACAACTATTATATATTTTTCTCATTGTTAAATAAGTGTTGTTCATACCAAATATTTTAATCTCTAAATTCAGGCCCAATTCAGAGCAAGCACCATATAAGAAAATAACATATATACTATGATAACCATATTTTCATAATACAAGCAGTTTAAGCAATTTGTGCAACGGGCGAGGGTTCCCCTTGTTATAATGAAAAGAGTACCCGCATTATAATGAAACGAAGATTTCAAATCTCATATTCCTGAAAAGATAATTTTGTAATTTTGAAATCTAGTTTTTGTGAATACTAATCTCGGCATATAATAAAATCCAAGATTTTCATTTTCGGGATTGGAAAAATTATCTGAGTTATAGTGTTTACACTATATTGAAATCTGAGAATTAAAATCATAGATTATGATTTTTTTAATCACAAGTTGTACTGAAATAAGGAATTTGGAATGTTTAATTGTATAGAAACCAATTTCGAATTACATTATGTTTCAAGAGAACTGAGGTTACATGAAACTAATCTTTGGTTATATTGAAACTCGTGATTTAAATATCATTATAATTTTAACTTGATGTTTATAGAAGTTGGATGCTTAATTTACTATATTGCTTTATGTATTCGGTTAAACAATTGAATATTCTTAACTTTTATGTACTATTTTTAATTTTTGTACAATTGAGCAATTTGAATGTTTGAACTTTTTGGAATGATTTACATTTGTATATATTTGTATAATTGTAATTGTTTAAGAATTTCGAGTGCTTTTGTGTAGTTTGTATATGTATTATTATGGATATGTTTCTATTTCGAACTGCTTTTCTGTAATTTCGGCTAGTTATTTGCAACCATCTGTCTGAATCCATGTGAAATGAACAAAGATTAGTTATACATTTTTTTAATTCTGCGTGATATAATTTCTTATTAGATATTACTAACTATAAATTTATTATTTTAGCACCTATGAGATTTCCACGTGCAGCATTTATTTTTGATGTATGCGTACTACTCCTGCGTAGAACAAATTTAAAAAAGAAGAATTTCGGGTATATCCCTACTAAATTTCAAAATCTCAAATTTATTTCTCTTAAACACAAAATATTAAATATATCTCTCTTAAATTTATTTATTATCAAATTTATCCTTATTAAACATAAAATATATCCATCATAAAGTAATATAATATCAAAAATACCCAATCTTTTAACTCACCATTCAATTAAACATTATTTAAAAATATTAATTTTAGTGAAATTATTAAATATAAATGTATATGACCAAAATACTTTTTATATTCTAAAAATCATCGCCGGTACTCTCTCCCTCTCCGTTGAGCCTGAGAGCCATGCCCTCCCTCCTTTACCGCGCAGCGCCTCAACTCACCCAAAGGAGCTTCAGCCTTCGCGCTGCCCAAGCGGCACCGAAGCTTAAGCCTTGTCGTCCGCCCAAATCAACCCTAAATCGTGCAATGCTTGGTCAGTTTTTGTCGTCTTATTTAAATTTGTTTTTAAAGGATATTTTGCAAAAGCTCATACAGAATTTGGTCACACTCTGATGCATTTTAACTCCCTCTGTAGCATAATTAACTTTGTTCAATGTTTACTAGATTTTATGCCTAGTGTTTGATTACATGGCCATGTTCATTCTTCTGTTTTAAACTCAATTTTTTCCATCTACACCTGGTTTAACTTAACACGGTCTGACTATAAAGAATACTGGTGAATCCGATTTTGAATTTTAAATGGGAACTATCTCCAATCTCCATGCACCTATAATAAGCCATGTTTTTTGTGCCTTTGAACATGAACCATATCAAGTATTTATAAGTCTGCAATTAATTGCTTATTCTTTTTTTTTATATTTCTTTGTAGAAAATTTGCTCAAACCTGGTGAAACAACTTGCAGATATAGCACGTGACAATGTGATTAAAATCAAAGTCGTGACTTTAGCTATGTTATGTTGGTTTTCATGTAAAGATATGGAATATGATAATAAGGAATTGAACATGAAGATGAGTGAGTGTCATCTCATCTCAGAAATTGATTAAATTTAGAAAAAATGTTAACTTAAATTTGCAAATTATCAAGGGTTTCATTATATTCTACTGTTTAAGTATTAATAGTTACATCGTACTGTTGTTAGTTTCAGAGTTGACGATGAGATTTATTGTCTTGTTTTTTTTTCTTATTTGATTAATCTTTTTAACTTCCCAATTTATTTATTTCCTCATGAAATTCGTCCATTTCAAATAGAGAGAAAACTTAGCATATTGAGATATATGATTGATTATCCAAATCAAAAGTAAAGTATAAATATTAGACCGGTCAAATATTGTCTCTTGGCTGAGCACATGATGGAGATCAATATTTCCTCTTCAGATCTATCAGCTCCAAGAAGCTCTTCATTTTGTTTATGAATGATTTTCCCCTTCTGAATTAGATACTCAGATAGCTCTCTTTCTACTTTTTTTTATTTTATAGATAGCTCTCTTTCTACTTGAACATATACATTACAAGTGTAGTTAGGTCCCTGATTTTCATATGAGATGTTTATTATAACAAACCAAAGCACATAGGAAAGATGTTTTGTCGTATAATGTTTCAGAAGGGGGAATTAAATTACACAGTTGAGATATTTGATTCATTGTTTGTTCAATTTGGATTGGATCTAAGAAATCCCTTGAGATCCAGGCTCTTCCCATCTCCTATGTCCAACCAGCATATATCCAAATATTATTTCAGCAAATTAACAGAACATTTTGTGTAATATAAAGAAATTAGAATGATAATTAAGAAATTAAATATCATTAGAAGATATATTCACCCACAAATGCATTATTATGGCTCAATTAACCCGAATTACTCCCCTTAAAACATCCCTAATTAACATTAATTCAACATAATCCAAAATGTGGATGATGATGCTGATTATTTCAAAGAGAATGGTGAGATGGGCTTAAGAAAGAAGAGAAGGTGGCTTGATTTCATGCTCAATCATGAATTGAGAATTAACACCTGATACATCTCTCACCCAAAAGCCGGTGTTAAAGCAAGATTTTGTGCTCTCGTCGGTTGCGTCCCAAAAGAATAAGAATCTCTCCTTGATCACCGGAGAGGAGGTCTTTTTCTCGTGGGGGAGATTTGGGTGAAAGAGGGTTGAGGGTAAAAGAGTACTTACGTTGTTTTTCCGTTATATGTTAGATAAAACAGAAAAATCAGATTTGGACAAATGTGTTTAAGAGGAATATATTTAATATTTGGTGTTTAAGAGAAATAAATTTTGATATTTTGAAATTTAAAAGGGATATACCCGAAATTCTCCCTTACAAAAATAGCTCGTGATAAGCAACTGAACTTTTAAAATTTTTATGGCATTAAGTGGTAGACCTTAACATTAATAAGAGGTGCTATTAGTGGTTGGCAAATTCAATACACAAGGCCACAAAAGTACACTCCATTATATGAAATAATCTCAACTCTCGACAACTATAACATGCATCCTAATTCAAAATAAGGTGCTGATATTGCGCGTCACTTTTGGGCACGACCTGTACGCGATGTTAGCAGTATATGTATTATTATTATATAGTTCAGACAAACAATATATGTATAAAAATTATAGTTTAGACAAACAAGTATATGTATTTTTATTATATGTTCGATAAACAATATATATTATTCGAGATGAAAACAAGATATATATATATATATATATATATATATATATATATATATATATATATATCAAAAATATAGTTCGGACAAATAGCATATATATCACTATATGTTCTAATAAACATTATATATTATTCGAGATAAAAACAGTATATAGATATGACATAATTTAGACAAATATATAGTAGACCCGTCATGCTGGAGAAGAAGGAAACGACAGGGACAATGTAGGAGACTCCGCCGGCTGGGAAACACGTCGTACAGCATGACGTGTCGTGTTCTAGGAGTCTCCAACAATTTTCATTTTTTCTTCAAAATAATAATTTATCAAAGGTATAAATGCAAACTCTATTCTATAAATACCCTCCAACATCTTGGTACAAAATAAATCATCTCTTTTTCTTCTCTTAATTCTCCCAAAGCATTTCATGGTGGTAGTAGAACATATGAGAGAAATGGTCTATGCAGTGCTTCCATACACCATAATGATCCTCAAGCCTGCGAGCTCTGTGGTATTAATGACGTTAGTCAGGTCCACGGTGGACCCTGTCTATGGGGTAAAGCCCGTCGTGCTTACTGCGTACCAGCAACTCGCCGCTACTATTGTGCTCTGTTTTCTTGCGCTTGTATTTGATCAGTACTATTTTTTATTTACCTATATAATGGACATAATAATATTTTCTTAGTATTATCAGATAATTATATATGTATCATATCAGATATGATATATGTTGCGTGCAACATAGATTGTTACTTATATTCCGTTTTGCACATGTACCTCTAATATTGGATTTAGTTGTAGTACTCTCACTTTATAATCTTGCTGATTTTCTTTTTCTTCTATCTTTCGCGTAATTCTATTAATCAAAGTTCAATTTTATAACCTCGTTGATAATAGTTTAGTTTTACCAAAAATAAAAAATAAAAACTTAGAAGCAGGGAAGTGGAAGACCGTACGACAGATGGTATCACAAAATAATATATTACAATTTGATCAATTATGTAACCGCAATAATTACTTATTATTGAGGATTTGTGCGTGCTGAAATCTCGTCAGTTTGTTTAGGCACAATTAGTTAGTCTAAAAAATAATAATTAGTTAATTTTATTTGGTTTGTTTTTAATTTTATGAATTAATTATATGGCAGGGGCAGAAGTAAAAGACCAAGCTTTCAAGTGCTCTCATGGGCATTCTTGATTGGCCTTTTGCAGTTAAGTCTCTTAAGTTTCTATATATCAATTATGTTTGGTCTTACTATTTTTCTCTATTCATTGTTAATGAAGAGAAGTGGACATATAAATTAATGGAAAATTATGATGCAAAACAAAGTCCAAGTACTTCGTTACTTGATGAAGAGAAATGGGCTTAATTTATACGAAAAAATAACATAAAGAAAAAAAGTTATTTTGCTAATTATCATTAGATTTTTTTTGGTAAAGCATCATAACTGTGAAACTTTATGTTAGGGTTTCTATTTTATTGGCGCAAAACATGAATTTTTATTTTATTTTATATGGAGGGTTCATAGGTTCCCACATTTATTTTTCAAACAAATTAGTTTTTGCCAAGAATCTATAACCTTTGGGTTGGTGGGTTAAGTGCCTAATCATTCTTATCAGAGAAGCTTTGGCGCAAAATAATAAAATTATCAAGTATATATTTTCTATTTGATTGTTACAAAAATATTCTTCATTTGGCAAAACTATAAAAATAAGTATAAAATACAAAGACTTTACAGTAGTTTTCAATAGAAATTTTCTTTTATATCAATTATATTCCTTAACTGAGTTTTTTCTTGTAATTTAGTATTGCAATAGGTGATATATTGCTGACAGCAAGCCTCCAATACATAACAACAACAGTTCAGAGCGTCGGGCTGAACATGTTCCCAATAGTAGTCTTCATTCTCGCTGTTCTGACAAGAAGAGAAAATTTTCATTTTTGTGACTTATATGGACAGGCGAAATTATCTGGCGTTTTGGTGTCGACTATTGGGGCAATGATTGTTGTTGTGGCATCTGATACTGAATATGTTAATGGATCTCTTCATGGATTTTGGATCGGTGTTTTGATGGTTATTTCTGCTGTGCTTGCACTAGCCGTAGATTGTCTTCTCGTGGTATGTATGCTAAAACTAAGCGATTTCTCATTCTAATATAATTATTTTGGTGTAACTAACCGTCAAATTTTGAAGTCAAATTTGTACAAATATGTTCTCTTTTTATGGGTACCTCTTTGTCTTAGAAATAATAATAATGCTACATATGTAAAATCCAACCACGAAGATAGGAAACCATTTGCTTAACTTTATTTTATTATTGAATTAGATTCATTACTTACGGGTTGAGTATAAAATACAATAAATAATAGATCATTAATTCAAAATCTATTAGCACAAAATAATGAAAGTTAAACAAAGAAATTTCTTCATTCTGTTACTAAAATATTAGACTTGACTGTCATACAAAGGAGTAACACTTGTTGTAGGGTTACATTCTATATCTATAGTATTATTGGCCTTATATTAATTATATCTTGTATTTATTTTAATTTTGATTTTTAGGAAAAGGTGACAAATGAGTTCTCGTCTGATATTGCATTAGCTGCAATAATTAATGTATTTGGTACCATTCAAACTTTCATGATTGCATTTTTCATCGAGAGAGATTTATCTTCTTGGAAAATTAATTCCAAGAGCCCTGAGCTCGTTTCTGTACTTTATGGGGTAATTTTCATTTTAATCCTTCCTTATAATCCACATTTGAAATAAGGAGAATTTTCATGTGCAGCCGTACAAAACCACAAATATCGTTTAACACCTTCAAAATATGAAATACCATAGATCCTCATACAAAACATGAAAAATACAATACATCATAATTAGGAATGGAGCTTCACTAGATTTATCGGAGGAGCCAAAAAAATTCTCCCTATTAATTAACACTGTACAAAAATTGAGAGAGACGAATGCATAGAAATATATGTGTTATATCCCGGAACCAAATAGTGGAACATGGGGGTTAGTTGATTAGTCCCACCTTGAGTAGTGAATGAAAATTGGAGTTACTTAAATAGGCTAGTGGATTAACTACTAGCACCAACCAAGCTTAAGCCTTTTTCAAGACGATATGGTGCGGGCCTGAAGGTTGGGCTGAGCCAGTTAATGTACAGACTCTAACAATATGTATTTCATTTTTTTTTTACTAAAACATTATTGATATATACTACTTCATGACTCCCTAGTCTTTGTTAAGCTCAATTTCTGATCATGATCATCACTTCCTCACCTTTTTTTAAAGTGAAAAATCTATTTTTGGATTCTCAGCTATTCAATTAGTTTCTTTTTAGCCCCTCAATTTTTTATTGGACTTTTTTACCCCTCAACTATTGAATTAGTCATTTTTTTATCATTTCATCCGTTAAATGCTTACATGTCCATTAACTTGACATATAAGTGATCATTTGATATGCAACTAGCTATGGCGTGACAATTGTGACATGATAGTTATTTGAAAAAATAAAAAAAATCTTAATCCCTATTTTCACTCGTATTTTTTCTATCTTATATTTTTTCTAAAAAATATTAATTAATGAAGAAAACTTGTATCGAATCAAACTTAAGGAGATAAATTTTTAGAAAAATATCAAATAGAAAGAATATGAGAGAGAGATTAAATTTTTTTTTATTTTTTACAAAATAATTGCTATGTCACAATTGCCACATCATAATTACATGATAAATCATCGTTTACGTGTCAAGTTAACGGACACATAAATATTTAAAGGATGTAATGATAAAAAATAAACTAATTCAATAATTGAGTGGTAAAAAAAGTTGACAGATCAATAAGAGACCAATTGAATAATTGAAGAGCCAAAAATAGACTTTTCTCTTTTTTATTTTAAAAGAGTGCCTAAACTATTTTTTTTTTAATTATTCACGTATGAATACAAAATAATGAGGGAATAACGATTTTGAAATATTTTGAAGTAAATGCCGGAATGGTGGGGATCTGCAAAAAACAATCCTATGCTTCCTAGAAATATTCATGATATTTCGTATAGTTTATCTGAAATACATGATGTTCCTATTTTGCATGGTATAAAACATGGAATTGAACTTTAAAATAATTACCAGAAAATTTTTTTAGGCCATATAAAAGATGATTTATGGTATGTATTTTCTGTATATATACTGATAATTATTTTAAGGCCCAATTTAAGTATAAATAAAGTAGTTAAATGGTATTTGGTCCATGCGAATATGATTTATAATATGTATTTTCCAGGGAATAATTGCAACAGGAATATTTTATTTGGCCCAGAATTGGTGCACACACAAAAAAGGCTCTGTGTTTACATCCTCATTTTCTCCTCTTCTTGTGGTTTATTCTTTTCTTTCGGACACCTTCATTTTAAGATCCGATACTCGCCTTGGAAGGTTTGTCTCAGACTTCAATTTTTTTTCTGTTTTATTAAATATTCAATCCAAATTATATCATGTACCTTGATTTGTAAACTTTTCAAATTTAATCAGAGATTATTAAGTTAATGTTGTGATGCAGTGTGATTGGTGCGATTCTTGTGATTGGAGGGCTTTATTTGCTTCTATGGGCAAAAACAAGAGATAAAAAAGAGAAAATACTTCAAATAGACCCAAATTATATGCTGGAAAGTTCTTGAGCAGATCCATTGATAGTTGAAACTAAAGTTTAGTTCATAGAAAAAAAAAGAGAATTATGTAACTTATAAATTGAGTAAGAAAATATTTATGTATCAATAAACATTTGGTTAATTTTTGGTAATCCATGTAATTTTTATTCATACTAAAAAGATAAATTATAATTTATTGACAATTGGGGTACTAATAGTCACGGTACATGTGACTATTGGGAAAACCGTGACTATTGACATACCAGTAGTCACGGTTTACCCAATAATCACGGGTACCGTGACTATTGGGCCTCCGACCCCTTCACCCCCTCTTCTCTTTCTTTCTTTCGTTCTTCTTTTATTTCCTTACTGCTCTCTAGTTGAAGGTCGAACGAGTGAGTGAGAGGGAGGCGACTGAGAGGGAGATGACTGAGAAGGAGAGAGACGGATTGAGACCGATGTAAGAATGCGAATTTGTTATTTTAATTCACAACTTAACAAAGATTTTTGTAAGTCCCCTAATGCAATTCAATGTATATGTGGTATGCGAGTTTAGGATGTCGATCCACAAAGAAGCAAGGTCTTAAATTTTTAAAAGTTGTTGATCAAGATGTTGTTTTTGAAAGAAAAATACAAGAGAAAATAAAAGAAATAAATTTTGTTTTTAAAAGTTCAAAAAAGAAAAAGTAGGGAAATGTGGACTATTCATATGACATGTTAATATTTCATCATAATACATAGCAATTTATTACTAAGATTTAAAAGCAAAGTTTGATCAATTTATTTCCACAAATTAATCAACAATTAACTCAAATATTAATTTTTACTCAAAAACTTCTATTTTTAAATATCACAAATACCCGATTTAAATCCTTACTTGAATAAAAGAACAACCTTTCCAAGTTATTATTACTCCAACAAATCTCAACACTTCTCACAAATATTTCAATTTAAATCGTTCTTCCAAACAACTTAACTTAAGATTTGATGAATTAGTGTCAAAATTTAGTCTTTCAAATATCATAATAAATGCAACTTTTTTACTTAAAGTTTTATTAACATATGTCATATGAAAAGTCTTTCCCTACTATGAATTTACTCACTCATGTCCACAAACATCAAATTTACAAGTCCTTGAGTTATATTATTCATCCAAGAAAAGAAAGAAAATAAAAGAAACTCTTTAAAAATCTCACTCTCTTTTTACCTTAAGAATTTAAGATTGAAGATTTGTAGACATTAATGGTGGAAAAGAAAAGAATGAGAACGATGGAAATGGAAGAAGAAATGAGTGTGATAATGGATATGAGAATGGATGTATGAATACCTCTCTAGAGAGAAAAATGGTGTATTTTTATAGAGAAATTTGACCTAGAAAATATTTGGATATAAGCTTGTGAGACTAAAAATTGAGCTTGATCCGGATTTAATTTTGGGTAGTAATTTGGGACATGTGTAGCACTCTTTTTCCTTTCTTTCTATTCAAATTCTGCTTGGGTGCAATTTTCTGAGTGTATTTATCAATTGCCCTCAACTCTATCCAAATTCAACTACCTGTACACGTGTCGCACATAGATTTGCTGATCGAAAATCAGATATCAGATCCACCGACTATGATTTTGTCACGTATCTCAACCTTTTATTCCCTGCTGAATCACGTGTGCCACGTGTCATCCTCTCATTCGGTAGAAATGAATCCTCGTACTGACGTATTCTGATTCTCGTACTGATCATCACAGACTCTGCAGCAACCGCGAAAGGATCCCCTCCATTCATCACCATTCTTTCTAAAACGTGTGTTATATAGTAAACGGAGGTATCCAGTCTTCAAAACATTGGAGAACGAAATCAGATGCTCTGACTAGAGACGCGTTTTCTGGGTCCGCTCGTCACGTGTCGCTTGCTGAATGGTGGAAGGGAATCTGGTATTGAGCAGATGCAGAAAACGCATGATTACCTCTCTCTGTTTCAATTAATCTGACGGTCCAATTCTTTCTCTAACACATGTTATAGTTCCAATGGAGACATCCAGTCGAGAATGAATTGTAGAGGAACTATGAACGCTACTGACCCATGCATTTTCTGAGCGTGTTCTATGCCACACGTCTTCTCCCAGTTGGTGGAGAAATGAGCCTCGTACTGGTATTCAGTGATGCTCCCCAATCAAAATCTGTCACGTGTCTTCACTTCATCCGATTTTAACTGCTTTAACTACGTGTTGAATTTTGATTGGCCGAAAATAATCCTCAGATTCTTCTTGATTTCTACTCTGATTGATTCTGATGTGAAGAATGGGACATGTATCCCATTTTTATTGGTCCAGGTAACGGTTTACCTGGTCAAAGGTTGACTTTGACTAGGTTTGACCAGATCTTCTATCGCAATTTCTGAGAATTCTATAAGGTAATTTTTCGCGAGGTTTTTGCCGTTGGATTCGTATCGTCGTGCTTTTCGATTTGGTACCCAGTTTGACCTTTTTTGGGAAAGTTGACTTTTGGTCAACTCGGCGATTTCACTGGGTTGACTTTTCGTTTTTTTTGGATTTTGTGGGCTTTCCTACTTTTTATTCTAGATTGAAAGAAAAAAACTGAAAAGGGAAAGAAGAGAGTGCCATATTCTCCCGTCTTATCAAATCTAGCGCTTGTTTGAAAACAGTTTTGCAAAAGAAAACTTAAATTATGCCTAAATTGCAATAAAGCCCTTATATTATTAGAATTTTTGAAAAATAGAGAGAATTTTTGTTATTTTACAAAGATTCAGTGTTTTTTGCAATTTACTCTGGCATAATGCAGGGGCTTATTAAATTGAAATCCAATGCCTATTAAAAAATATTAAATCATTTCTTAAAACTTAGATGTAATGTATTATTTATAAGGAAGTTTGCTAAAAGCCCCTCCATGGGAATATAAAAAATATAGCCACTATTGCAATTTAACTCGTGGTGTTAGAGGGCTTATTTGCAATTTAGACATAATGCAGGGTTTTTGTTGTAAATTTTCATATATATATAATAATTTTTTCATAAAATGAAATGGAATAATATATTATGTGGCTAGGAGGAATATGTTTTCCGCTTAATAAATTGAGAAAACAAGTTTCAAAACTGTATGCTACACTTTATGGTATAATTCTCCCTATTATATAAAATAAAATAATAATTAATAAATATATATTTATGAAAATAAATATATCTTTTCGAAATGAATAAATAAATAATACCAGTTCTGAGATATTCAGAAAGCCTAATTAGTTTTTCATTAATCAAAAACATGATAATCTTGAATTTGCATACTATATAATAATCAATTAGATTATATTAATAAGTTTCAAATAACCAAATTAGATTTACATTGGAAATAAAAAAAAATATTACAGTCACTGTACAACTGGACTCAAAAAGTGTGCTTCAAATAAAGTATCAATTCAATGTAAAAAATTGAATTAAATTAAATAAAAAAATTGATTAAAAATATTTTGTTAATTAATGAATCAATTATCATTCTAGGACAGGGATGTTTCTTTCTGATAGTGACTTTCTTCTAGATCTATTCTAAAGCTTCTTCCGATTAGTTAACTACAAAATAAAAAAAATAAGTACTCGAAATAAATTCAATATTTATTTTTATCTTTTCTCCTCATGTTGAAAAATAGAAAATTTGAGGATAAGAACTAATGTAACCCCAAATCAAAATATATTTATCCAAAACAATATATAATTTACTTACCTCAAAATTCTCATCAGTTTATTTGGTATGGCATCTAAGAGCTTGCCTGGTTTCTTCAAATGCTAGTTTCTACAGTAAGAGCTCAAATGAAAAAATTAAATAACTAAAAAAAAAGTAAATCTATAAGTATTTCATTTATAAACCTTACCATCATTACTGCAGTCCTTTTTTGTATTTCTTGTATTCTTGTTTCTCTTATATCAATTCTATTATCTCTCTAAAATTTTTTATCCTCTCAATCAGTCAAGAACTGGCCAATTGAGTATTGAAATCAAACCAATAACTGATATACGCCCACAAATAAGTCACCCAAACAGACCAAAATTCCAAATTGATTCAGAAACAGAAAATCAGTCAAAATAACTGATTAGTTGTCCTCTCCTTCAGAAGCTTTCTTTTTCGATGCTTTGAAACTCTTTCTTCTCCAAGTACACTACAGAGGAACAATCGCATTAATAAAATCAGAAACGCAACATGAAAATTGATCAAAAAAACAAAATCAAGCCAAAAAAATGGAAGAAAATGGGAAATTGGTGTTGTACCTTTGAGAAAATGAGAAATTCTGATTGATTCTTGTAGTGGAGAATTCAACCAATCAACAAATGTAGCAGGCAATGCGGATGAAATCGCGACAGACTGCGACCGTCAGATCCTGACAGCGGCACAAATTGACGCAGCCGGGCTTGAGGATCTTGGTTGCTTGTTGCGAGGCGAGGTTAGAGCTCTTTTCGGGTTAGGGTTCCCTGAATCGCGTTTTTTCGGGTTAGAAAAGAGACTGAGAGAGAGAGAGAGAGAGAGAGAGAGAAGCCAGCGAGTGAAGAGGAAGAGGAAGAGGGAGAGGGAGCGAGTGAGAGAGTCGGCGAGAGAAGGAGAGGGCAGTAAGCGATTAGATTAGAAAAGGGGAAAGAAATGAAGCGTGATTAGAACAAAATCATGAAAGATAAAATATTAAATAAAATAATGAAAGATAAAGAGAAGTATGTGTTCATATTTGAGGCCTTAGATCTGATGAAGGAAGTTCATTCTGGAGTTTAGATTTTAATCAAATGGTGAGGATTTAATGGAGTGACGTGGCTTAATGTCAGGGCAGGAAATTTTTAAGGATTTAAACCTACTAGAAGAATTTCCGCGCTCCGCTGCGATTTTTATCATTTTTATTGTTTAATAATTAAGACATTAAATTTATCTTATAAATTAATAATCATAAAAAATCTATATAAATTATTTTTAATAGTCATTATGAGAAAGCATAATGGTGCGTTCGAAAGTATAACAATTGGGGTCTTGAATGAAAGATTTCATCATCCTTGTTATATTTTTCATTTTTTTTTTTTAAATTGAGCACTAAAAAAATCATATTTTGAAAGAAAACGTTAGGAAAAAATTACCTGAGAGAGAGAAAGACACATAGAACCCATATATTTTTTTTTGGAAAATGAATTATTTATTTATTTATTTTAATTATTTGAGAGAGAGATAAAGAGGGCCCCATTTTTTTATTTTGGAAATCATTATTTTTTTTATTTGAGGGAGAGAGAGAAAGAGAGTGACATGTGGGCACATTTTTTTTTTTGATAAACATTATTTAAAAAAAATTATTATTATTTTAATTTTTTTTTTTTGATAAATCATTATTTAAAAAAAATTATTATTATTTTGGAAATCATTATTTTTTTTATTTGAGGGAGAGAGAGAAAGAGAATGACATGTGGGCCCATTTTTTTTTTGATAAATCATTATTTTTAAATTATTTTTATTATTATTTAGGAATGAATTATGTGTAGCGAGTATTCGGTGGTTATTGATATTATAACTCACAACACATAAGTTACACAGTTTAATTTTCAAAATAATTAATTATATTTGATTTGACATTTCACACTAAATCAGGATAGAACGCAGAACACCGAATTTCGACCAATCATATTCTTACACCATCTAACTACACAGAAACTACACAGAAACCGCCATAAAGTATCAGAAACTCTAAACGATCGAATGTTCCATATCGAATCACATCACCCCATCCAACGATCTCCAAAAGAGGGTGACGTGGCCTCTTTTGGGGACTCCGTTGGATGCTAGAATTGGGGGGGGGGGGAATTATTATTATTATTATTATTATTATTATTATTAATATTATATATTTTTTTATAGAATATACAATTTTATTTATTTGAAAAAGATATACTAGGTGGCATGCAACATGTCAGGCATGCAATGCTTTCAAATAACTATTTAAGAAACGAATACACACAATAATAACTTACAAAAATTGGTGCTTGCACATGAAAAAAAAATACAACGATGAGCTCTAGCGAAAATGAAAATATTACTAGCAAAGAGAAACGAAAAGGAAAGAATGCTCGAATCTCAATTAGTCCATGGTAAATTCTTTTGCATAACTTGAAAAAAAAATATTATATTGTTGTGAGTTAAATTGTGGTTCAAATAATGTCCCATAACATTTTCTTTCGTATTATTGAAATATGCGACACCTTATTTTCTTTTTTATTATTTGAATATGTTACACGTACGAAAAAATCATAATATTTTAACGTAAAATTACTAATCTTGCTTTGAACTGTGGAATTCTATAGGCCCTTAATTTTAAGTCGTCACGTGAATGATATAATGGTCAGGGCGGCAGAAGTTAGAGCGGCAAAGGCGTCCGAACATAAAGTAGCGCAAAACGACAAGACGAATCCAACGGTACAAACCTCACGAAGAAAGACCTTCTAGAACTCCCAGAAAATACAAAAACAATTTCAGTCAACTCTGGTCAAAGTCAACGTTTGACCAAATCAACCCATTTTTCCACCATACCAGAGTTGCCACCTTTCCCTTCTTTTCCTCCTTAATTTTCTCAGAATTTTCCTCTGGCCAATCAGTCGATGACACGTAGAAAAGCAGTTAAAATTTCTTCCACTCATAGCAAGACACGTGTCCAGAGTATCAAGCTTCTTTGTTTTCTTCTGATTCAAACTGACGAATAAAAATCCACCACATGGCGGGGCTGAGTTGAGGAGAACACGTGGCAGCCTGCTATTTGGGAGCATCGCTGACACGCCAGTACGGGGATCAGTACAAGATTTTCTCCCAGCCATTCTGGTGACGACACATGGCTAGCATCTGATAAGAAACGCGTTTTCTTCTCTCGTGAACTATTCAAGCCTTGGCACGCCCAATGGTAAAACTCTACGCATCTCTCTCCTCAGATTCCTTTGAACCGCAACAGAGTATGCCCCCCAATCAGCGTCTGACACGTGTCGATATGCGTTAACAAATGTGTTTCTGCAGAAACGAGTAGAAGAGTTCCTCCATTTTTCGCGATACTGAACGCCTCCATTACCCTCATAACACACGATTCAGAAAGCATTGAACTCGCCGGTTGTATAAAACGGAGAAGAGACCAAACGTGTTTTCTGCAAACGCAAGCCAAGTCAGTAGCTGGTCAGTACGAGATATCTATTTTACCTAATAGTATGTTGCCACATGATATTTTTTTTTGTTCGTATGAGAGAATTACCTGAATTTTGAGGGGATAATTGGGTCAAACATAATGCTCCACGTGTACAGTCTAAGGTTTGAAAGGGTAAATGTTATAGAACTCCCAAGAGTGTACCCAAGCTGAATTTGAATATAAAAGATTGATAAAATACCCCCCAAATTACTACCTAAAGCAAAATCCGGATAAAACTCAATTTTTAGTTGCACAACTCTGTTTCTAAATCTTTTCTAGGTCAAATCTGTCTATAAAATGATCAACCTTTCTCTTTCTAAAGATATCTATTACCACATCCATTCTTACACACTATTTCTACACCATTCACATTCTTCTTCTTCTTTTTCTTCTTCTTCTTCTTCTTCTTCTTCTTCTTCTTCCACCATTAATAACCTAAGCTCAAAATCCTAATTTTAAAGAGTAGAAAGAGAGGTTGACTTTTTACAAGGAGAATGACGCTTGTTCTAGCTTGAGTAAGGATTGAAAGAGAGGGAGATCAATCAAGAAGGAGCGGATCTAGCTTGACTCTTCAATTCAGGGTTTAATTTTATTCTCCTTAGTTTTTTCCTTATTTCTTCTTCTTTTCTTGAATGAGTATCATGTTTAAATCTTGTGTAAATATGGGTTTTATGAACATGAGTGAGTAGATCTTTAGTAGAGATATGATGATTTGTTTAAGTTTGTTTGAAACTTTGCGTTAATTGATTTGATTTGGGGATTTGTGAAAGTTATAATGAAACGTTTTATTTGTTGAATATTTGATTTAAATGCTTGGCTAAGTTGTTTAGATTAAATCTATAAATTGCAAATATTTTGTGACCAATAAATTAAATAATTACTTGGCTGAGTTTGTTTAATTAATTGAAGTTTTGGTTGTATTTAGTATTTGAATATTGAATTTGTTGATTTGTATTTAGATCTAAATTAAATCATTAATTTAGTATTTTTAGATTGAAACACTTGAACTTATTTTGCAAATCTTAAGATTGAAATATTTGATGGTTAATTATAACATGCTTGAACAATCCTACCAGTCTCTATCTTTAATTAAATATTTGAAAAAATCAAAAATCTTACTTCTATCTTTTCTCTTTTATTATTTCAAAAACAAACTCATCTTAAATCTTTAAAACTAAATACTATAACTAATATTTAATTAATTAGTTGAGATTTAAGACCACACCTCCTAGTGGATCGGCACCCTAAATTCGCACACCATATATACACTTGCGAAAGAATTAGAGATCTTATAAATATATAAATATATTGTTGAGAGTGTGAATTCGTAAACAACACGTTTTAAATAAACATCTCCATTCCATACAATCTATTATAGCTAGCTGTCTAATTCGCGGAAGCACTGGCGAAAGATTATTACTTTGTAGTATCTATTTCAGTGTTTTGGAAGGACATAGTTTCTGCAAGACTATAAAGAATATATGAGACTAGATGTGTCTCTCGTTCTGCTTCAGCTAGATGTTCGAACAGTTTATTTGAGAAACCGAGAGACTAAACTGGTGATATTCAGTTTAAAAATAATATGTATTTGGTCTAATCTTGATTCAGTTCGGTTTTGATTTATAAAAATTGGATACACCAAACTGACCAAATGAAACTCTTGTTTTATATTATTTTTAAAATCTAATTTTTTAAGTAATGTAATATGTTTTCAATGATGTATTTATGTTTTTAACATAATAAAATATGGTTATATAAGTATAAAGAATTATTCTTAACTATTGCATGTATTGTTTGGTTAAAAAAAACTTCGGTTTATTCGATTTGGTATTATCTGGTTCGATTTGAACTGAACCAACTGAATGAACACTCCTAGCTTCTACTATACAAAATTAACTTTCATTTAATAAATGTAACAAAAAAGAGCTTCAAACATAATTAAATTATTTATTCTAGATGAAATTAAAAGTTAGAGATGATTGTGCCTCTGCTTCAAAAAATAAAATAAAAATTCAGTCTCCAGTTTGTAATGGTAATTTGAAATATCAATTCGTAATAAAATTGCTTCTTCGCATTTGTAAAGTATAAGTTTTTGTTATGTTATAATAGTTACCAAATGCAAATTTGAAAGAAATAGATAAAACAAATTGAAACCAATATAGGGAATATTTTTTTAATATATAATTATGTAAAGTGGTCTAAACATATTGTTACGTGATAGTGTAGTAGATATTAAATTAATGTATGCTACTTAGTTATAAAAAAAATTATTACACTTTCAATTATGTTTTGCAGATACATCTGAATCAGTTGGTTCAAATGCATTTTTGTTACCTCTGGAAAACTCTTCAATGGTTTAAAATTTAAGTTGTATTATTTATAAACAAAATACAACAATTTATAGAAGAATAAAAGTTATAAAATTTTGAGTTATTTTTCCATCGCTCATGATCTCACTGCCCTTGTTCCTTAATTGATCCCCAGCCTATACTAACTCAAACGCCTTCTCGTATCACCCCAATCGAGCCTCGCCTCTATTCAATTTTTAAACAACTGGCCCTGCTGATCCCAGCCCCGAATCTATCAATGAAACCTCTCCGATCATGAAACTAGCACACAATCTATATATATGTGTCTGTTTCTGCATGATTTCTTCCAATGGCTTACGGATGAAAAAAGAAAATATGCGTTCTTTCATAAAACATTCTGTTTGCATTGAATATTGGATTATATTGGAAGAGATTTATTCCAGACTTATTGACTATGCTAAGTAAATTTAACATATTTTACAGTGTGAATTCAATGCCATATTGATGGATTCTAAATTCTTTAATCATAATATCATACAGGCGTTTAGTTTGTTAATTACAGGCCCGCTGGTTTTTTGGCAGTATATGACAAACTTGCCCCTATTACTTTCATTTGGTAACTTGAATTAATTTGTTTCAAATAGGAAAATTAGTAGAAATATGGCAACCGCCTCTTACTAGGAAAATAAATTGACTGATTTTTCTTTTTAGTTCTATTTACTTTCAATTTTTTAATCATCATGATACATTGATATAAATTGAATCTATTGTATTTTTTTTATTGAATCATTTTTGTATAGTTTTCTTTTTTTGGAAAAAATAAATTATATTCAATAAAAAAATATAATTGATTAAATGATTCAATAATTGTTATTATAGTTTTCTTTTTTGTCTATTGGTATAGGTTATATTGTGTATTTATATGAACTCAAAATAAATTGTCAATTTATAAGCACAATCATTAATGATTAATGCATTGATCCATGAAGAATAATAGTGTGAAAATATTATAAGCGAAAGTTCAGTTAATATAATTAATATAAATGTATATGTTCTAATTTTTGGATTATTATTGTTTATTATTTAGGTTTTACAGAATATATTACTCACTAAATCTGTTTGTACTAAATGTGAACAATTTATTTCCTGTTAATTATAAGTTATTAATCAATTATAGATTACCATTTAAGACTTTAATTATTAGGGGTAGATTTGTCAATTACTACTTCAAAAACTGAGTGAGCCTGTAAATAACAAAGCCGTGACCTGTAAATATCAGTGCCCAAAAACTGAAGGCCAAACAGGGCATAAGGATATTCTGGAGATTTGAAACAGAACATACTCTGTTTTCTCATTATTCTATTTATGTTTATGTAGAGAAGTAGAACCCAGTTAATCACCATCAGTTTCCTATTTAAGCAACTTAATACTTTTTTCACAGATATAAAGAAAAAGATAGAGCTTCATAAATTCCGAAATTCAGTAAACACTTATAATATAAAAAAAAAGTAAGCACTTATATTACAAGCAGAAGACATCTATTATTACAATATGTTTTCATCTCAAGTTGTCCAATACCAATTATGGTTATCGTCTCTAACCTCGCATACGTGTCTTACAAATTATTTATAACATGCAGATTGATAATGCATAAGTTCTGAAATCACTGCAAAAAAAAAAAATGATTTCATCTTTCATTTAAAATGCACAGAAAAAGTATGGCAATCACAACTTCGTCGGGAAATCAGTGCTATATTTCTCAAACAAATTTGAAAACGCGCCGTAATAATATATTATACAATAGTAATTTTGATGTATATTTCCATAAGTATATTAGGTATGCAATTTCTAACTCTTCTAGATTTGTAAATATTCTAACATGCAACTTTAGGACTCTTATGTTAATGTATCTTTTGATATACATGTTCTGTTTTAAAAGTTATGTACAAATTAACATGAATATTTCGAGGTTAATGTTATATTTTTTAATGATGTACAATGTAAACTTTGTATATAGGTATACGATCATCGTAATGTTTTCTCTTTCAAATGATACAAAACTTAGAATCCAAAAAATTGATACTTGCATTTTTCAATACACTCACGTGCTTACTCACGTGCAAAGCACGTGTAAACCTAGTACAACATTAAAATGCAATGAGTAATCTTTTGCTTACTCACGTGTAAAGCACGTGTAAACCTAGTACAACATTAAAATGCCATGAGTAATCTTTTACTATACTGTTAATGTTAATGTATATCGTACATACTCCAAAGTATGATGTGTAGTTATAAATATGGAAACTATCATACTGTAAACTTACTTTTATTTTTATTAATAAAAGATTCTCAGCCAAAAAATTTGCCGACTGCAGCCTCAAAAGAAAAATTAAAGTAGTTCTATTAGTTTTTGTTTGTTCATTTATAAACTTTTTTAGATTTATTCTTTCCTTTTTTATGGTAAAATATTTTTTTCGAAATGATGGCTTAGCATCCGTCTTTCAAATGCTGTCAATTAATCTAAACCAAATTTATTATTTCATAATTGAAGGTGAGAAGAAACTCAAAATGAAATGTAACTTACAAATGTTTGTGTTATAGTATTGTGTCTCCTAATAGTAATTTTATAAATATATAAAAATATGAACAACAACATGTAAGTCATCAAACGAATTTATTATGCTAATTCTAATTATTTGCTCATATTCGTTTTCTTTAGCATATAATGAATAGTGGACAAAAAACTTCAAATAATACCGGAGCGGAGCGAGATCCTTTCTAGTTTAATGTAATGTTTGTCAAATTTTACACTATTACAAGAAGTTCATGTTAAATTCTGAACTGACACGTGTCTTTTTTACAGGTCTATAAATATTATATTTAACACAAAATAACACATAAGTTGTATGGAATGGCTGGTAGCGTGCTGGGGTCAAAAGCCAGGCCACGCGAGTACGATACAGTCTTTTTACTCATAAATTTTTTTGTTGTTCTCATTTAATGGGCCAACTCAAAAAAAATTCAATTTTATCGATCCATTTTCACAGGCCTAAACAAAGTCCATTCAACAGGCCCATAATCTTTCAATTACAACAAGTTAGAAGGTATATAAAGAAAGCAAATTTAGATACATAAATGCTGGTGGGACTAAAGTTTGGACAAAAGTTAAAACCGGTACAAAGACGGGTTTCTCTTATTGAGAATATAATAAACTTGGTCCATGAAACCACCATGACAAAGGATGATGGTTCATGTGCACCAATTTCACACAATTACCCCCCCCTCCCCCCCACATATAGGCTCAGTGCCCTTTGGAATTCGGGGGGAGGCCACGTCGTCCATAATATTTTTACCGTCAGATTGAGATGTGTGTTTTTACGACCGCGGTTAATTTTTTGGAAAATATTGATCTTCGATGAATTTTTTCCGTGAAATAGACGATGTATTTCGCGTTCCTGGATTTAGTGTGAAATAGACCCCGCTTGGTCTCTCTCCCTCACAAGCACGCCTCCACTTTCTTCTCCTGCTGACATTGGAAGACGAAGAAGGAGCAAAAGAAGACACAGAAACGAGCATCTTCGCCTCTTGCTTAATCTCCACCGCCCGATTCGATCTCAACGGCTCGGATCCCCTCCTCAATCCGCCTCTCTCCCCTTCCCCATCTCCTCCCTTCTCCCCCACAACCTCGCGCGCACAATCGGACCCACAGAAGGAGGTAGATCCGAACCCGTCAATGGTGTCAGGCTCCAGCAGTTTCGTCAGTTACTTGATCACAGCAAAATCAGTGAACGGACCAATCCTCTTCTTCTTCTTTGCTTCGATTTTGGCTGTTCCAGAGGGGTACAAGAGGGTGACGACCACTGACGATCCGAGCGACTTGGCGGATGAAGAAGAGCGGATATGGATCTGATTCGGATCTGTCTCAGTCTGATTATCCAAAATTGATTCGATTAGGGTACAAAAGGAGCTGATGAAGCGGCATACTGGGCCTACCTACGGGTTTGTCAAGCTTCGATTGGGCGTCTTTCGTGCTAAGGTTATTCTTGAGTTTTTTTATCTATTTTACGAGCAGTTTTCTCATGATTTCTGACGATTTTAAGCTTAATTTTGGCTTCTGCATGAAACTCACTTCGAGTTCATCAAGAATATGACCTCTTTTTCTGTCACTCAAGTCTCAGTCATTGTTCATTTGTTAAAAATGTGACCTCCCTTATTTTTAATCGCTATGAATTTCATATCCATATAGAGAGAACATCTTGATTTTTGATTTTTCAATTATTCAGTTCTGCTTCCCACCCCTTTTTTACAAAAAAAAACCCTGAAGAACACATGAAAATTATTTTTTTCTTAGCTTAACAATTGCTTATTATTGGTCACGTGCGGTAAAAGAAGACTTGAAAGTAAGGTAATTCTTCTTTTTCCTTTTTATCCCTTCAAATTTACCTATAATTTTTCATTTTACTACTCACTAGACAATTTTAGTTCTAATTTAGCACTCAATTAAGAAGTAATTAATCCGTTATTACACAATCAGTTCTCAGTTTAACCAAATTAATCTTCATCGTTAATTTTCAATGCAAAATTAAACCTCAATCAAAAAGATATTTCTGAAATAAGTGCGTTAAAATTGTCAAGATTTTGAAGGGTATTTTGGTAAATTTTCATTTTTGTGCAGAACTAAAAAAATGGCAGAGAAATTGTACAAGAGTGTTGATGAGGTTTGGACTGAAGCTGAAGAAGCGTCCAAAAAGGTTTTTTCTTATTCTTTTTCATTTTCCATTTATTAATTGATGAAATTCAGTGGTTCGTTGAAATTTAATTATTTTCTTAAATACAATTTATTTATTTATTTTTACTCTTTTTTTTGTTTAAAGGTATCTGTTAGTGTGAAAGAAAAGATCTCAGCCGCTAAAGAAGAGGTACTAAAAATTGATAAAATTAATTTAGTAGTTTTTCCTCTCAATTTACTAACACTGCTCAGAATTTCATTGATTTCTTTTTTTTTTATTTTTTGTTTCTTGCTTTTATTGCATTCAGTCTTGAGGGTTTATGTTGTGACTACGGCTTAATTTACAGATTAATCATTACATTTTTTATGCATCTTATTATTAATAATATCTTTATTTTGTTTTGTTTTAATATTTAGGTTAAAGAGGCTTTGGGAAATTTCAAAACCGATTCAATCAAACCGAAAATGCCACATCACAGGAGCCAAATTCAACTGACCAATTTGGGTACGAATAGATTTTCACGAAATTCAAATCCACAATTTCCTCTGCCTCTCCTGCCTTTTCGGACACATTTCAAAGAACATTTGAAAAAATAAAAGATATAAATGTTTTCAATTTGTCCAAGAAAGGATTTGAAATTCTAAAAGATGTATGAAGCCGCAAAACACACAGGAGAGAGAAGTGATTGTACCGAATTAGTTTTCGTACCAACAAAAAATTCCAAATTGGGGGGGAAATGGGATATTTTGAAAAATAAGGTATGGAAATTTGGAAAAAAAAAATTATGTATTAATGTGATTAAATTAGTTTAAAGTTTATTTTTTTTTTAATTATTTCTGTAGATGAAGGGCATCTGATGTTTTAAGAGGGTTACGAGTTATACAAAGCCTGTTGTAAATAAAGGACAAGAGGTAATAAAAATTTTAATATTTATTTTGAGAAATAATTATTTTATATGTGAATTTAATATATTTTTTTTAATATTTGAGGAATGATTATTTTACCACGTGTAAATAGTACTTGTTCAAATACACATACAAATATCATTTATTTATATATCTGTTTCACTATGCTAATATTCCATCTCTAATAATACAACATAACATAATATAAAATAACATAATATAATATAAAATAATATGATATAAAACAATATAATTTAACATAAAATAAGATAAAACAATATAATATAAAACAATATAAAATAATATAATATAAAATGATATAAAATAATATAATATAAAATAATATAAATAATATAATATAAGATAAATTAATATAAAAAAATGTAAAAAATATAATATAATATAAATAATATAAAATAATATAATATAATATAATATAATTTAACTTATATCATTAATTTAATATGGTTAATAATTTCACTTATTTCATTAATTTAAAATTTTAATTAAATAATTTATTCTATTAATAATTAATATCCTTTTGAATTGAATTTAATTTAGTTAGTAATTTAATTATTGTCTTTTTTAATTAAATTTTATTAGTATTTTAAGTTATCAGTCATTATTATTATTATTATTCATTATTAATTAAATTAGTTTATATATTTTAATTAGTAATTTTTGATTAAATTAGTTTATTTATTTTATTTAATAGTTTAATTAAAATTTATTATTATTTTCTATTTAATTAATAATTTAATTAGTAATTTTATTAAGATCATTTTTAATAATTACATAGTGTTTTATTATATTTTAAAATTCTCCCTAAAAAGTTCCTACAAAAAACTTGTCAAAAAGTCAAGTTTTCATTTTTTACAACTTTGTATACAAAATTTCCCTAAAAATTCCTAAACCAAAACTTCCCTACAAATTCCTAATTTGCATCCAAACATACAATCCTAAAAATCTCTTAATATTTTCCTAACCTACTTTATCCTTAAAATTCCTTTCACATAATATTTAAAAATTGAACAGTTTACATGTATTGGCTTTTAAGTATTTTGCCTCTAGAAGACCTCAAATAATATTTAAAAATTAATTGAATGGTCCGTGTATCGTCTCTGAAATTATAAGAGAATATGTGGAAAAATTGAGTGTTTGGGTATTTTGAGATTCAAATGTGCTTTGTTTATATCTAAATTTATATATTTTTTTATTGCACTTAAATTTACACCTAAACATATTTTATTTCTTTATTTTTTTGGTAAAGCATAGAGGAATTCATACCTTTACCGGGAGAAAGAATGAACGTGTTAAACCCGTTTGTACTAAACATAATGAGTTCTATATTTATTCTTTTTCCTGATTAAATCATAGAGGAATTTATTCCGCTTTTGAGAGAAAGAATGATTGTACTAAACCCATCTGTACTTAGCATATTTTATTTCATCTTTTATATTTTTTTTCTGATTAAAAACATAGAGGAATTTATACCATTATTGAGAGAAAGAATGAACATGTCAAACCCATATGTAGTTCAAAGTACGTTCACAAAATATACAATATATATATATATATGCACAAGTCTCACTAAATACCTCACATTTAGTACCAAAGAGCTTGCCACACTACTTTGCTTATTTGATAGATTACATTGGATTTTTTTTGCCTAGGCAACAGATGAAAAGGATAAGAGAATTTTAGCAGATGTTATTCTTTAAAACTTTTTGATAGTACATTAATTAGCTTAGTAATCTAGCATTCCTCCTATTTTGTTTGCTTTATGATTTTCTTCTATATAATTTTAGGCCTTGAAGTAATATTTTTTTGGGGGGCTTTCATGAATTCATCTGGATGCAACAGTTTAACATCATAATCGATCTAACATGTGAGAAAGGTTGGACTTTGATGTGTTGAGGATGATATATAATTTATGTTAACAATTTGTATATTTGGATTGATGACTCCTAACTAAGTTGTATTGAATAAGATATGAAATTCTCAAATTTGAATCTTATTTGTAATTATTTTTTTTCCAAATTTTTTGATGATAACCATAAAGATATACCCGCAGCGAAGTGCGGGAAGTATCCTAGTATATGTAAATCTTCTTATCACGTGAACGGCTCCCATATGCTCCATTTTATTTTAGGGGAGTATGCAGAAAGCCCCTTCATGTATGGCAAAACTACAAAACAACCATGTGTTATTGAAATTAGAAGAAAAAAACTGCATGATTGCTAAATTAGAAAAAAATAATTTTTAAAACTCTATTTTTTTAAATATTTCTTGAAAAATAATTTTTTAAATATTTCTTGAAAAATATTTTCCTAAATATATTTCGTGAAAAATATTTTGCTTAAAAACATTCCTTGAAAATTATTGTTCTTAAAAATAGTTCTTGGAAAAAATATATCTTTCGATAATAATTTTTCCAGGGTACACTTTTTAAAAAGGAATACATCTATATTAATTTTTTTGAAGGTTCTTAATTATTTTTAGAAAAAGATGTATGTAAACTATTGTAGCCTATACAAAGAAATGAAAATATGTTTCCATGCTGATGTAACTTCAAGAAAATAAGTGTTATTATATGTTTTTATTAGTAAAAATACCTACTTATATATGTAGTTAAAACAAAAGTTATTTTTTTATTTGTGTAATGTACTTTACTTAATTTTATAATTATGTTCATGTATTCATATTCACATTCATGTAATAGAATATAATGTCTGTATATATATCTATGGGTGTATCTAGGCTTGTCAATGGATCGGGTTCAACCCGAATCCAGTAGGTATCCGACCCGAACGGATCGGGTCAAACCCGAAAAAAAAACCCACGGATCGGGTTCGGGTTCAAACCCGAAAACAAAAACGGGTTCGGATCGGGTTCGGGTTTGATACTATCCGATCCGTGAAAAACCCAAACCTGAATCCGAAACTTAAATTATAATTAATTTTAATCTGTACCATTCATATTTCTCCAAATCAATCCTACCCATCTATTTTAACCCTAATCCTAACCCATCCAACACTCTTACCCGATCCACTTTGCCCCTTTTTTTCTCTCTGGCCAGAGGCAGAGAAGAAGCGAAAGAAGAAGAAAAAAAAAACCCTTCCGCCCAATCTACGCCTTCGCTCCGCCGTCTCTCCCGATCGGTGCCGGGTCGCCGGTCGTCCCCCTCTGCCCCCCACCACCCTTCCGCCTCTCTTCTACTCTCCTTTCTTCTCCTTCTTCTTCTTTTGGAGAACCGTTACAGATGTTTATGAAGCGTTACAGAATCCTTACTTTAGTATCGGTTATTAACGAATAACCGATATAAAATCCGCAACGGTTATTTATAAAAAACGGTTACAAAATCCATTAGTATCGGTTAGTTCTAAAGAACCGTTACAGAATACTTTAGTATCGGTTATTTACAAAGAACCGTTACAGAAATTTTAGTATCGGTTAGTTATAAAGAATCGTTACAAAAGAGTTTAGTATCGGTTATTTATAAAGAACCGTTACAGAAACCTTTAGTATCGGTTAATTATAAAGAACCGTTACAGAAGAGTTTAATATCGGTTATTTATAAATAACTGTTACAGAAACAGTTAAGAAGACTTTAGTATCGGTTATTTATAAAGAACCGTTACAGAAACCTTTAGTATCGGTTAGTAAGAACCGTTACAGAAGACTTTTGTTTCGGTTATTTATAAATAACCGTTACAGAAGCCATTTTTTTTTTTTCATTTATTTTTGTAAACGGGTTGCAAACGGGGGGAGAAAAAAGAAAAAACAAAACACACCTTCTGTAACGGTTCTTTATAAATAACTGCTTCTAAATTTTTCTCAAAATATTTTGTGCCAAAAAATGATGGGCTGCCGTATCCTTAACGGATTTCGGGTTTACCCACGGATTTCGGGTTATCCACGGGTTCGGGTTCGGGTTTGAAATAAAACCCGTAAAGTTTTCGGGTTCGGGTTAGGGTCAAACCCGAAATTTTCGGATCGGGTTTTGGTATGGCCAAACCCGAACCCGACCCGGCCCGTTGACAAGCCTAGGTGTATCATGTATGTAATAGAATGTAATGAATTTAGTTGAATGTTTGTCAAATATATGTAATTAGAACAAAAGTTATTTTCTTATTTGTGTAATGTGCTTTACATAATTTTATAATTATGATTTTCATTTATTCATATGTCGTTAACACTTATTGTTCTAGTATATAGATTGGAGACTAGTATCAGCGTTATACCCTTTGACTTGGTCTTTGTTCTTTGCTGAAGACTTGGTATTGCAAATAACAAGTCTTGCAAGTAATAAATTAAGAGAGCATATATGGTGTCGCTCATTTTCTAACAAAAATGGCATAGTCATCATGACATTATACGATGGTGTGTGTATATACATCTGCATTCATACACCCCACAAAAATACATATTTGCCATAATATAATAATAATAATAATAAAAATAATGATGATAATGCATGAAAGTACAAAAATGATGCAATGATAATGTATGATATTTTTGTGAGGATATGAGAGGACAAGTTATAATTTTCCATAAATTATTATACGGTTCACAATTTTCATTGCTTAATGATGCTATTTTATTTTGTACCTGAAAGTCAAAATCTGCCCGATTTGATCAAATACCTTATAATTTACAGTTTTGGGCTGAGATTTATTTTCTTTCTGAGTCCAGATAAGGGTTCCCCTCTTAAAAATCTCCCCAATGCTCCCTTTAGCCTTATTTATTACCTCTTTTATTTTTAATAAAAAAGATGGTAAACATGATCCACATGCAAATAATAAATGGTAGATTGGGATGGATTTTTAGTGGCCCGATAAACTTTCTCTTTCTTTTTCTATTGCTAGCCCAGTCCCTTCATTGTAATTGTAATTGTTGTTTTTAGTAGCTGGTTTTTTTCATTCTTATAGGACTAGTCCATTTTTGAAAGTCTTTTGCTATTTTTGTATAAGACAGACTTTGTAATTTTTTTTTCTAAAAACTAATAAAATTTTCTCAAAGAAAAAGAGCGAAGAAGGAAAATGTTATTAGCCAGCCTTAAACCAGTAAATTACAACAAAGTAGATGCTGGATGCACACTTTAAAAGTAGGTTTGAAATCATAAACTTCAAGCAGTCAAAAAAAAGACGAGGAAGGAAACTAACAATCAAGCGCGCACACTTTCATCAAACACACTTCAGAATTCAGAGTCTCAAACACAAACACGAAAGGAACAAGATCACACACATTTTCACGCACAATTCAGACAATAATTCCATTACACAAACACACTTTCACACACTAATCAGACAAACTAAGACAATAACTCATAACCTTATGTGAAGAAACATAATTTTTTACCTAAAATGCACTCAGTTTTCCATCTATGATATATCCACTCAAAATCCTTCTCAACATCAACCTCCACAACCTCCGCCACCACAACCACGACCTCCACCTCCACCTCCACAACCTCCGCCACCACCTCCACCACCACTTCCGCCGCCACCAGCACAGCAGGCACTACCAGTTGCTGCAGCAGCAGAAGTAGCAGCTATACTGGCAGTTAATATTGCAGTATTCGAGCCTCCACCACCGCCACTCGTTTTGCCATAATAAGTCACATTTCTAGACGGTTTAGGTTTTGGTTTAGATTTTGATTTCGCACCTTCAGAGCAGTTGAAGACGATAAGCGCCAAAACGCATATCATGAAAAGTAAGACTATTATGATGTGAGAAATGGAGAGATTGGAAAAGAGTTCTTTGTGAACTAGCATGGTTAGACTATTTCTTGCCATCTGAACTTGAGAAATGGTGCGAGTTTGTGATTGAATGGAACTTGCACATATATAGTAGTAGAACTTGTCCTGTATTTATTTTAATTTTTTCACTATTTATGAGATCCGTATGTGACAGCTGATTTTTCATCATCTTCATGTACATTTTCATCCATGATGTTTGAAAATTTTCCATTTTGGTGCATCCTAGTGATTATATGCTTCCTCATTTTAAGATTCTACTCCAAATTTAGTTTTTCCCGTCAAATATCATATGGTCCCAAGTCACATGGTCCATAAAATCATGTATTTATTTTAATTTTTTCACTATTTATGAGATCCATATGTGACAGCTGATTTTTCATCATCTTCATGTACATTTTCATCCATGATGTTTGAAAATTTTCCATTTTGGTGCATCCTAGTGATTATATACTTCCCCATTTTAAGATTCTACTCCAAATTTAGTTTTTCCCGTCAAATATAATATGGTCCCAAGTCACATGGTCCATAAAATCAACTGTATAATTAGAAGCCTTGTTTTCTTATTTAGGTTTCCACATTTAAGAAATTTCTATAATTATTTAACCCGCAAGTCACATGGTCTCATTGGCTATTTTAACATATTCATTGAATTAAAATTAACCTCTATACGTGTTTAATATAGCGCATTTATATAATTCTCAAAAAAAAAAATTATAGCGATATATGACCACCTTTAATCAGTAGAGCTGATAGGTTTGTATTTTGAAATTTATGAATATATGAAACACCAAATCAGAAATTATTTAGGGTTCTTTATTATGTCGACTGAATTTTCACTTAATTGAAGAATTATTGACATTTTAAATTACAAAGAAAACACAAGGTGCTTGTATATATTTAATAGAAAAAGAAAAGGGAAATCTGGAAGCACAAGAATTATTGACATTTTAAATTACAAACAAAATACTAGGTGCTTGTATATATTTTAATAGAAAAAAGAAAAGGAAAATCTGGAAGCACGGCGAGCTTGAACACGGCCAAAACGCGTCGGAATGATGTATATACTGTTTTTTCCGTTTTTCAATGTACTATTTTTTTTTTTTTGAGATACTATTTTCATTGTGTTATATATATATATATATATATATATATATATATATATATATATATATATATATATATATATATATATATATATATATATAATATGGAATTTACATATAATATTTTTTCGATTATCAAGATAATTTTTTTTTCTATATATACTATTATTTTAATGTTTACATATATATTGTTTACCGAAATGAATTATATGTACTGTTTATTGTTTTTACATACTGTTTTTTGCGAAAAAAAAAAGGTCGTGTTGTGAAAACCCCATCATGCAACATCAGATCCCAAAGCTACATATTTCGTTTACCTATGGATCAATGGAACATTCTGCAGGTTATTTGTCGAGATACTACAAAATATTAAAAAAAAAATAACAAATTAATTTATATTTAGTTTATCAATTGCGGATTGAAGAAAACAAGAATTAGTAAGTAGTTAAAACAAGATAATCATTTTGAAAGCTCTGAAGCAATAAAGAAACAAGAGCACAAAATGAAGATATACTGACTTTTTTGGATGTCTGTAATTTCTTTCTATTTTTCATTTTACAACCATAGATGTTCATTGTTCATTTAAAAAAAAAATTTGGGGTAGCAGGCCAATAGCCTACTAGATTTTTCAATAATCAAACAAAGAAAGTTACAATAACATACTTATTACATACATTACAGATTAAAATAAAAGCGAAAATACAAAGTGAAGCCATTTATTCTAGAAACCTACTGAAGGTTCTAGCAAGCTATGATCTATTATGACTAGCTATCTAAATTCTACCCAGCTGTTGGCCTCCTGTAATCCTGCCCCGAAGACCTGGGAGATATTCCTTTTCTCATTTCGGAAGATTCTTATATTACGCTTCTTCCAGATTGCTCAACAGCTGGACATCCACATTGACCTGCTGATATTTTTACTTGCTTATCTGTTTGCTTAGTTTTTCATTTACAATTACAGACATCATTTTTTTAAGATTTAGGAGACCAAATGGTTCACTGAGATTTACATTCATTAATAAATGAAAGAAAGTCATACATCGCGAGATAAAATAATACATACATACCAAATAAAGAGAGAAAGCAGAACAAGAAAATTGTTGGAAAGAGGAGAAAATACAGGGAAAGCATTGAACTACACTTATATATGCTTGCTCGCCTGCAATTATGGGCATCGTTTAAGAAAAAAAATTAACCAGCACCACCTTCAGACACAAAGATATATATTATTGTATGAAATGAGAAATCACGATGTGGTACTGTAGCGACAGATTTAAATTATATATTGTTTTCTCACGTTTCTATATAGGCTATATACTGTTTTCATTTTTTTAAATATGTACTGTTTACCGAATGAATTTTTATATACTGTTTGTTTTCAGTTTATATGTTTTTATATATTGTTTTCATTTTTTTAAATATATATTATTTTACCGAATGAATTTTTTATATATTGTTTGTTTTCAGTTTTTATATACCGTCGCTACATGGTCGTTACAGTACCGTGACTACCATCGCGTAGTATCAGCTCCCTTTAAAATCAGAAAACTATACAAATTTGTGAAGAATCTAAAGATAAATTAAAAATTAAAAAATTATTTTGGAATTTGTTTTTCTATAAAATGACTAAGAATTAAGATGTGTGAGAGAATTAAAAGATAAGAATAGATAAAAAAAAAATGTTTAATTTGTTTATTACCATGTTTGCTGCAATTACTTAAGAAAGATATGATACACAAATCAACATTTATTTGTGTAATTAATAGTGTGCATAATTGATGTAAGGGCATTTTTGAGATTTTGATAAAAAAAAAATTAAATATCGTTCTAGATGAAGAAAAATCTGCTCTAAAAATAGCGCCACCCAAAAAAATTAATATTTATTAACTTTCCTATTCGAGAGAAATAGATAGAAAGGCAGCAAATTAATTAAAACCTACCAACTAAAATGATCAGGTGCTAAAATGGCAAATGTTCTAAAAACGCTACACAGCCGCTGGCGTGTTAAATAGTAAGTAAAATGGATGCCTGCCTGTAGATATCACCACCGATATTCTAAAAAGAAGTAAATTACATCAATGTGACAGTCGTATTTATCATCTACCTTGTACATTTTGATCCATAAAGTCTGAAAGTCTTTCATTTTGGTGTTACATCATATTGATTATATAATTTCCACATTTTAATATTTTTCTTTAATTTACCCCTCAAATATCATATGATCTCAAATCACATGGTCCATAAAATGAAGCATATAACTAGAAGCCTTGTTTTTTTTGTTTAGGTTTTTACATTTAAGATTTTTCTATAATTTACCGCTCTAGTCACATGATCTCATTGGCTATTTTACTACATCCATTGAATTAACCTCCATATTCATGTTTTACTTTTGACACACCCCAAAGAAAATTTCTATCAGAGATCAATTAATTTTCCATTATACGTTTAATTTTTCGAAAAAATATTCACATCACTCATTTAAAGAATTTGATAGATCAGGCCTGCTGACATGGGCCGACGCTCATTTAAAGATTCTGATAGATCAGGCCCGCTGACATGGGCCGACGCGACGAAACTGACTTGATCAGCTCGTTTTGTCGTACAACACTTCTTTCACGTCCATAACAATATATATATATATATATAGTATTCAACTAAAACTAAAATCTAATAAAAACATTATATATATATATAGAGCAAGGTATAATTCAGATAAAAATATTATATATATCAGTATACATATATGATATAACAATATATACGCGCAAAATATAGAGGTGACAAAATCTGAGCCGACCCGAAAAACCCGCTCGTCTAATCCGAGCCCAAACTAACCCGACCCAAAAATGTTGACAAGTCAACAACCCGAAACCCGACCCAACCTGAACTCAGATGACCCGAACGACCCAAAACCCGAATTACCCGAGACCCGAATGATCCATAACCCAAACCCGAATGACCCGTAACCCGATCGCCGAATGACCCGCCGGAATACTCGAACCTGAATGACCTGAGATTGAATATACTGAATAAATGTTCATGTAAATGTTGATTTTACTAATATATACTAATATTATATAATTGTTTTATAATATATTATTTTTTATTATAATGATATTATGTTATTTTAGAGAGCAATATATTATTTTATAATACTCGTGTATAATATTATTTTCTAGGACTTAAATATAATTTAATAATTGGTTATAAACCACACACTTGATAATGTCAATGCTAATGAAGACTAGTTAGCATAGAATACAATTCAAAATGATCCAAAAATAAAATTCAAATTTGACTAACCTAGATTAAAGACTCGATTGACCCGTAATAACGATTTTATTGACCTAAAAGATTTCATTCAGTCATAATACAACCTAGAACAATCAGATATATTAATCCTAAATATTCAAAATATAGAACTGAATGACCTTTAATCAAATTAACTACATACCCGAATTATCCAAAACTTAGACCCAAATTACCCCAAACTTAAACCCCAATGATCTGTAACCCGAACTTGCCTGATCCGAGACCCGAATAACCCAGACCTGAATAACCCGAAACCCGAATGACCCGTGGCCCGAACGACCCGACCTAAACCCGACCCAATCCGCCCATTTGTCACCTCTAGTATAATATAGATATAGTATAACATTGTATAGATATGATGTAACAAGATATATAATTCGAGTAAAAACAAGTATATATATAGCAATATATACTTCGGACAAAAATAATATATATATATATATATATATATATATATATATATATATATATATATATATATATATATATATATATATATAATGTTATATATAAATATACTATAACAATATATAGATATGATATAGAGTAATATATAATGTAATATATATATATATATATATATATATATATATATATATATATATATATATATATATATATATATATATATAGCCTCGTGTTTGGAGGAAAAAAGAGTGACGAGGAGAAAAAATTGAAGACGTCCCCCCAAGTGCTACAAGAGGCCCCCCCCCACCAAATTTAAAATGCTACTTAAACATAACCGGTCTTTATACAAGTTTTACCATTCAGTTATGGTAATCTCACACTCATATGCTATTAACTAACAGTACACATGTAAAGACATGTGACAACCTTATATTTTTTTTTCATACGTGACATATGACACATATTAATATATCTTCCTTTAAATACCGATATATTTTTTATCCGTTCAATATACTTTTGCCACTTAATATACTATTTTTGCATATCAATATATTTTTCTACTGTTATATATTTTTTAAGAATTGGTATACTTTTCACTTGTCCTATATACATGTTTATTTATCTAGTGTATTTTTCAATAGTGTTGATCAGTATATTTTTTTGGATATTAATATTTCTTTTTTGAGAAAATATTCGGAGCGTTCGTTTATACAACGCCTAAACAGTAGCACATACATTTATAGCTTTTTAATTATCGACTAATTGATCTAATTGAAAAATACTACCGTTTATATATTAATAATATACATCTATGTGTGGTCATTATATCTTTTATGTTTATTAATATATCTTTTTATAATTTTGTTACACATTTATGAATTCGGACGATATTGATGCTAAATAAGCCGGCGGTGCATATCAATTCCCTTCTTTTTTACATCAATATATAATTTTCAGATATTAATATACTTTTTCTAAATACTGATATACCTTGTAAGTATAATTGTCAGACAAAATGTTGACTTGTGCCAAAAAAAAATTTCTTTATTTGGGGATAGAAAATATTTGTAAATAAACAAATATCAACACAAGTCTGTCAGCCCAAACATGCCCCATGAACATCTCTTTTATGAACGTGTCAATTTCCATTAACTTAGTAGTGGATAAGTGACATTTTTTTCACTCCATAATACTTCATATGTGGCATGTTTTCATTGGGTTCTTGACCCGGGTGATGAATAAATGGGTGGTGTGTATCCGGTCCCTAATTTTTATATCTTGTACCTATTTTTTTCTACATGTTTTTTCTCTCTTTTACTATTCTCTCTCTCTCTCTCTCATATTTTTTTTGTTTGAAACAAATGCGCGTTAGTCCGTATACTTTAAATCGATTGCAAAAGTTAATCCGTGTTGAATATATTATTTTTTTTAATTCCCTTATTTTATAAATAATTAATGCATGCCTAGTCCTTGAAATAGCAGCAAAATCTAATAGGGAAATTTCATATATATCCTCTCTAAACCTTAAAATATCAAATATATTTCCCCTAAACACTAAATATCAAATTTATCCCTCTTAAACTCAAATACTATCAAATTTATCCAAAACTAACTTTTCTATTAGGGGTAATATCACGTATACCCTTCCAAAAACCCAAAATATCAAATTTACCCCTCCAAAACTGAAAATATCAAATTTACCCTCTTAAACTTTATTTTATATCAAATTTACCCAAAATTCTATTTTACCATCCAAATTAATAAAAAAATACTGTAGTATGACTTTATCACGACGGCACCGTATATAAACTGTTTTCTCATTTTATATATTGTTTTGTCATTTTATATACTGTTGTTTTTTCTTTGTATATTTTTTATTTTTTTACTTTTATATACTATTTTTCCATTTTATATATAGTTTTTCCATTTTTATATATTGTTTTCACTTTAATGTATATATTGTTATTAGAAAATTAATTATATATATACTGTTATGTACATATTGTTATTAGAAAATAAATTATATATGTTGTTATTGGATCCGTCGTGAACAGTCGTGCTACAGTAAATCGTGCTCTATCAGGTCCTTAATATATATTTAAACTAAAATAAGAGTTGATGGACATATTAGTCAACTAAATATATTATTTATTAAAGTAATTAAGTTTTAGAAGATTAAAAATAGTTAATTTGGTAAACTGGGTAAATTTGATATTTTAGAAGTTTGAAGTGGGTAAATTTGATATTTTAGAAGTTTGATATGGGTAAATTTGATAATAGTTAAATTTTAGAAGGGCAAATTTGATATTATGAACTTTAGAGGGGCAAATTTGATATTTTGAGTTTTTGGAAGGGTATACGTGATATTACCCCTTTCTATTATATCTAACGGAAAATAAGTGAAAAGACCATTTTGCCCTCCTCTCTCAATTTCGTCGTCCCATCCCATCTCCCTCAGCGAGAACCCCTTGCTCGCCAGCAACTCTAGTCAGTGAGTTTGCCTCTATGCCTCACCTTTCTTGCTGCTTCCACTTGCAAATTCTCTTTGTTCGACTCTGCCCTTCTTTCTCATCTGTGAAAAAACTAGATTCTCTGTCTACCATTTCTCTCGAGCCAGAAACAATTAACTCCACGATCTTTGTCGGAGATCCTCTCGACTATAGAGACGAGAGCATGTTGCCGTATAAGTTATGACAGTTTCACCTGATCAATCTTTCCGATCAGAACTGGGCTTTCCTTGATCCAAATGCGAATGCGACATCAATATTTTTGACTGGACAGATGAGATGAACTCCTTATTTGCCGGTATACCTGACCTAATTTGTACTGGTAAATTATTTGACACTAATTTCTTTTCTCAGAGAGGTTTATAGTTAATTGAGGCTTAATTGATGCTAATTGAGACATAAGAGTTGACTGAATTTGGGCTGGATACAAACTGTTTTTAGTGGTACTTATTTGTGTGTATATTTGGGGCTGTAAATGGAGTGAATTCGATGAATAATTGCACAAGTAGAAATCAAATGAGGGATAATCGCACTGACTTGGACGGGTATGGTATAAAATTATTCCAAAATAGTACAATGTACAAAGAGATAATGAAATTGGTTGTGAATATAAAAAATATACTATTAGGAACCGAGACGCAACAGTAAACACAGAAAGCAAGACACAAGAACAAATATATATTTTTTACGTGAAAATCCTAAAGGCTAAAAACCACGGCCGCCGACACTCAAACACTTTCTTAATACTTGGAGAAAGAGAAATATAATACAATTGTTTGTGGTTGTTGGAATTAATAAAACTCTACACCTATCCCCTCTATTTATAGGATAGTCACACCTAATACAAAGAAATAAATCAAAGATTTGTTGGCCCATTAACACCTAATTCATGAAATAAATATAAAGAAAATAAGCATATTCTTAATCTTAATTATCAATTAAGGAATAGTATCATATCAACCAAATATGGAGATCTTCCATATCTCCTGTAGTATTTTTTTTATACGGTATCTAGAGTTTTTCAGAAGTCTCCACACTAAACATATACTTTGTCAATACATTCTTAATAAGAGTTTGTTTATTCTTGCAGATACTGCATAAGTTATTTATCATAAATATTGGCATCAAGTTCAGATTATTATGGAATGCTTTAAACGGTTTCATCGAAGCTATAACTTATACAATATCCAAGTAATCATATTTATTTCTTATTTTTATAATTTGGGTTAATTATACATACTATTACTTGGTAAGATAAAGACTTATTATTTTTTCCAAGGTTCTAGGAGATTCATCGGCCATCTGTCAGAACACAAGGTCTTCTTCCTAGATGAGCCGGGAACATCTCTTCTCCTCTTCTCTTCTGTGCTGCGTTTTCTCACTTGTTCAACCCACTAGAAATTCAGAATTTTTTGTGTGATTTAATATGTATATTATTAGATGTACGTAAATTTGGGTTAGTAATTTTGGGTTATTTGATATGTATATTAGTAGTAGTCGTCACAGTTAGGTAATTTTGGGTATTTTGAATGATATAAAGTTGCATACTATAAATTATTAAGATAGCTTATATGAATTTTGTGTTCAATCAAATCACAGTCATGTTTGGAACTCAATTGAATCTGAAATCTAAAATAAGTTCAAATTAAATCCATTCTATTTATGTTGGATTATACAGTATCACTTAACTTGTAAAACTTGTTCAATTTGAGCTGCATATCCAACACCCAGATAATATTTGTGGAACAAAACTATATGATCACGTTATTAATATGTAAAATACAACAAATAATAAGCAAGTAACATTCAACAATAAAATAACATTAATAAAATCAAGTAACATAGACATTCAAGAGGATATTATTCTTACAGATCGCTATAGGAATATTGACATAAATATTTTCAAAAAGTTTCTTTTAAGAAATTCACAATACAATTCATTCATACAAAGTTCATTCAACAAATTTTGTACAACTAAATAAACATACACTACCGAGTTACTTCATACAAATTTTGGTTTCATCTCAATTCAATTGAACACCTTACAAGCACTCTCAATCCCTCTATATTTTCCATACATATCAGAAGAGCTGTCCAGAATATCAAATTAATCTCAGAATTCCTCAGAAAAAAAACCCATGGATTTCTTTTCCTGGTCTAAGTCTACCGAGTCTAGCACATGAAGTTATTGTACTCACCATTGTTGCATGAGATCCTCTTAAACTTCTGATTATTTTCATCTTTCCAAAGACCTTCAAAGCTTGCTGGTTTTGCGTGATTTAACATATCCACTAATTCGAATGTTCCATGAAATTACATTTCTTCATTTCAACAAACACCTTGTTGGCATAATCCGTATCTCCATGTGAAGCATAAGATTTAGTACTGGTGTAATATGTGACTATGTATATGACTAAAATTTCATCATAAATAGTTAACGAAGTGTTCATAGGAGTAGAAATGTATTAGAGCGTCGCCCAAGCCATCACATTTGGCTTGGGCGACGGGAGGGCTTTGGGGACGCGATGGCTTAGGCGAGGTTGAAGCTTTAGACGTGGGTGTAACTTTGGTGCAGTAGAAAATGACTAGAGGCAGCGTAAGGGAGGGAGGTCTCATGAGTCGTGACAGGAGAGGGAGAGAGGTAGTGGAATGATGATTTAGAATGTAAGGGTATTTTGGTCATATAAATTAATATTTAATAATTTAATACAAATTAATAATTCTAAATCATGGTTAATTGGATGGTGAGTTACGGTTTGGGTATATTTGATATTATATTATTTTTAGAAGGATATATTTGATATAATTTTAATTTTAAAAGCATAAATTTTTATTAATTAAGTTTAAGAGAGATAAATTTGATATTTAATGTTTAAGAGGGATATATTTGATATTTTGAGGTTTAGTAGGGATATACTTGAAATTCCCCCAATCTAATATTGTTTAGTGATTAATTTATCCTTTTTATGGTAAAAATCCTATTGTAATTATTTAATTTTTTGAAATAAAATAAAATATAAAATTTACATTATAGTCTTCGTAAGAAATCTACATAACTTGTCTATATAGACAATGTATTTAAACATATTTATTCCCTTATGTTAATCAAGTCTTCTAGAAAGTAAATTAAAAAAAGTAAAGTAATTTGAAATGAGCTTCGTGTGTGACGTGATTGGCCTTATGGAGATGAACACATGTTGTGACAGGAGCAAAATTGAATATTTTTTATATACTATAGTATAATATAATGTCTTGTAATCGAGTCTTGTAGAATCCTTTTAGTTTTGGTTCTCTATTATTCCTAAAATAGTTTTTGTTTTATCTTTTTGAGGATCTTTTTTAGTTCTTGATTACTGTTTTTTTAGTATAGTCGAGTTTGTGTTCCCGATTATTCCTTTAATTTGTTTTCGATTATAACGATATCAAATCAATTTAGACTTTAATCTATTCATTCTAATATATAAAACTTATAATTTGTGCTTTTTCTGTAATGTATATTTTTATACACATTTTTAGAATTTTATTATCTTAAATTCAATCATAATTCACATAAAATGTATGAAATATTCTCATAATTCATAAAACTTAATTTGAAACCTATTAACACATTTTTTGTGTGAATTTAAAGGCGAAAATGACATAAAATGAAGAATTAGACCAAAACGTAAATGATGGGTCAAAATTGGCCAAACAAAACCCTCAAAACCCTACAAAAATCCAGCCAAAACATTTACAACAATTCAAAAACATTTTAAAGTCAACTCAAGTCAAACTCCAAAAATCACTGAGCTGACCAAAAATTAACTTTTCTAAAATGGGTCATACAATATACCAAAATGAAGAGCTCGACGAGACGAATCCAACAGTACAAGTTTCGCGATCAGAAACTTTTTAGAACTCTTAGAATTGCGAATTCAAAATCTGGTCAAACATTAGAAAAGTCAACCCTGCAGTCAAAGTCAATTCATCTTCTCCAAATTATTCTTTTTTCAAAGTGCTCCAAACCGATCAAACTCACCAGCCATGGATTTATCTCGACGAGACAAACCTGCCTGTATGGGTCCCATGGCCTATAACCGCTGGAGTTGGCCAGAAAACGCGAAAAACCTCCCGTGAGCCATGAAAATGAACCATTTTGAGCTGAGAAATTCTCGAGCTCACCATTTCCTCTACAAACCTCTGTTTGCTATAATTCTAATGCCATTCTCTTCTCCTTGATCCCCTCTTTCCATGTATATAAATAAATCAGTAAATGATGAATAATTGAGTGAGAAATGGGAGTTTGAAAAAGGTGTTCGATGAAATTCAATTCTGTTTTTTGCTAAAATTACACCATTCGAGCTGAATTTTCTCAAGTCAACCATTTACTCCACAGACCTCCTTTCTGAACAAAACCAACTCCATTATCCTCTCTTTGTTCTCCTATTTCCAGGGATATTAATAATTCTAAGAATGGTGAAGAAATGAGTGAGAAATTCAAGTTTGAAATCGTGCAAGTCAACTGTTCGTCGAATGCCTCAACCAAAATTCAGAAAATAAAAAAAATGAAGGTGTTGTTTGGAAATGACATTTTCATTGAGGAAGAAAGGGAGTTGAGAGCCCAAAAATCAACAAATGAATCTTAGAGAGGTAGAGAACAAGCTCCAATCTTTTAATTCGGGTGAAAATGACTAAGAAGTGGGTTATTACTCGAAAATGAACCAATGGCAGAAATGTAATTCAAGGGAACTTCGAAAAAAATAAATCTCCAGTTGTATTTGTACTGGTCAGGTCCATTACCTCTCTTAGTATCGCAACATGCTCTAGTATTCAACAAGCTCTAAAGATACACTCTTTCCCTCCGTTCAGATCGAAAAAGAAAAAAAGAAAAAAAAAATGGTTTTTAAAAAAACTGTACGCCAAAACATAACAGCAAAACAACCCACGACTCATCTCGCCAGCCAGAATAAAAGATTCAACGATCTCCGTCTCTCCAGAGTTCAAACGGCGGGAATTAAAAAAAAATAAAAAAAATGAAAAAGGTTCCGCATAACTCCAGACAGTGACTCACCCCGCATGCTCCATCACCCGTTTCAGCTCAGTGAATCCACCATCAGACAGTCTCTCAATGAAATTAACCGCTCGTGATTCAAACTTAGATCCGATCTGAGGATATTTTTCCGCCAAACAGAGGGAAATTTCAACCGTTCAAAACTAGATCAAATCTCAATGAAATTCAACCAAATTTTGTCTTGATACTCAGTACACAACCCTCGATCCGCCTAAGCCAATCACAAACCCCGATTTGGTCCCTACTTTCCTCTCCATTCGAAACAGGCCAATGGACTCTCAAGTCCATTTTGGCTATAAAACGACCCCAATTCACTTTTCACAAAATACACCACTCTCCATTCTTCGTCTTCTTCCTCTCCCACCACCATTGTTGAGTTTCAAAGCCTTTTGAACTCTAATTTTCATTTTTGAGTGAAATCGAGCAATTAGGGGCTGATTGGGGATAAGATCGAATCGCTTGATTCTAGCTTGAATCAAGGTGCTTTAGGAGATTCAAATCGACTCAAGGGAGGTACTGGTTAGTCTTCCCACTCTCGGTTTGATCAAATTCTCTTTTAATCTCTTGTTTTGAATTTTAGATCGCAAGAACTCAAATTTGTAATTATCAGATGAAATTTTGTGCAATTCTTATTTTTGTGAACATGTGTGAGTAAATCTAGATAGGGAGGAAAGTTTATGAGTTGTATGCATAAAATCTTAATTTAAAATCTCGTAATTTTGCTGAATTGAATAGTCATGAACACACAATATTTCGAATAATTGGGGAAATATTGCTTAGCTTAGTGTTTTTCATCAATTGAACTATTAAATCCAGAGTTTATTGGCTTGTTAATAATCCAGAATGCTTAGCTTAGTATTAATTGTGAATGATTTAATACAAGTTTGTTTTTAAATGGCTGTTTTGAGATGAACTAGTTCTTGAATTAATTTTCTTGAGTAAATCTTAGCTTATTTTGCTTAATCCATCATCTAAATCTATGTAATTATAACCTAAGTGATTAATGATTGTTATATCTCATAAATTTTCTATAATTCCCTATTTTTAAACTGAAATTCAACCCTCACTCCAGTTCTGTCCTGTTGTTGTTTTTCTCTGTTTTTCAGTATTTTGCTTTAAACTTCATGTACAATCCAGATCTAAAAAATTCAATAAATATTTTAACAATTTAGTTCTCATTTAGAAGATAATTTCAAATCAAATTTTTCCTAATTCTGAATTATAAAATATGAGATATTAATTTTCTACGATTGTTATTTTTCTGTTTTTAAAATTTCTGTTCAGATGTAATGTTTCTTTTTCTCTGAATTTTTAAAAATATGAAAATAAATAATAAAAATATAAACATAGTCCTACATAAAGTATTTCGAAGTATAGAATCTGAATTTGGAATTTAAAAGAGTATTTGTTAAGACATGCTGGAATATTTTGCCATTTTTACAAATATTGGTCTGTCAGATCCAGTTTCTAAATCCAGATCTGAGTTTCCATTATAATTCCCAAACTACAATACATAATTGTACCAAATTTTTACAGTTGATCCACAACTTAATAATTGAATTTCTTTGAAATATTTAGGATTTTTCAAAATTTGGGGATTTTTCTATAATTTTCTGAATTTGCTGCTAAATAAATTTTGAAACTGAAATAAGTTTTGGACTAACTTACAAGTTTCTCGAAATTCTTGAATAAAATAATCTTACTACTAAAGAACCATATCATATTTCTCTTTCTAGTTTCCAACGGTATCTCATTTGTTGGATTTGAAGCTCATTTGGTATAGTTACGAATCGAAATACTAAAGAGTGACGTGCTGAATCTTGGAACATAAAAAATAGAATTTTGAATATTAACTTGGAAATTTATCTTAATATACCTTGAACTAAAATTCTTAATACTAGAGATAATTCATTGATATTAGTTAATACTTGAGGCCACATCTCCTTGTATTCGACTCCTAAACTCATTTACCTCTCATACTCATATATTGAATAATAGAAAAATATAAATTCTTTGCTAAATTGTGTGAAATTATAAACGACGATTTTACCCGATTTAAACTTTTTTGGCACGTCTCCCATACAGTTGTGATATTTGTCCCCAAGTTGTACTCTATTGTGTACTTTTATGTGATATGAGTCCCTAAATTAAACCCAATAATTATTTCTATTCTTTAAGAATTTTTTTAAATTGTTAAGTTATTTTAATGAGTAACAATATACAGTAAATGGTATCAATTAATGTCTAATATTATGATGTTGTATTAGTAATAATTAATAATATGACATATTATGATATTGAATAAATTATAATAAAATAATATGAGTCCCATTCTAAAAAAAAGGATATTTTTCATAAATTCCTCAAATATTTTTATTGCATGTTTCCATTTTAGTCCCTATAAAATAAAATATTTGAAATTCTTTCAGTATTTAAAAATTATCTTATATATTTTCATATATAAATAAAAACTGAAACGTCAACTTTATACGTTTCTTGCTGGGACTGGCAGGAGAGGAGCGAAGGTTCAATCGATGGCGTATATAGTAACATAAACATAGAGTAGAGTGAATATATGCTCTCAACGTTATACGTTTCTCGCTGGAAAAGCAGCCTTCTTGATGTAATTGCTTTGACTGGCGCTTTAAGAGATTACCTACCAAGATTCTAAACTTCTACTTGTACGAAATTAATCTTTGATTATATTTGAAACAATGTTCTTGAATCGGCTGAATCAGAATCAGCAATTCTCAGAACTATGATTTGAATCCAGATATCAAATCTCTTATTATTTGAAAACTAATACCAGGTTCAAAACTTCTAGGAACTAAAATTCGGATGTGAACCAACCCCAAAAGTGAAAATTAAGTAATGGATGACCACCACTAGGTTAGTCTAGTAGTCATGGTACCAACCCTATCTATTCGTAGGTGAGAGGTTTGAATCCCGCGTATAGCAGGATTGATTTAAAAATTTAAGTGAAGTCATATGAGTCCACTTAAAAAGAGAACAAATATCAAGCGATCGCTTGTAGTTCTCTCTCAAAAAAAAAAGTAATGGATGAGTAGAAATAAGATGACAATCTCTCTTCTTATTTTCACTTTCATGGTTAATTCAGGATACAGTCCGGGTTTGAGGTATCTAGAATTTTTGCATTGGGTCATTTGAAATAGGAGATTCTAAAATGGTGATGATATGGAAACTGATCTCAATTTATCTTCACATCAAGGATTTTCTAATCTCAATTTGCATGGAAACTAATATTGGTAATATTGAAAGTAGAGATTTCATATCTCATATTAAGTGGATACTAGTATTGTTATATCTCAAGTTATATTGAAATCCAAGAATTGAGATTATGGTTTTGACTTTGGGGGAAGGTAAATAAATGGGTGTACATCCATGGCTAACTATAATACTATATAGTGGAGAGATGAACCTGACTTGAACAAAAATGTCAAGATCAATTATGATGCTTGTTCGATAATGCCCATATCATATCTAGTCTTCCCTCGAATTACTACACGGAAAACAAAGTAAAATTACTACACGGAAAACAAAGTAAAATGTTGTTCGATATAAAACTGATTGACCAGGACGGAAATGCTTCGGTCAATACAACAGAAATCATAAAGCCAGAATTGTTTAAGGGGGCGAATGATACTTTTGATTTTTATCGGTTTTCTGGACGGGGGGAATATGAAGAATCATAGTTTTTGAAGGACAATCGATTTGCACTGAAGTGTAACATTTTTATTGTGAGAGGATTGACCGAAAAGGCAGAGATGCTTGGTGAGAGTGCGGAGAATTTCAGCATCAATTGAATTCATTTGAAGTTACTGAAATCTTCTAATAATTATTTGTTTTTTGTACAAATAAAAAATATCATTTGAGAGAAGTTGAGTTAATGTTCATCCTTGTAATTGTATGTGTTGAACATATGGATGTAAAATTTCAAATATATTCTTTTGAATCTCCATTGTGATCACAGTTTTTGCCCTGAGAATTCTAAAGAATAGTTTTTCATTTGGTAATACAGACACTAAAATGACATTTCCACAAATTTAAACAAAACCCAAATTTCAAATCTAACATCAACTTCATTAAAAGAAAATCCCACTTTTAAAAAAGTTTGAAATTTCACATTTTCAAAATAAAAAAAAATTGAAATTTCTAAATATCAGTCTTCTCCAATACCTAGCTGAGATTCGAAGGGTGTTATCATTTTTTCCGATCATGGTTAAATAAGAAAAACAAAATGATTACATAAATGATATATTCAAACATATTTAGAGTTAGAACCTTAGACATGCCCTTAATTGGAGGTTTCCAGTTTTAGGTAACACTTGAAAATAATGAATCAATAAAAGTGTTAAAATGCATGCTCACCATGTTTAGTTTAGTATTGCTTACCCATTTCTATATTTAATAATGTATTTGCTGTCTAATTTTTCATGGAGGAGCAATTTTGTTGGAAAGTAAAAAAATATTATAAATGGATTAATTGAAAATTATAAGTATGACATTTCCTTTTACCCTTTTTCCATGTTTGAAAAAAAAAGAAATCAAAACCCTACTGGCGAAAAATGGGTAATAAAAAAATAAATTACAAACTCATATAACAAACATAATCCTCATTAAATCATATAACCACAAAACATAATCCTCATATATTGTTATTAATTTCCAAAAGACAAAGAACAAATTAAACCTGATATCAACCAAAAAAAAAACCAATTACTTAACAAAATCAAAATTAAATTCTCAAAATCCCAATTAATCGGGCAGATTAACTGACGCATCATCAACCTTCTCATCCTCCCCACTCGAATCCTTCACAACCACAAGATTACACTTCACCGTGAACGTATCCTTCTCAAGAAACTCAGAGCTCTCAAGCTCCTCCTTCCTAATAAACTGATAAAAACCCCATGTGTCAGAGCTCGCCTTGAAGAGATGAGGTCTGACCACTTCAGGCGTGTTATCGGATGTTTTCCCGCTCTCGTCGACCAATCTGATGTCAAACAGAGCTTTGACAAAATCGTCTGTGTCCATTAACTCAATGAAGAAGGAGATGAATTCGCCTCTGTCTTCCTTTTCGTATCCGTCTGGATAGTAACGGATGCCCCAATTGTAACCGCCGATTTTGAAGGTCTCTGACATGATGTACTTTCCAATCCCGATCCCTTTGCTTTCGGAGTAGCCGATGATTTTGAAGAGGTGAGATCCGCTTGTCAGTTTGCAGATCGACATTGATGGGTTTGATGCTGCCATTAGAGAGATCTACATAGAGTGAGAGAGGAATCACAATATAGATTGATTCATTGTAACAACTGAAACTGATTTTTGAGAAAATGAGAAGATTGAAAGAGGGGAAATGAAAAAAAAATTGAGCTTACTTGATTAATGCAATCGATTTGAGATATCAGACTGCAATTTGGGGGCAAATCAGTTGATGGAGACTTTGGATAATCTCCAGTTGTAAATATATAACTGTTCAACATTGAGGTATGGGTTTAAATATCTCCAGTAAATGAAGATATGGTGATGTCCAGTTGTGATATTCCAAAGAAAAGCAACTGTTTTTGTCGTTATTTGTAACTTCGTTTTAATCATCTTGGTGTTTATACATTTGTCAAATGATGTTATGATATTATTATAGAGTTGGAAATTATATTATTTCTGTTAATTGGAGGAATAAATTGAGAGTTGACTGTTAATTATGTTGACTTGACTTGGTAAAACTCAACTCCTTACATACCAAGAAATAGCACATGTATCATGCATGAGTGTCTTCCTCTCCATTTCAGTAATTTATTTTAACAATATACTTATTTTTCTTAACATTGGTGCATATATTGTCCTAAAAGTATTATCAGTGAAAATTTTCATTTTTTGCAAAAAGAAGGCAAACATTGAAAAGTTATACTAATATTTGGAAATATGAATAAGCACTATAAATATATTATAAAGGTATATACAAGAATATATTCTAAAATATATATGGATAAAAGACTGAGCCCTGGCCCAAAATTTCCAAGCTGCTTTGAACTGCCCACATTGGCCCAAACTCATTCTCAAAGCCGAATCGGGGCTGCCTCTATACTAAAAAGAAAAATTGCAATTTCTTTCAACCAAAAACAGAAATATTGCACGTATACAGACAATATATTTGTTTTTACCTGATTATTTTTAATGCTTACAACCATAATCAAACTCAAGATTGTCTTGTTTTTTTGAAGGAAAAAGATTGTATTGTTCACATCCCTTATTACAAACACAAGCAAATTACGACTAAATTAAAAGGCAAAAAAAAAAAAAAAAAAAAAAAAGCAAAATGACAACCTAATAAATTGATAGCTCCTCTAAATCTAACTAGCATGTGAGGACCTAAGATTCCCATTTGGATTAGGAAAAAGCTCACTTTAGCACCCTTAACTCTTGAGTATGCTCACTTTTGCACCCCCAACTATTTTTTTCGCTTCACTTTTGCACCCTAAACTTTTTAAATTGAGCAATTTTGCACCCTCCATCCGTTAAATGTCTAGTCAGCAGTTAGATGATGACATGGCACTATGATGTGGCAAAAAATATTATTTATTTATACTGACTGGATATTTATTTAAAAAAAATAAAAAAAAATATACTTCCCTTCCCCTTCCCTCCCCCCTCTCTGCCTCACGAAACAGAAAAACAAAGAAAAAAACACAAACACACCCGCCCCTCCCTCCCATCTCTGTCCGTCCGCCGGTCAGTTCGCCGGCCGCCGTCACCGCCGCCGGCCTCTCTCGCCGGCCGCCACCTCTGGCGGTAGATTTTTTTTTTTTTTTTTTCAAATTAGTAACGGTTTTTATGAAAGAACCGTTACAGAATTGCTTAAATAGTCCAAAATCTGCAACAATTTTGGACTATTTAAGCATATTTGTAACGGTTCGTTTAAAAAACCGTTGCTAATTGGTATATTTCGTAACGGGTTTTGTAAAATAACCGTTACTAATTGTTATAATTAGTAACGGTTTTTTATAAAACCGTTACTAATGTTATATTTAGTAACGGTTTTATAATTAGTAACGGTTTTTTATAAAAACCGTTACTAATGTTATATTTAGTAACGGTTGTTTATAAAAACCGTTACTAATGTTATCGTTAGTAACGGTTTTGTGTAAAAACCGTTACGAAATATAACAATTAGTAACGGTCTTTTAAACGAACCGTTACAAATATGCTTAATTCTGTAACGGGTCTTTAGTAAAAACCGTTACTAATTTGGAAAAAAAAAATAAACTCGCGCCCCTTCCCCTTCCCCTTTCCTCCCCCTCTCTCTCCCCTCTCCGCCTCACGAAAGAAAAAAAGAAAGGAAAAAACACAAATTGCCGCCAGGCCAGGAAAAAAAAAAAAAGTAGTCTTTAATAACACATAAAATGTCTAAGAATCCTTAAAAAAACATAAAATATTACCAAATGCATACATGTCCTTAAGAACACACAAAATTACACTAAATGCGATAAAATGCATGTCTTAAAAAAAAAATATGAATTCCACCAAATATGAACAATCATGCATACAATCCATTAACATTCAACATAATCTAATTGTTTGGAGTCTGATTTGAAGACTGACTAGTAGATGACGCCCTTGATTTATTACAATAATCCTGAAAAAGAAATTAACATTAAAACAAATTTTATATTAAGATTAATTATAAATATACAAATTGAATATGACAAATATTACTTGATTCTTCTTTTTGGGACAAGTAGTTTTATTATGACCCGCTTGGCGACAACAACTACATTTTACAATTTGTCCCGCTTTTGTCATTTTAGAAGGTGGCGGTTTTGGCACTACACCTTGTTCACGCCGAGCATGCTTTTTAGGTCTACCGGGCATCTTTCTTTTAATAGGAGGTAACGGAGCATCGAAACCCGTTTTAGGCCAATCTTGTTTACCGACAACCGGTGCCATGAAATGAGAATACGTTTCGCGGTGCATTTCTTTTTTGAAACAATCTGCCACATAATTCAATGGTTCACCTTTTATGCTATATATAACACAAATGGCATGAGGACATGGGATACCGGAAAGATTCCACATCCTACAAGAGCACTTACGAGTACTCATATCAACCACGTACCCGTGTTCTTTGATTTCCCCTTTCGCGTTAGTGACATTTTGCAAAACCTCATAACCGTCTTGACCATTCCAAATCACATGACATTTTTTATTTAGGTCAATATTATCATTTAGGTCTTTACAAATCTTAGGGCAAACGTCCGAAAATTTCTCGCCTTCACATGCAATTTTTGCAATTCGTGTCATAACCATGTGCCTAATCTCTTCTAACATGGTTATAATTGGTTTATGTCTACAATCTTTTATCCAAAGATTAAATGTTTCGGACATATTATTATCGACTACCGCACACTTACAATATTCCTTGAAATATGCTCTACACCAATGTTTTGGATCAATTTTTAAAAGATCATTCGCTGCTTCGACTGATATATCCCGAATAAACCCTATATTCTCTAAATATTGGGGTTCGGAATACGACCATGCACATAAGCAAAATAAATAATGCAAATTACCGTTGTTATGCTTCCTGCCCCAATTGTGAAGTATGTGTCGAGCACACATCCTATGCTCTGCATCAGGCAAGGACTGCTCGATTGCAATTCGTAATCCCTATTCAAAATACATACATAAGATTTCTAAAATAAGTAATTTAATCAAAAAAATAAATAAAAATAAACTACCTTTTGTTGATCGCTAATTAAAACCCACTGATAACCCGATCTCATATCTAAGTCAGCCACCAATAAATTTAAAAACCAACCCCAATTATCCTTATTTTCTACATCTACAACTGCCCAAGCAATGGGATACATTTGATCATTAGCATCTCTCCCAACTGCAGAAAGTATCTCAAATTTTATGGGCCCCTTTGAGAAACACCCATCTAATCCAACAACTTTTCTATATCCACTTAAAAATCCTTTCTTGCACGCGCCAAAACAAATATAAATTCTATGAAATCGTGGCACTTCATCCGCTTGGTTTCGCTTGACATTTATCCGTATAGTGCTATCTTTATCCGCATCTAATAATGCTTGTGCATAATCCCAAATTTTCGCATATTGTTCGGTATAATTTCCTAAATATTTTCTCATTACCTTCAGTTTCGCTCTTCTACATTGGCTCACCGTAACATTAACCGCCATATCTTGCCTTATTATTTTTTGCATCTTAACCGATTTCCATCCCGGATGTGATCTAATTCTTTCTTCATATTTGACAGCAAGAGAAGTTGACGTTATATAATTACACTTAAACGACGGAGCACACTTGTGTTCGGAATGAAAAGTTCTAATCACAAAATTCTTGTTTATGCTATCTAACGAACCATATACAACCCACGGGCATCCGGGATTCTTGCATACCGCTCTCACTTTCTCTTTCTGCCTTTTTACAAATTTAATCTCTTTTACATTTTCTCTCGCATAATTTCTAACCGCGTCTCTAAATTCCGAAACTCCAGGATAAATCTTTCCGATATGAAATGCGGTACATACAATTTGTTCATAATCCGGAGGATACACAATATTCAAGGGTTCTTCTTCGCTACTCTCACCACAATCACTTGAAAATGAAAACTCACTATCCGTTTTTTCAACATCATTTCCCCAATCTTCTCTTTCATCGTACACATTAATAGCCAAAGAATCCGATTCAACACTCCAACTTGTCCCAACGAAACCCGTATCCTCATTCCTACTCAAATGTTCTACATACAACTCAATACTCTTCATCTTTGTGAAATTCGAAAACATTTCCCAAACCGACAAATCGGAATATAGAATTTGTAAGATACCGCTTTCCGGCACCCTATAATGCAACTTTGAGATATCACATATATTTAATTTCTCTTCTACCATGCATTTAAGGTTGGTGTATGTTAAAATATCTACAAAATCCCCCAATTGATCATTTTGTCCATTAACATACACCCAATAAGAACCGTTCAAAACAAATAAACCATTATAAAAAATCCTAAAAGAACAACCGGTGTACATTCCCGAATTTTCTACAATATATTGAATAAAAAATTTAATTAGTTAGTTTAATGAAGGAAAAAAACAATAAAATACAACAAAAAAAAATAAATTAATTTCGTGATGAGGAAGAAGATGGAAGTGAAGGACGTTGCATCTTTTGATCTTGAAGGTGCGTAGAGATTAGGATTTTAGTCCCTAATTAATTAATGGGGCCGGCGGCGGCGGTGACCAACGGCCGGCGAACTGACCTGCGGACGGACATAGATGGGAGGGAGGGGCGGGTGTGTTTGTGTTTTTTCCTTTCTTTTTTTCTTTCGTGAGGCAGAGAGGGGAGAGAGAGGGGGGAGGAAAGGGGAAGGGGAAGGGGCGGCAGATTATTTTTTTTTTTCCAAATTAGTAACGGTTTTTACTAAAGAACCGTTACAGAATTAAGCATATTTGTAACGGTTCGTTTAAAAAACCGTTACTAATTCTTATATTTCGTAACGGTTTTTATACAAAACCGTTACTAACTATAACATTAGTAACGGTTGTTATAAACAACCGTTACTAAATATAACATTAGTAACGGTTTTTATAAAAAACCGTTACTAATTATAACAATTAGTAACGGTTATTTTACAAAACCCGTTACGAAATATACCAATTAGTAACGGTTTTTTAAACGAACCGTTACAAATATGCTTAAATAGTCCAAAATTGTTGCAGATTTTGGACTATTTAAGCAATTCTCAGAACGGTTCTTTCATAAAAACCGTTACTAATTTGAAAAAAAAAAAAAAAATCTACAGCCAGAGGTGGCGGCCGGCGAGAGAGAGGCCGGCGGCGGTGACGGCGGCCGGCGAACTGACCGGCGGACGGACAGAGATGGGAGGGAGGGGCGGGTGTGTTTGTGTTTTTTTCTTTGTTTTTCCTGTTTCGTGAGGCAGAGAGGGGGAGGGAAGGGGAAGGGAAGGGGAAGGGAAGTATATTTTTTTTTATTTTTTTTAAATAAATATCCAGTCAACATAAATAAATAATATTTTTTGCCACATCATAGTGCCATGTCATCATCTAACTGCTGACTAGACATTTAACGGATGGAGGGTGCAAAATTGCTCAATTTAAAAAGTTTAGGGTGCAAAAGTGAGCAAAAAATAGTTGGGGGTGCAAAAGTGAGCATACTCAAGAGTTAAGGGTGCTAAAGTGAGCTTTTTCCTTTGGATTATCTTCAAACCTTTTAATGCTAAACATCCCCAAATCGACCCCGTCCGGCATGCTCACCTCACCTTCCACCACCATCTCAGCTAATATTTTGCCCACAACAGGCCCCATTTTAAACCCGTGTCCTGAAAAAACTCCTGCAACCACAACATCATTTCCAAACTCGCCACCTAAAATGTCTATAATATAATCCTTATCAGGCGTCATAGAATACATACATCCCTGTGACATCAATGGTCCATCAGCAGTCTCAAACATACTATGACATAAACTGATCGATCCATTGAACTATCGGTTCAATCAGGCTGTTAATATTCTCTTTCCTCTTTGATCCTGATTTGGACCCCAATTCCCAATTTCTATTGTCAGGATCACACGGAGGACCTCGGTCTAATGAGATTTTGATCAGACCAGGATATTCTATAGAAGGAGTACCGAATATATGGTCATCTCCATGACTTGAAAAAGTCGGGAAACTTTGTTGAGGGGTAAGTTTACATTCATGCCCCTCTTTGATCTTCCAATAGCAGATTAACAAATGGAGAGGTTGTATAGGAAGTTCCACTCCATTAATGGACTTAACCAACTTGCTAGTCCATGCACCTGCGGTTATTATCACTTTTTTTGCGAAAAAGACCTCATTATTAGCAGAAATTACATGAACACCGTTTTCTTCTTTCTTAATGTAAGTGACTTCTACGCGATCTTTGAAAACCGTGCCGTTTCGGGCCGCTAGAGATTGAAACATGGCAACCGCCTTTGTAGCGTTAATTACACCTACAATGAAAGTTTAATTTAGTCATAATCATCAAATTTTAATAAAATGAAATAAAACATCATAGAAAATTATGTTTGTAGCTTTATTTTATCTTTTACCGCCAATTGGAGTCTCGACAGCCGCCCATCCATCATCTGGCAGATCGAATGCACCAGAAAACTTCTCTTTCAACTTCTCCTTGTTCAACAACTCATACTCTTTCAAGTTCTCAATACATGCCTGCAAACCCGAATTAGATTCCGGCCAGAGATCGAGTTGAGTCGTAGGAGTGAGAACGGTATAACCAGACTCAGCCTGAGCTGAGAGAAAGAGCGAGTAAGAGAGAGAAACTAGAGGCGGATAGAAGGGTTTAGCATAGGCTGCACGGATCGTTCGAGAGTGACCATGAGATGAACCCAACTGATGGAGAAGATCGAATTGCTCGAGTACAAGAGTCTTCTGATTGAGTTTGGAGAGGTGGTAAGCTGTGCAACTGCCCATTATTCCGGCTCCAATTACTATTGTGTCGAAAGAACTGGAGGCCTCCATTTCTGAGTCGACAAGTAGTAGGTTACTAGATTTGTTGTTCTTTGATATGGAAATATACACACACCCCAAAATGGTTTACTTAATGAATAGTTGGTACTTATTTATAATCCTTGTGACAAGTTGGGGGGTGTGTGTGATGGCGGATGGATGTTGTCTGGTAATTTTCTCTCTATTCATGTCTATCTTTCTCTGTGGGTGTTTCTCTAAACGTGGGCTGCAAAGAGAAACGTCGTTTTCTCATACTTTTTTAATGATGCTATTTGTATTGTCTGCTGCTTGGTCTATATACTTGATTAAAAACTATGGGAAAAATTGCCTGGAACTCACAAGTCTATCTTCCCGTGGTAAGAAATTCCACACTTATCATTTAAAAAAGACTGTGGACCAAATCATTAAGGTGCCGTGTATGGAATATGTAAAGCACCTCAGACTATGTCCATTTTCTATATGGTGATGCTGGCAAAATCTGACGCAATTTGAAAAACGATCCAACCAGTGACTTGACACCCAAAATGACCCAAACTCAAATCACCTGAAAATGAGCCATGCCCGAATGACCTGAATTGCGAATACCCTATAGTCGAAATAAGCCATAACAAAACAACCCGTAGTCAGTGTGAATCTCAACAAATTCATCGGAACCGAAATAAACCCTAAACAAATCTTGTTCAATTTCTCACAGTTATGCCACTCATCAGTACAAAGTTGGCTCCCGAACACAGTACAAAGTTGTTACAAATGGTTCCAAATTAATTTCATTACATAACTTTTCTTCACAAATCACTCACAAATCCTCAATTCCGTATCGATCAGCAGCTATGAGTAAAATTAACAAAATCATTAATTTGATACCAAACTCTAGAAGGCACTATTCTGACAATGGCGACAAGTTGAAATGCCTATTTTGTAGTGGATGAAGGCCAAATGTGTTATCTTTTATGTTGATTTTCTACCTCAGACCCAAAGGTACTTAATTTTCAATTGAAAATATTTTTCTTCATTTTTTGAAATTAGCAAGCAAAATTTATAAAGATCTCATCTGCAATTGGATTTTAAAGGAAAAAGATTTGGACCTTTTATCTTATTTAGCTTATATTTGCTTACAATAAGATGATAGCCCAAATTGGGAGCCGATTCATATATTTGAATATTTTTTATTAGTTCCTAGTGGCTTCAATATATTTCATCTCAAAGTTTGGACCGGCCCATATTGTTGGCTCCCGAACTCTAATATCTTTCAGGGCTAAGTTTCATAGTTTATTTTGATTTCTATACCTTTTATTTACAACAATATAACTTAGATTCTAAATATTATAATTTTATATTCCCAATCATATACCCCGTGTATCCATTCCTCCTCCCCTCGGCAGGGCCCAACCATACTACCTGGTAATAATAGAAGCGCAAGAATCAAACCTGAGAGGCCGGAAGAATGAATTGGATTGAGACGGAATCATATTCACCGCAATATACTTTACATTCTAAACAAGAGAATGAAAATGTTAAAATAGTTGAAGGTACAAGTCTCATCATACAGATCTAGAAGATGAGACTAATGAAAAGATCTCTTCGTCAAAAAGAAACAATATATCTTTATATCACAATAATATATATTATATTTTATATATTATATTTTTATATTCCTAACAATATACCCTACATAAGAAATTCATTGAGAGTCATTAAAAGATGCTAAGCAAAATAATTAGAGGGTTACAATTTGTAAGAGACAATTAGCTGGACCCTTTTTAAATCTTGCTCAATAATCTATTGAGATCACTATTGACTATATATATATATAGTCCTCATGACGTGGTCAGAAACATCAAAATTGTCGTGCCTTCACAATTGGCAAATCAGAGAAGAAATCTAAAACCAATTGATGAAATTAAATGTCAAATGGAAGGACAAATGAAACTATATATTTTCTTCAGAACGAGTGATTCTACAGGTTCATTCAATGAGATAAATGTCTAGTCAATTATATAGAAGTCCCCTCGTCTGATCTAAATAAACATTAGAAATTAATTATATAAGAGTCTATTCATATATATATATTGTAATGTGTATTTTTATACACATTTTTAGGATTTTTATTATATAAAATTTATCCTTAAATCACATAAAATATTGAAAAAATGTTTAAAATTAATAAAAATTATTTTTTGAAACTCTTAATACAGTTTTGTGTGATTTTTCAGATAAAAAGTTTAAGAAAGAGATATTTGAATGACTTAGTGAAAAATCAACTCTAAATAAAATACTCATTTGCAAATCCTGGAACAAGAATAGCCGAAATCTCGACAAATCTCCGCGAAAAATACTACACACACCTCTCCGACCTTCTACAACCCTCTCCAACCAATCATTCAAGCAAAATGGCAAAAATCCATAAAAATATAAAAAGTCAAACCCGAAAGTCGCTTTTGACCAAAAAGTCAAATTTTCCGAAACATGATCTTGTGGGGTGTCAACACGAAGGTCTCGACGATACGAATCCAATGATACCAATCTCGCATAAAAAAAACTTTATAGAACTCTCGGAAATGACAAATGAAAATCGGATGCAAGAAAATTAAATGTGATAACTTGGGCAATTCAAAATATGACACGTGGCAAGGTTATGACCACTCAAAAGCTCAGCTCACAATTGGAAGAAACACGTATTCAATTATTGCCATTCAATCATTTTCCCATCCCCTCCATTTACTCCCCAATGAGTCAGTCCATTAACCCAATTCCATGCACTAAACCGAAATGGACCCCTCCATTTCCACGAAATTCAGAGGTTTGTTCGGCCGAGCTCTCCTTAAATCCTCCGTAGAAAACACATATTCCCTCCTCCTCAAATAACCCCTTGACACGTGGCTCAATCTACATCGCTGTATCAAATTTTGGATCAAAATGATCTGGAGCGACACATGGCAGAAATAAAATTAATTAAGAGGAATAAAATGGGAAAATATTAAAGAGCTCTAAACAAGAAACTAAGAAATAATCGCTGATTTTAATCCCACGATCCTTATTTCCAAACTTTAAGGCAAGCTCCCCTATAAAAGAGCCTTCATTCTCCTTCTTCTTCACGAGACTACTCTCACACAACATTCTCTTCTCTCCTCTATTGTAAATATTATCTTCATAGATGACATTCTTTAAAGTTGTTCTAAAATTCTAATTTTATTTTGATGACTTGAGATAAAAGATAGTCAAGGTTCAAGAAGGAAGTCTTGTTCTAGAAGTAGCGAGATTTGAAGGAAGATTCAAATCGACCAAGAGGATGATCTAGCTTGACTCTCCATCCATTTGATTTGATTAGTTTTTCTTTTTCCTTATTTTTTTTCTCTCTTTTGTTGAATGAATAAAAAGTCTCAAACTTGTGTAAATATGGTTTGTATGAGCATGAGTGAGTAGACTTTGTGTAGGGATTTGACATTTGTTTAAGTGATATTTGAAACCTTGCTTTATTTGAATTAATTGGGAGGATTTGTGAAAGTTTTCATAAAACACACTTTATTGAATATTTGATTTAAATGCTTGGCTGAGTTATTTATATTGAATCTAAAAATTGAATGTGTGTTTGTGACCAATTAGTTGAATAAATACTTGGCTGAGGTTTGTTTAATTAATTGAAGTTTTGGTTGAATTTGGTATTTGAACATTGAATTGGCTGATTTGTATTTGGATCTAAACAAAATCATTAATTATGTGTTTTTAGCTTGAAACACTTGAACTTATTTTGCAAATCTAAAGATTAAAATATTTGGTGGTTAATGATAGTATGTTTGAACAAATTGTCATAAAAGTTCCTACCTTTTATTAACTTTTAAAAATAAAAAAACAACAAAAAAATATTTACTTTCTTTTATTGTTTTATTGCACTTGTTTCTACAATTTTAAACAACTTCATTATTCACACTTTTCATTCTTAAATCATAACCCTTAGAATTTGCATAAACACTTAACACTTGAGAATTGATTTTTGAACTTGTTTTACTTAAGGTCAGTCTCCTTGTGTTCGATACCCTAAACTCAATTTTCACATATACACTTTGTGAATGAATTAGAAAACTTATAAATAATTTTGCTAAGATTGTAAATCGCAAACGACCCGATTTACGCATTCTTATATATATATATATATATATATATTGCTATCTTCTTTCTGTTGATCCATCCCCATTCTCCATTAATGGCGTTGACAAGTAACTCAACTACATGCAAGAAGCTATATGCGGGATCGCACATGGTTACCATCTTCGGTTACTCGTGTATCAAAGGTATGGTCAATACAGTAGACATATAAGCTCCAATATCTTTAGTGTAGGTGGATATAATTGGCTCATAAATTTTTAATCTAATGGATCTGGCAATTCGGTAATACTGATCATATTTCAGTTTTCACCACCTTAAAATATACGACTGCCTTTTTTGATATAAAGTTGTTGGATGCATATGGAAATCCTTCTGCTACAACACCTACTCATGTTGAGCCATCCGTTTTCACGCCATTAGCACGATTGGACTTCTCTCAATTTATGAGAAAATCTGAAGTTAGGAGCCAAAGTGCTTTTTTTTTTTGAAGTGATAGGCGAGAGTGTATTAAAGACTTTCATTAATAATAATAAAAAACAGTTACACGATTTTTGTCATATTATATTCAATGAATTTCAAAGCCTAAATTTGAAATAAAATAGTAACAAAAACTCGTGCCCTAAATCTCCCTCTCCATTCTCGCTATGTGAATTAATCCGTTGAGAAGATTATCGGCCATTTTACCGATGATCTTCGGATTTGTCAATCTTCAGATTTGTTTTCCGATTAAGGTTTTGCGCCGCCCTATAAATTAGATATCGGCGCCACCATATAAATGCACAACAAGAAGACCTTAAGACCTAAAGAGGCTGCAATTCACATTAAACAAGCAAAAACAAGCTCAAAAAGAGTTGTTGTCGTCTAATCACTACCTTTGAAAAAAATCCATGGACAAAACAACCTCCAACCAGAGTATATGTTTTACTCCTCAGAAGTCTCCCTTTTTAATTAGTAAACAAAACATAAAAGTTCCACTTAACAGAAACGATGCAGCTTAGAATGCAACATTCTCCAACTTTCCAAATCAGTTCTGCAGCTTTGAAAACTCAAAACAAAGGTTTCACACATTGCAATGCATTTTAACGAGCAGTTTGTGAGCACCTTTGGAAAAGGGACGAAACGAGCAAAAATCGGCTCAAACCGGCTCAACGGGAGATGCTAAAGAGAGGATGGAGAAGAGGAGGAGTCAAAGTTCCTTAAAGATGACAGTTTGACAATCAAGTGCGATCTCATAGTCATGAAAGAATCCAACGCACCCTGGGCACCTCAGAAACAAAATAAATTCTATTAGTTTAATTATCAATGCGATGAGAATTTTTTTTTTTTTTTTGATGTTACGATGAGAATATTTATTGGCCTGATTCATGTTTATGTCTTGCAAGAAGAGCTTTTGTGTTCCAGTCATATTGTGCTTCCCTTTAGTTGTTTCAAAATGTACTTACCTATTTTTTTTGTATTATTATTTTTCTGTTGGAAGATGTTTCATGTTTGTATCAAGTGCATGTATAATTTAGTGGAATTTCATATATATGTCCTTACAAGAACTCAAAATATCAAATTTATCCTCCTAAAACTGCCAATACCAAGTTTATTATTATTATTATTTTTTTTTTTTTGAGGAAATGCTAATACCAAGTTTAACCTTACAAACTTTTGACTCAACCATTGCTGCTGTTAAACTTAATTTCGAATTTGTCAAATTTGCCCAGAAATTAGATTTCACCATTATTGCCGTCAAACATAAACTTAACTGTTAATTTATAAATTTATGATATTGCCCTTTCAATCTCCTTTAGTTAGACAGTACACAAGGGTATAATTTCGTCCAAATTAAATAAATTTTTATTTTGTAATGTGAACATAAGGGTATATTTTCTTTACTTGGACAGAACACAGAATTTAACTATCGAAATACCGTGTATGAATTATAACGTGGTCTGGGGTAAGGAAATAGAGATCACACCATTAATTCCTCATTTAAACACCCCAATGTTCCATATCTCTTTAATTCCATCTTGCTCATACTTTTATTCTCAATGGCATCGCCAAATTATGCAACTTCATCTAAACTAGAGCTCTTTACCGGGCATCATCAGCTTAAGATCATTCATTATTCGAACATTGAATTTATACGAAGTGAAGAATCTGTCAAATCCAAAATGTTTTCCATTGTTGGGGTTGAGTGGTGTTTGCATATCGATTCCAATGGATATAGTAAAATAATTAGGTGAGTATATTTCAACTTATGTCGAGCTAGTAAATACAGCCAATGTTGCGAAGGCTCTATACCAAGTAAGAGTTCTCGATTCGAATGGGAATCCAACAACTATAACAGCAAAGATCGTAAGCCCGGTGGCATTTGAAGGCTCCTCCAGATGGTGGGGCTCCTCTAAAATTCGTTAGAAAGCATGATCTTAAGGCATTGATGTTCCCCAAAGATGATATCCTCACTGTCAAATGCACTGTCACTGTCATGAAAAAATCGCAAAATGCCCCGCCATCTACATCATCATTTTCTTCCTCTTCAAAGTGCCCTACCGCAAAATTCACTGTAATAGAGTTCCTCAACGGAGTCCACATTTTGACCATTGCTGGCTACTTGAGCATCAAAGGTATTGGCATTGGAACATTCATCACAAGTGATACCTTCACAATCTGTGGGTACAATTGGCGCCTGAGATACTACCCGGATGGATGCCAAAAGGACGATAAAGGTGAGTACATCTCACTTGTCCTTGAGCTTGTTAATACAATTGATGATATGAAGGCTCTATATGAGATTGTGTTGTTGGATTCTGACGGAAGACCCTCAACTATGTTTGCCAAAACAGTTGGAAGGCTAGCTATGTTCAATAGCTCTAGCTACAGTTATGGTTTCTCAAAATTTATGAAAAAACATTACTTTGAGGTCTCTGAGTTCCTCAGAAATGATAGTTTTACAGTGAGGTGTAGAATCATCGTTATGAAACATCCCAGCACCTCCATTTTTTCATCTCAATTTATCTATTGAATTTGTTTTTAAAAAAAATTGTCGTGCTTAAAAATCTGATTGTAGCCGATTATTTTTCTCTTAAGTTTTTCTACCAACATGTGTGAATAAAATGTTGTTTTATCACCAAATACATATGTATTTGAGCTTTAATGGTACTATCATTTTGTTAGTTACTCTTATGCTGCAAGAATTTTAAGAACAGAAAAAGCAACAATTAGATACAGCTAATTATTAACACATAGCCACAAAATTGTCACCCATATTATCCTACATTTAGCAACAACTTGAGAAAATATCAATATATCTTTATGTTATAAATGAAAGGAGACCATTCAAACAGCAAGATAATCAATTGAAAAAGAAAAAAAAAAAACTATCTGTGTCTGTTTTCGTATATGGCCGGAAATGAATAATTATTAATCGGATACAGAGCACGAATATTGTCAGCCATATATTATCCGACTCATTTACACCTCTATTTTTGGGACGTTAGTGCTATCGAGCCAAAGGAGGTAAGATGGAGGGGTTGAAGTTAACTAGCTATTTATCATCAAATCTTTTTACCAATGTGAATGGAAGGATGCCAAGGTAAATTTTAACATGGGTTTGTTTAAAAAGACAGAAATATTATAATCTATTAACTGGATAAAACTAGAGGTGGCAAATGGGTGGGTTAGGTCGGGTTCGGGTCGGATCATTCGGGTCTCGGGTCGTTCGGGTTTCGGATCGTTTGGGTTCCGGGTATTTTGGGTCTCGGGTCGTTCGGGTTAGGATCGGGTCGGGTTTCAGGTCATTGACTTGTCAATATTTTTGGGTCGGGTTTGGGTTCACGTGGGTCGGGTCGGGTTTTTGGGTCAGGTTAGATTTTGCCAGCTCTATTTACGCACCGTGTTTAACTTGTGATAAAAAATCTTTGATTAAATAACTATTTATCTATTTTCAATTTTGCGCAAGCTGTAAAAGGAGGCCTATGAGCTCAAAAGTCTCAAATAGAATTTTATGTCTTAAAAATCAATATAATTAATATATTATTTTCTAAAATAATATGTTGACATTATAAGAAATAAAATAAGATATTATAAAATAATATATAATACTAGCATAACAGTGAAATCAACAGGTTTATGGCCATTTATTCATTATATGCAAATTCATATCATTTAGGTTCGGGTCATTCGGGTTTCGGGTCGTTCGGGCCTCGGATCATTCGGGTTTCGGGTTGTTCGGGTCTCGGATATTTCGGGTTTCGGATATTTTGGATCTTGGGTCATTTGGGTTCAGGTCGGGTCGGGTTTCAGGTTGCTGACTTGTCAATATTTTCGGATCGAGTCCTGTTTAGATTCGGATGAGTCGAATCGGATTTTTAGGTCGGGTCAGATTTTGCCACCTCTAGATAAAACCACACACACAACTTTCCAAAGTCCACGGACGACATAAAATTGGAAAAGATTGTTCACGAGTTGTGTGATTTTTTCCACTTTAAAATTGTATGCTCCCACATTGCAGCAATTGATACTGGAATTCTATTAAATAAATAAAATGGTTCTTATAAGCACATCAGATTAAAATAAATTAATTACATCATATAGGTAGAAAATAGAAAATAAAGTGATTTATCATTCTTTTTCTTTCAATTAGAATCTTAAGGTGAATTTAGAATTCGGCGTGCTTAAAAAGATGAAGCTGCATTCACATTAAAATAGAGGATCACTACGCACACTTTTATGAAGTTTGAGGAATATATTTTGACGAATAAGTTCATTAGTGGTGATGATTGAAACGGCATCTAAAAGGTGATTACTTTAGAATAATATTTAGCGTCACCACATTGAGTGAAACTATAAAACTTCTCACTATTAGAAAGTATGGGGAAATTTTTGTTGAATAAGTTAATTGAAGGTGATGAATTGAAACATCATGAAAGGTTAGGTTACTAATTCATAGTAATATATAACATCATCATATTAGGTGGAACTAAAACTTACTTTATTGTTCGTATTTGTAAATTAAGTGAATTGATTTTATTTATTAAAACAATTAAGGGTTCGTTTGGGAACGTTTTTATTTTTCGTTTTTTTTCTTCAAAATAAAAACAAAACGTGTTTGGTAATTCCTTAGCGTTTCCATTTTTTTTGCTCAAATCCAAAAAAATAAACGGAATTTAAGAAATAACAAATTGATGTTTCCATATTTCTGTTTTCCTTTTTTCCCTTTCCTTTCCGTACATTTGTTGCTCCATAAATCTCTCATCTATTTCCTTTTCTATTTAGTCTTATCATGGTTAATCTCAAATTTTACTTTATGACTGTACAACCAACAAACATGAAAATTATTATTTGTGTATATATTTGATTTGTAACATGCTAACAACATGATAATGTTGGTGATATTTCTACAAATATAAATTTAGTAATATTACTTTTTACAACAAAATAATATAACAAGTAGTATTCTCGAGTGATGTTATATTCTTTTTACGTATTATGAATTTACAAATTTTTATATTGTAGTTATCATGTTGAATGTATGGAGCAAGATTCTTCAAATTTTAAAACAGAAAAATAATTTTTTTGAAAACAAAAACAAAAAAAGAGAAAACTGTTTTTTTTTTTTTAAAAACAAAAAAATGAAAAAATACAAATGATACCAAACGATCCCTAAGTGAATCTGTTTTGTATTGAGATGGCACTTGTAGTTGAGTAAAATAATTTTTTTTTGTTTTGAATAAGAATGTTTTGGGGTTCTCTTTTATACCTGAAAGTTTTTTGGTAATCACATTTCCTGTATTGACGAATATATATGTGTAATTTCAAGAAAATATGTAGCCTCTGTTATGAAACTTAAAAGTGAGGAATAAATTTTTGAATGGAATGAATATATACTAGAATCTGGCCTCGCTTTCGCTTCGGCCCAGATATAATTGAACATTTTTACTCTGCTTGCTTGAAATCGTTCTTGTTGAGAATCGCATAATATATACAATAAACTCACGTGAACAATGTATATGTGAAATTGGAAAAAACATTAAATTATTTAGATTCATTTATGGCTGAAGTATAGAAGTTAGGAACCGCAGGTTAAATGTCAGGCATTTAGTACATGAATTCTCATATCACTAAAAAAATAACATGTTTAATTTATTACTTGGCTACAAAATTTATAAGAACATAATTGTTCCATTTCACACCTTCAAGATGAACACATCGAAACATATTGAAAATAGAAATTTACTGTTATTCCTTTTATTAATTGTATTATCAACGTGATATTCTAATATTTCTATTAACTTATTATTTGCTATTTTCTTAGTATAATAATAAAAATTATACTATTTATTATTTTGAAGATAAAATTATTTAAACTTGTTAGTAAATTTGATATTTAAGTCTTTGAAGGGCCTGTATAAAAATATGCAAAGAAAAGTAATTTTCAATTTTTGGAGGGTGTGTATAAAAATATTAAAAATCAATGTTGTAAAAGTCGCAAATCGCTCCTCGATCGGCGAGGTGGGAATTTGGGATTAATCAGATTAATCGGGATTAGTCAGTAATTAATTGAATGATTATGTTAGTACAAATTATCATATTTTAATTATAAAATTATAAAGTAACACTATAATTTCTCAACAAAAAAATAATATAAATTCATCTACCAAATAACATGCTAAAGTAACACTATAATTTATCAGTCGTCGCCTACCAAAAATTAGTCGTTGCTCGTCGTTTGAATCGCAAGTCGCACAAAGAGTAAGAACTAAACCCCAAGTCTAGACACGAAGAGTCTACAAATATATATTTTTTTTGGGTTTTTTTAGAAAAATAGGATCAAATCTCATAAAAATCGGCCCAAATCAGTCTCAAATCGGACAAAAGATTTTTCAAAAAGATTTGGCTAAATCCAATCATTTTTCTAAAGATTTGATACTAATCGGAAATTAATCGGTCTAAATAGGAGATTTTTGTAACACCGATAAAAATGTGCTTATGAAAGAAAGAAAGAGGCAGACATGGTTATATTTGAGGAGAGAGAGTGCATACAAATAATGTGAGATCTCCGTTTGATAATGTTATATATTCAGTCAAATACTTGATCTCCTATTACTTATGTTCTTATTTTTGTTCTGTATACTTTCATGCAATGGACTATTTAGTAGTATTATGACGACTCGCTAGACAACTAATTTGTTTATATTTTATACGCATGGATCATGCCACAAAGAATCGAAAGAACTAACATTACTTATTTCCGGTTTTCTCAGCTTCCCATTTTGTCCCAAGGGTACAACTTTAATAATTTTGGAAGTCTATATAAAAGTAAATGCTCATATGCTATACTTTGTTTTTTAAATAGCATCCGTAGAAAAAAAAATTTACTAACTAGCATCCATATAGAAATAATTGAGTATCTAGCACTTTCGCCAGACGTGTTGGCGGTAGTGAGTCACTACCGCCAAGACCTCTGACTGTAGTGTCTAATTTTCCTGACTTACTCAGCGAGGCTATTACTCGCCCTTAAACGGGCTAAAATGACTGTTAAATTAGTGAATTAACTACTACCGCAAGATGTAGTGGCGGTAGTGGATAATTTTTTCAGTTAACGAGTAATTAATTATTTGCACGACGGTACTGTCAAAATAGCATTATTTTTAACGAAATCATCACTACCGCCAAGCCTTATGGCGGTAGTATGGATTTTCTAATTTTTATCATCCGACCCGTTTGCAACTTATTCATAAAAATAATGAAAAAACAAAAAACAAGAAAAAAAACACTACCGCCCGGAGAAGTGGCGGTAGTGATTGCTACCACCAAGAAGAGCTGGCGGTAGCGATTGTTTTTTTATTTTTTGCTCCCTTGACAGTCACTGGAGTTGAAAAAAATTTAAAACAACTCTCTATCGTCAGATAGGATGGCGGTAGTAGTCTCTACCGCCAGCCCCTCTGGCGGTAGTGACCAGCTGACAGTACGTGCTATAAAAAGGTGCAACTTCATCTCTCTCCCCATTCTAACCTAAAACCGCGCCCCCAACACCAAAAAACGATTTTGAGGCGATTTTGAGGGTATTTTGAGCCAAAAAAAGAAGAAAAAATAGAGGAAATTAAGAAAGAATTTAGAAGAAAAGAAGGAGGCTAAAGAAAATCAAGACGAAATTAGGTAATGTATTATAGATTATTTTTGAATTTTTGATTATTTAAGAAAAGTCTTATTGTTTATTAATTAAAATATTATTGTATTTAGGGAAAAAACAAGAGTAAATTTTTGAAAGAAAATGGCACATAACGAATCAATTCTCGTATATTATGATGGTCGGGTTGTTCATCTATCGAACAGAATAAACTATGACCCACCTGAACCGTCTTATATACCAGAAAATACAAACGTAAACAGAGATTATTACGAATTGCGTAACGAGATTTGTGAGAATATCGGTTGGTCCTATAATGATGATCTTATAATCCGAGGTAGATTTCCTTCCGTTCAACGTGATAACGGGTTAAATTATAGGTTATTGAAGATTACGAATGATACACAATGGGTTAAATTTGCGGAACACGTTACGAGAGTTGGGGTTGAATTAGAAATATATATTGATCGCGTCCATAATAAACAATCACATGTAGGAACTAGTAGTAGATCGAATGTAGTTTCGAATGCAAACGAAAATGAATTGGACGATGATGGAAATGAATGTGAGAATGAAGACATTTTTGCGGCATTTGATATGGCCCGAGCGAGTAATAATATTTTTCCGGAAATAGATGAAGAAGAAAATGAATTGGATGAGGAACCAGAAATGGGGTCAGAAGACGAAGAGGAAGAGGAAATTTATTAGCTTAACGAAAAAGAAAGGGCAACGTGATTCCAATATACGGAAACGGGTGAGATGGTTAATGTAGGGACTTTTGGCGATCCGCCGGCAGCGGAGTTCGAAGATAGTTTTATGTGGGAATATGCGATAAATTATGTTGTATCAGGTAGGCGTGTGACTGAAAGAGAGGATGAAATATTGTTTAAGGGGCATACATTCGAAACAAAATCGGAACTACAATCGGCTGTAAGAGCATACAGTATATCAAGCATCACCGAGAAATAATAGTTGACCACTCAAGCAAAAAGAGATACATTGTGGTCTGCAAGCTTAAAGATGAAGGTACAAGATGTAGGTGGAGGATGCGAAAAAGAAAGGGCAACGTGATTCCAATATACGGAAACGGGTGAGATGGTTAATGTAGGGACTTTTGGCGATCCGCCGGCAGCGGAGTTCGAAGATAGTTTTATGTGGGAATATGCGATAAATTATGTTGTATCAGGTAGGCGTGTGACTGAAAGAGAGGATGAAATATTGTTTAAGGGGCATACATTCGAAACAAAATCGGAACTACAATCGGCTGTAAGAGCATACAGTATATCAAGCATCACCGAGAAATAATAGTTGACCACTCAAGCAAAAAGAGATACATTATGGTCTGCAAGCTTAAAGATGAAGGTACAAGATGTAGGTGGAGGATGTACGCTTCAGTTAATAAGAAAAATGAATTATGGGAGATTAAAATATTTAAACAACCACACATTTGTACTAACCAGACCCCTCGAAAAGACCACAAACAATTAATGAGTGCGCTTGTTGGGGGATTAATTCTAGATATAGTTAGAGTGGATTTAGAAATTAAACCTGTAACCATAATAGAAGCAGTTAAATTGAAGGTTGAATATACCATCATATTGGAAGGCGTGGAACGCGAAGCAACATGCGATTTGATTCTTATTCGGGGGTTGGAGGGAGGCATATAATTTGCTTCCTGAATTGATGGCGGCAATATCATCAGCAAATCATGGTACACGATATTTTTTAAGAACGGGAGATCCAAATAGTGTGGGTGAGCTCTAGTTCGAAGATCTTTTCTGGGCATTTGGTCCATCACTCCATTGTTTGCAATGGTGCAAACCCGTCATAACAGTAGATGGAATATTTCTATCCGAAAAGTACCAAAGATGCTTGCTGACGGCAATTTGTAACGACGCTAATGGTCAATTATATCCTCTAGCCTTAGCGTTAGTTGAGAGAGAGAAGAAAGAGACATGGGAGTGATTTTTTGGTTGTTTGCGAAATGTAATCGGAAATCAAAATAGTTATTGTGTTATTTCGGATAGGCATCCTGGTATAATTAGCGCAATGAAAGGTGATAGATGGAAACCCCCTTACGGTTATCATCGTTATTGCATGCGGCATCTCGAAGCAAATTTCAGTAGCCACGCGACGAACAAAACAGTGATTCCATTAGTGCCGAGATTAGTATGCGCGCAAAATAAATATAAATTCAAAAAAATTTGGGAAAAAATGGAAAAGAAGTATCATGAGGGGACTGAATGGTTATCGAGAGTACCTAAATCAAATTGGATGCTCTCGCACGATAATGATGGTCGTCGGTGGGGCCTAACAACTAGTAATAACGCTGAAATTATGAATTATGTTTTCAAAGGTATAAGAAAGCTGCCAGTTACGGCAATTGTTATGGCGACATTTTACAAGTTGAACTGTTATCATGTGAGATATAGGGCGGATGCTGAAAGCCGGGATAAACAGTGGTCAGATATGGTGATGGAAAAAATAGAACGGAGAAGAAATAAGGTTGCTACGCATATCATTACGTGTTACAATTTAGACGAAGGTGTTTATCAGGTGGAGACACGACCTCGGCGGACGACGAGTGGTATCGGAATTCTGGGAAAGACTTGGGAAGTTAACTTCAATGAAGGTAAATGCAAGTGTCAGAAACCGATGATATATCACTACCCGTGTTCTCACATCATAATAGTTTGCATGCATAAAGTAGTATCATCCGAGCCTTTTATTCATCCATGTTATTCCTTGGATAATCTGAAACATATATACGAAAGAAGTTTTTATCATGTTAAGGAAAAATCACATTGGAGGCCACGCGAAGAAGTTTGTGATTTTACATTATATCCGGGCGATAAACTCGTAAGAAAAAATGCTAACGGAAGGATGAAACGTGGACGTCGTCGGGAGATACATTTCAAGAAAAGCATGGCTACCATGCACAAATCTGTCCATGCAGAGTGTTGTAGCGTGTGCAAGTTGCCAGGTCACACAAAACCAAGATGCACACAAAGAGGCGGAGATCGATACAATGGGCCGTAATTTGTTTCGAACTTTGTATTATTTTAAGAACTTGTAGTTTGTTGAAACTTGTAGTTTGTTTCGAACTTATAGTATGTTGTTATGACGAACAAAATAAACATAAACACAAACATAATACATAAATAGTCCAAACATAGTACATAACAATATAACACATAACCACTAATTCGGAGTATACCGTGCAACACCGCGTCCAGCACACCGTCTAGTAGTGCGTCGCGTACCACGTTGGCTGGCACCCTCTTGCGTAAGTTGGCTGACGCCTATGCCCTCGTCACTGTCATCATTGCCACCGCCATCATCATCACTATCTTCATCATACTCATTAGGAGTGTCGAGATAATGCCATGGAAGGCCGGCAGGGTATTCATTAGCCTCAACATACCCTTTTCGCATGCATCCTAACATATCCAGCATGACACTTCTCATCTTCGCCCCGTTCCATCTCTTACGAATGGCTTAACCCCTTTTCGCACGCCTCCGTAAAGTTTCCCATCTAAATTAAATTAAAAATGTAATATTGTTATTTCTTTAAAATTATTCAAATTATTAAGCTATTAAAATTATTTCACATACCGCTTTTCTTTTGTCGGGAACAAGAGGACGATACGAGTCTGTATCATGCGAGATGGTCGACTGCACCAATCTCGCCTTCGATACTCTTCCGTACCACTCCATATACTCCAAATGCCTGTCCGGATTATACACCCTTCTCTTAAATTTCTCGGAGTTATTTGTCCAATATTGCCATTTTTCAAACTCCAAATCCTGAACATATCTCGCGTGAACCGTAGGTCAATCAAATCCGCAGCCATTAATCATCTTTTCCAAGAGATGATTGCATTGGCACTTTCCTTGAGGGGGTATCCTCTGATGAAGCCTGAACTGTCGCTTCACCCGTTGCGGGAGATAATGCTCGACGATCCACATGTAAATCAACTTGAACCGAATAAGTGCGGAATCTCTCTCAAACTCGCAAATGGGTGGAAGTCTCGCGTGATACTTCTCGTAGGGTCTCCACTCAATCTGTGACTCATGAAGGTTATCCAACTCGTCTCGATTGCCCCACAAATGAGTCGCTCGGGTTTCTCCTTCACCGTAGCACCAATCCAAATAAATCCAACCGTATCGTTCTCATCCGGATCATCAAAGGTGTGTAAAACATCCGGCCCAGAGCCGAGGGGAGGAGTTGGTCGTCCGAACTTGAAACGCGTCCAATCCCACAGCTGAAGTAACATAATACAACCCCCCATATTCTTCCGTTCAGGCGCCGTACTCTTGCACAACTCCCGGTATAAATATCCTAGCACCGCACTCCCCCATGCCCATTCATCCAATTTCTCCATATCCTCTAAAAATACCAGTGGAATAACCGATATACTATCGCCCGACGGTTCCGTGAACATAATATCACCACATAAAGCAAGTATATACGCGCGGCAATAATGTTGTACCGTCAACTCAGGCGCTCCGACCTCCAAATTAGAGAAATTCTGTGTAAACCATTTTCTTTTAAGCAATACCGCGCTATCATGCCGGTAATCACTCGCGACGAGTGTTCTCCCCAATAAATCCGTAATTTTTTGGCCCCAATTCACATCCTTATTACTTACACACATGGCCGCTCCATCGACTATCAAACCCAATAAACACGACACATCTTCTAATGTAATCGTCATCTCCCCGTGTGCCATGTGGAACGTGTGAGTTTCTTTTCTCCACCGTTTCTGCAATGCGGTTAAGCAAATACCATCTAACGGTATATATCCAATCTTCGCTACTTGGAACAAATTAGCTTTTTTTAGATAAGGGATGTAAAGGTCGTTCCAAGGCACCTTCATAAACGAAAATAAAAATAATAAATATATTTACAAATAAAAATTAATAATATTTAGATGATATAATTAAAAAATAAGTACCACAAGAGGATGTTGTCTGAAACGGTAGGATTCGAATGATATCAACCCCTCTTCTTGCGCAAAATCCCTAGTCCCATGTTCCGCTTGTAGTGTGTTGAGCGAATATGGCGGAGGATTATTTTCTTCGATCATACGACCTTTTCCTTTGTCCGCCCGACTAGGTCGACTAGGTCCGCCTCTAGATGCCATCGGTCGCTATTTCTAAAAATGAAAGTACTAAAACAATTACTAAAATGAAGGCTACAATTCTACAATTATAATTATCTAAAATAAAATATAACTATAAAGTATTTTAATTAGTAATAAAATTACCTACAAGTAAAAACATCTAAAAAAAATTCCTAAATAAATACCAACAATTAAAAATATCTAACAAAAATTCTGCATAATTATTTTAATAGGTAATTATTATGTAAAATAACTAAAAAAATTATTTCTACTAAAAAAATTCCGTTTTGTGAGTAACTAGCACCCATACGGAACTTAGTTAGACTACATAATTTTTTTTTTAATAGGTAATTATGTAGAATTTTTGTAGATTATTTCTACACCCATACGAAAATAATTTTCCTAAATAATTTCTACCGTATCTACAATTATTTCTACAATATTTCTAGTTACCGTATCTACAATTATTTCTAGTTTCCGTATCTACAATTATTTCTACAATTATTTATACTAAAAAATTATTTCTACACCCATACGGAAATAATTTTCCTAAATAATAATAATAATAATAACTAAAAAAATTATTTAGTCTAACTAAAAAATAACCTTACAAAAATTATTTCTACTAAAACAAAAATACCTAATGGAAGCTTTCTTCCTCTTCTCTTCCTCTCCTTCTCTTCCTTCTCCTCCTCCTAGTCCTCCTCTTCTCTTCTCCTTCTCCTTCTCCTTCTCCTTCTACTTCTCTTCTTAATTTGGGTGGAAATTGGGTGGAAATTGAGGATTTTGGGGGTAGGGTGAGTAAATTAGGATTTGGGGCGGGTTGGGTTCAAAAAAATGAAGAACGGTCGGGTGGGTGGGTTTGAAAGAGAGAAGAAGAAAGAGGAAGGAAGAGGGGTCTGAGTAGGGTTAAAAAACACACTATTGTCAGACCCTTCAGCGGTAGTGTGATTTTTTTCTTTTTAAATTTTTTGTTTTAAACGGGTTGCAAACGGGCTCGGATGGAAAAAATGAGAAAATACACACTATCACCAGAGGTCTTGGCGGTAGTTGTGATTTCGTTAAATTTAATGTTATTTTGACAGTAACGTCATGCAAATAATTAATTATTCGTTAACTGAGAATAAACAAAAAAATTAGCCACTACCGCCACTGCCTCTGGCGGTAGTCGTTAATTCACTAATTCGACAGTCAATTTCGCCGGTTTAAGGAAAAAAGACACTACAGCCAGAGGGCTTGGCGATAGTGACTCACTACCGCCAGCATGTCTGGCGGTAGTGCTAGATACCCAATTATTTCTGTATGGGTGCTAGTTAGTTAATTTTTTTTCTGCATATGCTATTTTAAAAAAAATCTCCACATGCTAAGTTTGTATTAAGTTTGACTTGTCTCCTTTGGGCTGGACTTGGTGGAGGCGCATATTAGGATAAGGAGAAACATGAACCGTCCGATTTGTGTATAATTTAAATAAACGGATCTGATTGTAAGGCCTCAAAGAGCGACACGTGGAATCAAAGCATGGCCAACTTTTATATATTTTAGTATAATATGGAGCTTAACGAGCACTAAATTTACACTCACTAAAACTGTACAAATGAATTAGCAAAAATAACACATGCAAACAATTTTCTTTTCAATACATGTTTCACAATTATTCCAAGCTTAATCCTAACAGGAGACAATAAGTCCAGTACCAGTAACTGGTACATAACCTGTTGGCTTTTCAATCATTTTTTTGACCAAAACATGATATACCCTAATTCATCTATAAAACCTTGGACTCAGAACGAATCAAATTATCAAATGCCTTAAACAAAATTTTCAGAACCTTAAGATGAAAAACAGAAAATAATCCAGCCAAAAAACTTTATACACTGATTTAAGACCAAAAGAACTTTAGAGAAATAACATCATAACATCTATCATACTTTTAACCATCTAAAATCATCATTTTTAATAACCTAAAACTATATCAAAACCCTAACTTAAAATATATCAAATTTTACTTAAGACCACAACCCAAAATTTTCAGAAATGAAAGAAAAGAAGATAATCCAGGCAAGTTCAACATAGAACTTTGTACAGAAACTTAAGAGAAGTAACATCTATCATATTTAACATAATCCTCCCATTACTATCATCATTTTTATTCATCTAAAACAATATCATGAAAAATTGAATTCTCCCTAACTCTCTCTTGCAACTCGGTCAACAAAACCGGGCAGCTCTGCATTAAATGCACATATCGCTGAGTCAGCGCGAGCCTCATCAAATTCTTCGGAACGGAAATAAACCCTAAACAAATCTCCTTCAATTTCTCACAATTATGTCTCTCGGCCAAATCCAAAGTCGTTACAACCGATTCCAAATTAATTTCGTTACATAATTTCTCCTCACAAATCACTCTTAAACCCTCGATTCCGTATCGATCAGCAGCCACAAGCAAATGCTGAGTGAAATTAACCAAATCATTCACATTTTCACTCTCATTTTCATTTATTTGCATCTCGCATAAAGTGTCCGTGTATATAAACCCTAGCAAGGCCTTAAAAACCCAAGATTTCATGTCGTTTATTTTTATGCATTTCATTTTTGACTCGGCCATCGAGCCGAATAATTCAGCCTCAAAAACCGGAGATCTGGCGGCCAGAATCAACTTATGCGCGTTAAATTTCTCTCCTTCAACCTCAAAACTCACATCACATTTTTCACCACTTTTCCATAATTTCCCGAATTGGTCGTGCAAATCGAAACCCGGAACCCCAATTCCACACGTTCTCAAAATCGGTTTAATTTCCTCATTCGTTACGAAAATCGTGCACAAAACGGTGAAATAACCGTCGATTAAATACTCGTCTTCTAATTCCGCGCGAGAAATGAATCGCGCGTAGCCAAAACTATCGCCTTGTGAAGAAAAGCAATAGGAAGTTCGTTTGAAAGCTTGAGAGCTCGGCGAGCTGTCTTTCTCTAACAAACTAAAATCGAAAGTGGCTCGCACGTCCCAAGATTCGCTCTCTAGAGTGAGAGAGAAGGAGATGAAAGAGGAATCTGGGTCTTCTTCATCCAATTGGGGGAAATAAAGAATTTCCCAATCGAATCCGCCTGACCTGAAAGTTGGGGAGGAAATGTAGTCATCTAAACCGATGTTTTTTGTGAGAGAGTGGTTTATTTTTAGGTGGTGCGATGAGCCGTTGTCGAGTTTGGTTATGAGGATTGGTGGCACAGGCATTTTGTCGAACAGATGGTGGGTTCTGAAATGAAAGAGGGAAAGGAAAGAAATCAAGATTTGAGTGACTCAATTCGAAAATTGTGAAGGAAACTCAATTGATTTCCTTGCGAAATTGATTGAAAAACCAGATATTGCAATCTATTTACGAAAAAAATCATAAAAAAAATGAAAAATTAGGAGAATTGGGACGGAAAAATCGAACGGTGCAGTATCAAATCTGAACTCAAAATTAAGGAAAATTATTGGGAATTCTGAAGTGTGGAAACTCACCAGGAGAAATCGTTCGATATTAGAGATCAATTTAGCGGATTGGAATTGAAATCATTCGCTGTTGTTGTTCTCTCAGGCAGGCCTTCGCTCGCCATCACCAAACAAACAAAATTGGGAACTTGCCGTTTGATTGCTTATGCTTCTACTAATGTAACTGTTTATGTAGTGGCTCGAATCATATGTTTCTTTCTTTGGGCCCAAAATATGTTACGAAGTTACTTTCAGACTAAATTGAGGTCCGATGTGAAATATCATGTTATTATATGAAAATAAAGAAATTAAAATTTTGATGTTTGAGTCTCTAATTAGAGGGCCTATCTTTTTCAGGTTATAACATATTTAGGCCCATTTTTGTTCACAAATAAAAAGTTATATAGAAAGCAAATTTGTCTAAAATAGTATTCATATAGAAAGAAAATATATTGCGGTTTATAAATATACAAGAGATACTCGCGCTTTGCGCGAAATTTCAATAATTTGTTATGTTTCCTTCAGATGTCCCCACTAAAAGTAATAGGATAGAAGAAAGATACACAATGAGTAAAATTCGTATGTACTATCATGTAATAGTATGTTAACGCATGATTCTTTTTATTGCATCTGATAATAAAATGAATCATACAGAGCCAACTCTTTCGAGAAAAAAAAAACTCCTTTCGGTATTGCAAGATACAAATCGAACTTATTTTAGTAAAAATTACACATTATTGTTGGAATCTCGTGATATTGTCCATGCTCTACTATGTAATAAGTTTTCCATGAAAAAAGATTTAGAATAAGCATCCCATATAACAAATGATATTCATAATGTATTATAAGACAGTTTGCCTTGCGTATATTTTCAAAATAAAATTATACAATATAAGAATAAAGAACTGCCATAAATATGATATTGTATAATTTGCGTATACATTAAGTGTGAAGATTAATAGTGCGACTAATAGTAGTAATGGAAGAAGAAATCAAATAATGGGATTTGGGTCGGGAGAAACAATCAATAGCACAACTATAGCGGCTTTAGTACTCCTTATTAACAAAATAGCACACATGGATATCTCTTGAGCTTCTCCTGTAGAGAGCAAATCTTTAGAATTAAAAATAGAGAATTATATTAAAGATCTAATTCAAATAGTGTAAATGTTATCTGTTAGTACTTAGTAATCATAACATTTGCGAAACATATGATCATCCTTTAGTTAAATAGACAAAAAAAGAATTATTGTTCACAACATTTTACAATTACATAAGCAAAATAAGCTATTTACGCTTTTCATCAAACGTGTTTCAAGCAACCAATCCGATAGACTAAACCATGCACTATTTTATCTCATTCTTCACATTAATTGATTTTTTTTTCATAATTACCGTAGATATTGACGAAGCAAGGTGCAGCAAATGGTTATACCTTTAAAAAAGGTAAACTAGGCTACGCATTGGCAATTGGTACATCTTATAATCCTACAAAATGATAAATATATCATGTACACCTATCTAAAGGTGAAAATCTTGATGTAAAATCCTGAATATCACCTATATCCCCTTGTGAGAATATGATATTTTGTAAGAAATAATAAAATAATGTAATTGGACTTAGTCAAATAGTGGGGCAATTGAGAGAGTTGGTAGAGAGATCGGATGGCGGAGAGGTTGGAGGAGAGAGAAAGTATTGTTAAATGATTGATGGTAAAATCTTGCCTAAATGGAGATCATTGGATTGCTATCAAATGATTGAAAACAATAGGGGTTACATGGAGCAATATTAGGTGAGTACTGTAGATAAGCCTATTAAGGATTATATGTATTAATAGATAATAGATATTCTGAAACTATGTCTGCATATATTTGGTAGGGTTTTAAAAATTCCGTCATTTTTCTTCTGAACAAACTATGAATCAGTGATACTATTTCTTCCACTTCTCTGAGGATTTATGTTAATAAACTATCATTAAAAATCAGAACTTTCCAATACAATTTATCATAAAGAAATAATATCCAGCACAAAATTCATTGGATGACGAGTTTTATAAACCCTCCTCAATTCATTAAAAAAAATATATATATATAATAATATCCAACACAAAACAAATTCCCTTAATTAAAATATCAATAACAGAATGCATATGTCATGACTACATATGACCCCAAATAAATAAAATAAATTACTTTTACAAAACCAACAAAAGTTATAGCCTGATATCACAAAAAAAGAAAAAAAGAAACAATCACAATAAAAAGAAAATGAAAAATAAAATCACATATGACACAATTCATATCAGTTGTGTGTTAGGAACTTAAGATCTAAGGGGGATGGTTCCGGTTTTACAAAACATATATATGTTCTAAACGTATACTCACTGAAGAAACTATATCACATATATTGGATCTTTTTAGAAGTTGCCAACTGAGGTGTTTCCATCAAATTAGACGGCAATCCAACGGACTAGAGATTGTGTGATCTGGAAGAGGAGAGTTGAGGATCTGACTGTAAGATTCATTTCGGAATATTGACAAATTTAGCTTGATCTATGAAAATTTCCTCAGAGGAATCTAATATGCCTGTTCTGATGTCGGCTTTCTGCGAGATTGGAAGTTGGATGCACTGAATTATGTCAATGGGTTTTTTACCTGTTTTATTTTCTTGCGGTGGTGTTTTTTCTTTTCTCTTTGAGAGTATTTTTTTCTTCTTTTTATCGATTGTTGCTTTTCTTTTCTTTTCATTACTTTCTTTCTTTCGTTCGTTCACAGATTTGGGCTTGTAATATAAACTTTGGGACTTTATTAATGTATGCCTACCGGCTGCTTCAAGCAAAAAAAAAAAAAAAAAAAAAAAAAAAAAAAAAAAAAAAAAAAAAAATGGACCAGTTATTATATTAATTAAAACAAGTTCTCTCAATTTTCGTACTGAACAAGTACTGTTACAAAATCCAAACTACCAAATACAAGTTATTAAAAAAAAAAAAAAATTCCAAAACATAACAAATTCACTTAATTTTTTTTGAGGAAAACTACAAGCAGTCGCTCATTTCGTTATTCATTGGATTAAAAGGAAAATAATCCGTCTTACATAAGGTTTGCTATATGCAAACAATTATATAACAAAAATAATACAAAACATGAGAACCAGGGATTCCTACTTGGTCTAGCATATCTTTTCTTAGCAGAATTTGATCCAAAGCTCAGAGATGTTTGATTTCTCTCAAAAGCAGTTGGTGTGATCTTTTATTCGCAAATATGCGATGATTTCTCTCTATTATATCAACAATAAAATTTACATGAACAACATACATCACCCAGAGGTACATATAATAAATTACTTCCACAACCATCAACAGTTTCACAATACCATTAAAACAAGAAAGAATCACATAAAAATAAATAAAAATAAAATAAAGCCACACATAAAAACAAAGATAGAATCACATATAAAAGGAAAATAAAACTACACATAACCACAATTGATATTAATTTTTCGCCTGCACATAGGTGTCAAATGCCTTCATATAGACATGACAACAATTCATATCAAACTTTCGTCCGATATAGCCTTTGAATGCCTTTATAAAGACAAATTATTAAAATTTGCCCTCAACTCCTTGAGAATCGTGGGGCAACTCATTATCAGCTCGAAATATCCATCGGTTAATGCTACTTTCACCAAGCATTGAGGCGAGGTAATAAATTCAATACACCGAGCTTTAAGGTTTGAGCAATTGTGCTTTTCAGCTAAAATAAGGGTTGTTGCAACTGTATCGATAGAAATACTATTGGATAACTTATCTTCACACAAAATTTTCAACCTCTCTAACGCATATCGATCAGCAGCTGCAAGTAAATGTTGAAACATTTGTATTAAGGATATTTGGTTGCTTTCTTTGTTTCCATCTTTACTAGCCTCATTCAAATTAGGTAGCATATCGGTATATACGAAATGGAGCATTGCCTCGAAAACCATTGGTTCCATTTCGTTGACTTTTATATTCTTTTTGTTGTTTTCATTCCAGGGACCAAATAGTTCAGCATTAAACACAGGTGACCTTGTTGCAAGTAGTAACCTATGAGCATGAAATTTTTCTCCATTAACCTCAAAGGTGACATCGAACCTCTCCTTGTTTTGCAATAGTTTACCAACATCATCATGCAAAAAAGGTGATGGTCCATTAACAGAGTAAATCTTTGGTTTTCCAGTCCGGCTTATGATAGTAACATCATGGTCAGATGTTATTGTTTCACTTAATATGGTGATGTTACATATTACTCTGAAGTAGTCATCTTGCAAGTATTGTAGTAGTTCACCACCCCCAATAAACTTATCCATGGTAACGCCTGCTCCACAATTTTTGAACGTATATGTAGTGCTCCTCCATTTGACGGAGGATGTAGAATCATCCTTCTTAAGCATGCCGAATTCTACACCCACCTTAATATCCTTAGTTTCACTTCGAACATATAAATTGAATGATAAAGCAATATTTCTGTAAGAGCACTCAAGAAACCAGCAATGCTCTCCAACTATAAACATTGGGAATTTCACCAGATTACAATCATTTGCTATAATGTAGGAGCTCACAACTTTGAACTGAACTAAACCACTTGCCATCTCCTTTTTTATTTTCCCTCCCGAGTCATTTAATCCACTCTTGGATATTCCGGATAGTGAGGACAAGATGGTGACACCTCCTCCGAAGTTACCCGTACTTAAAATTTTGATTTTGCAAAGAACTATAAAATAATCATCTTTTAAGTACCTTCTCAACACATCTCCTTGTACAATTTTATCCAACGTTATCCATTCACCACACTCGGGAAAGGTGTGTGTAGTTGTCATCCATTTCACCGAGGACAATGCTTCATTCTTTTTAAGCACGCCGAAGTCCAAATTTACCTTTACATCCTCCCATTCACCGCCATAAAAAAGAGAGAATTCTAATTTGTCAATTTCACCTTCCACATCTCCTTGGTATGGCCAACACCAAATACGCCAAAAATGCTCTTCAGTCACGAAAGCCGGAAAAAAAATCCAATTCTCTGTCTCAATATGAGAGCAGAGGACTTTGAACCGGCATGATTCACCGGTAATTTCTTCATTGACCGGACTTCCCAAGGGATGCATGCTCGAAGACGCCATGATGAAATCAGAAGAGATGAACAAGATAAAGAAAAAGATAAAGATATTTATGGTGTGTGGTTCGGAGGTTATCTGGGAACTCAAGGTCAGAATCAGCCGAGTCAACTCGGAATCACGATCTTACAGTTTGATTATGGTCTGATTTAGTCGGAATCCCGGTTTTGCAGAATCAGAGCCGCTGTAGTTGGTCGATTCAGGTTTGGAGACGGCGATTAAGGTGTCGAGTCGGGCAAGCTGTTGTGGCATCCGGCCATTGATGGATTGGCCTGAGTTGGTGGTTTGAAGCCTTTTTTTATTTTATATTTGAGAGTTCGAGCTTTGAGAGAGATGGAAAGAGAAAACTTTAATTCAAAAATTTTTAGTGAAACTTGTTTCATATAATTAATGCTTTTTTAAGAAGGGAGTGGGTTCTTCCTTTTTGTATGAGATAGTCTCAAACTTTATTTAAGGGAAATTCTTCAAAAACCCCCTAACTTTTTTGGATATTATCAAAAACCCCCTAGTTTTTTAGATTCCTTCAAATATTCCCTATAAAGTGGGTTGATTTTTTTTTTGCCCCCTATGATGTTATGTTTAACTTTTCCATCCAAAATATTTCTTAATTTGCCAAAATGCCCTTACATTATTATTTTCAAATTTTATTTTATCCAATTAAAAATAATAAATGAATGAAAAATAATATTTTTTAATATAATATTTCATGATATTATTTTAAAGATATTTTATAATATCAGTTTTTGATGCATTAATTCATTTTATGATATTATATTACATAATATATTTTATTATTATATAATTTATAATTTTATATTGCATAAAATATTATTTTCTTCTCTACTATTTATATAAGTTTATTCATATTTTAGTTCTCATTTAATATTAATAGTTGATGTAAAATATAATTATTGAATAAAATTAAATATGAAAATAATTATATAAGGGCATTTTGGTCCATTAAAAAGTTTAATGGATGGAAAAGTTAAAGTTAACCCTATAGGGGGTTAAAAAAAATTCAACTCACTTTATACGGGGGTTTTGAAGAATTTGAAAAGATAGGGATTTTTTGATAAATTCTATAAAAGTTAGGGAGTTTTTGAAGAATTTTCCTTTATTTAAAGACAGACCTTTTCGAAATAAAATATTTTGATAACTTTTTGTGACCGCAAGTGGCAAACGCATCCAATGCTATTTACTTTGGAGTTTGGATCGATCATATGTGGCAAATTCTTATAAAATATACATATGAAGAGTGTTATACAAAGACTAAACATATTAAGAACAATTGTGAACACATATTTAAAATTATTATATATCGCTTACCAAAGATAAAAATACTATTTTTAAATTTGTATCTTTTACTAAATATTTTTTAACATTATGCCTCGAATAAATCATCTATTCTGCAATATGTAGTGACAAAAGTTAATACAATATTATATAGCACAACATTTTATTAGTCAAAATTATTTTATTATATTGTTCTTATGTCGCTTATTTTTCTTTATAAAAAATAATACTTAAAAAAAAATCTGATTCTCCGATTCGATTCAGACAATTACCATTTTACAGGCATCAAAATGAATCCGATCCCAATTCCGAGTTTTAGAACTATGGAATAAATATTTGTTCAACAATTTTGTTTTAGGACTCCGATCAATGACAATGATGTTTGGTCGGGGTATCAAAAGCAATAAATATAAAGAGAAAGTTCATGAATAAGAATCAGGGTTGAGACATGATCCATTTAACTAATTTTTATTTTGAAGGCGGCAAGCATAATACTTACCGCATTTTTCATTAATAAGGAAAAAGAGAATTACATATCATAGAAACTAAAAGAAATAAAACAAAATAAAAATACAACCCACAACACACACACATACACATACACACACACACAAAAAAAAGAACAAGAAAAATCTATGGTTGCCGCTGTCGGCCATACAGAAAGCGTGCCTTGGCAAACCACCAGAAGAGCGGCAAGTCATGCCATCACCTTAGAAAAGAAGAGGCGTCGTCAAACATCTAAGAAAGAAGTCGCCACAAGAGTCCCAATGCCCGATTTTCGTCTCTCTCACAAAGTAACGGATCTTAATAAGTACTAAAGGGAGCGCTCGCTCCCCCAAGATTTTGAAGTTGTAGTATATATTTATGATTATAATACTGCATTTTGTATAGAATTTAAAAGCTATGTATGCATATTTTTGGTCAAGATCCACCACTGCTGTCACATAGACAAAGAGAGGAATACTCCCAAATGAACTGGATCAGAAATACTCTAATAGGAGAGTCGAAAGAGAAAAAGGTTCCATTCAGAGAAAATCCACGAGGCGCCGGTACGTGATCAGTAGAGGTGGCAAAATCTGACCCGACTCGAAAACCCGACCCGACCCACCCGAACCCAGACCTGACCCGACTCGAAAATGTTGGCAAATTAACGACCCAAAACCCGACCCGACCTGTCACACCTCGACACAAAGCATGACAATCCGCCGACACACTAGATGTGTGCTAGAGGCTCAAATTCGTATCATAAATAGAATTACAAATAACAAAGGGATATTAAAGGAATTTATCACGGATAATAGATACAACCCGAAAGGTTTGTGGAAGCGTACACATTAAAGATACATAAACCAGGCAAGTGACATTAAAGCCAAAAAAAAAAAAAAAAAAAAAACGAAAGCGGGCACAAAGACCCAGAAATAAAACTACATCAAATTTAGTAAAGTGTAGCTAACTCCGTGATCCCAACTAACACAGATGCCGACCTGAAACCACCTCACGGTGACAACGAATGATTACACCAGGAAATCATCCACGATAATCCGACGTCTGCTTGACAACGAGCGATTACACCAGATGTGGGGTAGTAGCATTTGACTGCCCGTCAATCCCATCTAGACCCAAAATAAGAAACACAAGAGGGGTTAGTCAAAGAAATGACTAAGTGAGGAGTTAAGGGTCTAGCTTATTAAGACGGCCAACATGTCTCAAGCCAGTCCCAAATCTCACTTAGAAATTAAGAAGCTGCCAAGAAAGAAATCATACATAATATTTCTCACTCTAGTCCAAAAGAAAGCTTAAAATAAAATTAGAAATCCTTTCAAACTTGTAAAATAAAATTCATCATAATTTATTCTTATTTACTATAATATAGAAAATATCATGTTTTTAATCGAGGGGCCGACTAGTATTCAACTGAAGTGCCAAACAGAAAGGAGAGCTAATCACAATCTGTTTAGAATAACAAAAAGCTCGAGAACCGCGCATTCTCACACAAGAGCCTTGACGTTTCCCAGGATCCTTCGCGCAACCACCAAACTAACTCTGGATTTTCTCACTACGTATCGCAACTATCCTTCCCTCAACACAAAAATCACGCTCACATATATACTTTCAAAACTCACATTAGCGAGGTAAACCTCAAGCCATAACACAAAATTTAGCGTGATTCACAAAATAATTAATTCTTATTATAACATTATTTTTCAAAATATCACAAAGATCCTCAATTAATTTTTCATACTCATAGTTATATTTAAAATCACATATACTAGTAATAATACATAAATTCTACAATTATGGAATTATTCAAGTATGAATATGATAATAAATAAATATATTAATTAAAAACAGATTCTATTTGTTCCAAAATATTAATCATAACTGAAGTATTAGTGCCATAATTTTTCTTAATGATTCGAACTCAATTTGGGGCTAAACTGACACATTTATGGCCTACAATTCACAAAATGCAACATGTCTTAATAAGAAAAATAATTTTAATCACTCACCTGCCCTGGAGGTAACCCTGGACTTCTAGACACGATCCCCTAAAAGACGATATCGCACAAAACGGTACTGTCATGCATCAAATCATAATATTTTAGCTTTATTTTCTCACTTTTATTAACTTTTAAATTTTTACAAAGACTGTTAATGAAAAAATACATTTATAAAAAGTACTCATTCCAACAATTCCAACGATACCAAAAATATCAAAAACCGACTTAAGATGAACCCGTTATGGCCAATTATATCGTTTGGAATTCCTGAGGAATTCTGGAGTATCAAAACTGTCGAAAAGTGAACTAAATCCATTGAAAAAGTAAATCCAGGAATTCTGTCAGAATCCAGAATATCAAATCCCAGATCTGCAGGATTTATTAAACCAGTTTTTTCAAAATACAGTTTTTCTGAAAAGTTGACCCTGCATGTCATTCAAATAAAATATAATGTTCTGAAAATTTAAAGAAAATTTAATTTGAAATGATAAACGACAAAATCTCATAAAATTTTATATATTAAAGTTTCTTAAAATATTTCTGATTTACTATGGTTTTCGCAAAATTTTCTGAGAAAATTCTATTTTTCATAAAGTTAAATATTTTCATATTACGAAAAATCAAAAAGAAATGAATGAAAAATACTAAATGATCGAATCTGTCAAAATGTCATATAGAAATATTATTATTTTAGAAATTATTTTGTTTCTTATAATGTCAAGATATTATTTTAGAAAATAAAACACTAATTATATTGGTTTCGAAGATATAAAATTCTATTTGAGACTTTTGAGCTCATCGGCCTCCATTTATAGCTTGCACAAAATTGAAAATATATAGATATTTATTGAATCAAAGATTTTTCATTACAAGTTAAACACAGTGCGTAACTAGAGCTGGCAAAATCTAACCTGACCCTAAAACCCGACCCGACCCATCCGAACCCAAACCGGACCCGACCCGAAAATGTTGACAAGTCAACGACCCAAAACCCAACCCGGCCCGAACCCGAACAACCTGAGACCTGAAATACCCGAGATCCGAACAACCCGAGGACCCGAACAACTCGATGCAAACAAAAAATTGTATTCATTTTAAAATATTTCTCCACAATCGTTATTTGCCCCAAAAACTCATATTTCGTGCGTTTGCCTGCTCGTTTCATAAAAAAAAACTCGGAGAGATTTTTCGTAATGAATGATAGTAAAAACTAAATTATTCAAATGCAAACCAAAATTTCTATTCATTTTAAAATATTTCTCCACAATCTTTGTTTGCCGCTAAAACTCATGTTTCGTAAGTTTTTTCACTTGTTTCATTAAAAAAAAAAATTCGGATAGATTTTTCGTAAAGAATGACAGTAAATACCAAATTATTCAAATTCAACCCAAAATTTGAATACATATTAAAAGATTTCTCAACAATCTTTTTTTGCCACTAGAACACATGTTTCGTGCGTTTGTTCGCTGGTTTCATTCAAAAAAAACTCGGATAGATTTTTCGTAAAGAAAGATCCTTAATACTAAATTATTCATATGCAAACAAAAATTTGTATTCATTTTAAAATATTTCTCCACAATCGCTATTTGCCCCAAAAATCCATATTTCGTGCGTTTGCCTGCTCGTTTCATAAAAAAAAACTGGGATAGATTTTTCGTAAATAATGATAGTAAAAACTAAATTATTCAAATGCAAACCAAAATTTCTATTCATTTTAAAATATTTCTCCACAATCTTTGTTTGCCGCTAAAACCCATGTTTCGTGTGTTTTTCCACTCGTTCCATTAAAAAAAAAACTCGGTACGATTTTTCGTAAAGAATGATAGTAAATACTAAATTATTCAAATACAACCCAAAATTTGTATTCATATTAAAAGATTTCTCAACAATCTTTTTTTGCCGTAGAACTCATGTTTCGTGCGTTTGTTCGCTGGTTTCATTCAAAAAAAACTCGGATAGATTTTTCGTAAAGAATGATCCTTAATACTAAATTATTCATATGCAAACAAAAATTTGTATTCATTTTAAAATATTTCTCCGCAATAGTTATTTGCCCCAAAAACTCATATTTCTTGCGTTTGCTTGCTCTTTTCATTCAAAAAAAGTCGGATAGATTTTTCTTAAAGAATGATAGTAAAAACTAAATTATTCAAATGCAAACCAAAATTTCTATTCATTTTAACATATTTCTCCACAATCTTTGTTGCCCCTAAAACTCAAGTTTGGTACGTTTTTTCACTCGTTTCATTAAAAAAAAAGAAACCCGGATAGATTTTTCATAGAGAATGATAGGAAATACTAAATTATTCAAATACAAACTAAAATTTCTATTCATTTTAAAATATTTCTCCATAATCTTTGTTTGCCCCTAAAACTCTTGTTTCATGCCATTGTTTGCTCATTTCATGCTAAAAATCTCGATAAGCTTTTTCGTAAAGAATGATAGTAAATACTAAATTATTCGCACGCAAACAAAAATTTGTATTCTGTTCAAAATAGTTCTCCACAATCTTTGTTTGCCCCTAAAACTCATATTTCATGAGTTTGTTCGCTCATTTCGTGCCAAAACACTCGGTTAGATTTTTCGTAAAGAATGATCATTAGTACCAAATTATTCATATGCAAACCAAAATTTGTATTCATTTTAAAATATTTCTCCACAGTGTTTGTTTGCCCCTAAAACTCATGTTTCGTGCGCACAATTCATGCAAAAAAACTCGGTACGATTTTTCGTAAAGAATGATAGAAAATACTAAATTATTTAAATACAAACCAAAATTTGTATTCATATTAAAAGATTCCTCCACAATCTTTGTTTGCCCCTAAAACTCATGTTTCGTGCGTTTGTTCGCTCGTTTCGTTCAAAAAAAACTCGGATAGATTTTTCGTAAAGAATGATCGTTAATACTAAATTATTCAAATGCAAACCAAAATTTCTATTCATTTTGAAATATTTCTCCACAATATTTTTTTGCCGCTAAAACTCATGTTTCGTGCGTTTTTTCACTCGTTTCATTAAAAAAATAAGTTGGATAGATTTTTCGTAAAGAATGATAGTAAATACTAAATTCTTCAAATACAACCCAAAATTTGTATTCATATTAAAAGATATCTCAACAATCTTTTTTTGCCCCTAGAACTGACGTTTCGTGCGTTTGTTTGCTGGTTTCATTCAAAAAAAACTCGGATAGATTTTTCGTAAAGAACGATCCTTAATACTAAATTATTCATATGCAAACAAGAATTTGTATTCATTTTAAAATATTTCTCCAACATCGTTATTTACCCCAAAAATCCATATTTCGTGCGTATGCCTGCTCGTTTCATAAAACAAAACTCGGATAGATTTTCGTAAAGAATGATAGTAAAAACTAAATTATTCAAATGCAAACCAAAATTTCTATTCATTTTAAAATATTTGTCCACAATCTTTGTTTGCCGCTAAAACTCATGTTTCATTCGTTTTTCCACACGTTCCAAAAAAAAAAAAAAAAAAACTCGGTACGATTTTTCGTAAAGAATGATAGTAAATACTAAATTATTCAAATACAACCCAAAATTTGTATTCATATTAAAAGATTTCTCAACAATCTTTTTTTGCCCTAGAACTCATGTTTCTTGCGTTTGTTCGCTCGTTTCGTACAAAAAAAACTCGGATAGATTTTTCCTAAAGAATGATCGTTAATACTAAATTATTCATATGCAAACAAAAAATTGTATTCATTTTAAAATATTTCTCCACAATCGTTATTTGCCCCAAAAACTCGTATTTCGTGCGTTTGCCTGCTCGTTTCATAAAAAAAAACTCGGATAGATTTTTCGTAAAGAATGATAGAAAAAACTAAATTATTCAAATGCAAACCAAAATTTCTATTCATTTTAAAATATTTCTCCACAATCTTTGTTTGCCGCTAAAACTCATGTTTCGTACGTATTTTCACTCGTTTCATTAAAAAAATTCGGATAAATTTTTCGTAAAGAATGATAGTAAATACCAAATTATTCAAATACAACCCAAAATTTGTATTCATATTAAAAGATTACTCAACAATATTTTTTTGCCCCTAGAACACATGTGTCGTGCGTTTGTTCACTGGTTTCATTCAAAAAAAACTCGGATAGATTTTTCGTAAAGAATGATCCTTAATACTAAATTATTCATATGCAAACAAAAATTTGTATTCATTTTAAAATATTTCTCCACAATCGTTATTTGCCACAAAAACTCATATTTCTTGCGTTTGCCTGCTCTTTTCATTCAAAAAAACTCGGATAGATTTTTCTTAAAGAATGATAGTAAAAACTAAATTATTCAAATGCAAACCAAAATTTCTATTCATTTTAACATATTTTTCCACAATCTTTGTTGCCCCTAAAACTCAAATTTGGTACGTTTTTTCACTCGTTTCATTAAAAAAAAAGAAACCCGGATAGATTTTTCGTAGAGAATGATAGTAAATACTAAATTATTCAAATACAAACTAAAATTTCTATACATTTTAAAATATTTCTCCATAATCTTTGTTTGCCCCTAAAACCCTTGTTTCATGCCATTGTTTGCTCATTTCATGCTAAAAATCTCGATAAGCTTTTTCGTAAAGAATGATAGTAAATACTGAATTATTCGCACGCAAACCAAAATTTGTATTCTGTTTAAAATAGTTCTCCACAATCTTTGTTTGCCCCTAAAACTCATATTTCATGAGTTTGTTCGCTCATTTCATGCTAATACACTCGGTTAGATTTTTCTTAAAGAATGATCATTAGTACCAAATTATTCATATGCAAACCAAAATTTGTATTAATTTTAAAATATTCCTCCTCAGTGTTTGTTTGCCCCTAAAACTCTCGTGCGCACGATTCATGCAAAAAAACTCGGTACGATTTTTCGTAAAGAATGATAGTATATACTAAATTATTTAAATACAAACCAAAATTTGTTTTCATATTAAAAGATTTCTCCACAATCTTTGTTTGCCCCTAAAACTCATGTTTCGTGCGTTTGTTCGCTCGTTTCGTTCAAAAAAAACTCGGATAGATTTTTCGTAAAGAATGATAGTAAAAACTAAATTATTCAAATGCGAACCAAAATTTCTATTCATTTTAAAATATTTCTCCACAATCTTTTTTTGCCGCTAAAACTCATGTTTCGTCCG